>HG995382.1:17500000-18750000 GCA_905333075.3 Atethmia centrago
TATTTATTAATCAAAATGTCTACAAGTACTAGTTACGAAGAAAATGAGTTATGTTGTACACCGCCCGATATAAGATGTGAAGCCCTTAACGTTATGGAAAGTTTACTACCTGAAAACTCCAAGGAAAAATATCTATTAGCGTACCAAAAGTTCATAAAATGGCAAAACGGCAAGAATACGCAGTCTTTTTCAGAAAATGTGTTCATGGCGTACTTTAAAGAATTATCTTCTAAGTACAAACCTAGCACTTTGTGGTGTTTATACTCAATGTTAAAAAGTACAGTCCGAACAAAGAATGAAGTGGACTTAAAAACATACTCTAATTTGTCAGCTTATCTAAAGAGACTATCCGATGGATTTAGAAGCAAGAAATCAAAGGTTTTATCGTCTGACGATATTGAAAAATTTATAAAAGATGCTTCAGATAACCAATGGCGCCGATTCCCTTGTTCACAAACAAAACTAAACTTAAGTTCAGTGCATCTTTTTCTTTCTATTTCATTAAGAAAAGGACAGAAGATAAATTTTAGTTTGGTCCTGTCAAATTAATCAGCTCCTGTCACTACTCCATACAAGTTTAGACGTGATTAAAAACTTGCCTACTAAAATTACGTCAATTTACGTCAAGCGCTGATTAATTTGACAGGACTAAACTAAAATTTATCCTCTGTCCTTTTCTTAACGAAATAGAAAGAAAAAGATGCACTGAACTTAAATTTAGTTTAGTTTGTGAACAAGGGAATCGGCACCAATATCTGGCTACTAAGGTTAGTTAAATTCATTTTAAATATCTATGCGACTTCAGCCTGTGTTGTGTGTTAAACTTAATTATTGTTTCTATTTTTTTTTCAGGTTGCTTAAATATTTGTTTTGGTGTAACTGGTGCCTGTAGGATACAAGAATTAACAAATATAACCGTAAAAAACATAGAGAACCATGGCCAGATGCTTTTAGTGAAGATACCTATCACGAAAAATAAAATACCGAGGTCATTCACCATACACGGTCCATTCTATGAAATTGTTAAGAAGTATGAAAATTTGCGGTCACCAAAAGCAAAAACTGACCGTTTCTTTCTAAATTACCAGAATGGTAAATGTACCTGTCAGCCTATAGGTATAAAGAAATTTGGATCTATGCCTAAAGAAATCGCTCAGTTTTTAGGTTTAGCAGATGCTGAGAGCTACACTGGACATAGTTTCAGAAGAACATCTGCTGCATTGCTAGCTAATTCAGGAGCTGAAATAATGACTTTGAAGCGTCATGGTGGGTGGCGATCTAGCAATGTAGCAGAATCATACGTAGAAGATTCCATACAAAACAAGAAGGAAATTTATGCAAAAATCACAAAAAGAATTAAACTTGATTCTGAGGCGCTTCCTACTGACGAAACACCAATTTCATCCAATAATTGGATTTCACCTACCTACACGAATAATGAGCCATCTCAAATTACAATAGAACATGAAAATATTTCAATAAATAATCTATCTGATGAGACCGCTATGCCATCAAACACAGTTAATTATAATTTTACTAACTGCACATTTACTAATTGTTTCTCTAAAAAAACTTTTTACCTACTAAATAAAATGAGTTTATTTTGTTATTTTATTCACAAGTGTGTTAAAAAACGTCGTATGATACACGTGTGTATTGATGATTACCGTCCTCGGCTCTCTTAAGACCCTCGCCTACGGCTCGGGTCTCAATGGCGCCTCAGCGGTAATCACCAATGTTACACACTAGTACCATAATGTACTAATATCTCACAATCTAAATACCAATTGTTTAGGTTTTTTCATCATTTTTTACAGAAATAGTTTTTTACCCTATACCTCACAACCTTCAATATGGACAATATTATATTGTTACTGGGTTGCAGTGAGCCTTATACAAGTGAGAATACTCAGTATGGCAGGTACAAGAAGTGACATACTTAAATGGAGTGAAGTACTCATGAAAATAAATAACTTTTATAAAGAGATAATATATATATATTTATGATATATGAATAAAAAGATAAACCTATGAAATGTCCCATACGAAAGTGTAATACTAAAACAACCAAAATGAATAAAATAGAGCTAATGAGACAGACTAGATTTTGGTGTACCTACTAAAAGTACATTCTACCTATGTACAGAAGATTATATTGATATTATTTGTGGGTCTCACCTCCGCTAGGATACCTCCACCGCAGCCAACATCCAAAATCTTTTTACCCTTGAGTGGGTATAAATCTTTTTGGGCAGCAGATATGAGTCCGTCTCTGACAAAAGGAACTCTGTAAATATAAAAAGAAGAGTTTAGATTGATTAAAATTATGAATGCAAATGGGCAGACAACATTGTTACCATCGCAGGTAGAACCTGGTTGAGGTTGGCACAGGAGAGTGGGGATTGGCACAAGAAAATACATGCCTATACACAGCAGTGGGTGAAGTCGTTCTTTGGATGATGATGATGATGAATGCCAGCTAGGCCTGAGGGCCTGTCTGCATGTAGTTTTAAAATAAGGAGGATTTAATGTACCCAATGTTCTTCTCTAGGTAATAAGTTACTGTTCTGTTGAGTTTGGTAGTCACACTGATGCATAATGCAATAATGATATCCTGTAAGGCTGGATGCTAGGATTTTGATTTGTTTAATATATTAATTAAAGTGCTTCTGGTATTCATCATTTTTTTACAAATGCATGTCACTAAAAGAGTGTTGATAAAATTAATATTAATATTGATAGATGGATGGATTCTGTGATAGATGATTTGAAAGAAAAAGCAGTGAATGATAGTGATAGCTGACAGTGGAGAATGGAAGAAAAAAACGTATTGCACCAGCTGGTGCAATACGTTTTTTTTCTTCCTTTCCGTCCATCCTTCCTTCCGTTCCTGGCCCTTATCCCATGTTACTTGGGGCTCCAAGTATAAGAATATAAGGGCCAGGAATAAGAAGCAAAGTGCTACTGGAACTGCATACATGCACTGTGTTTGTCACATGCATGTGGGTATTTTATCATTCAAAACTAGGGGGTTAAAAAACAAAATTAAAAAGAAGGGAAAATTAATCAAAGTATTTTGTTTAAGACATGTTGCACTAATCCCAAAACAAATTGGGTTAAGGACAGAATAATGATGATATTGTTTAATGATGATGAATATTTTTGATGTTATTTATCCTGAACACAACACTAACCCATGATTTTTAAGACACATTTAATGTCCTGCCTCAGTGTCCGTCTCGGGCTTGTGGCTAAGTAATTACAGCATGGATTTATTGATTAGGTTAAGCTACGCTTGCTTCGGTTGGTCCGTGGATGGGTGACCATATTTCATACTAAGACCCCTCTGTGCCTCGGAAATCAAGTTAAGCCATTGGTCCCGGCTGTCATTTGTTAAATGATAAATTAATTTTATTTTTACATGTAGGTTTGTGCAAACACTTTTACATGTCAATCATATTTTTAAAATAAAGCTAGTTGAGCTGAGGTTGGCGTTTCCTATCTGACTACTCTGAGAAGAAAGGCCAAAACAAACTCAGAGGTCACAGTCTCTTTTAAAGTCCAGACATAATCTTGGTCAGATAACGTTGATCTCACAGTTGTTTCATGTCGTCAGTAGCCAGAAAGTCTGACAACCAGTCTTACGGAGGGGAATACCCCCCTGTATTACCCAGTAATTGGGTTGTGGAGGTCAGATTGGCAGTCGTTCCGTGTAAAATACTGATATTCAGTTGGATCAGGTTAGACTGGAAGCCAACCCCAAACATAGTTGGGAAAAAGCTAGGCAGATGATGATATTAACGTCATACCTTATTATATTCATTCTGTGTAGCAGAGCCATTTTGCCATCAGGATCCCACCAGTCATTCATTTGTTTTGAAAAGAATTCCACATCGGCGAAATCGATCGTTGAAATAGTCTGTTTAGTAACCGCGGTAGGTGGGAGAGTCTGTGTAGTAACTACGGTACCTGGGCGGTTTTGTGTGGGAACTTCGTTGTTTTGCATGGATCTTGAGGACATTAGGAAACCCCACTGAGGTAATTTTGATATAGTATTTCTGCAAGTTTTCAATGAACATCAATACAAACAATAACACCACCAATTCTATACTGTATTCACGGGTGATATACATACATAGTCTTATTTAAAACACATCTCCTTAATTTCCAAGACCACATTTTCGTAGTTTTGAAATTATTTGTAAATAAACACCGGTTTTGATTTAGTTTTACTTTGACACTAATGAAGTAATGAGTGACATAACCATAACCTCACTTTTATTTGTGGTAGAGTAGAGATGTTATCTATGAAAACAAAAAAAAACAATGCGCACTCGACTAGCTATAAAATAAATCTTTTTTTAATTATTTGTTTTGCACCTTTAATTGCTTTTGTAAACGGGGCTGTAACGATGGAGCTTATAATACTATTTAACTATGTCACGTAG
The DNA here is from genome assembly GCA_905333075.3 of Atethmia centrago. Classification (NCBI taxonomy): domain Eukaryota; kingdom Metazoa; phylum Arthropoda; class Insecta; order Lepidoptera; family Noctuidae; genus Atethmia; species Atethmia centrago. The sequence goes on from HG995382.1 coordinate 17,504,449, forward strand.
AGTGAAGCAGCTTGGCAATATTATAAAAGACTAGAACTAATGTGCTCTAAACATCGACGCATCTACGACTGAATCTCTTTATTTTTTTTTTTGATAATGGCCTCTCGTAGTTGACCTTGAGAGGTCGTGACTACTTAACCGGACTTTCCTGTGGCTGCCTTAAGCGAACTCAAAGCCTCCAGCCAGGGGCGAATTTCTTATAATACTAAGCGACTGCACGCTAAGGGCACCCCCTGTGGTGTACGGACCTCGGCTTAGGGCGTCGCTGGGGGGAGGACAGCAAGGTGGGACAGGCTGGATCTGGTTAATATTATTATTATTTATCGGGGAATTTAAAACTACAGGCTCAGCTGCGGCGCGGGCTGGCACTTGGTCGAGCAAGGGTCGGGGGGGACAATTACGTCGGGGTTTACGCGAGGGACCTCGGCGGCGAGGTCGGAACGTAGGTCGGTGTGTTTTGTGCACTGTACTCGTTGCCCTACTGCTTTCCTGGAGGAGGGTAATGGGGTCATCGGGGTCGGTGAGGGTATGCCTTGGACGGCGAATAGAGCTAATGGTGGAGGGCCTATAACTGGCGGCCTGCACAACCAGAGGGTTGCGGTGGGTGGTGGCGGCGGTTCGTGATGCGCTTCGTGAACTGCTTGATGGTGGGGATTTTGAGATCGAGATGGAGGATCTCGTTTCGGACGAACCAGGGGGCTCCCGTTGCCTTTCGGAGGAAACGGTTTTGGAGGGACTGCATCCTGTGGATGTGGTGGGGCCTAGCATGTGCGAAGACTGCACAGGCATAAGTCATGATGGGACGGATGCACGCTGTGTAAATACGCAATTTGCCCTTAAGGGACAATTTGCTGCGCGCATTTAGGACGGAGTGTAGTCTACCGAGAGCGAAAGCGGCACGCGAACGCACCTGCTTGATGTGCTCTGAGAACGAGAGATGGTGGTCAAGGGTCACGCCTAGGTATTTGGCTCGCTTCTCCCAAGGGATAGGCTTGCCGAACATGGTGAGCGGTCGGGGGGGGGGATGAGGTTTCTACGCTGTTTGGTGAAAAGAACAGCCTGACTTTTGTCGGGATTGACCTCGATTCTCCACTTTCTAAACCAAGCGCCAAGCTTGTTGACTTCGGTCTGGAGAGTGCCAGATATGTGGTCGTGGACTAACCCGGTGTAGTAGATGGCCGTGTCGTCTGCGAACAGAGCCAACTGCGCCTTTCTACTTTTCGGGATGTCGCTGGTGAAGAGAGTAAAAATGAGAGGGGATAGTACAGAGCCCTGAGGGACGCCTGTACGGATAGGGTGAGGGGAGGATAGCACTCCTTCGATGCGATAGCGGAAGGTGCGGTTTGACAAGAAGTCTCGTAAGATGAGCACGAGACGATCGGGCACACCGAGTTTGTAGAGCTTATATAATAAGCCGTTGTGCCAGACCTTGTCGAACGCTTTCGCTATGTCGAAGAATACAGCACCGGTCGTGAGACCACGTTGAAAGCCGTGGCTTATGTGTTCAACGATGCGGTGGACCTGTTGGACGCAAGAATGTTGGGATCTAAAGCCGAACTGCTGGTCGGGGATGAGGCCCTTTGTTTCCGCAAAATCTCTGAGGCGCTTTAAGATAAGCCTCTCATAGATTTTGCCGAAGAATTGAGCAGACTGATGGGCCGGTAGCTGGTGGGCTCCGTTTTCGGCTTACCGGGCTTCGGTATGCCGATGACGGTGGCCTTCTTCCACTCTTGTGGGAAGATGTTATTGCTCAGGGCTCCATTGAAGATGGTGGCCATGACCATTATGAGGTGAGCGGGGAACAGTTGGAGCACTCTATTGGTGATTCCGTCTGAACCGGGGGCTTTGCGAGGTTTTAGACCCTTGATGATATCTTGCACTTCGTCTGGAGTGACGGGAGGCAGAGGATAGTCAGGGTCTTCAACGGGCGGGAGAGAGGCTCTACGTTCGACTTCCGCATCGACCTGGGACAGGTGAGCTTGGTCTACTGGTTGAGAGCTAGGTGAGCATTGAGCCTCAAGACTATCGGCTAGGCATTCGGCCTTGTCGACGTCATCGAAAGCGATGGTCTTGTCGGGGCGCACCAGGGGGGGCATTGAGACGACTTCATCGTATTTGAGTTTCCTCTGAAGGTCCCAGAACGCTCGGTGGGTGGGCTCTAACTCGCTGAGCATCTTGTCCCAGCCGGCGTCACGCAGCTCCGATAGGCGTGTCTTTACAGATCTCTGTAAATAGCGCATATGGGCTTTGTTCGCGTGGTTGGGAAAGTTACTGTACGCACGGACAGCCGCGTTCTTCTCATTCAACAGTTCGCGCACATCGTCCGGGAGCTTCCAGCGATGGTCGTCCATCGCCGGAACCTCCCTTGAACAGTCGTTCAGGACTGATTGTATGTGTACTGTGAATGAGTCGATCGCGGCTGTCGTGTCAGCGATAGAGTCGAAGTGGTCGGGAATGGAGTCTAGTCGGGGACCTAACGTGGTGGATTTGTGAATCTCTTTATAACCGGCCAATAAATGATATGGCCTTTGCAGCTATTTTTTTACATCGTGATCCCACGATTGTATTGTAATGTAACCTGCTGTGAAAAATACTTTGACCTCTGCTGGTTTATAGTCGCAACCTTGACGTTAAGACAATAATAGAATATGCTCGGATAAAGTTAATTAAAATAAATTTATATTGACACTTACCTAACCCAACAAACAAGGTGTTCGGTCAATGACTGCCTTTCCCATAAAGTCGAACTATTAATTCACTGAAGTAATGAAGTGAATAAAGTGACATGTGCTAGCTCTCACTTTGTGTATTAAAATGGTCAATTTTATTGATTGTACTCGTATTATAGACTTTTACACTTATTATTATACATTTATTTTGCACTTATATAAATCGATTAAACTAAACCATCACCACGGCGGGGTAAGGGGAGAACAGCAATACTATCTAGCTGGCCCAAATTTCAACTTTATCTGCACGCCCTGATGGTTCGTACGAACAGACAGCGGCGTTGGAACTTCTGGCTTTCGTGGTGAGGCTACCAGATAACGAACGAGGCTCTGGCAGTGTGATTGCGGTAGTGACCACCAGCTTCTGGTCGCTGACTTCAGGTTGCGTTTAAAAACCTCTAAAGTCTGTTTTTTTAATCTCGGAGACTAATTTGACAGGTGCAAATGTCAAACTCCATATTGAAAAAACAAACAACAATAATTTGAAATGTCAAATTATTATATTATTATTATTATTATTAACATTAAGTCACTAAAATTAGATCCATTTGACTCAAGTGAAGCTGACTAGAATAACCTCAAAAGGTCTGTTCTAAATAAGGCAAAAGTGAATCATGATACTTTTAAAACTGTACGTAAGAAGGATGAGTGGATAATTCAGGAGTCTTGGAAGTTGACTGTGGAGAGCAAACAGTTGAAAGCAGAAGGTCTCAATTATGATAGACAGAGAAGCTGATACAATCAGCTGCATGCCGAAATTCAAAGATCTACTCAGAACGATAGGGATGTGCACATCAAGACAGTAAAGGTGAAACATTATCCGAACTAGATAGTGATTTGGATAGATGGAGAGACTACTGCTACAAACTATGTAGGGATGAAGATAGTTTATGCACCGAGAGAAGATGGGATGACCACTTGGAGGAGCCAGGTATACTACTATCTAAAGTCCAAGATGCTATACAAAAACTGAAGCATAAAGCAGTGGGTCATGATGGTGTTTGTGCGGCAATGTTACAACATCTTGGTTTTGATGGGACAAAGATTGTGCATCAGATATGCACAAAGATCTGGAAGACAGGCCAATGGCCAGTGGACTGGTCACAATCCACTGCTATTCCTCTTCACAAGAAGTGTGAAAACTACGGAACCTTATCGCTAATGTCCCACGCCAGTAAAATCCTTCTGCGCATAATTAACACGAGAGTAACAGCGTGTGTCATACACACACACACAAATAATCAGCCTATAATGTTCCCACAGAGAGGGAGTGGGCCGTAAGCCACCATGCGAGCCCAGTGCGGGTTGGTAGATGTCACATGTCTTCGATTTTTTGATTCTAGGACAGAACTTCGACTTCGATTTTTTGGTGTAGATCACCAGATACTGAGAGAACAAGCCGGTTTTGTTACCGGCGAGGGAACTCGAGAGCAAATTTCAAACGTCCACATTCTGATTGAGAAATGTCGTGAATTTAACAAGCCACTGGTCTTGTGCTTCATAGATTACGCTAAGACGTTTGACTGCGTACAATGGCAGACAATGTTTGATGTTCATTCGTCATTGAAATGGGCGTCCCTCCACATCTCACGTTTCTGATCCCGAATCTGTACCTTGATGGCACCAACTTTGTGAAACTGAAAAACAAAAAAGGCTTTCCATACGGAATGGGTCGTGCGTCAAGGCTGTATTCAGTCGCTATTTATTCAACCTTTACGGAGAGCATTATGAGGAGAGCGCTTGATGGTTGGCACGCCGGAATCGTTGTTGGCGGTGAAACTTAACATATGTGGAAGACATCACTATAGTTGCGAATCTGCTGAAACGTATAGAAGCAGAGAGCGCTAAACTGGGACTCAAGATCAACCATGCCAAGACAAGTAATGGTGGTAGACCGTGCTCATCTTCTTCCAAACTCAAATCTACTCGACGGCTATGAGAAAGTCAGCGAGTTCGTGAGTCTTGTGTCTTTGATCACGAACGAGGGCAGCTGCCTTGAAGAAATCCTCCGTCGTACTGGTATGGCCAAAAGTGCAATGACCAGTCTAGAGAAAATTTGGAAGAACCGTGGCATCCGTTGGCATCCAAAATACGACTGATCCGTGTTTTAGTTTTTTTCCATCTTTTTATATGGCGCTGAAACGTGGTGCATCAAAAGCCGTGTAAGCAGTAAGATCGACGCTTTCGAGATTTGGTGTTGGCGGAAGCTACTTCGTATACCATGAACCGCCATGGGAACGAATATGGTGAGGGGGATAGTGACTGATCTTGTGTGCGTTATTCTTGTGAACGAGTGCTTTTTGTGGTGACTGGTAGTCTTGCTGACCATTTTGTTATTGTTATTAGTTATTAACTGTATATTTATTTTACTTCGATGGTCCTAGTTTATCACTTGTGACTGAGTTACAGCTATATCTATATGTAAGCGGGCACGCGCTTTATGCCTGGAGGCTTTTATTTAGGTATTAAGTTTTGTTTACGTTTTTATTTCTTGAATATACTTTTAAATGTTTTTTTGTTGTTGGTATAGTGGTGTGCTAGCTGATATATAGGCTATACTACATAGCAGATAGCTTGATCTCTGCGACATATGTCAAACTGACATTCCTAGGGTTGTCAGGATATAAAAAATTGTTTATAGAAATTATCGACGTTTCTTTCTATTATCGATGCTAATGTAAAATATAATTGGGTTTAATTGAATTACAAACGTTACTAAATTAAACGAATATTTTAATATAAAATGCATTTATTCTCTTAAAGGACGTACACCCCAAATACATATCTGAATCAGTTTCTGAATCGCTAGAACGATCTTGTAAAATTATAAACTCTTGTTCGCAAATATTATCAAATCGGACGTCCCGCTCCCAATCTTCTTAATCTAGTTTTCTGCATTTGGTTACCACCTTCTTCGAGTCTTATGCAGATACATTGTCAATGAATCATCGCCCATCACTAATTAGGTCGTCATGTCCATAAAGTATGACATTGACTGGTACTGTATGTAGTACATTGAGATAGGAAAAACATGTCTATGATGTACTATTATGAAATTCAGGTCTTCATAGGCGTGATTTTACTGACAGCTGTCGAAGAGATCAAGCTATCTTTTACGAAGTATAGTTATTTAATGTTTTGTGTTGCGTGTAGTGTAAATTATTTTGCATAGGTACTATTTTAAAAGATCCAATTTTATTTCTAATTGAACAGACAGCTGTGCTGCTGGGGAGTTTGTTGCGGCATTTCTTCTTCCTAGCTAAATCACTAGGAAGTGGTGAAGGGTGAGCGTTTTGGGGGACTGTCTTATCGAATTTTGACATTCAAAAAGTGCTGATTCCCAGCCTAGTTTTAATAAATTACTTTTGATTTTGATTTTTTGAATAAATCCGTACTGGAAAAACTCACAAGCGACTATCTACAATATCCCAGGAGCGTGCCCTCAGCTTTTTCGTACACGTTCAAGAAGGCTGTTGGAGGTTGCGTTTACCGAGCGGTTCACACTGCAGAAGACCGCATAGCATGGAGACGCGTCGTATGTGATCGCGATCCTCAGCATTGAGGGAACAACGAAGAAGAAGAATCGATCACCATTACACAAAATATGACAATTTTATTACACAAAGTGACAGCTAGCACATGTGAAATTACTCCAGTGAATTAATAATTCGACTTATGAACACAGAATCTTATACATAACATCACGCCGGTAATCTCCCTCAGTCAGATGTGTACCTGCCTATACCCACATTTCGCCAGTTATGTTTTTAAATCCCATGTAACAGGGGGTGAGCGCGAGGGTTGGATCTAGTATCGTTTGGCAGGAGTTGGGGGGTAAAAGGGGCTAAAGTTGGTAGGGTTTGGGTCCCCGATTATAACGTTACCACTCTTATTAAAAGGTAATGCATATTTTTGGAGAAATTAATAAAAAATGTTTCTAACCTTGAGGTTTCGTTTCGTTTTTCGCTTCTTATCGGATTTGAATCCGATAAGAAGCGAAAAACGAAACGTTTGCATACTGAAACTTTTATTTTATTTATATACCATTTTGACATATTTACTTTGTGGAGTTCAATATACTGTTTGGAACTTAATATTTACTTGTAAAGTATTATATTGTTTTCAATTATTGTGAATGTGAAGCCTATGTGGGTCATTATTGTTTTTTTTTTTTTTTTTCTCCTTTAGTATTAATCATGGTCTGGCAGTTTGAGTAATTTATGCGGCCTACCCAAATGTTCTTTCTTTGGTATTGTTCGTCGAATCGTTGAGCTCCTTAAGTTCTGAGTTGAGCAGCACGATTACTGACAAATGCGTGCACTAACTGGACAGGTCCACTCAATCTGTGTGGTTCTTTCCTCAAAAGGACTATTTCGGACACCAATCTACATGGCCTTCACATGATCTGACCAAGATTATGTCTGGACTTTAAAAGAGACTGTGACCTCTGAGTTTGTTTCGGCCTTTCTTCTCAGAGTAGTCAGATAGGAAACGCCGACCTCATCTAGCTTTATTTAAAAAATATGATTGACGTGTAAAAGTGTTTGTACAAACCTACTTACAGAAAATAAATCATTTATCATTTATCATTTATCATTTAAAATGGGCGATTGACAACCAAATCTGCCCCAGCATCTGCAGTCAGTATCCAGTACACAGTATCAGTATTTGTAGTCAGTCCATGGTATAAAATGTCGAGCAAATTCGATAACACGGAACGTAAACAATAAAACAGGTATGCCATTTGCGTCATGTGTCACTGTCATTTGTTTTTGATCTTTCCGTTTCTCCCAGAGTTGCGTGAATTTTTTCTCTGTGTTTGTACTTCCACTGATCGTATATGTGTACAAAAGGCAATGTTACTACTGTTACTGTTAGGAGAACTTAGGATGCAAGAGCGAGCGAAGCGAGCTCGGGACTTGGGGCACCCCGACTCGGACAGGTTAGGTTCGAAGGGGATGGCGGGGTCTAGTGAGCGAGCGGAGCGAGCGAACTCAGACCCTGCTATCCCCTTCGAGGTTATTTTTTTTTAAACCCTAGAGGCCCGCGAAGCGGGCCTCATACTACGCCTTTTAATCGACTTTAAGTGTTTTGAGGTTAGGTTACAATAATTTGTTTTTCTCAAGAACGGTGCGTTACCTTTTCATGGGAGTGGTGCCAGGGGGCAGGGAGCACCCCTCCCCCAATCTCCCCCGCGAAGCTGGGCTCATACTACGGCTTTTTAAGCGACTAAGAGTTTTGAGGTTAGGTTACAATAATTTGTTTTTCTCAAGAACGGTGCGTTACCTTTTCATGGGAGTGGTGCCAGAGGACAAGGTGCACCACCCCCCAACCTCCTCCCCCACTCCCACCCCCCTTCTCCTGCCAAACGATACTAGATTTTTACCGAGCGCGATCCTATGGCTATCAACCGGGCACAAATCAGACTCCGGGCTGCTTCTGAGAAATTCCTGAGAAAAACCCAACAAAACTTTGGACCTTAAGCTCAGCAGTAGCGCTTGCGACGCTTTTGCGGCCACTAGACCAATGAGGCATTCAGCACCCTAATTGCGTAACACACTTTCAATCAAAACGTGAATGATTTTGAAGGATATTGATAATCCATTGAATGTTGTTGAACTATTAACATGAAAGCCATTGCTACTGTAAGTGCTAGTATTACGCAAATACCCACCAGGATCGTATAATAATTAAATTAATTAAATAAAATAGCTTTATTTGCTTACACTTGTTTCTTATCTTTATATTGATCTTGTGACATTATTAACTAAAAATACATAATATCAAGTTTTTTGTTCGTAGCTTTAGTACATATAAAACATTCTTTATTGCTATGGTGTACGAAAACCGCTGTGGATAGCAGTAAAGGCCTCCCCAGCCATTTCGAAGCTGTTCTGTCTCTAGCCATTCTGCTCCATGTTCTGCCTGCTATCTTTGCAATATCGTCGCGCCATCTTTTGACAATAACATTTGTTCGATATTCTGATTTCTGAACCGAAGGACTGGCAAAACGCTAGTCACAGATCCGTGTGGAAAGGATTTTTTTTCAAACCGATTGTAGGGTGTGTCTAAGGGGAACGCTAGAAAATGGTAGGAAATTGATAATTGTGGTAGAAAATGTAAATGAGTTTTATTGGGTATTTCATTAAGTGTAACTATAGAAAATTACATCGAGTATGACAATGATTTTATTTATTTTAAAAGCAAGTTTAAACTTGTTTTGTAAACTTCCACTTCGAAATTTGAATAAATTTGAACAAAAAAAATCCGACTAGTGTATAGTTTTTCACAGAAAAATGGGTGTGGGTATTTTATCAGTATGTAACAATTACTATTTCTTGTTAATTGCACAATAACATGTTTTATAAATAACGTAGGTAGTTGAAAATGCATATTTGCAGCATAAAAGTGTCAGTGGAGCAACGGCAGATGCTCACTGCATTTATGTAAGGGCATGAGGACCTTTACCGGGGCCATGTTCCAGGACCGGACGCAACGCGCACAAAAACAAATCTGCTAGACCAATGACTGCTAGACTAACCACGTCATCAAAATAGCATCACGTACATCATCTACCTAAATAATTTAAATCATAGTCTAGAACGAATTTAATTGTTACGTTCATACGTAACAATTAAATTCGTTCTAGACTAACTACCTAAAATTATATAAATACATATATTTTCAAATTCAAAATTCTAAATACAAATCTTTATAGCATATTAATAATAATTAGGTATAAAGATCACAACTAGTCGAACACAAGTCGAACAACAATTTAATCAAAAAGGTATGAGTAGTACAATGATTTTAAATAAATCAAGTAAATAGGAATTAAAATATTGTTATCATTAAAAATTAAATAATATTACAATGAATAATATCACATTTAAAGTGATATAAAATATGTTACGTCTTTACAAATTATAGGTACTTACCTTGGATCTATGCAGCGGTCAAAACAATAATAAAACTTTACATAGGTACCTACCTACATTATAGTACTTCAGATAGTGCCTAAATTAGTTTTTTTAAACAATGTTGTTCGATATGACTTCCGACAGCAAATCCTGTCGGAAGAATTGATGCTTCATACCGTATTTGAACTCTATCAAAATTGTAATTGTATATTATATTGTGTGTGTTGTTGGTTCTGGATTTTTGAATAGCGTTTAAAGGGACTTCGTCGATAACATTGAAGTTCGATACGGCAAGAAAGCGTGAATAGCTCCGCTGGTCGCTGGTCTGCGTTTTTAGGGTTCCGTACTAAACAAGGAACCCTTATAGTTTCGCCATGTCCGTCTGTCTGTCTGTCTGTCTGTCTCTAAGCTAAAGCCCCCGCTTTAGCTTAGAGACAAACATACAGACGCATAGTACCTACTAAAAAGCTGTAATTTGGCATAGGTATACATATTATTCACGCCGACAAAGTGCTAAAATAATATCTCGAAATTTTTTTTTAGGGAACTTCCCTTGCACGTAATGTGGGGACTATATTTTTTTTCCTCGTTTACCCCATGTTGTTGGGTATCGTTGTATACGGAACCCTTCATTGTGCGCGGACCTACACCCCATTTTTGGCCGCTTCCTTTGCCTTGGTTTTTCGTTTGATTGTACACTTTTATGTTTTAGCTTTTGGTTCATGTAGAAAAAAAACTTTCAAAAAACTTTTTTTTTTATTTTTTTTCTATATTTTGTTTTGTAAGAGGCCATGTCTGACAAGCGTATGTGAGTGTGGGGTTTGTAAGCATGTTTCCATAGTTATAGTTTTTAATTTAGTCGGTATCTTGCTCTTGAATATTTCTTTTAGTGTCCAGTATTTATTTCAGGTGCATTTGATTCTTCTCTCTATTTCTTTGTCAGTGCAATCTGTAAATGTAATGAGATGTCCTAGATAGATGTATTCCTCGAAGTATTCTAGTTATAATTGTTATTATATAAAATAGTATTTCAGATATTTAGGGTATAAAACCTCTAATGATTTGACATGATCTGCCAAAGCTGAAAACTTTTTGAACATAAACAAAAACCGGGAACTAACCGAAAGACGAAAGTTACAAGCCGGTTCCGACTATGGAAAACGAGGTTTTCAGTCGAATACAAATAGGAAGCAATAGGTACCTTTTAAGGTAGGCAGACGGTACCTACAGGCTCCTGGATACCTAAGTACATACTTACTCGCAGTACGATTACCTACCTTATATAATCCCAAATGAAAATAAAAGGACATAAACCCCCCACCCTTCCCCCCTAAAGGGTTTTCACAGTGTTATCATCATTATAATGATTACCACGGCGCGAATCAAGAGAATATTTATGCACACACGTGTTTTATAAATGAAGTAGGTTCACATAATTTTTGTTGAAGGTTTTTTCGTACTAATAACAAACGAAACAATTTTTGGGTAGGTACTATAAATATTGTAATGAAAATCCAATAGGATCGAGCATAGTCCCCTAGAGCAATAACAGTATTAACAACAAAAATAGGTACATACCTACCTACCTAGAAAGATAATAAAAAAAAAACCCGCCAAGTTCGTGTCGGATTACTTGGGACGAATTTATTCCAAAAGCAAACTTAACATTGTAGTTGAAAAACCTGTTCACCCATACCTCGATATACGTCACGGTCAATTCTCCAACTGCAAATTTAAGTTGGTCGACTATATCTCGTTAACGTGTAAAAGCCTACTTAGCCGTTATTTAGCTGGCAGGGACACACACACTTGGATATCAAAAATTAGCACTTTAATGCATTAAGCATTAAAGTGCTAATTTTTTACGCAAGTGGATCCTTGAATCGAAAAATGGTGCTCACAGACCTGCAGTATTTTTGAACTGCCTATCTTTTTTTTTCTTTTGGGAAATCATCAAATAACTTCTCCCGCTCTGGGCGGAGTGGGAGGGGTGTGTCAGACTCTTACTGACTAAAACCCACTCGTATTCCTTCCTGTTGCCTGTGTTGCCAGGGGCCTCGGTGACCCATTAGTACCTTCCCGCGACCCCGGCAGGCATCGGCCCTAGTGGACCCCTACATTTCTGCTGACGACATCTCTTTGAGGCGCGCGTAGAATACGACGCGCCGTCGACCCGGGCCTGGTCCCTTACCGGACGGTGAGCTACCCATTGCTCACCGTCCGCAAGCCCGCGCCTACGGTGGCCGGAAATCCGCCCGGGATTCCCGACGTCCAGGGGCGTCTCCTGCGGCGGCTAGTGGCGAGAGGGCGCGAAACTTGCCTCTCCCTCAACCGTCTCGCCTCCTCCTTCGCGAGCATTATTGCTTCGCAGAAGGAGGTGACGGCTGCCCATGCCCTCTCGCTCCGTACCTTGGCCTGAACCAGGGCCGGACGCGAGAGATCTCTGCCGCCGATCGCCTCCACGAGGAGAACGGCCTATCTAACGATACCCCACACCATGGACAACGACGATGCATACGAGAAAAAAAAATATCATCCCCACATTACGTGCATACAATTTTTTTCAAGATTTTATTTTAGCACTTTGTCGGCGTGATTAATATGTATACCTATGCCAAATTACAGCTTTCTAGTACTAAGCGTCTCCGTGCTACAGCGGGGACAGACAGACAGACAGACAGACAGACAGACGGACATGGCGAAACTATAAGGGTTCCTTGTTTACTACGGAACCCTAAAAAGCGTTTACAGAAAATAATAAAATTGTGCTTGAGTAACTGATCTAAATGACTGCATTATTTGGTATTTGGAAGAGTATGAATGTACCTACGCACTTGCATGGAAATTCGAAATGAAATTAAATGTTTTTTATTTGTGTAAGTAGGTTTGTACAAACACTTTTACACGTCAATCATATTTAGGAAAAAAAAAAAACTAGATGAGGTCGGCGTTTCCTATCTGACTACTCTGAGAAGAAAGGCCGAAACAAACTCAGAGGTCACAGTCTGTTTTAAAGTCCAGACATAATCTTGGTCAGATCATGTGAAGACCATGTAGATTGGTGGGATTCGAATTTCCTGTTGAATGTGATAAATTTGAAACGAAAATAGAACAAGTACCTGTTCTATTTTTCATCTACCTAAATATGTAGTGTTTATTAATAAATTATTCAAGTTTTCGGGAAAGCCTCGAGGCGTTGTGAATTTCCTATGGTCCTGAACATAAACTTAAGCTCACACACGGTCAGTTAAACTGATCAGTTGAACTGACGTACAACCAAAAGCTGACCGTGAGTGTGAAATCTTAAGTCGAAATTTTTAACTGACGGCAACTCAAGGATTTTTCCGGGCGCACCATAATCCGCTGGCTTCAATTCGTGCCAAACTGACCGTGACTACGCGTGCTTACATCCGTTTCCGTTTGCCGTCAGTCTGAGCTTCACCGCGATGGCGTCTGGACATGCAGTAACTGCAGAATTCATTTCCAGGTTCCAGTGATAACTCATTTAACATATTAATATGAGATCATTGATATCTCTTCTTTAACCATTTCTTCGCCCATATTTTTTTTTGGGTTTTCTAGTGATTTAATGGCATGAAACAGCAGCCGCAGTATTGAAGAATATCCTCTTCAGAATTAGAATCCATTTTTTCATTTGACGCGGTGAGAGATTGGCTAGCCAGATACTGCGGGCGGTCCCGTCGATAGAGGAATGAAGGCACTTCTAACCGAAGTGAGTGAGGAAATCGTTTTGGCTATCATCCGTCATAACAGATCAGTTAACAACTGATGTATTTAACTGACCGTGTGTGTCAAGCTTAACTGAGAACAATGTTTGAAACAATATTTAATGTATTTTGACTTAATTTGACTTGATGATTACGAAGAAAGGAAGTTTTCTTAAAGTCGAAAAGTGTTCCATTAGTTTCTAGGTAGGTAAAGAAAGTATCTACCTAAACGTGTCTAAGCTTTTTGGTTAGAGAAAGCAAGCAATGCCTGGACTGATTATGGTGCTGACAAGTTTCGATGTTCAATTAGCTGATGGAATAGCTCTCGCAATCTAGTTTCGATCCACTCGCTGGGTCGCGAGATGCACGACTGGCGAAGTTTGCGTAAACTTAGGATTAATTTGCAATAGGAACTGATATTTCCAAAATAGGTTATTGTTTTATAAAGAGACAGATTTATTTCTGACCTTATACCAAGTTGTAGATTTAGGTGGTTACCTATATTATGAAATTGATGAAATAATCGGCTAAAATTAGCTAGTTATACTTAGGTAGGCACTGGGCAGTTTGAGGTGCCTACTTGAGACAGGATTTCTGAAGTTGCAATTTATTGGTAGGTGCCTAGGTACTAGATACCTACTAAAGTTGAATTATTAACCTATTGACCGCCACGTCATAAAAGCAAAAACGTGCCCACGGCGCCAAGCTACGAATTATTCCTTAAGATCTGTCATGTAGTCGTGACCGTGGCGTGCTGGGCACATTTTGCTCTGTCATCTATACATGACTGTGGCGGTCAAAAGGTTAATTCATAGGAGTAATCTGACATGTGCTAGCTGTCACTTTGTGTGATAAAATGGTCATGTTTATTGTAATGGTGATCGATTAGATTAATCGATTTATATAAGTGTAAAAGTCTAGAATACAATAAATGTGACCATTTTATTACACAAAGTGACAGCTGTCACATGTCAGATTACTACCGTGAATTAATAATTCGACAGGAAACTCGGTTCTATTCTCTTAACGACAAATCAGAGGATTACGAAAAGAGAACTGACGCACTACGAAAAATAGTTAAAAATGTTTTTTTTTATCGCAGCAAAAACCTCTGTGGCATAGACAACAGTTACTGTCTTTGATTGTTTTGATCTTGATCAGTCAATCGAACGAAGTCAATGTCAATTTTTTAGAAACTTGATAAAAGCAGTTTTTTTTGTACTAAAGAAGCACATTTTCCAGCAAGGATCCAATGAGTAAGACGTCGCCGACGAAAGTAGAACCAAAAGGAGACGCGAAAGGATCGAAATTTGTATTCGCAGACGCAAGTAAATTCTGTCCAAGCGCCTTCACGGTCACTTTTGTGATAGAAGTGGTTGGCATCGATATCTGGCACGATTGCAACGAGGGATGGGTTGACCTCGGGCCTATAGTGCAGGGGGTGAAAGTATCATACCATCTGTATCCAGGACAGACCTTTGACGTGGATGTGGTTATATGGCCGCACGTTGCGAAGGTTACTTACCTACAGTTGACAGCTATTGGCAGCATTGATATGTACTTATGTTAAAATAATGCGTTTGGTACTAAATGCAACGGGTTTTTTTTTGGATAGGTCCTTATATTTAATAGATTGCTGGATTCGTTGATGAGCTGGTAGGTACTCTTTCCCCGAATATATTTTTTGGTTCATGGTTTCGCTGTGTGGACTTTCAAAGAATTACAAGAGAAGGCCATGAAGAAATTATTTCACACAACACTGCTTCCAATAAGCTAGGTGAGGTGGATTAGGGTGTATTGAAAAATGTCATAATTTTGGGCTATCCTAACTGTTGTCTAAAATCATTATCTCCATCATCCTCCAGCTTTTATCACAATATAGGTATTTGGGTTCGGCGCATGCCTTCCCCCATAAATCTCTTAGTCGTCATCTCTAGATTTCTGTACCCCTGTCTAGCCGTAATTTATCATCGAATGATGAAGGAGTATAGACGAGATATAATAGACGAGAATAAAACAAAATTGACGAAGTTCTTTTTGTCATACTTAATTAATTATGTTCGGTTCACGTACAGGATAATTGCTGACATAAATAAAACGAGTAGCAAAAAGTAGTCGCTTACTTTTCGCTACTCGTTTTATTTACTTTTATAATTATAATTCTTTAGTTGATTAGTTTATTTTATTTGGTAGATTAGTTAGTTGCTTCCGTAGCGCTATAATCGCGGATTAGCATCGAACGGAACATTCGTGTAACGTTTACGAATAAACAAGGTTATCGTGAAGTCTGTGGTTTTCGTCAACTCACATCCAACAACTCAACTGTAAGTAACTGGCTACCTCTGAGCCATACAAATAATAAGACTTATTTAATATCTGGATATTTTTTCATGATCCTCCAGGTGGTCTGCGGAACCAACTATGGTTGGGTTCGCACTTGGCAGTTTCTAGAAAGAAGATGGCTGACGTTCTCAATACGTCACGCATTTCCTGTAAGAGTGACGGACCTGCGCTCCTTCGAGGCAACAGTGACCCCGAATTCCGGAATAGGGGCACTTAGCGCCAAGTATGAAAACAGATACTTTCATGTTATAGTGTCCCCTGGGAAGTACCTAGCTATTGCCGTATCATAGATAAATACAACACAGATGCAACCAACTTCAAAAAAATGTTGTGAAATCACAAGATTTCAATGGCAAAGATTTTTACCCTTTAGGTTAAACGAGACACAGTCATAAATATTTTCTTAAAGAATACTCAGTTCGAAATCACTGATCACTGTTATTCACTTTTGTTCAGTTCCAAAATCGGGGATGCTACCGAAGTTTACCTGCCTCCTTTGCGATTCGGCGAACGTCGACAGTTCGCCAAAGTTGTAGAGGCGAAGTATTCATTAAAGAAGTATATCGAAGACATGATATGGTTTCTCGTTGTGAATTATATCCGGCCCTCGTTTATGGATGGACCGTTCGATACGCCGTATTCAGTTCAAGGTTAATCATTGTAATTCTGCTTTATTAAGAGCTAATGAATGATTGCTTTTCGTGCTGTTTGATTATCTCTAATTTACTAGATCGATTAAGTGGTTTGTTTGTTAATTATTTGTTGGCTAAAATCTACAGGAAAGCTTCTGTTTTCTATTTGAAGAATTTTATCCGTGGTGGGTTAAATTTGAATCGATTAGTTACCTAATCGACTCTTTTTTTTTTCGATAGTAAATGTTTTAATTGGTCAAGGACTAATGCTAGAGCTAATGAGACACAATTGTTTGACTCCGAATCGGTGTCGCGCGGGGCTTAACAGGTTAATAAATAAACACGGTAATAGTGTAGACTGCAGGTACCACTGTTAAGTAGTGTATAAGAGAGCGTTTTCTGAAGTTTCATGGAACTGATCCTATATTACAGACGTAAGGCATCAAGATGCAGTACTTTACCAAGTACAAGATGTGATCTTAAATGGCCAAGTAGAGGAGGAAGAAGATGAAGAAGAAGGAAAGGTAGAAGAGATAAACAGTAAACTACCAAAAGGGAAACAATTAACCAAAGAAATCAAGAAAAAGCCTACTCTAGAAAAAATTAAACGAGAAATCAAGTTATCCGGTGATTGGATCTTAGCTGGTAGTTTTATTTATGTTACTGTAGTACTGTGTAGATAGAAAACCACGACAAACCGTTACCGACGGTAATTTGTAGAAGAAGAGATGGAGCGTAAAAATCCGATCAAAATGTTTTTCTTTAAGTAACTGGCGTCATTTCGGATCTCGAATCAATTTGTAAGTGGCAAAGGTCGAACGTCCCCAGATTTTTTGTAGACTTCAAAAATCCCGTAAATGCTTCAAAAGTAAACCTATGTGAAAAAAATAACTCTGAATTCTCTCTATCGTTTGTCGATTTTAAAGATTGACATTGAATTTATTTTATATCACATTTAATTAAATTGAAAAATAAATTAAATGCCTGCCAAGAATAGACTTTGGCAGATTAAATATAAGTGTTGTGAAGTCCTGCGTTTTAAAGTAGTTATTTTTTTGTGTTCGCGGAATCATAATTTTAGATTATGAAGATCGTCTCGCCAGCTAGGCAGCGTAGAACGATTTACCTAAAATATCAACTCAAACATATTTTAATTTTAGGGATTGGCAGAGTAATTCCTTTTGTAACAACAGGAGACCCAACGGGTCTTGGAGAAGTAATAGCACTGATAAGCAGCATAAATCTGCCGACGCAAGACGACTTTCCAGTCTTCTTTGTAAATGTTTGCAATCTCACTGATGTTCCAATAGAACATTTGAAGAAAAATAGGTAGGTAAATAATAATTTCCTTAGATGGAGAGGAGGGAGCCGGTTTTACCTATTTGATATATTTCCTCAAAGTCGCTCTCTGAATTGCCTTGCAAAAATAATTGCATGGACCGGCAATTATTTTTGCAAGGTAATTCAGGCAAACAAGGATATCTAAAATAAAGAGTGTGGCCCATGACTTCTTTGTAAATGCGAGCTGGCACAATCCGACTTCAGATGTTCGTTTGTTTCAGATTGGTTTTGTATGTCATAGGTAAGGTTAGGTTAGGTGCCATATTTAGAGCGAAGCAGTCATGTCGCAGAAGGAGGCTGCGGAAAGGGTGCGGGAGATCTCTTCCACTCACCTTGCCCGCAGCAGGCGCACCGGGCGTCGGTGGAAGGTGAACAATGCCCACTTCAAGCCTCCCTAAATGGGTCAAGGGGCGAAGAACTCGGGGATATCCGTCGCCCCCATATATCAGGACCCGAGGTGGTGGCGCGTAGTCCAATAGGGGCGCGCGTGGGCACGCGCGCCCCTATTGGACGTCGTCGCGGGGGAAGTTTTACACCTCAATCCCCCTGCGAGCTATACAGCCGGGGAACGCCGAAGTTGCACTAGATCCCATGGTCCCCGGTGCAAGTGTGGGAGGAGAATACTGGGGTGGTTTTCAGTCAGTAAGTGTCTGACAGATCCCTCCGCCCGGACGGGAAGGACATCCAAGACGATTTTCCACCCCGCGAAAAAAAAATAAAGTGCCATTTTGATGAGCTGGAAATTGAGATTTAGTACTTGGATTTATATTGTATAAATCGTTTACTTTCTTTGGTGCACCTAAAATAGAAGTATGTTACAGATTTACACACATTTATACAAGATGGACGATCAGTGAAGAAGAACGAACTTCAGAACAGCAACCCTTACATACAAAAATACCCGGAACTGAGGTTAATTTCAATGATCATCACTCGGTACCGCTGCCAAGTGCTGTGGCATCGGATGTCATGGCTACATTCTTGGATGACCCTTTTCGGGTAGAGGTAATTGATTTTTTTACGCTTCTGCTTCTTCGTCATCATCAGCTTATAGCAAACCACTGCACTGCTGATCATAGGCCTCTCCAATCGCACTTCACTTGTCTCGCTTCCATCCCTATTCTCAACCAGTTTATTGAACGAATACCCTCGTGACACTCCGGTCCCACTGCGATACTCAATACAACAAAACTAGCATTTAATTAGGTGATTTATTAAAAAAAAAAAACAATAGGGATTCGAGATACTGATTATCCTTCTTATGTTTTCGGCTTTTGTGTTTCCTAAAAATGATAATATAATTTTGTATGCATGTTTACGTTTTGCATATGTGATTGTAGCTCCGTGGAATCAGAATACCGTCACCGATAACAAAGAAGTCGAAACTTTTTGGCTATGAAAAAACAGATCGTGATTATGGCATAGGCGTGCCACCTTCAATACCTAATCAAGACGTAGATATTCTGATCGCACAAACAAGGATTGATGCAAGAGCATTAACAAAAATGAATGGATCTGTCAAAGGAGAGTTCCCGTTATATCCTCCTGAAATATCTGTGGTGTCTTTGGAACGTGAAGGAGTTTGTACAAACGATGTAAATGCAGTGAGAGCTAAAGTTAAACCAGACTTAGTTATTCAGCCAGGTGTCATCCTAGAGGCACAAATGACGATAGAAGTTTCTTTGGGTCTCGTTGGGTGTAAACCTAAGTCAGGCGCTGAAAGATATTCTAGATTATACTGTCTTATTAGTGATCGTGATGCTGTAATGACACTAATATATCAAATAACTGAAATAAATGAGTCTGCGATGCAAACAGTGAGTAAAGGGAGTTTGTTGACAGGATTCGCATTGGATACAGGGGACACAGTCATGTTATACGTGGAAGGTCCAAAGGAGGGACACATTTTGCGAGTTTGGGAACGGACAGAAGACTTTTATCCTGCTGTGAAACCCATTTTCTCGACTTCTGCCAAGTACAGGTGCCGATTGTACCCTGGTAAGTGAAAATAGATCTTTGTTTATTTACAACAATAGTGTCTTCACAAAAATGTATACTTCGTTCGCGATTTGGTTCCGAAACAAGTTACATGGTTGTGTGGAATGATATGGAAAATCCACTTTTAAACCCAGATATAAAGTTCAGTTGGCGCTGCAACTTCAAATATATTTATGAAAAAAATATCAAATAATATAAATTTGAAACAAAGGGCTTGTGGCTAAGTAATAAAGCCGCACGGGTCAATCGATCAGGTTAAGCTACGCTTGCCGCGGTCGGTCCGTACATGGGTGACCATCTTTACATACCAAGACCCCTGCGTGCCTCGGAAAGCACGTTAAGCCGTTGGTCCCGGCTCTCATTCGTGGATCTTTGACAGTCGTTACGGGTCGTCACAAGCCCGAAAGTCTGACAACCAGTCTTACCAAGGGGCATCGTATTACCCAGTAACTGGGTTGTGGAGGTTAGATAGGCAGTTGCTCCTTATAAAATACTGGTATTCAGCTGCATCCGGTTACTGGAAGCCGACCCCAACGTAGTTGGGAAAAGGCTAGGCAGATGATGATGATGCTGATGATCAATTTGAAACAAGGACTTGAATAGAGTTTAGATAATGTATTTTTTAACTTCAGAATTGCTACTTGCCGCAATGCCTTTCAATATCATGAAGATGTTCGTGCCGTTATCTGTGTTGTTAGGTTTGACGCCAATTTACGCCCGACCAGCATTACCGCTACCTGCTCGATCTGTAAGTATTTTAAGTTATTTATCAGCCGCATTTCTGAGTTTATTTTGGCCATCGATGAAGGAAAACATCGTGAGTAAAATTTCTCAAAAAAAAAAAAAAAACCGTTCAGTCGTTTTAGCGCCAATCCAGAACATACATCCAAACAAACAGACAATCGGACAAAAATTCAAACCCTTATTAAGTCTGAAATCACAAACCCACCTTGAGCAAGCGTGGTGATTAATGCTCGTGCCTTCTGTGTGTGTAAAGACGTCTTTGCCTGCAGTGGGAAAATAATAGGCTGGTATTATTATTATCAGCAGCTTGCCTATTAGCCTGTCAGATGTGTTTCCCATAGAGATTAACGTTAACCATTATGGAACTTAACCTGTATGTCAAACAAATAGTTTTCTGACAGCTGCGCGCACAGATAGGCCGGCAGCGCGTACGGCGTTGCCGACGGTACGGAGTGTTGCCATTTTAAATATTTGTGTTTATTTTATTTCTTATTATAATCTCACTGTGTGCTGCACCGGTCGACGTCATCACGTCAACGTCGGCTTTTGCTGAAAACCAGCGGTGGGGCTCGGTTTTGCTTAGGGTGGCAGCATTATGCTGAGCGTTTTGCGTGCATGTGACACATATTTTCCCCAACTTGTTCTTTTTGTACCTATATGTTTTCGTACTTTGCGTCATGTTTACCGCAAAAAAACGTATTTTTTTCTTTTCTTTTCGAACGTTTTTTTTCTGTAGGTAAAACACTAAACATGCGTAACTTTTTGAAGGCGGTGCTCAAGATAGGACGCTTGGTAACCAGCAAGTTAGAAAGCGCTCCATGTTGCTATGCAATGCCAACGGCTATGGAACTCAAAAGTTTTAAACTGGAGCTCTGCGCAGCACCTAGGCCTCCGCCCGTTCATGTTTCGGCAATACCCAGAATAACACCAGGTTTGTGCAAGGCTTATCAGCGTATTTTTTTTTAAGAAATGACTGAATAATTCCACCCAGAGCGGGACAAGTTATTTGATAATTTCCCACCCAACAAAAAAAAACCCTGTGTCCATATTATACTTCATATTTTAGATGCGAAGGCAACTTGGTCTGTCTGTCTATTATCTTTTCACGCCTTAACGGCTGAACGGATTTTGATAAAATTTGGTCACCATGACCTGGGTTAGTTAAGTTGGACATTTTAATTCGGTAGTGCCTACGTTTCCGTGGGATAGTTTCCGGCCACCAAGCGGGCGAAACCGCGGGCAAAAGCTAGTCGGCCTGTTTATGGCATTACCAAAAATTTGGACGCAGTTAGTAGGTGTTTTATAATTTTAGTTGCATTAGATTCCTGGGAAAAACGACAACCTTCCATGCAAAGCGAAACGAAGATCAATTGGAAAAGAAGCAAGGTTCTACGACATTGATAGGTAGGTAGAACAATTATAAATTGTACTTTTAAATTTTTTATAATTTTATTTTGCGTTTGTTTACATATTAAAATGTTATGATGTTTTGATATAGTTACTACAAACGTGTACTCTTGTGGATTCTGAATAAAAAAATACCTTACACTTTTGTAGTTTTATTTCTTGTACTTATCAAGATAACTGCTGTTATATAATTATGTCGTGGTCCGATCGTAGAAATGGCCATATCGTGATCTGCCAGGCCATTTCACTGTACGCCGCCATTTCATGATTTGCCCGGTTATATCACGATGCGCCTACTCGAATGTCGGGCAGATTGACAAAGATATTTATCGATATTTTCAGCTAACCACTGAGCATATCGCTAAGTAATTGATTTTCGTGCTCCTAGTGGCACCCCAATGGTTAAGTTAGAGCTGGGACTAACGGGGCAAGTTTATTTTCAGGGGGGTGCAACTTCAGCTTCACGAAGCTCAATTATTTTTGGAGTTCACCTCGGACATGTTAGGTTATCGTTTGTCTATTTTTACAAGGAGTAATATTGTCGACTTATGTAGGAAAGCTTAACAATTATGAGAATGTAGGATGCAAGAGCGAGTGACGCAGTTTCGATAATGTTAGCTCTATAATGAATATAAAACTATAATGTTCCCACTGCTGAGACACAGGCTTCCTCTCTGTGAGAGGGAGCGGGCCGTAATCCACCAAATACTTTTATTTTGGAAATCGGTACTTAAGATTATTTAATTTTCGGCATTCAAATACGTACCCGTTTCGGCATTTAATTATACTGTTATGTTTAAAGGCCATCTCTTCCTCTGGGTGACCTATTTTAGGATCCTACAAATACTAAATAGCCAAGTAACTGCGACGAACTTGGATGTAACCCCTAGTTGCTGGGCTCTTTCGCTACCCCTAACTACTTCTGCACCTGGGTGGTAAGTTCTGTAGGAATGTTGGGCTGCAGCCTCTTCGGTTGGGGGAAGACGAGCGAGGCTGACATTGACGTTGGCAGCAGATCGGACAAATACCCCATAACGCAGGGCGCGGAGAGAGTCGTCTTTTTCTCCCACTATATAGTGTCACAAGACATTTGTTGCCAGCAGAGACAATCTCTTCATGAGTCTAACACTCTTCCGCTAACACTGCCACTACCATGACGCCTCATGGTAGTGGCAGTGTTAGCGGATGTGTTTTATTTGTAACTTTACGAGTCTGTTACACTCTACTGTATACATTCCTATACTATAGATTAATAGAGAGTCAAATCGATACAAGACGTTTTCATTACGTAGTACATAATTATAGTGCCATGACAATGTCATGGCACTATAATTATGTGTAGAACAAAAATGGCAGAACATGTTATGTTCACCGACAGCACTACCGTCATCGGGTCAGATCAGCTTGCTGCACTTTACCTACCTTCTACCTACCTAGAAAATCTTTATTGTTTATGTAATAGAATATTATTTTTTTTTAATATGATCTGGTACTTACTAAGTCATGATTTGAACTTAGCAAAGACAATAATTTTAGTTATTATACTCTTTGTATAGTTATCTGTGAAACGACGTCAATGTCAGAAAACAATCGTAATTTTCATAAATAGCAACAAAGCGTATTTTAACAACAAGGGATACTTACAGTCATCGTTTTGATTTATATCTCTGGTTACAATGAGTAAGAAGTCTCCGAAGAATGAAGAACCAGTCTTAGATGTACTTAAATTTAGTTCAAGTGCCTTCACTCTCACTTTTGTAATAGAAGTGGTTGGGATCGATGTCTGGCACGATTGCAATGAGGGATGGCTTGACCTCGGGCAGCCAGCTCATGGGGTCAAAGTATCATACCAATTGTATCCAGGACAGACCTTTGATGTGGATGTGGTTATATGGCCGCACGTTGCGAAGGTGACGGCAAATGTTGCAATTGATAGCATTGATGTGTTAAAATAATTCGGTTTGTGATGGCTGTACTAAATACAACGGGTTTCTTTTTGGATAGGTCCTGATATTTGATAGATTGTTGGATTCGTTGATGAACTGGTGGTAGGAACTGTTTACCCGAATATTTGTTTTGATTCATGACTTCGCCTTGTTGAAAGTCGCCATCTCTATATCTCTATACGAATGATGGAAGCGTAACTAAAATAAAGAAAAGAAAAAAAAAACTGACATATTTCTTCTTTTTGGCATACTCAAATAATAATAAGACCTTTTAATGTCTAGATACTTTTTCATGATCCTCCAGGTGGTCTGCGGAACCAACTACGGTTGGGTTCGCACTTGGCAGTTTCTAGAGAGAAGATGGCTGACGTTCTCAATACGTCACGCGTTTCCTGTAAGAGTGATAGCCTTCCGCAACTTCGTGGCAACAGTGGCTCCAACTTTCGGATTAGGGGCACTTAGCGCCAAGTATGAAAGCAGTTTCTTTCATATTATAGATAAGAAAACACACAGAGCCTTGGCGGGAGTACCTAGCTTCCGCCATATCATAGATACTTATAATACTTAAAAATAACATTCTTAAGCCACAAGATTTAACTGACAAAGATTTTTATACAGGAAATACCCAGTTCTATACCTACTGATATTTTGTTATTCACTTTTCTTCAGTTCCAAAATTGGAAATGCTACCGAACTATACCTGCCTCCTTTGCGATTCGGTGATCGTCGACAGTTTGCCGAAGTTGTCGAGGCGCAGTGTCCTTTAAAGAAGTATATGGAAGACATGATATGGTTGCTCGTAGTGAATTATATCCCGACCTCGTATATGGATGGATTGTTCGATACTCCGCATTCAGTTCAAGGTTAATCATTGTACTGATGCTTTATTATGAGTTCATGAAATACTTTTTACACGACTGCCCACAAAAAGGAGTGTTATGTTTTCAGGGTTCATGTATGTTTGTGAGTTTCTTTATTCCGACTTCTTATATTTCTAAACGACTTAACCGCTATCGATGTATGTAAGTGTATCGTTAGAAGCGTTGCGTTATCCCGGGTAACATAAGGTGGTGAAAATTTAAACAATATATTTGGGGAGCCATGGTTCACGAAAATAAAAAATAAAAAAAAATCATAAAAATTTTACTACTTTTACTATCATTGTCTAGAGATTGCTTAGTACATAACAAAAATATATAGGAGTAGTATTCAATATGCATTCGTTCATTAAAAACATAACAAAAGAAATTAAATAAATATAACAGTAGGTTCTATTCAATATCCCATAGAAAAACTTATAAAAAAAACATAGTTTTGTCACTAAAAGGTATAAAATAAAAAATAAATAATTAAAAAACACGCATGCCTTGTCAAAAAGTTAATTACAAAATTTGAACTAAAAAATTAAAAGGGGTCCCAGTGCGCATAAGTTATTTGCGGAAATCGCGAAACGTCTAGTTGATGTAACTGGTGACCGAAAAGCTGGCGGCTTTCTCGCGCAACGCATCAGCATTGCAATTCAGCGAGGAAATGCCGCCAGCATCCTCGGTACAATGCCCCGAGGGCCTTTTTTAAGCTTAACTTAGTTTTAATTTAATTTAGTTAATGTTAATAATCATGTTGTAATTTGGTTATGTAAATAAATATAAAAAATTAAAAACGAGCTAAATGATTTTGAACTGAATACCAATCTGCTCATTGCAGTCGGGGGATGGTTCCTTGGAACAGTTTACAGGTCCCCCGACTTCGCTGAAAACATTGGTATTCAGTTCAAAATAATTTAGCTTGTTTTAGTAAAATATATTTTTTTAGTAAAATTTTTGTAATTAATTTTTTGACAGGGCAAGCTTTTTTTTTTTCGAATTTACGAGAATTAATAAACCCTCCCGCAGACAGGCGCGAAGTGAAGACGGCGCGACGCGAGTCCGGTAGAACATTTCCCATGAAGTTATATATTATAGAAATTGTTCCACCAGAGGCGCATCACGCCGTTCGCCGTTCCGTTTTGTTAAGTGGTTTGTTTGGTCGGCTAAAGTCTACAGGGAAGCTTTAAGTAGGCAAGTACTGTATACTTGCCTGTAAATTATTTGACACACTTAGCTGTATAAAACTGTACGCGTTGTTATCAGAATGATTCGCATGTACCTACATCTTATTCGAATGTCACTGCATTAATAGTTTTAGGTAGGTAGTTCAATAAAATTATGCTAAACAATACTGTCATGATCACTTTTTGACAGGTTTAGAAAAATTAGAAAACGATATTTAGTATAAACGCGGTTTTTCCAAAAGAATCTAAATATTAAATGCAAAATGATGTTGATATTTAATAAATTATACATTCAAAACATTTGTAAAGAGAAGCAAGTAAATTATGTTTGTAAAGCGAGTGTTTATAAAATTAAATATTTGCGGAATAAGTTGTTACACGTTAGCTGCGGCACCAATTTTTGCATACTTTCCGTTCCTGCGGCACGAGGTATAATCGGCCCGTACCGTGACCAGACGTTAGGGCGACACGCGGTCTATTAGACCCCACCTCCTTTTACAGACTAAAATCCATTTTCTGGCGCGAAATCAAAGATAAATGAGAATTTTGGTCCTTATTGATATAGACAGTGAATTGATGAACCCTAATCCACCGTCGCCCCGGGATCTGATGGCTAGTTTAGGAATTATTAGCAAAACAAAATATGGGATCTTATACACCTCGTAACGCACTGAAATAGGGCAAATTTTCGCTGCGATTAGTGATGGGAAAAATAATATCGACGTTTTTAAACTGTCTTAACTACGCAACGACTTGACCGATTTTGATCAATTATATCTCATTAGATCGTTTTAAGGGCAAAACCTGGCAAAACAACACAAAGCTATCAAAGGATACATTTTTTTTTAAATAATCTAAATAGTGCTTGAAGGCGCCATAAAGAAAAAAAAACCGGCCAAGTGCGAGTCGGACTCGCGCACGAAGCGTTCCATTCTATACCATTAAGAGGCACCTATTACAGACTTATTATTGGAAAATAATGGATTACGGTTTATGCATAAGGTTTATCTTTCTATTTGTATATGAAAATCTTAATGCGGTTCACAGAATAGAAAAAAAAGGCAACCAGAAGTAGAAAAGAAACTGTCCTATTTATTCTGCCTCGGGCTTTAAAAATACAATTATTAGAACTTGAATTAACATTAAAAAATCAGTATCAATATACTTTTTTTATAAAAATCTCAATATATATGTTGTACTTATTTATGAGTGTTTTTCATTGAAACAGGGTAGACAATAAGATTTTTTGCACTGAGTGCTGACTGAGTCAAAATCTTTTTGGATTTTTTATCAGCTTCACGAGATGGTAAAAATGTGCGTAGTTTTTGGTAACAACCAACACATCTTCTCCTTTTTTAACCCTTTTCGAGGCAATGGCGTGCGCTTTCAGGTGCTGAAAAATAACAAAAATGTAAAGATAACGTAATAAAACTGACATTGTTACTTAGGTTAGATCGTAGATGAGAATAAAAATGATAATGTAGGTATAACTGCATCAAATGAATGTGTTTGTTTTATACTTAAAATGTTGAAAGAGTAGGTAGGTAAGGTAGCTTAAATTCAGAATAATTAAAAGGAAACAATAATAAATAACTTAATAATGACCAAATCTCAAGCTTAGTTTATGAAAGCTTCAACACGTTGACTGTCAAGAAATATATCTAAGCATTACATTACCTGGGGTCTCATCGATTTCCTTTTTTATTAAATTAACTTCTTCCGACATCGTTTAGACATGTTCGGCGCTGTAAAAGGACGTGCTCTCCAATCGACGTGATGCACAACACTGGTCGCGGGAAGCTCGCGTTGAGTGCGGTACGAGGTCAGGGGGGATATGGGACGTTTTAGCCTCGTTCCGCACTGCATTAAAATTATATTAATTCAGTGCGGCACGAGGCCTAAGACATCCGGTACCAAGGTAGGTACACCACCGAGTCCGGAACCATTAGTGATCTCAAATATATATTTATCTCTTTCCTACACTGGACCAAACCAAAGCTATGCCATTCGCACGACAGAGAAATTCACTTTTTTGCTTGCCGCACCACAGGGAAGTTGCATCAGGGGTGATTTAGGCCTCGCTTCGCACTTAACGTGTTAAGAAATCAATATCATATGAAATGGTTGTAAACTAAAAATATGTAACGGTGTTTTCGTTAAAAACATTAGAGTACCCATTTTTAGTTATTACAGACGATTGTCCGAAGTTTTCATGAAACTGGTCTTACATTACAGACGTTAGGCATCAAGATGCAGTACTTTACCAAGTACGAGATGTAATCTTAAATCACCGGGTAGAGGACCAAGAAGAAGAAGTAAAGGTAGAAAAAGTACGCAGTAAACAACTAAAGGAGAAACAATCAATTAAAGAAATCAAGAAACAGCTTGTTATTCATGAAAAAAATAAATACGAAATCAAGTTATCCGGTGATTGGATCACAGCTGGTAGTTTCTTTATAACTGTAGAGCTGCGTAGATAGAAAACCACGAAAAACTGGTACCGACGATAATTTATAGAACAAGAGATAAGGCGTAAAAATATGAAACCGCGTTTTCGTTTTTTTTTTGGAGTAACTGACGTCATTTCGGACCTTGAATCTATTTGTAGTTGGAAAAGGTCGAATATCCTCATTCGATTTTCTGGTGGATTCTTCAGAAATCCTGTTGGAGTTCCAAAAAAGATGTGTAATTGGCTCTGGAAACCCCATTTTATGATTCTGATTCATTTTTCAAATTTAATTTAATACGTACCCTAATTAAGTAATTTCATTAGGGATTTTTTTGTATGTTCCCCGATTGCTCCGTCAATTGTGGACCGGGTTTGAAAATTTGTTTTTTTATGCTCTCGAGGTGTTCCCATTGTCACCAATTCAGAATCTGATGAAGAGATATCATGGAAATCGAGGAAAATCTTTAAATTTTATAGGCACACCTATAGAAATTTGGGTATTTTTTATAGTAACTCGTGCATTTGCTCTCGGAAAGTACTATTTGGTGAAGTGGAACTGATGATGAAGACCACAGACGGCCACCGGAACTACAAAATAATCAAGTATTTCACGGGTTGACATTCGATTAGGTACTTTAATATGGTTGCTAAGCAATTTATGATCGTCACAATGTATTTGATGAAGTGGAGCTGATGGTGACTTCACCATCAACTCCAGTTCACCTGATTAATACCAGGAGAACTCCTCAACTATTAACATCCCTGCATCGGAAAAGCAATATTTTGTAAAAGGTGATAAGCAGTTGACATTAGGCTATTGTAACTTAAATAAATTACAAACTGACCCACTAAAAATTGAAAAATAACTTTAATTTCGGAAGTCGGAAGTTTTTTAAAGTACCTATTCGTTTTACTTGATGTCTACCAAAATATATTTTAATTTTAGGAATTGGAAGAGTCACTCCATTTGTAATAACAGGGGCCTGTCCTACGGGTCATGGAGAAGTGATAACATTGATAAGCAGCATAAATCTACCGGCGCAAGACGACTTTCCAGTTTTCTTTGTAAATGTTTGCAATATCACTGATGTTCCAATAGAACATTTGAAGCAATATAGGTAATTTTCACGTCTCAAGCCGACGTTTGTTATTGTAGGTAGCTCATGCTGACTAGGTTCATCTTAGAGAGGAGGGACATTTACTTTACATATTTTCTCAAAGTCGGTGTAAGTAATTATTTTTGCAGTGCAATTCAGGCAAACAAGGATATCTGGAGTAAAAGTGTTGGTCATGTGGGGACTTGTAAAATGCAGGCTGGCGCAATCCCATTTCGGATGTTCGATTGTTTCAGATTGATTTTGTATGTCACAGGCAAGGTTAGGTTAGGTGCCACATTTAGGTGAGGTGGAAACTGAGATTTAGTACTTGGATTTATAGTATGAATTGTTTTCTTACTTTGGTGCATCTGATGTAGAAGCATGTTACAGATTTACACACATTTATACAAGATGGACGATAAGTGAAGAAGAACGAAATTCCGAAAAGCAACCCTTACAATCAAAAATACCCAGAACTGAGGTTAATTTCAACGATCATCACTCGGTACCGCTGCCAAGTGCTGTGGCATCGGATGTCATGGCTACATTCTTGGATGAGCCTTTTCGAGTGGAGGTAATTGATTTCCTTACCTACTTTCATAGGCCTCTCCATGACATTGAGAGAAAACAGATTGAATGTGAGTACCATGTAGCCTAGATAGAATACCTACATGACTTTATAACTGTTTGTCGCAGTTTCGAGTATTTTTATGTGGCCTACGCGAAGGTCCTGCAGATCTGGAAGCGTCGTGTGTCTTTGAGGTCTCTATTATTACATAGCCATGAGTTCCTCCCCGTAATGTAAGACAATCTTAATAATATAATATTAAGATATTATGTCTTATTTTTCAAGAGCTTGTGTCGGAATTTCTTCCCAGGGATCAGTCAGCTAGGAAATGTCGGCACCGTCTAGTTTTAAAATATTGACCGAAAATTAACGTGTAAAAGTGCCTTAAACGATCTACTTACAGAAATAAACACTTCATTGAATTCCAATCGTCCACCACTAACACTACTCGTCTCGATCCTATCGCTACCCTTAACCAGTTAGTGAATGAACACCCTCGTGTGATACACACTACTCGGGGGACTGACTGTACTAATATTATCTTTACGTTTCGATTTTTGTGTTTCCTGACAATGATAATATCATGTATTTATGTTAACATTTTGCATATATTTTAATCGACGATATGCTTATAGCTCCGTGGAATCAGGATACCTCCGGAAGCTAAGAATTCGCAATTTTTTGGTTCCCACAAAGCAGATCGTAATTATGGCACAGGTGTGCTACCTCCAATACCTAATCAAGACGTAGATATTCTGATCGCACAGACAAGGATTGATGCAAGGGCATTAACAAAAATTAATGGATCTGTCAAAGGAGAGTTTCCGTTATATCCTCCTGAAATATCTGTCGTGTCATTGGAACGTGAAGGAGTTTGTACAAACGATTTAAATGCAGTGAGAGCTACAGTTAAACCTGACTTAATTATTCAGCCAGGTGTCATCCTAGAGGCACAAATGACGATAGAAGTATCTTTGGGTCTCGTCGGCTGTAAACCTAAGTCAGATGCTGAAAGATATTCAAGATTGTACTGTCTTATTAGTGATCGTGACGCTATATCGTCACTAATATATCAAATAACTGAAATAAACGAGTCAGTGATGCAAACAGAGAATAAAGGGGGTTTATTGACAGGA
This sequence comes from Atethmia centrago, assembly GCA_905333075.3. Lineage (NCBI taxonomy): Eukaryota > Metazoa > Arthropoda > Insecta > Lepidoptera > Noctuidae > Atethmia > Atethmia centrago. The sequence goes on from HG995382.1 coordinate 17,535,537, forward strand.
TTTGCATTGGATACAGGGGACACAGTGATTTTATACGTGGAAGGTCCAAAGGAGGGACATATTTTGCGAGTTTGGGAACGGACAGAAGACTATTATCCTGCTGTGAAGCCCATTTTCTCGACTTCCGCTAAGTACAGATGCCGATTGTATCCTGGTAAGTGAAAATTAATATTGGTTTTATTTACAACAATAGCGTCTTTACACGAAAGTAATCTATTTTTTACTTCAGAAATGCTACTGTTTGCAATGCCATTCAATATCATGAAGATGTTCGTGCCGTTATCTGTGTTGTTAGGTTTGACGCCAATTTACGCCCGACCAGTATTACCGCTACCTACTCGGTCTGTAAGTATTTTAAGTAATTTATCAGCCATTCCCATAAATGTTAACATTAACGTTGCTGTAGGTAAAAACCAATGCTAAACATTTCTCACTTTTCGTAGGCGGTGCTCAAGATAGGACGCTTGATAGCTAGCAAGTTAAAAAGTGCTTCATGTTGCCGTGGGATGCCAACGGCTATGGAACTCAGAAGTTTTAATCTTGAGCTCTGCGTATTACCTCTGCCTCCGCCAGTTTAGGTACGTTTTATAAACACCCAGAACAACATCTCACAACAACATCAACATTCTCAACATTCTGAGAAATATCCTTCCTCTCACCATCATTATTCCGAATTATTTGGGGTCGGCGTAGAGTAGTTTGTCTTCTTCTTCCATACATCTCTGTTAGCCGTTCTCTCAGTAGTAACCAGTTTTCTAGGCATCATATTTTTCACACAATCCATTGTCTCTTTGGTCTTCCCCTATTTTTGTAACCGTCCACGTTCTGAAAGACGAAATAATCAAAACAGAAATTTAAGTGGATTACGTGTAAGAAGTGATTTGATTGGCTGTTGTTATTTCAGTGAGCCCATCACAGCAGTTTTTTAACATGAGTTTAATTTCCCTACGTTTGCCACGTATATTGTTGATCATGGACTGTTGTGATGGTTTTACATAATGTGGATGATTGTTTCCATCTACTTTATATATTCTCATCTTCGATCAAGAATACTGTAGGTAGATAAAGAAACACGAACAAAATCTCATTGCTCAACTACTTTGCACGTGTACATTAATATTCTTCTAAAAAAGGTATTTTAAATGTCATGCGCTTTAGGTTATTAAGAACCTTTTGAACTACACTCGCGAGCAAAAGTATGGAATCATTTACTTGGAATTGATTCCGCGCGATCTTGAGTACTGAATAACTAGTTAAGAATAATAAAAAAGGTACAATTTTAAAGGTTAAACGGTTAACTTTAAATTCATACAAAATATAACATTTTTATTATTCTTAACTAGTTAGTACTCAAGATCGCGCGGAATCAATTCCAAGTAAGTGATTCCATACTTTTGCTCGCGAGTGTATTTTGCGTTAAAATGTATCAGTCCGTCATCGGAGGAAATGTGAAAACAAATTCTCTTGAAGCTTAAAAATGAAGTCATTTAGAAATATTTTCTAATTAATCAAAATCTTAAATTCTCTGACAAACAACGCACAGTCTAACTAACCGGTCTAGAAGTATGAATATTTGCACAAGAGTCTGTTTTATAACGACGGTGAGCACCCCAGAAGGATTTTTGAATTCATCCCCTAAACTTCCATACAAGTTTCATCCCCAATTTAACCCTTGTTAAATTGGGGATGAAAGTTGTATGGACGTTTGTAACTTTTGCCGATGGGTAATCTTGTCGGGCATGGCTTGTTCTAAAATAAAACTTTAAATTTAATTAAATATGTGGGTATTTGGTGCTTATTCTATTTTTGATCGTACAACATACGGCCACGTTCCTTATTTTCGAGACGTTTTTAAGGCACTTAGCCTAAATCAAGTGTATTCTAGATCAAAGATTCTTTAAATAATTAAATTCATGTGCAGAAGGTTCCTGGGAACAAAATGCACTACAACGCGCAACGAAGATCACTAAAACTGGAAACAGAAAGAACAGAAGTAAGGTTCTCTGAAGTTTCTTCGATATTCTTAGGTAAAGAACTTGGGATAGGTAATTAATAAATAAAATAAAATAAAAAGCCTTTATTCTACCACAATTTACATAACAAATTTAAACACAATAATTAGTTTATCATATCACATATTTGGTTATTACACATTTCATTTTCATTTATATTATTGTTTATTTATTCGAGTTAAATTCATATTGATAATCGTATTATTCTTATGGGCTTGTAAGCAAAATATAGGTTAAATTATGTAATTATAAGGATTAAAATATTATTATTAATGTTGGCATGCACGTGATATTAATTATTTATGGAAGTCGCCTCTGCGGCGTAGGCCTTCCCCAACTTACTCCATTTTTCCCTATCTCTAGCTTGTCTCCTCCAGTCTGGTCCACATCTTTCTTTAAATATATCTTACCAGCGCTTTCGCGGTCTTCCTCGTTTTCTTTTTCCAGCTCTAGGTACCCACTCTATGATTTTCTTTGTCCATCTTTCGTTTACCATTTTACAAATGTGGCCCGCCCATTTCCATTTCAGACCTCTTATTCTCTCTACTAGGTCTTATTTTAGTTTTCCTCCTAATTTCCTCATTAGACCTTTGATTTTTTTTTTAATTTTCTCCTTAGATTCTGTCGGACAATTTAATACCCAACATGCTTCTCTTCATTTTCCTTTGCATAACTCCGAGTTTGTGTTCTTCTTTTATCCGTAGAGACCATGTTTGGCATCCATATGTAAAGCATGGAAGGATTGCTATCTCGAACAACTTTCTTTTCAAATTCATGTGTATCTTGCTGTTCTTCATTATTTCTTTTAAACTCCAGTACTTTGTCCATGAAATTGCTATTCTCCTGTTTGTTTCTTTTCCGTTTGGTCTTCAAATGAAATAGATTGTCCCAAATAGATGTATTATTTAACATAATATTATATTTCCCATCTATCTATAATATTATTGCTACCTCCGATCCGATCGTTATAATTTTGGTTTTTGCAGCATTCATAGTCAATTCTACCTTCTTACTTTCTTCCGCAAGCTCTTGCAACATGTTCTCTAATTGTGCGGACTCTTATATAAACACAACGATGTCGTCTGTAAAACTTAAATGGCTTAAATATTCACCGTCTATTTTCACGCCTTTGCGTTCCCAGTCTCGGTTTCTAAATATTGTCTCCAGAACAGACGAAAATATTTTAGGTTACAGCAGGTCACCCTGTCTGACATCTTTTCTTATGGGAAAAGTTGGTCCTTCCAATTCTAACTTTATTCTTGTATAATTTTTAGAATAAATGCTATGGAGTAGCTCTACATATTTGATGTCTATTCCTTGTTCCACTAATGTTTTCCATTTTGCACTATATTCCAGAGAATCGAATGCCTTGGTGTAATCGATAAAGCATACATACAGTTTTGCCATATTCTTTGACTTTCTCTACTATTTGGTTTATCACTTGGATGTGGTCAGTTGTTGAGTAGTGTTTACGGAATTGCCAGCTTGTTCACCAGGTTGTAAGTAGTAAGTCTATTTAATAGTATTTTTGAGAAAATTTTATATATACATATGTTTGTCATAACGCTAATTGGTCTATAGTACGTGAGGTTACATCTATCTCCTTTTTTGTGAAGAAGAGTTATTGAAGATTCGGATCATTGCTTTGGAGTTTCTCTTCTTACTAGAATGTTATTGGACATGATTTCAAGTGGGTGTTTTAAGAGTTGTGATAGAGACTTCAATATTGCATTTGTTACCTTGTCTTGTCCGGGTGCTTTGTCTTTTTTCCGAGTTTCGATAGAGAAACCTGTCTCTGATCTTAGTATTTCGGGCAGTGGTTCATCGACATAGACTTTGCTTCTGACGTGGTGCCATAAACTGGATATTGCATGTGACGAGTAAAGATTCTGATAAAAGTTAGTTGTTTCTGTTATTATATCTGACCGCTTCAAAATAATCTTTCCTTTCTTGTCCACCATGTTTGTTGCCCATTTTGTTGTACTTTGAAGATCTTTGTATGCCTTTTTAATGGCTCCCTTTTTTGATAAGTATTCCTCAAAAACGTTTTGCCTGTGTTTCTTTCTGTTATTAGAGATGTTTTTGTTTATTTTCTGATTTTAGTGATTTTCCTTTTTATTTATTTTGTTCTTTTTTCTTTGTACAGTTGTTTTCTATCTTCTAGAAGTTGGCGTATGTGTACACTTATCGGGTATTTTTGTTTTTTCTTTTCGCATGTTATTTGTGTTAATAAATGTTTTACACCTTTTTGGAAGTTATCATACTGTGTTTGAACTTGTGAGGATATTTTGATCAAGTCAATCAATTTATTTTCCCAGTTCATTCTTCTGTAATAATTCTGTGGTCAGTGTTAAAGTTAAGGTTTTTATTATGTCGAAAACAAAAATATCTGAAATTTTGTTTCTTAACATGAAATCGATTTCATTATGGCATTCCCCATTCGGCGAAACCCATGTCCATTTTTTGTTTTCTTTTGTTTTAAACATACTATTTACGAATTTAATGTTGTTTTCTAGAGCCAACTCTATCAACTTCTGCCCGTGCTTTGAACTTTTGCCATGTGAGTATGTGCCGAACACAGTTTCCTCGCCTTGTTGTGTAGTCCCAATTTGGGCATTGAAATCACCCATTATAATGAGGTTTCTTGCGTTTAAGGTATGGATATATGGATAATGGTTTCTATGGTTTCGTAGAACTTGCTCAACTTATCTTCATCACACAATTTGGTAGGTGCATAGACGACAAGTTATTATCGGACATGCTTAACTCTAGGGTCGCAATTTTGTCTGAATAGCACCACTGAAACCCACTATGTTCTTTTTAGGTGTTTTTTTTATAATACATCCTACTCCACACACTTGGTTTTTTTAGTACTTTTCTATCTAATGGGTTTTTATTTAACTTAATGTAGTCGTTTTAAGCAGTTGGGAGACTGAATTTTCTCGCGTCCGTTTATCACAATTGATACTATTCTTTATTACTAGTTTGTCATATTTTTTGCATGCGATACGACCTTTTTCTCTTTCCTCTCTTAACTGAGAATTTCGAGTCTCTAAAACGTCTATTCGGAAAATTTTCTTGGATATATATGTCTTTGGGCAGTTTTGTTTTGTTTTTAAGTATTTAATATTTCCTCCAGTTTGTGATTAGGTATACCAACATAGGACGCGCATTCTTATGATGCGCGTCCAATCTTGGTATGCCTAACCACGGGTACATTTTAATTCCCAAGTTTGATTCGAAGAGGTCTTCAATTACTTCTATAGTATTTATTGTTGTTTCATATTGTTGTTCCTTTATATTCCAGATATTATAATTTTATTTATATTTTTCTCTTGCTCCAAATGTTTAGTTTTATCATGAAGGGTCTTTATCTCAGTCTTCATAATTTTATTTTCTTCTTTAACTGAAGTTAGTTTCTCATCCAATATTTGAAAACATTTTTTGTTACCGTTTCGGAAATAATAAGCGTTTGTTGGTCTAGTTTTTCTTGTATTTTTACAAAAAAGGATTGCATTTGTGCTTCCATTTTCGTATAAATTAGGCATCGTATTACTTATACATTGTGTTCGTGTTTTGTAATTTGGTTAAGTTTGGTGGCAAAAACATGTAAGTAGTGATATCTGTTGTTGTGTTTGTAAAGTGGTGGTAAAACATGGAAGCTTCTGACACTCCTGACACATCGGGTCGATGCGATTGACCTTTTGACAATGTTTTTCAATCAGCCTGCAATGATTATGCAAATTTTGACTATATACATATTTATTTCCACTGACGAAATTATAGTGTGTTTTCATTTCTTTTCAAGTTCTTTCTATAATACACATTAATATACATTTAGTTCCGTTCAATTACAATCGTAGTTTTAAATAGTTTTTTCGTTTGTAACTGTCAGTTTTGCACATAACTGAGTTCCACTTTAGTTTCACTTATTCCACTTGTTCGTTAGTTGCATCTATTTTTTTGAACACTTTTCCTTGATTGTATCTTCACTTTAGTTAGCGCGAAATATTCACTTTAAACATTTTTTTAAACGGAGCTGATGTAAACACTCACTGTCGCGCCCTCTCTAGGGCTAGGTAATTAATATTTTCTTATTATATAGGTAATTAGGATTTCATACGTTAAAATATTTAAATGTTGTGATTGTTTGATAATATCAAGCATTTGTAATAAAATAATACCTTCCAAATATTTGTATCAGTTTTTTCCTGTATCTACCACAAAAAGCATGTTTTTTTTGTTACATTTAATTATCTATACCATTTATATTATATATATATATATCATTTAATGAAATCGTAGCGAAGTCAAAATAGAACATTGAATATTTTTGGAAAAAAGTAATTGCTACGAGGTTTGGGATCGATTCTAATTCCGAAAATATAGTTATTTTTGTTTGTTATTTTTGTCTGTTTATCTGTTTGTCTAAATCTATGTTCCAGCATCACGCAAATTATACCAGATAGATTCTGTTCAAATTTTGCATAGATATTCCCTATAAGTCTGGCAAATTGTAAAAAGACGAGCCAAATGGTTAGAACATTTCATATACTCGTAGTTACAGATTTAACCTTTTAAATGATTATCATCACGCTATATCTTGATGGGACTAAGCAGTCAAACATCATGACATATACAGCATGGATTTTTGAGTTGGGGCAGTATGGGGCACTTTAACTGTTGTAGCTAGACGAAATCGGTCTTAGGAGACGGTTTTTAATTTTTTGAGACATTTTCATTGTCTATCCATCCGTCTGTCTGTCTGTATGTCCGTCAATACCCTTTTTCTAAGGAACGCGTGGAGGTTTCAAATTGTAATTGATATCATATACGCGGCTCTACGGTCAGTTGAGCGAAAAAGTGGCAGAAATGAGATTTCTTCATAATATCACGCCTTTATTCTTTTAAACTTATGGGGCAGGGGTGTACACGCTGTGAATCCACAATTCACCAGATAAGTTGCAATAGTTTTTGTCGTAGTATTTTTATTGTACCTTTTTTTCTTTTAATTTAGTTTCGATATGTGCTTCATGGTTTTAGAGGTCGTTGATAACAAAATTCAAGATGGCGCCACCGAAAATTTGCAACATTTTCACGCGTTTTCATGGTTTTCGAGTGTGTTGACAACAATAACAGGGTCAATATTAATATTGAAAATAGCGCCATGAACCACGAAACCATTCAACCATGAAAATGACTCATGACTAAAAATTTGCGAATTATTGGTAATGGCATCTTTTTTTTTTGGGTGAAAATTACCATATAACTTCTCCCGCTCTGGGTGGAGGGTGTGTCAGACTCTGACTAAAACCCACCCGTGCCTTCCGTTGCCTGTGTTGCCTCGGTAGCCCTTTCGGACTTCCCGCGATCCCGACAGGCATCGCAGCCGTTACCTCCTTCTGCGAAGCAGTAATGCTCGCGAAGGAGGAGGCGGGACGGTTGAGGGAAAGGCAAATTTCGCGCCCTCTCGCTCCTAGCCGCCGCAGGAGACGCCCTGGGCGTCGGGAATCCCGGGCAGATTTCCGGCCACCGTAGGCGCGGACTTGCGGACGGTGAGCAATGGCTAGCTCGCCGTCCGATATGGACCAAGCCCAGGGTCGATGGCGCGTTGTGTTCCACGCGGGGCTCAAAGAGATGTGAGCACAAATGTAGGGGTCCACTAGGGCCAATGCCTGCCGAGGTCGCGGGAAGGTACTAAAGGGTCACCGAGGCCCCTGGCAACACAGGCAACGGAAGGAATACCGGTGGGTTTTAGTATGTAAGAGTCTGACACACCCTCCCGCTCCGCCCAGAGCGGGAGAAGTTATTTGATGATTTCCCATCCAAAAAAAAAAGGCCCTTTGTACATGGCACGGTTTTTTTACGGTACAGCGTATAAACCGCGCCATAGACTCAAACTTAACCTCAAAGCATTTATACTTGGACTGCCACGCGTACAAAGGGCCTAAGGGGTTAAATGGAGGATGAATTTTTTTTCGTAATTTTTGCCGATGGCAAGTTCCAGCGGGCACGCGGCTTGTATGAACATTATAAAATGTACCACAACTTTACCACCAAACTGAAACTACAACCTTGTAAAGTGGAGCTACCTTGACGGTACGGCAATAATAATTAATAATAATAATTTATTTAATCAATCAAATAACAATGTTAACATTAAATGGTATCGTCTGTAGGTACACTTGACTTATGATAGTTAACAAAACAGGTAGGTGTTGCAACCAGCACCCTTACTAAGTTATGGAATAACTTGTATTAAGGGCAGTGGTACAAGCCCATACATAATTCAGTTACACAAAAGAATTGCAGGCAGAACAAGTGTTTAAGAAGAAACGAAAGTTAACATAAACTCATAATTGCAAAATTCAGAAATTACAAATCATTTATTTGACATTTGGATTATTCGTGTTTGTGTGCGCGCGCGTGCGTGCGTGTGTGTGTGTGTATGTGTGTGTGTGTGTGTGTGTGTGTGTATGTATGTATGTATGTATGTATGTGGGTGTGTGTGTGTGTGTGTGTGTGTGTGTAGTGTGTATTGTGTCGGTGCAGAATGTGTTTTATGTTTTCGGTGGAAGGGTTTAAGGTGGGTTATTATCAGAGAAAAGCAGGCGTTCTGTTTCCAGGTAGTTATATGTAAGTAGTAAGTTTGTCACAGTTTTCTTGAGCGACGAGGTTGAAAGAGAGTAAAGTTTCAGTTTCCTATTGAGTTTATTATATAATTGTGGCCCTTGGAAGCAAAGAAATCGTTTTGTGAATGAGTACTTACATCTGTAGTTCCGACAAACTATATCTTTACGTCTTTTTTTTATTGTCATGTAGGGGGTATCTTTGTGTTGCAATAGGACTGTATTAAGAACAAAGAGTTGTCTGACAGAAAGTACTTTGCAACATTGATACAAATCTTCTGTTGGGAAAAGTATTGGGCGAAATGTGCTCACTTTCAACACGGCTCTTTGGGCCCTCTCCAATTTCAGCATTGAGGTCTTAGGAGCACCACCCCAGACAGAAACACAATATGATAAGAGTGATTGGCAAAGGGCAAGGTAGACCCTTTTGACCATCTGTGCTTCTGCCACATGACGAAGAGTCTTAAAGACGAATATTAGTTTTCTGACCCGTGCTGTCAGTAGATCTATGTGGGCTGAGAAACTCAGATTGTCATCAAGAGTCACCCCGAGGTATTTGATTGTGGAGGTACGTGCGAGTTTAGGGCAAGAGCAAGCTACGGTGCCTGGGCAGACGTTTGAGTGAGCGATTAGGGAATATGAGTTCGGCGCTTGTGTAGATTGGCGTAGGGTAAAGCAGATTATTTTTGTTTTATCCGTATTGAGGGTAAGTTGATTGCCATTAAGCCAATTCAGAACTTGATCTAGTCCTCCCTGCGCTGCGTCAAAAGCTTCGTGCCAGGTATCGCCAGTAAAGGTGAGTACAGTGTCATCAGCAAAGGCCGTGATTTTTCCATTTAGGAGAAGCAGATTACACAGTTGATTTACGTAAACCAAAAAAAGTGTGGGCCCAATCACACTACCCTGAGGAACCCCAAAAGCAACAGGAAGCTCCCTACTCAGATAATTATAAATTTTCACGCACTGAGTCCTATTGCTTAGGTAGTCGGCAAAAATTTGGAGTGGGAGACCACGTATTCCCAGTTCCTCTAGTTTCAACACTAGGTTGGGAATAGAAACTGTGTCGAAAGCTTTTTTTAGATCTAGGAAAACTGACACTACCTTCTTTTTCGCTTCAATGCTTTTGACAATGTGACCCGTTAAATTTAGAACAGCGTCATTCGTCGACTTATTTCGTCGGAATCCAAATTGACTGGAAGATAAAAGCTTTTTTTCCTCAAGGTATTTAACGAGTCTATTGTTTATAATGCGTTCTAGGATTTTAGATATTGAAGGCAGGACAGCAATGGGACGGTAATTATTAACACAGTTTTTATTCCCTCCCTTGTGTATAGGATGCACAATAGCTTTTTTCAAGTATAAGGGGAATACACCGGTGCTGAGGCAAAGATTGAATAAGTACGTCAGTGGGGGGACAAGCAACTTTTTATAGCGTTTTAGAAACTTAGTAGAGATGCTGTCCCATCCAATAGCAGCATCAGTTTTAAGAGACATGAGCAGCCCTTCAACCTCACTCTCATCAGTGTCGACCATCACAAATGAGTGTAGTGGCGCAAGTGTGGCATTAGTGACATGCGGTGGGCCTCGGGTAATACTATGGTTAGTAAAAACGCTCGCAAGATTTTTGCCTATGTCGACAAAAAACTCGTTAACGGAGTCCACTGACTGTTGGGGAGAAGCAGAAGGAACAAGTAAGTCAATAGTGGGATTTTTTGGAACTTCCGTGTTTGTGACTCTCTTTATAATTTTCCAAATCTTTTTATTATCATTGGCAGCCTTGCCCATCTCCGCCTTGTCGTATTCCCTCCTAAGATTTTTAATAATTTTAGTGCAGTAGTTCCTATATCTTTTATAAGTTACTTTTAGTATAATATTATCTGGTGATAGCTTCAATTTTTTATGCATTGAATCTCTGTTACGCATGCAGCGAAGCATGCCAGTAGTCATCCATGGTTTAAGTAAACGTTTATGATTTGGGAGTTTAACTATAGTTGTGTGAGAGCGTATAATATTGACAATAGTGTTGATAAAATAATTTGTGGCTTGATTAGCATCAGTATATTTATAGATAAGTTGGAAATCCATGCTATTCATTTCAGAGTCCAAAGAGTTGTAATTGACTCCTGAAATGGTTTTGACACCAGTATTCAATTGTTTACTTTGTCTGAGACAAAGCAAGACTGAGTTATGGTCTGTCACACAAGAGTCAATTACTACTGTGAGTGCTAGTGAGTTCGTCTTAAGCATGACATGGTCCAGACAAGCGGACTCGCGAGTAGGGTAAGTGTGGGCAGGTAGAAGACCATGAAAAGCTATCAAGTTGAGATAGTCGGAAATGCGATTAGGGCTTGGAGTACTACCGATGTCAAGGTTCACATCTCCAAGAATAGCAATATTTTTATAAGATGAGAGATCGATTAAAAGAGAATTTAATGATTGTAAGAAGTTACCGATGTCTAATGTAGAGGGTGACCGGTAAATACATATAAAGGCTCTATCTGTGCCAATCGTCAGCACGAGACAACTTGCGTCCATAAAATCAGGTTCCACGACAGAGTAGCTGCCGACATTTTTGACATACAAGATGACTCCATCATTCTGATTTTTAAGTTGAGTAGTATAGTAGTGGGAGTAATTTTCGATCGATGGAATGTTATAGTTAGATTTTAGCCAACACTCCGTCAACACAACAACATCACAGTCAAGGTTAATTCTACATAGAAGTGTCAGAAAAGAATCAAAGTTTGCGTTTACTGACCGGATATTTTGGGTTATAATCTTAAACTGCTTAGCAGGGTCATTAATATAGGAGGAACATTCTTCAGGTTCACAGCATAATGAAGTAGACACTGACAATTTATCAATAAGATCGTTTAAATCGCGTATGTTATCCACTTAAATGATTAAATAATAGTAGGACACTAATGAGGGGTTCTGGTAGGTTCTCTTGGAGGGGTATTGTTTGCATCAATATGTTTTTGTATGCTCGCAATTTTGTCTGATGTGGTTCAGTATACTTTTTAATATTACTTTCACATAAGTAGGTAAGGTTTATATATTTATATCCAGGAGTTTGAAATAATGATTTCACCGAGTAAATGTTATGTGTAGTGGTTATTAGTGTTTGTGTGCAGGTTGCGGGTGTTATAGTGTGAGTATATCCAAGTAATGAATCACAATGTTTGATACTATAAAAATTGAAATAAAAATTTAAGCATGCATTATTCAAAAGGAATTTCGTAGTTAAAAAATTACTATAAGATAAGATATTAAATAAAAATAGTCAGTCTTCTATATTTATATTCTTCAAGTCCAACTCACTATTTATGGTATATGCTGTGGCGCCCTCTTTCTTGCGAATTAATATCTTTCCATGCGCAATCCAACAAAATTTAAAGCTATTAGTTTTCGAAAAATCTCGAGCCAGATAATGTAGGCGTTTTGCTTTAAAGGTTAAGCTTTCTGATAAATAAATTGGTTTCACAGGACCTCCTAATTTCAGGTTTACGGTAGAAAATTTATTATCTTGGTTGGATCTATTATAGGATTTCAAGGATTGAATTATCTTTTCTCTCATAATTGTTGTTGTGAGGTTAATTAAAATAGGTTTATTTGATTCTGACTTTGTCTTTAAGCGATATACATCTCGAATGTCAGAAATATTTATTGGAACGTTTAAAGCTTTGCCTGTATCAATAACGATTTTTGTTAGATTTTCTTTGGTTTCATGGGTTGTAGGTGGTATGTTTCTTAGTTCTAGACAAGTGGTTTTTTGATATCTTTCAAGGCTCTCAACCTTTTCTTCCAAGACCTGAATATATGCGAGGTTATCGTTACGTTCAGCTGATAACTTATTGAATTCCAACATGAGATCATCGTATTTTTTTGAGACAAAGTCAGCAGACTCTTTTAAGGCCACATTAAGCTCTTTTATTTCGGCTACAGTTGCCTGGAGTGACGCATATTTTTCATTCTGTTGCCTTTCAAAATTTGAGAAAAGGTTTCTCATTTCCGTCATAAACACGTTAATGTCATCCACCTGGTCAAATTTCCGTTTCCGTACTGTTGCTTTTGATTCCTCCTGCTCGAGTGATTTTATGGACAGGTCAGGTTCCGAGTCATAATGCACTGATGGCGATGGCGGAGGTGGTGTACGGTTTATTGGCATAATGTAAATTGAAAGAAAAGAAAAATAAGGCAGATAAATAAATTTCAAATTACAAAAAGTGTACCCCGCGTGCAGGATTCGAACTTGGACTCTCACGTCTGCGTTTGCCGACGGGAGCGCTCAGCGAACGAGCCACTAAGACTCAGAAAGGTATGACGAAATTGTGGATCCTTATGTAGTTGATCGTAATGAGTCCTATATGGTCATAATGAGTCTCTGTTGTTTCTGTAGCCCTGGTACTTTTTCCTGAGCATGGGTCGAAAAACAATTTAGAAATCTATCTTGCTCACTCACGTTAGTTGCGTCTTCAGTGCGAAGTAGTCTGTATCCGTAGCGTTATAATACCCTGGTAGTTGGTGGGCGTTCCCATTTGTTCCTGAGGCGTTCAGAGAGGTCCAGAGTAAGTGACGTCGGAATCCACTGCTCTCTTTCTGATCCTCAAAATGTTAGGGCTCTGAGCTCGACACAAATACTTATTTAAATAAATCGAAATTACAATTTAGGACTCTGCAAATTAGTGGAAGCAACTAAAAACACGTCTGCTCTCGAGCAATGTTCGGGCGGGCTTGTGCAAGGTGTGGATGTGGAGCTGTGGCGCACACTATGTCCCCATAGTGACCTCTGCTGTTGCCACCGACGATGCCGTGGAAGTGGCGAAGTTTTGGGCCATCAAAATCTAATTCACTGTCGTGCCATCGCCGCGAAGAAGCAGAACCGCCCAAACTTCACTCCGTCTCACTCAAATTCTAATTAGAATCCTTCCATTGCGTGTCAACTCACATACGCCTCAACTTCCAAACTTATAACAAATCACGTCAAACTTTAAATTTATTGTGTCTACAACTAAAATTAATTACAGGAAACTGTAACTACTTAGAATTGTTAGAACCATAGAATAAGAGCTTTGTTATACTAGCAATTTGCGAGCGTGTTTTCAGCGAGGTAATTTTTAAAGTTTGCAGTGTGCTTGTCGTGACGCGTATACCGCGTTTTCATACGAGCGTAAATCACTACCGTTTCGCAGACGCAGTGATTTCGCTACGCACAAGCGGTGAACTTACTAAACAAATGGGATCATTATGCAATGCACATGCGGTGATTTTGCTACGCACCCGTGGCCACTAATCAGAAAAAACGCTCGCAGATCGCCAATGTGACAGCGCTCTAAGTTACATTATTCCGCTACAATAGTGTACCAACAGGTATTTAAGGCAGGTAGGTTGTTTAAACTTGAAAGTTTACGCGGCTTGTTGGCTCCCAAGTCAGGTAAGGAGCTTACTATAGCGTTGGTTTGGGTTTCTGTGTTAACACTTTGTGATAGGTTAGCGAAATTGACGTGATTGGAGTTTAAAATGTTTAGTAATGGTTTCAGTTTGTAGAGGATAGAGAGCGTTGAATAGTCTGATGAGTGCTTAGGACAAATTGATTCTGTAAGCTGGACTTCCGCGAGGTACCGAAATAAGTATCTTCCATCGTAGTCGCGTTGTTAAAATTAACAAATTACATTTAGCTTTATGACAGTGGTCTGACTAATATTCTAACGGTTGCTAACAATGTGGTCGACGGCCAGATGAAAACACCGTTTTCTAATTAAACTCTTGCCCATGTATGAGTAATAATAATAATAATGTTCATTTAAAGAAAACTTACACAAATTACTAAATATTTTAACAGGCTAATTTTTGACAGTTTAAGTGGTGTGCTCATCTGTAGCCGAACTAGGCAGAGCCTGTATTTCGGCTGTCAGCACCAAACCCCTCGAGTATTGCATACTAAACATATTCATAACTCAGAGTATGAGACCTCTGAGTACAACAAACAATAATTATATAACAGGCTACTTCGAATCTATAAAATACGGCAAGATCAAGTCATTGTGAGCAAAAAAATGGAATAAGTAAGCTTTCCGGGCATTGTGCGAATAATAAATCTGTGTGTCATAAAAATGAAAAGGAGATAGCAATAAAATCTGTCATCTTAAGTAATACCGTCGTGTTTTAGGCTTATCTGTTAACGACGACAGAAATCTTCGCCTCCGTGAAATTGGTATGATTGTAAAGTAAAATTTATCGCGTCGCCTTTAACCTTTTCTTGTAACGTAATTAAACGTAATATATTTTCGTAAATAAAATAGCTTGTAGACGAAAATAGCTTGTGGTTATAAGTAATGACATCCGCACAGGTCAATCGATCGGGTTAAGCTACGCTTGATGCGGTTGGTCCGTGGATGGGTGACCATCTTTATGGACCGAGAGCCTTTTTTTTTCAAGATACATTGTTAACCCTTTGGTCTCAGCTGTCATTTATGGATTTTTGATAGTCGTTATGGGTCGTCAGAAGCCCGAAAGTCTGACAGCCTTGCCAAGAGGCAAGGGCAAGGGCAAGAGGCGCATTACCCAGTAACTGGGTTGTGGTGGTCAGAGAGACAGTCGCTCCATGTAAAATACTAGTATTCAGTTGCATCCGGTTAGACTGGAAGACGACACCAACATAGTTGTGAAAAGGATAGGCAGATGATGATATTTTCGCAAAGGTTCCCCGAAATTGATGCGTAATTTTACTGTTTTAAATATTTCTAGGTAGACATGAGGTAAACCGACATTCGTATAATTGTCGAAAATTAATAATCTGATAATTGTAGCTTTGCATACCTCCAAGTAATAAAAACATGATCTGTTTCGAGGAAACGCAGTGACGTGTTAGTTGGCGTTCTTTCCATACCCCCTCTACTGTTATAATTCTCCAAATCGATATCCTGTCCCGATGTTTTTATAGTCGGTAGAATTGACACGCGAGCGTTCACTAAAACTACGACAACTCAGAAAATACGCATCGTAGCTCTACAAACCCCTAGTCATTGAAGTTGTTATATGAAATAAGCTACCAGGTAATATAGGGTTTAGTGCAGTTTCACCTTGCAATGTATTGCTAATTCGAAGTTGAAAGTAGCGTGAGCGACTTTTTCGTACAAATATCCTAAATATTTATAAAACAAAAGTAATAAGTCCAAAATATAATACGTAACTTTCTTAAAACTACACTTCTTTACAATACTCAAAGAAAGAACAGAGATCTCTATGCGTTTTTTTAAATGACAAGCTTATCAAAAAATAACCTTATTGCAAAAAAAAAGGTATGCTTACACAATTATTCTGGGAACTCTGTCAGCCCTTAGCTTCGGTTCTTATCTTATTAACACATTCCTCCTAAATGGACCTAAGTACTAACCCAAGAAATAAATTTTACCATATTGTGAATACCGCACAAAATGAATCTGCAACTGTATCCAGTACAAAAAGTGCTCTTAACTTTCCTACAATGAAAAATAGTCGTCATGAAATATGTATAAATGAAAATACATAATTCATTTGGATCTTTTCTAGTGGACATAAAACATTGAGTCTTTTATTACTGCTACTGACATGCCAGTTAAAAGTCGTGTTCCATCTTAAACATTATGTGGAATATCATGAATTTGAATTGGATTTTTTTGGGGTGTGGATATAAAAAATGGTTATTTAGGCTATGAGTTTAATGATAGTAAGGGGAATCCAAAACTAGTATACTTAGAAAAAGGTCAATCCGTTTGATACCATGCTCCATAAGATAATATTAGTTTCTTGTTTTAATTAGACAGATGGACACTACTATCTTTCGTCCTGACCGTAGGTCATCTATCAGCTCATACTACACCCTACTTTTGATTTCACCCACAGGTCATAAGGGGTGGCCTATAATATAAGGAACCACATGGTAAAGGGTTGAGTTTTGATCTATCATTTACAAACTTTTGGTCTGCGACTAGGTCATAATTTCATAAATTAATACACAGAACAGGGTATTCAGTGAATTAGCCAGAGGGACATTATATAACAAACTTGGTGAGAACTTAGTTGACAACAATACAGCATCACTTATTCATCATAACATACTAGGCACTCCAGACGATAATCGTTGCTTTAAACAAAGTGAGACGTTAAAACTTCCAGTGTTGCCAGTAACTTAATACAACATTTTGCACACCTAAGCGGAATGAAGTTAATAATTATACATAATTTACTTTTACAACTTTATGGAAGGTTACGCGAACCACCCGGTAAAGTTGGTAAGGTGTAGTAACTTTGGCCCATGTCATAAGTTCGTAACTTTGACATTATCACTGTGTTGTGTTCACACTTAAGCTATTGTGAAGTCTACAGACATTATAGTAGTTGCTGATGTACATAAATTCTAGAGGCGAATTGTTTCAGAAAACACCACTTAACTGAAGTGTTCGCTGCCTTTGTATTCGTGCTTTAATTTCGAGAACTAGGTTCTACGTGGCTTTTGAAAGTATGTCACCATTCAAAACATTTTGTGGAATGGCATAAGATTCTATGAAAACCCTTTTTGATCATAATGTATCTGGTTTCTGAATAATCAGCGACAGCCATTTCGTATTCAAGCTAAGTAATCCTTGACAGATAATCGAGACACTTTTCAATTTCATTCAATAAATCTCCCTTCGAACGCTGACTTTAGGGGGAATAGCCGGGAATCTTAGAGTGATAGCTAAACATCCCCTAGTAAGATTAATTTGAGTTTTTCGAAGTAGATTTATGGGGAAGGTTGGATCCCGTAAGCATGGGCGCGAGCGACGACCGTTCTGTTCGGTCGATCATTTGTCAGTGTCTCGCTTTATCTGATCCGAAAACAGAATGAATTTTGGCAAACGCTTTCAGAATGCCTTGATTGGATCAAAGCAGAGGGATGTATGTGGTGCTTGGGGGCTGGTTTGAGTTAGGTAAATATATGCCGAACGGCTTTGACGTATTGCTTCTTGGGTAACTTACAATTTACAGGAGCTTGGAGTAAGGATTTCTGCTCGGTTGATGGCAATAGGCTTGCACCCCGAAATATGGGAGCACAATTACATAACCTACACAATAAACACGTCTGTCTATCCATTCATCATCATCATCGTCATCATTTCAGCCGAAAGACGTCCACTGCTAATCACAGGCCTCGCCAACGCACCGGCACTTCCACTGGTCTATCCATTATCTACATAATATCTGGAGATAAAATAAAAATTGTGATAAATACACTTAATTTGTTTAAGTATTTCACAAACAAAGACCCCGCAAATAAATACACGTCATTAACTTGCATCAAAGTTACTGCCACGTTAAGGTAAAGACGAGAAGTATGGGTTTCTCAAATAATACGAAAGAGGTGTCTCGAGACATGGGACACTGCGAAGTCCGGGAAATACCCTACTCAACCCTTACGTGACGTGGTTGCCGACTATCAGATTTTTATCACAATTAATTTAGCTTTACAGCTCCAAATGTTCTTTGTAAAATATATGTTGCCGATTTTATTTGAAAAGGCGATATCGTTCTCTTTATTGATGTAGAATGGAATGGTTTAAGTTGTGGCTTTGTGTGTGTGGTGATATTATGCGAATAAAGGAGTTAAATATGACCATGTGACGTTGTTTGTTTTATAAGAGAGAGATGTACCTACGACTTGATGTGTTTGGAGGAAAATTGGGGAACTCCTAAACTAACCTACATGGTACCTATTATATATATTCACGACTGGGTACTTTTGTTAGAGTAATATACCGTTAGTCGTTTATATTTATTGTTTCGTTTTTTTTTTGTTCTTATTTACAAAATTAATATACGTGTGTTATGTGGTAAAAACAGTTTAAATTTTTTCTTGCGATATGATGTTATGTCGTTCCGGTTTCGATTCCCTGCGCTGCCTCTACCTTCTGACTGCATTCATTCCTGCAATATAAATTGAAATACTAAAACAATCAAATTAAAAGTAACGGTCCTGAAATAATCTCTGCCGAAACCAATTGGAAAAACACTTTTGTTAGTTGAAATAAATTATCATTTAATTTTTCAGTAATAAGTTGAAAATAGACGCGAGCAAAGTTTGAATATTATACTATTTCCAATGGAGACGCGTTTTTGTTGACGTTGAAAACGTCTCACGTTTTACGCCAAACTACGCACGTCTCATATGCAGAGTTACACGTAGTTTAAAAAAAAAACTGTTATCGCTATGATATTGTTACCCATATTCGAATCTTCAAACTATGAATAGATCGATCTAACTAAATCGTTTTTCTATTTTATGTTCATTGTTTAATCCTACTCCATAAACGATTTTATTTGTCTGTAATACTTTCCCGGGATAAGGTCATAAATAGGAATGGTAATCTCGACTCTCGTAAAATCTCGGCGGGAATCTTAAAAATTTATATTTTAAAATATTTCAATGCGATCATTTGCGAAGTCCATTTTTAAAGTTTGTAGATAACTGTCGCATGATACAGTTGAAAAATCTTTATAGACACTATAAAACTGGATAGGAGAAAAATTGGTTCTAGGAAACATTTTTAACACATGAAACGTGGGTTTTCTGTTTTTTTTTTTGGGGTGTCACAAGGTATAACAGATTGCTTGCTGCTTTTCTATTGGTCTCTGACGGAGTAGGGAATCGTTGGTTTACTTTTTTGTAGATACTCTACAGTTTCGTTTGCCGTCAATTTTATTATTTTGTTAACGAAAAAGTTCGGGATCTGTGTTTTTCATAGAGGTATGTTATAATTGACTAGTGACCTGCCCTGCGCACGGGTTCATTCATGTGGCGAAAAAATATCGAGATTTCAGTGCTATTTGGAAGTTCAATATTAATATTATATTATACACATAAATCTTTCTGAATAATTCTCTTAATGGTGGTGAAACACGCATCAAAATCCGTTGCGAATAACAACTCGGCCACACAGACAGACCCGAAAAGCAATTTGTATTATACTACACTCCTGCAGTGCTATTCTGTATCCTTCTCACCGTGAAAACTTAAGTGAAGTGGCCGTGGAGTGAACTGTCAGTGTCATCCCACCTGATACTAGGGATGGACCAAGGATTACATTTACAATCATAATCGAGATTTTTTAAATATATTTATGGTAATTCTATAAATCATAATCAGTTAACTGTTAAATAAACGCAATCCCATGACCCAACCACGATGTGTTTTGAAGAAGCGATAGTGGATTGAGTCGAGTAGAGACTGTGCGATATTATTCAGCGTTGTTATTAACCCAAATCTATTCAATAAGAAGAAATAACCGAGTGTGTCAAGTGATCGAGTGCTAAAAGTGTGCCTGGCTAATGGTCCATCGAATTTATCCCCTCACAAACTATGTGGAAACCTAACTAAACGATGTGTGTGTCTGTGTACATAAGCCTTTTGAATAAAAAACGTGCGGATTATTTAATAAGTACCTTTCTAATATTTTATTCTAGGTAGGTAAATTTAAACCAACCTACGTGTTGCCAATAATAAAATAATATTCATAAAATCACCGTCATCAATACTGTAACAAAATTCAACAGTCAACTGATACTCGGGCAGCGCGCGTACCGGTTGGCAGGAAGGCTAGGCTCAATTGACTCAGCCCAAGTGAAGTGGTGTTGCTATGGCAACGAGAATCGAGTGACGTGATAAGATCTCGACACTCGCGCGTCGCGCTTACCGACTCACTTCACCTAGCCGATTCATTCACTTCGGCGCGGGTGGTTACTATGGTTACGAGAATCGGGTGAAGTGATAAGATAACGCCGCGCTTGCGCGTGAGGCGCTCTTATTAATATCAAGTTGAGTTTTGTTTTTTTAATTTGCCGTTTTTTTTTAAATGCGCGACAAACAAAATTTGGCTTTACCACCTTTATATCAAAATCCAAAATGGCGGCTACAAACATTTTTCATAATGGGTATCGTTTTCATCATTTTCGGGGGTGTTAAAGCCAATAGTGTGGTCAAAATTAAAAAGCAAGATGGCGGCTGCGAAAATATTCAGATTTTTCATCATGGCTATCGTTTTCGTGGTTTTCCGGGGTGATAAATCCGATAGTGAGGTCAACATTAAAAAGCAAGATGGCGGCTGCGAAAATGTTCAGATTTTACATCATGGGTGTCGTGTTCATGGTTTTAGGGGGTGTTAAAGCCGATAGTGAGGTCAACTCTAAAAAGCAAGATGGCGGCTGCGAAAATTACCAAACCTTTTGGAATAAAAGAACAAAATTGAGTTTCTGACTGAATTTCTGTTTTGCTATTTTATTAAAAAAAAACCCTAAATAGTAACGTTTCTACACTTAATACTAGTTTTGAAATAATATAAAATGATCAATAGAATTAGCATAAAAATATTCTTAAAATCTCGATTATGATTATAAATGTAATGCTTGGACACTCCCTAGCATCAGTGGGATGACACTGACAGCTCACTCCACACGAGTTTTCACGGTGAGATTTTTACAGAATCGACATGCTGGACTCCCAAATCGAGCCACCGTATTTTTTAAATGTTTATAGGCCTTAAAACATCAAAATAATGATTAGTCAGAGAAAAAGTTTTATGCAGTTTTAAAGCTGACATACTGGCCATCATTTTGGTTTAACCTTGGCCAACATTGTTCCAATTTTGAATTCAAGAATTTGAAAAAGAGAAGACTAACGGAGTTTGGTCGCTCTTAAAGAAAGAAGCATTAAGCTTTGATTAATTAAAGCATCTATATATAAGTCAATAGTTATTTCGTTTTTTGTTTTGTTCAAATTATGGATACTTCATTAATCTGAAGTAAACGCGCAAGCTGTGGCACTTCTTCATTCTGGGCTTAGTCAGCAAAACGTAAGTGCACAACTTTACGTAAGGCGTTCTGCCGTTCAAAGAATTTATCATCGAAACCTGGAGACTGGCGGCTTCGTGCTCCGTCCAGGAGGACCACGAAACCGCGTCACTACAGCACGACGAGATCGATTTATCTTTTCCTGCGTAATCGTCACCTGACCTCAGTGCAGGTCCAAGAACAGCTTCGAGAATTTCATGGACTGTTTGCGTTCGAACTGTTAGAAGGAGACTCGAAGAACGTGGCCTGAAACCTCATAAGCCAGCCAATGGTTCCAAACTGAAACGAGCTAACAGAATGGCGCGCCTGCATTTGCATTTGAATATTTGCATTGCAGTCTGACGTTGAGTGCAATGAAGCCAGGTTCTTTTTACCCGACTGCCTCAGGAGGGTAATGTTTTTCGAGAGTATGTATGTATGTATGTATGTATGTATGTATGTATGTATGTATGTATGTAGGTATGTATGTATGTATGTATGTATGTATGTATGTATGTATGTATGTATGTATGTATGTATGTATGTATGTCTATTTCTTTGGCACGCTCTGTAGCCTAAACGGCTTGATGGATTTTAACGTATGAGGTGTTCTTAGATTCGTCTTAATTGTGGGAGTGACATAGGCTATATAATATTTATAAATTGCATCTGCAAATATAAAAAAAGGAAGGTAAGTTTTTTTTTAATTAATTGCAACAATATTGGTATCAAATAAAAGCTAGTAATGAGTAATTTTCAAATATATATATTAATAAAACTAAAAAGATTGAAATAAAATAAATTATTTAAAAAACAAAAACCCGACTGCAAAAACACATAACTGAAAAGGAAAAACAAGCATTATAATCTATATAATTTTGGTCTTGCAGGCGGGACAGTCGAATAACTCGAAATATGGTGTAACTTTTGATTGTCCCCGCCTGCGATACCAAAATTATATAGATTATAATGCTTGTTTTTCCCTTTTCAGTTGTGGTTTTGCAGTCGGGTTTTTGTTTTTTAAATAATATTTACGGATTAAACTATGATTATGCTGTATGGCAATGAGGGACGTAGGAAAGTCTAACGTAGACAGAGATAATGTTTTCAGCAACATTGCATCGAAGAGAAGGTGAGTTATGGCGATGAGTCATGAACAGTCTGGAGCGGGTTTTCTACCGAAGGAAAAGCTGGCCTTGCAGGTTGTGACGGGATCTGTTTGCCACAACTAAGGGGCGACCGATACATTCGTCAATGCCTAGGCTCATGTGATGCCGTGTATTCTGAGTTTGTTGGCCAGTATTTAATTTTTATGCATGATAATGCAAGAGCGCACACTGCAAGAATTGTTTGAGGATATTTAATTTTGTCTACGACGCACAGTATCCGGCGTAGAACAAGCCAGGTGGACAAAAGTCATAATCAAATTCCCGGAAATAGTTACTTTCTACCTGTAAACAACACCCCTAAACCCCAGATTCCAAGAATTGTTCACGTCTAACATTCCATACTGATGAGTCATCGTTTATCCAAGTAAGCTAATGAGGTAAATGCAATTAAAGATATTGTTCAGTTGCATTTTCGCGGCACTTGCACTAAGATCTTATGGTGGCAGTCCTTAATTTTGTGGAAAGCTTTAGTGATGGATTTTCTTTATGAAGGTATGTATTATATTTTTTTCTTATTAGCATCTTTTAATGTGTCATAAACATTCATAAAGTAGACTATCTTTGAATACACAAAAAAAAAACAATGTTTTTCTTTGTTTTCGAATTTATCAGGCTTGGAAAAGCCATGTATCCTCTTGTATCCACGCTGAATTTTTGATATGTTTTAGCTGCATGGCTATACGTGAATAAGACATATATTTTATTTAGCACACTTGAGTACAACCATTTTTTTTAGCAGAAAAGCTTTATTAGTAAAATAGAGTTTTTCGAAGAGTGGCTTAAGCACGAAAAAGACGAAAGAAATGATCGTCTATTTGAATTTATTTCATCTAAGTTAATTTCTCTGAAATCACTGAAGAGTGTCAAAGGGGAATTAAGATGAAATTAGCTAGCATTTCTTCGAAAATTGCTGCCAGATGGGTGTCTTCAGGAAAGTCAAAAGAGCGTTTCCATATTAAGAATAAGTTGTGGCTGGAAGGAGCGGAGAAAGAATTCTGCATGCGATCGACTCCACCGCAACCTGTAGAAGGTTGCGGTTGAGTCGATCGCATGCATTTCATCTCTCTCATCCGCTGACTTTTCTCGACCCGGAGGACCTAAAAAGTCTTCGAAGATTCGTCTTTTAAAATTAAGAAACGTAGAGTTGAAGATCTAGTTCAATCGCGTAGTGTTGGGAAATTAATGACTGCTGCAGAGGTAGGTGCACGGTCAACTGGACATATAAACGTTGCCAGAGTTATAAAGGACTTTGGCGAAAATCCAGCTTCTGCAAGTGCTTGTATTAGGCTTCAACAAGCAAGTGTTGTGCAAAGTGATAGAGCGCTAAGTAGTGACGAGGCATTAGCGTATTATATTGGTTCAAAATCAACAACTCACTCATGCAAACAGACTAGGAAGTGGACTATGAAAGTCGGGCATCACGTGTTTCTATCATATGAATGCATATTTAATAAAAAAAGCGTATTATTCTTCCGAGGAGCACATTGTTGTGACAAAATCTCGAGCAGAAATTGAGCTACAAGCTATTTTGAATAAAACAGCAGAACGTTTAGTAGAAGCTCCGAGAGAAGTTGTCACAAGTGTGCTCCCCAATATAATCCCCAATTCATCGTTTACTCTTATAAGTAAATGGGGGTGTGACGGAAGTTCCGGTCATAGTGCTTACAAACAGAGATTTGAGAATAGCGAAGACACTGATGAGTTCCTTTTTGTTTATTCGTTTGTTGCTCTTAGGTTAATTGACGAAGGTAACAACATTATCTGACAAAATCCTCGTCCATCATCAACGATGTGTTGTCGTCCAATTAAATTCGTTTTTATCCTCCGATGCCAAAGAAATTACGGAATTGACAAAAATCGAGACAAATAAGGTTTTGGAACAAATAAACAACTTGGATCTTACATCTTGTGATCTTGGTGGTTCTGAAATTTCTGTTAAGCACTGCTGCCAATGACCGATGGAAAAGTGTGCAACGCTTTGACAGAGACACATTCATCGCAGAAATTCTATATTTTTGAGGCTACTCCCAAAATGATGAATGATGAGGGAGGCATTTTGATAGCAATCAGGATAATTTTGGCTTTGGTTTGTCAACATAACATGCTTGGATTCGTTCGTTTGAGTGCTTTTTACACATTAGTTATAAGTTAGTTATTAAGAAATGACAAGCTAAGTCTTCAGAGGAAAAATCAAGTGTACTACAACGATCACACGACATCAAACAACGATTCAAGCATGAAATGGGATTAATTGTGGACAAGCCAAAGCCAGGATTTGGTTCCACAAATGATGGAAACACAGCTTGACGTTTTTTCGGGAACCCCGAACTGAGTGCTCAGATCACAGGATTGATGTTACAATCATCAAACACTTTGATGTATTGTCGGGGACATTGTCTTCTGGTTTCGAGATAAATCTTGTTGAATTCAACAAGCTTTGTCTCGAGACAAGAAGACTTTATCTAAGTCTCTAATCATGGTACTACATGCCTGCTACTGTGCATAAATTGCTTATTCATAGTACAGAGGTAATTAAGACAGCAATAGTTCCGATAGGGCAGCTTTCAGAGGAAGCCCAAGAAGCGAGAAACAAAGATGTTTGAGGTTGTGATGTTTATGTGTGAGGTTTAGAGAGCACAACACCAGAAAGTGCTCTCGTCTTGCCACGAATAGAGACTTGCTCAATATGTTGATTATAACGTCTGTTTCTCTGATCAACAGTTTCCGGGAAGTACCGAAAAAAAAGTCTAATAAATTGTGCGCGGAGGTCTTAAAGCTCATCATAGCTCCCACTATAGAGCCTCGACTCCAACTCCAACCAAGACCTCCACAAACTCAAGAACAATATCTTCTATCGGAATCATCCGATTCTGAATCCGATGATTCTGATATTGAGAATTAGTTTGAATGTGAACAGATACCTCTAGCGTTAGATTTATATTTTTTGTGTATGAATACGAGGGTGATACTGAAAGTTCTTAGAAAATCAAAAACTGAACAAACTAGCAAGTTATTAGTTTTATTATACCATTTCAAAATAGTGTCCATTTACATCAATATATCGCTGCATCCGATGGAACTACTGAGAAATCACTTTACCCACTCGTCCTTAGGGGTCTCTTCGACGGCATTTTGAAACGCAGCCACTGCTTCCTCGGCGTCCATAAAACGTTTTCCTCTTTATTTTCGGAAATAAATAAAAATCGCAAGGTGCGGGGTCGGGGTTATAGGGCGGTTGACCCAGTAATTCCACGTCTGACGTCGCCAAGTAGTCGATTGTTTGCTTGGTGGTGTGCGACGAGGCGTTGTCGTCGTGAAGGAGGATCCTACTGCGAGGTCGTTTCTCCCGAACTTTTTCCAAGACAAGTGGCAAACAATTGCCAGTGTACCACTCTGCAGTAACTGTTTTTCGATCTTCTATAGCAATTATTGCGCAATGACCTGTCCTTCCGAAGAACGAGGCCACCATCGTTTTTCCCACGCTTCGACCTCTCTTCACTTTAGTTGGCAACTCCTCGGAAGGAAACACCCAGACAGCAGACTGTCTCTTAGTTTCAGGATCATAACAATAAATTCGGCTTTCGTCACCCGTAAGTATGTCGAACACAGCATTTGAGTCACCTCCGTTAAATCTTTGACCCATATCACGACACCAATCAACACGACGGAGTTTTTGGGCCTCTGTCAAATTAAGAGGTATCCACCGGGCACAAAGCTTCCTGACCGTTAAATGTTCATGGAGGATTTTGTGCACTTGACTCATAGCAATGCCTAAGCTTGTCTAAATCTGCTGATAAGTCACTCTTTTTTCAGTCTCTATCATACGACGCACAGCACTGATGTTATCTTGAGTCGTCGCCGTAGAAGGCCGTCCCTCACGCAGATCATCGGTGAGATTAGTGCGACCATTAAACCAGTTGTAAACCGTGGCACAAGATGGGGCTTCATCGTGAAAGGCCAATCGAAGTCTATCATAACTTTCTTGTTGACTTAAATGACATCGAAAGCCATAAAAAATCATTGTACAGAAATTTTCTCGCTGACTAAAACCCACTCGTATTCCTTCCGTTGCCTGTGTTGCCAGGGGCCTCGGTAACCCTTTTGTACCTTCCCGCGACCCCGGCAGGCATCGGCCCTAGTGGACCCCTACACTTGTGCTGACGACATCTCTTTGAGGCGCGCGTAGATACAACGCGCCGTCGACCCGGGCCATGTCCTTCCGGACGGTGAGCTACCCATTGTTCACCGTCCGCAAGCCCGCGCCTACGGTGGCCGGAAATCTGCCCAGGATTCTCGATGCCCAGGATGTCTCCTGCGGCGGCTAGGGGCGAGAGGGCGCGAAATTTGCCTTTCCCTCAACCGTCCCGCCTGCTCCTTCGCGAGCATTACTGCTTCGCAGAATGAGGTGACGGCTGCCCATGCCCACTCGCTCCGTACCATGGCCTGAACCAGGGCCGGACGCGAGAGATCTCTGCCGCCAATGCCTCCACAAGGACACGGCGGTGCTCTAAGGTTGTCTTTAAAGATCCCGCTTTATCCGACACAGGAACCTCCCGAAGCTGCCGTGTCCGGTGAGGACCTGCGTCAGGCGGAAGGTGAGGACGCCGTGGCGCCTCTCTAGTCAATCCTCAAAGAGGGGACTTATCGCCGCAGTCAGTAAGAGTCTGACACACCCTCCCGCTCCGCCCAGAGCGGGAGAAGTTATTTGATAATTTCCCAACCAAAAAAAAAGATTGTATATATACAAGGTGCCGTTTTGCATCCTCATCAAATTCAAGGAGGTAACTACTTTTGGTTTCGGAGCGTGAGAAACCTTTTCTAAAAGTAAACTTTGTACTCAGGATTTTTACTGAGGATAAAAAAATGAAAATACGTTCTGCCGATTTGGAGGCGAGTTTTATTCTGTCTTACAATGCGTTACATGGCTCATCCGGTGGGCACAGACCGCTGAGCTTGCAAACAATATCTAGTTGCTAGAATGGAGACATATATGTACTTAGCTTAATCTAGAGCAGACGGGTGAGGTGTATCCATAACTCCTCCGACCCTTATCGGAAGATTCGATTTGAGAGTCCTTCCGACAATTTTGCCAATACAATAAACATTTTGGCGATTTTAGCCAAGTTATATAAACCAAAAATGTAAGAAAACTAAAAATTACTAAACCTAAAGTGACGTATTCTAAATTATCACTGAAGTTAAAGTCTTTCTTTTCATTCAAAACACCTTCGATCACTTCACTATGCTTTAACGAAAAGGCCATATATTTCACTTCGTCTAAACTTACTGTTGACTTGCTGGACCCTAACCTTCTCAATTTGGATTTCATGTTGTTTACAGGGAGTATGGTCGTCTTTGAATTTCATCAACTGTTCTACACAGGTAAGTATAAGGCTTGATTATCGGCAGTGCATAAGAACTGATCGCCAGTAGAGAGTGGTCGACATGGTTTTATTAGCGGTAAGTATTTCATTCCTTTCGCCAGTAGGTACGGGTATTTGGGAATAATAGCTAAGGTTTTATTTTCAGATTCGTGAAACATTGGTAAGGAATATAACTTAAAATAGTTATATGATAAGTTATCCGTAAGTGGAATTTCCAATATAAATGTTATCTGATTATTTTTAATAAATGATTTTACACAAATGGTCTCCTCTATTTTCAATAAATTTGTTTCTAGTGGAGGATACACTAAGTTTCCAGAGCTAGAAATTAATTCTAAATGATACAATAATTCTGTAGAGTTCACAATTGATTGATGTAGTATCGATAATTTACTTAACGCTAATGCTGTTTCGATTTCACTTAGTCTAGCAAAGATAGTACGAAAACTACTCGTGAATACAGAAAATAATCCCGTAAAGTAAGTTAAGAAAATCCAATTGTTTTGCTTAGCAGATAAATCTTTCAAAAGTAGTTCAATCTTTGTTAGGCGATTATGAAAGTTTACAGTATTCTGATTTATTGTTTCAGTTACATTAATGAAACTATCAAACATCTTGGAGACTATTGTTATTTTTTTTTGAAGTAATTATTTGATTATGATTTAACTTGGAAATAAGTTCTCCGTATCTAACGGCGTCATCGTGATCTAGGTTACCAGTTATTAATTTTATAATAGAACCCAATGGATTTATAAGTCCTCTTTTAGAACGTTTCTGCGGAACTAGTTGTCGGTATTTTTCTACAGTTATATCGCGTATAAACTCTGTATGTATTTTCATACTTGTAAATTCTTGAGAATATGATGCATTCCAATCGATAAGTTTACACATTTGTTGGTAGTTGCTGGATATGGAATTAAAATCATTATAAATCTGTTCTAAACTTATGAGTTTGATTATAGTCCAGTGATCAGTTTGAATGTGTGCTACACCTTCTTTTACCGGGAAGATACCTGGGTTTCCTTCAAGATTTTTCAGATGAAGGGCCAGCGTGGGCATCACTACCAACAGGATGCCGCACCACCTGCGGAGGGCGTTTTACATTTTTAATAGGGGTTTTAGTAAATCTTTCTCCTATTTGTATTGGTAAAATATTTCTTTCAGCTGGACCTATTACTTTTGCTTTAACGTATCTTGGTTTGTCTTTACTTTTACGCTTGTTCACGTCTTTCGCAAAAATAATTTCACCTTCATTAAACTCAACTTCAGATTCACCGACTTTTCTTTCCCTATGCCTTTCTTTTATTTCTACCATTTTATCTGTCAAACTTTTATACATAACTCTGGTTCGTTTTGCATGATCCTTAACCATTTTCTGGAAATATTGTTTTTCTAACTCTATGCTATACGGGTTATTTGTATCAGTATGCCCGAAAACAACTTCGAATGGAGTGAGTTCGGTAACAGAGTGAATGGAATGGTTATATGCCATAACCGAGTACATCATTACAGATGCCGCATCGGTACATCGTTTTTCATACTTCGCTAATCGGTATATTTCAATTATGGTGGAGTGAAATCGTTCTATCAGACCCATTGAGTTGGGGTTATTAGGTGTGCCAATATGAAGTTCGACTTTATGTAAGCTTAAAAATTCCTTCATCAACTCGTTATTGAACTCAGACCCTGGATCGGAACTTATCTTTTTAGGAACGCCGTAGTATGAAAAATACTTCATTAGAGCACGGACAACTTCTGGAGTAGATTTGTTCTGAATTTCGATAGCTTGACCTAACTTACTAAAAGCATCTATAAGGGTTAGATACGTTTTACCTTCAATACTAAAGAGATCTATAAATAGTTCCTGAAAAGGAGCATTCTGTGTTTGTGTCAGCTGTAAATTAGGTTTAATGGGCTTTCTATCATATTTCATTTTCTGGCATGCCTCGCAATTATTTATAACTGCCGCTACTGTCTGCTGCATTCTATCCCAATAATAATTCCTATGAAGTCTAACTAAGGTCTCTTTAATGCCGCGATGACACGTGTTTCCTTCATGATGTTTAAATATTATAGTTTTCTGTTCTCCTTCATCTTCTACATAAATTACTCGCTCTGTGCATTCATAAAAAATTATCAAAGCTTTCCTAAAAAGCTGAATTATTATATTACCAAATAACTTACGATGTTCATTTTCTTCAAAATAAATGAAATACTTCAATTTTGGTTTAATGTATTTTTTCAAAAATTCTTTTAACAATCCCGCGTTATCTGTTGGTAAAAAAACTTCTAATATTTTCTGTTTATCACGACAGAGATTCTTCACTTGCATTTCATTTTTGAGCCATGAAAACACTAAAATTTGATTTGGCTTAGTGTCTATAGCTTCGTGTAAAATTGGTATTCCAGTGGACTCGTTTAAGGCAGAATGAATTGTATCTGATTTACTAGATTCAGGAACAGGGTATTCATTAACGTTTTCGTCTGTAAAGTCTATAGAACTAGCAGTTGCCGTTCGACTTGTGTCTGATATTGTTATAGTTGATGAATTGCTGCGTTGTCTCTTCTTTTCCGCTGTGGAGTTTTCTATAAGTACACTATCTAGGTATTCCGTATCTTTTTCACCAACGTTAACTGCAAGTGATTCATTATAGTCATTAGATTCTAAAGCATACATTTTAATTCTAGAAAAGGCGTCGGCATTGGTATTTTGTTTGCCATTTTTGTAAATCAATTCAAAGTCATAGTCTTGTAAACGGAGTCCCCAACGTGTAAGTTTACTACTTGGATCTTTCAGAGATCGAAGCCATACTAAAGGACGGTGGTCGGTGTATATGTAAAACTTTCGACCGTATAAGTATGGTCTGAAATGTTTTACTGCCCAGATTATAGCAAGCAATTCCCGTTCGATTGTGCTATACCGTGATTCGGTATCGCTAAGAGTGCGACTAGCGTAAGCAATAGGTTTGTCACTGCCAATTTGTCCTTGTGACAAAACTGCACCCAAAGCTACGTTTGACGCATCAGTCGTAAGTATGAAAGGTTTGTCGTAGTCAGGGTATTGCAAAAGAGGGGCATGTGTCAAGAGTTCTTTGCATTTGTTAAATGCGTCAATGTATTTCTGGTCTATTATAATTTTGTTACGCTTTTTCAAACAAGATGTCAATGGTTGGGTAATTTTTGCGAAGTCTTTGATAAAACGTCGGTAGTATCCTACTAGTCCAAGGAAACTTTTAATCTCAGTCGTAGTTTTTGGTAGGGGATAGTTCAATACAGCTGTAATTTTGTCGTCATTGGGTTTTAGTCCTTTTTTGGTAATTGTGTGTCCAAGGTAAAGTACTTCCTTGCGTAAAAACTCTGATTTGTCTAATTGAATTTTCATGTTAGTGGCCCTAATTCTGTCAAAAACAGTCCGTAAATTCTGTATCATATTATCAAGGCTATTTCCATAAACGATAATGTCATCTAAGTACACCATACAGTGTAGTCCTTGTAGTCCACGTAAAACGTTATCCATGGTCCTCTGGAATGTGGCTGGGGCAGTTTTTAACCCAAACGGCATTCTGAGGAACTCGAAATGTCCATTTTGAGTTGAAAAAGCTGTCTTCTGTCTGTCCTTCTCTTCTAACTCTATCTGGTGGTATCCACTTGCTAAATCAAGCGTAGTATAGTAAGTGCTCTTTCCTAACTTGTCAAAAAGGTCATGAATGTTTGGTAGGGGGTATTTGTCATCAATAGTAATTTCATTCAATCTTCTGAAGTCAATCACCATCCTGTATTTAACTTCACCAGATGCGTCCATCTTCTTAGGTACCAGGTGAACGGGGGCATTCCAAGGAGAATGGGACTCTCGTATTACATTGTCTTCTATTAATTGGTCAACTTGTCTGTTGATTTCATTTTGAACAAACGGAGCCTGTCTATAAGGTTTCACATATATGGGGTCTTCGTTTTTAGTCCTTATGTGATGCTTTACCGAATTAGTAAACGTCAAGGGAATTTGGTCACAGTAAAATATGTCCTTGAATTCCTTGCATAGTCTATAAATCTTTTCATGTTCTTCTTCATTGGTATGGTCAAGTCTGAGTTTACTCAAATTGTCCTCAAGTAATTTGTTCATTTAAATTAAAACCATGTTGCTGCTTAGGTTGGGCCGTTCTCATAGACACGTCACTATCTTGATTTCGGGGTTTTAATACCTGGGGAAGATTCGATCCAACTTGTTGTGGTGGTTTGTAACCGAATTGTTGCGGTGGTTTGTAACCGAATTGTTGCGGTAGTTTGTAACCGAATTGTTGCGGTAGTTTGTATCCTAACTGTACGGGTGGTCTATAGCCAAATGGTTGAGGTGGCCTATAACCAAACTGTAGAGGTGGCCTATAGCCAAACTGTACAGGTGGCCTATATCCGATCTGTTGAGCTGGCCTATAACCAAATTGTTGCAGTTGCAAACCCGGTTGAGGACGATACTCGAATACTGGC
The DNA here is from genome assembly GCA_905333075.3 of Atethmia centrago. Classification (NCBI taxonomy): domain Eukaryota; kingdom Metazoa; phylum Arthropoda; class Insecta; order Lepidoptera; family Noctuidae; genus Atethmia; species Atethmia centrago. The sequence goes on from HG995382.1 coordinate 17,568,056, forward strand.
TTGAATGGTTGACCTTGACCCATAGTTTCAGGTAACCTAATTTGTGTATTTTGGGGATTATTCAAATTAAATTTAGACTGAAAAGGTAAGGTGAGTTTGTTCCCGACTGGTTGGGCTATCGATGACCTTGAATTTGATCCCGAAATTTGACTATTACCATGAATGCGGTTACGCATGTTATATTGATCTAAGAAATTGACTTCTTCAAGTACGATGCTTAAAGCTGCTTCTAAGGTTGTAGGCGATTTAAGCCTAACAATACGCACCATATTTTCCGGAAGGTTGTACAAAAATACATTTAGAGCCGTATTGTAGTAGATAACAGATTTAGCACGTCTTAATTCCATATCATCAATTGTATTCACCTTTGACATTAATAACGAGCGAACATTTTGGATTCTATTACAAAAGTCTAAAAAGCTTTCACCTGAATTAATTTTTAAAGATTCTAATTCAATATTAATACACGCTTCACTACGAGGGTCTCCAAAATGTTGAATCAGCAAATCTTTTAACGCAGACCATGTAACAATATCTTCACGTTCCGATAAGAGCGCAGCTGCATCCTCTTTCAGTCTACTCGTTAAAACATTGAAAACATAAAGATTTTGTTCCACACTGCCCTTAAATCGATCAACTACGTATTGACATTTTCTCAAATAAAGGTTTAAATGTCTTTTATCACCATTATACAGCGGGATTCATTGTACAATTTCGTTTGGTATTGGTTCAACTGCAACGGTTGTTGGCGTCGTCATGATTATAGAGTAATGAACTTTTCAGAGGTTGCAACTCACTTTTAAACAAGCCTATTGAAATTCACTACCAACACGGAAATACAACAATACAACAAACACGGAATTAAAGCACTATAATAATCGGGAATACTGGATAGATTTAGAAAATAAAATTTTACAAACTTCTATTAAAATAATCATGAAAAATCTTGAAAGAGAAAAAAAAAATGTTTTACCTTAAGTTTACTTTACCTAACTACAGTTTTCATTGAATTTACAGTTAATACAGTTTATTTTACTGAATTCAATAAATCAAGATTAGAATATTAAACTTAACGTTAAAATTGTGAACTCTCTAACATTGACACTACTCTATATTAAGTTCTAAGAATTGAATAGAGATAAGACCATATTATTTTATACAGAGTTATCAAACTAAACATTTAACACTGTTATAATGAGCAAGTTTTTGATCTCGAAAATAACATTTAAAACTTATGAAAAATATAGGAGGATTAGGGGAACAAAGGATTGGCGAAAAGATTTACTCACCAACCGTCCGCGACTCCCATACTCGATGATTTTTACACTCACGCGATACAAAAGAATATTTCTTTGGTTCGAAGGATTTCCTCAGTTTTCGTAGATTTTACGCCTAATTTTATTTGGACGTCGAAAAAACGCGAAAACTACGGATTTCTAGGAGAAAATCCTACCGGCTGCGCCACTTTTGGTTTCGGAGCGTGAGAAACCTTTTCTAAAAGTAAACTTTGTACTCAGGATTTTTACTGAGGATAAAAAAATGAAAATACGTACTGCCGATTTGGAGGCGAGTTTTATTCTGTCTTACAATGCGTTACATGGCTCATCCGGTGGGCACAGACCGCTGAGCTTGCAAACATATCTAGTTGCTAGAATGGAGACATATATGTACTTAGCTTAATCTAGAGCTGACGGGTGAGGTGTATCCATAACTAACTATGCTAATGATTCTCGACACAAATCAATAATAGAGTAAGTAGGTAATTTTTTTTTCTATTTTTCGGAAATCTTAAAACGCGGCTCGTGTGATACCGCACTGTAACTGCCCTTTTACACACACACATAAAACGCGGCCGTTTATTCGATACCATAATTTTGCCTAACCCTGCGCGCGCGCACCCTCGCCGCCGCCAGCGCCCTACTATCTCCCTAAACCCCACCCGGTTGCGCCCAAACATAATCACACATTAACTAGTGTGATCTCGCCGTCGTGAGCATGCCGTTTGTTTTTCCATTTTTATAACAAAGTAAAAACCAATTTAGATTTAGTAGATAGGTACACCAACTGAGGTATTTTGAGGGTCCTAAGCCCGTTACGTAGGAAGCAAAATTTCAAATCAACCAATTTCATCCACAGATAAAATTAAATAATACATTGAGGAAAACAATGTCTTTCAATTGACTGACTGCGTGCCGCCCGCCTCTGGTTTTTATTAGGTACTTACTTTAATTATGTATCAAAAAACCGCGCGCCGAGGGCGCAATGCGTTTGTATTTGTACACGTTTTTATTACTAAGATCTAAGATTTACAATTTCATTATTAACTGTACATTTAACAAAAATAAATTGTAATGCAAAATTAACATTTTAATCATTAGCTGATAACTACGTACGAGTACATACTCTTACAGGTTTTTGTTATTACCTACTTTAAAATACGCGCGCCATGCGTTCGTATTTCGTACCTACACGTTTTTAATATTAAATTTACAATTTTAGGATTATTTACTGTCAGATTAGCAGGAATAAAATAAATTGTATAATCAACTAACAAATAAACTAACATTTTATTAATCAGCTGATAGCTACGTCACAGATTATTTAACTTGTAACAGATACCCTACAAAATCTCCTATACCTACTGCGATAATAGCATTCTTCATGCCGTCGGCGACCGCTGCGTGCTAATCTGTGCCTAAAACTATCGACCATCTAGTTATTATCGTTTCGCAGCCACGTGACCTTACTACAGCTGTGATGCCCAGTACCTTTAGATCGTGAACGATCTGACGCCGCCTGGCCGTTCGGTACGTAGTTATCGCGCGCAAGCACATGAAGTGATGTAGCCCTGGCTACGTATTTACATTACTTTGACTTTTGACCTTTCCTTGGCGCGGAGTCAGTATTTTTTTTACTAGTATTCCCGCATTCGAATTAACTTGTTAAGCGCCGCGCGACACTGATTCCGTGTAAAGCAATAGAAAATCAATTGTGTCTCATTAGATGTCCTTGACCGATAAGCTTTAACATGATCTAGGTAATTAACAAAAAAATATGTCATGTAGGTGATTTCAAACTCGAATTAGGCTATTGCTATCCGCACGCGCCGTTGTTAGGTGGGCGAGGCCTGCCGGTCGTCGATGCGCACGCACACAGCGACATAGTCGTGCGACACTACCTACCGCATACGCAACGGGTTTGATTCTGTTCTGTGAAAGTGGTGTATTCTAAAATAATGTCAAACTTTAATAACTAAAAAAACATGTATGTATTAATTATTGAGCAGGTATCGTAATTTTATTTGATTATCTATGTCTTTCACAACAGTCTCCTGAAATTTGACGAGGATGCAAAACGGCACCTTGTATAATTAGCGTTGATATTTGTAGCGATTAAGATATTTTTAGTCTTATTTTTTTTTTCTGTGTTATAATCGTGTATCCATGAAAGAAAATATTACGTATATACAAAGCCTATGCATTTTCTTTAATATATAAATATATATATATATATATTTATAGTAACAAATTTATAGATATAGTTCCAAAATCATGAACATATATTTTTATCCTGACGTTGCACAGTGTAGAACAAGTCAGGTTTGTTTTACCACAGATTACTAAATAGTTACTATGTTTTACGCCGGACACTAAGCAACGTCAGTATCGCAGTAATGGAATGGCCTGCAAGAAGATATATTCATATAAGGGCTTCTTGCTGGCCAATAGAGCAAGAGAGCACTTATAGGATGAGCGGAAAAGGCGTATTCGAGTTTCCGGAGCTGGTTAGTTCCAGAAACTTTGCTGGAGCTGCGAAGCATGGAGGAACATTCTACAGAAAGTCATAGTGGCACTAATTAATTCCATGCGGAATCACATGACGGCAGTCGTAAATGGTCTTGTAGGTAACACAAGTGACTAAATAAACGTGTTCTCTTTGCGGATGTAGTAATCCGTCTGAACTGTGACTGAATAAAACAAATCTGGAAACTCTGCTCTGCTTAAAGATGCTGTCCATCATGTCAGTTTTAAAAACTGTGATGACTATGATAAAATATAATTAAATTCTAATTAATGTAAACCATTGTTTTCTTCAAAAATTCCACGCAAATTTTGCCCCTGAGAAATACAAAAAGACGACTTAATACAATTAACACTAGACGCCAATTGACGTCATAACAATAAAACTTCTATTCTGTCACGTCCAGTGTCCCGGAAAGTGTTAAACTGTGTTTTTTCAGTATACCGATTTCAAATTTGAAACAATGACAAACGGAAATGATAGTGAGTGACTGGCTTCAAAACCAATTTAGTTTTCTTTGACTACCATTATTTAAAAAGATAGAGACCTTTAAACAAATGTATGCAGGGTAGGTCGATTCAAGTGTCAGGATAGCATAAATCGATTATCGGGTATGAGAAGGTCTTTATGAGGGACTTTTAAAGTTAAATGACTCACATATTCGCAATAAGGCAGACACTATTTTTACCACCTAGAGATAATGCTACAGATAAGACGCTTGTGTCGCTCTGTGTTCGTGAGACACAGTAAGTAAATACAACTAGTGCTTGGTTTATAGAGGTAAACCAGGTTTAAGACTCTCTTAAGTTTTTTAAGAAAAATTACTTACCGGGTCTTTTGCTATACCATCTATTTTGTACTAGAACATTTTGCCATTTTATTACTGCAGTGGTACCAAAACCGCAAACTGTGTTAGATGCTCATTTTACCGTGCCTTCTGTTTTCTGAATCATAGAACAACGAGGTCAAGTACTGGCAACCAAAAATCTGCGGATCAGCGTTTATTCGAATTTCAAATGCTTGAAGCAGGCAGCCTGCCAACTGCACTGTTTGATCGCGACAATTGCACAGCCACGGCGTTTCATACAACGACCCAGCGACCTTATAAAACCAGAGTAGTAAGAGAGACAATTCAATCCATAGAGACAATAAGTTATTTTCACAACTTTTTACGTCGAAATGTCAGGAGGCAATTTGTGAGACTTGTTTTGTGTGCGTCGTGATGCTCACGGCATGCGATTTATGAAACTGCACGTTAAAAATACCGGCTTTCTGTTGCATCGGACCTGCACCTTATTTGAAGGGATGAGAGATCATTTTCCATTGTTTTAAATTCGTAGTTATATTCCACAGGCAATATACTGGGAGCTGAATAACGGTCGGGTTGTCTGCGATTTATGCTTGGCGAAATCTGTTATTGGGATCCGGTATAATAGACACTATTTATTACTTTAAGTAGGTGTTTAAGTCAATAGATGTTTGTTTGTCTTCCCGGGAAAGGTAATATCTACATATTTCGAGATGATTTAAGTTTTCTATTTGAAAACCAGTTCGTAATATTGAAGTTGTTGAGAGAAGAAATAATTCTACTTTCAACGCTATCGTTGAAAGTAGAATTTCTTGAGAATTCGAGAGAGACTTAGGTTGCAAAATATGTATTTTGCAACCTAAGTCTCTCTAGAGTTCTTGTCGAATTTATCCAACGACTAACTACTTAGGTCCCTATGTACCTAAGTAGTAAGTCGTTGGACAAATCTGTGTATTAAGGCGCTGACAAGACTCAATTGACCAAAATAGGCTTCGCTTAAGAAAAAAAATTGCCAAATCTGTATAGTTTGTGGTAGCGGAAAAAATATATTTTAATTTTGAACATATTACCCAGAACTTGGTTGTTACCAAAACACGTTTTGAAAACATGATCTCGATACAAACTAACGTTAAACTAACCTCTTACTTTGAGTTCTAATCCAAAATATCTGTATCAAATATCAACATACGTTACGTATTTAATAAATAACAAGCACGTCTTATTTGAATGCAGAACTTGGTTGTTTTTTATTTTCGATTACTCAACTCAATTTTGAGTAAATAGATAATTACTTCATATTTTGCAATAAATTACAAGCTTTGTGTCATCGCGCTTCTCTTTCTTTTCTATGGAATTTGACAGTGACCGCGGTTTAGGTGTTGTCAACGTCTTAAAGGTACTGTATAATGTAGGAAGGTGGTTTTATTAACGATTAAAGGGAGAGTTCAACCAAAATATTTATACCTAGTGTAAGTCTTATCCAGCGAATAAATTTTGAATTTTTGACAGTCCATAGAATCTGTAAGAAATCAATTTTATTCCCAGGATAAAACATAACTGGGGTAGAAAATCCAGCGGAGTAATTGCATAACACACTATCAGTAGCAACGGGTTTCATTTTGACAGTTCAAAAACATTCATTGCCTTATTTACGTTGTTGAGCAGACATATTTTTCGAACATATCAAGCAACGGGTAAGCAATATACTTCAAAATCATTCAGATTGTGATTGATAATGTGTTACGTAATTAGGATGTTGGCGTGATCAATGTACCAAGGTACTGGAATCTTGGAGAAATGCACACACACACACACACATAATCAGCCTATAATGTTCCCACTGCTGGGACACAGGCCTCCTCTCTGTGAGAGGGAGTGGGCCGTAATCCACCACGCGGGCCCAGTGCGGAATGGTAGATGTCACATGTCTTCGAATTTTTGGTTCTAGGACATACCGGTTTCCTCACGATGTTTTCCTTCACCGTTTTGAGAGCAGTGGTGATGAAATAATTTACACAAAGTAAAGCGCCTGTCTGGGTTCGAACCTACGACCTCCAACTCGTAAGTCGCGGCCGTTATCACTGGCCTGAGAAATGCACATCCACGTGGAAATAAATAGTGCTGATATGGTAAAATTGAAATTTTTACTTTGCTTTTTAGGGTTACGTGTTTTCATTCCTCCGAATGAAAAAACGTAACCTTTAAAGGATCACTCGTGTGTGTCCGTCTGTCACAGACAATTTGCTCTTAATGTCGATCGATTGAGTTGAAATTTGGTATACATATGAATTTCTCTGTCCCAAGCACGGACGTGTAACGTAAATAAATTATTTTTGGGGGACAATACCAGAAAAAAATAAAAATCAAGTAAGATTTTCTTTCAACGTTTGGTGCGGAATTATGAGAAATAATGTAGTAACACTACATTATTTCTCATAATTCCGCACCAAACGTTGAAAGAAAATCTTACTTGATTGTTAGTTTCATGAACACGAACAGGATTCACTCGAGACCAATAATGGTTATTGCGGCGATTGTACATGCCATTATTGCTGAAGTTGGTTTCGTCAGACCATACAATGTTACTCAAAAAATTAGGGTTTCGGTCAATTTCTCCAAGCATGTTTTCACAAAATTGTAATCGTCTGTCACGATCCCCAATATGCAATTTTTGCACCAACCGATCTTCACGATAGCATTTATACTTATACTTTAAGTACGCGAGTGTGGGTTGTTCCTAATTTATCGGCAGCATCTCTACTTGAAGCCTTTGGAAATGATTCAAAGTATGTTAAAACATCTAGTTCAAAATCGAAATGGTTTTGCTGAATAGTTTGCCGTCTCTTCTTGAAACCACCCGTATTCTTAAAATTTTCTACCATTCTTTTCAATACGAACCGAGTTGGTGCCTGTCGGTCTTGATATCTCTCTCCATACCACCGCAGAGCTAGATTCACGTTTTTGTTATTTAAAAAATAAGCTTCCATTAAATCAAACTGTTCTTGATATGAGTTGTAAAAACAATCAAATGTGAATAACAACTATGACAATCTAATTTTCAAATTTTAATCTAACATTCCATATTTAAATTACCTCATACACGCAGCTACGAGTATGTCGCAAAGGAGTCTGCATTACAAAAGATGGATGTTAGTTAAAGAGCTTTAACTTGACTCATTGAATTTGTAACTTCAGATTTCCTGGTTTTCCTTTCATTTACTTTATCATGTTTGTTAGAGAGATTTCATCCTTATAATTGACCCTAACGATCGATGCAATAAAAGTACAGGGTATAATTTTTTCAGATTTTAGCCGGTTCGATTCCCGGTTGTGGGAGAAGAGAATTTTCGAAAATCTTTGAATGCAGTTTGCTTTCTATTTAAAAATAAAGGAATGTTTCCTTTGAGTAAAATTTTCTATCTGCAGTGTTAAGAGTACTTTCCCTCCAGGTGGCATTACAAAATTCCACCCTGTATAAACCAGTGTAAAACTGGACTGGGAACGTGAAATTTTGCACAAACCTTCCCTTTAGTAGGGGACACATTATTAGTTTTTTAAAACAACCCCTCAAAGGGAGTTTAGTGGGTGTTAAAGTTTCTATGGAAGAATCATAATGAGCGGTATGATAAACTCTAAACTTAGTATTAATTATTATGGTAGAAAATAAAGACTAACGAATATTTGGGTTTATGAAAATGAACCTCTTACGGGGTAAAAAGGGAGGTGTAAAAAAGGGTTATTAAGTTTTTAGAAGAGGATTCTATTGCATAGCTTGATTAACTCAAAACATGGTACTTACTTATAAATAAGCTTTGGGTCAAATAATGATAACGTTCCAAACGATTTTATGAAATTCAACCCCTGCCCTGTGGACGTGAAAAGAAAATTTTGTTTATAAAATCTTGAAGCTTGGCCTGAATACATCTATTATCTAAATAAATAATTAAGATAATATTCATTTTTTTCATTTCATGCAACCCCCTTTGATAGGGGGGGTGGAAGGGATGTTGGAATAAGTAGAAGAAAATAAGAAATTCACGTGAACGAAGTCGTGGGCGAAGATCTAGTGTATAAATATACTATATACTATGATCCTTTCTTTTAACCACTACTATATCCAGCCTTAGAAGGTGGCTGGTATAGACTCGATGCGGAAGGCAGAGGAGCTGTCCTCTGCCTTCCGCATCATGTTATGAAGCAGCCCGGTATGGACGAGCAGTGGACTACGTTGTCTGCGATAGGCTGAGTTGATGACATGAACCTAACTACCGTATAATACTTGCTTATAAATGTGTAGATCTCATTCATAAGTGCCTATTAATGGTCTAACTGAAATAAATGCTTTGACTTTGACTTTGATTCAGATGCTCAGGCAACTATAAATTGCGCCATTCTAGGCAATTTGTGTAAAGTCTTGAAATTTCCGGCTTTTATGGCCAGCATTTCAGTATTCGGCCGTTTTTGTACAAGTACTCTTTTACAGTTTTCCATATGTTATAATTCCCCATGATCATGGTTCTGCCAGCATCGAAAATTATTGACATAATAAGGGCAAAGCCACTACTGAAACAATTACCATTTGAAGACTGAGGCGTCGAGAATAATAGATTTCTGGTCAAGTCTAACGAACCATTTATTTATTATTGTACGTTATAATGGTTTCGGTTTTTTAGTTTGTTATAGTTTTTTCTTTTGTTTTTATTAAATTGCACTTACAATTAAAATACACACTGTGTTTCTCATGTCTATTTTTTTGTCTTGCAATTGTTTTTATTTTTATAATTAATAATATAACGCCTTTGTACCTTTTTTATCTTATAAATATATTTATAAGATAAAAAAGGTACAAAGGCAAAAGCAAAGGCAAAGGCAAAGAGTATTGTTTATATATTATACGAGTAATATCATCATTTTCCTGCCCTTGTCCCATGTTATTTGGGGTCGGCGCAACACGTTATCTTCTTCCATCCTCCCCTGTCAGCCGTCATGCTATCATTCACTCCCTTCTCTTTCATATCATTCCTCACACAATCCATCCATCTTTTCTTTGGCCTTCCTCTCCCTCTCCACCCATCCACATTCATATTCATCACTCTTTTAGTCACATGCGTTTCATCCCTCCTCATCACATGCCCATACCAAGCCAAACGATTTCCTTTCAACTTTTCTGTTACTGGCGCTACTTTCAAGCTGCCCTTTATATATTCATTTCTTACTTTATCCATTTTCGTCACTCCACACATCCATCTCAACATTCTCATCTCCGCTGCATGCACTCTATTTTCGTCCGTCTTCTTCACGGCCCAGCACTCCGATCCATACAGTACGACAGGCCTTATCACGGACTTGTAAATTTTCCCCTTTAAGTTTATTATATTATATTATACGAGTAATATTATAATATAATAAAACGACGATAAGTTCACACCAGATTAAGTTTGTTTCACGAATTAATTGTACTGCTTGATATTAATAGTAAGGTAGAATGTACGAGGATTCTTCAATAATTGTAACCACTGATTTTTGCACCTATGTTCATAGCAAATAACCATTCCATTCATGTTTTCTTACATTTTCAGAGAATGTCCTTGCAAACTAAAAAGTCAATTTTTAAGACAACCAGTCGATCGATTCTGTAATCATAGTGAAAACGTAGGTAGTATGTTTGAAGTCGGCTGTCAATATTGTCAATCCCTAGTGTGACGTGACAACTCACTTCACCTAAGTTATCATGGTGCGATCTTTACAAAATAGACCGGCAGATACCTGGCAACGTTAAGGGGAAACCACACATAAATTCGTTGAATTCGAACACTCTAACTAGCGGTATTCAGGGCTACCCATAAATTGCTCACCATAGCAGGCGTTACAAACTTGAGCCTCTCGAGGCTTCAATCCGTAAGGTGAAGCTTTCGTGTTTGTGATTCTATTATAGGACCAATCACAACAGATTTGCGTAAGAATAAATAACTATTTTTCCAGGATCTCGGGTGGAATAGTGCCCTTGCAACCTGTCAATTGCCAATAGGGTTTTTGTCCAGTTGTTAAATAAAACAACAAACAACAGGTTTTTTTAAAGTGGAAACTTCTTTAGGCGCGTTGAGCGATTTTTTGTAGGAAAATCTTGTGGATTTGCGTCACCGACATACTAACCGCGACATACTAATATTACGTGTTGCGCCAGACTGGCGACACGAACCGGCCTGTGTACAGTCGCCAGCGCACATTAAGTTACCACAAACTGTCAAATTTACTCATTCGATTGTAAACTTAACCATCAACATTTTAAAGTTTAAAATAATATGGAGAAATTTGACAGTTTGTGGAGACTTGATGTGCTGGCGACTGTACATGTATACGCATATACATAATATATATGACGGAGAAGGTACGTCTTTCTCTCGTTATCATCAGCCATATTTTAACAACTGTGGGCGTACAATGGGCAGTGTTGGTTATTGCACAATAGAAAAACCGTTTGCAGTTTAAATCAAATTATAATTTACGATCAAATAATCACACTGGCTATTCACACACTGTAGGTACACGACACGAACACGTTTATAAAACTGTCGCGCGTTCTGTATAGTACGGAACGCGCGACAGTTTCTAAACGTGTTCACTTCTGGACCGCCTCCGACAAACTGCTTCGATAAACTGCACTTAACCCCGGTCAAGTGTTAAATTGTAGACTCTGTCGAGCGCCGCTTGGTGGCGCTGGCGTCCAGATTAGTCAAACGAGTGACTAACGTATTTCCGACATATATATTATTCCAAAGTTTTAAGTTTACACTTCTGTTGACAGTCCCCGTGACTGCCTATTATTTTTAAATTTCCTCGTTTGTAGAACCTTGTTTGTTTGCAAATGACCAGCTCTTCAAATAGAAGTATAGGTACAGTTACGTATTTACCCCTTTATGTGTATGTTTTCGCGGGAAGGTACTTATGGGTCACCGAGGCCCCCGCAACACAGGCAACAGGAAGGAATACGGGTGGGTTTTAGTCAGTAAGAGTCTGACACACCCTCCCGCTCCGCCCAGAGACGTTATTTGATGATTTCCCACCCTCAAAAAAAAAAATGTGTATGTTTAAGTCAGTACCATATACGATTCGGTTTGCTAGCACAACGTAAGATACAAAGCGTACGTGTCATGTTTTGCTACGATATTTAGTTGTCCAACGAAACTAAATCTTTCTCTTTACCTTGAAATCTGCGACGGATATACGAGTACATCATTCTACCAAACTAATATGAAGGGTTCAAATGCAATAAAAAATTATTAGTTATATCCTCGTTTATTTTCAATAGAGAGAAACTTTTAACTCCATTTAAATGACTCAAAACTCAGCCAAGCGTTCATTATCACGCACGTAACACTGTATACGTCCCCGCTAGTTACATGCGAACAGCTCGTAATTTTGCTACTGCGCTCACTGAATTTTAGCGGCTAACATGTTGAACGGACGCAACCGTGGACGTATTGTGCACATCATTGCTGTGAAATTACTAAAATTACGGCGGCGTTAAGTTTTTCGTGGAAGCGTGCATTCGTTGTTAAGTGATTCGTATTAGTAAACTTACTAACGCATGTATCATGGCGATCGAGTCGTGAGCCATGCTATGTGATTATCGCCTTAAAGGTGAGCATGAAGAAGTTTGGCTGATAGTACATAAACTGGAGGTTACGGTATGATCTCCACATCTAAACAAAAACCTGCACCTCGAGGAGAAATGATTGCCATTACTGCCAACAAACGGTTTGTTGCAGAATATTCTGGATGAAATTAAATTATTCAGCTCTAGTTCCTGAAGGGATTAATGATTACAAAAAAGGGTCGCGCAATAATAGGGAAAAACAAGTGCGACAAGAAAACCTTTCATACGATTAAATAAATAGTTTTGTTTTATCTTGACCCACATTACTTTGTTGCTTGCTAGCTTCTGGTTTTATCAGGCCATAAACTGTGTACTGCTTTATTGCTTTACAAAGATCTAAGTACTCATAAAATATCGTGGTTACAGTACTGGGGAGATTAAGAAGAGCTTTCTAAAGTTATGGTTTAGTTAAGACGGGTTACAGCGTAGTACGTAGCCCGAAGGCTGCGGCGTAGTACACATCGGTTACGGTGTAGTACGCATTTGGCTACGGCGTAGTACGCATTAGGCTACGGCGTGGTACGTATTTGGCTACGGCGTAGTCTATGCATCTTAATACATTCGAACATACCACTGCCCCTTTCGCTAAGTTGATAAGTTGACAAAATTAGGGACACAGTTGAAATACTCATAAGCCAGAATTTTCAGTCCACTGGACAAACATGATGGGACGGGACTCTTAGCCCTCGTATTAAGAAATTGCTGCTTTGTTCTTCAATAAATTTTGGCATAAAGGCTCGTGCAGATTGGCGCGATATTGCGGACGCGACAGGCCAGCGCGACACTTTCCATGAAGTTTTCATAGAAATTGTGCTACTAGTGTCGCCTCGCGCCTATCTGCGGGTGCCTTTATTATTTTTCTCGCTTATGGGTACAAACTTTAATACCTACTGTAAGAATAGTGAGTTCCGTGATAAAAATAAATGTTAGTCAGTCAGCAATGTATAAGTAGGGCTGAGTGCCCGGGGAGCACCGGGGGGTGCTAGGGGGTATCCGTACGGGTATCACTACTTACAGATGCAGCAATGTTAATACACTAATCTAGCTGCCTTTTGCATAAAATAATATCACTATAATACATTGGCACTGAAAGAAACTCAAGCAGGTAGAGTTGGGACGAATAATAATTTACCTTTTTTCTTTTAGTAGGTAAAACCCGCTTTTATTTTAGTTCCACGTGGCTAGCACATTAAAAATGTTCCCATTGTCTTCCTGATATTAAAATACTTAGAACGATTCCCGTTGCACGGGCTATTGCGCCACTCTATCATGGAGGCTCCTCGAAATTGCATCGTGCCCGGAATTAATTCAAGATAGCATAGCGGAATACCTAACGAGCTTATTACGGGTATTTTTTGTTTAAAATTGGCGTTAAATTATGAATACTATTGCATTTTAAAAGTGGTTTTTATAATATATATAAACATCAAATCAGATGATTTATCGGTTTGCAAACATGGGTAATTAGTACATACATAGATGTTTACCGTCACATGGGAATGCACATCATATTATTAGTTAATTTACACAAATATAAAGATTATAATTTTAACCTGTTAAGCCCCGCGCGACTCCGATTCGGTGTCAAACAATAGAAAATCAATTGTGTCTCATTAGCTGTCCTTGACCAACAACTACAAAAATAAAATAACAAATACAAATTTATGTCAAATCGTTTGAATTACAGTAAAAATTCCATAATAATACAAAAATGTCAATGAAGATATAATAATAACAAAATTAAAAAAAATGTCAATAAGTTTACAGTAATAAAAATAAAACAAAAATGTCAAATTGAATAATAGCATGTCAATCAGTCAGTGATTCATCATTAAGGAAGTCGTCAATTATTGTGCTAATACTTTTTTTATTAATATTTTGTTTAATGCCTTTTTAAATATGAATACAGTCATTACTTTATTATAAATGCGTGGGGCAATACCAAAAAAAACTTTATGCAGTAATGCGGGTTTAGATTTCACTTGACACAAATTATTAACATATTGAATCCGTATTGGATTGGATGTGGATTATTTTTCACAAATAAAGCCGTTTCAAATATATATAAAGACGGGAATGTTAATAAATATTTATAACGATTTGAAATAACGAAGACAGGTATCTGTGGTCTTAAGACCGTACATTGACCGTATGGATCGCTTTTGCAACCTACATACAACCTCCCAAAAAATAAAACCATACCGAAAAACAGTGCCTCTGTTTTGCGACATTGTGTTATTTTTTGGGGTCACTAGTCAAGAAAATTAATTATTATTAAGAGCGTTTACGTCGTCCTCCGTGCGCTGTTTGGCTCGAAAACAGTACTTTTCGAACCCGTTAATAATAAAAATAATAATCTGCTGCACGAGCACGCCCACCACCTCCGGACTCTTCGCTCAGCTCCGCCTCGCCGCCGCCGGTACCCAGCCCCACTGTGAGTGCTGTGACGACACCGGCCGCGGTAGTTGCGTCGAGCTCGAGCGACGAGTATTTTTCCCCGCCGACGTCGCCAACACCTGTACGTCGGCAGGGGAGAGGCCGGCCACCGAAGAGCTTGGGACTTAGGGGCCAACTGGCCCCAAGCCGGGTCCCCGCTGCCGGTGGTTGTGTGCAGCGCATGAGATGGACTCAGTCTATGAACGAGAACGTCATGCGCGCATATTACGGGTCTACAGAGGGGGGAACCAACCTCACTGCGTACCGTGTTAGGATGCTGTCTCTGTTCCAGAAACTAGAGCCAACCGTCAACGTCTCAGCCCAACGACTATCGGATCAGGTGCGAGTCATCCAACGCAATCACAGGTTGGACGATGCCGCACTTGATAGGCTGCGCTCAGAGGTACTGAGCAATCATATCGTCTCAACTCCGGCACAAACCGCGACACATGCACCAATCATTAATGCAATCCCGCCGCGGTCCAATCACGATGTTGAAGAGGAGGATGATAGGGTTGCCACAGTAAGTAGCCAGTGCAACGTCCGATTGAGAAGCGCACTGGAAGATGCGTTTCGCGAGTATAGGTCCACTCCGACCGAACTTAGACCCCGACTACCACGCCTACCCATGCACAAGAAAAATAGGGCGCTGGTATGTACCTTGGACTCGCTGCTTAAGGATTTCTTCGAGAGCAGCGAGGATCTCGTTGATACACACTCGATCCTATATTGCGCGGCTGTTGCGGCATGTCGTTTAGCGAACGTTAAGTTCCCAAACTGTGACGGAGCTACGCGACCAAAACCAGCTGTACCAGCCTGGCAATGCAGGATCGAGCGTCGTATTGATGGGGCCAGGGTACTCATAGGCAAACTATACTGCTTCAGGGAGGGAAATACACGACCACGAGTGATGCGCTTTGTAAGGCGGGCATTCTCGGGGACTGGAATCAGCCCTCGAGAATACATGTCTCGTGTCACGGAGCGCATCGACTTCCTGAAGCAGAAAGTTTGTGCATGGGCGAGCCGTATTCGGCGGTATAAGCGGCGGGTTGATCGATACACGCAAAATCGCATGTTCCAGAGCGATGAGAGGTGGGTATATAGAGCTTGGGAGCGACCGGAACAAAACGAGACCGACGTGTGCCGCCCCGATGATGCCACCACGACTGCGTTCTGGCGCAGCATCTGGTCGGTACCTGTCTGCCATGCTGAGGCTGACTGGATGCGGGATGTCGAGCGAGTGTGTGAAACTATACCAGAAATGGATGTAGTCATTATCACGCCATCAGATATAGCTAGAGCGGTCCGTCCGTTACCGAATTGGAAATCACCAGGACCGGACGGACTGCACAACTTTTGGCTGAAATGGCTAACTAGTTCACACACTTGCCTGGCATCTCAGTTCCAGTCATCCTTAGAGTCTGGGTCGCTACCACAGTTTCTGACGACAGGCATTACCCACCTGCTCCATAAGTCAGGTAGTCCCGCGGAACCCAAGAATTATAGACCGATCACGTGTTTATCGACGGTCTATAAACTTCTTACATCCATTTTGAGAGCGAAAATTAACACACACATTGACAGTAATTCGATTATGTCAGCCTCTCAAAATGGATGTAGGAACGGGTCCCGTGGCACTAAGGAGCTACTTCTCATCGACATGGCCATTAGCCAACAGGTTCGTCGATTCCGCAAGGATCTGTCGACTTGCTGGATAGATTATAAGAAGGCCTACGACTCGGTGCCACATACATGGCTCATGAGGGTGCTGGAGTTCTACAAAATAGATACAACTCTACGCACCTTCCTTGAATCGTGTATGGGGCAATGGAGGACAGTCCTTCGCTATCCAGGGTGTCGACAGATCCAGGGGAATGATGAGCCTGTATGGATTAAACGGGGAATATTTCAGGGTGACAGTTTAAGTCCACTTTGGTTCTGCTTAGCCCTGAATCCTCTAAGCACGCTGCTGGAGGATTCAGGTCTAGGCTATCGGTTGAGGAGAGGTGGTCAGGTCATATCTCACCTCCTCTACATGGATGACTTGAAAATCTTTGCCCCCAACAAATTGCAACTGATGGAGCTACTGAAGGTAACTGAAACTTTCAGTAGCGCCATCAGAATGGAGTTTGGTGTGGACAAATGTGCAGTCATGCATGTAAAGCGAGGGGAGATAATGGAATCCGAGGGAATTCAACTTTCGGATTCCATACACCTTAGATCCCTCTCCTCACCCGAAAGCTATAAGTATTTGGGTATGTCGGAAGCGTTAGGCATCAACGTTACTGACATGAAGCAATCATTGAAGGAGAGCTTTTTTGGCCGTCTGAAGAAGGTATTGATTAGTCCTCTTTCAGGCGGAAACAAGGTGCGTGCCTTCAACGGTTGGGTCATGCCGGTTTTGATGTACTCTTTCGGCATACTCAAATGGACTCAGACCGAACTTGACGCCCTGGATAGGAGGGTCCGTACACTGTTGACCGCAAACCGGATGCATCACCCACGATCATCGGTGATGAGACTGTACATCCCGCGGAAGTGCGGGGGTCGAGGCTTTTTAAATGCGAAGACCCTCCACAACCGCGAGATATGCAGTCTCAGGGAATATTTTTTGAAAACCGAAGTGGGTATGCACCGTGATGTGGTCGCAGTGGACAAAGGGCTCACCCCACTTTCCATGGCTAAAGAGAACTGGTGCAAACCTGTAATACTTACAACGGATGACCGCAAGGAGATATGGCAAAACAAGGAGCTACACGGGCGCTTCTATCGGGCTCTTCATGAGCCCGATGTAGATTTTTTAGCGTCCGTATCCTGGCTACGCTTTGGGGACCTTTTCGGGGAAACTGAAGGTTTCGTCTGTGCAATTATGGACGAAGTTATCTTGACGAATAACTACCGGAGACATATTATGAAGGACGGGACGGTTGACGTGTGTCGGGCATGCCACCGTCCGGGTGAGTCTATCAGACATATTATCTCTGGTTGTTCTCGTCTGGCTAACGGCGAGTACTTGCACAGACATAACCAAGTAGCTAGGATTATTCACCAGCAACTTGCTTTGAAATATAAACTTGTGAACTCTGAGGTACCGTATTACAAGTATGCGCCCGACCCAGTTCTCGAAAATGACCATGTCACGTTGTACTGGGATCGGTCTATCATTACTGACAGGACTATTGTCGCCAATAAGCCTGATATAGTGGTGATAGATCGATTAGCGCGCCGCGCAATGATAGTCGATGTTACCATTCCACATGACGAAAACCTCGTGAAAGCTGAGAAAGAGAAGCAAATAAAATATCTCGACTTAGCACACGAGGTTGTTGACATGTGGAATGTTGACTCGGCTGTCATTGTGCCGATTGTCGTTACGGCCAATGGCCTGATGGCTGAAAGCCTCAACCATCATCTCTCGAGGCTCTCGTTAGGCGGCTGGATCAAGGGCCTGATTCAGAAGGCAGTACTCCTCGATACGGCCCGCATTGTGAGGAGGTTCCTGTCTCTGGAGTCCTAACCACCGGTAGCTTGGACTCTGCTCCCGACACCGGCGGACCACTATTTTTTATATTTTTAAATGTTTTTTTTTTTTATACCTTTTTTCAAGAAATATTTAAAAATATATTTTATATGTAAAAAAATAAATAAACGACATAATAATAATAATAAATAATAAAAATCTTTATTGCAGACCAGATCCATATAAAAATAACACATTCAAAAACAATACGAACACAATAAAAAAAGGCATACATACACAAAACAAACTCACTCCTCTACTCTCTCGCACATAAACAAAATACAAACAATCACATTTACATTTACGCGGCTATTTCCAACCACCGCTTGTAGGTCTTGTTTGCATGCATCCTATCAGCTAGGTCCTTAATATCCATCAAAATCTGTTTTAAAAACAAATCATCATCAAACTAATCATTTCAAGAAATTTTGTTGCCAAAATTTGTACATTAATAGTTTATTTGTGAATTCTATCAAGATTACTGAATAGACGTTTTTTTCCACTTCAAGCGTCAATTTAGATGCTCAAAGTATTTTAACCCACTGAAAAACCAAACAAACATTTTTTTATTTAACTGAAAACATCCTTAGGAAAATAATTAGTTAAAGGAATTTTCATTTTAGGTTACCCACATGAGAAATTAAAATCCAAACAATGCGAAATTATTAGGAAATTTTGGTCGATAAAATTATTTTTAGACGCTCAAAATATCTTAATCCACTGAAAAACTTAACAATTTTTTTTTATCTACTTGAAAATATCCTTAGGAAACTATTTAGTTAAAAGGAATTCTCATTTTAGGTTACCCACATGAGAAATTAAAATCCAAACAATGCGAAATGATCAGGAAATTTTGGTCGATTAAATGATTTTTTTGACCAATATATCCTACTTAATTTAATATAATAATAGCTTATTGTAATAGAAGAACAACTTTTTTAAAACTCGCCATTTAAAATGTTACCAGAATTAGTGCTATTATTTTTCTAGTAATATTTTAAAACTACCATAAAAGTCTACGCGCAAATCGCTTAAAATGAGTCGGTCGTAAGGCCTTCCAGCGAGTGGACGCGACGTTTGGCACTCAGCCTGACCGCTGTTGACCTTTGCCGTGCGTACAACGATAGTGCAAGAGTATACTCGTAGTATGACCACCAAATCTTAGTACCGACCTTGGTAAGTAAAAAAAAAATACTTTTGATGACCGACAACATTTTTATAGTGCAACAAGTTATATTTCAGATCTATTGGGAAATAAAACCAAGCTTTTTTAGCATAAAAAGGAAACTTAAAAATTCAGAAAATTTGGCTAAGGCAAGCGCTAAAAGGTTGGTATAGTTATGTGTTATATTTTAGCCTAAAATTTGTCTGTAGTTATGTTTGTTGCTCTTTTTACTCATAAACCGAGAGCAACCTTGAGCAACAGGTACCTACTGTTTTAAAAACAGGTTTATGTTATTAACAATTTCTTAAGTTGTTCGTTTACATTATTTTCTATTATTTCATAATTCCTTTTGCGAGAAAATGTATATTAAAAACAAGCTTTATTGGTTGTTAATAAAAAAGAACTAAATAGTTAAAAATAATTTAATTCCTATTGGAAGTAAGCCGTTTTATACTTAAAACGTTCTTATTAAAAAGTAACAGGCTTTTATTTAAAAACATGAGACTGATAAGTATACTAAGATTTCAAATAATGATATTATGAAGTTTGAAAGTTTGAAAATATATAATTATTATATGGGACGATTTTGACATAAGCGAAAGAGCTTCATTATCGTTTAACGGTTAAGAAGTCTAAAACGGGTTATTTTCAGTCGGAATAAATTTATTTTTAACTTTTTTTATTAATTTAAGCTTGTTCAAAAAAAGCTAAATTATTCTTTTATATTTTTTAAATCTTTTTATTATATCTAATTTACATATAATGTCTTATTGTATGCTTGTTCAATTCCTCGAAGAAATAAAGCATACCTATATTTTAGCAACCTATGTAATGTTAAAAAAGTGGATTTTTATATGGTTATTATATACATATATGTATTAATTTTATATAATAGTCGACCAACTTAATCATCAATTAGAACTCTGGTTCGTACTTGACAAGACGAATCAAACGAGCCCAAACTCAATGAGGTTGCATCGTTTTATAACATGGCAGCTTCCGGATCCATCATCAGATCAGCTTCATGTTATAATTAGATTGCATTGTCAACCGATCGAACCGATTTAATTATGCATGAATTTCAGGTCAATTGGAAACCGGGAAGTGGGTCAAATTTAACTTGCAAGATTTGATTACAGACACCAGGACTGCTGCAGACAGATTCAGATTTAAAAAAAAAAGTGTTGTGTTGTGCTTGTGCGGTGCGGTGTGCTTGTTTCAGTTACAACCGAAATTATATTTTTGTAGCAGCAATATTACAGAGTGCAAAACAAGTTTTCAACAATGGCAGGCGACCAAATAAAAACGCTCGTCAGGAAGCGAGCGTCAATCAAAGGCACGGTAACGAAAATTGAAAACATGTTAAAACACGAAGAGGGATACAAGGAGTTCTCTAAACAGGCGTTACTCCTGAAGGAAGAGCGACTTCGAAATGCATTCCTGAAGTACAAAGAATATTCGTTGGAGATACTCGTATGCGCCAGAGAACCCGACGTCGATGCTGCAACTCTTATTATCTAGTATTTTTTATCTCAGACCAATAATTCGGTTAGACTGACATGAACACGTGTCTAGTAAATATGCTTGTTGTGCAAAGGGTGAGCTTCCAGGGATTTAGGTGTCCACATCTATCTCATATCCAGTCCAAGGACTGATATTGTTGTTTGTGTGTTGTGTTGATGTTGACATGTTTCCTTAAGAGCATGATGCCGACGCAATGCCGCTGGAACTAGCCACCCCGTTGTTAGATAAGGACGGTTCGCACGGTTGCCGCAGGGTAAGCCGCTTTGTCACGTTTGTCAGTTCGAAAGAACTGCTAGGGACCATGTCTCCAAAAGAGCATGATGCCGATGTAATGCCGCTGAAAAGCCGCTTGCGTCACTTTATGGAAGTGTTGCTCTGAGTACTCCAAGTACAGATGTAAAGTATCGTGTGAGTAATGCCTGACCAAATACCTCTTACGCTAGCGTAAGGGTTACTCACAAATCTATAAAATAATATACTTGGCATCCCTCTATTATTTATTGTCTTTCTAAAACCACATCCAACTTCATAACTATGAATTCCTAAATCTTATTTACTATTTATTTCAATCCTTTCCTTGCTCTATTAATGGGACAAGGCGTTGGACTTCTTCATATTTGGAATTCATTTAATCTCTGTCGGTGGGAGAGTGTCCAGTCTGGAGACGAGCTCTACAGAGCCGCAAGGAGGCGGAGTGCGGCTCTTCCTTCAAAGGAGTAACCGACCTAAACAGTAATATTAGCAGAATTAGGAAAAACGAAAATTTTATCAGCCTAGGGTAATTTAGGAACAGTTACACTTACAATGCAACCAATGCTTATACCGCGACATATAGGTGTGCATGAAATAAGTTTTACACAAATTATAGGGTTTGCTGATGCATCTAGCAGTACTGGTTATGGCTGTTGAGTCATAGATTCAATGGGTTATGTCAAGATAGCCTTGTTTTGTTCGAAATCACGAATAAATCCTATTAATCAGAGTTTATCAGTTCCTCGTCTCGAACTTAATGCAGCTCTGTTGCTTGCAAAGCTTGTTAGCAGAGTTCATAATGTATTGACTGTTAAAATGCAAATACAGGATGTTATACTTTATTCTGATTCACAGATAGTGTTAGCTTGGCTCAAAACTAACATAACGACATTTAAAGCTTATACAGCGAATCGCGTTAAGGTGACCTCACAACTCGCGAGCTCGAACGAGAATCACGCCGATTGTCTTAGCCGTGGAGGCATGCCAAACGAGCTAGCCGATCATAACCTGTAATGGAAAGGCCCAGCGTTTCTGCATTCACGTGAGTACAAGCCACAATTGAATTTAATTTTGCCACAGGATTTACCAGAGGTTAGCGTTGATTCTGCATGCTTAAGTGCAATGCTTTGTACTACTTCTAGCGAGCAATCGTTATGTCACGACTTTCTTGAAACATTTTCTGATATCAATAAAATAATAAGAGTTTTAGCTTACATCTCACGTTTCGGTCAGAATGAAAAGTCAAAATTAGTCTCTAAAAATAAACTTAATTATATTACTACTCAGGAACTTGATCGGTCATTGTCAATGATTGTAAAATAATATATGAACAACAAAAGTATTTGGTAGTAGACATTCATGTTCTAAAATGTACCGTCCGTACATCAATGACAGGGGTTTGGTTCGCGTGGATGGTCGATTACAAAATGTCTCCATTCCTTATACACAGAAACATCCCATTGTCTTACATAAGGATTCGCGTATCACTTTTTTTTTTTTTTTTGAGGGTGGGAAATCATCAAATAACTTCTCCCGCTCTGGGCGGAGCGGGAGGGTGTGTCAGACTCTTACTGACTAAAACCCACCCGTATTCCTTCCTGTTGCCTGTGTTGCGGGGGGCCTCGGTGACCCATTAGTACCTTCCCGCGACCCCGGCAGGCATCGGCCCTAGTGGACCCCTACTTTGTGCTGACGACATCTCTTTGAGGCGCGCGAGGAATACGACGCGCCGTTGACCCGGGCCTGGTCCTTACCGGACGGTGAGCTACCCATTGCTCACCGTCCGCAAGCCCGCGCCTACGGTGGCCGGAAATCCGCCCGGGATTCCCGACGCCCTGGGCGTCTCCTGCGGCGGCTAGGGGCGAGAGGGCGCGAAACTTGCCTTTCCCTCAACCGTCCAGCCTCCTCCTTCGCGAGCATTACTGCTTCGCAGAAGGAGGTGACGGCTGCCCATGCCCTCTCGCTCCGTACCATGGCCTGAACCAGGGCCGGACGCGAGAGGTCTCTGCCGCCGATCGCCTCCACGAGGACACGGCGGTGCTCTGCCCAAGCCGGGCAGACCTCCACCGTATGCTCCACCTTGTCCTCTGGGCGATCCACACAGTGGTGACACCCGGACGTTTCCTCCCGCCTTATCCGACACAGGAACCTCCCGAAGCTGCCGTGTCCGGTGAGGACCTGTGTCAGGCGGAAGGTGAGGACGCCGTGGCGCCTCTCCAGCCACTCCTCAAAGAGGGGACTTATCGCCGCAAACGTGGCGTGCCCAGCACTGGGTTGCGACAACCGTACTTTCCATGACGCCATGAGATCCCGCCGGAGCTCCGTCCGCTGTGCCGCGATTTCTCGCGGCAGCGGACTTACGCCCCGGCGTTTCGCCTCCTCGCGCCACTCCCATATTCGCGTATCACTAACTTAATTATTATAAGTGTACATTTAAAAAACCTCCATGCGGGTTCAAAGCTTGTTCTGTCATCGATAAACCAAAGATTCTGGATTGTAAACGGTCTCAGACAAGTTAAAAAAGTGTTACGTAAGTGTACTGTTTGTTTTAGATTAAAAGCTGAATCAGCAAAACAGTTGATGGGTTCTATGCCGCCAGATAGAGTCAATGTATGTCGCCCCTTCCAAAATGTTGGTTTAGATTACGCTGGTCCGATCCCACTGAAAATAGCCAGGATCAGAAAGCCTATAATCTCAAAAGGTTATGTTTGCCTGTTTGTTTGCTTTGTAACAAAAGCCATTCTTAGAGCTGGCCTCTGATTTAAAAACAGAGACTTTTATAGCCTGCCTAAATAGATTTATATCGCGACGTGGATTGCCTGGCTTAAGTTATGTTGAGATAGTGACAAAGATTATTAGTTTAAATTTCCACCAGGATACAACATTGGTATTATTGATCTGTGACAGAGAAAATGTGAATCAGAGCGGTCTGCTTCATTACTATAACAAACTTTGTGAGCTAGATAGACAGATTGTCATGTTTACATTTCCCTATAGTAACAGTTTGCCACAGAAAGTTTGTTACAATCTCGCCCTAAGTGGCAAGACACTCAACCTAATGTAAAGGTAATAAAAGGAGCATTGGTGATCCTAAGGGATGACAATTTGTCACCACTATACTGGCCCCTAGCCAGAGTCATAAATACTTACCCAGGTAAAGATGGAAAAGTAAGAGTAGTTGAAGTCAAAACTGCAAACGGCCACACACATAAAAGAGCTGTAATGAAAGTTTGTGTTCTACCGCTGGTATGTGGGGCTGATTAATAACAGCGTTAAAAAAAAAATAGTTTTGTCTTTTGTACAACAAAAGTTGTACCTATCCGCTATAATTATTGTCAATTTAATATTAATAAGATAACAATTTTAGTCTTGTATCCTTTTTGTTAATACTAGTATCTTTGTTACCTATAATGTCAATATCAATCTAACTTGTCTATTAATAAGATGTTTCGATTTTTGTATAGTTTATTCATAAGTACTTACTTAATCGTTCAGTTGCCCCAGATTTAGTTTAATTTATTTTTATGGCACAAAAGCCCAGAGGCTACTGCTAAAATATTATGTCTAGTTTTATCTGTCAATGTCACTAACGTCAGTACTGTACAATAGAACAATTACACGAAGCACACGTATTTTCACCCGATCTGAGTTTTATTATTTAAAATATATATTTATTTACATAACCAAATTACAAGATGATTATTAACATTAAGTAAATTAAATTAAAACTAAGTTAAGCTTAAAAAAGGCCCTCGGGGCATTGCACCGAGGATGCTGGCGGCATTTCCTCGCTGAATTGCAATGCTGATGCGTTGCGCGAGAAAGCCGCCAGCTTTTCGGTCACCAGTTACATCAACTAAAATTAAAAGATTAATTAATTATTATTATTATTTAATTTTATTTAAAATTAAATACAAAGTCAGCTCCCCAACACACACACTCGTACATAATAGAAAGAGATAGAGTGAGAGAGTATCTCGCATGGCGGAGGCATAACGCTTTTTCCTTACCTAATGATTTCCACCAGTCAATTCCTACCGGTTCCAAGTAGGTTTGTGTGCTGGTATATGATTTAACTTCAGGCAATGTAAAGAAAAGTCAAATGATGAGAGAAGAACAGAAAGAAAAGAAATCCAAAATGAAAAAAGGGCGTTCATACTTTTTCAGAATCCTACGTCAGCCTCATCTTCTACTGCCGGGGTCGCGTGAAGGTACTAAAGGGTCACTGTAGCCCCTGGAAACCCAGGCAACGGAAGGAATACGGGTGGGTTTTAGTCAGTAAGAGTCTGACACCCCTTCCCGCTCCGTCCAGAGCGGGAGAAGTTATTTGATGATTTCCCACCCAAAAAAAAAGCCTCATCTTATGGAACAAATCAAAAGGATTATGTAAGGAGCGTAGCAGGTGGCGTTCTTAAGTTTTGCTTAGCCCTATGGGAAGAAGGTGTGACTTTATGTATGAGTGTACTTATCGTATGTATCAATAAATTGAAGTTGGATTTAAATTTAACTAACCTATCACAATTAATGCTCTAAAGTGGATAAAAGTGGGTAAGTGTTACTATAAACCATATGTGTAACCTATAAGTTCTGTGTTCATAAGCATAAATCTGTTTTGTTCTATTATTTGTAAGAATTACCATAGTTTTTATGTGCACGTATTTCTGTGACAAATAAATCTACTTTTCTTTCTTTCTTTCATAAAGAGAGCGAACGCGCCAACTCTACGCATACAGTTACGCCCGCTTCTGTGTGAGTGAAATTTGCGAAGAATTACCTAAACTTGACGTTGTGCGCTAGAAGTAAACGCTCTTAAGAGGCTGATATCACCTAAAGCGCGGTCACTGTCGGACTGCATAGAAAAGAAAGAGAAGCGCGATGACACAACGCTGGTAATTTATTGCAAAATATGAAGCAATTATTAATTTACAAAAAATCCATTGATTGGAGAATAAAAATATACTACTATTATGCTAATATGTTGCTTGCAGAATTATCTGACATAAAATCAGAATAAATGCATGTATATCAGTATGGTTTTTAATCGATAAAAATTTTTTTTCGAGGTATCTTCGTGATTTTTTATATCGTATCAAATTAATTATATTATGCTTTCAACACACTACCTAACTAGCATATATCCTGAAAAATATCATATATTTTTCTGATTTTGTTTACTGCACTGGATCATATACTTTTACGCATTATAAAACTTACAAAATTTGCGTATAGGTCCTGTAGTTCCCTTAATCAGACGCTTGAATAATGCTACCACATCCACGACGGAGACATTGTTAGAAACTATAGTCCCATTCAATTAAATGCATCACTTTCTCTGACAAAGTTACATTGACGCGCCTAATAAAAACCAGTCGCTTGCAAAATATACACGTAACGCGAAACTAATAACCGTTCCCTTTATACAGAAAGTTGAAGGCTCGATATTGTTACTGCTTCTGCCAAACTGTTATCTACAATATTTCGACCGTGTGTTTGGCACAAGTTGTTATCAGCATTCGCAATTTGACTCCTACTGCGAGTCTGTAACCAAACTCAACACACACACAATAATGTTCCGTGTTTACTTAAAACTCCATATTCTTATCTGATTAAAAGTTGTCAAATTCCACTCGAAACAACTTATAAAACTTGGGGATGCTTTGCAACGCCTGGAATGTTCTTGCGAATAAATTTGATTTAGTTATCAGACCCTAACCTGCTTTACAAAGGACGTGACCTGCATACATTTAAAAGAGATTCAAGCGGAAACGATTTCCCGTGTTTCGTTTAAAATATTTCTGTATGAATGGAATCTATACATGTAATAAAATCGTAGCGAAGTCAAAATTGTACATTTTTTTTTTAACTAGTAATTGCTACTACGTCTGGTAGATTCTAATGCCGAAAATACAGTTTTTAGAAATTTGTTTGTTTATCTGTTTGTCTGAATGTATATTTCAGCATCACGTAAATTCTACCAGTTGAATTCTGTTCAAATTTTGCATAGATATTTCCCTATAAGTTTGGTTAGTTGGTGTACTATATATTATCACGCTATTTGTTATGGGAGATGAGCAATATTGCATTATGTTGGTATTCCTCTATTACAGCAAATTGTAAAAAGATGAACCAAATGATTAGCCCATTTCAGATAGTCACAGATTTAACATTTTAAATGATTATCATCACGCTATAGGTATTTTAATTTTTTAATCAGTCATCATGACATATATAGCGTGGATTTTTGAGATGGGGTATTACTACCCCATCTCAAAAATCCACGTTGTAGCTACACGAAATCGGTCTTAGGAGATTTTGAAAAAAATCTAAATTCAGTAAGAAAATGGTCAATTTTCATAAACATTTTATTGATGCCAATAGATCCTAATTTTGAAGGGGTTTGTGGCTAAATAATAACAGCTGCACGGATCGATTGATCAGGTTAAGCTACGCTTGCCGCGGTTGGTCCGTTGATGGGTGAAAATCTTTACATTTCAAGACCCCTCCGTGCCTCGGAAAGCACGTTAAGCCGTTTGTCCCGGCTGTCATTTTTAGATCCCTGACAGGCGTTACGGGTAGTCAGAAGCCCGAAAGTCTGACAACCAGTCTTACCAAGGGGTATCGTGTTATCCAGTAACTGGGTTGTGGAGGTCAGATAGGTAGTTGCTCCATGTAAAATACTGGTATTCAGCTGCATCCGGTTAGACTGGACAGCCGACCCCAACAGAGTTGGGAAAAGGCTAGGCAGATGAGATCCTAATTCAAAAATCTTTTCGGACCAACTGAAGTTTGGGTACTAGAAGAGACGGAAATCGCAAAAACTTTTCCCATACATTTCGTTGGAAATGAGACTCAAAATTACATTTTAGGGCTCCGTATCTCAAAAGGAAAAAACTGAACCTTTAAAGGAATTACTTTGTTCATCCGTCTTTCTGTCTGTCAAGACGATTTTTCTCAGGAACGCGTGGAGGTATTAAATTGAAATTAATATCATATACGCAGGTCCCTTGGAGCGTTGCGTAATCAAGCTTTTAAAAGCTTGATTTTTTTATGTAGGTCAACGCAATAAAAACATACGGCCATTAATGCGACATATTTTAACACTCGCAAATAAATCAAAACCCACCCTTCTCGTTGACCTAAAATCATGAAATTTCGCAAGGTATCACGGCTCAATTTAAGTCCGAAAATCGTCAATTTGTAGTTTTGTACACAAACAAATATTTTTTTTTGCAATAACAATCTTACATTTGGAATTTGAGAATTGACCGTGACGTATTATGACGAACCGGGACGTACCATGACGTGTATGGGGGAAGATTTTTTTCAGCTACAATGTATGCGTGGGATAAATTCATACCAAATATGGAACCCTTCATTATGGTAGCAGAACACTTGAACTTGTGTGAAAGACATATCCACGAAAGACACTTGCGTGAACCCACTGGCGCGAAAAGACATTTCCGCGAAAAGTCATTTCCGCGAATAGACTTTTGCGCGAATGCACATTTGCGCGAAAAAGTTGTGGAAATGAGTTTTCTTCATAATATCACGCCTATATTATTTCAAAGGTTTGGGGCAGAGGTGTATGCTGTGAATAGTACATCCACAATTCGCCAGTTAAGTCACAATAGTTCTGTCCTTGTTTTTCTATTGAACCTTTTTTTTGTTGTTTGATTTATTTTTATTAAGTTTTGACACGGGTGTCATTTTCATGGTTTTCAAAGTCGTTGATAACAAAATTCAGGTCAAAATCAAAATTCAAGATAGCGCCACCGAAAACTTGCAATTTTTTTGGCATGGGTGTCGTTTTCATGGTTTTTGAGGTCGCTGACAACGATAATGGGGTCAATATCAAAATTTAAGATGGTGCCACCGAAATTTTGCAACTATTTCGTTATGGGTGTCGGTTTCATTGCTTTTGAGGGCACTGACAATAATAATGCCAAATTTAAATTTTGAGCCATTTTCGTTATCGCATCCTTGAAAACTATGAAAACGACACCCGTGACGAAAATGTTGCAAATATTCGACGGCGGCATCTTGTGTTTTTTTTTATTTTGACCCCATTATCGTTATCACTGCCCTCGAAAACCATGAATGAACCTACTTTACTCTTAACATAACGCCTGTATTCCCCGAAGGGTTAGGCAGAGGTGTACATAATTATAATAGCACCTTTGTATTTTTTTTTTGGATGGGAAATCATCAAATAACTTCTTCCGCTCTTGGCGTAGCGGGAGGGTGTGTCAGATTCTTACTGACTAAAACCCACCCGTATTCCTTCCTGTTGCCTGTGTTGCCAGGGGCATCGGTGACCCATTAGAACTTTCCCGCGACCCCGGCAGGTATCGGCCCTAGTAGACCCCTACATTTGTGCTGACGGCATCTCTTTGAGGCGCGCGTGGAATACAACGCGCCGTCGACCCGGGCCTGGTCCTTACCTGACGGTGAGATACCCATTGCTCACCGTCCGCAAGCCCGCGCTTGCGGTGGCCGGAAATCCGCCCGGGATTCCCGACGCCCAGGGCGTCTCCTGCGGCGGTTAGGGGTGAGAGGGTGCGAAATTTTCCTTTCCCTCAACCGTCCCGCCTCCTCCTTTGCGAGCATTACTGCTTCGCAGAAGGAGGTGCCGGCTGCCCATGCCCTCTCGCTCCGTACCATGGCCTGAACCACGGCCGGACGCGAGAGATCTCTGCCGCCGATCGCCTCCACGAGGACACGGCGGTGCCCTGCCCAAGCCGGGCAGACCTCCACCGTATGCTCCACCGTGTATTATAATAGTACCTACATCCACATTTCGTCAGTTCACCGTACGTCGTTCTGTTTTTCTCATTAAACCGCATTCGGGTTCCCATCATATAAATATAGTCATATGAAAAATTTGAGCCAGGGTCGTAGTTGACCGTATGACATTGCTTCTGAAGACTGCGGAATCGTCGGACAAACTGCTTTTCACACGGACAACTGTACGTCGCTTGCTTTTGTATTGCCAGTCCTGAGTCCCTGTATATTTTGGCTGCTGAGACCAAAACTACAGGCGTAATATACAAGAAAGTTAAATAAAAATTATGAAACAGGCAGAGGTGTAACTATGGTACACCCTCATTATGTTAGCGAACCTATTACCATTAACCGGGCACAAATCCAGACTTTGGACTTTTACTGAGAAAATCCAGATCTCAACCCAATAACACTTTTCTTGACCCGAGAATCGAACCCAGGACTTCATGCTCAAAAGTAGCGCTTGCCACCACTAGACCAACGAGGCAGTTTTTATAAAAATGTGGCTGTTATTTTAATATATTGTGGTGTCTTACGACTTCCACGCGAACGAAGTCGCGGACGGAAGCCGGTAGCAAATATAAATGGTAAGTGTTGAAGTCCTAATCAAAATATAACTTATCTTATTTTTGCGGGTCCCTCGTCGAATAAGTCACATTTCCACTTGACTTGGTAATTTTTCCAGCGCGTTTGTGAGACAAAAACCCCTGCAATCTCTGTACAAATCAAGTGACTGATTTATTCGTTCGAATCTTCGGGGACCGGCTTCGGAATTCATGTTGGCGTACGCGAACATCGGATGTCAGCTGTGTAGATGCTGACGGCGAGATTATACTGAGCTTGTGAAGTGGAATAATAAGATTAGTATTACAATGTAACAAGGAAAGTTGTACAAAAATGTTAAAGAAATGAACGTTGACTTATGCCCTGTATGCACGACCGTGTTGTTGAAGCCTTTTTACAATCCCGTGAACAGAACATTTAATAGTAATTCATAATTAATTGGAAAGTCCATTCGCAAATGAAATCACATACAGTGCTCTTAGTACACTGATGTTTGTACTTCTTTATTGAATGTACAGCAAAAATAACATATAATAAAAACGGAATGGGCCTTCCCAATCGCTCGCTACAAATAATGATGACCGCGAGGATTGATGTTGGGAGCCGGAGATGGGCAAACATGGCGCCCATGGCTGATGGCATAAACACCGTGATAGGGCAATTGCTTTGTTATTAGTAATACATTATGTATTACTAATAACAAAGCAATTATGTACATTTTCTCTAATAGAAGCCCTATTACCGTAACAAATTTAATCAATCTAACTCGTGTATCTTCGTCAAAATCGAAACGTAGTTTCCATAACTGAGAACGTTGGAGTCTTACCCTTTAGAAGAGTTAACAGGTAAAATTACTCCTAGAATCCTTTCAAAGATTCAGCTGGGATTTTCAAAAAGTAATAATACCTATGTTATACAACCCATTTTAGAACTTCGAAACCTTAGGCATTACTTTTGTAATCGAAACTCTTGAAGGTGTTTTCTTATTGCGACCTACTAAGTTGAAACCCCGAAACCAGGCCACATTTCAGTTCTCCTTTCCCTAACAAAATTAAATCTAACCCATAAAGATCCCGCTTTATTCGTCCCAAACTGTCACACTATTTATGAAATGGCGACACGTTACAAATTTGTATTCGTCCCAAGGCAAACATTACTTGTCTAGCCTCTGGACTTAATTACGGGCGGGGTTAATAGACTCGTTCATAAATTACAGGCCACTTTGACGGACAAGATCAGAATTCCGTTCTGTTTAGGGTTGTAATTTTGAAACTTTAAACGTCCTGACAAAAATCTGGACGTACGCAAAATGACCGGGTAATTTCATCATTATCAGGCTACATCAGGAGACAGGCCTCTCAAACAGCATGCTATCTCGATCCTCGGATACTCTCATCCATCTGCTAACAGCCACTGAGAAGATTGTCGATCCACCTAGCTTGAGGTGCTTACGTTTGCATATTTACAGTAGAGAGAGCCTATGACTGTTGGGGAAGACGTGTTCTTGAGTCCACTCAAGAACACGTCTACCCCAACAGTTCTACGGCTAATATGACCGGACCATTGCCACTTCAGTTTGTTTATTCTGTGTGCTATGTCGACTACTTTGGTTCTCTTTTAGATCACTTCATTCCTCAGAGTTCCTGGGACAGTTTAGTTTTTAGTTTGAACCCATTTAGTTAAAAATTGTGACCAAGTCCGGAACTCTGGATGGCATACCAAAAATCCCGACTCCGAAAATCCGGATTTGTCAATATACAGGGTGTATTACAAAGGTATGTTCAAATTTAAGGGATACAGACCATCGAACTGAACAAGTTTCTCCATGGGACCAACATCGTTATCGAGAAAAAATAATCAGCTGTCCCATACATTTAGGTCGAGTAGGTATTGAAGTTTTGTACGGGACAACTGATATTTTCTTCTCGATTAAGATGTTGGTCCCATAGAGAAAGTTCTTAAGTTCGATGGTCTGTACCACACGCTTATATTTGAGCACACCTTTCTAATACAGCCTGTATATTGACAAACCCGGACGGTTGGTAACCCTAGTTATGTAGGGTCTGTCTCTAAGGGACAATAGGTCTGCTAAGTCACAGTACTGAGATTATCTGGTGTTCGTTTATTTTGGACAAAATTAAGTTCTGAGGCGGCTTGTGCTAGTTCGAGGGCTTGTGTGTGAGTAGGTACTGGTGGCCCAGTGGTAACGGCCCCGACTTACGAGTTGTAGGTTATGGGTTCGAAGCGCCTATCTGGGTTCGAGCTTCGAACCCAGACAGGCGCTTTACTTTGTGTAAATAATTAATTTACTACTGCTCTCATAATAGTAAAGGAAAAACATCGTGAGAAAACCGGTCCTAGAACCAAACATTTGAAGACATATTGTGACATCTACCAACCCGCACTGGGCCCGCGTGGTAAATCAAATCAAAAGTCATTTATTCAAACTAGGCTGAGAATCAGCACTTTTCGAACGTCAAAATTACATAAGACAGTCCCCCAAAAACACCCGCCCTTCACCACTTCCTAGTGCTTTAGCTGAGAAGAAGAAATGGCGCAACAAA
The DNA here is from genome assembly GCA_905333075.3 of Atethmia centrago. Lineage (NCBI taxonomy): Eukaryota > Metazoa > Arthropoda > Insecta > Lepidoptera > Noctuidae > Atethmia > Atethmia centrago. The sequence goes on from HG995382.1 coordinate 17,601,128, forward strand.
CTCCCCAGCAGCACACCTGTCTGTTTAGTTAAACTTGATTCTATATAAATCGGATGCAAAGTAATTAACACTGCCAAACACAAAACATTAAATTAAATTACTTGCCATATGTTAGCTAGCACCCGCAAATATACCAACAAAACCATGTTAGCTGTACTCAAGCAGAAATAAAATTACAACATAAAAACGTAAATCAATCAACTTAATACCTAAATAAAAGTAGATTACACCACTCCCTCTCGAAGAGAGGAGGCCTGTGTCCCAGCAGTGGGAACATAAATATAGGCTGATTATGTTGTGCTAGATAAAAGGATTTGGCAAATTGAGGCCAGATCCAAGCTGTATGGTTGAATGTGACAAAGTTGATTGATTTATTTTAGCTTCAAATGTTTGCCTCTTGGCACACAGATAGACCATGTCCTGGATTAACACGAAAACGAAACGAAAAAAAAACGAATAACTACACGAAGTAGTTTCCCTATGCGAGAGAAACCGCAGGTAAAAGCTAAAAATTAAATCCGTGTGAATCGCAAATCAATCAAAAGTAATTTCCATTCCAATGGCTAAACAAAGAAAACTCGTATGATATGAGTATTACGAAAAAAAAAAAATTTCTTCCGTGTTGCTCACTGTAAACTATTCGAGTACGAAATAGCCCGGAAATATGACACTGAACGTTTAAAATGTGGTGGACCGTGGATATAGTTCGGTTTCCTGTTCTTTTTATAACAGATACATATAAAGGTCGGTTCTTTGGAAAATATCGTTTTTCTTAACATGTTATACGTGATTAGACACACGTACACGTTTATACGTACATTTTGTTCTGAAGGACTATTCAGTTAAGTTTATGTGCGATCAAAGCTCGGTACATGAGAAAAACTCTCCTTTGTCAATTTCTTATCTAATTGTGAGAAAGCTAAAATTGAAACATTACGTCTATCTACATTTAATAATATTATACATAGCTAAAATTTCTTTCATTGTATGTTATGTATGTACCCCTACATACTATTGTAAAAGTTGAAATTTTATCTATGTAATCTCCTAAACGGAAGGTCCAATTCTAAAAAATAATCACCGATAGAAAGCTAGATTATTATATAAATTATATTTATTTCATGCATATTAGCCGAGCTATCACATTTTTTGTCTAGATTACGGAAAGTAATACTTACCTCTTAAAACATAATTATTTGCATGCGCTGCATAAACAGTTGTATATAATTGAAAACAATATATAGCAACCTGGTCTGCCTTAAATAATTATACAAAAAGTCCGTGACACCATCTTTTATATTTTATCATATATATTTTTTTATGTATTAAAGAAGTATTTTTTCGACTTACTTAAGTTTGGATGAATATTATTTAAACAATTTTTTATCCTTATCAACATAAATTTTATGATCACAAGGAGATCATAGAGATAATATTTTCTCTTTACAGTATATCAATTGGTCAAATAGTTTCGGAGATAATATATTATAACATTACTATAACGCAAAATGCCGCTAAAACATTCACGAAACACAACTTTCATTCATACCGCTCTAGAACATGTCTTATCACTTTACTCATAGATGGCGTTGTGCAAATACAACTTAATTGATTTTTAAATTTCTTGAAATGGTTTGCTAAATTATAGGAAAAATACTTTACTGACAGGGTTTTCTCATCACTCGTGTGTCTGTCTGTCCGTCTGTCACAGACGATTTGCTCCGAATTTCTGGACTGATTAAGTTGAAATTTGGTACACTTATGAATTTCTGTGACGCAAATACGAACGTGTAAAATAAATAAATAAATTTTGAATATGGGGTTCACATGTGGGGGAATAATTAAAATGAAAAAAAACAAAAAAACAGTGTTGCATACTGTAACGTGTGGTGTGAGATATGAGGATATATATATTTATTTATAATTTTAAAATAATTCGTTATTAATTGATTAAAGAAAATTGATGAAAATTGACCATCCAAGTCTGTAGTGGACTTGGATGGTCAATTTTCATCAATTTTCTTTCTCCCAAACAGCTATGCCTAAAATTGTGAAAAAATGCAGAAAATAGTTCTATTCTTATAGGTTACAGGAAAACCTTTAAGAAGTCCATGGTCTTCAAATAACATGGTACATGACTCAATATTGTGTGTACAAACTTACATTTGCAGTTGAAATGTATGGGGGAACATGATTTTCAACTACGATGTTAAGTTTGTTCTTGAGATAAATTCACCCCAACTATGGTACCCATTGTGCGTGGTCCAACTCGCATTTGGCCGGTTTTTTGGAAAACTTGTTGCGAATTTTTGTGATTTTACTTGAATACTTAATTTATTTGAAAAATCCCTTTCAAGCAACATGCAAACGGCGGCGGAGATCTCTCGCGTCCGGTCCTGGTCATGGCCATGGTACGGAGCTAGAGGGCATAGGCAGCCGTTACCTCCTTCTGCGAAGCAGTAATGTTCGCGAAGGAGGAGGCGAGACGGTTGAGGGAAAGGCAAGTTTCGCGCCCTCTCGCCCCTTGCCGCCGTAGGAGAAGCCCTGAGCGTCGGGAATCCCAGGCGGATGTCCAGCCACCGTAGGCGCGGGCTTGCGGACGGTGAGCAATGGGTAGCTCGCCGTCCAACATCGACGGCGCGTTGTGTTCCACGCGCGCCTCAAAGTGATGTCGTCAGCACAAGAGTAGGGGTCCACTAGGGTCGATGCCTGCCGGGGTCGTGGGAAAGTCCGAAAGGGATACCGAGGCCCCTGGCAACGCAGGCAACGGAAGGAACACGGGAGGGTTTTAGTCAGTAAGAGTCTGACACACTCTCTTGCTCCGCCCAGAGCGAGCAAAAAAAGCAACAAGCAAAACAAAGAACTCGACTACAAATCACAAGTAATTTTGTTTAAAATATTTTTCCCTTTCTCACAAAAAATGAACCATATTTATCAAAATCAGACGATTTCGCGCACGGAAATATGGAAATATGTCTACGTCTAAAGATGTCAACTATACACACTACATACTGTTTCGGCCGCCATTCGCTTATAATGTTGTGATTCGATTAGGAAGGAATGGGTGCTGGTGACGAAACGGAAAGATGTCTTACCTATCGTGGACTGCCCATATTGCTCAAGACAGTCGCAAAGTGCACTACACGTTCCATTCGTTGAAATGCCTCCAGAGCTTCTTGCCCTTGAATAACAAAATATTCAGCCCACGTTATTTGGATGCCACCGAGGATCTTTTAAATAAACTTGAGCGTTTGCGAAATATCTGTATTTGTTTTATTTTGTCCGTTAAAAGTATGATCATATTTCTAACTTTCGCAAGATACTCAAGTGGCCCCCTATTTGTCTTTGCAGGAACTCTCGGATATTGTGTCTGCTATTTAACATCCTTCACAACCCTTCTTCATCTTATCTGCGGGAACGTTTTTCTTACGCCCGTCCTTCTGTTGCACCTTTTTTTTTTGGTTTTTGGATGGGAAATCAGCAAATAACTTGAGCGGGAGCGGGAGGGTGTGTCAGACTCTTACTGACTATAACCCACCCGTATTCCTTCTTGTTGCCTGTGTTGCCAGGGGCCTCGGTGACCCATTAGTACCTTCCCGCGTTCTGATGCACCTTGCAGGTAGCATCTTAGAAATCTCCTTAAATCCCCCCCCCCCACTCTACCGACGTCTACTCCTACTCCTTCACTGTGCACGCGGTTCGGTTGTGGAATTCACTTTTGCCTGACATTAAGGACTGCCATACTGTCGCTGTTTTTAAAAGAAGAGTGAAAGAACTCTATCTTTCCAGTTCGTCATAGTTGCTATTATGTATTTATTATTTTATATTACATTATAATCTTATATAAGTATTTTAGCGATATTTATTTTAGAAGTATGTATGTATGTAAGTATATTCTCTTATTGTATCTTATTATATTTAAATTTGTAAATAGTTTTTTTTTTTTGATTTTATGTATTTTGTTTTCTCTTCTACTCTTACACACGTTGTGTACATCTCTTTGTCTACTTTCCTATCGTAGGTATGCTGGAAGAGATTTATTTAGAAATAAGCATCACTTTTGTACGTATTTTTCTGGTTTGTTGTTCTTGTGTGGACATTTATGTACACACATATAATATACTATTTATTAATTTATTTAACAGTTTACTGTTAAATAACTAAAAATAAGATGCCTCATTTTGTCTTTCTCTGAAAGATTGGTGAACCCTGGGTCTATAGGCAGAGGTAACCACTTTTCGTAAGTTTGGCCACTGGATTGTTTGCAAACATATCAAATAAAAACCGGCCAAGCGTGTATCGGATTACGCATAATGAAGGGTTACGTAGTTGGGATTAATTTATTTATCCCAAGAACAAACTTAACATTGTGGTAGAAAAACATGTTCTCACATACATTGTAACTGCAAATGTAAGTTGGTTGACAATTACTCGTTAACTTTTTCTTTGGGTGGGAAATTTTCAAATAACTTCTCCCGCTCTGGGGGGAGCGGGATGGTGTGTCAGACTCTTACTGACAGGGGAGAGGGGCACACTTAACTCTGATAAAAATTAGCACTTTAAAGCTGTATATTACGCAAACGAATCCCAGAATCGAAACATGGTTTCCGCAGACCTGCAATACTTTTGAACAGCCTATCCAATATTAAACCACCCCATGGGATAGACGAGAAAAAAAATATCACCTACTTTAAGTGGAAAGGTAAAGGCAGGTACACTACAAATTTTATTTTTCAAGTTTTAATTTTGATATGGCGAAACTATAAAGGTCTTTCGTTGTCTACGGAATCCTAAAAAAGGGCATAAGGTTCGTTCGTATTTTTACTGAAAATGCCTTCAGAAAATATGTTTTCGAACACCCCAATTCTGTTTTGATGTTAAGTTAAGGTATACTTAGATACGGACCATTTACCTTTACGTGTTTAGCAAAGTTTTTTATGGCATCGTTTGTAAACTAGTAACTATTGACGATGCCGCGGCCGTCGGGCACGAATGGAAACGAGCTTTATTCAATTTAGAAAGTTTTTCATTACTCAGGTTTTAGTAAAACAGCAAAAAATTCTTAATTAAAGGTAAATGTAATCCACAGGGTATGTAAATGTCTACAGTAAATGGTATTCGGAGTGTCTAATTGCTAGCGGTGTGATTAAGACGTGTTTATCACACACTCGTGATCGGTCTGATGCTTTGCTATATCGGCAACCCGGCAGCAGCGGCACGCTCGTGTGCGTATCGCCAATTGCCAACATTCATCTTGTGGCAACATGAATGAATGAAGACGCAATGGAGAAACACATGGACAGAAATATTCAGACCGATATGGACGGTAGAAGTATTTACTGAAGAGGACTTAACAAAAAATGGTGAACAGGAACAAATTGATGCTGAGATTAACATGATTGAGGATATGAATGGCACCACCATTACACCACACCAAAGACAAATCAAACAGTGGACGGTAGTGGAAGCTCAGAAAAAACCAAGGTCAACAAAATTGATGTCAGCTTACAAAGATAAATTACCAAAACTGTTCGCCTTGGCCAAAATGTTTACAGCTCATGGAATTTCTGGAATTCATTTTGTGAAATACATAAATCCATTTAAAGCTTTAGTTAGTTTTTCTGACGAAACATGTACGGAGAAATTAATGAATTGCCAGGAAATTTAAAAATTTGGTTGGAGAATATTTATATCTTGGGAAGTTAATGTATCATATGGAATAATAAAAGATATTGACATCAGTCTGTCCGATTCTGAATTATTAAAAAGTCTATCATGCAATGGTCCTGAAATCCTTTCAGTCAAAAGATTAGATTTTGAGTCTTCTGGTTGGCAATAAAGTGAGACGATACGAACTTGCTTCGAAGAGAGTCCCTGCCTCAATATGTATACATTCATAACCTGAAGATCAAAGTGGAAACTTACATATTCTTCGTCACACAATGTTCAAGATGTTGGCGTTATGGTCACACATCCCTGCCGGGGTCGCGGGAAGGTACTTATGGGTCACCCAGGCCCCCGCAACACAGGCAACAGGAAGGAATACGGGTGGGTTTTAGTCAGTAAGAGTCTGACACACCCTCCCGCTCCACCCAGAGCGGGAGAAGTTATTTGATGATTTCCCACCCGCAAAAAAAAAAAAAATGGTCACACATTAAAATTATGTCCTTCTAATAAGGTTATTTGCCCTAAATGTGGTAAACATCACACAAATTGTGAGACTACTTCGTATAAGTGTTCTAATTGTCACGGAAATCACATGGCTTTAATAAAAACTTGTCCAGCATATATAAAGGAAAGGAAAATTCGGGAACTAATGTGTCAGTTTAATTGCACTTATAGACGTGCACTGACATTATATGTTCCACTTTTTCTCGTAATGAACAGAATACTGTAGACGAATGCCAGCTGCCCCCGCAACGTAGTAGTTCCCCAATATTTCCTACATTATATGCACCAGTTACAACATCAAAAATCAACCCTACACAAATAACGCATACTAACAAAAAGAAAAAGAGCAAAAAACGGAAGAAACGTTCATCAAATGGGTCAACAACTAATGAATCATCTGATTCCGAAACACGCACTAATATGAACAATGTGGAAGGCGGAACCACGGAGCCGATCGCTGCGACGGTCGACAGCGGTGGGGACACAGTCGCAGGCGCAGACTCACCGCGCTTGTCCCGGACAAGCCGAGCCCATGTGAGGCCAAACAATAGTAATATCGATGCATACTCAGATAACTCTGATTCGTATGACACGCCTCATATTAGGTTAAATATTATTATTTTATTTTATATTTTTAATATTATTGCCATGCTGACAGAAGTTAAGAACAAAATTCCGGAACTCTATCAATACCTGCTTACCTGCTACGCAGAACCTTCAAAATTAATTTACCGTTCCCATGAACTTTCTTCGGAGGTCGGCTGTCAGCAGGGCGATCCCCTCGGGCCAGCAATTTTTAGCTTGGCTATAAATCCGATTATTCAAAATTTAAAATCAAAATTTAACGTTTGGTATTTGGATGACGGAACCCTGGGAGGCGATGTGGACACTGTGCTATCTGACTTATCAGATATTAAAACAAATTTCGAAAATATTGGTTTAGAATTAAATTTTAGCAAATGTGAACTCTTCATTCAAAAAACTTCTTACGGTTTGGATAATTTAAAATCCAAATTAAATTTTCTGGCACCGAATATCAAAATAGTAGACAGAAAGTCACTTTGCCTCCTGGGTTCTCCCATCTTTGAAGAATCTTTTCCTGATTACATTACTAACACTATTTCTAAATTCCAAAGTCACGCAAATTGTTTACTCGAAATCAGTCCTCATTATGCTCTTATAATTCTAAAGTTTTGCCTTTTTGTCCCTAAATTTACTTATGTGCTTCGCTGTAGCCCTTTTTGGAAACATCCAAATTTGCTTTCACCAATAGACGATTTAGTCAAAACTAGTTTAGAAACGATTTTAAATATTCAGCTCAATGAACCATCTTGGTTACAAGCATCCCTCCCTATTCGGTTTGGCGGTTTAGGAATCCGCAAAATTTCGAGTGTTGCTTCCCCAGCCTTTTTGTCGTCCACCCATAGCACGTCACGTCTCATAGGTAATGTCCTAAGGGCTTTGCCCACAAACTATGAGACTGCGGGCTTGGAGGATGCCAAGAATGCTTTTCAAATTGCTTGCCCGGGTAAAGAATTTCCAGACAACCTAAAATCTCAGAGGAGCTGGGACGATATTTATTGCGATTTAACATACAAATCGATTCTGAGCCGCAGTTCAGGGCCGGATCGCGCAAGACTTTTGGCGGTCGGAACCAGAGAGGCCGGTCATTGGCTACATGCCCATCCTTCTCCATATACCGGTACCTTCCTGGATCCGACCTCGCTTCGTCTGGCGACTGGTCTGCGGCTTGGGGTCACGGTATGCACTCCACACACATGCCCTTGTGGCACGGACGTGGACCGACTGGGTCACCACGGACTTTGTTGTCAAAAAAGTGCAGGCCGCTTTTCAAGACATGCAACACTTAATGACATAATCCGCCGGTCTCTTGCCAGCATCAATGTGCCTGCTCTTCTTGAGCCGACTGGCATTGTCAGAGATGATGGCAAAAGACCTGATGGTGTGTCTTTGGTCCCGTGGAGTTTGGGACGGATGCTTGTGTGGGACGCTACCTGTGTAGACACACTGGCACCGTCCCACCTCCAACGGACTACTTCTAAAGCGGGTGCAGCGGCAGAAAATGCCGAAAATCTGAAAGTTATTAAATATGGAGGCCTTGGCAGAGAGTACAACTTTGTGCCCTTTGGCGTCGAGACCCTCGGTCCGTGGGGTCCCAGTGCGCATAAGTTATTTGCGGAAATCGCGAAACGTCTAGTTGATGTAACTGGTGACCGAAAAGCTGGCGGCTTTCTCGCGCAACGCATCAGCATTGCAATTCAGCGAGGAAATGCCGCCAGCATCCTCGGTACAATGCCCCGAGGGCCTTTTTTAAGCCTAACTTAGTTTTAATTTAATTTAGTTAATGTTAATAATCATCTTGTAATTTGGTTATGTAAATAAATGATATTATTATTATTTTTTCTCAATAAAGTAAACAATACGTGGAAGGTTAAAATCGAAAAAGTGTTTAAAATGTTTACCCAATGGTTTGTATCGTTTATAGTGACAAGTTTTGTGGACTTATCTGAGTTAAAAAGATGTTTAATGTTAATCCCGCTGCTAATGAATAGTTACAATGCTGGTAGGAATGTTAAAATTAATATACTGCTATGGAATTCACAAAGTTTACGTCCTAAATTACTAGCTTTGAAAACCTGTTGTATCAAGAAAAACCAAGCTGTAGTCAGTGAAACGTGGTTGGATTCGGAAAAAAGCTTCAAGGGTCGAAAACTATAATGTGTACAGGGAGGATCGGGGCGATAGTAAAGGCGGGATTGCGATATTAACACATATATCAATTAAGTCAAAGTTGTGTCAAATGAAAAATAGTAATCCTGATATTCAAATCATAAATGTTAAGATTTGAAATTGTAAACATTTAGAGAATATTGTTGGTATCTACTGCCCTCAATGGGTTCGCACTAGACTTCGACATTGGGAGGACATTTTTTCTCAATTTTGTAATAAGTGTCTATTTTTTGGAGACTAAAACGCTTGGTCACATAAAACAAACAAGAGAGGTTCTCAAATCTACGAAACATCGTAGATTAAGCGTACAGAGACAATGATATTTGTACGCTTAATTAAAAAAACACGTTCGTAAACATTGTAGATTACGTACAAATATTATTGTCTCTGTATATAAGATACAATAGTGTTTGTACGCTTAATCTACAATGTTTACGAACGTGTTTTTATGTGAACGACGGTACATTCGATCGTATTAAATTAGTGATGAATCATTTACAACAAAGCAGCCCCGATATTTCTATGGCTTCCTCCGATATTGCGCATATGTTTGATTGGCAGGTAACGAACAAAGGCGAACGGCAGGCTTGTATGGGACTTTCGTATAGCTAATAAAATTTCGTGTTTTGGGATATTTTTTGTTTTAATTGGTAGTTAATACGATAGACAAGCCCTTTTTAAATTCTTGGGTTTTTAGAACTTGGGACGTAAAAGTTATAACTAGTTTTATTTTTTAAGGTTATGTACTAGTGTACCAATGCAGATTGTTACTTATAGGCACATAAACATTGTTTCGGTAATAAAGTACATGTTCTAGATTGCTTGTCGCTATTTTCGTAGTGTTTTACTTACTATCAAGTAGGTAAATTGAGATGAGGATCATACCTACTCAGCGGAGTGCATTAGGAGATACCTATGTCCAGCAGCTGACTGCAACAGTTTGATAATGATGAAGTTCTGATGGGGTTTTGAGTGTAGTTAAATAAAACAATACAGTTAATAGTTGTTTTTAAGTACGTTTATTTTATTTATAATTAATTAATTTATTATTATTTCATTTATTTTATTTTATTTTTTGTTGAGGGGCTTGTGGCTAAATGATAACAGCCGCACGGGTCAATCGATCAGATTAAGCTACGCTTGTCGCGGTTGGTCCGTAGATGGGTGACCATCTTTACATACCAAGACCCCTCCGTGCCTCGGAAAGCACGTTAAGCCGTTAGTCCCGGCTGTGATTCGTAAATCTTTGACAGTCGTTACGGGTCGTCAGAAGCCCGAAAGTCTGACAACCAGTCTTACCAAGGGGTATCGTATTACGCAGTAACTGGGTTGTGGAGGTCAGATAGGCAGTCGCTCCATGTAAAATGCTGGTATTCAGCTGCATCCGGTTAGACTGGAAACCGACCCCAACGTAGTTGGGAAAAGGCAGTCAGATGATGATGATTTTATTTATAATGAATTAATTGTTAATATTACTTCATCTAAGTAGGGGACAGGTCGGGGAATACCCTCATGGCGAGCATAGCTTAAATACCAACATAACTGCGTTTAGTTTACGACTAAATTATGTGTAGTTATTAAAATCTTTTTTTTTGATATTATTAATTAATCCGAACTTCTAAAAATATTACACTTACATGAAAATAAATGGCTTAGTTGCCTTAATATGTGGTACAAATTCTATAACAAAACAACAAAAAAAGTAAGCTGTACGATATCTGCCGTTCACCTTTATAGGGAGTGATCATTTTGTAATAAAACTTTCTTTGGCCATGACATTAACGTCATCATTTTATAAAAACAGGAATTTTAAATCAGCCAAGTGGCCAGAATATAGTAAATATTTAGAGGAGTTATTTATCGATTTTCACTATCACGTAGCGTCGGAAGGCCTCCTACAAGGTGGACTGATGACCTTGTGAAGGCCGCAGGAATCCGCTGGAGGCGGGAAGCACAAAACCGGTCGAAGTGGCGGTGCTTGGGGGAGGCCTATGTCCAGCAGTGGACGTCTTTCGGCTGAAATGATGATGATGATGATGACTATCACGAGGTCCCTCAAATATCCTATGATCAGTTCATAACCGTACTGGAACTCTGAGCTGTCCCGTGCAGTAGCTAGAAGAAGATTGGCATTGACTAAATTTCGAAGTAATCCTACCCCCATAAATTTAGATATATTAAATTAATGTAATTCGGAAGTTCAGAGACTTATGTAGCTTCAAATAAAAACTGACAGGAAGTTTGTGATTCGCTTAGTGAGGTCTCTTCCTCTGCAGAAATGTGGAGAAAGATGAGATGGCTGAAGGGTTACAGATGCCAGAGAACCCATGTGGATGAAGATAAAGTCCAAAGATTACTTAATTGCCTCTGTCCTGACTTTGCACTTCCAGCTTATCATGTTTTCACCTCGAAAAATTTAAAATTACAGCTGCCTATCCTTATGCATGAACTGGAGATATGTATAAAATTAAAAGTAATTGTTCTGCCCCGGGCCATGATGATATTTCGTTTTCTGTGATCAAACACCTCCCCCCGTCAGGAAAAAGCGTTCTACTAAACTTATATAATCATTTCTTGTCTTCTTGGATTTTTTTCTACTCAGGAGAGATATTAGCGTAGTCCCTATTTCCAAGCAAGGCCGCGACCCCACTTTGGTTTCTTCTCTTCGACCAATTTCTTTAATTTCTTGTGTCTGTAAAATACTTCATTTAATCCTAAATAAAAGGTTGGAATGGTTCTTTGAGAGTAATCGTATGTTTTCAGAAGAGACACGCTTTAGAAAGTATTAATCTTGCTTGGATAGTTTGAAACGTCTCCTTTCTAGAGTCCAAGCATATAAATGAGACATCAGAAAAAACGATGAAATTATTGAATATTTTTAAAGTGTTGTCTGGTCCGGGTTGGGAGTTCACCCTAAACATCTACGAAGATTATATATTTTAATTTTAAGAAGCCGCTTAGAATACGGTAGTTTTTTTGTTTGATAATAGCTGTCATTCTAGGTTATATAAGCTGGACAAAATACAAAACAAAGCTATGCGCATTATCGGGGGATACCTATCCACGTTATGGAAAGCGACCTGTGTTTGCAACCACTATATATTCGCAGAATGTATATACTCGTAGATGGTAAATTTTGGGTGAAATCCAAGTATCTGAGTATTAATCTTACCATTTTAGTACTGAACGAACTAAGTTCCCTTGTGAATCATAGATACTGGAGGCGAAAAAAGATTTCTACACCTATAACGATTCACAATACGTTTAAAGACATCGTAGTTAATTCTACTGAATTATTAGACATGTACACATTAAACCATTGGATGAATTACTAAAATATTGCCGACATACTAAAACCCAAAATAGACATCATCACCTGTCCAAAGAGATTTTGTACTACCACAACCTTACGTAATAAATGCATAAACTTCCTTGAAAGCCAATATACAGAATACTTTAAAAATTTTACCGACGGGTCTAAATATGGAAATAATTTCATGGGAATAGCATTATTTACCCCTCAATCTGATACCTTCATGAAATTTAATATTTCTAACAACATTTCGTTCATGTATTTAGAACTTTTAGCAATTAATGAAGTATTGGCATACATAGAATCTATTGAACTTACAAATTTTATCATTTTAACAGACTCTAAAAGTTCAATCCAACATTTAGCTCGATGTACCTCTGGCTTCACAGGAACAACAATAGCATACAAAATTATTGACTCAGTTATCAGATTGCGGGCCAATTCAAAAATGTTTTCATTCAGTGGATTCATCCCACGTAGGCTTAGTAGGTAACGAAAGGGTAGACCAATTAGCAAGATTGGCTTCAAGTGATGGCATACCATTAAATATTCAGCCATTTTATACAGATTGCATGAGATTTATACGCGAAAATTGCTTTTTAAACTGGAGGGAACACTTTGATCAGACAATACAAGGAGAACCATGGAAATCAAAATGGTTCGATTCATGTTTTTTAGGCAGAACAGATATTGTGACAGCTCTCAGACTTCGTTCTGGACATATCCCCTTAAATAAGTTCGCATATTTGATTAAAAATGTTCCTTCCCCCAACTGCACAGAATGTGGGAAAGTGGAAGACGTCCTTCACATCATGGTGGAGTGTGCCCGGAACGAAAATCTCAGAGCTGAGTTATTAATACAATTTGGTGTTGATGTCAAACAGGTGGGAAGATGCAATAATATTCTTGCATTCCCCTCGTCAGAAACAGCGAGGCTATTGTACAAAGGAGATGGCCAAAAAAAACCCAGAGTCAACAAAAACTTCTTAAGTGCGTTCTGAATGGGCTTAATGTGTTCATAAAAAAAATGATTTTATTTAGGGTTAAGTTTTTTTTTTTTAATAAATCATAACTACAAATCCTTGTTAATAAACAGTAATATTTAATAACATATCGTTGAAAGGCAGCTACTATTTTAACTGAATCTGTAAGCCTTGTTTTTGTTCAAGCTAGAAAGAGATAAAGTATTTGTTCGCTACCTACGCCCGGCGGCTTAGACCCGGCGCGTTGGTGCCCTGCTCCGAAACAATGGTTTTTTGTTGCGCTCGCGCTTGCTTTTGCGTTAGTAAACCTGTTTCTACCTGCTTATGATGGTAACATAAACACCAACACCAACCCAAGACCAAACGAGTGCAATTATTGTTTTAGACGGTACTTACTTATTCGTGCAAAAAAGCTCAAACTTCTTGTTTTAGCGCATGAGCTACAGTCTACATAAATACGACAATCTCATAAAGCCATTTATGATTGTATGTGGAGATGGCTACATTTTAGAAATCACAGGACCCTACGATGCTCGAACGTCGGATGCTAACATATTACGACAGATATTGGATAATCACACTGGTGACATGGAAGAGGCTCCAATGCGATGGTTTCTTGAAAGTGATGACGTGATGATTTTAGATAGAGGATTTCGGGATGCATTGCCATATGCCGAAGAATGTGAATTTACGGTCTGTACACCACAGTCGCTGGGCAGACACGAAACACAACTGTCCACTGAAGCTGCAAATAAATCAAGATTAGTAACATTGGTCAGATGGGTAGTAGAAACCACCAACGGAAAAATGAAGAGGGACTTTAAGATATTCCGACATAGATATTTTAATAATACTTTGCCCAATGCAATAGTAGTTTTTCGGATAGCTGCAGCGCTAATCAACGCAACCCAAGAGAGTTACAGCGACAGTCGCCTGACTGAAAGCTTTTCAGAAATGATAGAAATAAATATGAATAGGCCAAACGTACTAGCAGATTACGTTGATCATCACCGTCTAAACGCACAAAGGAGCATTTCATTTCAGAGGATGGAGGCAACGTTACAAGACGTAGCAGATTTCCCAAGAATGACTTACGATGAGCTGCTTATTTTCGCTATTGGAACATACCACATGAAGCTGGCAAAATCCTACTGCTACGAACATGTCAGAGCAACCGGTGTGTATTCTATTGAAATCTATAGGCATCCCGAGAGACTGAACCTTAATGACGAAGAAGGAAATAATAATACGTTAGTACGGTGCCGAATTAAATCGAGACACGTTCAAACAAGAACTTAATATTGCTACGTACTATACAATCGCCAAGCAATCACCGATTATTGCTGTAGCTGCATACATGGCCGCCGCACATTAGGCAGTTGTGCCAACATTATTTTTAAAATATATTATCTTGCCTGGGCCCGACATGAAGACGACTTGCATCAACCTGCAGGATTTTTAGATGCAGTGTGCTTCGACATAGAAAATATAATATAATAAAAATATTTGAAATATTTTTTTTTGTTACTTATTACACCAAACCCGTTGCAAGAAAACGAAACAACAGAATAATCAACAATTACACACAATTACAACATCAATTCAAAATAGTTTTATTATTTTTTATGATATGATATAGCTCCTATACCCCACGGATTTCCGGGATTTCCCTTTGGTATCAACAAATGTCTATTATAATTATTTATAAAATACTGTTTTATATTATAAGAAAGCCTTACGGAGCGACTTAGTCTTGTTTACCAAGCTCCTTCAATAAAGATAAAAAAAATGGTATTCAATATTGCGAAGAAAAATACTCAAAATACAAACTGACTAATTATAAATTTACATTCAAATTAGTTTTTTAACAAAAACTAACCCGACGTGATTAAAGGAGTTAATACTAAGAGATGTGAAAATGTTGTGAAAAATTATGCATGAAAATGTTCAAAGAGTACGAAAGCTTAGACTTATTTAAATAAGGTAAAAAGTAAGTCTACTTAAGACCTTAGGGACTATTAGGGTGATTTTATGTGTCTTTATAAAGTGAACTGAATTTCAGAAATTTTAACTAAATAAGCCGATGTTCTGGTTTGATCCGGTATTGGCTGGAAGCTTAAACCGATTAAAAACAGTTACATTTTTATGGAACATATTTATGTAGTCAAATAATAATTTCATAAATAATTTGAAAATGATTACTTTTAACGCTAGATTAGGTTATATTTTACGCTGACATCAACATTTTCTCGTCTTCTATAAGTAATGTAAGAAGCTAAGAAATATCATCAACATTAGGTGGAAGGTATAATATTCATCACATGGGAAATTATAAACAATGAGACTGGAAGAGGCAGAAAGCGTAATTGTGAATACAGCCTTAATATTAACAATACAGTTATTAAAAAGGATTTAGAAGTTGCCACAGTTTTTGAAAATTTCTTAGCTTATTCCAGTCTCTACCACTAAATCTTTAAATTAATCACCCACTGTTGCCGAGTCCATATTGAAAGAAAATGTTGATATTTGTAACTATGAATTTAATTTCGACTATGTTAGTGCTCGGGATATTATTAAATCTTTCAATATACTCAATGTTAAAAATACAGCTGAACTATAGGGAAATGCTGTAGAGCTTGCAAAATGCATAATCAACACTGTAGCGCCTGAATTGGCAATTATTTTTAATAAATGTATTGACTGTCAGTGGCGTGCAGTATTTCTCCACTGAGGGTAGGCCACGCATACTAACACAAAAAAAAAAAAACAATTCGCGCAATATCACAGCGTCGCTCTACATATGATGACCCTCAAAGTAGTCATCATTTATTTATAATATTTGAAAAAAAAAACATTGAAAACAATCCTGTAAAAACAAAAGTTATAAATACAAGAACTCACCACAATATTCAAGGTTCAAAACACACGGCCACCTCAAATATCATAACCATGTGGGTGGGTGATAATTACAGAACACGTCACTTGCAAGATATCCGAATTCATGAATTATCATATTTTTGGATTAATTCACGTAATTCGGGCACACATCTTTTGACACAATTTGAATCTTATCGACAATTGTAATTATCGTTTAACAAACACAATGTGTGTTTGATAAAGGTTGGGAATCGGCGCAAACTTCACAACAGAATACCATTTTTAGGTAAATAAAAAAAATAAACACAATAAATAATATTTACACTACTTTATGTTTCAAATCGAATTACTTATAATTTAATAAGATATAAAAAAGAAAAACATTTAAAATAGAATATAAATTGTTGTCACATGAATAAAATTCCCAAATATGAGGAGAAAAATAAAAAAATATGAAGTTTTTAATTATATTTATGGGGCTTTTGCTATTCCTTAAAATTTATCATTTTTTTGGAAGGTATAAATTCGATAATACCAGCCTATCGTCATTTAAGGAAACTATCGTGTCTGTGTGTAGTCTGTTTCTCAAATTCCCCCCAATTCGGGGAATTGACCAAAAATTGGGAACCCTGGTCTTCAATACTTTTCATTTAATTGACTTTACACAAAATCAATCACAGCACGCGGTGGCCAGCTCCAGCCGCAGTAGTTACGCCCATAATTTAAACAATGTCAATAGTGTGTGCCGTTCATACACACGAAATTATACACCAGTGCGCGTAAATTTATCAATGGGATTTAGGCTGGCCGAGTGCCTGCCTAACAAATGCGTACCGAGCTCGGTCGAACTGTGAGTTACGTCACACGGTGGGCGCGACAAGTTGCTATAAGTGTTATTACAGGAGTTAAACTTTTTTTTTAATATTTTGTATTATTGTATTACATAGATAAAATAAATGCATGTGGCGATGTTGGTAGGCTAGGCTAGGCCTAATTGCCTCTATGGACGGCACGCCCCTGTTGACTGTGGTGTATTTCCTGACTTAATGAAGAGTAGTAAAATAATACCTTTGTTTAAATCGGGCAGTACATCAGACCCCACAAACTTTAGACCAATTTCTGTGCTTCCCACCTTTAGTATAATATTTGAAAAATTGATGCTAGATCAAATTATTGCAAAGACTATTTAATATACATAAATTATTAAACAGTAAACAATTCGGTTTCACAAAGGGTTGATTGACTACCGCCGCTTTTTTGTGACTTATCTAAGGCTTTCGATTGTGTTTCTCATGAAACATTGGTCAGGAAACTGCATCACTATGGTGTTAGAAACACTACCTTTTTTTTTTTGGATGGGAAATCATCAAATAACTTCTCCCGCTCTGGGCGGAGCGGGAGGGTGTGTCAGACTCTTATTGACTAAAACCCACCCGTATTCCTTCCGTTGCCTGTGTTGTCGGTGACCCATTAGTACCTTCCCGTGACCCCGGCAGGCATCGGCCCTAGTGGACCCCTACATTGTGCTGACGACATCTCTTTGAGGCGCGCGTGAAATACGATGCGCCGTCGACCCGAGCCTGGTCCTTACCGGACGGTGAGCTACCCATTGCTCACCGTCCGCAAGCCCGCGCCTACGGTGGCCGGAAATCCGCCCGGGATTCCCGACACGCAGGGCGTCTCCTACGGCGGCTAGGGGCAAGAGGGCGCGAAACTTGCCTTTCCCTCAACCATCCCGCCTCCTCCTTAGCGAGCATTAATGCTTCGCAGAAGGAGGTGACGGCTGCCCATGCCCTCTCACTCCGTACCATGGCCTGAACCAGGGCCGGACGCGAGCGATCTCTGCCACCGATCGCGTCTCCGAGGACTAGGAGTGGGCGTTAATTCAACGAACGGCTTTTTTTAGCAGCTAATCTAATGTTAACGAATTAACTGCTTTTTGTTTACCGCAAAACCCGTTAAATCTATCAACTGGTTTATTCAACGATTTTGGCAAAGCGAATAATAGGTTATTAGGTTTTCAAAAGCCGCTAACGTTAACTGAACTTTGAAGCTGCTAACGCAAAACCAGTTAAAATAATCTGTTTCTTCTGCGTTGAAAGAACGACTACAAACGGAATATGCCGAGTGGACGCGAGGGCGCCTATGCGAGCGAGCGAGACGCCGCTAGCTTAAAATTGTACGAGCGAGAGTGAGAGAGATCTATGTTTCTAAGTTCGCTTGCTCCATGGCTCGCGCCGCTCTGTCTTGCCGAAACGAACAGGTTTTTGCTTGTAAACATTACAATCAAATTATTAGTTTGTTTGAGTGACAGGTTGAAGGTCAACGCTTTTTTATTTGTTAAGTGAAAGTTTAAGTTGTAGATTTCGTTTCGTAGTTAATTAATGGTTTCTAGTTTGACGTTGTTATATAGTTATAGTATTGTTAAGTGTATCATTAAGTGGATCATTATTTAAAATTGACTTGTCACTCAAACAAGCAAACTTCAAAAAAAACACGTAAACATTGTTTTGGTTTTAGCAGCCCGCGGCGTAACGTCAGCTCCTTTATCAATTTGAAACAAAGTTTCGTACTTACGTCTATTAACTGCTACGTTGGTACAAATCTGTTACATTAATGAAAACCTGTTAAAAACGTTAACGGCTTTTTTAACAGGTTAACAGAATGAAATTAACGGCTTCGTTGCGTTAACCCAAAAATCGTTAACGACCCACCACTACCGAGGACACGGCGGTGCTCTGCCCAAGCCGGGCAGACCTCCACCGTATGCTCCACAGTGTCCTCCGGGCGATCCATACAGTGGTGACACCCGGACGTTTACTCCCGCCTTATCCGACACAGGAACCTCCCGAAGCTGCCGTGTCCGGTGAGGACCTGCGTCAGGCGGAAGGTGAGGACGCCGTGGCGCCTCTCTAGTCACTCCTGAAAGAGGGGACTTATCGCCGCAATCGTGGCGTGCCCAGCACTGGGTTGCGACAACCGTACTCTCCATGTCGCCATGAGATCTCGCCGGAGCTCCGTCCGCTGTGCTGCGATTTCTCGCGGCAGCGGAGTTACGCCCCGGCGTTTCGACTTCTCGCGCCACTCCCATACATGCGCGAGGAAGAAACACTACCTTGGATCATCTTATTTATTGTTTGGATAATAGGATCCAAAGAGTGGACGTTAACGACAAGCGATCCCCGGGATCTATTGTCACTATGGGAGTTCCGCAGGGCTCAATTCTTGGCCCTTTTTATTTCTCGTATAAATTAATGACCTACCTTGCCTTATAAAGAACAGTCATGAAATAGTGTTATTTGCAGATGACAAATCATTTTTATTTAAGCTTAAACAACAGACAGTTACTGACGATGTAAATAAAGCTCTCTCTAAAATAGTACATTGGTTTAGTGTTAATAATTTACTTTTGAACGGGAAAAAGACCAAATGTATTAGATTTCTGACATCTAACGTTAAGCTGAATCTTTCATCCAGTATGGCCTTAGTAGTTATGGTCGTACCTATAAAACCTACCTTGATAGTATTTTTAAACTTCAACTTCGAATTTTACAAACAATAGTATCTCCTAAAATTAGACATCAACTTTACGATAGTATAAATGACCTCTTTAAACACTGTAATGTCTTACGAGTTCATATACAATTCAACTTTTTGTTATTAAGAGAACAATTTTTCAATGAATCTTTAAGAACCAAAATCGAGCATCCTGTATGCACTCGGGCGGTCTCTGAGAATAGGCTTCGTACACAGCCCGCCAACAATACGTATGGCGAGTGAACTACCGGTTATATTATACCGAGACTTATTAATAGTCTACCCTCAGAAATAAACAAGTGTATTACACCTAAAAATATTAAATGTAAACTTAAGCAATATTACATAAGTAATATGTAGGTTGTATCTTCAATAACGCGAACATATAAAATGCTGCATTGTATTGTATGATATTGAGATAGACTCATGATAGCACAAGTTTAAACCTTAGTGGTTTTTGGTTGCTATCTATTTTTATAATTCTGTGTTTTTTTTTGTATAAATGATAAATAAATAAAAAAAAAGCAGGTAAAAACCAATGTACTAGTAAATGGGGCGGAGTTGGATCTTGTGGACACCACTGTGTTCTTAGGTATTACTTTGGACTCGAAGCTACAGTGGGGCCTAAGTTATTTTGGACTCGAAGCAGCTAAGCTCTGCAGCCTACGTGGTCTATAAAATCCATATTTTGACTGTTGTAGAAACAGTTCGATTAGTATATTTTTGTTATTTCCATAGTGTAATGTCATACGGCATTTTGCGGTGAGGAAATGCAGGCGACATTCAGGCTATAATTTTTGCTGCAGAAACGAGCCATTCGAGCAATTATATTATAACCTAAGTTGTAGGCATTCACTGAGGGATACATTTAAGGATATAAACATAATGACAGTCGCATTTCAATATGTATATGAGAAACTGATTAATGTAAAAAAGAATATCAATCTATATTCTAAACACAGTGACATTCATAGCATAAATACTAGAAACAAAGACTTATTTATTGTACCCAAGACTAGGCTCCAAAAAAATAGTAATTTATTTAAGTGCCAAAGTATACGTTTTTACAACAAGCCATGTTAAAGAACTGAGCCTCAATAAATCATTTATTAAATAGAAACTCTGTGAAAAAGGTTTCTTTAAAGTTTAAGATTACTTGGACGACAAAAAGGCTTGGCATTAATTAAGCTACTCCAATGTTTGTTGTAATTTAGTATAAAATTAGCAACAAACTAATTTTATACTAAAACTATTTTTATACTGTGTTAGAATTGACATTTTTATTTTTTATTGACATGTATGTGAGGACTATGTGGATCATATATTTTTAAATTTTACTTTTTCTCAGTTTTAACGATAATCTGGCAGTTTGAGTACTTTATGTGGCCTACCCAAATGTCCTTTCTTTGGTTTTGTTCGTCGAGTCGTTGAGCTACCTATGTTCTGAGTTGAGCTTCACGGTTACTGACAAATGCGTGCACTGACTGGATAGCTCCACTCAAATCTGTATGGTTCTTTCCTCAAAAGAGCGTCTCAGATACCAATTTACATGGTCTTCATATGATCTGACCAAGATTTTGTCTAGACTTTAAAAGAGACTGTGACCTCTGAGTTTGTTTCGGCCTTTCTTCTCAGAGTAGTCAGATAGGAAACGCCGAGTTCATCTAGTTTTTTTTTTTAATATGATTGACGTGTAAAACGTGATGTGTTTGTACAAACCTACTTACAGGAAATAAAATCATTTCAATTCATTTCATTCTTTTGACTTTGTCACCAACGAAAAAGTTGGCCTTTATGTAGCCATTACCAGACGCAACAGTTATTTTTTCAAATAGTCAGCCTTTTAAACGAGAGTATGCTTTTTAGGGTTCCGTACCCAAAGGGTAAAACGGGACCCTATTACTAAGACTCCGCTGTCCGTCTGTCTGTCTGTCTGTCCGTCCAGGGTGTAAGAGCGGGAGAAGTTATTTGATGATTTCCCACCCTCAAAAAAAAAAAAAAAAAGGGTGTATGGACCATGATAGTTAGACAGTTGAAATTTTCACAGTTGATGTATTTCTATTGCCGCTATAACAACAAATACACAACAAAAAAAACAGAATAAAATAAATATTTAAGGGGGTTCCCATACAACAGACATGATTTTTTTGCCGTTTTTATAGATAATGGTACGGAACCCTTCGTGCGCGAGTTGTACTTGCACTTGGCCGGCTTTTTAAACTACGGCACTCAGTTTCTGTGCGTTGTTATAATTCTGCTTACCATTATAATTTTTCGATTTCAGTTGGGAGAGAGATAAAAGAACAGGCACACGCATTCTCAGATCTCACTCCCAAATGCAAACCCAAAAATTAAACTGTTAATTCGACTCAAGAAAACATAGTTACATTTACAAAACTGTCAATAAAACAGTACATCTGGCATTTGGCGTTTATAAGTGAATTAAAGAAACCCATCTTAGTGGATTATTATCTCAATTTGTGAATGCTAATGTTGATTTTGTGTTGTTATCCTAAGCCTACCAGAGTCCGGATGGCTATTGTGGAAGAGGGTATTTTGACTTGTTTGTCCCATTGTTGCCTAATATAATAAAGTCGGGTCTGTTTGGACTTAGTTGTGTACCGTATTCAACTTGTTAAGTTGAGTCGCCTTTCTTCGAAATGGATAATAGCTGTTTAATCTTCTATTCGGGAATTACGTCTTCAAGTTCTTGGATGAGGGTACTTGTGTTTAAATTACGTAAATTATTATTACTTGTTTAACTGGATTCGGTTTGATTTTTCCTTTGTAATCTTGGAAAATTCTGAACGTCTCGATATACGAGTACATTTTGATGTGCATTCAATTAATAATTAAGAAGTTAGTAGTGTCGCATGTCGTAAAAAGCAATTGGCTTTGTCAGTGGGATGACAAATTTATCGGCAACATACTGATCGGCGATCACTGATTTCAAGCGTGGTAATTATGTCAGAATCCTAAATAACTCTTCCAACAGCATTCAACATATAGCTCCAAACAACGACCCTATTTAAAATGATTGAATTCCACGAAACAAAAAAATAAAACAACAAACACTCAAAGAATATCGTTATTCCGGCGATATATTATGTACAGTCGACAACACACGAGCATCGAGCCATTTCATTAGCTCCTTCCGGATCCCCCAAGCCCCTAACAGATTACACAAAGAGAGAGGAATAAAAAACATATTTTTCACCTTTGCCACTTATCTTTGTAGGCCGTAACGTATTGTTGTGAATTAGGTGATAATACGAATGGTGGGACGAAATAATACTTATTCCAGTTTATTTATTGCATTTCTGTAATTTTGGTTTACCTACTTCTTCCACACGTTTTCGGTTATGTTTTTGTTGTTACATGCACTCGAATAGACTAGATTAATTATTTTTTTGGAGTTTAACAGAGTATTCATTTGTATCTACGTGAAATAGTAAGTATAGTAGGGACTGGATGTATTAAAATACATACATTCATTAACTCACGTCTTTTTCCAATAGGGGTAGGCAGAGACTACATAACTCACCTGCTTATCCTTACATACCTTTGGCTTCGTTTACATTCAAGTATTCGTAAGTATTAAACTGTAGGTAATATATACATTTCTTTTTAGAAAAAAATAAGCATAAACTAGATTCGCTAATGTAGGTGCATACCGTCGCGTCGGTCAAAATCAGAAAAATAAAAGACAATGTATAAAAGTAGGTATTAATCGACTGCACATTAAGAACCCACGAACATTTCCCTACTTTATAGTTACTTAACAAAACTTATTCGCTGAAGTTACGGCGTTGTGCACTGTCTTAATCCACAAAGATACGTGACACGTTCCAATCTCTCTAAAGGCAGTAACTAACTCGGAACTACTTCAATCAATAATGCAGAAACTGCCAACTTGGTTTATCACAGGCGGGTTGCTCTTCTGAAGGAATACGTTAGAGGTTGTCGTGACTGTCGTGAAATCATTAGGTTAGGAAAAAAGACGATAATAAAAAATGATATGTATAGAGACACACACGACAAGCGACGTGATTGACGTGTAAAAGTGTTTGTAAAACCTTACAGACATAAAATTATTTATCATTAAAGGCTCTTACAGACTGGGGCAAAATCGTGGGCGCGACAGGCATACTGCTGCCTGTCGCACCCGCGATATCGCCTCAGTATGCAGGAGCCTTTACACTAAGACCGTTAAATCGCCCTTTACAGGTTCAAATAATATATATAATTACGACAGCTCCAAGCAAATATGGAATGAACAGTCATTCCAAGGTTGCCTGGAAGAATTATTCCGATCTGTCACCCCGCTTTGTCCCCTTAGGGTGACAGATAGGAAAAAAAAGTTTGATCTGTCCCCCTGTTAGCAATGAGGGGACAGTTCGAACTTTATTCACTCCTTAACGGTTTCATCTGTCCCCCTATCACTGACAGGGGGACAGATGAAACTTTTTATTCCTGTTTGTCCCCCACAGAATTTAATATATTAATTCTTAAAACTAATGCCACACATACAACACTACATTACATTAAATTAAAGACTAGTGGTTTAGGTAACCTAACCTAACCTAACCTAACCTCAAAACACTTGTCGATTAAAAGGCGTAGTATGAGGCCCGCTTCGCAGGCCTCTAGGGTTTAAAAAAAATAACCAAATAACCTAACCTAACCTATCCGAGTCGGGGTGCCCCAAGTCCCGAGCTCGCTTCGCTCGCTCTTGCATCCTAAATTCTCCTAGAAATTCCTAAATTCTTGCATCCTAAATTCTGTGGGGGACAAACAGGAATAAAAAGTTTCATCTGTCCCCCTGTCAGTGATAGGGGGACAGATGAAACCGTTAAGGAGTGAATAAAGTTCGAACTGTCCCCTCATTGCTAACAGGGGGACAGATCAAACTTTTTTTCCTATCTGTCATCCTAAGGGGACAAAGCGGGGTGACAGATCGGAATAATCTGCCTGGAAGAGATCGCAGAAAGCGATACGGCCGCTCATTGTATACTTTGCAGTGTTTAATTTCTTTTTTGTTATGTATATTTGTGGTGTACAATAAAGTATGTACATATATATAAATAAAGTTTTGTTTGCAAATAAAAGTTATTCAGATATTAAATATAGCAATAAAAAACAATGTTACAACATTTGGTAGAAACAATGTTTTAAGCACGTAATAATTTCAGAGAACGCGCGCGCGCGTTTCAGTGTTTTAGTTCAACTCTTACACTGAGCTTTCGCGTCCGTTCTTTCTAGACATACATAATATGTCTGGAATAGCCTTTCCTGCATTGGTACGTAACAGAGCGATATCACGGACTATATATTTTTATTTCCTACGTATAAGCGATATAGCACTGTGATTTCCAACATTTTCAACACAAAAGTTCAACAGGATTCTCTGGCAATAACAAGAAAGTCGAGAAAGTCTTATAAATTTAATGGCAGCAAGGAGATCGGAGAAGTCGACAGATAAAAGTTTACAACGGACTAATGCGGACTTTAATATATTTTTTTATTACTGACAATTTCATGATCCTTCAGATGTTAAGAATTTCCGGTCGAAATATTTCTTAATTCATGTTTATGCTCGTCTTTCAGTTGGGTATTCACACAAGCAAAAAAAAATATATTTAATTTCGAAACCAAAATAAGGAAGCAATAAAAAGGAGGTCAATTTAAGAGTCCGGGGGCTCTTAAGGATCCTCTTATTCTCGTACGTACTTTAATGTTACGTTTTAATTTATTTAATCGCATTAAGTTTGTGGGTTACTAAGGGATAACAGGCATTCAAACGAAGTTCGAGTTTTTCGGTCCCTGGAAAAACATGTTCCGTCTTTTTTTTTGTAAAAGTTTAATGTGTGTAATACCCGAGTAACATGCAGGTACAGGTAGCACTTTCCTTCGTGTTGGTCATGAAGTATGTGTGACGTAATTGAAACTTATTGCTGTGTAGGCACTTTATGTTACAGTAGATTTACACGTGCCACGGTGCCCTGCTGTAGTAAATGATAAACAGAAGGAGGAAAAGGAGATTAAGAAAAAATATCTTGATTAAATTTGTTTCGAGAGCTGTTTTTCGACGGCTTATGACGAGGAAACTGGGATAAAGATATAGAATTTAAAAAAAAACCAGCCAAGTGCGGGTCAGACTCGCGCACGAAGGGTTCCGTACCATTATCTATAAAAACGGCAAAAAAATCGTGTCTGTGGTATGGGAGCTTCCTTAAATATTTATTTTATTCTGTTTTTTTAGTATTTGTGGTTATAGCGGCTACTGGGGGGTAACCATCACCTCTTATAGCAGTATTATTATAATATTACTTCCAGTGGGAAAGTGATGGAGCTATACAGGACTTATAGCTCCATCTCTTTCTCACGCTGAAGTAATATTGAAGTAATACTGCTATAAGAGGTGATGGTAACCCCCCAGAAATACATCATCTGTGAAAACTTCAACTGTATAACTACTGCGGTTCATGAGATACAGCCTGGTGACAGACGGACAGCGGAGTCTTAGTAATAGGGTCCCGTTTTACCCTTTGGGTACGGAACCAAAGATGGATGAAGTAATACAAAGCGACACAACTATTGGCAAAAGCTTTATCTCACTCCCACAACTACCCACTACCTACGCCACAAGTCCTTCAGATCAATTTTTCGTACCATTCATATTCCGACCACGACCGCCAACAGATCACGAACAAAACTAGGAATATCGAAGATTACAAGTGGTAGGTCTCCGGGGAGTGACTAACTATAAATGTCACAACGACGCAACCCCTGCAGCTTGTTGAAACGTTTTATGGACTATAAATCGGAACGTAGCACCCCCGTTAAGTCCTCTGCTTGGTCAGATGTTGAAATGTTTTATTCCCGACATTAAAAGGGTGAAAACCTTTGGAGTCACAAATTATACGTTTTATTGAATCTTAAATTCTCGTACTTAGTAGAGGCGGATTTTATGTAACGGAATTGGTTTAATTCCTCTTAATCACGTGATTTAAAACTTTCCGGCTGTTTTTTTTTAATCTGTTTCAAGGGGTGTTTCAATTTTTCTGCTGTCAGCTGAAGTTACTAATTATGTAGACCAAGGATATGTAGTATCAACTTCGTCCACACTGATATGAAGTAGGTACTCCTACCGCATAAATAATTATTTTATTATATTATATCGCAATAAATAATTATTTGGATCTTTGAATATTTTTACATTACCATATTTTAACCTATTTTTTTTAATTCTCGTTTTAAGACGCTGACAACACCTAAACCACGGTCACTGTCAGACTGCATAGAAAAGAAAGAGAAGCGCGATGACACAACGCTTGTAATTTATTGCAAAATATGAAGCAATTATCTATTTACTCAAAATTGAGTTGAGTAATCGAAAACAAAAAACAACTACGTTCTGCATTCAAATAAGACGTTCTTGTTATTAATTAAATACGTAACGTATGTTGATATTTAATGCAGATGTTTTGGATTAGAACTCAAGGTAAGAGGTTAGTTTAACGTTAGTTTGTAACGAGTTTTTTTTTCAAAACGTGTTTTGGTAACAACCAAGTTCTGGGAAATATGTTCAAAGTTAACATATATTTTTTCCGCTACCACAAACTATACAGATTTGGCAATTTTTTTTCCTAAGAGAAGCCTATTTTGGTCAATTGGGTCTTGTCAGCGCCTTAATAAGGGGTTTTTATCCACACGGATACGTCAACCCCATTGTACCTTATACTCTATTTACACACAACTATACTATACACCAATTATACTACACTACTATATTCTACCACTATACATAAATATACCTACTATAACACGAAAAGAGAATCACTGCCTAGACTTCTGTATTAAGCCACAAATTATGCGTTTAGTCCTTTCTGATTTAGGGTATGCCAAAATATTCTGGATAAGTCCAACATCCCACATATTTAGTTTAAGCTCCCTAGCCAAAGATTCCCTTTCATCTTTGTTCTTAGCATTTTTTTATCTTATGACATGCGCTTGTCAGGTCAGTGAGCTGACTTCCTGATCCTTTCTTCTATTCTAAGTATAAATTAAGCGTTTGTCTTGTATGCCATCAACTTAAACTCGCGGAGGTGGCATGCTAATAGCATGTCAGGTTTAAGCCTCTTCAGTAAACACTACGCAGTGTGTGTACCCTCTCTATTATGTTTTAGTGCAAATACAGTGTTATGTGAAATAATATCAATGCGGTTTATAATTAAAGCTTACCTTAGAACTACGCCTGAAATAAATCACCAGCGATTAATAAAATAAACTAGCTGAAGATAACGATATATATACTATCGAACACTAAAATAATAATAAGTATACAAAGGAAAAATTGTGATTGAATTAAAAGTAAGTAGAAAATTAAAATAAGTCCGTAAAAAATAATCCCATCTTTATTTTCCTCCGCCAATATTCAGGTAGGTCCAAAATAATGGAAGGAATTTCTCACATTACTGCCTGGGTCTAAGAATGTTAGCAAGCCAGGATATTTAAATACCTTCCAGCCGTATTGATGACAATAGCAGAGAGACCATTGCCTAACAAATCTACAATAATGTGTTTGCAATCTATTCCACCTAGAATAAGGGTTAAAGGTCAAAATAAGGAATTTGAATAAGACGAAATGAATTTACGTTACGTAAGGGGTGACAATGTAATTTTGAAGTGCCGCTTTCAATCTAACTGCCTTATTTCAGTTGGCCACATTCAAATTACTTTACTAAATATTATGTAGATAAATTCGTGAGCCTCAAAATATGTTACAAATAGTAGCGGAGGCCTTCATAAGATACGGAAAGTATTTAGTTATTTTTAAGATCGATCAATCAATAATAATTTACGCTCGTTTCAGTACTTAAGTAGGTACAGTCAGCACATAAAGTAACCATAAACTGTCAAATTTCTCCAAATAATTTTAATCCCTAAAATGTTGATAGTTAAGTTCAAAATCGAATGAGAAAATTTGACGGTTTGTGGTAACTTTATGTGCTGTACCTAATTACAAGCTCTATTTTGAAGTAGCATTCAGATAGCTTATTCAGGTTAGTATAACTACAGTGTATCAACTGAAACTGAAAGACAATGATTCATCGCCCATTTGGGACTTGAGAAATGTCAAAAACATGTTACATATTTAAATATTTTTAGCTCCACCCTTTCCCCCGCAACCACACGATTGATCAGCAAAAACGCTTGCGTTGGCCGTTTGTAAGAAGTCAATAGCGAGGCCATTTGTAGGTATACTGTGGTATAATTTTACTATAGATTTTCTCAGATAGTAACTGCTGGCACATACACTACAACTATATGCAGGCAATATACAAATTAATATGCACAGTGCGATTGCCAAGTCTAAAGGCCTGGGTATCGACAGTCGTCATTTGATTCGGCGCTGACAGGGATTGAGAATATTGATGAGATTACAGTACGCACTTAGCCAGCTATGTTCTACTCGTTCTTATTACTAATTCTTATCTCAATTACGATTAGAAATTATTGGTAAAGTATCAGTTCTGACTACGGTTTCTTTTTGTAGTGATTTTGATCATAGGGATTGCCATTTAAAAAATTGTTTCCCATATTGTTGTTTATATTAGGCCAACTTGCACGTTTAGTCGTGTTAATTAAATACATAAATGTACAGTTTGTAAACTCAGAGTTAAGTAATTAACAATACCTTGTATGATTGACTCTTATTACGCGCTGCGAAACTTACAAGTAACACTGGGTTAGTTACCATGACAATAGTGTTTTTTGAGTTGGTAACGTTGTAGTTTAATCGACGAAACATAAAATATAATTGCGGTGTCTTTGCCCTGATATGTAATCCGACCAAAAATTAATGAACGAACAACGAACGGAAATTGTATACCCATCTCTTTTACACTACATTACGATACGTAATACTAACTTACCTTTGAATTTTGTAACATTTCATTTTAATCGTATTGTATGTGATTTCCATGGAGATTTAGTTTATTGATTGACGAAAACGTCAGATAAGGAAAAATGTGTTTTTAAGTTTTTAATGTGAAACTTTTATATCACCTCAAATGTTTTCATCTGTCTATCGCATGCCGCATTACAGCCAGCCGCGGAGTAGTGGTAAAGTGAAAGGCAGCAGCTAAAGCCAATATGGCGGCGCCCTTGGCTCGCATCTGCTTCCCTAAAGTTTCACTTGCATCGTGGTTTTTTATAGTTTATACTTATTTTTATATGAGTTCATGAATACATTGCCTGCTATTATAGTACAGAATTTTCACTTACTATAACATCAAACAATATAAAATACAAAATCAGGTATCAGCGGTACCTCATAACGTCAATTTATTTTGACATTACTTACAAGTACTCAGAGTTTAGCGACGTAACTCTCCCACATCGGTGTATTAAATATTTAGAAGTTTAACTCTAGGTTTACCTCTAACTCTTGGTGGCGCAAAATGAATTATTTGATTAACCATGAATTGGCTGTTAACTCAGAATTATTTAGGATAACCCATGAACGCGCAAGTAGGCCTAAATATAATAAGCCAAATTAAAACCCAACACTAAGCAAATTCCAACCAATGAGCATTGATTTTGCTAGCGATGTTATCGTTATAATTTATTACATTGTTAATGCGATTGCTCGATTTAATCTGGATATATTATTGGATGGAATTACTGCTGCAGGCTGGTAACATTGAAGTACCATCAATTATTCGACATTTAAAAAAAAAAAACGTTTGAGCGAAGTGACAACTGCATTTTACGAATTCTTGTAGCTCTTAAAGTACAAGGGTAATTTTGAACTGGCTGGTTGGTTGGTGGAAAACCATATTTTTGAGAGATTTTCATAAGGAGGATACCTAAATCTAGAAATTTTACATAGGGAGACACAATGGGCGGTGTTATCGCTTAAAGCGATCTTTAAAAGGCAAACTTTAGATGGATTAAAGGAAGTAGGTGAGACAATACTGCAGCCGGCTTGACGCTTTCTATTTCTACGAAGAATAGGCACAGCTCTTTCTATACAAAGTGACATTCCGTTTCTCCATTTTTGACATCGCACCTTAGAAATCCAGAATCCCTTACAGATTGTAGAAACAATCTGTCATTTTGTCTTTTGTTTCTAACGATCTTTGTTTAGGTCCTTTTTTATGTAGAAGGAAATCTACGGTGCGATGTCAAAAATGGAGAAACGAAATGTCACTTTGTATAGAAAGAGCTGTGTTTATTCTTCGTAGAAATAGAAAGCGTCATGCTAATCCTGCAGGTAGTCTGTGGTGTGCTATTTACATATACAATAAATTCATACTGCAGTATTATACTGCTGTTAAATACTTTTTGCGCGTTTAACGGTAACTTAAATTTATTCATTTTTCAAAGGTTCAAACAGATAGAAATACTTCCAAACAACCTTGCCCGGAGTTTTTGAGAGCAGTCGTTCGATATCACTTGAAATAGATCTTTAATATTTCCTAATAAGAAGATGAATTCAATGGTGTATTTTTTATGGTGTACATAATAATGAGTATTCTATTCTATTCTATGAAATACAAATTTAAAAACCAACAAGTACTTACAGTGAAAATGTATTGCTAGCAAAAACCAGCTAAACAGTAATTCCCAATATGTTTTATCCTGTTAACTGAAACAATGCAATGAAGCATTAGTGAAGTATAATTATTTGCCCGGGTCTGGTGTTGTTTTTCCTTAAACTCGGGTTTTTAGAGTTCTGTTAGACAAGGAACCCTTATAATTTCGCCATATCCGTGTGTCTGTCTGTCTGTCCCCACTGTAGCTCAGAGACGCTTAGTACTAGAAAGCTGTAATTTGGCATAGGTATACGTATTAATCACGCCGACAAAGTGCTAAAACAAAAATTTAAAAAATATTTTTTTAGGGTAGATACATACATACATGATAAAAAAAATATTTTTGCACGTAATGTGGGGATGATATTTTTTTCTCGTCTATTTCATGATGTGGGGCATCGTTGGATCGGCCGTTAAAAATATGGTGGGTTTGTGAACACCATTTTTCGATTCGGATCGGTTTGCATAATATTAAGCTTTAAAGTGCAATTTTTTTTTATAGTCAAGTGTCCTCCCCCCCTTCTAGCTAAATGGTTGTTTATGTAGATGTAAAAAAAAATATGGCAGTAGTACATATAATAAAATTAAAAGGAGAACTATCACAGCTAAGTAGGCTTTACAAGTTAACCTATTGACCGCCACGTCAAAAAAACGGAAACGTGCCCTCGGCGCCAAGCTACGAATTGTTCCTTAAAATCTGTCATGTAGTCGTAACCGCGGAGTGCTGGGCACACTTTGGTCTGTCATCTACACATGACTGTGGTCAAAAGATTAACGAGTAATAGTCGACCAACTTAAATTTGCACTTGTAGAATTGACCGTGACGTATATCGATGTATGGGAGAACATGTTTTTCAACCACAATGTTAAGTTTGTTTTTAGGATAAATTCATCCCAACTTCCCAACTACGGAACCCTTCATTGTGCGTGGTCCGACACGCACTTGGTCCGTTTTTTATTAATCTCTTTACTCCGTGCTTCGGACTGCGTATCACCTCTATGCCGACGATTTGCAGCTTTACTGCCATGCAAGTGTTGATAACATTTCTGATGCGATTGAGGAGGTAAACCGGGATTTTGATGTGGTCAAAAACTGGTCTGATGGATGTGGGGAGGCGGTTAACCCTACCAAGTGTCAGGCTATAATAATAGGGAGCACATACACCACAGCATAAGGAAGCTGAATGGCTTATTTTTGCCACCTGTAATCTTTGACAACTCAGTCATTTAGCTCCGATGTTAAGGATCTTGGTCTGTATGTCAACACTTGTCTTGACTGGCGAGAGAAGGTCACGACTGTTAGTAAAAAAGTCACCGGAACGTTGCGGTCGCTCTATCGATGGCCAAGTGCGTGATCCGACACGCACTTGCCCCGGTTTTTTTTCTCTTATGGTATGTATTCCTATCATCGGTTCAGGATTCCTTTTTTATTTAATTTACGCCTTGTTACCTGGTCTAAGAAAAACTCCTTTTATTGTCTTAGGTATAAGATCAGTCAAAAGCCCAAATTTTTTTCCCCAACTACCGGCTATAGGTATACCGACTAGGCCTCTTACGCCACCGGCAACATCTGGCGCTGATCGACGCCGACGTGCGCGTTATGCCACGTCGCGAGACACGCGCTCCGCCGGATAATATTGCGCTGGGCAGTGTGAACGCCGCCTTTAAATAACAACGGGCAGCAAACAGTTGGATATTGCAACTCCTAGGAGGCGTATTTTCCGGGAAAATAAGTACCTATGAAATAGTTGTAACTTGCATTGTAAATGTAATACTATTTAAATGAAAAACAAATAAACTGTAAGGGCCTTCTTTTAAGTATGTAGATACAGGTATCTTCACACTTAAAATACATTAACAGAAGACTTCCCTCTTCCAACGGAGACATCCTCTTCTGAAAACTCCTCAATGATAAATGATAAATCATTTATCATTTATCATTTATCATTGAGGAGTTTTGTCCTCACCTTTCGGAGACTCACACTCATCATCTTGAATATTTTGCACACTATCCAATATAATTATTATCAAACCTACCCAGATGAAACCTATAAATACCAAGTGCTAAATCGACGAAATTAGAACAATTTAACTATTAGCCATTATTAGTTGAACTATGAGCAAAATGGTCGGGCTCATTGATTTCGGGACGACTCGATTAATAATGCCTGGGGTTTGAATGCCCCAACAAATTGGCGTAAATTACTACGATTCAGTAAATGTTGCGTACGACCTATTCGCCTGGGTTTAACTGGCTTATTTGTGACGTGGCTTTAGAATGTGATTTATTTTGGTTGAATGATAATTTTGACCATAATTATGTTCAATTGATGCACGTTTGTATATTAATTATTCAAATGTATGAATAATACACCTCTCTGTATCATTCACAATGTAGATAATGTATTACTTAGAAATAACGAGATCGGAAAACAGTGTAGCTTTTCTATACCTGCTTTTTCCCGACAGAGTTTGAATCACAATCTGAATAATTTTGAAGGATATTGCTAATTCATTGCTTCATATGTTGAAAAAATTGTGTGCTACGTCAATAACGCAATGAATATTTTTGAACCGTCAAAATGAAACCCATTGCTAATGATAGTGTGTTACGGAATTACTCCGCTGGTTAAAGAACAAAATATTCCTATTTGTCCACGTAAACGTACTGTGGTAAAAATATTGGGAAATAAATAATTGTACTAAGAATCACCCTTATTCTCCTAGCGAGCGAATCGTCTCTGGTTCTAGACCGCCAGCGGCGGCTAGGGGCGAGAGGGCGCGAAATTTGCCTTTCCTTCAACCGTCCCGCCTCCTCCTTCGCGAGCATTACTGCTTCGCAAAAGGAGGTGACGGCTGCCCATGCCCTCTCGCTCCGTACCATGGCCTAAACCAGGGCCGGACGCGAGAGATCTCTGCCGCCGATCGCCTCCACGAGGACACGACGGGGCTCTGCCCAAGCCGGGCAGACCTCCACCGTATGCTCCACCGCGTCCTCCGGGCGATCCGCACAGCGGTGACGTTGGTACTCCTCTACAGGTCGTATTTTACAATCGATCTGGACGAAACTTGGTATACAGGTTTTACTACTTTATACAATTTTTTGTCGTCGAGGATTTGTTGTTGGACCCGTACCATCTCCCATTTATTTTTAGTCAATTTTCTGATTGTGATGTTAAGAAGAGCGTAGTTTCAATCACATCTAACGCAGTTGGTAGTGATTGTGTAAGTCGGAAAATGATACTCCCTGTCCTCGACGAAATCCTTCCTATCCTATGTTATATCCTAAACTACTCTATATCCTACGATGTTTTTCCATCGATGTGGAAAGAGGCAAAAATCACTCCTTTACCCAAAAAATCTAATCCTACTTCCTTTTCCGAATACCGTCCTATCTCCATCCTGCCTTTCCTCTCCAAAGTCCTAGAACGACTTGTCCACAATCAGCTTAGTGATTTTCTTTGTAAGAATAGCCTGCTGAATCCTTTCCAATCCGGTTTTCGTCCTGGTCATAGCACCACTACAGCCTTAGTTAGCGTCACTGATGACATACGGTTAGGCATGGAAGGAGGAAATCTGACGGTTCTTTGCTTGCTGGATTTTAGTAACGCATTTAATACTGTCGATTTCGATATCCTGCTTGGCATGCTTCGCTCGCTTAATATATCTCCAACGGTGATTGACTGGTTTCGTAGTTACCTGTATGGCCGCCGGCAACGTATATGCATAGAAGAGTCTTGCTCTTCTTGGTGTTATACTTCTGCCGGTGTAACCCAGGGTGGCGTTTTATCTCCTTTACTCTTCGCAATATTTATAAACTCAATTTCTAAAAAACTTCTTTCTTCCTACCACCTTTATGCAGATGATTTACAAATATATAAACAAGCTACCCCTGCAGATTTGGTTGATGCAATTAATATTGTAAACAAGGATTTGGGTTCAATTTGCGAATGGAGTGAGGCACATGGGTTGCAGGTTAATCCATCGAAGACTCAGGTCATTGTTGTTGGCAGCTCAAGGTTGACCCCCAAGATAAACTAGTCACAACTTCCCCAAGTTCAATTTAACGGAACTGCTATTCCAGTAAGCGAAAAGGTTAAGAACCTTGGAGTTTGGCTCGACAAACATCTTTATTGGGGTCCCCAGCTACAGGACGTAAGTCGCAAAATTTTTGCATCTGGTAAGTCCCTGAGACGATTGCGGAACTTTCTTCCAACTGCCACTAAAACTGCGCTTGCACAATCCCTTTTACTTCCCATCCTTGACTACGCTGATGTCAGTTATCTCGATCTCACTGAGGCACAACTAGATAAACTTGAGCGACTTCAAAACTTTTGCATAAGATTTATATTTGGCTTGCGCAAGTATGATCATATTTCTGAATATCGTACAAAACTCAAGTGGCTTCCCATACGTCTTCGCCGGAATGCTCATATCTTATTTCAGCTATACAGTATTCTGTTCAATCCTACAACCCCCTCTTATCTTAAAGAACGTTTCAAGTTCCTTCATGACACACATAATAGATACCTGAGGTCATCGGAAAACTTAAGACTAGAGATGCCGATGCATTCCACCAGCTTTTATGACAAATCTTTTACAGTTCAAGCAGTACGGTTATGGAATGCCTTACCCGTGTCGATAAGGCGTGCACAAACTTTGTCCACTTTTAAAATTCAGGTAAAAAAACACTTTCTCTCTCCCTAAACATCATCATTACTTATAGTTATATAGTTCTTGATCTTGTTTCATGTTTATGGCATATATATATATTTATTTATTTATTTTATTTATTTAACAGTTTATGTACACACATATAAACCGACAAGAAGAAAGGAACAGAAAAATACGTACAAAGGTGATGCTTATTTCTAATGAAATCTCTTCCAGCATACCTGCGATAGGACAGTAGACATAGAGATGTAGACAACGTGTGTAAGGTAAAAGAGAAAACAAAAAACATAAAAACAAAATAAAACTATTCACTAATTTAATTATACACTATGAGAATATACTTACATAAATACATACTTCTAAAATAAATATCAATAAAATACTTATATACTTATAATTAATAGTATAAAATAATAAATACATAATATGCAACTATGGCAAAGTGGAAAAATAGTGTTCTTTCACTCTTCTTTTAAAAACAGCAACAGTTTGGCAGTCCCTAATGTCAGGTGGAAGTGAATTCCACAGCCGAACCGCGTGCACAGTGAAGGAGTAGGAGTAGAAGTCGGTAGAGTGGGGAGGGGATTTAAGGAGATTTCTAAGATGCGACCTGCAAGGTGCATCAGAAGGACGGGCGAAGGAAAAACGTTCCCGCAGATAGGATGGCGTACTAGGATTATGAAGGATGTTAAATAGCAGACACAATATCCGAGAGTTCCTGCGAAGACGAATGGGGAGCCACTTGAGAATCTTGCGAAAGTTAGAAACATGATCATACTTTTTAAGGTTAAAAACAAAACGAATGCAGATATTTTGCAAACGCTCAAGTTTATTTAAAAGCTCCTCGGTGGCAACCAAATAACAGGTATCAGCGTAGTCTATGATGGGCTGTATGAGAGTTTGAGCAAGGGAGATTTTGGTATTCAAGGGCAAGAAGCTCTGGAGGCATTTCAACGAATGGAACGTGTAGTGCACTTTGCGACTGACTTGAGCAACATGGGTAGTCCACGATAGGTAAGAGTCCAAGGTCACCCCCAGGTTTTTAACTGTATTTGCGTATTCAATCTGAACTCCATTCAGACAGAGTGGAGACACCGACGCAATATCGAGCCTATTCCGCATATACCTTCCACCGATAATTATGGCCTGGGATTTCTTAGGGTTGATTTGCAGTCCAAAGGACCGCGACCACTCGCTAATCAAATCCAAGTCATGGTTCATGGCAGACACGGCTGCTTCCGCATCTTGCCTAAAGAAGTGATAGTAAAGCTGCAGATCGTCGGCATAGAGATGGAAGTGGGAAGAGATAACTCTGGTGACGGAGTTAATGAAAATAGAAAAGAGAAGAGGAGAGAGAACGCCACCCTGAGGCACACCCGCGGTAAGAGAACACCAGTCAGAAGAAGTCTCTACGAGATGAACCCGCTGCGTCCGGCCTTTAAGATAGGAGTCGAACAAATCTACAGTAGAAGAAGAGAAATTGAAACTTTTAAGGATCCCTAGAAGGATGTCGAAATCGACAGAGTTAAAGGCACTGCTAAAGTCCAGAAGTACAAGCAAGGTGAGAGATTTGTTGTCCATAGCCAAGCGAATTTCATCAGTGACCTTCAGAAGAGCCGTTACTGTGCTATGACCAGGTCGAAAACCAGATTGAAAAGGACTAAGAAGGCAATTTGAGGATAGAAAGGCAGAAAGTTGCTGATGAACAATGTGCTCAAGAACTTTAGAGAGAAATGGGAGGATAGAAATGGGTCGGAAGTCGGTCGGAGAGACCGGGTTTGGAATTTTGGGTAAGGGGATGATATGAGCTTGTTTCCAGACCTCAGGAACAGTACAAGAAATCAAGGAGAAATTAAAAATGTGGGTCAAGATAGGAAGCAATGTGGGGAGGATAGGAGAAATCATTCTTGAGCAAAGATTGTCATTACCAACTGCATAGGAGGAGATAGCACAAATAGATTTTTTGACCTCACTTTCACCTATAGGACTTAGCACAAAAGAAGGACACTGCGGCATAGGCAAGCGTGAAAGTTTATTTAAAGTAACCGATTTGACGTGCGGATCCAACGTAACAGGGGGATGGGTGAAATGTTTGTTAAGAGCACACACATCAGTGCTATTACTGGAAACAACAGGAGACTTACCAATGCCGACAGTTTTTAGAAACTTCCAGACTTCAGAAGAGTTACGGTTGTCGAGAGAATTATGGAAGTAACGTCTCTTTGCATCTCTGCACATACGACTGCAGCGATTACGCAGCACTTTAAACGCTTTCAAGTAGCGCTCGGAAGGACAGCGTTTTAACCTCCTTTTGGCTCTGTCCCTACTTGCCATCGAATCCTTAATTGCAGGAGTAAGCCAGGGAGCAGGAGCATACTTTTGAGGAGGACTTTGACCCGACGGATAGGGGCATGACGATCGTATAATCTGAGTATTGTGCTGTTAAAAATGTGAATCATCT
Organism: Atethmia centrago; assembly: GCA_905333075.3. Classification (NCBI taxonomy): domain Eukaryota; kingdom Metazoa; phylum Arthropoda; class Insecta; order Lepidoptera; family Noctuidae; genus Atethmia; species Atethmia centrago. The sequence goes on from HG995382.1 coordinate 17,639,498, forward strand.
CGTTGATGCATGAGCTCCCCAAGATTTCCGTCCAGTCGATGTTACCAGCATCACGCAGCAATACCTCCAAGTCTATGCCCTTGTAATTCCTAAGGAAAATATATTGGGGCTTACGCTTGGGAGGGCGAATCCTGTAGGACATAAAGATGAAGTCGTGGTAAGAAAAACAAGCAGTGAGCTGTCCGTGGACAGATACATTATTAGGATTAGAGACAACCATCAGGTCCAAAAGAGAAGGGCTGCAGTTAGGAAAATGATGAGTAGCAGAAAGAGGCAGAATACTAAGGTTAAAAGAAGATAAGAGAGATTGAAGTTTGTGAGTACGACTGTCATTTTTAAGAAGACAAGTATTAAAATCACCCATCAAGACTATGTGGTCATAAGACACACAGAAATCATTTAAAAGCGAATCAAAAGAGTCAAAGTAATCGATGGTAAGGTTAGGACTGTACATCACTCCAAGAAGCAATTTAACGTGATGCAAGGAAATTTCTAGAAATAAATGCTCTGCTGAACCCGAGTAGGAAGATGGTGATGTGCTGATAATCTTGTAGGGAATATCAGTACGCAAGTAAATGGCAACACCACCACCACCCTTTCCAGTTCTGTCATTACGGATAAGAACAAACCCAGGAAGGGCATAGTGTATAGATAAAAGAGAGGGTTTGAGGAAAGTCTCAGAGATTAGCAAAGCATCTATATGTGCACTGTTAATGGAAGCCAGAAGATCAGAGTAATGGCATGGAATACTCTGGGCATTGATATGGGCTATGTTGAGATTGTTGGGTAGGTGGGAAAGCAAAGAGGAAATCTGATCACCGAGAGTGAGAGGAGAAGAACCACTCGCTGCACTAAGGAAACTGCTGGAAGAGGAAGAACAAGAGAAAAAATCATCATCAAGGTCCGCATTGATCATAGTTTGCAAAATTAATAATATATATATATATATAATTATATATGAATAAAAAAAAAATACCAAAAAAAAATACTAATAAAAAATATCAAAACTACTTAGCTACTTCACTTCAGTAAACAACTAAAGTGCATAAAACTAAACCAATCGTATTAATAATTAAACACGTTCAAATTACCAATAAAAACACCTATTCGCTGTTGTTGGTAGAGATTTTCACAAACCATTAAAACTAGGTACATAGAAATGTGAAGGAAATAAATCAAAACATAAGAAATTATAAAGAAAGAATATATATATATGTATGTATGTATGTATGTATGTATGTATGTATGTATGTATGATATATGTTATGTATAGTATATGCTTTATGTATTATATGTATTTATTGTATATGTAACTGGTACACCACTGACTACCTGCAGTATTGTCTCTCCTTCCCCTTTAATCCATCCAAAGGTTGTCTGTAAAAGATCGCTTTTAGCGATAAGACCGCCCATTGTTTCACCCCTTGTAAAATTTCAACATTTGTATCTGTAATTTTTATGGTGTACATAATAAAGAGTATTCTATTCTATTCTATTCTATTCTACACCCTCCAAAAAGGGTCAAAAAGGCTACTGGATAGCTCCGCCTTATGAGATCCAATTTCGATGGTTCTTTTTTTAATTGAAAGGAACCAAATTTCTAGAACACAGAATTACCAATCACCAAATTTTTGAGACCAACTTCAAGTTTAGTAACTTTAAGTAGGTCTCATAGAAATTTGGTGAAGATCTGATGAGGATCTTCGGCGTGGTGAGCATTTAGATTTCACACTTTTAGATTTCTACCCGTGGAATCGGAAAAACATGGTAAATAAAAAAATGGATTTAAATCATTTTACTGGTATATATTTTTTTGCAAAAAAGTTTGTGCTTGCGAGTAGACTAATTTACAAGTAGTTAGAATAGCACACCGTCATGTTCCTGCGAAACAAATTCAAAGAAAAAGTCACCTGACGCCCTAGGTGATATCACAAACGGGCCAGAACGTTTAGTTTGTCAAAAATTTGTACATCAAAAGAAATCCTCCCACTCAATTCTCGAGATCTGAACGGAATTCGGTATTATTGATACGAGAATTTGCAAATATACGAAAAATATTCTCTTGGGGGCGGGATCGCTCGTAATATACGAATACGTACGTCGAGGAGACGGCTTTTACGACGTGCCAGTGGGTTGCGAGATACGGAATAAGGATATTATGTGGAACCTATCCGCACCAAAATAGTGTTTTCTTATAAACAGCTCACGAAGTACATTTGATTTAATAAAAATCTCTGCGTCAAACATAAGGGCGGGTAATGGTTTTTTTTGCGCAGCCGTGAGGCACACACTATTGTTGTTTAAACATTATTTTCACTTTTTTATTCTGTTATTTGTTTTTTGTGTTTCACGAACTGTGTCCAAATAAACGTTATTCTTTCTTTATTTCTTGCAATAGATACGTATCACAATAAGTAGGTAAGATCTCCCGGATTCCATTGTTTTACTTTACAACAAGGCAGTCCAAATAATTTTGAAGGTGGGCCATAATTTTGATTCCGTGTCAGCCGGCGGGCAATCTAGTAAATAAAACTTGCCTACAGTTATGGTACATACCTAGTTATTAAAGGACATGGATAAAGTTTGGCCTGGCACAGACAAAGAGATAATCTATAAATATAATAAAATCGTAGCGAAGTCAAAATTTTACATTAAATATTTTTGAAAAAAAAAGTGATTGCTACGAAGTCTGGGATCGATTTTAATACCGAAAATATAGTTTTTAGAATTTTTGTCTGTTTGTCTGAATGTATGTTCTAGTATATTTTGCATATTTATTACACATAAGTCTGTCCAGTTTGTAGGCTCTTCCCCAAAACACATATCACGCTATTTGTTATGGGGGATGAGCAATATTGCATTATGTTTGTATTCCTCTATAGTTTACAGCAAATTGTAAAAAAACGAACCAAAGATTAGAACATATCAGATAGTTACAGATGTAACCTTTTAAATAATTGTCATCACGCTATATCTTTATGGGGCTAAGCAGTCAATCATCATGACATAGGTATACAGCGTGGATTTTTGAGATGGGGCAGTAAGATCAGGTTCTTTAACAGTTGTAGCTACACGAAATCGTTCTTAACTTTTTGAGAGATTTTAATCTACATCATACTGATTTTGAAAAAAAAATTAAGTCAGCAAGAAAATGGGCAACTTTCAGAAAAAAAAATGTTTGATGCCAATAGACCCTGTTTCTTATGAGGATCAAAAAACTTTATAAGACCAACTGAGGTTTGAGTACTAGAAGAGACGGAAATCGCAAAAAACTTATCCCATACGTTTGGTGGGTAATGAGACTCCATTTTACTTTTTAGGGCTCCGTATATCAAAAGGAAAAACGGAACCCTTATAGGATTACTTCGCTGTCCAACCGTCCGTCCGTCTATCTGTCTGTCAATAACCTTTTACTCAGTAAAATAAGTAGTAATAAATCAACTTTTTAGAAGCTTGATTTTTTGACTAAGGTAAAAACACGGCTATTAATGCGACATATTTTAATATAATATAGTTACTTTGGCTTTTCGGGCCTCTTCCCACGCCGTAAATATGTGTTTTAATAAGTTGACACTGGCGTTAGTCGTACAACGTCTCTTGGTGAAACCATACTGTTGATCGTGTAAGATTTTATGAGTGTTAAAATGATTGAGCATTTGATTAAGTTTTTCAAACACCTTCCTGAAAACCGACAACACGGATACGGGTCTATAATTATTGGTGTCTCTACTATCCCCGGATTTGAAAAGTGGTATCTCTTTACTATATTTCATTAGATCCGGGAAGACTCCTTGAACAACAAACAAATTAAATAATAAAGCTAATTACGGCGCTATAGTCTCTATAATGAAGGTTCAAATTTTGATTGACATTCCCCATAGATCTTCTGTTAATTTGATCTTGATTTGCTTGAAAGCTTTTATTACTGTTATGGGGTTTATATGCTTGAATTAAAATTCAATCGGGCAGGATGAAACGTTTGCTCTTAATAAATCAATAGAACGCGAAGACGAGGAATTTAGGGTTTCAGTAGTTTTAATTGGGATACTCGTAAAGAAATTTACAAATTCTTGCGTAACTTCTTTGTTTGTGCTTAAGACAACACGCGAAGTTTCTAATGTAATCATCTCCTACAGCCCTTTATTTTGACGTACTAACTCTTTTTCTCACAACTTTACTTATTGGGTTCTAAAGTCCGCCATGTTGATTTTAGAGAAACGTCATTTCACCTAGTGGATTAAAAATTTCCTTCAAATACGTTCGGTTTGCGATTGAAAGTGAAGTGCGTTACTCTGGGCGGTCACCACAAACTTAACGACCTGTAAATAATTAAAATGCATCCAGCCGTCTAGATGCTACTTTCAGCTTCCTCCGGTGGTGCACCTAGGGTCAAATTTGGCGCCACCGGTACGGTACTTGCCCTGTACAGCTACCACCTGGCATTATCATACAAAGTATTTGGAACCGGACTACGTAACCTTTGTAACGTAGGACGACGAAGAGTACGGCACCAAATTGTAGTTGGTTGCCCCCCAGATTACGTTGTGGGCTGACCGCTGAAGCGGTGTGGGATTCCCCGGCTTGGTCGGGACCGACCTGGCCTTCAGGAACTTCTCTTGTTCGGGATCTCTTTCGAGATGCTCCGGGTGCGGGATCGACCGTTGGCAGTCGGTCCCGTAGTCGGAGTTGGGCTATCCGCAACCTGCCCACCCGCTCGGTTGCAATAAAAGAAGTGAGCGATCCAGCCATGCCGGGGTCGCGGGAAGGTACTAATGGGTCACCGAGCACCACAGGCAACAGGAAGGAAGACGGGTGGGTTTTAGTCAGTAAGAGTCTGACACACCCTCCCGCTCCGCCCAGAGCGGGAGAAGTTATTTGATGATTTCCCATCCAAAAAAAGCCAGCCATAGAACATGGAAATCAAAATATTTTTTAGAAGTCCTGTAATCAATCGCTTACTGATAGCTTTTGGTAGGCCAATTAAAATGCGTGCGGGCCTGGGGTTGAGCAGCCTCACTTTAGAACATTGAACGAATAACGAAACTATTTCTACTTGCATTCGGAAAACAAAAGGAGAAATTTCACAGCTTTGTCTGCTTTAACATACATTGGATCGTTTAAAAACAAAATGTGTACCGTTAGAGCTCGAACAAGAATATTTACATTAGCCTTTTTTCGACGTGCATTAAACAGCTACTCGCATTTATTTCTCGTAATTGGACCATTTAACATTAGTAAATACGCTACTTAACATTTTCGTTTGGAATTAGGTGCATAATAACGAAGTTTTAAATTAGCAAAGTTTAAAAGCGAAAACGATAGCGCGGGTGAGCCATTATAGCTTTGTTTCTGGGATGGCATCGTATATGGGAAGCTTCTAGTATTACTCAGAAATATCCATACGGCGGTGGAGATCACACAGCATCAGGCGGGGGACGCCTGCTTAGTTGCCACCAGAACCATAACAACAAACCTCATTTTTTTGACAAGCAGAGGTAGGTTGGTAATTCAGTAAGCCTTATCAAAATCTTGATGTATTCACTTATATAAAATTAATTGACGATTTCATACGTAATAAAACAAATAGTGTTGTCAGGTGGGGGACGCCTGCTTAGTTGCCACCAGAACCATAACAACAAACCTCATTTTTTTGACAAGCAGAGGTAGGTTGGTAATTCAGTAAGCCTTATCAAAATCTTGATGTATTCACTTATATAAAATTAATTGACGATTTCATAAGTAATAAAACAAATAGTGTTGTAGCATACGTTCAAAATGGCAGCCAGTCAGACAAACCGCGTACAAACGACGCGTAATGCGGTGTATTACGACACACTCATTCTGATATATTGCACAGAGACCTGACAAGATTAATTTATACGACCGCGAGAAATTTTGGTTGGAAACTCTTTATTTGTTTAACGCTGATGGTCGTATTGTTTCTAGCAACGATTGTAGAACATCGTCTCTCTTTTCGTGGATGTCAAAAAAAGGCAATAACATAAGATAGGTCCCGACATAGGTTTTGCCATTACATTTTGATGGTCGTTTATTGCAGCAGTCCATCGAGGGTATTGTAAATGAGTTTTTTGGTTTGAAAAAGTAGGTTTTTCTTTAGATCTATTTAGTAATTGATTACGTCAGTTAGTAGTAATTATGTAAGCCGAAGCGAGGCTAGTGACTTCCAAGTTATTCTTTTCTGTTGGTATCATCAGCGCAAAACATAAAATCGTTCGATGCATCGAACCGTGGACAGTACTGGGTAACATTTACAGATTCAAAACCTGTAAATTTGAAAAATAATTTCTACAGCGTATTATGGAGCTTCTAAAAGACTTTTAATGTTCGTCCCTAATGACTTAGCTGTGGGGCAGATAATCTGCTACGTCAGGTCTCCTGAATCACATAGTATGCACTTCCTCGCGCCACAAGAACAATATATTGTCCCGGCGGACACATCGGTAAGTGCATGCTCTTTAATGTGTGGAAACGCTTCGGAGAACGAAATTTAGTGATCTACTTTATGTTCGTCGGTTAAAGGATCGTTTGTACCTCCCTCGTTAAAGCTTCATGACCATTTCAAGTCTTGTTGATTTTTTTTGCGGAAAATACATACTCACGTCTTTTCCCCATGGACCACAATGGGAAAAAGGTGTACGAGGCAGAAACTACAGAACGCCACCTGATACAATCCTAAGATACACCTTTTGCTTCGTTTAAGTTTATACATCTGGTCAAACATGTACGTCAGTACGAGTACTACGCACCTGACTTTTCTGAAGACCATCACGAAACAGAATAATAATATTTCTCCAGTATCCAGGCAATTAGTCCTTCTACCAGTTTTGCTGTTTTGGTTTTATTTTCACCACGGCTTGTGCTGGTCTTAGAGGAGAAGAGAGCTGGCCTTAAAGATCTTCGTATCTTTTATCTTTTTAGGCAGCTTTGGAATACCATCTGGCAAATGGCTTGCCGTTTACCAAGTACCTCAGCCGTAATACTAAGGCCCACTTACACCTCATAACTAAATGCGTTTAGCGCTAAACAACACGTTTAGCGCTCCTTGTTCGTGTCGTGTCGTATTTAGAACCTAATAGGAATATGCAATCAAAACGTATCCATTATTTAAATATACATTGTGTAGGAGTCAAGAAATAAATTCCTATTCTTTTTACAATTGTTAATGCATTACTTATTTTACAATTCATTAATTTATGTTGCGTTTTCTTGGTGGAACTAAACACAAACTCAAAACGCGTCGTCTTCGACAATGCCGGGAGTGATGAAAGAAACTATGTTAATAAAATCTATTCTTAGCAGTGCTTGAAATCTCACTAAGGTAAGTAGGTAAGTGCGATTTTTGCTTGAATAAAGCACAAAACATTATTTAATTTATATCATTTGGGGCTACCAACAGATGCAAAGATTCGTGGTAAATGACGTCACATCATGCCCGCGACAGAAACGGTCGTTTGAACTGTAGTAGAAAATTGTTGGAGTTTCTTTTTTTTTGAGCAACAATCAGTAGTTGATTTTAACTTTTAATACTTTTCTTGGGTTTATATTACTGTCTGTTTATTGATATAGTGAAAAAAAAAACTACAGGCATATTCCCTATTCAGTATCTGCCAAACGATTGCAATTGCCAGAAATAAAACAATGTTTTAAATTCGTTAAGCGTTAAATGCATTTGTAATGTAAGCGGGCCTCAATAGTCTAAATACACTTGGGAGTAATGAATCTGGGTCACCAACATAAACCTTCCCGAGTTAGTTTCAGAGACACTAAGGTACCCGGGTTCATTGCTCTCGAGTGTAGTCTGATATAATAACGCAATCTTAACAATATAGTATGTTATTAATGTGCAAGAGAATACTGTCCATACACCCGATATAAGCCTTAGTACCCTCTCAAGAGACGACGTGACCCTTTCTCATCTACTATTCATATGAACAAAGTACCTGAAAATACACGTGAATAATATAATATCTTCTCGGATTTCTCACCTCCACTGTAATAGATGTTCAAAAGAAAGTTTGTTCCGAAAAGACATACAAATTCTTTATCGTATTGCACAAAAATTACATGCATGCAAAAATTTCATGCAAAAATTGTAATTTTTGTGTGAAAAATGTTTTCTGCAACGGAAAATCGTGAATACAGGGTTTTATAATATCAGGCCACAATTATAGGCCAGTAATTAAAAACATCGCAGGACGCAAACAATTGCACTGAGCTGATTTTTTGGGATGGTGTTAGGATAGATACCAATAGTGTAAAACCAAGTTTGCAGCTTCGAAAGACCTGTGCAACTGAGTGGTGGACGAAAAACCTTAACATTTTCGGGTGGTTCATCCTTTTTTTTTGGGTGGGAAATTATTAAATAACTTTTCCCGCTCTGGGCGGAGCGGGAGGGCGTGTCAGACTCTTGCTGACTAAAACCCACCCATGTTCTTTCCGTTGCCTGTGTGTTGCCAGAGGCCACGGTATTCCTTTCGGACTTTCCCGCGACCCCGGCAGATTGGTTTCTATCCCAGCAACTTACCAATAAAAACAGTACAGTACAATTATTTCTGACCCAAGGCGATTTTTGTGTCTACGTGACTGGCCTATTAAATAAGGTTACTTGTTTGACTTGCATCGCTAAGTATAATTTCAAATATTCGTGCAAATCAAAAACAAAATACCTACGCTAATGTCGCCACGTTAGAAATTATAAAAGCGCGCATTTTATAATTTCTAACGTGGCGACATTCTCATGGATGTCCACGGAAACACGATAACACAGGGAAGTAAAACGTAAGGAAATATATGAAGACGCTTTCCGTCCACTATAACGTTATACTAAACGTGCACGTATTTCCATACATTTTATGGACATCGACGTGGACTTCCACGACAATATCGTCACGTAGAAATGACAAAACCGCACATTGACTCTGTCCAGCGACATAAGCTCCAAAACAAGCAAAATCATCTAAAACCACCCGTATTAGTAACTAAATCAAACGCCACGACACCAAGTTATGTATAAACTCCTACTAGACCGTTAAATTAACTACGAAACAGATTTAAAATTACATTTTCCGCTCCAGAGTCACAATTGGCTGGCACTTGGCAGATTCCGGCCAAGTTCTTGACGGGTGTTATCAATCAAGAAGTGTCGTGTGATCGTTGTTGCTTCGTTTGTAAATCGTGTGTCGGGAACCTTAATAGGGTTTCTTGATTATTTATTACAAGGTAAAGCTATGTTAGAGGTTTTAATAAGTCATAAGTTCATAACATAACGTCGCTCCAGAATTCTGGAAGGAATAGACGGAGGTGTGTTCGATATATATGTTAAGTCCTATTTAAGCTGATAAGTGAAATTTGAATAACACAGTGTTGAAAATAAAAGCTGAGTTTGGTATTTTTTCCTTAAAATAGATACTAACGTCGGGCTTGGCAGCTGAATACACAGGTAGTATGAAATAAATGGAAGATACTTCATCTAAACATGGACCTATAAATCAAGGCAATAACGTCACTTTTTTAGGGCCTGTAAAACTTGTTAATAGATTTGAACCTAAAACCTACCATATATGTATGTACAAAAAATGTAACACATAATTCCCAACTTACAGTCACCAATTCAAAGGACATAAATTTCATAATGAACTAACCCACAGCCAACATCCACTAGGTAGCTACGTCCCTAGTTATAATTTATAACGAACGTTTTCACTGGCAGCGCTTTCACCGCTGAAAAGCGCGTGCGATGAAAAACTTTGCCATTTAATTAGAGGCTCTGCAATCTCTCGGTTTTTGAGCTTGTTCAATTAGTTTTGCGTTTAGTTAGAAGTTTTGTAGTTCCAAATGTGTCAATAGTATGGGTGGGTGGGTAGTATGGTGTGGGTTTGTGGTTTTCGTGAAATTAACAACACACAACTGAGAGTCAGTTGTGTGTTGTTAATTTGGAGAAATGTTGTCCTTTTGGGGTTGGTAAAAACGTATTTGTTTTTTGTTACTTTACTTCGAGTACTACGTAAATATAGTCGTGGGTTTCAAGGTATCTCAATGCATTTATGAACCTGTAATTCTGTTCAGATTTTTAGAAACTTCGAATAATTTAAGTATCTAATGTTTGATGTGGTTTTGTGTATAAGTTTTTGTTTTTTAATTAATGATGTTTGTGTTTGTTACTTATAGTTATTTTTACATAAAAGCATCTGTGAGTTACACAGTATTTTTACACAGTCACGTTGTTTAAACAATTTGTCTAAGCATTATTCTAAAAGTTTATTTTAACTAGATGTTTAATTAATTTAGTGTTGTTTGTTTAAAACTACACGAAATTAATGAAACATCAAGTTTGTTTTTAATTACAACAGTCGGTGTTTTTTTTCTAGAGTTATTATTTTTGTAAATGAAAAATACGTGTAGACAACATTTTGGGTGTTTACCTTTTGGTTAACGTTTTTATTTGCTGCAAGTATTATTATTGAACGAAGTAATTTGATCATAGAAGTCCTTCTTTGCTTTAATGATAATGGAAAAAAGACGCACTGCCTACTGTCAATTTAATTGTTGAATACAAGTATTTTTTTTTTTGTATTTATTTGGCCCAATGAAAATTTATAATAAACACTATGGTTTGTATTTTCCCGGTTTAAGGCAATTGCAGTGTGCCAATCCTTTGAAAAGGGGTCTCGCTCATCTCTTTCTGGGCCTTGGGTTATTTCAACATTGGTTCATGCAGACACACACAAATAAAAAAAAACTGATTATGTGCGAGTTGAACTCGCGTGGCGCGTTCCTTACAATGAATATGTTATCTAACATGTTTTTTATCCCACGAACAAATTTAACATTGTAGTTGAAAAACCTGTTCTCCCATACATTCCAACTGCAAATGTGAGTTTGTACGCACACTATTGACAGATTTACCATGTTATGTTAACTCCATAGACTTATTTAGGTGTTCCTGTAATCTGTAAGTACAGAGCAATTTTCTGAAGTTTTTCCAAATTTTAGCCTCATTCGTTTCGGAGATAAGGGAATGGTCAATTTCCATCTTTTTTCTTAATTAACTTTAAAACTATTTATTTTCAAATTATAAAAAAATAAAAATATTTGAGACCCGCACAACAAGCCCTTTACAATTAGCAAAACTTTCATTAAATTTTAAAATTCGCGCCCAAAAAGTGATCCTCATATTCAACATTCATTTATTTACGTTACACGTCCGTATTTGGGGCACAGATATTCATATGTATACCAAATTGCAAATTAAAAGGTCCAGTAGATTAGGAGGAAATCAGCTGTGACAGACGGACAGACAGACACATAGGAGAGTGATCCTTTTGCCTTTTGAGGTACGGAACCCTAAAAAGCGGACATCCTTGATAATATCCCCATCTGAACTCAATACAACAATACCTAACAAACAAATCTGACAAGTCACCAAGCGAACAAAAAAGTCGCTATCCGTAACAAAATCTGGCAAAAGATTCCGCGCTTATATTTCGGTCAATCTCATTGCATGATGCGCAAGAATGAGAATGATGGATTAATCCTTAATTGCTATGACAACACCAACTGTTCCCGAATTTCTTCAGTTGCCATTAAATAAAGGGTGCTACACACATTTTCGAGTCCGCACATTCAATTCGGTAGTATTTGTGAACAACAACCGATTACCCGGCCCGAAGCAATTACTACACAGTCATATTCAGCTTTCATTCGGCTCATGCTGATCGGCAAATCTCATTCAGCATGTACACTGGCTTATTCAAGAATAAGCCAGTGTACATGTTCGAAAAATTCAAGCTACGCCGAGCGGCTTTTTGCCGAAGATATACATATTTACAAATATATTAAATTTTGCAGCCCGGCTGTGATCATGCCGAGCCAAATATGTGTGTAGCACCCTTTAAACATCGTATTATGCTTCTAAAACACTCTCCCCTCTTTAATTTTTAATTCAGTCTCACTCGTGAACGTTTCTTTGCAAAATATTTTGTAAGAAAGGCGGAAGTCAAAAACCATTCATCCGTGGAAAGATATTTTAACAGTGGTTTTGACGCTTTTAAAGAGATTAGTGGTTTTTATTATGTTCGAAAATATTGTTGTAATACTAACTTAGGGCGAATGTTCATGGACGAAAGCCACAAGAAAAATATATTTTTCCAGCCGGGACTAATATACAATCGAAGGTTTCTTCACTTATTCAGGTAAACAATATGCTTACGTAAAACATCTCTTACAAACATTTATAAGGTTTTGTTATTGAAAAATCATTCTAAGCTCATTTACCCTCAGAAAAGACCTTTTGTTCTCGTTTTTATTCGCTAACAATACAAAGCTACAGTCTTTTTCTGGTAACATTCCATTCATAATAGGAACATACATGTATTTTGGCACAAAACGCTCGTTCATTCAGCCTAGTGAAAACAACTGTAACAACAATACTTTTTCCTCAATAAAAACTAGAATATAACAAGCGTTCCCATATCGTTGTGGGTCCAGTGACATTCGTGTAGCAATGTAAATAAATAAAACGGGCCTGGATTGGCATCCAGTGGGCCTTTTGCATTGGGCCTTATAGTTGCGTGTCCTTTTTATTAAGGGCAGGTTTGACTTCTCCAAGTAATATCAGAGAAACTCAACAGAGAATATTTTTTATTATTATGGTCTTCCTTCCGAGAAATTAATCATCATTATTGGACCGAACAGAAAATTAGTAATTTTCTTAATTTTCCTTATAATAAAGTAAAGTTTTCTAAACTCATCAATCATTTCTCTCTTATCAAGAAATCGCAATACTTTCAAAAGTCCAGGGAATCCTGAGAAGGATGCTGAGAGTATATAAATAAAGTTTAGATACTACGGTATCTAAACTTTATTTATATACTCTCAGCATCCTCCGTTACGTGGTTTTGGGTTAATATATATTTTGGAAGGAGTTACATTTTCACCAAAAAAGCAAAATTCTTGAGCGCAGTAAAAGAGCTTCTACGAACGACGATACTAAGACGGTATCCTAGTGAGATATGAGCCTAAGCCTCACACATCACAAAACTAAGGATGACACAATGGGTGGTAAGATCGCCCAAATGATTAGGTTTATACTCTTAGGCCCATATCTCAGTAGGACACCATGGCGGCGCAACCATGGTCGCGCTGCCAGCAAAATATTCACAGTTTTATGGTGGGTGGGTGGCTGGTGAGATCACCAGGCGTCCAATCGGTTGCGCAACCAACCATACATTTTTTGACAGTGCGACCATGGTTGCTAGGACACCGTGGTGGCCCACGGTGTCCTAGTGAGATATGGCCTTAGGGCCATGTACTACACTACTACACACACCACACACACACACACACACACACCACACACACTACTGGGCTACTTGGGGTTTATACTCTTAGGAGTATAAACCGAATCATTTGGGCGATCTTACCACCCAGTGTGTCACCCTTTGTAAAATGTCTACATCTATATGTTAAAATCAAATGTATACTGTGTAAAAAGTTATAAAGAGTATTCTATCCCGCATATAATAATATAACTTCACGCCTGTAATCCCCGAAAGGTTAGGCAGATTAACACCCACATTTCGCCAGTTATGTTCTCAATTCAATTCAATTCTTTATTGCGTACGATAATGTATATAGTTGGTAGGAAAATAATTATATTAGTCACAATTATGGACCCTGTCGGGCACAGCATAGGTCAAGTAGGAGAGAGGAGGAAGAAACAGTGGCTGTTTAATGTATGTACTGATACATTTTATTATTAGTTGAGTAGTTCGTAGGTTATAATACTGTTTTATTAATATGGAATTCAATTTTAGAATTATAATTATTGTTTTTTTAAATTATATGCATTTATTTATTCTATTTGTAATGGATGTAGTAATAATTTGTTGTGGGTAAATTGATATTGTTACTATAAAGTGTTGAAGGTAGTCCAGTTATTCTAAGATTCTAGCCAGTTATTATTCTTGTACCTTGCTACGTGTATTATTAAAATTTATTGCCGTATCCAGAGTGCTCCCAACACAAGAATTGTTCATTATTCTATTCTTTTACCATTGGATGAGTTAATATTCATGTATGCTTGAGCCAAGAGGGAAGATATTTTTCAGAATTCGACTGTGCCTTAATCACGACAATGTCAACACAACGAACAAACCAGTTGTACATGGAACTGTGCGTTATGCGGGTCCCCACGACCTTTGCAAATCCACTCCTGAGAATTTCTTTGTAGGTGCCATACCGAATCGCTTTCATCTCAAAATATATTAGAGTTGAGTGCATTTACTTGAGGGCTATGTAGAATGTTAAGTTTTATTTAAAAAAATACTTGTAGGATATTTAGGTGCGGATTGGAACTTTGCCAAAATCAAATGAGCCAGGGGATGGCTTAAAAACACGGTATATTCGCACACACAATACACAATATTTATATACACCTACAATCATCTATTATTACACAACACTATCACATAAACACAGAGAAAACACAATTAAAACATAAGCTATCATATCTAAAACAAAGTTAAGACTTCTCTGACTAAATATAGGTCCTTATGTCTGGAGACTCTATGGGAACAGATGCCAGCTGAGGGTTGATTACCATCTGGTACATATCACACCGTTGCTTACTAAGTTATAATGAATACTGAATGATACACACTGGTGACACCAAAAGGGTGTCCCTTAAGTAGTTTTCTACCTAGGCACAAGTGGCGGGGGCACCTCTAACGTACCCCGGGAAATATTCCATACAAAGACTCGCAAAATGGACTTGCCCAACGGAGCATGCTGTGACTTGTCGAATACTATTACGACGATTCCATGAGTAATTAAGGCACAACTATCTAAGTACCAATGCGTTTGTAATGGTTTGAACCAGCCTCATTTCTGGTCAAAACCTGCTCCGCTTCATATTGGAAGACACAAATATGATCTAAAGGGACCTGACTGACTGATACTTCTTAACATTCCAATCAGTCAGGTATCACAGATATAAGCATATCTTAATTAAGGTACATATAACACGTACGTACTCAATACGATTGCTGTGCTTCTTAACAATACCAGTTTCATAAAATGCCTGCTTGCCGTTTTCTCACAGAAAAACAACTCTTTGTCGATTGTTCTCATTCTTAAAAGAAACAAGCGCAAAGAAATTTAGGCACACACAATGTATTTGCAGGATTCAAAAGCATTACAAATCTTCGTAAGTGAAAGTTAGTCATCAAAATCGTGTGATATGCAGTTTACGCGTGAAAAAGTACCAAACAGACAGACATTCGCTGGTACACACATAGGGATTTTTTTTTTTGGAATCCTCCTGGAATTTTCAACGCCCAGGGCGTCTCCTGCGGCGGCTAGGGGCGAGAGGGCGCGAAACTTGCCTTTCACTCAACCGTCTCGCCTCCTCCTTTACACACTTAGGGACTTAGCAAATGCTAAGTACAGTAGTAAACTTAGGTCCTAAGGGACCTAAGTGTCCATCCTATATCCTAATCCTAACTGTATATCCTACTTAATATTATAAATGCGAAAGTTTGTAAGGATGGATGGATGGATGGATGGATGGATGGATGGATGGATGGATGGATGGATGGATGTATGGATGGATGGATGGATGTTTGTTACTCTTTCACGCAAAAAGTACTGAACGGATTTGGATGAAATTTGGCACACAGATAGTTTATAACCAGGAATAACACATGGGATAAAACAGAAGAAAGAATAGCGATTTGGAATGTTTATTGCTTTCTTGATTTCACTTAACTTTTTGTTTACCTAATTTCATTGCAACTCCTCTACATTATAGTAACAGAAATCATACGTTACCTTACCTTGCTTGTTCTTAGACCTATCAGAATCTTTGGAGAAGAATCTACGGACAGAATTTACGGGATACCTAATTCAATAGTACATAACTGTCATCTGATAGAATGCATGTTCAGCAGTTGACGGTAATACGCTTTTTTTTTGTGGATGGGAAAACATCAAATAACTTCTCCCGCTCTGGGCGGAGCGGAAGGGTGTGTCAGACTCTTACTGACTAAAATCCACCCGTATTCCTTCCTGTTGCCTGTGTTGCGGGGCCCTCGGTGACCCATAAGTAATTCCCGCGACCCCGGCAGGCATCGGCCCTAGTGGACCCCTACTTTTGTGCTGACGACATCTCTTTGAGGCGCGCGTGGAATACAACGCGCCGTCGACCCGGGTCTGGTCCTTACCGGACGGTGAGCTACACATTGCTCACCGTCCGCAAGCCCGCGCCTACGGTGGCCGGAAATCCGCCCGGGATTCCCGACGCCCAGGGCGTCTCCTGCCGCGGCTAGGGGCGAGAGGGCGCGAAATTTGCCTTTCCCTGACTGCTCTGACTCGCTGCGTTGGCAGTTATGACGCCTGATTTTTTCTAACATTTCCTCAAATATTTTCAGGCCAATACAATTCAAGGCCGAGCAAACTGAACACGATCCACTGGCAGGCCACGACAGAGCCATCCTTCATCACGAAGTCTCGCTTCGTGGGAGAAGCCTGCAGGAAAACTCAAGCCAACAACAGCCACAAGAACTTATCCCGATATACCCACGGGGTCAAAACTTATGCGGGTGAAACCGCGGGGCGCATCTAGTATTATATATTTATATTATCCTAACTGATAAAGACAAATGTGATTTTGTTTGTTACGTTCTTGATGAAATTTAGTGCAAGGGTAGACCATAACCTGGGTTAGGACATACGGTAATTTTTAACCCGATATTTTCGCGGGAATGAGACTTATGCGGGTGAAACCGCGGGGCGCAGCTAGTACATAAATGCCAAAGTGAGTTTGTTTGTTTGTTAACTTTTCACGGCTTTTTTTTTTGGGTGGGAAATTATCAAATAACTTCTAGTACGTTCCCGTGGGATAATTTTCGATCTTCATGCGGGCAAAGCCGCGTGCAAAACTAGTACTACATAATATGAGAGCGGATGTGAGTAGGTACTCGATAATATTAGATCCAGGCGTTTGAATACGAGGAAGTTTCGTCGTTGCTGAAACTTGGGAACGTTTGATCTTCATTCCATGTAGCAAACATCGATGGTGCAAAATCAAATTTCACAAACGACAAGTTCTACATTTACCAATGAGTCTTCATTTATGACGGATTTACATAAGGCCCGATTACATCATAAATTACTATTCACATTTAGCGCTAAACGAATAATATAGCAGTGGTGCGGAGCAGTGGTGGCCTACTGGTAACGAGTACCCAGACAGGCGCTTTACTTTGTGTAAATTATTTCATCACCACTGCTCTCAAAACGGTTAAGGAAAACATCGTGAGGAAACCGGCATGTCCTAGAACCAAAAATTCGAAGACATGTGACATCTACCAACCCACACTGGGCCCGCGTGGGGGATTACGGACCACTCCCTCTCACAGAGGAGGCCTGTGTCCCAGCATTGGGAACATTATAAGCTGATTATGATGATGTTATAATGAATAATGTAGTCGTATTTCTGACCAATGTTTAAAGTTGACAAAGACTGAATAATGTCTTTAATGTTTGGCGTTAAATGTGGTTAGTGATTTTTGGTGCAAGCGGGCCTATGTATCATAGACTCAACGATTGCCAAATTATTTAGAACAGTTACTGTTTAACTACGTGAAAAAACGAGCTGAGGGAGTCTCATTTTCCGTCTCCATTTTATTCGACGCTTCATTCCGACGGAACGACATACGAGAGACGATGTAAGATGTGGTAATACATTGCGAGTCAAGGCTCTTGAATTATTTCAAGCCCTTATATCTCAGACCTTTTCATCCAGGCACTCCGTTGGAATATAGAAAGAATAATTGAAAATCACTGCGGACTGACGGAAGACGAAATCACCTGTCATGCAAACTATGTTCTTCTTTTATAGTTTTCAGTAAAAATACAAAAAAAAAATCATGAAAAGAACCGAAACTTAATCTAAGTTTTTGAATTTAGTAGTCTCTATCGAGACTACTTTATTATAAAACATAAAAATATACTTACTTTAAACTAAATATTAAATCTTGGGAGGAAAGAGCTATGGGAGTGAACGGCAAAGAAACTAGGTTAGTAGGTATTATGCCATGCCAAGCTTACTTTTTTTACTATTGTTCTGTGTTTCGCCGTCTGTTACAATATTTACCTATAGCTTGTATTTATTTTTACAAGATTGCAGCTTTAAAATGTTGCTTTCTGTTTGTCTTTTCCTGTTTACAAAGACAATTCATTTTCGAAGGCATTCATTAAGAGTATCTTGTGTTTATTCTTAACTAGATGCGCCCCGCGGTTCCACCCGCATACGTCTCAATTCCGTGAGAATACTGGGATAAAAAGTCTTTGATGGCCTAACGTAGGCCAGATCTACGCATGTGCCAAATTTCATCCAAACCCGTTCGGCCATTTCAGCGTGAAATCGTAACAAACAAACTCACTTTCTGATTTTTTTCTATTTGCTCGACTCCTAAGGGTCGTAGCGTGATGTTAATGGTACATAATAAAATAAAAACCCCATTATTGAATTTGATAGCAAATTTGAAGAATTGGGCTATCAAATTCAATAATGGGGTTAATTTCAATATTGATTTTGACCCCATTGTTGTTGTCAGCGCCTTCTTAAACTATGAAAAGTCGTTTTCATAGTTTAAGAAGGCGCGGTAGTTTAACCTTGAAAACCATGAAAACGGGACCCATGACGAAAAGGCGAACGGCAGGCTTGTATGGGAATTTCGTACCGCTAATAAAATTTCGTCTTTTGGGATATTTTTTGTTTTAATTTGTAGTGAATAAGATAGACAAGCTCGATTAAATTCTTGGATTTTTAGAACTTGGGACGTAAAAGTTATAACCAGTTTTATTTTTTAAGGTTATGTACTAGTGTACCAATGTCGATTGTTACATAACGAAAATTAAACTTTGTTTCGGTAATAAAGTATATGTTCTAGATTGCTTGTCGCTATTTTTGTAGTGTTTTACTTACTATCAAGTAGGCAAATTGAGATAAGGATCGTACCTACTCAGCGGAGTGCATTAGGAGATACCTATGTCCAGCAGCTGACTGCAACAGTTTGATAATGATGAAGTCCTGATGGGGTTTTGAATGTAGGTAAATAAAACAATACAGTTAATAGTTTTTTTTAAGTACATTTATTTTATTTGTTCCAACATCACGAATTGTAATTATAATCAATTAATTCTTAAGAAGGAGGCAGGTCGGGCCCTCATGGCGGGCATAGCTTACATACCAACATAACTGCGTTTACTTTACCTACGACTAAATTACTTGTAGACATTTTTTTTTAAATATTATTAATTAATTCGAACTTCTAAAAATAGTACACTTACATGAAAATAAATGTTCACCTTTGCAAATTTTCGGTGCTACCATCTTGAATTTTGATTTTGAGCCGAATATTGTTATCAACGACCTTGAAAACCATAAAAAATACACCCATCTCGAAACTAAATAAAAAGAAACAAAAAAAGGTACAATAAAAACATTGTTGAAACTTAACATGCGAATACGTTGATGCGTGATGTTATAAAGAAATCTCATTTCTACAACTTTTTCGCGCAACTGTTCTTTCGCGCAAATATTAAATTCGCGCGAAAGTCCATTCGCGGAAATGTTTTTTTACGCAAGTGTCTTTAGCGCAAGTGCCCCTCCGCGTGAATGTCCATTCACGGAATGTATTTTCGTACAAGTGTCCTGCTACCACAATGAAAGGTTCCATAATTGATTGATTTATCCCTCGAACAAACTTAACATTCTAGTTGATAAAATGTTTTCCCATATACGTCACGATCAATTCTCCAACTGCAAATGTAAGATTGGAATCGCAAAAAAATAATAATTATGTGATAAAACAACTAATTAACGATTTTCGGACTATTTCCTTTAATTGTAATACATTGCTTCTTGCCAAATTCTAGGCTAATTTGTCGGGATAATTATGTCGCATTAATGGGTAGGTATGTATTTATTAAGTTGATTTAAGTAAAAAAATCAAGCTTCTAAAAGCTTGGTTTTTAGAGCTCCAAGGGACCGTATATTATATAATAATATACTTGCGTATATTATATTAATTTCAACTTGATACCTCCACGCGTTCCTGAGAAAAAGAGTCTTGACAGACAGACGGACGGATAACGAAGTAATCCTATAAGGGTTCCGTTTTTTGCTTTTGATACCTCAAAAGGAAATAACGGAACTCTTATAGGATTGCTAAAAAGTAATTTGGAGTCTCATTTCTCACGAAATGTATGAAAAAAGATTTTTCGCGATTTCCATCTCTTCTAGTACACAATGTCTCAGTTGGTATAATAAAGGTTTTTGATCCTCATAAGTCACACTCAAAGGATCTAAAAAATATTTTTGTTTTTTTTGAAAATTACCCGTTTTCTTGCTGGCTGTATTTTTTTTTCAAAATCAAATCAAACTGTCTCAAAAAGTTAAGAACAGTCTCCTAAGACCGATTTCGTGCAGCTACAACGGTTAAACTTGCCCCATATCAAAAATCCACGCTGTGTATTAATTATGTCATGATGATTGACTGCTTAGCTCCATACAAATATAGCGTGATGATAATCATTTAAAAGGTTAAATCTGTAATTATCTGAAATGTTCTAATCGTTTGGTTCGTCTTTTTACAATTTGCTGTAAACTATGGCGGAATACAAACATAATGCAATATTACTCGTCCCCCAAGAACAGATAGCGTGATAATATCATATCTTCCAACTGACCAGACTTATAGGAAATATCTATGCAAAATTTCGACAAAATCTGTGCGGTAGAATTTGCGTGATGCTGGAAAATACATGTACAGACAAACACATACATTCAAAAAATTATATTCTCGGCATTAGAATCGATCCCAGCCCTTGTAGCAATTACTTTAAAAAAAAACAATGTACAATTTTGACTTCGATACGATTTTATTATTTAGATAGATTCTTAAAAGAAAGTTTTGGATTGATTTTTAACCTTCCAACTTGTAATATTCGATCAGTTATTTTGTAGGTAGGTGAAAATAAACGCATGTCTATTGGCCTGTTTCTTCTTCATCACTCAAATTAAAAGGAAGACGGAAAGAAACTCCTGATAGTAAAAGTTTTCTAAATAGGTATTAGTGACAAATGATCACTATAGATCTTTTAGCGCTAAGA
Source organism: Atethmia centrago (assembly GCA_905333075.3). Classification (NCBI taxonomy): domain Eukaryota; kingdom Metazoa; phylum Arthropoda; class Insecta; order Lepidoptera; family Noctuidae; genus Atethmia; species Atethmia centrago. The sequence continues at coordinate 17,660,696 of HG995382.1, forward strand.
TCGCACTGAGTGTTTCTAATTAACAGTTCTTTCTTGTACGTCACTGTTTGGCAGTATTCGCGTTAATGCCATCTTTATCAATGCAAAAGCTATAACTTACTAGCTGTTCAAACTTTGGTCTTTTAAAGTAAACATAAACAGTCTGATAATTTAAGATGATTGATGAAACAGTGGGAAAGAAGGCAGGGAACTCATGTTTGTCAATGCGTAAATTACCTGAAACAAAATAAAACTGGATAAACAAATAAATTCTAATCCACTTGACAACATTTTTCAGCCTAAACTTTGTTGCTAAAAGACTACTACGTCCGATGTTTTAAGTTGCAAGAAAAACGATGTCTATTCTCTACCGAAGACCTGAGCCGAATAATATTTGCAGAGAAACAGACAAAATTTATCTAAGTACGTCCTTGCTTTCTAGGTCGGAAGAGAAAAATGTGGAGCGACTAAACTTTTATGTTTGGCAACAAATACAATATTGTTCCCGTAAGTGAGTACCGGAGGACGGAATTAAATGTCGGATAAGATTGACGACTCCTGCTAAGGTTCTTACACCTAGAGTCCGTGATAGATTAAAGTAGAGCTATCTTAAACTTGTGTTGTGATTTTAATATGTTGAAATTTTTTGAAACCTTTATTTTAATTTTATGTCAAATGTCGTCAAGAAAGTTTTGAGTGTGAATGTGGAAATGGTTATAAGACTATGGGAAGACCAGAGAAACGATGGATTGACTGTATGAAAGATGATATGGCTAGAAAAGGGTTAACTACCGAGATCATGACTAATAGAGAAGTATGGAAGAAAAATGCATGTCAAACCGACCCCAAATAAACTGGAATAAAGGCAGGAGAATAATGGTGATGCTGATTGCTTACGTTATTAATTACGAGTTTCAGCTTATTTATAGCTCATAAAAAAAAAACTCAGAGTAAAAAAAAAGGTAAAAATAGGTTTATTCTTATTTTAAAACATGCTCGCGAGTAAAACCGTACGCAAAAGTAAACATGATGTGGTGGTATTCGTTTATGTAAGGGAAGATTAAGTAGATAATTATGGTTATAGATATCAAGATATTCGGATCCTGCCGGGGTCGCGGGAAGGTACTTATGGGTCACCGAGGCCCCCGCAACACAGGCAACAGGAAGGAATACGGGTGGGTTTTAGTCAGTAAGAGTCTGACACACCCTCCCGCTCCGCCCAGAGCGGGAGAAGTTATTTGATGATTTCCCACCCTCAAAAAAAAAAAAAAAAAAAAGGTTTGTATCGATAATTGTTACAAACCTTTTTAACAAAAAGAAAAATGACATGGCGCTGATAAAAAAGTATATGAGACATGCGTTTTAACACTGAATTTTCAGCTAGATAAGGTATAGTATTGAACAGACCCTACCAGTCAAATTTTTGATCCAGTTAACTGAGTACTCAATGAACTAATCTAAAAGTCAAACTAGAATCAGCCAATAGGTACAGTCTATTTTCCTTTAATTCCGATACCATCATGGAAGAATTTTCCACTAACCAGTCGCCCTGAATGAGGAATAATATTGAAGCTGACAGAATGTTTTCGTAATAAGAGACAGGTGTCTCTTCAATTTTAGTGGAAGCCTAAACTAATAAGGGTAATGATATTTAAAATCACAAGGTTAAATATTTTTGTAGGCGCGAGTCAATTACGCGTTTGCTGTTTCTTGATTAGAAACCGTTATCTAAAAGCGATTTTTTTTTAATTATAAATTATAATTTTGATATTACATTATATCAATATTTTGTATTTTTATTGTTTTTTTAAGCATTTGACATCATATAATTAGTCAGTTTTGATATTTAATATATAAATAAAAAAAAAATTGTACCTACCTATAAAACTCGACATTGTATTTAAAAAAATGACCTGAATTTTCTAATTGCCCAGTTTTGTTACTTTAGAGTTTCCAACAAAATATATATGGGTACACACTTGTCCAACGCTTTTCATAGCTTTCGGATACAAACATGCACCCAAAACGATACTTCAAAAACCACAAACCCCATTGGTGAAAATTGAATGTCATCTTATTCGTCGATATTGCGACAGTAGTTGGCGAGAAAATCACAAAAAGTCAATTCCCTCGTAGGTATGTATATTTAAGGGGTGAATTTATAAACCTCTTTCGAGTCAGGTGTGCGTAGGTAAATATAAAGCTTTTGCCACCCCTGGAATTATTTGTTTGCTGTCATCTTTTGCGATTTATTTTGATGCGACATTTTTGAGTAGTGCGTCACGCAGTTAGAATTTATTATACTTTTATATTCTTAAACACTTTTTTCTTTTACAAAATCAAATGGTTGATTAAATTCTAAATACTTTCGCGCACAAATAGAACCATTTAATATAATCTGCCAGTCATCTATTTTATTCAAAGTCTATCCATCGAGTAAATAATAGTTTTCGAACAAAAGAGAATGATATTTTTTATTTTACAGCCACTATTGTGCGCTTTTATTATTTCTAACGTGACAATTTTATCGTGGACGTCCACGTCCATAAAATGTCTGGAAATACATCTTCATATATTTCCATACATTTTAGTTCCCTGTGTTATCGTGACGCCTTGGACGTACACAATAATATCGTCACGTTAGAAATTATAAAAACGAATTTAGCTTACAGTTTACTAACTTAAAAGAAAGGGAGGCATTTGCCCTGCAGTGGGATAAAACAGGCTGATTTATTAGCCTTCAGGATATATAATTAATTTATTTCTTCATTCATGACCCTATTTATGACTTCCCCTGCATTTGTAGCAAAACCATGGGTTAATAATATCCTTTATTAGTTATAATAATATTGTTGGTGTGACCCCGTTGCGCAAGTAAGTTGACCTGATTTCACCCCATATGTGGCAAATTATGACGGAGATTTATTAATGAAATAAATATACAGTCATTAGGATACTTTGCGCCCTTTCCCAATGTTCAGGCAGGGCAATTAATTGTTAGGCTATTTCATACTATTATCAAATAATGGCAGTTTGGTTTAAGTTCATGGTCAAATTAAGTTCGCAGGTCAATTTGCTTATCAAGTAAGTACACACACAGTATATTATCTACTACATTTATACTACTATTTTTGTAATCCCTAAAAGGATCCGTTTTATAGGTATACCCTGAAGCGTATTTTAAATTGATAAGAAACAACGCTTCTGAGGTATATTGTCTAATGAACTTTGTATAATTATGAATGCCTAGCAGGTACAGTCACGAGCATAAATACCTTTTAGTAAGGCAAAAGTCAAAAGCGATTTTCTCGTGGAATAAAGACTGCAACTCGGAGGAATGACCTATTTCGAAAACACTACTTTTACTAACTAACACCATAAAATTAATATCAATACTTTAGGAGAAAGTCGCTTTTGAATCTTGCGTTACTATAACGTATTTCTGCTTGTGACTGTACTGAAAACAAAAGAAGAAAGTACAATGAAAAGTAATTTTAAAGAAACCTATCGACTTCAAAAGAAATTAACTCAAAATTATGGCATAATATTTTTATATATATCTACACGAAATTAACCAACAAAACAAAATCAAAAGTAGGTAGTAAACAAATGAGGTGCGTAATTTTATTTTTGATGTCAGTGCCAGCAAAGCCATTGAATATAAATTTTAATAAAAATAGAAACGATATATACCAGCACTTAACAAAGGTTAATATTAACCTACTTAACATATCTATCAAATACAAAAAATGGCTTATGTAATACACCTATAAAAAAATGTATATTTGTTTGGAAACCTTTAGATTATCATATGTGAATATATTTCAGTTTCAATAATATTACATACATGTATCGAATTAAATAACCTCATTTTTTTGAAGTCGGTAAAAGTCACGTACATATAACAAAGGAACATACACAAGAACACATCACTACCCATTAATTAAGAAGAACCTTAGTAATCTAACGTTTCAATTCAGCCTCTTAATCCTAACATAACTTCACTAATGACCAAGTAAATACATCAGGGTGCGAAGTCTCTTCAAAGGAGTACTTCGCCCTCGGATTAATTATTACTCAACCTAATATTGTTCGGCGGGTTTAGTAAATCATGATATTAGGACCTTATGCCATAGATTAAGAAAACCGTATAGACGCGAAACTTATGTAAATTCTGGAAAATTAATTGTTTTTCACGTTGACTAACAATTTAATTTGTCCGTTAATCCAAAACACAACTGCCATTCTTTGACAGTTGTATGAAATAGATGTAACACGAAAAAAATATGTGTGTCGTTTTAATAAAAATAGTAGATTGCTATACAAGGATCGAAAGGAATTGATCAATCCCATATGAGGTATTTAGACTATAGTCCGAATAGGAATTGGTGACTTTCATCCGTGTTAAACACTCTAATTTTCATTTCGAATATAAGGAGTTAAAAAGTAGTAGTTTGGGCAACGTTTTAGAATTCATTTTTTATCAAATATTAGTCTACAAAACCGAGATTTTGAATTTTGGTACAGCTTACAAAATTAGTATCCCCCCAAATTATAGTAAAATTTTTAAAATTTTAAATATGGAACACACTGCGTCGCAGCCACCGACCGTCCCGCGTAATAGGATTTTTTTTTTAATTTACACTGGCGGTTTATACACTCACAAGACCGCAGCCTTTATTTTTTATTTTCGATATTTTTCTTAATAAATTATGTAATATTTGTCGTAACCGAGACTACCAAATTTTGTTCTATGTTTAAAATTCTTCTCGCCCTAGAGAGGGAAGCAATTACTATTAGTATTTCCCACCCAAAGGTCCAGTAGCGTCTTCCACCCGCTACTCGGATCAAACAAACACTACTTTCTGAGTATGAGAAAGGAAAAATAATTTCCCTGACTGTAGCTACTATCCTGTGCTACGTATGCTGTCGAAATAATAATCTAAGGATTATCTACCGCTACGACGTGCAACATCGCTTGTGTAACTTGTGCCAACCCTGACGATGTTGACCGTTTCTTACCCCCGAAACTATAGGCATTTAGAACGCTTTTGGAATCGAAGTTTCGCTTCTTTAAATTCTTGATCTATGCTAATACTGTGAATACTGTGATACTGCATTATAACGTCAATGAAGGGCTGACTTCAAACTGTGCCTTTGAGGTTATACACAGACTGTATATCTATTAGAGAAATGTCTTCTTAGACCGTTTAATCCCGACCCTTGTCGCTATTAGGTCGATTTACACAATCTAGGGTTTGTAATACATTATTAGGTGGATGATTCACGAAGGTTAATGCTTTCTGAATAGTAATCATGAATAGTTTTAGAAATATGAATCGATGAATGTCAGATAAGTGCGTCACTTATGCAGATTGCAGTAACAAATTATTGATCGGGGAACGTTTCATCTATGATTTATTAAAGAAAAATAAAATTTTGTCGAGTTTTTCGGTGAAAATTCTCAGCAGCATTTTAAAACGTACCTACTTTCTTTTCGGCATCTCATTTACTCGATAATTTTGTAGCACAATTGCTAGTAAGTTTCGGTTTTTAATAATTTATTCCATCATATTATCTGTGATTACGTCATAGTTCGTTGAACGTAAGGTCGTCGTAATTTTGTACGCGACTGGCCGAAAAACCACTATTAGTACGGTGGTGGGTTATTTAATTTCGGAATGTCAATTGATTTCAATACATTTTGTAGAGATGGAGACCAGGTTTTTTTGGCTAGTTCCTACACAGGCTTTGGGAGTGTCCATTGTAAAACACATGTAGATCCTTGTATGTTTAAATGTTTTATATTAAGTGTCTTTTATTCAAGTTTTCAAGCCACCTGTTTGGTTCCATTTTATGCGTTAAAGTTACTAAACCTACAAATAATGTTAAAGAATATCCACCAAGAGTAACGTTCCCTGAAAAAGGAATTAAAGTCGATAGAACATTAGTTTACGTTGTAACAAATTATTCGATTCATTAACTCCCTAAACGGACCTTGTAAAAGAAATGGGCTTACGTATTTTCAGACTGAAGACACAAATCGCCAAATAATTAGTTGTGTCTTTAGAAAAGTCTGGTTCGAAAAAAGAGGTTCTGAATGAACAAAACTTTCAGCTTTTATTTGAATTTCTAAGAAATAGGTAGGAACTGGTATTATCTTACGTCAATTTTTTTTTTAAATTGTTGTTGTACAGATGAATCTCTTTATAATTATATTCGAGCAGGGTGATGTCCACTACAGGATATTAACCTATTGATTTTCAGAACATAACGTAGGGATCTGAAAAAATGAAAACATGTGTTTTACAATCTACTGTTGTCATTCAATGTCTGAAACATAGTGAAAGGCCGACTTGGTTTGAACGAATTTATTCAGGAATCTCATAAGCTTGTACAAGGGAGGGTTATGAAAGCCGATGGTACCAGGGCGACATATAAAGGGCACAAGTTATTGCGCTCGTTTTTCTCGACTCGTCAGGTATGCACCTAAGTAAGTTATGGCGCCAAAGAATTCCTTTCTATATTAAGCAGGCAGATATGATCCTATAAAGAAAACAGTTGTTTTTCAACCATTTTATGAAAAATATAATTGGACGTACTTATGCAAAAGGGACCAACCTTTACAATGACAGTTTCGAGAAAAAACGATTTTGATTAAAATTGTGTTTAGAAAGTAAACTGTTCATAATTATAATAGGATCACTTTGCAATGTAGTGTACGAGGAAGATACTGCATTTTATAAATGTATGTGATAAAAAGTGTAGTTTTTATGTAAAGGTATTATTTTAGGTTCCGTACCTCGAAAGGAAAAAACTGTTCCCTTATAGGATCACTCGTGTGTCTGTCTTTCCGTCTGTCAGAGCCGATTTACTCCGAATCTAGTGGACCGAGCAGTGGTGGAGCAGTGGTGGCCCAGTGGTAACGGCCGTGACTTACGAGTTGTACGTCGTGGGTTCGAACCCAGGCAGGCGTTTTACTTGGTGTAAATTATTTCATCACCACTGCTCTCAAAACGGTGAAAGAAAACATCGTGAGGATGTCCTAGAACCAAAAAATCGAAGACATGTGACCTCTACCAATCCGCACTGGACCCGCGTGGTGGATTACGGTCCACTCCCTCTCACGGAGAGGAGGCCTGTGTCCCGCGGTGGGGAACGTTATAGGCTGATTATGTACTGGCCCGATTAAGTTGAAATATGGTAAACATATGAATTTTTATGACCCAAACACGGTCATGTATCTTAAATAAATGGATTTTTAATATGAGGGTCACTTTTGGAGGCAAATTAGAAAACAAAAAAAAAGGTTTGCGAACTTTACCGTGTCACATATCAAATAAAAGGGCCTATTGTGAGGGTTTCAATTATGTTTTTTTTTATAATTTTGACGTAAAGAGTTTCAAAGTTATTTAAGAAGATAGATGAAAATTGACCATTCCTCCCATATCTCCGAAGTTACTGGCCATAAAATAAAATAAAAAATCAGAAAATAGTTTTTTTACAGAAACGGTAGGTGCCAGGAAAACCTATAAGAAATCTATGTTGTTAAAATAACTTGGTAAATCTCTCAATATTGTGCGTACAAATTTGCAGTTGGATTGTATGGGGCAACATGCTTTTCAACTACAATGTTAAGTTTGTTCTTGGGATAGATTCATCCTAACTACGGAACCCTTCATTGTGCGTGGTCTGACACACACTTGGCCGGTTTTTTAGGGTTCCGTACCTCAAAAGGAAAAAACGGAACCCTTATAGGATGGAGGACTTTGTTGTCCGTCTGTCTGTTTGTCTGGCCCCTTGACCTTGACCCTTTATCTTGAGAACGCGTGGAGGTATCAAGTTGAAATTATAACTATATACTTACTTAAATCTACCGTCCCTTGAAGCTGTGAAAAAATTCTAAGTTAACGTAAAAAAAGATGCGGCCGCAAAAAACGTATATTTCGCCACTCTCAAGGGAATCATAATTTATAGGGTACTTTCCGTTGACCTAGAACTATGACAAGTAATATCGTCTTATACTACAAGTACAGGGAAAATCTGAAGACTATACATTTTTAATTAAATCATAAGAAACATAGTCTTCATTTAAAGTATGTAATCAATTATTGATGTTAAGCAACGGTATGCGCGCTCATAATTATATGGGTGACTAAATCACATTGTAGATTTTTTTAAACTTTTATTAATTTGTACAGAAGAGAAAAATCAGAAAACCGTATATTTTTAATTAAATCACAAAAAAAAAACAAGAAACGGGGTTCCAAATTTTGAAGTAAGTTAACCGTGTCATGTGGGGTATCGTATGAAAGGACTTCAACGACGAGGCGGAGTGGTTCTGGGAGGCCATGTCCGACATATGTAACGTGGCAATGCCCCGGGTCCAGCCTTGACGTGCCTCGCGCCAGGTGTACTGGTGGTCGCAGGAGCTGACGGCTCTACGCACTGCGTGCGTGGCTGCGCGACGCCGGTACACTAGGCACCGCAGGCTCCGTATCAAACCTCCGAATAAGGAAACCATTCAGGCGGAGCTGTACGAGGGGTACAGAGCGGCGAAGACCGCCCTCCAAGCGGAGATCCTGCGGGCCAGGGGATTGGCCCGCGAGAAGTCGCTGGCGACTCTGGACAGGGACCCGTGGGGATGACCGTACAAGGTGGTGCGGGATAAACTCCACCCATGGGCTCCCCCGCTGACGCAGAGTCTCCGGCCCCAGCTTGTGGAGGACGTGGTGAGCGCACTGTTCCTTTCGCGAGAGGAACACACCTCCCCGCCCATGGCCCCGCCTACTGCGGTGCCCGATGTGGACCACACCGCCCACGACGACGACGACGACGATGCTCCGGAGGTGACTAAGGTAGAAATGAGAGCGACGGTACACGGGCTTAATGCCAAAAATACCGCCCCAGGACCCAACGGCTTACCTGAGAAGGCCTGGGTCCTGGCCTTGAAGGCTCTCGGGCCTTGACTAAGGGGGCTCCTAAGCGCATGCTTGGAGAGGGGCCAGTTCCCGCTTCGTTGGAAGACGGGGAAACTGGTCCTCATAAAGAAAGCAGGGTGCCCTGCGGACTCTCCGTCCGCTTATCGGCCCATCGTGCTGCTCGACGAGGTAGGCAAGCTCTTTGAAAGAGTCATTGCAGACCGCCTCGTCGGCCAGCTGGTGCGGGTGGGGCCAGATTTGGCAGAGAGCCAGTTTGGTTTCCGCAGGGGGCGCTCTACTGTGGACGCCATCATGCGCATGCGAGCCCTGACGATGGGGAATGCTGTTGCCCAGGGTGGGGTCGTCTTGACGGTGTCTCTATACATCGCCAATGCCTTTAATACCCTGCCCTGCAGTTGCATCAGGGAGGCACTCTGGTACCACCGGATGCCGACCTACCTCTGTCGTGTGGTCGAGGTCTATTTGACGGACAGGGCCGTCATCTACCCCAGTCACCAGGGAGTGTGGAACCGGCAAGAGATGTCGTGCGGTGTCCCACAGGGATCGGTCCTGGGGCCGCATCTGTGGGACATCGGATACGACTGGGTGCTGCGCGCCGACCTCCCTAGTGGCGTCAGCGTAGTGTGTTACGCTGACGACACGGTGGTCCTGGCGCAGGGGAGGTTGCACCAGGCGGCGGCCGAAGTAGTGGCACGTGGGGTTGCGACAATCGTCGAAAGGATCCGGCAATTGGGACTCGAGGTGGCCCTGCACAAGTCCGAGGCCATGTGTTTTCATGGTCCTCGGAAGGCGCCACCGTTGGGGTCCCAAACTGGAGCAGGCGGGCGCTGCTTTGAAGCGGCTCCCGCCTAATCTAGGGGTCCAAACGCATCCTGCCGGAGGCTCTATGCGGGGGTCGTGCGGTCCATGGCCCTCTACGGGGCTCCTGTTTGGGCGCGCTCTCTGGCGCTGCGGCCAGCCCGCCGGTTGAGCGCGGCCCAGAGGGTCATGGCAATCCGGATGGTCCGGGGATACCGCACGGTCTCCTGTGAGGCAGCGAGCCTCCTTGCCGGATTGCCGCTATGGGATCTGGAGGCAAAAGTCCTCGCGCACGAATGGGAGTGGCGCGAGGAGGCGAAACGCCGGGGCCTAAGTCCGTTGCCACGAGAAATCGCGGCACAGCGGACGGAGCTCCGGCGGGATCTCATGGCGTCATGGAGAGTACGGTTGTCGCAACCCAGTGCTGGGCACGCCACAATTGCGGCGATAAGTCCCTTCTTTAAGGAGTGGCTAGAGAGGCACCACGGCGTCCTTACCTTCCGCCTGATGCAGGTCCTCACCGGACACGGCAGCTTCGGGAGGTTCCTGTGTCGGATAAGGCGGGAGGAAACGCCCGGTTGTCACCACTGTGTAGATCGCCCGGAGGACACGGTGGAGCATACGGTGGAGGTCTGCCTGGCTCGGGCAGAGCACCGCCGTGTCCTCGTGGAGGCGATCGGTGGCAGAGACCTCTCGCGTCCGGCCCTGGTTCAGGCCATGGTACGGAGCGAGAGGCCATGGGCAGCCGTCACCTCCTTCTGCAAAGCAGTAATGCTCGCGAAGGAGGAGGCGCGACGGTTGAGGGAAAGGCAAGTTTCGCGCCCTCTCGCCCCTAGCCGCCGCAGGAAACACCCAGGGCGTCGGGAATCCCGGGCGGATTTCCGGCCACCGTAGGCGCGGGTTTGCGGACGCTGAGCTTTGGGTAGCTCACCGTCCGGTAAAGACCAGGCCCGGGTCGACGGCGCGTTGTATTCCACGTGCGCCTCAAAGAGATGTCGTCAGCACATAGGTAGGGGTCCAGTAGGGCCGATGCCTGCCGGGGTCGCGGGAATGTACTTATGGGTCACCGAGTCCCCTGGCAACACAGGCAACAGGAAGGAATACGGGTGGGTTTTTCAGTAAGAGTCTGACACACCCTCCCGCTCCGCTCCGAGCGGGAGAAGTTATATGATGATTTCCCACCCAAAAAAAAAAAAAGGTGAATCCGCAGTTGTAGCCCAAGAAATTACAAATTTCATACGTTTTTTTGCAATTTGCAGGACATATTTCTTATGGAAAAGTTCTTATAGAACATATCTCACTAAGAGAGTATTTCTCTAACTTTCTTTTATGGTCGTGAATCATATTTTGATCAAGATACAACCTGACACTGACCTGCAAATAGAAAAATACGTAAGAAAATTTATATTTCACGAGCTACCACTGCGGATCCACCTTAAATAATCGTAACTACTAAAAGTTCAAGGTTAGACACTATATTTTATGACGTCATAAAAAAGCGTTGGCAAAATACTCTACAAGCTGTCGACGTAAGAATAGAACCTTAACGGTTGTCATTCTACGTCGTAAAAGTTGACTCACATTATAAACACACAAGTAAACACACAAGCTTACGCGTTGTACGTAAGCTTGTGTGTTTACGAGGACTTGATAAAGTTTCCTTGCTAGTAAATTGCTTTTGTAATTCGTGATGATTAAGTAACGCCATTTTATAACCTCTTTTGAATCTTTGCACTCTTGTTACTAGATACCTAGACAACATTTAGTGCTTTCCATGAGAGGTCAAAACAACGCTCGTGGACGTAAGTGTCTTCCCCCACCCTAATCCTTATTTAGTTGGGGTCGGCACAGCATGTCTTTTTCACTCCCACCCCTCCTACAGGAGAGGGTAGGGAAACCCAAAGACGCGTCCCCAATTTGTGGGGACCGAGAGAACTATCCCTCGGGCAAGGGGCTAAAAAGCCCCAATACCAATTGCGCGCGCCACCTTCTGGGGCGCAGAGACGACCACGAGCATATCTTTTTCTCCCAAACACAAAGTTGCTTTTTATTTAAATTTAAAATTTAATCCAGATTTGTAAGTGATTCACCTACTTATTATATTTAATATTATTTATCTATATCTATCTACTTATATATTATTATTATAAAGAGGGAAGATTTGATTTTTATTTGGATTGGAGGATTTAACTCTAAAAACCGGCCAAGTGCGTGTCGGACCACGCACAATGAAGGGTTTCGTAGTTGGGATTACTTGGGTCGAATTTATTCCAAAAACAAACTTAACATTGTAGTTGAAATCAAAATCAAAGTATTTTTATTCCACATAAACCTACATGGGCACTTATGCAACGTCAGAAGCTAGGTGCACGGTTCCAATTGGTCGTTTTTCAAGAAACACTTTATGCGTGACGTCATACTCTTTAGGTACATGTAGGTACCTACATCTTAGGGGTGCTACACACGTGTTCGGCATGTTCGATTCGGCAGTATTTGTTGAACAACAAACCCGACCCGTAGCAATTTATATACATAGTCGGCCTTCATTCGGCTTGTGCCGATCGACAAACTCCGTTCGCATCTACCGGCGCTGAATCAAGTTCGGATCCGTTCGGCACAATTCGAGGTAAGCTGACTGTCTTCCCTACATAATATTATATCTGAATTTGCCGCCCGGCTGTGCCGAATCATACTGACCCGAATGAGTGAAGCAATGAAGTGCCTATAATTAAAATGACAGATGTGCCTACTCGGAATCGTTAGCAGCGATCGGTTTTGCACTGAGGATGCTTTGTTTGGAGATGTTTCGATATTCTTATATAGTTGGTTAAAACGAAACAAAAATTTATGTTCGTTCAACTCGTCAGAATGTAGGGGAACAGAACATTTTAGTCTTAGTTATTATATTAAAAGTTATTCATAATGATGAGTACAATGAACCTTCAGAGGATGCCCATGAATTCAATTTCACCCTGTTTACGTAACTTTAATGTTAGTAAAAATTGAGAATTACACAGAAAAAACAATCCTATGATAAAACAAAGAGTTCTGAGTTGAATTATGTAAGAAAGTGAATTTCGTAAATAGTGCAGTTGACTCTTTCTTATTTGTTGCCGTCAATTCAATCCTGTATATTAAAAAAAAACACTTTACCATGCCATTTTATTGAATTAATCTTTTTGTTTTATTTTGTCAATCGACTACAACTACTTAAAACGGCTGTCATATAATCAATACGTCATGTCAATAACGAATTTATTGTATCCTATTACGTTTGTCCAGTTACCACAATACAATTTAACATCGTAAAGACCGAATGAAATATCGCATCCGCGATGAAAACCCTTTAAACACTCTTGTATTGATCTACCTATTGTTAAACGTTGCATCTAAAAATCAAACTACATATATATACCAAAATTTAGTAAAGTGCCTTTATTTACCGCTGTTTTATTCAGTGCTCTCTAACAGTGTAAAAACGTGCATAATAAAAGTTTTTCGAATAGTTTGTTTGTTTCAAATTCAACCTGTTGATCTTGCAGTATATTGCAACTACGGCGAACCAGACCATTCCAGCGGGATTACAGAAAATATTAAACGAAAACTAAACCTTGTTAGGTAAATACAATTCTAAAACTGGGCAAAGCTAACACACGTTGGTTTTTTGGAGCACGAATAGTATTGTATAGAAACTAGAATCGTAGGTTTTATGAACCGTACTACCCATAATCCTTTGTACGACAATGCCGCTTAGGAGAAGTGTCATCACAGTCACAGATCCGTCACTTTTCTATGGTGAATATGGCTTTACTCGATTCTTCATCAAACAGAACAACAGTCATCAGAATAACCAGTGATGGTGATGATAACATTTAGTGGCGACAGTAATAAGATGAGTGAGCATGATCCTTTATGCGTCGAAAAAGATGTACCTACCTTAGTAACATGTAGTGTAGCCAGATGTTAGTAAACCCATTATTTTAACGTACTATCGGCCCAAGTTAAGCATGCTCACTTAAGAAAATATTCCTGCGAGAGCGCAGCTAGTGAAAAACCACACCCCTTCCTAGTTTCCCCCAATTAGAGACAATATGCATTTGTGTGAGTAATGAGCGAGTAACATAAAATAACAAACATTAGCTAGAGCGCGGCAGTGCCAATTTGCTCTCGCTAATTGTTGACGCTTCCCTTAAATTCCTATCGCCATTTCATTTTACGACCTGTTTATTTCTATCGGACTGATTGCCTGCCTAACTGTGACCTCTGCTTGTATACCGGACTGTGATCGAAAGCCTCTTCTTGACCCTAGCTTGTATCCTGGACTGTGTGTGTATTGTGTGTGGGCTGTGACTAACGTGGTGCAACCATGACGACCCGAAACCTGATTCAGGAAGAAAGGAATCAAATTATTGTTTTGCATAGACAAGGGTTAAATATATCCCAAATAGCAGTGGAGTTGAACATGCAAGTAAGTTATGTTTTTGTATTCAGACAGAGGGAGAGATATAGAAATAAATAAAGTGATAGTAATATTATTATTTCATAGTTTGCATTTTTCCTTATATTGCAATTTAAAAACAAATTCCATGAAAAATATTGGTATTCAGCTGCATCCGGTTAGACTGGAAGCCGACCCCAACATAGTTGGGAAAAGGCTAGGCAGATTTATATATAAAAATAATAAAATTATTATAACTTTCAGATGGATTCTTTTTAAAAGTCTCATAAGATATTACCTACTTATAGTAATGCATTCAAATAAGATTGTTCTTTTTATTTATTTTTGCTTTCAAAGACGTTGTTGGAGCCTTTTATGACCCGATAATAAATCCTAAACCAAAACAACCTAAACAATGGTGCCTTATCTCACAGCGTCGTTGCCGCATTTTAATTAGAAAAACCAGAGCGCATTCGTCGCATTTCTAGAGGCTTGATCATTATATTTCAAACTACAATTTTTTTCGCCCAAGCACAAGATAATTGTTTTTTATAATTATTTTTAACATTTATTTTATCATAATACTGCAGATGGAAAGTAATTGACAATAATGTAAATTTTTGTTAGTAGTGCTCGTAAATACTTACCAAAAAAACTTAAAAAAAATTGCACACATAGTTTTAAATACTAACGATTTAGTGCTTGGCTGGCCGATAAAATAGCAAGTACTTACTATTTTTTCGGCCAAGCACTAGATCGTTGGTATTTAACCACGAAAAACCTTTAGAAATGCCACGTTGCCAGCCGGCACGGGATAAACACTTTTAAATAGTAGAGATAAAGCACAAATTTGCTTGGGACAGTTTCATACAATGTTGGAATTTACGCTATGCCATTTTTCTTACTCATAGGTATACGAGGTGTAAATTGCAATATCTGAAAACCTCTTAAGGGGTCATTGTACTAATCATTATGAACAACTTTTACTACGGGACCAAACCTGAAATCGCGAAAAAAAAACAGCTGTTCCCTACATTTATGTTCGCGTAACTCGTCAAAATGTATGGACCAGCTGCTTTTTTATCGCGATTTCAGGTTTGGTTCTCATAGTAAAAGTTGTTTATAATGATGAGTAATGACCCCTTAAGAGATTTTCAGTTATTGCATTTACAACTTGTATTTTAAAATATAGTTATGAATGTTATAGGTAACTACTTAAATTAGTTATAGAAAAGTTAAGAGTTTATTTATCATGAAGTCAACCAAAATGCACACCTTAAGTATTTCAATACTTATAATTTTTATTTATAGTGTACTAGTTGTGCCCTTTGAATAAGACTTTTGTAGTGTACTCGTATTATTATACCTACTTAGTTCCTATATTATGTAAAAAATCGATGCTGATTGTTTTTTTTTTTTTTTTTTCGTTAGAGAACAACGGTGCGCCGCTGGGTGCGAAGATATGAAGAAGGAGAAATTACAGAACGCGTTCGTGCACCTCGACCCCGGGCTATAAACGAAAACGAGTTAAATAATATGATAGCCACGTATGAAGAGAACCCGTTCACACCCACTCGCAGTTTCGCACAAGAATACGAAGTTTCCATGCAAACTATTACAAACGAGTTGCATCGAGCTGGAGTCCATCACAGACGTCCCGCAAAAAAAAATATTTTGACGCAGGAGCAGAAAGCTGCTCGCGTGCGATTCGCTCGTGACTACAGGGACTTCGATTTCTCTTACGCCATATTTTCTGATGAAAAGTGCTTTAGGTCTAGCCAACAAGGTCGTCGGAATTTATGGCGTGTAGATAACACAAGATACGAACCTCGAAATGTGAACCCAAATGCAGAATCGGGAAGAATTGTAGTGAACATGTGGGGCTGGATGAGTGCTGCTGGACCAGGTGAGCTCGCTTTTATACCAGGGAGGGCAAACGGCCAAACGTATTTAGAGGTGCTACAAACCATCATGGTACCCACAGTGCGCACGGTGTATCCACAACTGGACGTGCCAGAATTTTATTTTTTCCAGGACAATTGCCCGATACACCGTGCGCGGGTTGTTCAAGAGTGGTTGCGAGGGCAACCACAAATTAAAACAGTGCCATGGCCCTCCCGATCGCCAGACTTAAACCCCATTGAAAATTTGTGTGGTTTAATGGTCCAGAGATGGGATAGTAGAGCAGAAAGAACGAAGGAAGCACTTGTCACACATTGCGAACAAGTTTGGGACACATTCAGAGGTTCGAATTTGTGCGAAGTCCTGGCTAGGTCCATGCGTAGCCGTTGCGATGCTGTGATAGATGCGGGAGGAGCAGCGACGAAATATTAAGTTAATATAATTTTTAACATGCACTATGTTAATTAACGAAAGGCGTTCCCGTTAACCCGCAATAGTCCAAACATGCTACAATTAATATTACCATTTAAAAATTCGCGAAAAAAAATCAGCTGCTCCCTACATTTTGTTAAGCTAGGTATGCGAACATAAATGTAATGAACAGCAGATTTTTTTTCGTGAATTTTCGAATGGTCATATTTTGGTAGCATGTGGACGCTATACTATTGCGGGTTAACGGGAACGCCTTTCGTTAATTAACATACTGTATAATTACATTATACAGGGTTATTTTTCTAACACCTGGTAGGACTATATTAGTACAACCACTTTTGATCTATGACTTTTTAGAATACCAAAAGTAAACTTTCAAGTTTTTGTTGTAATATTTGTAATAACACTTTTTAGATCTGTATTTTGTAGTAAGTACCGCTGCGACCCTGCATTCGCAACGCACTGTTTGTTTATTTAACTACTTACATATTTTGGTACCGCGTAGAGTTGTTCAAATTTAGAGCGATCAAAATAAATATTTTTAATTGTATTATGAAATTATTTTTTTATGAATTATTAAAAGTCATACAACAAAAGTTGTTATTTATGATGTTAGTATTATAGTCCTACGAGCTTATTAGTGTTTTATCATCAAATGACTTCTCCCGCTCTGGGCGGAGCGGAAGGTCGTGTCAAACTTTTACTGACTAAAACCCACCCGTGTTCCTTCAGTTGCCTGTGCCAGGGCCATGGTATCTCTTTCGAACAACCCGCGACTCCGGCGGCTTGCAAATAACCCTGTATAGCTATTTTTATTAGATTTATTTTTATTATTCCAATTTGTATTATATTACTTCGTTGATTAATGTCACAGGGTAGACTGTAGACCGTAATCATAGTTTAAAATATTGCCAACGATTTTGAAGTCTTCTTGTAAAATTATTGATGTCAATTTAGTGTCATGTTGCCTTTATTGGTGGATTTGTTGTTTAATTTACAATCAATGTTGTCATAAGCCCCGATCTCGTTAGTTTGTTATTTTACATATTCAGTAGTGTCATCATATCCGTCCACCTCATAAATAATTGATCTCATTTGCTTGATAAACCTAGTCTGTAGTGTAATGTAATTATTGCAAATTATAAAAATTATTAAGATTCTTAAATTGTACTAATCTTAAAACTTTTCAATTTCATTAGAACTGCACGAGCAATATTCTCCTAATCTTATTTACTGACAGGCTTTTTGCCTGTTGTTGTTGTGTTGTCTGTTTGTCATTGTTGTGTTGATTTCATATTTTGAACTTTACGATATAAGTGTAGATAAATACAGTTTATAAATGATATTATGAGTAAGAATCTTTTCACTTATAATATTTTGCATTTTGATGATAATTTCTGTGTAATTTTTTGTTATAATATGTTAATTTCTGGATGAATCTTTAATGTTTTGAAAAAGTCTATTATAAATAAATTAAGTTACTTATATTGTTTTTTTTTCTACAACAGCAAATCCTTAAAATTGTTCTCAAGTAGATTTTAACTAACTGTTTATTTTTTCACACTGAGATTACAGCCGATAGTTTCATACAAAAAGCACTTACTATACATCTTTTATTATACAGATAAGATTTAAATATCAACCTAAATAAATCTTGAATCCTGCATAATGTTAAATGAAAACAAACTAAAAATATATATTTCACTAGTACCCAACATTTTATTTCAATCCTTTCACTCTCACTGCTGCCAAGGCACAAATTATAGTTCAGTTTAATTACTTGATAAGCTTCTGAATTTTAAAGTGGCGTAGGAACTGAATCATTGTTAGATTTGTCAAAAAAAAACTTGACATGCATGATTTCGCTTAAAATCATGAATTGTCAAACTATGACTAGAGCATGAATTATAAAAGAGTAAAGTGTTGGTTTGATTATAATCCAGTCTTAAAGTGCTCATCCTGCACGGCATGCCTGGGCATTTTAATTGCAACGATACCTTGTTCGTTATACAGGCTGAAATTTAATTCATGGGTATCCTCTTAAGGGGTCATTGTACTCGTGATTATGAACAACTTTGACTATGGGAACAAATATGAAATCGAGAAAAAAAAATTGCTGTTCCCTACATTTTGTCGAGTTATGCAAACATAAATGTAGGGAACAGCTGATTTTTTTTTCGCGATTTCAGGTATGGTCTCATAGTTGAAGTTGTTCATAATGATGAGTACAATGACCCCTTAAAAGGATGCCCATGAATTCAATTTCACCCTGTATTATTTTAATGAATAAAAGGTAATATTACAATTACCTACTGTTAAAAGTATTAAACCAAATACAAGGAACAACTGCAAAACATTTGAGATAATCCTAAGGTAATAAAAAAACGTATGGCCCTTGTATTAAGCCGTCCTCTATTGTTTAACCGAATTTCCAGACATTCCCACTAAATAACAATGGGTCTTAGATAATGAACTTATTTTTATTTCAGTTGCAAGAGTTGTGCGGCTTGCGGCCTTGCGTTAGCTACAAACAAAAAGCTCTGATAACATTGTATGAACTGCGCAGAGTATTGGTTCAAATATTACTGTAATTTTCAAGTATTCCCAAATTGCCCAAGTATAAACAAACACATAGAAATTTAGATAGTTATTTACTTTTAATAAAGTCGATTAAACACAAAAAATTTCAATATAAACATTTGATACCTTCATGCAGTGCCGGTCAACGCACCTATACCTAACGTATTCAGGGAGCCGTGAGATAAAAGGTAAACAAACCATAAATGTCCGTTCAATCGATTTTGAATGCTATTGTGTTGGTGGCATGACAAATGGCAGCTGCAGTAAACAGTTGGTATTGTAACCACTTTTTTGCCTTTAATGCCATCCATAAGCCTACGGAATAGAAGTAAAAATCGGTGGAACGGACTGTAATAAAACGGTTCGTTTCAATGTCTCATCTTATTGTTAAGGGAATATGGTGCGGTTGCTGCGGCATGCGGCATCACATAGGATATGGTGAAAATTGGAGAGGCAGTGAAAGTGTTCATAAATAACCTATATCTATAGACCCGATAGAGAGAGGAAAATATTAAAGTGGATTAATACATATAAATTGTAGTTTATTAGTTATTACAAATTATTTTTGTAAATACTGCAATATCAATAATACATTTTCTAAACCAAACAAACAGAAGATATGAGTACTAAAATTAATTCTTGTCAATAATAAAATAACAATTCAATTCAATAACAAAGAGCTCACGCCGCCGCCGAGCCGCGCTGGCCGTGCCCATTAAAAACTCGTCTCTTAGCAGAAACAAGTGAGCATAGTACGCTCCTAGTGTGAGTGTCACACATTCTATACATGATTATACTAATACGAACACCACTAAAATACGCTTTGTGCATCCTATTGGTCAAAACTCGTGCATTGTGCGATCGAGTCGTGAGTCGTGCTATGCGATTATCGCCTTTAAGGTGAGCATGCGGAACTTTGGCCGATAGTACAAACTAGATTCCATAGCAAGCACAATAAAAAAGAACAAACGTACCGCCCAGCAATGTGTACCACCGTTTAGGAGCACAGACATTTTTTATTTATTACAAAACGTGTTACCTACGTGTTTTTATGTGTTTCTGCGGGGATTTATCCGGGCACAATGCAAATAGTGCCGCTGTGGGGGAATTGTGGGCAAAAACACGAATTACAACGAATCTGGGCAATACGTTTGTAACGTGATTGGCACATTATGTTTATGGGAAGAAGGCAAGTTACGGTGTTCAGTTGTTTTACGTTTCACATTTTTCAGAATGCGTTGTGGTAGAATTAATCCTGTTACACCGTATTATGTTGAGCATGCTTAAATTACCATTAAAGTTAAACCTGCTAAGGAACCCTTTTATAATGTGAAGACGTCAATACAACAATAAATGAAAGCACTGGCAATATATAGGAATATTTTGAAACTATCAAATTAATATACCCAAACATCGAAATTGAAAACGTGACTTTTTCCAACAGACTAAATGGATGGGCTGATTATGGGTTTTGCCCATCTTTGACCAGCTATCATTACTAAAATATATATATATATTTTAGTATATATACATTTGGGAACGTCATTAGATATACGCAGTTAAATTTATTGTCTTATTGTCGTCGCCACCTTATATACCCAAAATTGAGAACATTAAATTCTTCATTTAAATACTTGTATGACAAATAAAAGTGCTTTGTAATCTCGGAGAGTAAATTGATACATGCAAATGTCAAACTCCAAAACAACAATCATTTAAAATGTCAAATTTGTCTGTGGGATTAAAAAACGAACTATAGTTGCCCAGCACCTTTTAAACTAGTTTAATAAGAAAATAAGTACCTATTTACTTAAACCTTAATAATTAATTTATTACTAATACAAATCATGTTTCGTTCGTCAATATTTAAGTTTGGCACTCTACCAAGATATTGCGGCCAATGAAAAGTAAATTCGATCAAAATTAATTCGTGATGTAAACAAGGTATTAGGTGTACCTACTACCTTGTTTACATCTCCTATTATAATACATTTTAAATATTTCTGCAAAACTCATCAGAGTTTCCTGAATCTGTTTTGTTGAAAATGTGTGGGTTTCTGCTAAAATTTCAAACAGGAAAACTGTCGCAAGTAATGTAGAATCTCTGTTAAACACGATATTAATTACCAAATTCCCAGAACTGACAACGGCTTTGGTACGACAATGGTGTAGGTAGATAATAAAACAATGGTTAATAATGACATGTCTTTAATCGTACCTCAAATAATACCCATTATGCGCTCCTAAAAATATTATTGAACACTCTAATTAATGATCCGTGCCTCGGAAAGCACGTTAAGCCGTTGGTCTCGGCTGTTATTTGTACATCTTTGATATTTGTTACGGGTCGTAGAAGCCCGAAAGTCTGACAACCAGTCTTACCAAAGGGTATCGTGTTACCCAGTAGTTACTGGGTTGTGGAGGTCAGATAGGCAGTCGCTCCATGTAAAATACTGGTATTCAGCTGCATCCGGTTAGACTAGAAGCCGACTCCACCATATTCGGGAAAAGGGTAGGCAGATAACTCTCATGATTACGTCTCTTTTTTGAACCTCAAATAATAATTATTTTGGGTCTGACTTTAACTGCTACCAACTTCGATGTAGGCTGTATGATAGGAAATGGGTTTATCACAGTTCTAACTTAACCTAATCGTAAGTAAGTAAGCTAGGGCACCCTAGAGCAGATGGTCCAGGGTGCCCTAGCTTTATTACTGCGACCAATTCGGCTCGCGCTTGGTTGGTCACAGTTCCAACCTAACCTAACCCGTTCGCTCGGGGTACTCTAGCTTAGTTATTGCGACCAACTGTAAAAAAAGGACAGAAAATTGTGCAGAAGGTCATTAAGTTTTTAGAGAATCAGTTAATTATTTCCCGTTAATAATTATAGATATTTCCTTGCCATTAGTACCAGCCAAAATATAAAAATTATAATTCTTCAAAATATACAGATATTTAAATAATATACACTATATTACACTTTATTCTATGATTAGATATTGAACATCTGTGTCTGAACTAGATATAAATTACTGTAACGGACGTGACCGCTCTCCCCTGTTGTAGGCGACACTTAGAAATTAACTTTGTTTGACCTCTATTAACAGGGTCAAATTAAATTAGTTAGCAAGACTCCGCAGACTCGATGGGAATAAAAAAAATAAACACGATAAAACAACAAAAAAATTATGAGAATTTGTTTTGAGTCATCAGCCACCGGTAGTGTAGTAGTCACATGAAATATCAGATTTAAAAAAAAATGTGTAAACTTCACAGATGTGATGGGTTTCGATATCTAAACACAATAAAACAAAAAAAATGAGTGTAAAGTCGGTTTACGAACGATAATTTTACGTGATAACGAGAGAGAGATGCGTCACAAGCCGAACGCTGAGGCCGATCGTGCCGCTGTATCGCTAGTTCTGCACTCTCGCTTGCAAGCTCGGCTCAGGCGGAACGTGACACTTTTTCTTGCGTGCAGCGGGGCGTTCATCGTCTTATAAGACGTTATCACGTGAAAAAGAAACAGCTTTTCTCAACTCATACCTCAAGTAACATCACTAATGCCGGTAGCACACCTCTGCTGCGAAACGCTAGCAGCGAAACCGCGGTAGTTCAATTCAACTGGCTCGCGTCATAGTCCGCTTCTCGAATCCGATGCGAGTAGCGGAACATGACGCGAGCCAGTTGAATTGAACTACCGCGGTTTCGTTGCTATGGTGTCGCGACAGAAGTGTGCTACCGGGATAAAAGCGGTCATTACCCCAGAAAAAATGTCATCAAATCTTTTATTTTTGCTCGTGTTAGCTCGTTGTAAACTCCGCAGACGTGATGGGTATCGATATCTAAATATCTAGTATCGATATCTAAATATCGATACCCATCACGTCTGCGGAGTTTCGCTAGCTAATGTAATTTGACCCTGTAGATGTGTCTATAACACATTCAATCATAGAGATATAGTAAAATAATTCTAAAGAAATCCAAATAACACAGTCTGAAAATCAAACACACAATTTCGTACCCGGCACACAGCGTATAATAAATCAATATTGACCCAAACAGAATACAACAGAACGTGCGTGATTTACTAAGTAAGTGCGTAAATCATAATTTTTTTATTTTTCACCGCCCGCGCCGATTTAAGAACAAAACTGTGCTTTGTAAAGCGGGTAGATAAGCCCTCTTTGTTGGCTATTGTACTGCGTCTGCATTTTACATTTGTTCCGCTGTTCAATAATATTTTCTGTTTGTGCAAAGTTTCAATAGAACGTTTTAGAGATTTGAATTCAACAATATTGTTGTTATCCCTTTGTGGCTAGCCAACAGAAAAATTGTCGACGAACTTTTCATTGAATTTTCTAAATTGCGTTTTTTCTATTCTGATACGCATCAATTGGTTGTGGACCAATCTATTAGTTCTAAAAGCTTCACACTAAAACATTTTTGACCGTGGTTTAAAAAATAAAACGAAATGACTTCAGATTTCTATGTTTTTTATTCTAACTAATTGGTATCTATATTATTTCAATAAGCAATATCATTGAATTGCTATTAACTATTTTCGCTTCACACAGTAATATACTCGTTGAAGTTCTTTAAACAAAGATACAAATCGCTCGAATAACTCCTGAGTACCAGGCGCACAGAGATGCACAGGAAGTGATAAACGACGTCACTTGTTACGTGTGTCACGAACTGCCAACGCAACCCAATCGTTGTTACTTGAGATCTACTCATGCATTATACACGCGTGTGTAAAGTACTAGCAAATCTCCCGACTGTTTCTGTATTTTTTTGAGGAACAAACTGCGTTTGTCCGGCTCTGTTTATATTTTGTCTTAGCACATTAGTCCGATGATAAGGTTAGGATGAAGGGGAATACTGAGTTGACCGCTGATAGATGTGTATGGGAGAAAAAGATATGCTCGTGGTCGTCTCTGCGCCCCAGAAGGTGGCGCGCGCAATTGGTATTGGGACTTTTTAGCCCCTTGCCCGAGGGATAGTTCTCTCGGTCCCCACAAATTGGGGACCCGTCGTTGGGTTTCCCTACCCTCTCCTGTAGGAGGGGTGGGAGTGAAAAAGACATGCTGTGCCGACCCCAACTAAATTAGGATTAGGGTGGGGGAAGACACTTACGTCCACGAGCGTTGTTTTGACCTCTCATGGAAAGCACTAAATGTTGTCTAGGTATCTAGTAACAAGAGTGCAAAGATTCAAAAGAGGTTATAAAATGGCGTTACTTAATCATCACGAATTACATAAAAGCAATTTACTAGCAAGGAAACTTTATCAAGTCCTCGTAAACACACAAGCTTACGTACAACGCTTGTTTTCAAATGTATATCTTAGTAGTACAATTTCCTAACAAATTCAACACACATTGTCGTATTGTAAAACAAAGATGAAACTCACCTTTTTCTTCCCGTTCTACGCACATTACCAATTATAATGTGAGTCAACTTTTACGACGTAGAATGACAACCGTTAAGGTTCTATCCTTACGTCGACAGCTTGTAGAGTATTTTGCCAACGCCTTTTTATGACGTCATAAAATATAGTGTCTAACCTTGAACTTTTAGTAGTTACGTTTATTTAAGGTCACCTTTTTTTTTATTTGGGTGGGAAATCATCATATAACTTCTCCCGCTCTGGGCGGAGCGGGTGGGTGTGTCAGACTCTTACTGAAAAACCCACCCGTATTCCTTCCTGTTGCCTGTGTTGCCAGGGGACTCGGTGACCCATAAGTACATTCCCGCGACCCCGGCAGGCATCGGCCCTACTGGACCCCTACCTATGTGCTGACGACATCTCTTTGAGGCGCACGTAGAATACAACGCGCCGTCGACCCGGGCCTGGTCTTTACCGGACGGTGAGCTACCCATTGCTCAGCGTCCGCAAACCCGCGCCTACGGTGGCCGGAAATCCGCCCGGGATTCCCGACGCCCTGGGCGTTTCCTGCGGCGGCTAGTTGCGAGAGGGCGCGAAACTTGCCTTTCCCTCAACCATCGCGCCTCCTCCTTCGCGAACATTACTGCTTTGCAGAAGGAGGTGACTGCTGCCCATGCCCTCTCGCTCCGTACCATGGCCTGAACCAGGGCCGGACGCGAGAGGTCTCTGCCACCGATCGCCTCCACGAGGACACGGCGGTGCTTTGCCCGAGCCGGGCAGACCTCCACCGTATGCTCCACCGTGTCCTCCGGGCGATCTACACAGTGGTGACAACCGGGCGTTTCCTCCCGCCTTATCCGACACAGGAACCTCCCGAAGCTGCCGTGTCCGGTGAGGACCTGCATCAGGCGGAAGGTGAGGACGCCGTGGTGCCTCTCTAGCCACTCCTCAAAGAGGGGACTTATCGCTGCAATTGTGGCGTGCCCAGCACTGGGTTGCGACAACCGTACTCTCCATGACGCCATGAGATCCCGCCGGAGCTCCGTCCGTTGTGCCGCGATTTCTCGTGGCAGCGGACTTAGGCCTCGGCGTTTCGCCTCCTCGCGCCACTCCCATACGTGCGCGAGGACTTTTGCCTCCAGATCCCATGGCGGCAATCCGGCAAGGAGGCTCGCTGCCTCACAGGAGACCGTGCGGTATCCCCGGACCATCCGGATTGCCATGACCCTCTGGGCCGCGCTCAACCGGCGGGCTGGCCGCAGCGCCAGAGAGCGCGCCCAAACAGGAGCCCCGTAGAGGGCCATGGACCGCACGACCCCCGCATAGAGCCTCCGGCAGGATGCGTTTGGACCCCTAGATTGGGCGGGAGCCGCTTCAAAGCAGCGCCCGCCTGCTCCAGTTTGGGAGCCAAATGTCAGAAATGCTCCACGAAGTTCCACCGGGTGTCAAGGACGAGTCCCAGGTACTTCATCGTCGACTCGACGCCGGTGGAAACTCCTCCTACCGTTATTTGGGACCCCAACTTTGGCGCCTTCCGAGGACCATGAAAACACATGGCCTCGGACTTGTGCAGGGCCACCTCGAGTCCCAATTGCCGGATCCTTTCGACGATTGTCGCAACCCCGCGTGCCGCTACTTCGGCCGCCGCCTGGTGCAACCTCCCCTGCGCCAGGACCACCGTGTCGTCAGCGTAACACACTACGCTGACGCCGCTAGGGAGGTCGGCGTGCAGCACCCAGTCGTATCCGATGTCCCACAGATGCGGCCCCAGGACCGATCCCTGTGGGACACCGCACGACATCTCTTGCCGGTTCCACACTCCCTGGTGACTGGGGTAGATGACGGCCCTGTCCGTCAAATAGACCTCGACCACACGACAGAGGTAGGTCGGCATCCGGTGGTACCGGAGTGCCTCCCTGATGCAACTGCAGGGCAGGGTATTAAAGGCATTGGCGATGTCTAGAGACACCGCCAAGACGACCCCACCCTGGGCAACAGCATTCCCCATCGTCAGGGCTCGCATGCGCATGATGGCGTCCACAGTAGAGCGCCCCCTGCGGAAACCAAACTGGCTCTCTGCCAAATCTGGCCCCACCCGCACCAGTTGGCCGACGAGGCGGTCTGCAATGACTCTTTCAAAGAGCTTGCCCACCTCGTCGAGCAGCACGATGGGCCGATAAGCGGACGGAGAGTCCGCAGGGCACCCTGCCTTCTTTATGAGGACCAGTTTCCCCGTCTTCCAACGAAGCGGGAACTGGCCCCTCTCCAAGCATGCGCTTAGGAGCCCCCCTAGTCAAGGCCCGAGAGCCTTCAAGGCCAGGACCCAGGCCTTCTCAGGTAAGCCGTTGGGTCCTGGGGCGGTATTTTTGGCATTAAGCCCGTGTACCGCCGCTCTCATTTCTACCTTAGTCACCTCCGCAGCATCGTCGTCGTCGTCGTCGTCGGCGGTGTGGTCCACATCGGGCACCGCAGTAGGCGGGGAGGTGTGTTCCCCTCGCGAAAGGAACAGTGCGCTCACCACGTCCTCCACAAGCTGGGGCCGGAGACTCTGCGTCAGCGGGGGAGCCCATGGGTGGAGTTTATCCCGCACCACCTTGTACGGGCGTCCCCACGAGTCCCTGTCCAGAGTCGCCAGCGACTTCTCGCGGGCCAATCCCCTGGCCCGCAGGATATCCGCTTGGAGGGCGGTCTTCGCCGCTCTGTACCCCTCGTACAGCCCCGCCTGAATGGTTTCCTTATTCGGAGGTTTGATACGGAGCCTGCGGTGCCTAGTGTACCGGCGTCGCGCAGCCACGCACGCAGTGCGTAGAGCCGTCAGCTCCTGCGACCACCAGTACACCTGGCGCGAGGCACGTCCAGGCTGGACCCGGGGCATTGCCACGTTACATATGTCGGACATGGCCTCCCGGAACCACTCCGCCTCGTCGTTGATGTCGGCAGGCCTGTCCGGTGGTGACACCCAGGCCTGCACGATCGAGGCTTCCAGGAGGAGCTCCCGGTCCAGCTGCTTCAGCGCCCACCGCGGACCACTCGGGGCCCGTTGGACCGGCGCGTCCGAGGTCCGGGCAGAGACGTCAAACCGAATATACCGGTGATCGGAATAGGTCTCCACCCCCTCTATGACGCGCCAGTCAACTACACGCGGTGACAGAGTGGGGCTGGCGAACGAGATGTCCACCACTGATTCACCCTGCATCCGCACACACGTGGGGACAGAACCCCGGTTTAGGACGACCAGGCCTGTCTCTAGAGCCCAGTCCTCCACCATCCTGCCCCGCGTGTCCGTCAACCGGGAACCCCAAGCCAAATTCTTGGCATTGAAGTCCCCAAAGACGAACACGGGGAGGGAGAGAGGGAGTTGTGGAACTCGGCAAGAGTTCGGTTCGGAGAGAAGTAGACCCCTACCACGACAATCTCCCCGAACCGTGCTGCTACGCAGCCCCGTCCTCTCTTGACGGCCTCGAGGGACGGGGTACCGGCGGCGGCCGACGAAATTAGGGTCACTGAGCCGCTCAGGTCCTCCACCCAGTCATCCCTGGGCGGGACAAAGTACGGCTTAGCGACCACGGCGATGTTAATCGACCACTACGCCATGCTCTGAAGCAACAGATCCTGAGCGGTGGCGCAGTGGTTGATGTTCGCCTGGAGGAGGCGTAATGAGGCCATTATTGGCACTCCATGTCAGCCCCCTCTTGAGCCTCCTTCCCAGCCCCCTGAGAGAGGCCTGCCGCAGCGGCTACGGTGGCGACGGCGATGACGGCGGTGGCGGAGGCGGCAGCAGCGGTGGCAGTGGTGGCGGCTGCGGTGGTGACGGCGGTGGCGGTGGGTTTGCCTCTGGCCCTGGCTTTGGCAAGTGGGGCGCAGGCCCTTCCCCCCATCCAGTGCTCGGCTGGCTTGCCAGCTGCCGCACATACAGCACAGTGCGGTGTGGCAATGCATGAGCCGGCCTTGTGCCCGGGCAGACCACAGCGGTAGCAAAGTCCGCTGCGGTCCACCTCCGAGGTGCAATTTGCCTGCACGTGGTTGCCCACCTGGCAGCGGAAGCACCTCAGAGGTCTGGGTTCCAGCAGTTTTACCTGCGCGGAAACCCAGCCCACCAAGAGCCGGTGGCCCTCCCCGGCAATTTTTCTGGCCGCCGACACGGGGCAGCTTATCATTACGGTTTGCAGCCCCGTGGAGTCAGGACGGATGGTGCCTGCCTGCACCTACTCGGCAGAGCTCCCTCCGGTCCTAACCACCGCGGCGACCACCTTCTCTTCAGTCGCGGAGTCGTCCAGGCCCATGACGCGCATGCTAGCGCACTTGGTGGGCCTGGACACTCGGACCTCATCCGCATTTAGTGACGCCCTAAGCTTTTCGGGCAGGGCGTCAGCGGCCGGGCCGCTAGCCACACCGGGGACCTGCACCATTCGGGCCCCAGTCGCCGTAATTTTCATTTTAAGGCCCCCAGCAGCGCCGAGCTCCTCGAGGCGTACCACCTCACCCACCTTCTCAAGGATGGTCTTGTAGGACACGCCCTTCTTTTCCGCATCCGGCTGTAGCGCAATCACTACGGCTGCGGAATTCGGGGCGCGGAGCCTAGCCGCGGCGGTGCGCTTCTTGCGCCGCTGCCGCCTCTCCCTCTTTTTGGCCGCCTTTGCTGCCTTACCAGCCTTCTTCTTCTCTCCGGCCACTTGCCATTCGGCATCGGCCGGAAGAGATTTAGGAGGCGGTGGCGGCCGTCTCGCCGCCAGGACTGGAGCCCTCGCCGCCTGGGCTGGAGCTCTCGCCGCTGGGGCTGGAGCTCTCGCCGCTGGGGCTGAAGCTCTCGCCGCTGGGGCTGGAGCCTGCGCTTTCGCCGCGCCATAGGTCTGTACCGTCGACCCCGGTTTGGCCGTGGCACCTGCGGTGGCTGAATATGAGGCGGCCTTCGACCTGCCCGAGGCCGGCTGGCTCACCGCCAACGGGGGGCGCAGGACGATGGCCTCCAGGGCGGAGAAACGACTCCGCAAAGAAGTAATTTCCTGCCTCACCAGGGTTAGAACCCGGTCCTCCACAGGCACGGGCCGTCCCTGTACCTGCTGCTGCCCCCCTTGCGGCTCCATTCGCGGGCCGGCTCCTCGGAGCCCAGCCAGGTCCGCTCGGAGCTTCTCGTTCTCCTTTTGGAGAAGCTTCATGGCGGCTGTCAGGCGGGCGACCTCCGCCCGCATTTCAGACATACCGTCCGAAGGAGGCCTGACGTGAAGGGCCTTCGCTGCCGCCACAATAGAGGCCGTGGCCACGGCTATGGCCTGATCCTTACAGGTTCTGAGCCTCTTCACGGATACCGCCTTGATCGCAGCGGCTACAACCTCCGCAAACCCGGCCGCACGCTCTGACCAGGAACCGCCAGCGGCTTCCGCCCCACCTGCAGAAACCTCAGAGGGGGGCCCCTCCTTGGCGAGCCTCTCAGGTCACCGGGCCAACTGGGCCGGTCCCGCCAGCCCGGCCGGGCTGGTCAGCTCGACCGGGCCAGCCCGGCCCGGCTTGCCCGTCTCCTTTGTGGGGGGCACTCTGTCCACCCCTCCACCACCTCGGGCTCCACCCCGCTGGCTGGAGTGGATCTTCTTCCTCCGCCCGACTCCATCGTCGGAGGTAGACCCCGAGTTGGGCCGCTTGGAGGTTCGCCTGTACTCTCGGCTCCTCTCCAACACCCCTTTAAGTTGCGAGCTCCCCGAGCTCTCTCCGCCTGATGCAGCGTCGGACTCTGACCCCGCATCGCTCAACTCCCCTTGACGTCCAGGTTAATAGGTCCACCTAGGTTCACCCCCTGTCCCTAGGTAAGTGTAAATTTATAACCCAACCAGAGGGTCCACTGGTACCCTGGCTGCGAATTCACCTTAAGGCTCAGATCTAATGCTGCTTAGGATGTGTACGGAGAGGTTACACACGATAGCTGCACGAGTTCATTTGTTGGCCAGTTACACATCCGTAAGTAGCGTGGCGGAGGGCCGCGATGGAAGATCCTGCCTAAATTTTCATACAAAGTCATTGTACACGTGCACAGTTTAGCCGCGGGCATCAATTTATCGGCACCTTTATACAATCTTCAGGTTCAGTAAATAGCCTACCTGCCTACCTTATAATCTACGCTGTCGTGACGATTTCAATAGGCACAACGGTGAATAGCGGACTTGAGAATAATTGGATTTTTGATAGAAATTCTCAGCCTTAAAAATGTTAGGCGTTTATAAGTGCGGCTTTGGGCCGACTTTTTGTGTTGTGTAATACATTTTCAAGCATTGGTGGTGATAATAATCATATTTTTACATAATTCACTTATGATATTTCGAATATATTAAATCTGTTTTGGAAATATTTATGATTTGATATTTTTTTGTAAGTGGCTTGTTCCGAATAGATTCGTATAGGTAATTCGTAGGTAGGTGAGTCCTGTTACATGGGACTTAAACGTATCTGGCGAAATGTGGGTTTACTATAGGTGCACCTCTGCCCACTCCTTGGGTGAATACAGGCTTAATGTTATATTACGTGTTATGTTGGCTCCGATGATGCACTGTTGGCAATAGACGCCAAAAATCACAATTTTTTGAATAACAAAAAAAATCTAAGCAATTCTTTCGCCCGTTAGAAAAGTGCGGAAAACTCTAAATGGCGCAATTCCCCAGTAATGTGGG
The DNA here is from genome assembly GCA_905333075.3 of Atethmia centrago. Classification (NCBI taxonomy): domain Eukaryota; kingdom Metazoa; phylum Arthropoda; class Insecta; order Lepidoptera; family Noctuidae; genus Atethmia; species Atethmia centrago. The sequence continues at coordinate 17,691,813 of HG995382.1, forward strand.
TACTCGGTGCTATTGCTCGATTACTACCACTAGGCTTCATGAGGTAGAAACCGCTTAAAACACCTCACAGTTCGTGACTTTTCGTCTAGATTTCGTAATTGTTTGAGTTTGGAGAGGAATAACAATTGTTCTTGCGTTATAAGCGTTTTTCAACTGAGGTCATTTAAAGATCTAGGGTTTAAAACCTGGTCAGTAGACTAACAATATATAAAAGAATAATTGGTCTAGTGGTCGTAAGCTCTACTGCTGAGCATGAGGTCCTGGGTTCGATTGCTCGCCCCCTACTACATAGGATTTAAACATAACTGGCGAAATGTGGGTGAACCTCTTTTTATTTTTTTTTTATTTTTTTTAGGTTGTGAAATCAAACTTTTCCCGCTCTGGGCGGAGCGGGAGGGTGTGTCAGACTCTTACTGACTAAAACCTACCCGTATTCCTTCCTGTTGCCTGTGTTGCGGGGGCCTCGGTGACCCATAAGTACCTTCCCGCGACCTCTGCCGTGATATTATTTTATGTTATGTAATAGAGAAGAAAAGCCAATTTTTTAAAATCTGAAATTACTCACTGTATTGTAAGTACATACCTATCTTTATCATAAACCCTCGTTTTTCTCTGTATAACAATAAGAGTTATGCCCTGCAGTGAAACAATAACAATCCGATATTTTCGCAAAATATGTAAGTATATTACGATCATAATAATATGATGAGTTCGTTACTGAAAGACAAAAGAAAAATCCAGCGTTTTTCCATCATCCGACGATCAGATTGCTATTATAATAGATATTGTTTCCATAAGCGCAGTGGAGGAAAGCTCCCATTTGCAGCTTGCCTTAAATAAATATTGCCATACATAAGCGAATATCATAATTTACTGGCCGATTTTCAGTGTTGCCAATTGCAAAGTTTATGTTCGGTTATAAAGCAGGCGCGACTCGATCGGGTGTTCGGAAACGAATATTTATTGCACCCGTTATCGAGTTACAAAATTAATTCAATATTTCCAGCCAGCAATATCATGGAGTTGAACATTTGTGGTAACGGTGCGACGAAATTTTGTAAATGAATGGAGTTGCGATTATTTACACATTTCGTTGTAATGAAGAAAAATATCAGTTGATGAGCGGTTTAATGTGGATTAATGTGTTGACAATATTTATAGGGTATGTGTTATTTGATTCCGAAAAGCTCATTTGAGTAATTATGTAGGGACGCAATGATCTAGACAGATAATAAAATCGTAGAAAAAGTCACAATTGTACATTTTTGAAATAAAGTAATTGCTACGAGGTCTGGGATCGAAAATATTGTGTTTAGAATTTTTGTCTGTTTGTCTGAATGTATGTTCCAGCATAACGCAAATTGTAACAAATAGATTCTGTTCAAATTTTGCATAGATATTCCCTATAATACTGGTCAGCCGGTAGGTTATATATTTTCGAGCTATTTGTTATGGGGGATGAGCAATAGTGCATTATGTTTATATTCCTCTATAGTTTACAGAAAATTGTGAAAAGACGAACCAAAATAGTTACAGATTTATCCTTTTAAATGATTATCATTACGCTATATTTTTATGGGGCTGACTGCTTAGCTCCAATCATCATGAAAGCGTGGATTTTTGAGATGGGGCAGAAGGGTTAGTACTTTAACCGTTGTAGCTACACGAAATCGGTCTTAGAAGACCGTTCTTAACTTTTTGAGAAATTTTGATCTGCCTACACAGATTTGAAACAAATTGTACAGTTAGCAAGAAAATATACAATTATCGCAAAGTTTTTTTTATGCAAATAGATCCTATTTCTTGTGAGGATCAAAAATCTGTATTAGACTAACTTAGGTTTGAGTACTAGAAGAGACGAAAATTGCAAAATACTGTTTACATACATTTTGTGGGAAATGAAACTCCAACTTACTTTTACTAAACGAAACCCATGACGAAAAAGTTGCAAAGTTTCGGAGGCGCCATCTTTTTTTTTTTTATGATCCCACGATCGTTATCATCGCCCTCAAAAACTATGAATTTACTTACTTTACTCTTCAAATAACATATCACGATGCCTGTATTCCACGAAGGGTGAAGCAGAATTGTACGTATAGTACACCCACATTTCGTCGTTCTGTTTTCTCATTATACCGCATTAGGGTTCCCATCCTATAATCATGTGAAAAATTCGAGCCAGGGTCGTAACAACTCGCGGGAAGGTACTAATGGGTCATCGAGGCCCCTGGCAACACAGGTAACAGAAAGAAATACGGGTGGGTTTTAGTCAGTAAGAGTCTGACACACCCTCCCGCTCCGCCCAGAGCGGGAGAAGTTATTTGATGATATCGCATAAAAAAAAAGGGTCGCAAAAACAGAAAATCACGCCTGTATTTCACGAAGGGTAAGACAGAGGTGTACCTATAGTACATGTTTAGGTCCCATGTAATAGGGGTCAAGACTATTGCCATTAACCGGGAAAATCAAATCAAATCAAAATAAAAAATCATTTATTCAAACTAGGCTGAGAATCAGCACTTTTAGAACGTCAAAATTACATAAGACAGTCCCCAAAAGCGCCCGCCCTTCACCACTTCCTAGTGCTTTAGCTGGGAAGAAGTGGCGCAACAAACTCCCCAGCAGTACACCTGTCTGTTTAGTGAGATAAACTAGATTTTATACAAATAGTATGCAAATTAATTAAGACTACGAAACATAAAACATTTACTTGCTATATGTTAGCTAGCACACGCCAATATACCAACAAAACAATGAAAAATGTACTAATGCAGAAATAAAAATTACAACATAAAACCGGCTAAGTGCGTGTCGGACAAAGCACAATAAAGGGTTCCTTAGTTGGGATTACTTGGGACTAATTTATTCTAAAAACAAACTTAACATTGTAGTTGAAAAACATGTTCTCCCATACATCGATATATGCCACGGTCAATTCTCCAACTGCAAATTTAAGTTGGTCGACTACAACTCGTTAACTTGTAAAGCCTACTTAGCCGTGATAGTTTTTATTTTAATTTCATCATATGTACTACTGTCATAAATTTATTTACTGCGTCTATTGGCAGTCGCCTAAATTGTTGGAAGCATTCAAGAGAGAAAGAATTGTTTTGTTCATCTGATCTCAGTAGTCTTCCCAAAATTCATGTTCCAAAAATGGCCTACAGGCAAAACATCTAATAAACAATAAACAAATGATTATTTAATGTTGATGTACACGTGCCTCCGCAATTAAAGTATCGAAAATCAATATTCAATGAAAACTCAGTACTAGGATAGTCACGTGCCACTTTGGGATTTAATTTTCTTAGATATAACACTACCAAATGACAATGATACTGAAAACACGCACAGACGTACTGACTGCCCACATTATCTTAAGGGTAAAAAGAAATAACAAAACAAATCACGTGTTTAAAAAACAGTTCTGAAAAAGTTTTTTATTTTTCTTTTTCAATTTCTACTCTCAGGCAAACTGTTTATTATATCACTTTCAATTTAAAACTTTTACGAGAATTTAAACATTTTTTTTTATTTACTAGTGCGTGTCGGACCACGTACAATTAAGAGGTCCGTAGTTGGGAATGTTGGGATGAATTCATCCTAAAACAAACTTTAACATTGTAGTTGAAAAACATGTTTTCCCATACATCGATATACGTCACGGTCGAGCCTACTTACTCGTAGCTATGATAGTTTTACTTTTAATTTCATTATATTTACTACTGCCATGAATGTTTTCACATCTTCATAAACAACCGTTTATCTGGAAGGGGGGGAGGGGGGGGGACGACGACGACACTCGACACTAACAAAAATTAGCACTTTAATGCTTAATATTACGCAAGTAAAATTACAGCTTTCTAGTACTAAGCGTCTCTGAGCTACAGTGGGGTCAGACGGACAGACAGACAGACGGACATGGCGAAACTATAAGGGTTCCTTATTTACTACGGAACCCTAAAAACATACAATCGTAAACAGAACCTAATACCTAAATAAAAGCCTCCAGGCATGAAGGGCTTGCCCGCTTACATAAGGCTATAGCTGTAACTCGAATTGAGAAATGATAAATAAGCACCATCGAAAAGAAAATAAACAGTTCATTACTAATAACAATAATAAAACCATGGTCAGCAAGACGACCAGTCACCACAAGCAGCACCCATTCACGAGCATAATGCAAAGATCAGCCATCAACCCCCTCGCCATATTTGGAGGGAAGGAGGCACGACGAACGAGCATGACGAACTTGCTGCCGGTTGCTCAGGCAAGAATAGTATGATTGTCGCTAGCTAACCACCTATTGCAAATCTAGCAAAGAAGAGGGTAGCATGTTATAAAATTTATACCAAGCCCAACAAATGAGTTATGAACCTTATGAAGCCGGTGAAATGCAGCACGTAGTTTGTCCTTATTTCTGGTGTTAATATTGTGAATATCACTGTATTTAGTGTATAAGTGTATATTTTGCCTAATACATAAGATGTTGGCGAAGACAAATTGTGATGCCATCGTGAGAATACCAATATCTATAAAAAATCTCTCAGAGAATCTTTGGCATAAAGCTGATAAATTGTTCGAACAGCTCGTTTTTGAAGCACAAATATATTTTGAATGTCAGCGGCTTTGCCCCACAGCAGAATACCGTAGGAAATAACGCTATGAAAATAACTAAAATAGACTTATCGAGCTGTATCAACGTCAGTGTATTGTCTTGCTTTTCTGACGGCGTAGGCGGCCAAACTGAGCCTGGCCGCTAGGCTTGATATATGTGGGCCCCACTGAAGTTTGGCATCTACTGTTATACCAAGAAAAACTGCTGAGTCTAGTTTCAAGCACCCTATTATCTAAGACGAAGTTGGGACCTAGATTTCTAACATTCGGTAAGGCGAACTTTATACATTTCGTTTTTTCGGTTAGCACAAATCTAGACTTCGGACTGTTACTGAGATATTCCAGATGTAAAACCCAATAACAGTTTACCCGACCTGGGCAACTCGGGCAGAATTTTAAGACTCAGAACATTATTTTGTACTGCGATTAAGACATAAAATATTCAGAGCGCATGTCTCTTGAGTTCAAATAAACCCAATAAAGCCAGTAACTTCGTTATTGACATGTTTGCACCAATTCACGTAACTGATGTATGTATTTCTTATTTATGGTTCTAGGTACTGGACTGTTACTGAGAAATTCCTAAAAGACAAACTCAGTAACACTTTGCCTGACCCTGGAATCGAACCCAGGACCTCATGCTGAACAGTAGCGCTTACGACCACTAACCCAACGAGGCGGTTCTTTATAAAAATGTCGTTGTTATTTTAATATATTGTGGTGTCTTACGACTTCCACGCGAACGAAGTCGCGGGCAGAAGCTAGTTTATAATATAAAACCAGTACCTAATATGTTTTGCGGGTAAATGAATAAAACCTAATTATCACACAACGCTAACATTCCAACAACAACAACAACAACAACCGTTCGTAGACACCCACAATGGCAATAGGAATACTATACACAATAATACTACACACCCTGTGAATAGAATACGTATTTTCCTCTACTGCATTATTTAAATTTCCGAATGAAAAACATGAGAAACATCGCAAAACCAAGTCAACAGAATACAAATATCACGTAGCGTAGGCTTCGTAGCAGCGTAGCAAAATTATTCTGCTACGCTTGCTACGAGCTGCTACGACGCATCCCGAACGTTCTTAAAAATACATTGAAATTATGCACGACATATTTTGTACTTGATATTTCCTGGCTTTAGCACATGCCATGTTGGCGATACTTCAACCGTCGCTGCATTGACATAGTAGCTCCATAAAAGCAGTTATTAAACCTTTTAATGGAGGTTGACGCGTGGCCAACATTGGCCATAATCTACAGGCACCATAAAATAGTAGTACAACCAAGATTTACGAGGTACTCCATTCATTCAATAAACAATATTGATTTTATATAACAACACCGAGAATCTGACGAAATTACTTATTTACTCTAACCTCATGACATAGTACTAAATCAGCTGACTTATGGTATTTGGCTCTCGGCCAAGCGAATTGAGCGATTTGATCAAGATCTTGGGCCAGATTTTCTTGGATTACGAGCCAGCGTAATTCATACATCGTCGCACGCGGAATAGTTTTACCACCTGTGTTTAGCGACTGCATTGTTATTTGGCGAAGTTTTAAATAAAATCATAACTATGTTTTATTGGAAACACTCAAAATTGTTACACTATTGTTTTTGACCATTTTGATTTTTGGTCGCGAGAAGTCGGCATCGTGTCCAGTTTTCCTAGAAGCATCCATCTACAGATAACTATGTTTTTATGGTTTGGCGAAAGAGTTTCAGGAGTGAACGAAATTGAATGCATAGTTTGTTCCGAAATCATCTGATGAAAATGTAAACAAATGAAGCAGAAAACATACGTGTGGATGCCAATTTATAGTTCCACTTTCATACAAAATAAGTGATTTCATTGTTTGAACACTTAATTTTCCCGAAATTCTAATTTTAAATCCAGTTGAGTTGGGCAGCATTTGGATAACTTCGACAAGTCTTCTCGTCGACTATTCCACAAAGTTCGAAGACTAAGGTCTTTAACAAGTGCGTCCTGCCCGTTATGATATACGGTGCCGAAACATGGACACTGACAGTTGGGCTGGTTCACAAATTCAAAGCCGTTAGCGCGCTATGGAGCGGGCTATGCTCGGCAAGCGTAGTGTGGGAGGCCCCCCAGCTAGATAGGCCGACGACCTTAAGAAGGTGGCTGGGACAGATTGGATGTGCAAGGCAGAGGACAGGGTTTTGTGGTGCAGTTTGGAAGAGGCCTATGTCCAGCAATATACTGCGATATGCTGACTTGATAATTTTATAACCCTAATTTTCGTCGTTCGTAAAAAGTGGTGAGATACAAAGTTACAACCTTCTTAATATACAAATTGTCGTTTTGTTTTTCCTCGTCAAATTCAAGAAGGTAACTATGCTAATGATTCTCGACACGAATCAATAATAAAATAAGTAGGTCATTTTATTTTTTGTTCTTTTCTAGTTTTCAGAAATCGGCATCTGTGGGACACGCATGTTAAAACACGGCCCGACTGATACCGCACTGTAACTGCCCTTTTACACAAACATATACAACATATACATAAACATATATAAGCATATGCAACGGGGTGATTCTGTTCTGTGAAATCGGTGTATTCTAAAATACTGTCAAACTTAAATAACTAAAAAAAACAAGTATGTACTAATTATTCAGCAGGTATCCTAATTTTATTTGATTATATTTGTCTTTCATAGCAGCCTCCTGAAATTTGACGAGGATACAAAACGACACCTTGTAGATGAATGTGTTACCACCAATTCCTTTTAGTGAATGGTTGTGTAAAAATTTAACCTGTACAGGGTTTGTTTACAGTTTCACCTAACACTTTTGGAACAGACATTAGTGCAGTGACTATAATATATATGTTATGTTGTACTTGGAGTTCTTACTAGAACTAAGTTAAGGTTTTCCTATACTTGAAAGCAATGTAATATTTTCATTAAGTTCGAAGCGTGAGCACGAGCAATATATTGAAGTTTCACGGATATTTTATGTACCAACAACTTAATATATATTTATTTGAATGTACTGTATGTGCCATAATATTACGAATAACTCAGTAACACCTAGTCCTTACTTTTTCTAGCTTCGTATATTTGAATATTCTGTGTTGTTTATAATACGCTGGAATTATTACGCACCCACCTCGATAATTTAATATCTACGCTGGTTTTAAGTCAGGGAAATTAACTCCTTTATTTAATAACGTTGCTTAAAGTTAAGTAATGATTACAGCCTGTTTAACCATATATTTTGACGTTATTGTTTAACAAAGAAATCACAACTGTAATCCTTTGACAGCTTTGTGAAATAGCTATAATATGGTGGATTAGTGTGTAGATTAATATTACATTTTCCTGACTGTATAAAAAGTTAATATCGTCATCTGACCATGTGCATTTTTTTTTTTTGATGGGAAGTCATCAAATAACTTCTCCCGCTCTGGACGGAGCGGGAGGGTGTGTCAGACTCTTACTTGACTAAAACCCGCCCGTATTCGTTCCTGTTGCCTGTGTTGCCTCGGTGACCCTTTAGTACCTTCCCGCGACCCCGGCAGGCATCGGCCCTAGTGGACCCCTACACTTGTGCTGACGACATCTCTTTGAGGCGCGCGTGGAATACAACGCGCCGTCGACCCGGGCCTGGTCCTTATCGGACGGTGAGCTACCCATTGCTCACCGTCCGCAAGCCCGCGCCTACGGTGGCCGGAAATCCGCCCGGGGTTCCCGGCGGCCCGGGATTCCCGAAAGAGATTATATATTCATCATCTGCCTAGCCTTTTCCCAACTACGTTAGGGTCAGCTTCCAGTCTAACTGAATATCAGTATTTTACATGGAGCGACTGCCTATCTGACCTCCACATCCCATTTACTGGGTAATACGATACCCCTTGGTAAGACTGGTTGTCAGACTTTCGAGCTTCTGATGACCCTTAACGACTGTCAAATTTCCAAGAATGACAGCCGGGATCAACGGCTTAACGTGCTTTCCGAGGTCTTGGTATATAAAGATGGTCACCCATCTACGGATCAACCACATCGAGCGTAGGTTAACCTGATCGATTGACCCGTGCGGCTGTTATTACTTAGCCACAAGCCCTGTATAAAAAAATAAAATACTAACTAATATTATATATGCAAAAGTGAGCTTTTTTATTTGTTACGCTTTGACGCTAAAACGGCTGAACAGATTTGGGTGAAATTTGACACATGGGTAGACCATGTCCTGGATTAGTACTTTTTATTCCCATATTCCCACGGGATCGAGACTTACGCGGGTGAAACCGCGGGGCGCAGTTTTAGTTTAGGTATACTCGTAGTTTATGACGATATTGGTGCCAATTCTCTTGTCACAAATTTCTTTAAACTAGACCAAAAATCACCAAAATTTCGTTTATTAATGTCAAACGACGTTTCCCATTCTGAATTTAACTAAAGTGACATAAATTAACTATATTATAGTTTGACAGCACTAATGTCATTTTAGTTATTCAATTTAATGAAAATGGCAATTTTGCTATTCTGAATTTGACGTTTTTCACCTAAAATTGTAATTTTCAAACTAAATCAGACTATTTTTAATCGCGATTAAAAAGGTGTGGAATAGAATTAGTTGTCATGAACTAAACCTTACAAACCACATTTCTCTTAGATTTCTTGAAAGTTTGGATGCTTGTGGGTTTGGAAAATCTTAGATCAGTAAGGACGCTTATGTGATTGCAGCTGTTGTCGATGCGGCAGAAAGAAATAATAAAATGATTGATATTAGAACACAATACGAAATTCATTCGTGATAACTTAGAGGTATTTTTGTACTGAACATTTAATGACTTCATTATAATTTGGAAAAAGCATGAAAGTAGATTTAATGCTGTGGAAATGCGTTCCTTGAGAAGCATGCGTGGTGTGACTATAAATGATAGGCTGAAAAATTATGTGATAAGGCAACGATGCGGTTTAAAGGAAGATGTAGTGACAAAAATTGAAAAGAGTATGCTTTGACGGTTTGGTGATGTTGAGAGGATGTATGAAAGGCGACTAACAAAAGGTATTTACAAGGCAGATGTGAGTGGAAATGCCAGGAGGGGACGCCCCAGAAAGACATATAGTGACCTAATTAATGATGTTTTTCAAAAAGGTCAGGTGCGTAGTATTCGCAACCAGCGTGCGTGTATGACCAGATGTATGAACGTAAACGAAGCAAAAGGAGTACCTATGTAAGGAGCGTAGCAGGTGGCGTTCTATAGTTTCTGCCTACCCCCATGGGAAGAAGGCGTGAGTTTATGTATGTGTGTGTATGTGTATAATTTGGAAAACAAGTGGATAAATCCATTTCCAGATTCTGTGAAATAAGAAACAATTTTTTTTTAACTATCAAGAAAGAGTTCAGTTATTATTAGAGTTTAACTATCAGTTGGAAACATTGCGAGACCGTTCCAACCCATTCCAAATGGCTGAAAAAAGATTTTTAGACTCCCTAGATTGGGACAGACTAATTCAAGATGTCCTTCATAGGGCTTTCCTACGGCGACGAGAATACCGGAGACATTTTACTGAACGATAAACCGGATTTATAGAGAAAGCTAAATCAGGAGGAGGCTCAGTAGGTGCTCAGGTTTGAATGGAATGAGTTTGTGAGGAAGCTCATCGGAGATAGTGATTAACCAATGTGTTATCCCATGTACCCATATTATGACGCCAGCTCAACAGAACAGCAGAACTAAAGCCACGTTGTGGTAGTTACACACAAATAACAAAAGACAAAGAAAACAATATAATTTTATAAATAATAAAGCTAGATTTTTGTTTATTCATTAAGTTTTTATTTCCAATATTCTTCCTCCAAAGACATGGGTTCCATTCTTTTCTCATGTCACACTCATTCCTCATCTTTTTCACATAGAATGGTTTCCTCCCTCGCTGTCTTTGCGAAGTTGAATAGTTTTGGTACTTGGTATGGCTTTCATAGCAGCAGTCAAACTCGTACCTGTAAACAAGTATAATTTGTTATTAAAAGGCACTGAAACCCTGGTGCAAAAGCAATAGGAAGTAATATAAAATAGACATTAGTACCTACATATATTTCTAAATAGTATATTTGTTTTAACAAGCTTATAGGACATGAAAATACATAGCTATTATCAGCTACTGCTGTAACTTTATTTGGTCAGTTTACATTAAGTAAAACAGTTCTAGTAAGTAGATATAAAATCAGAGATAAATACCTTTTCATGTTGGACAATTTCTAATTTTATGTCACCTTTTTCTTACAATCTGTCACTATGTATTAGGACATTCATTATTTTTTATGACATGTTCTAATGTCTTGCTTGGTATGTGTCCTTTGACACATCCTAGTAGTTATGGAAAAACAAGTTAAGTTTGTCCGATGAAATCCTGTGGAATTATGTGTTTTAGCCTGTGTATAACTTTTTTATCCATTAGGTGGTTAGCCAGGATATATGGACGCCGACTAATTATTGCTTTATACGACTTGAGATAGCTTTTTATTTCCTCTTTACTGTCGGTATTTTTATATCATGGTGTATTGTTTTTTATCAAAGCTTCATTTGGTACAAACAATGGGGCGTTTGTGATTGTTCTTAGAAGCTTGTTCTGAAATCGCTGTATGATCTCTATGTAAGAGTGTGATGCTGTTCCCCATAGCTGAATGCCATAGGGATAAAGGCTCGATTATAGCTTTGTTTTATTTTCCAAATTCAGCCAGTCAAATTGTGACCAATTATCCAGTAGAACTTTCTTAGTGTCAGTCCAATTTGCCTCCGTTTTGTGAAAATGTCTTTTTTTCCAAGGAAGACATCTATCAAGGTTTATACCAAGGTATTTCACATGATCAGCTTGAGGAACTTGTATTCTATTTAATGGAGCTTCAATTTATTGGAGCTTATTATTTTCATTATTACCATCGCAAACACAACGAAATAAACTTTTTTTAATTAATAAAATCAAATTCGAATTTTCCAATGAAATATGGCGAGGGGGGTAATGGCTGATATTTGCGTTATGCTCGTGAACGGGTGCTACTTGTGGTGACTGGTCGTCTTGCTGATCATGGTTTTAATTGTTATTAGTAATTGTTTATTTATTTTACTTCGATGGTGCTAGTTTACCATTTCTCACTTCGAGTTACAGCAACAGCCTTATGTACCTGGGCACGCCCTTTATGCCTGGAGGCTTTTATTTAGGTATTAAGTTCTGTTTATGTTTTTCTGTTGTAATTATTATCTGCTTGAGTACAGTTTTCATGGTTTTGTTGGTATATTGGCGTGTGCTAGCTATCTTATGGCAAGTAATTTAATTTAATGTTTTGTGTTTCGTAATGTTAATTACTTTGCGTACGATTTGTATAGAATCAAGTTTATATAACTAAACAGACAGGTGTGCTGCTGGGGAGTTTGTTCCGCCACTTCTTCTTTCCAGCTGAAGCACTAGGAAGTGGCGAAGGGCGGGCATTTTTAGGGGACTGTCTCTGTGTTTGTAGCTTTGACGTTCGAAAAGTGCTGATTCTCAGCCTAGTTTGAATAAATGACTTTTGATTTTGATTTTGGTTCTGTAATAAAAATATACTTATGACAGTTGTGGTGAAAATAACAAAAACTAATGTTTTTTAAAGAAAATTGTTTGAAAATTCAATGTTTAATTATACATTGTCAGCTCGATGACAACAATATACAATACAGCATGGGTCTTTTTATTTTATTCGGAAACTGCTATTATATCAGTTAGAAAGAGTCATCAGACAACTATGATCCTTATAGGGCCAATAGAAGGTAAAATGTTTCTGCATATTTAATTCGCATCCGTTCGGCACAATTCGAGGTAAGCTGACTGTCTTCCCTACATAATATTATATCTGAATTTGCCACCGGGCTGTGCCGAATCATACTGACCCGAATGAGTGAAGCACGTCGTCCTGGCTTGCAGTGTGGCTACAAAGAACCCTGCCGTCGTTACCGTCTACAATGAGTCCGAGACTCGCCTAGATCTAAATTAACGAAGAGATTTAGTGCTAAGGAGAAAGAATTTCGCAATTCAGCTTGTTTAAAAAGAAAGGAGCGGGTGAAGTCAGCGATGCGGTATAATGAAGTGCGTATAATTAAAATGACAGATGTGCCTACTCGGAATCGTTAGCAGCGATCGGTTTTGCACTGAGGATGCTTTGTTTGGAGATGTTTCGATATTCTTATATAGTTGGTTAAAACGAAATAAAAATTTATGTTCGTTCAACTCGTCAGAATGTAGGGGAACAGAACATTATAATCTTAGTTCCATAGTAAAAGTTGTTCATAATGATGAGTACAATGAACCTTCAGAGGATGCCCATGAATTCAATTTCACCCTGTTTACGTGACTTTAATGTTAGTAAAAATTGAGAACTAAACAAAAAAAAAAGTCCTATGATAAAACAAAGAATTTAACGCATACTATGCCGGCTAGGCATGTCCTCGCGCATGTATGGGGTCCTCGCGCACGTTTGTGGTCCTCGCGCACGTATGGGGTCCTCGCGCACGTATGGGGTCCTCGCAAACGTATGGGAGTGGCGCAAGGAGGCGAAACGCCGGGGCCTAACTCCGCTCCCGCGAGAAATCATGGCACAGCGGACAGAGCTCCGGCGGGATCTCATGGCGACATGGAGAGTACGGTTGTCGCAAACCAGTGGGCACGCCACAATTGCGGCGATAAGTCCCCTCTTTGAGAAGTGGCTAGAGAGGCGCCACGGCGTCCTCACCTTCCGCCTGACGCAGGTCCTCACCGGACATGGCAGCTTCGGGTGGTTCCTGGTGGAGCATACGATGGAGATCTGCTCGGCTTGGGCAGAGCACCACCGTGTCCTCGTGGAGGCGATCGGCTGCTGAGATCTCTCGCGTCCTGCCCTGGTTCAGGCCGTGGTACGGAGCGATAGGGAATGGGCAGCCGTCACCTCCTTCTGCGAAGCAGTAATGCTCGCGAAGGAGGAGGCGGGACGGTTGAGGGATAGGCAAATTTCGCGCCCTCTCACCCCTAGCCGCCGCAGGAGACGCCCTGGGCGTCGGGAATCCTGGGCGGATTTCCGGCCACCGTATAGGCGCGGGCTTGCGGACGGTGAGCAATGGGTAGCTCACCGGCCGGCAAGGACCAGGCCCGGGTCAACGGCACGTTATATTCCACGCGCCTCATCTTTGAGGCCCTACACTTGTGCTGACGACATCTCTTGATGTCGTCAGCACAAGTGTAGGGGTCCACTAGGGCCGATGCCTGCCGGGTTCGCGTGGTAGTCCAAAAGGGTTACCGAGGCCCCTGGCAAGAAGGAATATGGGTGGGTTTTAGTCAGCAAGAGTCTGACACACCCTCCCGCTCCGCCCAGAGCGGGAGAAGTTATTTGATGATTTCCCACCCAAAAAAAAGGCGTATTATAAGTTGGGGGATTAATTCGCTGATAAAAATGCTTGGCTCAATGCTGGTCCTGCTCCTCAACCACAACCAATTGAATAATTAACATTTGGAAATACTGTTGGAGCAGCTGAACATTGTAAGACTATCTTTGCATTCTATAAGTTCAATCTACACTTTGTATTATATAATTGCATTGCACAGGTGTGAGCACTATGTATAATAGAGGTACCATTTACCGGTTAATATGTCATTGACTTGAATGGGCCCTGGCGGCTGAGAGTATGTCATGCTCACTCAGATGTGTCGCTGATGGTGGCGCGTGTTTTGGATCATTTAGCTCCCTTCAAAATAGTTGGCTAATATGGACGCCTTTTTTTTACATCGTCCTCACATTTTGTTATAATTTCAACATTATTTATACTAATCTTTATGTAACAATATAATTTAAAAGAGTGTCCATGGAGTTTCTTGCCCGTTCTTCTCCATAGGTACCTACTATGCTTTGGAATGGGCTACTAGCTTCATATTTCGAACTGACCGACTTCTTGACAATTCAAAAGTGCCTGTAAATGGTTTAATTGAAATAAATGCTTTGAGTTTGAGTTTGCATTCTGAGTTGAATTATGTAAGAAAGTGAATTTCGTAAATAGTGCAGTTGACTCTTTTTTTTTTGTTGCCGTCGATTCATTCATGTAAAAAACAAACACTTGTCCATGTCATTTTATTTAATTCACCTTTTTGTTTCATTTTTTATTGACTATTACTACTTAAAACGACAGTCATACAATTAATACGTTACGTCAATAACGAATTTATATTAGGTTTGTCCAGTTACGGTAAAGACCAAATTAAATATCGCATCTGCGATGAAAACCCTTTAGACACGCTTATATTGATCTACCTATTGTTCCCTGCCTATCTATTGTAAACATAATGAGGAAACCGGCATGTCCTAGAACCAAAAATTGGAAGACATGATATATCTACCAACCCGCACTGGGTCCGCGTGGTGGGCCGACTCCCTCTCACAGAGAGGAGGCCTGTGTCCCAGCAGTGGGAACATGTATAGGCTGATTATGTATGTTATGTATTGTTCATTACAACAATAAATTACTACCCAATGGTGCCGATTCCCTTGTTCACAAACTAAACTAAATTTAAGTACAGTGCATCTTTTTCTTTCTATTTCGTTAAGAAAAGGACAGAAGATAAATTTTAGTTTAGTCCTGTCAAATTAATCAGCGCTTGACGTAAATTGACGTACTTTTAGTAGGCAAGTTTTTAATCACGTCTAAACTTGTATGGAGTAGTGACAGGCGCTGATTAATTTGACAGGACTAAACTAAAATTTATCTTCTGTCCTTTACATAATGAAATAGAAAGAAAAAGATGCACTGAACTTAAATTTAGTTTCGTTTGTGAACAAGGGAATCGGCACCAATATTTGTTTAAGTATCACTTAAAACATAAATCACTCCAGTTCTACGGAAAAACGTTGCATCTACAAATCAAACTACATATATATACCACAATTTAGTAAAGTGCCTTTATTTACCGCTGTTTTATTCAGTGCTCTCTAACAGTGTAAAAACGTGCATAATAAAAGTTTTTCGTATAGTTTGTTTGCTTCAAATTCAACCTGTTGATCTTGCAGTATATTGCAACTACGGCGAACCAGACCATTCCAGCGGGATTACAGAAAATATTAAACGAAAACTAAACCTTGTTAGGTAAATACAATTCTAAAACTGGGCAAAGCTAACACACGTTGGTTTTTTATGCACGAATAGTATTGTATAGAAACTAGAATCGTAGGTTTTATGAACCGTACTACCCATAATCCTTTGTACGACAATGCCGCTTAGGAAAAGCGCCATCACAGTCACAGATCCGTCACTTTTCTATGGTGAATATGGCTTTACTCGATTCTTCATCAAACAGAACAACAGTCATCAGAATAACCAGTGATGGTGATGATAACATTTAGTGGCGACAGTAATAAGATGAGTGAGCATGATCCTTTATGCGTCGAAAAAGATGTACCTACCTTAGTAACATGTAGTGTAGCCAGATGTTAGTAAACCCATTATTTTAACGTACAAACTAGATTCCATAGCAAGCACAATAAAAAAGAACAAACGTACTGCCCAGCAATGTGTACCACCGTTTAGGAGCACAGACATTTTTTATTTATTACAAAACGTGTTACCTACGTGTTTTTATGTGTTTCTGCGGGGATTTATCCGGGCACAATGCAAATAGTGCCGCTGTGGGGGAATTGTGGGCACGAATTACAACGAATCTGGGCAATACGTTTGTAGGGTAATTGGCACATTATGTTTATGGGAAGAAGGCAAGTTACGGTGTTCAGTTGTTTTACGTTTCGTATTTTGCAGAATGCGGTGTGGTAGAATGAATCCTATTACACCGTATTATGTCGAGTATGCTTAATTACCATTAAAGTTAAACCTGCTAACGTTTAAATAACCATTAAAGTTAAACCTGCTAACGTCTAAATTGCCATTAAAGTTAAACCTGCTAAGGAACCGTTTTATAATGTGGAGATGTCAATACGACAATAAATGAAAGCACTGGCAATACTTATGCATAGAAATATTTTGAAACTATCAAATTAATATACCCAAACATCTAAACTGAAAACGTGACTTTTTCCAACAAACTAAGTGGATGGGCCGATTATGGGTTTTGCCCATCTTTGACCAGCTATAATTACTAAAATATTGGATGTATACATTTTTTAATTTAAGCTGGGAACGTCATTAGATATACGCAGTTAAATTTATTGTCTTATTGTCGTCGCCACCTTATATACCCAAAATTGAGAACATTAAATTCTTCATTTATTTACTTCCTTAGACAAATTAGTTGCCCAGCAACTTTTAAACCAGTTTGATAAGAAAATAAGTACCTGTCTACGTAAACCTTAATAATTATTTTATTAATACTAATACAAATCATGTTTCATTCGTCAATATTTAAGTTTGTTGGCACTCTACCAAGATATTGCGGCCAATGAAAAGTAAATTCGATCAAAATTAATTCGTGATGTAAACAAGGTATTAGGTTTACCTAATTCCTTGTTTACTTATAATAGGTTTTAAATATTTCTGCTAAACTCATCAGAGTTTCCTGAATCTGTTTTGTTAGAAATGTGTGGGTTTCTGCTCTGTTAAACACGATATTACTTACCAAATTTCCAGAACTGACAACCGTACGATGTACGGTAACGTTAAAATTGATCTTACAGGGGCTTTGGTACGAAAATGGTGTAGGTAGACAATAAAATACGTGTTAATAATGACATGTATTTAACCGAACCTCAAATAATACCCATTATGCGCTCCTAAAAATATTATTGAACACTCTAATTAATGATCCGTGCCTCGGAAAGCTCGTTAAGTCGTTGATCTCGGCTGTCATTTGTAAATCTTTGACAGTTGTTACGGGTCGTAGAAGCCCGAAAGTCTGACAACTAGTTTTACCAAGGGGTATCGTGTTACATAGTAACTGGCTGTGGAGGTCAGATAGGCAGTCGCTCCATGTAAAATAAAGGTATTCAGCTACATCAGGTTAGCCTGGAAGCCGACATATTCGGGAAAAGGCTAGGCAGATGGCTCTAATTAATGATTACACCTCTTTTTGGGAACCCCAAATAATTTATATTTTCGGTCAGGCTTTTTTTTTTTCTTTTCGTTACTTGTTATAGGGGCTTTAACGCATAGTGTATGATAGTCCTATCGTATCCTAAACAATTTTACTTTAACAAGACGTGGCCCATCAATCGGGTCTGACTTTAACTGCGACCAACTTCGATGTAGGTAGTACGGTAGGAACGCGGTCGGCCACAGTTCTAACCTAACTTAACCCATTTCGTCCAGGGTGCCCTAGCTTAGTCACTGCGGCCAATTCGGTTCGCGCGTCGTTGGTCACAGTTCCAACCTAACCTAACGCGTTCGCTTGGTGTACTCTAGCTTAGTTAATAAAAAAAAACTGTGCAGAAGCGCAAAAAGGTTTTAGATGTTCATTAATTTAAAAGAGTCCATCATTAGAAGGTCAATAAGTTTTTAGAGAATCAGTTAAATATTTCCCGGTAATAATTATAGATATTTCATTGCTATTGTACCAGCCAAAATTTAAAAATAATAGTAACATTTGTTCAAAAATAAACAGACATTTAAATAATATGGTGATATTCTATAATACACTTTATTATATGATCAAACATTGAACATCTGTGTCTGAAGTAGATATAAATTACTGTATCAGCGCTCTTTCCCTGTTGTAGACACTTAGAAATTAACTTTGTTACACCTCTATATACAGGGTCAAATTAAATTAGCTAGCAAGACTACGCAGACTCGATGGGAATCTAAATCTAAACACGATAAAAAAATGAGTATTTTTTTTGAGTTATCAGCCGCAGGTATTCACTTGAAAATTATCAGGTTAAAAAAAAAGGTGTGGACTTCACAAACGTCATGGGTTTGATATTTATTTATTTAATACTTTAAGCACACAAATGCCTATGGCATTAAGTCCGCCTCTGGTATATGTCCATGTGTATCCGTGTTGAGATATATTAATGTATATCAACTCGATAAAACAAAAAAGAAACAGCTTTTCTCAACTCATACTTCAAGTAACAACACTAACGTCGGTAGCACACCTCCGCCGTGAAACGCTAGTAGCGAAACCGCGGTAGTTCAATTCAACTGGCTTCAAATTCATATTCCGCTACTCGAATCCGATGCGAGTAGCGGAACATGACGCGAGCCTGTTGAATTGAACTAAGCGGTCATTGACCCCAGGAACATGTCATCAAATCTTTTATTTTTGCTCGTGTTTAGATATCGATACCCATCACGTCTGCAGAGATTTGCTAGCTTATGTTATTTGACCCTGTAGATGTGTCTATAACACATTCAATCATAGAGATATAATAAAATAATTCCGAAGAAATCCAAGTAACACAGTCTGGAAATCAAACCCACAATTTCGTACTCGGCAGACAGCGTATAATAAATCAATATTGACCCAAACAGAATACAACAGAACGTGCGTGATTTACTAAGTAAGTGCGTAAATCATTATTTTTTGGATTTTTCCCCGCCCGCGCCGATTTAAGAACAAAAGTGTGCTTTGTAAAGCGGGTAGATAAGCCCTCTTTGTTGGCTATTGCACTGCGTCTGCATTTTACATTTGTTCCGCTGTTCAATAATCTTTTCTGTTTGTGCAAAGTTTTGAAACTTTGCACAAACAGAACGTTTTAGAGATTTGAATCCAACAATATTGTTGTTATCCCTTTGTGGCTAGCCAACAGAAAAATTGTCGACGAACTTTTCATTGAATTTTCTAAATTGCGTTTTTTTGTATTCTGATACGCATCAATTGGTTGTGGACCAACCTATTAGTTCTAAAAGCTTCACTAAAACATTTTTTCTAGGGTTTAACTTTTTAAACCCTGAAAAAAAAAATGTTTTAGTGTGAAGCTTTTAGAACTAATTGTCGTTTCTTTAAACGAAAATGACTTCCGATTTCTATGTTTTAATTCTAACTAACTAATTGGTAAGAAATTGGTAGATATTCAATGACGTCGCTTCTCAAAATAATATAGACATATTTTGAGAAGCGACGTCATTGAATTTCTATTAACTATATTGCTCGCTTGACTCAATAAACTCGTTCAAATTCTATAAACAAAGTTACAAACCGCTCGAATAACTCTGAGTACCAGGAGCACAGAGATGCACAGGAAGTGATAAACGACGTCACTTGTTACGTGTGTCACGAACTGCCAACGCAACCCACACGTTGATACTTGAGATCTACTCATGCATTATACACGCGTGTGTAAAGTAGCTACTAGCAAATCTGCCGACTGTTTCTGAATTTTTTTGAGGAACAAACTGCGTTTGTCCGTCTCTGTTTTATTTTGTTTTAGCACATTAGTCCGATGATAAGGTTAGGATGAAGGGGAATACTGAGTTGACGGCTGATAGATGTGTATGGGAGAAAAAGACATGTTGCGCCGACCCCAACTTAATTAGGATTAGGGTGGGAGGAAGACATTTAGGTCCATGAGCGTTGTTTTGAACTTTTGACCTCTCATGGAAAGCACTAAATGTTGTCTCGGTATCTAGTACCAAGAGTGCAAAGATTCAAAAGAGGTTATAAAATGGCGTCACTTAATCATCACGAATTTCATAGGCAATTTACTTGCAAGGATACTTTATCAAGTCCTCGTAAACACACAAGCTCACGTACAACGCTTGTTTTCAAATGTATCAATGTTAAATAATATTTATAACAGTTCTAATATTTTAGTAGTACAATTTCCTAACAAATTCAACTTACATTGTCGTATTGTAAAACAAAGATGAAACTCACCTTTTTCTTCACGTTCTACTCACATTACCAATTATAATGTGAATCAACTTTTACGACGTAGAATGACAACCGTTAAGGTTCTACGAGTATCCTAATGTCGACAGCTTGTAGAGTATTTTGTCAACGCCTTTTTATGACGTCATAAAATATAGTGTCTAATCTTGAACATTTAGTAGTTACGTTTATTTAAGGTGGATCTGCAGTGGTAGCTCGTGAAATATAAATTTTCTTACGTATTTTGCAATTTGCAGGTCAATCTCAGGTTGTATCGTGATCAAAATATGATTCACGACCATAAAAGAAAGTTAGAGAAATACTATATGTTCTATAAGAACTTTTCCATAAGAGATATGTCCTGCAAATTGCAAATAAATTTGAATTCCGCGGGCTACAACTTCACCTTAAGGCTTAGATCGACTGCTGCTTAGGATGTGCACGGAGAGGTTACACACGATAGCTGCACGAGTTCATTTGTTGGCCAGCTACACATCCGTAAGTAGCGTGGCGGAGGGTCGCGGTGGAAGATCCTGCCTACATTTTCATACAAAGTCATGTACACGTGCACAGTTTAGCCGCGGGCATCAATGTAACGGCGCCCTTATACAATCTTCAGGTTTAGTAAATAGCCTACCTGCCCACCTTATAATCGACGCTGTCGTGACGATTTCAATAGGCACAACGGTGAATAGCGGACTTGAGAATAATTGGATTTTTGATAGAAATTCTCAGCCTTAAAAAATGTTAGGCGTTTATAAGTGCCGCTTTGGGCCGACTTTTTGTGTTGCGTAATACATTTTCAAACTTTGGTGGTGATAATAATCATATTTTTACATAATTCACTTATGATATTTCGAATGTATTAAATCTGTTTTAGAAATATGATTTGATATTTTTTTGTAAGTGGCTGGCGGCAGGGGAGTCCTGTTACATGCACGGAAAAAAAGGATCTCTTCAGCGAAGAATATCAATATTCTCAGAAAAATTGATTCAATCCAAGTAAATATTTTCTTAACGTAAGTAAATGTACTCAGTCCAAGAAAACCTGTTTACTCAATTTAAGAATAATAAATACTTGGTTTTTATTCTTGAGTTAAGCAAATATTTTTGATTCAAGACTATAATAATCTTAATTGAAGAAAATATCATTAATATTCTTAAAATTAAACTTAATAATTCTTCATTAGAATATAATGTCTTCGAAGAAGACAATAAAAGTAAGACAAAATTTTACTTCATTCAAGAATATATTGTTTTCCCCATATATGAATCAATATTTGTCTTGACAAAAAGGATATTGTCTTAATTTAAGACATCCTTATTTTCCGTGTGGGACTTAAACGTATCTGGCGAAATGTGGGTTTACTATAGGTGCACCTCTGCCCAATCCTTCAGGGAATACAGTCGTGATGTTATATTACGTGTTATGTAGTGGGCTCCGATGATGCAATAGGCATGCCGATGAGGCAATAGACGCCAAACATCACTATTTTTTGAATAACAAAAAAATCTAAGCAATTCTTTCTCCCGTAAGAAAAGTGCGGAAAACTCTAAATGGCGCAATTCCCCAGTAATGTGGGTACTCGGTGCTAATGCTCTATTACTACCACTTGGCTTCATGAGGTTGAAACCGCTTAAAACATCTCACAGTTCGTGACTTTTCGTCTAGATTTCATAATTGTTTGAGTTTGGAGAGGAAAAACAATTGTTCTTGCGTTATAAGCGTTTTCCAACTGAGGTCATTTAAAGGTCCAGGGTTTAAAACCTGGTCGGTAGACTAACAATATATAAAAGAATAATTGGTCTTTTGGTCGTAAGCTCCACTGCTGAGCATGAGGTCCTGGGTTCGATTGCTCGCCCCCGACTACATAGGATTTAAACATAACTGGCGAAATGTGAGTGAACCTCTGCCGTGATATTATTTTATTTTATGTTATGTAATAAAGAAAAATTGTAATTTTTTAAAATCTGAAATTACTCACTGTATTTTAAGTACCTACCTATCTGTATCATAATCCCTCGTTTTTCTCTCTATAACAATAAGAGTTATGCCCTGCAGTAAAAAAATAACAAGCCGATATTCTCGCAAAATACGTAAGATTATTACGTTCATAATAATATGATGAGTTCGTTACTGAAAGACAAAAGAAAAATCCAGCGGTTTTCCATCATCCGACAAACAGATTGTTGTTATAATAGATATTGATTCCATAAGCGCAAAGGAGGAAAACTCCCATTTGCAGCTTGCCTTAAATAAATATTGCCATACATAATCGAATATCATAATTCACAGGCCGATTTTCAGTGTTGCCAACTGCAAAGTTTATGTTCGGTTATAAAGCAGGCGCGACTCGATCGGGTGTTCGGAAACGAATATTTATTGCACCCGTTATCGAGTTACAAAATTAATTCAATATTTCCAGTGACAGCAATATCATGGAGTCGAACATTTGTGGTAACGGTGCGACGAAATATTGTAAATGAATGGAGTTGCGTTTATTTACACATTTCGTTGTAATGAATAAAAATATCAGTTGATGAGCGGTTTAATGTGGATTAATGTGTTGACAATATTTATAGGTTATGTGTAATTTGATTCCGAAAAGCTCATTTGAGTAATTATGTAGGGACGCAGTGATCTATACAGATAATTAAATAGTAGAAAAAGTCACTGTTGTACAATAAAAAAAAAAATAATTGCTACGAGAGATAGAGAATTTTTGTCTGTTTGTCTGAATGTATGTTCCAGCATCACGCAAATTCTACCAGATAGATTCTGTTCACATTTTGCATAGATATTCCCTATAATACTGGTCAGCCGGTAGGCTATATATTATCGAGCTATTTGTTATGGGGGATGAGCAATATTGCATTATGTGTGTGTTCCTCTATAGTTTCAAAATAAAATTGTAAAAAGAGGAACCAAACGATAAGAACATTTCAGATAGTTACCTTTGAAATGATTATCATCACGCTATATTTCTATGGGGCTGACTGCTTAGTCCCAATCATCATGACAGTGTGGATTTTTGAGATGGGGCAGAAGGGTTGGTACTTCAACCGTTGTAGTTACACGAAATCAGTTTTAGGTGACCGTTCTTAACTTTTTGAGAAATTTTAATCTGCCTACACAGATTGGAAACAAATTGTACAGGTAGCAAGAAAATACACTAATCGCAAAGTTTTTTTTTATGCAAATAGATCCTATTTCTTATGAGATATATCAAAAAACTGTATCAGACTAACTGAGGTTTAGTATTAGAAGTGACGAAAATCGCAAAAAACTGTTTCCATACATTTCGTGGGAAATGGAACTCCAACTTACTTTTATTAAACGAAACCCATGACGTAAACAGTTGCAAAGTTTCGGAGGCGCCATCTTGATTTTTTTTTATGATCCCATTATCGTTATCATCGCCCTCAAAAACTATGAATGTACCTACTTTAATCTTAAAATAACATATCATCAACCTAGCCTGAAACACAGGTCCTACCTAGTTCAGGCAAATGAGCAACTGTGTTCTTTATAATTTTTAAGATAAGTTATTGTAAATCTGCACCATTTTTATAAATAAACGATATTATTATTATTATTATTATCAAGCCTGTATTCCGCGAAGGGTTAGGCAGAGGTGTACGTATAAATAGTACACTCACATTTCGTCAGTTCACCGTACGCCGTTCTATTTTTTCACTATACCGAATTAGGGTTCCCATCCTATAATCATGTGAAAAATTCGAGTCAGGGTCGTAACGACATAAAATCAAGCCTGTATTACCCGAACGGTTAGGCAGAGGTGTACCTATAGTACAACCACATTTCACCAGTTATGTTTAGGTCCCTTGTAATGGGGTCAAGACTATTGCCATTAACCGGGCAAATCAAAACAAATCAAAATCAAAAATCATTTATTCAAACTAGGCTGAGAATCAGGACTTTTCGACTGTCAAAATTACATAAGACAGTCTCCCGAAAACGCCCGCCCTTCACCACTTCCTAGTGCTTTAGCTGGGAAGAAGATGTGGCGCAACAAACTCCCCAGCAGCACACCTGTCTGTTTAGTGAGATAAACTAGATTCTATACAAATCGTATGCAAATTAATTAAGACTACGAAACATAAAACATTTACTTGCTATATGTTAGCTAGCACACGCCAATATACCAACAAAACAATGAAAATTGTACTCATGCAGAAATAAAAATTACAACATAAAACCGGCTAAGTGCGTGTCGGACTACGCACAATAAAAGGTTCCTTAGTTGGGATAACTTGGTACAAATTTATTCTAAAAACAAACTTAAAATTGTAGTTGAAAAACCTGTTCTCCCATACATCGATATATGCCACGGTCAATTCTCTAACTGCAAATTTAAGTTGGTCGACTACAACTCATTAACTTGTAAAGCCTACTTAGCCGTGATACAATTCCTTTTAATTTCATTATATGTACTACTGTCATAAATTTTTTCACATCTCCATAAATAACGGTTTAGCTGGCAGCCCCCCCCCCCTGCCAGCTAGAACCCTAAAAACATACAAACGTAAACTGAACCTAATACCTAAATAAAATCCACCAGGCATAAAGGGCTTGCCCGCTATAGCTGTAACTCGTAAAATAAATAAACAATTACTAATAACAATTAAAACCATGATCAGCAAGACGACCAGTCACCACAAGCAGCAACCGTTCACGAGCATAACGCAAAGATCAGCCATATCCCCCCTCGCCATATTGGAGGGAAGGAGGCAACCCGACCCCCGACGTTACCGCAGGCAGTGACATCTAAGGGAGCATGACGAACTTGCTGCCGGTTGCTCAGGCAAGAATAGTATGATTAATTGTTGAGGTCACTAGCTAACCACTTATTGCAAATCTAGCAAAGAAGCGGGTAGCATGTTATAAAAGTTATACCAAGCCCAACAAATGAGTTATGAATCTTATGAAGCCGGTGAAATGCAGGACGTAGTTTGTCCGTATTTCTGGTGTTAATATTGTGAATATCACTGTTTTTAGTGTATAAGTGTTTATTTTGCCTAATATATAAGAGGTTGGCGAAAACGCATTGTGTTGACATCGTGAGAATACCAATATCTATAAAAAATCTTTCAGAGAATCTTTGGCACCAAGCTGGTAAATTGTTCGAACAGCTCGTTTTTGAAGAATATTTGTTCTTCTTATTTTGAATGTCAGCGGCTTTGCCCCACAGCTGAATACCGTAGGAAATAACGTAATGAAAATAACTAAAATAGACTTATCGAGCTCTACCAACGTTAGTGTATTGTCTTACTTTTCTGACGGCGTAGGCGGCCAAACTGAGCCTGGCCGCTAGGCTTGATATACGTGGGCTCCACTGAAGTTCGGCATCTACTGTTATACCAAGAAAAACTGCCTAGTCTACAGTTTCAAGCACTCCATTATCTAAGACGAAGTTGGGACCTAGATTTCTAACATTCGGTAAGGCGAACTTTATACATTTCGTTTTTTCGGTTAGCACAAATCTAGACTTCGGACTGTTACTGAGATATTCCGGATGTAAAACCCAATAACACTTTACCCGACCTGGGCACCTCGGGCAGAATTTTAAGACTCAGAACATTATTTTGTACTGCGATAAGGACATAAAATATTCAGAGCGCATGTCTCTTGAGTTCAAATAGACCAAATAAAGCCAGTAACTTCGTTCTTCACATGTTTGCACCCAGTTTTTATTCACATAAATGATGTACAAATTTATTTCTTTTTTATGGTTCTAGGTACTGGGCTGTTACTGAGAAATTCCTAATAGACAAACTCAGTAGCACTTTGCTTGACCCTGGAATCGAACCCAGGACCTCATGCTGAATAGTAGCGCTTACGACCACAAACCCAACGAGGCAGTTTTTTTATAAAAATGTCGTTATTATTTTGATATATTGTGGTATCTTACGACGGCAGAAGCTAGTTTATATTATAAAACCAGTAATATGTTTTGCAGGCAAATTAATAAAACCTAATTATCACACAACGCTAACATTCCAACAACAACAACAACAACAACCGTTCCTAGACACACAGAATGGCGACACAACCCTGTGAATAGAATACGTATTTTCCGCAACTGCAATATTTAAATTTCCAAATGAAAAACATGAGAAACATCGCAAAACCAAGTCAACGGAATACAAATATCACGTAGCGTAGGCTTCGTAGCAGCGTAGCAAAATTATTCTGCTACGCTTGCTACGAGCCGCTACGACGCATCCCGAACGTTCTTAAAAATACATTGAAATTATGCACGACATATTTTGTACTTGATATTTCCTGGCTTTAGCACATGCCATGTTGGCGATACTTCAACCGTCGCTGCATTGACATAGTAGTTCCATAAAAGCAGTTATTAAACCTTTTAATGGATGTTGACGCGAGGCCAACATTGGCCATAATCTACAGGCACCATAAAATAGTAGTACAACCAAGATTTACGAGGTACTCCATTCATTCAACAAACAATATTGATTTTATATTTCAACACCCAGAATCTGAGGAAATTACTTATTTACTCTAACCTCATGACATAGTACTAAATCGGCTGACTTATGGTATTTGGCTCTCGGCCAAGCGAATTGAGCGATTTGATCAAGATCTTGGGCCAGATTTTCTTGGATTACGAGCCAGCGTAATTCAGACATCGTCGCACGCGGAATAGTTTTACCACCTGTATTCAGCGACGGCATTATTATTTGGCGAAGTTTTAAATAAAATCATAACTATATTTTATTGGAAACACTCAAAATTGTTACCCTATTGTCTTTGACCTTTTTGATTTTTGGTCGCGAGACGTCGGCATCGTGTCCAGTTTTCCTAGAAGCATCCATCTACAGAAAACTATGTTTTTATCGTTTGGCGAAAGAGTTTCAGGAGTGAACGAAATTGAATGTATAGTTTGTTCCGAAATCATCTGATGAAAATGTAAACAAATGAAGTAGAAGACCTACGTGTGGATGCCAATTTATAGTTTCACTTTCATACAAAATAAGTGATTTCATTGTTTGAACACTTATTTTAAATTTCCCGAAATTCTAATTTTAAATCCAGTTGGGTTGGGCAGCGTTTGGAAAACTTCGTCAAGTCTTCTCGTCGACTATTCCGCAATGTTTGAAGACTAAGGTCTAAGACTAAGGTCTAGGACTAAGGTCTTTCACAAGTGCGTCGTGCCCGTTATGATATACGGTGCCGAAACGTGGACACTGACAGTTGGGCTGGTTCACAAATTCAAAGTCGTTCAGCGCGCTATGGAGCGGGCTATGCTCGGCAAGCGTAATGTGGGATGCCCCCCAGCTAGATGGGCCGACGACCTTAAGAAGGTGGCTGGGACAGATTGGATGAGGAAGGCGGAGGACAGGGTTTTGTGGTGTAAATTGGAAGAGGCCTATGTACAGCAGTAGATTGCGACAGGCTGAGATGATAATTTTAAATGGCCTTAAAGATGGTTTTCATTTGACGTTTGAGGTTCATTTTATAACCTTAATTTTCGTCGTAAAAAGTGGTGAGATACAAAGTTACAACCTTCTTAATATAGATGAATGTGTTACTAATTTCCTTTAGTGAGTGATTGCGTAAGAATTTAACCTGTACAGGGTTTGTTTACACTTTCACCTAACACTTTTAGAATAGACATTAGTGCAGTGAATATAATATACATATGTTATGTACTTGGAGTTCTTACTAGAAATAAGTTAAAGTTTTCCTATACTTGAAAGCAAAGTAAGGTTTTCATTAAGTTCGAAGCGTGAGCACGAGTAATATATTGAAGTTTCTTGGATATTTTATGTACCAACAACTTAATATATATTTATTTGAATGTACTGTATGTGCCGTAATATTATGGATAACTCAGTAACACCTAGTACTTACTAGCTACTTCTAGCTTCGTATATTTCAATATTCTGTGTTGTTTATAATACGCTGGAATTATTAAGCACCTTCCTCGATAATTTAATATCTACGCTGGTTTTAAGTCAGGGAAATAAATTCCTTTATTTAATAACGTTGCTTAAAGTTAAGTAATGATTACAGCCTGTTTAACCATATATTTTGACGTTTAAACGTCTATAACCTTAATCAACGTGTATAAATAAACCCCTTATTGTTTAACAAATAAATCACAACTGTAATCCTTTGACAGCTTTGTGAAATAGCTATAATATGGTGGATTAGTGTGAAGATTAATATTGAATTTTCCTGTCTGTATAAAAAGTTAATATCGTTATCTCATCATCTGCCTAGCCTTTTCCCAACTACGTTGGGGTCGGCTTCCAGTCTTAAGGGAATCCCAGTATTTTACATGGAGCGACTGCCTATCTGACCTCCACAACCCATTTACTGGGTAATACGATACCCCTTGGTGAGACTAATTGTCAGACTTTCAAGCTTCTGATGACCCTTAACAACTGTCAAAGATCCAAGAATGACAGCCGGCCGGGACCAACGCGACGCCTTAACGTGCTTTTCGAGGCATCTTTTGGTAACCATCTTTATATACCAAGACCCCTCTTGATATATAAAGATGGTCACCCATCTACGGATCAACCGCGTCAAGCGTAGGTTAACCTGATCGATTGACCCGTGCGGCTGTTATTATTTAGCCACAAGCCCTGTATAAAAAGTTAATATCCTAACTAATATTTTATATGCGAAAGTAAGTTTTTTTGTTTGTTACGCTTTCACGCTAAAACGGCTAAACTGGATTTGGGTGAAATTTGACACATAGGTAGACCAGGACCTAGATTAGTACTTTTTATTCCGATATTCCCACGGGATCGAGACTTACGAGGGTCAAACTACGGGGCGGAGCTAGTGAAATAATAATAAGGATATTAGAGTAGGTTCCGTTTACAGAAACTTTAATAAGTCTGAAATATCTTTCGAAAATTTAGTTTGGGTATACTCGTAGTTTATGACGATATTGGTGAGGTAGTTTTAGTACGAATTCGACCCTTTCAGCTTATTTTAGGTACAACCAAACTTGAAGCTATTAGAGCCAAGAAAATCCCGAGTAGAATAAATCTCGCTCGTTACCAGTCAACAATACCAAAAAGTTAGCTCAAAATTAGGGGAAGGCAGAAGTGTTAGTTCGACCCCAATTCGCAAGTTATGTTTAAGTCTCATGTAGTAGGGAGCGAGCCTACTGTCACTAAGCGGGCACACATCACATAGGTTTAAAGATATTTATTTCTCATAATAACTTATGAATAACAGTTCACTTATAATTAGATACTAAGTACTTCTTAATGATAATTATACTATAATATTTGCCTCTGGGGCGATGGTGACGTTATAGGGTACATACGTGTTTTTTTTTTAATTTTCTCTTAAATATATTAATATTACAGCCCGGATACTATCTAGGCTGTTACTGAGAAATTCCTAATCGAAAAACTCAGTAACACTCTGCCTGACCTAGGAACAGCTCGCCAGTTGCGCTATTCGATCTTTAGAATAGAACAGAATATAATAAATCATATAAGAAAATGGTCTTAAATATAAATAGTTTCACATATTTTGGGGTTTTGTATGAGTAGTGCTGGCCTAACAATAACGGCCGCGACTTACGAGTTACGTCGTAGGTCCAAACCGAGACAGGCGCTTTACTTCGTGTAAATTGTTTCGTCACCACTGCTCTTAAAACGGTGAAGGAAAACATCGTGAGAAAACCGTCATATCCTAGAACCAAAAATTCGAAGGCAGCGTGGTGGATTATGACCCACCCCTATCACCGAAGGAGACCTGTGTCCCAGCAGTGAAAACATTATAGGCTGATTATGATTTAAAAAAATATATAAACAAAACACTTCAATTATTTCTACTGAGATCATATGATCAAAAATACTATAAAATTAAATTATATTACACTAGAGACCAACGGGCCATTCTTAATAAATATAAAATAACCAATTATTCACTTTGTGTCACTACATTGTCCTCTGGTGGGCAATATATTTACAAAATAGGACGGTTCACATGTGAGCGGACAATTAACGGAACACTGAAATTCTGATAAAAAAGTTCAATAGTTTCATTTTGTCTGAACAAAGAGTTTGGCTGTATGACATGTAGGAGGCTTATATTTATTTGTGTACGTATTTAATTATCGCGGAGTTCCCTAGAGTAGGATTGTAGAAAAAATATCGATGTATCGATACATCGATAGTTTTTGTTCGACATATAGATATTTTTTTGCGATATCTATTATTTCGATATATCGATGTAATATCAAGTATAGAAAATGTATCAAATGCGATATATTTCCAATAGAAAACCGTTGTCGTCACTGACTTAAATCGCTAGAACTTAGAGCCGTAAGTAAATAGACTTATTTTATCAAAGTTTTATTAATTTATGATTGTACGATTGAGTACATCAGAAATGATGTTCCTTGTTTAGTATTTACGTATATAATAATAACACACCAAATCAACACACACAACACACCAGAATTTCATAAACTACAAATAATATTTTTTTAGAAAACATCAGCGATACATCGGTGTTTTTTTTTTCGATAGTTCTTAATTGATATCAATATTTTATTTAAATATCGATACTTTTTGGCAATTCTTGCATGCCTACCCTAGAGAGAATTTACAATTGCTTGTATTGAGGCGGTTACACAGAATTGTAAATAAATACTGAAGTACATATATACATACAAAAACTCACGCTTTTTTCTCTGCTGTTATGATTCTTAAATAATTACTGCTTTTGCTTCGTTCACATTCATTCATCTGAAGTAGGTAATACTGAAGTAATCGGTAATGAATTACCATTTTCAATATTCATTTCATATTTTATTATCTTTTTTTCTAGAGTCAGCACTCGTGGTCGGCACACACTGTATAAGGAGTATTTATGTCATAGTGAAATACTCGTATAAGCCAATTGTTAGTAACAAAAGAACGATTGGTTCTACACCCCAGAGTAATGATAACCTTTTAATCTTTCAACACCGACAAAAAAAGTTTATTATGTTAGATGCGATTTAATTGTGTGGCATATCATAAGTTTAAGCAACAACAAGAATCGCACCGTCTGACTCTAAACAGTATTAAGACGATACAATTTATTTATTCCTTCAATTTTATTGTATGACTCAGGCAAGAAATTTGCATCGTGTAAATGGGGCTTTACTGCATTCTTCGTCATGTCGATGGCACGACAGTGTATTAAATTTTGATGGCTCATAACTTCGTCACTATTGCCTTAGTAAGTAGGTACTTATTTCCATTTTATGTAGATTTTTCTGAAGTATTTATTTTTCGGAAGTTAGGTATGTCACCTAAATCTATAAGTAGATTAGAACTTGGCTTTGAGTTACAAAGTATGTACAGTCGCCAGCATATCAAGTTACCACAAACTGTCAAACTTTCTCATTCGATTTTGAACTTAACCGTCAACATTTTAAGGTTCAAAATAATTTGGAGAGATTTGACAGTTTCGTATAACCTAATGTGCTGGTGACTGTACCTAGTAGAAGTAGCATACAATGTATGAAAACTGTAGTTGATTCGTATTACCTATCTAATACCGCGTCTTTTCTAAATTATACTACCCACCTACTCGAAAAACTAAATTTAGTCTGAAAATACGTAATATTTATTTGTGTGCCATACAAAGCCACTTTATCAAGCCCTTGACGAACTTTCGATGTCAACATAAAACGTAATGCATACCTCCATTTCTTTTACTATCACCGGAAAGTGATAAAACGATAAAAAGACATAAAATTGTACATCAGTTACGTGAATAAAAACTGGGTGCAAACATGTGAAGAACGAAGTTACAGGCATTATTTGGTAGATTATTTGAACTCAAGAGACATGCGCTCTGAATATTTTATGTCTAAATCACATTACCAAATGTTCTGAGTCTTATATTCTGCCCGGGGTACCCAGGTCGGGCAGAGTCATTAGGTTTTTTGATCAGCAATTTCTCAGTAGCACCCCAGAGTCTGGTTTTGTACCCGGTGGATGGCAATAGACTCGCCCCCTATTACATGGGACTTACACATAACTGGCGAAATGTCGGTGTACTATGTAATGTAGGTACCTACACCTCTGCCTAACCCTCCAGGGATTACAAGCGAGATGTTATGTGTGTCTTAAATTCTTCACAAAAAAAAAGATTTTAAACTGTGTAAATGTTTTAGAGTTTTACTCGTACACTTGGAAGATCGTATTCTCCCATGATTAAAATCTTATTTTCGTTAATACCTCAATTCCTAACATTGATTATTTTTTTTTAACGGTACGAAATCACAAATGTCCATATTTACCGAAAATTACCTACAGAATCTTTCATGCCGCATGATTTTTCTTGTATCGCTCGTGTACTTTTTATTTTTTCTAATGCCAGTAAAATGTATGCACGTAAGTAAGTACGAGTAAGTAAGGCATCATTCGTTTACCATCAGTTTTGTTAAATTATGGATGGGTATAATAGCCAATCCCTTGTTTAACAAAAAAACGAAACAAATGAGTAAGACCCTTGCCCTTCAAACTAGTAAATCCTGTATTTTGAAGGACTGTGTTCTTTAGTAGGATTGATACGTTTTATTCATTTAATTAAAGTTAATTAAAACGGTACAGCACCAATTACATTAATTAAAATAAAAACAACTATTCATATGATAATTCCGTTGTACACAATTTAATTAAAAACTAACATGGAACAGTGGACTCCTATGCATACTTTCTTTCATATAACACCAGACATATACGCATAATTTTACTCCATTCATCCGCAAACACATCACATTCAGGGTTGGCAGTCAGAAGGGGCATTTAGCATCTTTAGAGTACGACAAACTGGGGATTCGGCTCTGGCTACAGTTTTGGATAGCATTTGCGCAAACAGATTGTGCCGGCGGCTCTGACGGTGTCCGATGTATTTGTCGGGCACAAATAATCGGCAGAAAAGGCAACGGAGCTCTGGGCAGTCGATACGACCCCGTAAGGTCTTACGAGTACAGGTAAAAGATGGCCCCAGCTTTGTCAAAAGCACATCGTTGTCAACTCTGTCGAATGAATTCTGGAAATCGAAATACAGAGCGGCAGCTTGCCCATCGATGTCCAAGCCACGGGATATGTAGTGTACGTGAATCAGTAAATTCGAATTTATGGAGCGACCCGGCCGAAAACTATGTTGCGTAATCAGTTAAGGACATATTTACGCGTTTGTAAATGAAAGCGTGGAGAATGCGCTCGAAAACCTTGAAAGATAGCGTAGGGTCTGTAATCCTTTACTGATGTTTTGTCACTGATTTTAGGGATGGAGGTGACTCGCGAAGTTTTCAATTGCTCAGGGTAAACGCTGGACTGGAGGGCTAGGTTAAAGACTTGACATTGAGGGGCTGCCAAGATATCATGACATCCCTTAAGGGTAAAGGCTGAAATGTTGTCAGGGCCAACCGAGCTACAGGATTTGAGTTTAGCAATCGCCTTAACTACATCCGGTGGGGTTAAAAAGGGAAGAGGAATGTTATCTCCCGCACTACTTACGTTTAATTTTCTAGGGTCTAATGCAGGTGTATTGGGCAGAAACACGCTAGCAAAATACTGAGCAAATGCCTCCGCCGCTTTGACACCCGAACAAGTCTCACCATTGTACACCATGTTTGGCTCGAAGCCGCCCTTTGATCGCAGGCTAGAAACATGCTGCCAGATCTGTCGCGGATTTTTGCCTATGTTATTTTCTAAAGTATTACAAAACAGTCTGTAGGCGTCGTAGGTTCTTACTTTAACGCAAAGTACTAAACTCCGCATGTATAAGATCACAGTGTGACACTCTCCATGTATTATGTACATAGTTTGGTTTTACGTTGAGCATCGTTTACAATGTCTTTAGTAAACCAGACTGGATACCGCCTATCTCCAGCGATAATACTTTTTATTTTACAATCTACGGCCTTCACGCGTACCGTCATTTTATGTCCCTATTTGTATTTGGAAGATGCGATTTTTTTAAATCGGTCGCAATGCGGCCTTCATATTTTACGATTAGTAGCTCTACGTCCATCAGTCCAGTACAGTCAAAACGCAAAGTTTTATTTGTAACTAATATTTCTTAGGTATAATATAATTACGTTTAAAAATATCAAATAACGGTATTATGAGTATCTCAAGGACTGAACGCAAACCACATGTAATAACTTAGATTACGAATAGGATGTATTGGTGGCTCTGACACTATTGCGTGTGTGTGGGCGACAAAAAGTATCTCCTGATAAGTCTGCTCGTCTAGTACCATGCTTTACACAATGTTTATTTGATGATCCTTTTCTCATCACAGGCACTTCTAACGTTGAGTGTACTTAGGTAGAACAGCTGCAACGCGACTGATCCGAGAAAAAATGCACCTTCAAGAAATACAATAGGGCCCTAATCGGACGTTACGCTTAGCGGCCATAGTGCAACTCCGTCATATGTAGTACGTAGGTACTATCGGCCAAACTTCCGCATGCTCACCTCTAAGGCGATAATCGTACAGCACGGCTTACGACTCGATCGCCCGATGCAAGCGTTTTGACCAATGGGATGAACGAAACGTATTTTAGTCGTGTTCGTTATAACGTAATTATGTATAGAAGTGTGACACTCATACTAGGCGCGTGTTATGCTCACTTGTTGTGAGATCATTTTTAATGGTCTCGGCCAGCGAGAGCTCTTTATGAATTATTATTGTTGACAAGAAGTAATTTCGTACTCATATCTTCCGTTTGGTTTAGAAAATGTAATATGCTGTATATGATGTAGTATTGCTATATTTAATTAGTATCAATAATAAAATATTTCCATAAAAAATATAATAATTTGGAATAAGGAATTTCAAACAACAAATTATGTCTATTCTATACACTTTGATATTTACCTCTCTCCGACACATGGCTATGCTCTGTCGGGTATATAAATTTAGTTATTTATCATTACTTTCACTGCCTCTCCAATTTTCGCGATGTCCTATGCGATGCCGGCAAACAAATCGCAGCGAACGCGCTAGGTGCGTTAACCGACACTGCATAAAGGTATAAAATGTTTATATTGACATTTTTGTGTTTTATCAGCGTGCGACTTGTTACTTGTGCAGTGCTATTGGAAAGTAAATAACTGCATTTAAATATGTTTAAACTTGGGAACTTAAAGCTTAATATCACGCATATCGATCCCTGAATCGAAAAATTGCTTTGAAAATCAGCAATATTCTTGAACGGCCAATCGAATGATACACCTATGGGATAGGAGAAAAAAGTTATCATCGCCACTTTACGTGCAAAGGACGTACCCTAAAAAGGACGTACCCTAAAAAAATGTTTTTCAAGATTTTAGTTTACTACTTTGTTGGCGTGATTAATATGTATACCCATGCCAAATTACAGTATTCTAGTAGTAAGAGTCTGTGAGCTAAGCCAGGGACAGACAGACAGACGGACAATGCGAAACTTTAAGGGTTCCTTGTTGACTACGGAACCCTAAAAAGGAGCAAGTTACGTAGTTTTGTTAGAAATTGACAACATTTGGTATATTTTTCTTTTATTGCTCTGTTTTGATTGAAATAGCAAAATTACAGTAGTATTTGAACCAATAGTTGACGCAGTTTTTCAGAGATTTTTGTTTATTGTTGTCGCAACTTTTGCAACTGCAATAAAAATAAGTTCATTATCTAAGTACCATTGTTATTGGTCGACAACCGGTTAAACAATAGGACGGCTTAATAGAAGGGCCATAAAATACGGTCATAAAAAATGACAAAATATTTTTTCAACACACTTGCTTGTAAAGTGACTCTTATAGCAACGCATTTAGGTTCATAATTCAGCGTTTATTACACTAGTATTTTTACTTTACAGTTATTTTTCTCAATCTCCGCAAAGAGTTTTTATATCTAAAAACAATGAATATTTTTGAGAATAAATAAACTATTTTAGGATACATTTATGATAAATCAATCATCAAAATTATTATCATTTCTTCAAATGATATATTTTTCACTACGAATTTACCTTAATTTGCGTATTCAAAACTTTATTTTGTTTTTATTATATATTTACATGGGCTGTTCAGCGGTTTTGCCGTGCCTTTATTTACACCTGGACGCGCATCGCTAGCGTGGCGCGCGGAAGGAAAGAAACCAGCACGCCATTTTCTATAAATACTCGTTAACGTTTTCGTTGTGTGGTTAATTATTATCAAAAATGTTGACTTCAAGTAGGGAAGAAGAGCGAAGAGCAACACGTAGATTTGACCACCCCCGGAAATTAAATCGAGGCACGAAACGCGAGTGACACGCCTTTTGCCACCAAAATCTAGAGAGAAATACCTAGCGGCCTACGAAACTATAATAACAATACAAGTCTGTTTTTTCCTCTCAAGTTGAAAACCATCGTATGAAACGCGTGTGTATTGATAATTACTCACTCGGCGCCCTTATCGCGCTCGTCTTCGGCTCGCGCGAACAATACCGGTTCAAGTGTAGTTAGTAACCAACATCACACACTTGTATCATAATGTACTAGTATGTCTGTTGTTATTTTTTGTTACCCGCCCAATACTCACACAAATGCATATTGCCTCTAATTGGACGAAACCAGGAAGAGGTGTGGTCTGTCACTAGCTGCGCTTGCCGCAGAAATATTTTCTTAAGTGAGCATGCTTAAGTTTTGCCGATAGTACGTGCATACATTTTGATGGTAGGTATATTATTCGTAGGTTAAAAACTCCTTGGATGAATTCTTTCATACATAAAATATATCCGAATGCTATTGGAGATACGTGACTTCGAATTCGCTTTTTAAATAACATTTGGTTTTATCTTATTTAAAAAAGTTTAATGGCATCCTGGCTTTTCTGATACTGTGAACAAAGTTTTGGGTTGATATGTAAAAGGGATATTAGCGGATAATTGTCCTGTTGAACAGAAAAAAGGCAGAACTTCGGATCATGATGTCCGTATGATAATGGTATGAATTTTCCGCATTAAAGTTATAACATACTTGTTTTCAAGTGCACGGTACAGTCCAAAATTGTTTTTTCAGGCTATGAGATACGTTATTTCAATATAGCGTACCTAGCCGCTAATTACTCTGTCACAGGTTTTAAACTTTTGCTTAAATATTTTAAAATCTTATTACCCATTTTAAATAATACAAACAATAACTGTACCTAAAGAGTTTTTAAATGTTCCTAATTGGAACTTGACGTATTTCAATAAAGCTATGAGTATTAAAATGTTAAGCCATACCTTATGAATTACATAATACGATCATAACACGTGCCACATAATTTAGCAAGAGGAAAATAATTTTGAAACTCGAGGCGTTACGGGGTTACGTAATTAATCAAGTGTAAATAATAATTTGGCGAATTAAGGCGCTGACAAGACCCAATTGACCAAAATAGGCTTCTCTTATGAAACAAAAAAATGCCAAATCTGTGTAGTTTGTGGTAGCGGAAAAAATATATGTTAATTTTGAACATATTTCCCAGAACTTAGTTGTTACCAAAACACGTTTTGAAAAAAAAAATCTCGATACAAACTAACGTTAAACTAACCTCTTACCTTGAGTTCTAATCCAAAATATCTGCATTAAATATCAACATACGTTACGTATTTTATTAATAACAAGAACGTCTTATTTGAATGCAGAACTTGGTTGTTTTTTATTTTCGATTACTCAACTCTATTTTGAGTAAATAGATAATTGCTTCATATTTGGCAATAATTTACAAGCGTTGTGTCATCGCGCTTCTCTTTCTTTTCTATGCAATCTGACAGTGACCGCGGTTTAGGTGTTATCAGCGTCTTAAACTACGTACAACAGAGTTAATTTCCATTAAACTTTTGCTTAAACATTTTAAAATCTTATTACCCATTTTAAATAATACAAACAATAACTGTACCTAAAGAGTTTTCAAATGTTCCTAATTGGAACTTGACGTGTTTTCAATAAAGCTATGAGTATTAAAATGTTAAGCCATACCTTATGAATTACATAATACGATCATAACATGTGCCATATAATTTAGCAAGAGGAAAATAATTTTGAAACTCGAGGCGTTACGGGGTTACGTAATTAAACAAGTGTAAATAATAATTTGGCAAATTAAACTACGTACAACAGAGTTAATTTCCATGAAACAACGTTTGTCAGTTATCTAATTTACAAGAAACTTCGTACTTTGATGAAATGTTTGCGTAAGTATGAAGTTAACGGATACCTTTTAAAGTTTGTAAAGTCATTATAAATTGTCGATAATATTCGAATTACTCGGTTGATTTGTTCGCCGGAGTTTCGGGTCGTTAACGAAATTATTTCCGGTAAAGATTTATTAGAGAATTTTACATTACACTCCAGAAATATAAATTTCAAAGTTGATTTTTTCGAAGGCTGGTGTTTAGTTTGGCTTTTGCCCACGGCCTCGCCCACGCGGAAAATGGGATAAAAAGTATCCTATGTCCAAAATAGATCATGGTCTACCCATGTGCCAAATATTGGAATCCGTGACTCACAAACATTCAAATTCATAAACATACAGATTTGGACATTTTTATTCCATTTTTCCTTTAATTACTTTACTTAAAACTCGTGATTATAAACTACTGTTTGTTGTAGCCCGTGGCTTCACCCGTGGCTTTGCCCGGGTGGATGTTTGAAACTATCTCATCGGAACGTACTACCGGGATAAAAATCATATATTCTATGTCTCTCCTGAGGAAATAAGGGCTCGTTCCTTGCCAAAGAAAAAAAATACAGACAGACCTAATACATTTATTGGTTTGGTAGTTTTTAGGGTTCCGTAGTAAATAAGGAATCCTTAAAGTTTCACAATGTCCGTCTGTCTGTCTGTATGTCAGTCCCCGCTGTAGCTCAGAGACGCTTAGTAATATAAAGCTGTAATTTGGCATCGTATATATTAATCACGCCGACAAAGTAGTTAAATAAAATCTTGTAAAATATATTTTTAGGGTACCTCCTTTGCACGTAATTTGTGGATGATATATTTTTCTCGTCTATCCCATGGTGTGGGGTATCGTTGGATAGGCCGTTAAAAAAATCGCGGCTTCGTGAACACCATTTATAAGAAAGAAAGAAAAATAAGTTTATTTGTTACAGAAACACGTGCATACAACAGATCTAGAGAAGGTAAACAGAAAAATAAAACAAAATAGATCGACATATAATCACAAAACACAAATAGTCGGCAGCTGCACGTCATGACTGTAAAAAGAAATCTTCCACTCAGCATGATGCTGTGCTATGGGGGACCCACAGCATAGCGCTGATTTTCAGTGAACACCCGAAACACACGTACGGAATCCAAGTCACGTTTAATGAGTTGTACTGTATATTTAGAAAACAAAATAAAATAAAATAAATAGTACTTAGAATATAATGCAACTATACAATCAAAATAATAAATAGTGTTAAATAACATAAAAAATTATCCGCAGGCATGCAATTATCTGCAGGCAGCCGTGAGTGCATAAATAATGTACCTGCTTAAGGCGCTGACAAGACCAAATTGACCAAAATTGGCTTCTGTTAAGAAAAAAAAGTTGCCAAATCTGTATAGTTTGTGATAGCGGAAAAAACATATGTTAATTTTGAACATATTTCCCAGAACTTGGTTGTTACCAAAACACGTTTTGAAAAAAAATCTCGATACAAACTAACGTTAAACTAACCTCTTACCTAGAGTTCTAATCCAAAATATCTGATTTAAATATCGACATACGTTACGTATTTAATTAATAACAAGAACGTCTTATTTGAATGCAGAACTTGGTTGTTTTTTATTTTCTATTACTCAACTCAATTTTGAGTAAATAGATAGTTGCTTCATATTTTGCAATACATTACAAGCGTTGTGTCATCGCGCTTATCTTTCTTTTCTAATCTGACAGTGACCGCGGTTTAGGTGTTATCAGCGTCTTAAAAAACATTTATTTACGCGAGAATATCCAATGTTTTGTCTCGCTCCCACCCACACCTCAGCGTCGCCTGCACGCGCACACACAATATAATAAAGTACAGTTACATTTCTGGATTGCGTCTATGAGCGTGATGTCGTTTTTTGATTCAAGGATCCGTTTGCGTAA
Organism: Atethmia centrago; assembly: GCA_905333075.3. NCBI lineage: Eukaryota > Metazoa > Arthropoda > Insecta > Lepidoptera > Noctuidae > Atethmia > Atethmia centrago. Next base: position 17,732,372 of record HG995382.1, read on the forward strand.
TATTAAGCTTTAAACTGCTAATTTTTGTTAGAGTCAAGTGCCCCCACCTTCCTACCACCTGGTGTCAGCTAAATGGTTGTTTATGGAAATGTGAAAAAAATCATGGCAGTAGTAAATATAATTAAATTAATAGAAAAAATAGCTAAGTAGGCTTTACAAGTTAAGGCACGCACTTCGTCGGTTTTTAATATTCTTGTAGCACAGCATCTTATCTACGATGATGGAAACAATAGTAAATAATATATCTTCTTGAAAACTTTAGTAAGTAAATAAAAAGTTTCTTTTAATTCTCGTAAGAGTTTTAAATTGAAAGTGATATAATAAACAGTTTGCTCAGGCAAACTGTTTATTATATCACTCAAGCAGAATTTGAAAAAGAAAAAAAAACTTTTTTTTAAACACGTGCATTGTTTTGTTATTTCTTTTTACCCTTTAGATAATGTCCCCAGTCTGTACGTATGTGCGTGTTTTCAGTATCATTCTCATTTGGTGTTGGTATATCTAAGAAAATGAAATCCCAAAGTGGCACGTGACTATCCTAGTACTGAGTTTTCATTGAATATTGATTTTCGATACTTTAATTACGGAGGCACGTGTACATCTATTAAACAATAATTGGTTTTTAGTTTTGCCTATAGGCCATTTTTGGAACATGAATTTCGGGAAAACTACTGAGATCAGATGAACGAAACACTTCTTCCTCTCTTAAACGCTTCGTCTCAAAAATCTCACATGTTCCGTAACTCCATTCGGCAGTTTGGTCATGAATAGAATCGCGACACATTCGAACTGGTGATTTCAAGTAGCAATGAGTAAGCTTGCGATGGCCCTTACGGCGTTGGTCCACCGCAGCCGTCACCGGGACGTCACCGAGAAACGAGATTTTTCGAACTGAGCGTGACGTCTTTGTGACGGCGATCGTGTGTCCACCGCGACCGAGCTCGGCGGTTCAGTATGTTATGGTAGAAAAAACAAAAACCAGGCTAACGTTGCCATGCGACGGCAGTGTGTTGACAAGACCTAACGTGTATTATATAGCCGGCACATCAGCCCGTCACAATCTCGACCGTGTTTTAGCGGTGGCTCCGAACTACTTGAAACTCGGCGGCCGGGATGACGGCACTCGGCTGACGTACGTGCGGTGGACTATGGCCGCGTCCATAGTAAATTTATGTATCGGTACTTTTGCGCCGTCATCTCTTTCTCGGTGACATCCCGTTGACGGTGGCGGTGGACAAACGCTTTTACTCCGTATATGTATATTTGTTCTAGATTGTATAGGCATTGCATTATATTTTAGGTTAATTCTACAAACAGAGAAGCCGCTTTTAAAGCGCAAAAGCGATTTTAAAGAGCAAAAGCGATTCATCAGTGCCATGTCTGGACTAAAGATAACGGACAGTTGTGAAGTATACTTAAAAAATACAAAATTAATAATAATATTAATTTATTTATCACTCCTAAAATTACAAATTTCTCTTAGTCTATGTACAAAATCATGGCAATGAATACATATTAATAAGAGATTACGTTGACGACCATACTAGTGTAAACTGTGTCACAGTCGTCAGCGTCTTCTACACTTATTTATTAAAATCACAATTCATTGTATTAAGCACAATATCTGTAATATTGATGAAATTAAATGGTTGTAAAATGAAACTAACAAAATTAAATAAAATATACAGGGAAAACAAACTATTTAGAATAAGTACGTTACCACAATGATGAGACAACTGAATTGATGAATTGTGATACTAACGACTTTGTATAAATGATTTAAACGTTGTATTAAGAAACTGCCTTAATTGTTAAGTTAAATACACACTTGTCTCCCCACCTATCAGGCGGAATTATATGTTACGTGAACGCAGAGCTAAAACATCCTTATTGTGGAAAGCATATTCTGGATAGCCCGTCAGTTTATAACAAAATTCCAAAATCATTCAAAGAGTTAAATTTAAATGGATTTAAAAAGAAACAAAGACTTTCTATGTAATAAATGTAATATGTATATAATTTAAACGACTACCTATTTGAATGATACTTTATACTGGTCAGTGTGTGAGTACGAGTATTAGTTTATTTTTTTTAGGAAAACGTGTTCTTCTACAAGTTTTGAAAATATGTGAGCACCATGTATGTATCATATAATTAATTTATCTGTCATTGCTTCATTTTTCATTATTTTTACCTATTGTGCTATAGTAATTTATTCTAGGTATTGCATAATCAGCCTATATTGTTCCCTCTTTAAGAGAGTAGGCTGTTCGTCTTCACATATAATTATATAATTAATGTACCTATTCAAAATATTGTAAAACATTTTAAAATTAGGAGAGAGAAAAGGTGGAGTTTTTTGCCCATACTTCTCCATACGAAACCACCTTTTGGTAGGGGCGACTAGGATAAATTATTTTTTTTTTGGTTTTGTTGTCCAAAATTGCCTTTTATGTGCCTATTTGAAATAAATAATTTGACTTTGACTTTGATTATGATTATGGTCACTAGACGTATCTTCTAGGATGCAATGTCCTTATCTATCTTAAAGATTAGGTACATCATCTGCAGGGTCAAATCAAATCAGTTAGCGAAACTCCTCAGAAGTGATATGTATCGATATCTAAATATGAACAAACAAAAAAATACATTATAGCAGTTTTTTATAGTAGGTATAATACCTATATGCACATAGCATATAGGTATTATAGTTACTTGAAGAAAGAGTGGAGAAATCTTTCTTTTTCGTTTAGATTACGATACCACACCACGTCTGACTTCTGAGGAGTTTTGCTAACTGATTTAATTTAACCCTGTAGATAATGTACCTGATCTTAAAAAAAAAAGTAAGTACACCACTTTAGGTCGTTAATACCAAAAAAAATATCACCGAATCATTTTTTTTTTGTTTTATCATGTTTAAATTTCGACACCCATCGGTCTGAGGACCCTGTATACAAACGTGGTGTTAGTTGCTGAAATAGGGTTCCATTGTCCACGTATCCATCAGCACTGATTACAAATTTAAAATCATTCTACCCTAAATTCCGGGGTCCACTCCCATGGATTTGGGCTCCAAATTCCCGTCATATAACGTGCACTGAATTTCAATCGCCTATATTCGGAATTCCAGTACATAACACGTTCGCTTATTGGTCAAATCCAAACGGGCTGGTCTGAAATCTAATCAGGGACTGCAATACAGTATTACGGATAAATAACCATAAAACTATGAGAAAATTTTACAGATGCCTTCAATTTCAAAAGGGGGATGCTTTTTTCAAGCTTATGTTTTGGTGAATTAATCAACTTTTACGAGGCAGGTCGCCAATCTATCCTGGCATGTATTAGAACTGAGTGTGGTTGAGTTTTTTTTTTTCTGTATCTATCAAGGGTGTCGGGTGAGAATAGGTAAAGTCGACTTATTTATTCCATGGAGTAATCTGACATGTGCTAGTTGTCATTTCGTGTAATAAAATGGCTATATTTATTGTAATGGTGATCGTTTAGTTTAATCGATTTTTATAAGTGTAAAATAAATGTTTAATAATAAGTGTAAAAGTCTAGAATATAATAAATACTAATACATAATATCATCATCTGCGTAGCCTTTTCCCAACCATGTTGGGGTCGGCTTCCAGTCTTACCGGATACAGCTGAATACCAGTATTTTACATGGAGCGACTGCCTATCTGACCTGCACAACCCAGTTACTGGGTAACACGATACCCCTTGATAAGACTGGTTGTCAGACTTTCGAGCTTCTGACGACCCGTAACGACTGTCAAAGATCTACAAATGACAGCCGGGACCAACGGCTTAACGTGCTTTCCGAGGCACGGAGGGGTCTTGGTATGTAAAGATGGTCACCCATCTACGGACCAACCGCGGCAAGCGTAGCTTAACCTGATCGATCGACCCGTGCGGCTGTTAATACTTCGCCACAAGCCCCTCCACTAATACATAATAAAATAAAAATAAAATAAAATACTAATACATAATATATTGTTGTAAATATGTATGATAAATAATGTACCTGCTTAAGGCGCTGACAAGACCAAATTGACCAAAATTGGCTTCTGTTAAGAAAAAAAAATTGCCAAATCTGTATAGTTTGTGATAGCGGAAAAAACATATGTTAATTTTGAACATATTTCCCAGAACTTGGTTGTTACCAAAACACGTTTTGAAAAAAAATCTCGATACAAACTAACGTTAAACTAACCTCTTACCACCTCTTACCTCTCAGTTCTAATCCAAAATATCTGCTTTAAATATCAACACATGTTACGTATTTAATTAATAACAAGAACGTCTTATTTGAATGCAGAACTTGGTTGTTTTTTATTTTCTATTTCTCAACTCAATTTTGAGTAAATAGATAGTTGCTTCATATTTTCCAATAAATTACAAGCGTTGTGTCATCGCGCTTCTCTTTCTTTTCTATGCAATCTGACAGTGACCGCGGTTTAGGTGTTGTCAGCGTCTTAAAAAATATTTATTTATGCGAGAATATCCAATGTTTTGTCTCGCTCCCACCCACACCTCAGCGTCGCCTGCACGTGCACACACAATATAATAAAGTACAGTTACATTTCCGGATTGCGTCTAACCCTCTGGCCACAGCTAACGGCGGCGCGAATTGCGGCGCGGTGTGAGGCGCGGCAAGCGATGAGCGGCGAAAACAAATGGTCGAAAACCTATGAAGTGTGCCACAGCTACCGGCGTAGCGAATTGCGGTGCGACTTGCGGCGCGGTGAGAGACGCGCGGGGCGCGGCGGCTCGGGCGGCGCGTTGTGCGGGTGAAACAAATGCACTAGCGAGTATCGAGGTGGCCACAGCTCAGAGCGGCGCGCGCGGCGGCATCGGTGGACGGATTCGGTCATCGCGCGACCGAAACAAATAATTTTGTTTTTAACGCGCGTTCTTATAATTGAAAATGGATACAGAAGAATTCATTGCTGAAATACTGTGTAGACCAGCAATATGGATGTCTAAACATCCACATCATAAGTATAGGCACATAATTAAAAAAATGTGGGAAGAAATAAATCATAAATTTCCTGGTAATAGTGGTAAGTATTTATTACCTATTTTTTACAAGTAGGCAATTTAATTAGATAAGTATGGCATTTTAACACAATGAATTTAATTTCGTAGATATTTACGGTTTCATTGATTGATACCTACGAGTTATTTGTGTATTCATGTATGAGAATTAGGTATTAGGTATGTAGGTACTTTAGCTATAGTCTACAGATTATTGAAATAATGTTTGAATTGATCTCGTATTGTAGTTGCTTGAATCGTAGCTCGATTATTCCGTCTTGACCTGCGTACGCTATTGTGATTATTCGAGTCTCCAAACTGCGAAACAAACTGCTGGAAATCTTCATCTCTGTCTCCATCTCTTTCTCTTATAATGTTGTGTAACAGACACGATGCCTTTATAATTAATGTTGCGTGTTTTTTGTCTGCCTCTATACTTTTCGTAAAAATACGAAATTTATTTGTTAGAATACCAAACGCGCACTCAATTGTGACTCTTGCCCGGGATAATCTTTTGTTGAAAATTCTTTTTTCCGCATCTAAACCACCCGACGGATATGGGCGCATCAAATAATTTTTAAGAGGGTAGGCTTCATCGCCAATTAACACGTATGGTAAATTCATATTTGAACCAGGTAATCTCTGCGACGGTGGAACGTTGAATTTATTTTCTGTTAATAATCTATTTAATCGTGAAAAATGAAAAGTGCCTCCATCACTTTGTTTGCCTTTCCCGCCTACTTCTACAATAATAAACTTGTAGTCTGCATCTGACACTCCTTGTAGTACTAATGAAAAAAAATTTTTATAATTATAATATGCACTTCCACTATTTGGTGGATTTATTATGCGGAAATGTTTGCCGTCTATCGCACCCAAACAGTTAGGAAATTGCCATCTTGAAAAAAATAAATTTGCGTTACTTTTTAGCTTATCACAGGTTGGCTGCGGCATATGTATTTTGACCAAATTTTTCCAAATAGCTTCAAGAGTTTGATAAATTACTTTGGCAACTGTACTGCGTCCTAATCGGTAAGATTGAGCCAGAGACCGAAATGATCCGCCGTGACCGAGAAATCTGAAATAAAAAAGTACTTATAATTGACCACGCATTGTAAAGGATTTTCATACAATCAGAAGTCAGATTATACTGATTATTATAGCTTGATGTGTTACTATATATACATAAATTAATAAATTATATACTAAAACCTTTCTCGAGAATCACGCTATCGAGTGGTGAAAACCGCTTGAAAATCGGTGCAGTGTTTTTGAGTTTATCGCGAACAGACAGACAGACGCGACGGGGGACTTTATTTTATAATATATACTGATATTGATGAGTTCATGATGGAACTATCGCGAATAAAAAAACAGATGTTCCATATAAAATTTCAATATTGATTTTCAGATGATAGTTTAAAGAAAAAATGGAAAAACCTAAAAGACAGCTACCGGAAAGAACTCAAAAAAGTACCTGCGTTCCGGTCCGGAGATGAAGGTTCAAATTATCAATCTCAGTGGAAGTATTTTGAACAATTATCATTTTTGAAAGACGAATATATGCCCACCGTGGGAGAGTCTAACTTAATAGAAGAAGATATTTTAACTCAAGATCTAACAGAAGAATCGTCTCCGTCAATCTTGCAATCACCGTCGCCGTCAGTTTCACCAATGCCATCAACTCCCACCTCCCCGTCACAGCAACCGCCAACTCCACATTCATCAGGACATCAGGTACAGACCCATGCGACCACCCCAAGAGAAAATGAAACACAAAATCCTTCCCGAAAACGATTGAAAGCAACTGAAATCCGAGCTGAATATTTAGAAATAGAGAGAAAAAAATTGAAATTATTGGAAGCAGACTTAGCAGGTGGTAAAGAGAAAGACATTCCCAGGTCAGATGACTATCACTTTTTGATGAGTTTATTACCAGAAATGGAGAAACTTAATGTTTTACAGAAAATGAGACTGAGAAATAAATTCACTCAAGCTTTGATGGACGAAATTAGTCTCAATCAATATCCAGGCTATCAAGGCTATTTCACTCAACCACCGCCTTCTGACTACGGCATAAATAATATTAATAATTCATAATTTAACAAACAAACCAAATGACATGCCAAAAAATATAATTAAAAACCAAATGTGTGATTAATAATTTGACTGAGGTACAAATAAATAAATATATAGTGATAAGCAAATTGTTACTTTTATTTAGATATATAAATAGTTTAAAGTAGCTTTTACCCGCAGCTTCGCCCGCGTACATAAATTAACAAATTATGTACCTCGAAAATCACGCTATAGAGTGGTGAAAACCGTTTCAAAATTGGTGCAATAGTTTTTGAGATTATCACGAACAGATAGACAGATGCGGCGGGGGACTTAGATTTATAATATGTATTGATATTGATAGGTATTTACCTTAAAGTTATAAACAGCTGTTCTGGAGGTGAAACAATTTTCTTAAAATTAACTTTAGCTTTCAATTCTTCATGTATGTGGCCGAGTATATAATCAAAAGTTTCTATGCTTGCCCTCGTATATTCAAAAAATTTGTCGGAGTAGTTCCTATATTCATAATAAAGCGTGTGAAATTCGCCAAGTTCTCTCCTTCTCTGATTAACTGGGTGCGATCCTATTCTTGACTGAATGATATCTTGAGCTAAGAATACACTTGATTCAAGGCAATACCGTGCCACTTTTGATAGGGCCATTTTAATAGTTCGGCCGTTCTCTAAATACGTCCACCGCTGACGCCGCCGCGGTCGCAACTAGTCGAGCTGTGACATACCACCGCAAGTCGCGCCGCCCGCCGCGCCTCCCGCCGCGCCGTGCGCCGCACCGCCTGAAGCTGTGGCCAGGCCGTATGAGCGTGATGTCGTTTTTTGATTCAAGGATCCGTTTGCGTAATATTAAGCTTTAAACTGCTAATTTTTGTTAGAGTCAAGTGCACCCACCTTCCTACCACCTGGTGTCAGCTAAATGGATGTTTATGGAGATGTGAAAAAAATCATGGCAGTAGTAAATATAATTAAATTAATAGAAAAAATAGCTAAGTAGGCTTTACAAGTTAAGGCACGCACTTGGTCGGTTTTTAATATTCTTGTAGTACAGCCTAGAGGCTGTGCTACAAGAATATTAAAAACCTCTATAGTTTCTATCATCGTAGATTAGAATCTACGATGATAGAAACAATAGTAAATAATATATCTTCTTGAAAACTTTAGTAAGTAAATAAAAAAATTGTTTTAATTCTCGTAAGAGTTTTAAATTGAAAGTGATATAATAAACAGTTTGCTCAGGCAAACTGTTTATTGTATCACTCAAGCAGAAATTGAAAAAGAGAAAAAATCTTTTTTTAAACACGTGCATTGTTTTGTTTATTTCTTTTTACCCTTTAGATAATGTCCCCAGTTTGTACGTCTGTGCGTGCTTTCAGTATCATTGTCATTTGGTGTTGGTATATCTAAGAAAATGAAATCCCAAAGTGGCACGTGACTATCTTGGTACTGAGTTTTCATTGAATATTGATTTTCGATACTTTAATTACGGAGGCACGTGTACAACTATTAAACAATAATTTGTTTTTAGTTTTGCCTGTAGGCCATTTTTGGAACATCAATTTCGGGAAAACTACTGAGATCAGATGAACAAAACACTTCTTCCTCTCTTAAACGCTTCCAACAATTTAGACGACTGCCGACAGACGCAGCTAGTAGCCACCATCTGCTGCGTCTCAAAAATCTCACATGTTCCGTAACTCCATTCGGCAGTTTGGTCATGAATAGAATCGCGACACATTCGAACTGGTGATTTCAAGTAGCAATGAGTAAGCTTGCGATGGCCCTTACGGCGTTGATCCACCGCAGCCGTCACCGGGACGTCACCGAGAAACGAGATTTTTCGAACTGAGCGTGACGTCTTTGTGACGGCGATCGTGTGTCCACCGCGACCGAGCTCGGCGGTTCAGTATGTTATGGTAGAAAAAACAAAAACCAGGCTAACGTTGCCATGCGACGGCAGTGTGTTGACAAGACCTAACGTGTATTATATAGCCGGCACATCAGCCCGTCACTATCTCGACCGTGTTTTAGCGGTGGCTCCGAACTACTTGAAACTCGGCGACCGGGATGACGGCACTCGGCTGACGTATGTGCGGTGGACTATGGCCGCGTGCATAGTAAATTTATGTATCGGTACTTTTGCGCCGTCATCTCTTTCTCGGTGACATCCCGTTGACGGTGGCGATGGACAAACGCTTTTACTCCGCATATGTATATTTGTTCTAGATTGTATAGGCAAGTCATTATATTTTAGGATAATTCTACAAACAGAGAAGCCGCTTTTAAAGTGCAAAAGCGATTCATCAGTGCCACGTCTGGACTAAAGATAACGGACAGTTGTGAAGTATACTTAAAAAAAATACAAAATTAATAATAATAATAATTTATTTATCACTCCTAAAATTACAAATTTCTCTTAGTCTATGTACAAAATCATGGCAATGAATACATATTACATATACTAGTGTAAACTGTGTCACAGTCGTCAGCGTCTTCTACACTTATTTATTAAAATCACAATTCATTGTTTTAAGCACAATATCTGTAATATTGATGAAATGAAACGGTTGTAAAATGAAACTAACAAAATTAAATAAAATTTACAGGGAAAACAAACTATTTAGAATAAGTACGTTACCACAATGATGAGACAACTGAATTGATGAATTGTGATACTACCGACTTTGTATAAATAATTTAAACGTTGTATTAAGAAACTGCCTTAATTGTTAAGTTCAATACACACTTGTCTCCCCACTTATCAGGCGGAATTATATGTTACGTGAACGCAGAGCCAAAACATCCTTATTGTGGAAAGCATATTCTGCATAGCCCGTCAGTTTAACAAAATTCCAAAATCATTCAAAGAGTTAAATTTAAATGGATTTAAAAAGAAACAAAGACTTTCTATGTAATAAATGTTATTATAATTTAAACGACTACCTATTTGAATGATACTTTAGACTAGTCAGTGTGTGAGTATTACTTAATTTTTTTAGGAAAACGTGTTCTTCTACAAGGTTTGAAAATATGTGAGCACCATGTATCTATAATTAATTTATCTGTCATTGCTTCATTTTTCATTATTTTTACCTATTGTGGTATAGTAATTTATTCTAGGTCTTCACATTGCATAATCAGCCTATAATGTTCCCTCTTTAAGAGAGGGACACAAGCCTCCTCTCTTCAAGAGGGAGTAGGCTGTTCGTCTTCACATATAATTATATAATTAATGTACCTATTCAAAATATTGTAAAACATTTCAAAATTAGGAGAGAGAAAAGGTGGAGTTTTTGCCCATACTTCTCCATACGAAACCACCTTTTGGTAGGGGCGACTAGGATAAATTAATTTTTTTTTGTTTTTGTTGTCCAAAAGTGCCTTTTATTTGCATTTTTGAAATAAATAATTTGACTTTGACTTTGATTATAATTATGGTCACTAGACGTATCTTCTACGATGCACTGTCCTTATCTATCTTAAAGATTAGGTACATCATCTACAGGGTCAAATCAAATCAGTTAGGGAAACTCCTCAGAAGTGATATGTATCGATATCTAAATATGAACAAACAAAAAAAATACAATATAGCCGTTTTTATAGTAGGTATGTGCTTATAGGTATTATAGTTACTTGAAGAAAGAGTGGAGAAATCTTTCTTTTTCGTTTACATTACGATACCCCACCACGTCTGACTTCTGAGGAGTTTTAAGGAAAGCTAATTCTGGAGAAAGAACATAAACATTGTCTTGAGTTAATAACAGCGACCAACTATTCTTATCGTTTAAGTAGTCATTGATACAATAGTATGCCTTTGAACAAAGGGTGGATTTTACTTTAGTTTTAAACGCATTAAAAGGCAAATCTAGCAAAGAAGAGGGCAGCATGTTATAAAAAGTTATACCAAGCCCAACAAATGAGTTATGTACCTTATGAAGCCGGTGAAATGGAGCTCGTAATTTGTCCTTATTTCTGGTGTTAATATTGTGAATATCACTATTTTTAGTGTATAAGTGTATATTTTGCCTAATATATAAGATGTTGGCGAAGATGAATTGTGATGCCACCGTGAGAATACCAACATCTTTAAAAAAATCTCTCAGAGAAACTCTGGCACCAAGCTGGTAAATAGCTCGAACAGCTCGTTTTTGAAGAACGAATATATTTTGAATGTCAGCGGCTTTGCCCCACAGCAGAATACCGTAGGACATAACGCTATGAAAATAACTAAAATAAACTAATCGAGCTGTATCAACGTCAGTGTATTGTCTTACTTTTCTGACGGCGTAGGCGGCCGAACTGAGCCTGCCCGCTAGGCTTGATATATGAGGGCCCCACTGAAGTTTGGCATCTACTGTTATACCAAGAAAAACTGCCGAGTCTACAGTTTCAAGTTAGTAAAGTTTCTTTGATTATGATTATGGTCACTGGACGTATCTTCTAGGATGCAATGTCCTTATCTATCTTAAAGATTAGGTACATCATCTACAGGGTCAAATCAAAACAGCGAAACTCCTCAGAAGTGATATGTAGGTATCGATATCTAAATATGAACAAACAAAAAAAATACATTATAGCAGTTTTTTATAGTAGGTATGTGCTTATAGGTATTATAGTTACTTGAAGAAAGAGTGGAGAAATCTTTCTTTTTCGTTTAGATTACGATACCCCACCACATCTGACTTCTGAGGAGTTTTGCTAACTGATTTAATTTAACCCTGTAGATGATGTACCTGATCTTAAAAAAAAGTAAGTACACCACTTTAGGTCGTTAATACCAAAAAAAAATATCACCGAATCATTTTTTTTTTGTTTTATCATGTTTAAATTTCGACACCCATCGGTCTGAGGACCCTGTATACAAACGTGGTGTTAGTTGCTGAAATAGGATTCCATTGTCCACGTATCCATCAGAACTGATTACAAATTTAAAATCATTCTACCCTAAATTCCGGGGTCCACTCCCATGGATTTGGGCTCCAAATTCCCGTCATATAACGTGCACTGAATTTCAATCGCCTATATTCGGAATTCCGGTACATAACACGTTCGCTTATTGGTCAAATCCAAATGGGCTGGTCTGAAATCTAATCAGGGACTGCAATACAGTATTACGGATAAATAACCATAAAACTATGAGAAAATTCTACAGATGCCTTCAACTTCAAAAAGGGGGATGCTTTTTTCAAGCTTATGTGTTGGTGAATTAATCAACTTTTACGAGGCAGGTCGCCAATCTATCCTGGCATGTATTAGAACTGAGTGTGGTTGATTTTTTTTTTCTGTATCTATCATGGGTGTCGGGTGAGAATAGGTAAAGTCGACTTTTTTATTCCATGGAGTAATCTGACATGTGCTAGTTGTCATTTCGTGTAATAAAATGGCTATATATTTATTGTAATGGTGATCGTTTAGTTTAATCGATTTTTATAAGTGTAAAATAAATGTTTAATAATAAGTGTAAAAGTCTAGAATATAATAAATACTAATACATAATATCATCATCTGCCTAGCCTTTTCCCAACCATGTTGGGGTCGGCTTCCAGTCTTGCCGGATACAGCTGAATACCAGTATTTTACATGGAGCGACTGCCTATCTGACCTTCACAACCCAGTTACTGGGTAACACGATACACGACTGGTTGTCAGACTTTCGAGCTTCTGACGACCCGTAACGACTGTCAAAGATCTACAAATGACAGCCGGGACCAACGGCTTAAAGTGCTTTCCGAGGCACGGAGGGGTCTTGGTATGTAAAGATGGTCACCCATCCACGGACAAACCGCGGCAAGCGTAGCTTTGTAGTGTGTGAGGGTATGTGTGGTAATAAATCTCAAGTACACAGGAAGAAGAATGAAAGTTTATTAAATACACAGACACAGGTTTCAGTTCACACACACAAGAGTTACACTTAAGAAGGAGTGTTAGAAATGTAGATAGCAGAGAACAGCACGAATACACAGATAGTCTTAAATACAAGAAGTTTCAAGGGTTGCTAGTTAGCACGGTAAAACTAGGATCGCGTGGTACAATATGTAGTTATGCGCGTAGTGAGCATACCGACTAGATACTGGCAAGTCACTGTGCGCGCGCGTCATCTGTACGGCGCGGGTGCGTGAGTGCAACGCACGATTATGCTGCCCCGCTCACGCACACGGCTCGCATGACGTAGCGCGAGCGACCGGTCGCCGCTAGAACAATAGACGCGTCATAGCTGCGCCGGCCAACTGATAAGTAATTAGATACTAATAAAATGTTTGTACTTGTCTGTTTGTACATTGAACATTAAGTTAATTATTGTAAATAGTTTTATTCTAAATGTTGATTATAAATAAGTCTAGTTTTAAGTTCTTTTGTAAATATGTGTATATAAATTATAATTAGTTAAATTTAAGGAATACATAGTTTATATTTAATTTAGTATTACTTTTAATTTAATTAGACTTAAGTGTAGGTCACTACAGCTTAACCTGATCGATCGACCCGTGCGGCTGTTAATACTTCGCCACAAGCCCCTCCACTAATACATAATAAAATAAAAATAAAATAAAATAGTAATACATAATATATTGTTGTAAATATGTATGTATTTGTATTATAAGTGTGTAACCTTGTATTTATGTATTTCTTTACCTATTCTATTTATAATATATTATGTTATCTTTTAATACTTTCGTTATTTTTATTTCCTCTCAGAACACCTGCCATCTTATCTCTTCACTACCCTTGGTTGACTGGTAAAGAATGCCTGAGGCATTAAGTCCGCCAGTGTACTTAATTATGTGCGAGAAGTTTAAATAAATAAATAATACAATAATTACACAAAGTGACATCTAGCATATGTCAAATCACTCCAGTAAATTAATAATTCGACTTTAGGTTACATAATAGGCCTACAATGTTCCCACTGCTGGGACACAGGCTTCCTCTCTGTGAGAGGGAGTGGGCCATAATCTACCACGCAGGCCCAGTGCGGGTTGGTAGATGTCACATGTCTTCGAATTTTTGGCATTAGGATATGCCGGGTTCCTCACGATGATTTCCTTCACCGTTTTAAGAGAGAGAGATTTCATGACAGATAAAATAATTTACACAGAGAAAAGCGCCTGTTGGGGTTCGAACCTACGACCTACAACTTGTAAGTCGTGGCCGTTACCACTACTGCTCCAATCGGTAGGTATATAGACAGAACTCTCTATTCTTTAAAAACCAAAATGATACACAATTTGTGAATCCGTGATCATTTACGACAATATACTTACCAATTTAATATAAAAGTGAGTTCTTCATTAAGTGCGATCTTGAGTAAGGTTCGAAGCGAATAACCCAGAAAATTTTAAAAATCATAGGCTTTATACATTTTTGTTCTGTGCATCACCTTGTTTCTCGAATACAATTTCACAAATGTTTACCAACAACGCTTATGTCATTCCATCGCCAAAAGATTCTTGTAGCACTTTACCTATGGCCAGAAACCCAGTAACCAATCAAAATCAAAACAAAAATCATTTATTTTTAGAACGTCAAATTACATAAGACAGTCCCCCAAAACGCCCGCCCTTCACCACTTCCTAGTTTACTTTAGCTGGGAAGAAGAAGTGGCGCAACAAACTCCCCACCAGCAAATCTGTCCTTTCAGTTAGAAAATCTTGATTTTATACAATATTATGCAAAATAATTTACAATCACAAAGATGCCAAGCAATCATGGCATCTATGTGACCGTGTTATATGTGTGGTTGGCCGGAGCGTCCCATTTCCCTAATAATATTCTCTTTGGCGCAGCGGGTAGCCAATTCGTGGCCGAGACCGAAATACACGGCAAAGGCGTGAAATGACAATAGTTAATTAAAACTAAAGTTAGTAGTTTCGAAATTGAGTTGGAAAGACTTTTGGGGTTGATAGAGTGAAACTATTAAGTGGCTGTTCTGTTTCATAACTAAATTTATTAGAAAGAAGTTATTAGAAGTCTGGTCATGTTTTTGCGATCAATAATACCGTGCCATCTCAATGTCTCAGGACGCGTAGGTTCAAAGTGCCGATTTTTAAACAGCACAAAAAAAATCGTTAAATCAAGGTCTGATCTCCAAGGCTTTCAGATATGTAGAGGCATAATGTATTCTAGTTTTAAATGAAATGGTCATATTTATTAAGTTAGTAAGTAATATCGTTTTGGGCAGTTTTTTTTGTTGCGGAAAGATGTCTAGTTACCTACAGTCCACCCCAGTCCACCCCAGTCCACGGGTTGGTTGTTCCATTGTTAAAGTAAGATGATCCGGTAGCAATTGTGATAATTAGAACGGCAAGTCTTGTGCAAGCAAAAATCTAGTGTCAATTTAAGTCAAATAATCATGTTTCATTTATTAAAAAAAAACCGGCCAAGTGTAAGTCGGATTCGCGCACGAAGGGTTCCGTACCATTATCTATAAAACGGCAAAAAAATCATGTCTGTTGTATGGGAGCCCCCTTAAATATTTAATTTATTCTGTTTTTTAGTATTTGTTGTTATAGCGACAACAGAAATACATCATCTGTGACAATTTCAACTGTCTAACTATCGCGGTTCATGAGATACAGCCTGGTGACAGACGGACAGACAGACAGACCCTATTTACTAAGACTCCGCTGTCCGTCTGACAGCGGAGTCTCAGTAATAGGGTCCCGTTTTATCCTTTGGGTACGAAACCCTAAAAAATAACGTATTACTGTTTCAAACAAGTGACATATTTCTTGATCCCGAGCTACCGTTTTAAGCTTTCTACTATCGTTGATGGCAGTATCAGCTACCCGCTGCCGCAGTTCGACTGAGTTCTTGCCCCGTTCGGATTTCCTTTTGTTTCGTTCTCATTGTAAAATATTTTTTCTTTTTATTATAAGTTGCTTCATTTTGTGTATGTACGTATTTTTCGTCACAACTGAGCCCATACCAGCGGAGCTTTTAACTTAAATACCATTTTTTAAGTTATCTCACGCAAAAAAATACAAGTAACAAATTATCAATAAAGCGATTAAAAAACATACCCCATAGTTTTTCCAACGGATAACTGATAACACACCACCAAGCGAAAACCAAACTAACACATCTTTACAGCATTATCTTTTTACTATGGGTGCGTTTTTTATTTTACATCGTCCTCACATTTAGTTATAATTTCAACATTATTTTTGTACTAATCTTTATGTATCAATTTAATTTAAAAGAGTGTCCATGGAGTTTCTTGCCCGTTCTTCTCCATAGGTACCTACTACGCTTTGGAATGGGCTACTAGCTTCATATTTCGAACTGACCGACTCCTTGACAATTCAAAAGTGCCTGTAAATGGTTTAATTGAAATAAATGCTTTGAGTTTTGAGTTTTGAGTTTTGAGCATCTCGCAAATGGCTGCCGAAGCATCAAAATGGTACAACGTTCAGTGATGCATTTCACATTTACTGCTACCTCTTTTCTTAAGAAAGTTATTCGTGCCGGAACCACCCCCGGCTCTTTAAACCCCAGCCTCTCCTACTAGGGACTACTACTGACGTGTATTTTTTTATTCGCAACAATAAAACTTATTCCATACACATTTCAACAGCCTTCCAGTATCGTCCCATCTCAAATTGATTCCGCCGTTATCGCAAACGAACTTGAACGGTATGAGAAAAAATAAAACGCCCTTTCGCTGCCTATCATATACGACGACCATAAAACCATACATTTTATTCTTATGGTAGCGAAAGAGCTTATAACAATAAAGTACGCAATAAAGCGTTGAATAACGGCTTATCTCATATCATCTTATTCTAGGTCACTTATTATTCATTCAGTTAGTATATGAAGGGTTAGTTCGTGAGCCGAAAAGGTAAAGTCGACCGTCCACTGCTACGCCGGATATGCACGGAGAGGTTAGCTGCGCGGTGCATTTATTTGTAAGCGGCATGTGACGTAGCGTGCCCGTGGATGGCAGTGGGCGATCCCGCCTACATTGTCATACAAAGTTTTTTTTTTGTAGGTATGGCATCTCGTAGTTGACCTTTAGAGGTCGTAACTACTAAACCGGACTATCCTGTGGCTGCCTTAAGCGGACTCAAAGCCTCCAGCTAGCGGCGAATTTCTTAAATTACTAAGCGACTGCACGCTAAGGGCACCCCCTTTGGGGTACCTCGGCTTAGGGCGTCGCTGGGGGGAGGACAGCAAGGTGGGACAGGCTGGATCAGAACTGGATAATTATTATTATCAGGGGAATTTAAAGATACGGGCTCAGCTACAGCGCGGGCTGGGACTTCGTCGAGCAAGGGGGTGGTTACGTCGGGGTCTTCGCGAAGGAACTCGGTGGCGAGGTCAGAATGTCGGTTTGTGTTTGTGCACTGTACTCGTGGCCCTACTGCTTTCCTGGAGGAGGGTAATGGAGTCAACGGGGTTTCATACAAAGCTAAGTACAGCCCGATTCAAACTTTATGGCAGCTCGGAACGTGAGGCGAGTTGCTGCGCAGTAACGAATTCATGTGTCAGCGGGGGTGAGGGGTGGGGTACTGCGCAGCTAGTAGCGCACTTCAGAGCCGTTAAGTTTGACGCGTGCTGAACACGTGCGTAGCTTAGCGGTGGGCTGCTGTAGGACGGCGCCATATAAATTAATGCACGAACAGTTTCTATAGTACCTACGTTAGTATTCAAAGCCGGATAGCTATAAATCCTCTGTCAAAATGCTTCCTCGGTAACGCCCATGGTGCACATTCGCCTTGCACTACGATCGAATTGCGGTGATAATTCGTATTTGCGAGTCTGGAGTGGATTTAAAATATTTACAGCGGTTTTTGCGGGCTCTTTGATCGCTATTCAGTAGAAAATTCAGTAAGAGAAAATATATTTTGTTTTTACCCGACTGCGCATGACCATATGATCTGTAATAAAATATCTGCCTTTATCAGATAGATAGATAGATAGATAGATAGATAAAACATTTATTCAGTGCATACAAAAAACATAGCACAACACACAATAGCACAATTAATAGATAACAAATTACAGGAATATATAAAAACAGAATAGAGAGAAATATATATCATCAGTGAAACATGAAATCACTATGTTGTTAGTTACGTAAGTAATGACATATTAAACGGTAAATTATAGGAGTATTCCAAATGAATAAAGATATTCTACTCTATTCTACCTACCTAAGTGAATCATAACTAAGAATAGAGGAAAGAAGGCATATTCTTTTTTTTTTTTCAATGACGTAGGTTTTAATGAATGTCGATGAAGAAGTCCTATCCGACAACACTATGAGCACTATGACAAAACGAAAAAATAATAATTCCCACCAACAACAACAATAAAGTTGTTACAACTATTCGCAATAATCACACAAATAATCGCGAAGTCAGTGTAAAAACAACAGAAGGTGCTATTTATCGTTCCATTGTGAACAAGCGTTGCCTAAGATTTCAAGCCAGTTATGGTCGATTTATCTCTGGATCTGTTGCGGATTAAAACAAAGAGTGGGGGTGTGGGGTTGACTTAATCTTGTGAAATACGGTCCGGGGAGGGGGCTTATCTTAAGTGAAAATGCGTACCAAAATATTAGCAGTTGAGGTCCCCGGATTTTTTGTTCCTGCGGTTAAATAGAAGCTATAAAATACATTTTGGGTGCCTCGTTAAATTTTATGTTCGGCGTTGATAGCACGTGGTGTTAAGTGTGGGCGGTTTTTCAGTTACCTTCATTTTTTTCTGACAGGACGTAACTTCTATAAGGGCAAATTAGCTGGCGAAAGTTCACATAGATATCTAATAATGGCAATTTTAATATTACTTTTTTGAGAATACAAAATTTCAAAATAACCTTAATAAAAACGCAAATAAATCTACACAATTTTAATGAAAATGGTTAAACTAACCATTAGAGTTAATTAAGGTTTAACTAAACGTAGTTTTACATCAAGTGTGCAAAATTACATGTAAGATAAGATAGTGGGAACCCCTGCTAAGCGAAGTGAGCGAACTCGTATATCCACGCGAACTCATTTCCCCACACGACGGGCTGATTAAGAAAACGCCCCTAAAAATGTCTAAGTAGAGGCAATATTTTTCAGCCGTCACTTACACCTGTTACTTAAACATTCAGTAATTGAATTTTCTTACAGTTTACTCTAAATAAAGTCCTAGGATATTGTGCAGGCGCTGAAATTTTTAACGAAATTTTATATCGGCAACGTCTGACGTTGATGAATCGAGTTCATTTGATGAAATACCTACATTTATTAGGCTTGAAATTAACTGAGTTTATGAGTAGCTTCAGAACGTGGATTTAAAATTCAAGGATGATTATTTTTAGATAAACCTAAGAACAAAAACTAAAACACGACTACTGAAAAATCACACTCTAATAAGTATGAAACAAGAAAATTTGTTTTAAGAGATTATACATATATTAGTAATCATTAATGTTGTGATATTAGTAGTATCTAGTAGGTATGCAATGTGATGTTTACTTCTAAATATTTAACCTAGATATAAGTTAAATGTAATAATACTTGCTGCGCCCTAACAGGGTCATGTACTCATACTTTTTAGCATATTCTCATTTGAAATTGTTATGTAAAAACTTTTCAATATTTATCGTCTATTAAATAAACAACTTACACTTAATATATTTTATTGTATTTAATACATATTCATAGTCATGTTCAGAGTCAATCGATCAGGTTAAGTTACGCTTACCACGGTTAGTCCGTAGATGGGTGACCATCACCATATTTACATACCAAGACCCCTCCGTGCCTCGGAAAGCACGTTAAGCCGTTGGTCCCGGCAATTCGTGGATCTTTGACAGTCATTACGGGTCGTCAAAAACCCGTAACGACTGTCAATTCGTATTACCCAGTAACTGGGTTGTGGTCAGATAAGCAGTCACTCCATGTAAAATACTGATATGCAGCTGCATCCGGTTAGACTGGAAGCCGACCCAACATAGTTGGGAAAAGGCTAGGCGGATGATGAGTTGCTTCGCCGTAGTCTGGTAAAAATTATACTCGACTCTATTGTTGGAAATATATTGTAGAAGAAAAAGGAAAGCTCACTACATTATCAATAGTGAGGTATTTATTCTTACGACTTTTGGGTCGATCAATAAAGTCCGAAAATCTTAGAAAATCAATATCAATAGTAACTGTTCAATCTCAATCCATCCCTCTCATATACCATCAAGTTAATTACACCCAGCCGGCACACATTAGGGTTTCAAGTAGCATTGAGAAGATTAGTAGGCACAGCATGCTTCTTATCTAATAACTAACACTAGTTACAGATAGTCTGGTTGTTGGTTCAGCCTGGTACATAAATCGTGTTACAAATAGTTCGGTTGTGCCATAGAGTAAGAATGAAAAGAAGCGATTCTCTCATTCCGAACGCATTAATAATGCCTACAGTTTCAAAACTTTCGATGCGTTTAACGGGCAGGATTGTCGCTCTGCACTCAATTATCAACAAAAGGATCTGCCTCGTTGGTCTAGTGGCCGCAAGCGCTACTGCTGACCATGAGGTGCTAGGTTCAATTCCCGCCGGGTCGGGCAAGGTGTTATTGGGTTTTTCCGTATGGAATATCTCAGTTGCAGCTCGGAGCCAATAGGCTCGCCCCCTATTACATGGGACTTAAACATAACTGGTGAAATGTGGGTACACCTCTGCCAATCCTATCGAGGAACACAGGACTTGTTAGTATGTTAGAATCGATTCTCTCGTTCCGAACGCATTTTTGCCTACAATTTTGAGGCGTAAGAAGCGTTCAATATAGTCAGAATTCACTCTCCGGTCAATCATCAACAAAATACATTGACAATCCTGTTTTAACTAAGCACGTTGATCATTTTCAAAGAAATACCACAGTGTTTCTTGCCGGCTCTTGCCCAAAGAAAACGACAAATTGGAACCGTGCACTTACCTTCTGACGTTTCATAAGTTTATGTGGGACAAAAAAATAGAATTTGTAATGTGCGACAAATTCAAATTTAATTTTTTTTTGTTGGTGAAGTAGACGACGTCAACAGCTCACGCACAAATACGTGAGTGGCGCTTCTGTATGTTCTTATTCTATGGTTGTACCCCTGGTTTAACGGTCTGTCGAATCAGTTCGCTGGTGTACGCTCTACTAGGGTGACATATGATAGTGTTGTGGGTTACACCAGAACTGTCTTGTGTGCGTTCTACGGTTGGTTGGACTGTCTTGTCTTGCTGACCGTATGACCATGTTCCGGTTGTTTATGGTATTGCGAATGCATAACAGATCTTAGATACGTAAGGTTTTTAATGGAAAGGCTTCTATTTAGGAGTAAATTTATATAGGATGGATGTAATATTTATCAAAGTAATATTTATAGTAATATTTGTAATATTTTTTTTATTCCTATCATTAAAATTCTAAGATATTATAAGAGAGAAAACGAGACATTGGAAATATTTTTTTATCATTGAATACACACCGGTATTCTATTATTAAATTCGTTAAAGATTTGATCATTATCGGTTTATTTGATAACTTTGTCTGTCGAAACCAATCCTTCACAACATTGTGCTCCCGTTACACGTATACATATATTTAAATCACCAATATTATAGGTTTATAATATTTCCCGGGAATTTTTTTATTATATTATATTGCCCGGGCATTTTTCCCGTCATTACTGCTCCACTGAACCTATCTACGTATTAAATTATGCGGCAATCCAAAGTAGTTCGGCTATTAATTGAGAGACTGATATTCTCGACCCTATGTCAATGACTTGCCTGGCCTCTGTCTTGAGGTAAACAGAAGAGCCATGTCAGTATAATGTGTATTTAAAAGATTTACACCAAGACTCTGTACGGTACAGACAACTCAAGAGTAGAGTTACAGGCTAGTAATTATTTTGTATTTAATGTGGAAATGTCGTTGTGATTGTACTTGGAAGAGTACAAGAACAATAAAAGAGCTTCCACGTCTAAAGTATATCTTAGTATAGCTTCACCTTTTTCCCAAACTGAAGTAAGATTTAATAATCCTGCTATAAGTGCCCCCGGCAGTCACCCGCTACAAACCTGCTGATTAGTTACTTTTAACTATTCTTAAATAGTTTAATATGCTGACCTAGAAAGTATAGCTAGACAAGGTTTTCGCTTATTTAAGTTGCCTGTTTCCCAATTTTTGAGTATCGGAATCACTTTTTAACCGACTTCAAAAAAGGAGGAGGTTTCTCAATTCGACCGTATATATGCTTTTTTTATGTTTGTTCGCGGATAACTTCGTCATTTATGAAACCATTTTGATGATTCTTTTAATATTTGAAAGGGTATGCTACCGAGGTGGTCCCATTGTCACCAAGTCATAATCTAATCCCATGGAAATCGAGGGAAATCCTCAAATTTAAAAGGCACACCCAAAGCGATTTAGGTATTTTTTATAGTAACTTGTGCATTTGCTCTCGGAAAGCACCATTTGGTGGAGTGGAATTGATGATAAAGACCACGGTACGTGTCGTACGGTATTCTGTTATGGGGAAATGGCGCCGATATTCAGACAATTTTTGTTTTACAAAAAAGGGCAATCCGTTCAATTTATAAATTAAGTCCCAGATACTCCCTCAGAGAAAAATTTAAAGAGATTAATATAATGACTGTAGCTTCTCAGTATATTTATGAAAATCTTTTGTACGCACATAAAAATATCAATTTGTTTAAAAAATACAGTGATATCCATAATGTAAATACTAGGAACAAACACAAATTTGTTGTTCCTACAACCAGGCTCAAAAAAATAGGCAGCTCGTTTAGATGCCAATGTATACGTTTTTATAATAAAATTCCTAGCCACATTCAAGAACTAAGCCTTAATAAATTCAAATGTTTTATAAAACAGAAACTGTGCCTAAAAGCCTTTTATACTGTTAAAGATTATATTGAGGACAAAAAGGCTTGGGATTGAGCTGCTCCAATAAACTTACAGTGAATGTTGTTTTTTTACTCTTTTTATTTTGCTAGCTATTTATATTTTCTTATTCTATATAACATTCTATATAAACAATGACATGAATATTTACTTTGTATAGTATTATATTATATTATTTTAATTATTAGGAATGTGAGGACTATGTGGGTCATTGTATGTTTTTTTTTTTTTTTTTTTTTGCCTCTTACTTTTAATGATGGTCTGGCAGTTTGAGTACTTTATGCGGCCTACCCAAATGTCTTTTCTTTGGTATTGTTCGTCAAATCATTGAGCTCCTTAAGTTTTGAGTTGAGCTGCATGACAACTGACAAATGCGTGCACTGACTGGACAGGTCCACTCAAATCTGTGTGGTCTTTCCTCAAAAGACCATTTCGGACACAAACCTACATGGTCCTCAAATGATCTGACCAAGATTATGTCCGAATATACACATTGACATTGATGAATTTTATTTATGCAATGACATGAATATTTACTCTGTGTAGTATTATATTGTTTTAATTATTGTAAATGTGAAGACTATGTGGATCATTGTTTAATTTTGTTTTATTCTCAGTTAGTTTTTAATATGGTCTGGCAGTTTTGAGTATTTTTTGCGGCCTAGCCAAATGTCCTTTCTTTGGTATTGTTCGTTGAATCGTTGAGCTCCTTTAGTTATGAGTTGAGCTGCACAACGACTGACAAATGCGTGCACTGACTGGACAGGTCCACTCAATCTGTGTGGTTCTTTCATCAAAAGACCATTTCAGACACCAATCGACATGGTCTTCACATGATCTGACCAAGATTATGTCTGGACTTTAAAAGAGACGGTGACCTCTGAGTTTGTTTCGGCCTTTCTTCTCAGAGTAGTCAGATAGGAAACGCCGGCCTCATCTAGTTTAAAAAAATATGTTTTGACGTGTAAAAGTGTTTGTAAAAACCTACTTACAGAAATAAAATCATTTATCATTTATCATTATCATTTATCACAGATGGCCACCGGAACTACTTAATAAGAATTAACGATTCGATTAGGTACTTTAATATGGTTGCTAAGCCATTTATGCTCTTCACAATGTATATGGTGAAGTGGAGCTGATAGTGACTATACCATTAGCTCCAGTTCTCCTGGTCCCTATCAAGAGAACTCCTCAACAATCAACGTCCCTGTATCAAGAAAATCAATATTTTGTGAAAGGTGATGAGCAGTTGACATTAGGCTATTGTAACTTAGATAAATTATAAAACTGACCCACGAAAAGTGAAAAATAAAAAACTTTTTACAAAAAAAAAACAACCGACTTCCAAAAAAACAATACAAAGTGAAAAATAACTTTAATTTCGGAAGTTGATGGCAAAAAAACTAATATACAAATCCAAAGACACTGACTTTCGAAATTAAAGTTATTTTTAACTTTGTAGTGTTTTTTTGGAAGTCGGTTGTTTTTTTTTTTGTAAAAAGTTTTTTTGTTCCAAAACACAGCCTATTTTACAATTTGTCTTAGCGATACAACGAAAACCTTTCAGGGTTTATCTGCGTGTTGGCTAGCCGTTCATTAATCTTAAAACAACGAAGATTATTATTACAATGTTGCTCAATGTTATACGTTTATAAAAAATGATAATTATAATATATGCATTAATGAGAAAAAATTCTGTAAGAAACTGTTTTGAATTTTTGATTTGTACTTATAACTTTTCGAACTCGTTTCGTATAACATTTGCAAGTCTTTTGGAAGTTTATGGAGAAAACAAGTTACTAAATATTCTGCAACCCTCATCCTGTACACATTGGTAGAATGTTTTATTTAAGTTGTATAGTTCTCAGGAAGTCAGGTCTTATTTTTTCGGTTACCAGCTCGGGCTTATTCAACTGTATTGGACACATTCATAACATAAACAAACTTAATGTATTGTTTTAAAATGGATTATTTGTACTTGTTTAATAATTTTTGTCTAGTGTTTCAAATCACTTTACATAATTAATGAAAAACGATTACCTCAATATTTGGAATATGTTCGTCGAGTTTATATTCAACAAATCAAAATCTAGTGTTAAAATATGAAATGCGTTGTTAGACTCAACCACCAAGACATGTAAGTTCGTCAACCCTCAATTAAGATTAACGACTAATTTAATCATAACCTGGCTTCTGAATAG
Organism: Atethmia centrago; assembly: GCA_905333075.3. Taxonomy (NCBI): domain Eukaryota; kingdom Metazoa; phylum Arthropoda; class Insecta; order Lepidoptera; family Noctuidae; genus Atethmia; species Atethmia centrago. The sequence goes on from HG995382.1 coordinate 17,757,595, forward strand.
TTTAGCGAGCATGTGTTAGTATTTGCAGCGAAGTTATATACCATGTGTTTCCGTTTAGGTCTGGACAAAGACCGATTGCGTATCAAAAAGTGTTAACTGATCATCGCAGTCCTTCTATTTTGGACTCTAATAGACCAGTATTACGATCTGAAGTGTAATAAGGAGTGTTTTAGATACGACATTAATTTATTAGACAGCTCGCGGTGCCCGTACAATATTGCATTGATAAATCATGACTTGAGCGCTCTCGTGGTTGGATTGTCTGTAGCAGTAGTCAAGAGGATACCCTTTTGATTATAGAGTGTAAGGAATTCGTACGATGTGTCTGCAATTGCTTTTCCTGCGTATTTCCTATGCTTACAGGCCCTGAATGGTTCCACTGTTGGTTGGAAATCAGGCAGGATAAGGTAGAGGGATTTTTCCGATTGAAGAAAAATCCCTCTACCTTATCCTACCTTACCTACTCCTTAAGAATCGATTTTAATTTTTTTTCCTGTGTGTAAATTTTATGAGGAGTGAAATTAATACAAGCGCTACGTTTTTATGCGCAACGTACCTTCCGCACCTTTCACGGGGTAAATTCCAGTCGTGTGTCGGAGCTGACAATGCTGACAATTTTTTTATTTTAGTTTCGTTATTGTTTTGAATTTCGTTACGTTTATTGCATACAAATATCCCACGTTGTTGCATATGGGTTCCTTTACTGTCTTACTTAAAAAAGCGGCGTAAATTTATGCCAAATTTAAACCTTGGAAAATGTATGGTAAATCTGAAGATTATACTGGTTCTAACTTTACTCCGCATTAGGCGTTAGTGATGGATGTGATTAAAGCGGTTAGTCCCTCTATGCTCTAGTCCCGCTATCCTCGATTCGTAAAGTACTTACTAGAAAGTTTCGCTATGCGCGAAATCACATTTGCGGGCACTGATAAAGAAAACTGTTACTTTATTTAACTATTTAAAAAGTAAATTAAGAAAACCTAATGTTTTCTTAATTTACGTTTAGTTAAAGTTGAGGTCAACGAGACAAATCAAATTTTTACTTACAGATGCTTACGCGTATACGAATAATGCTATAAAAAATTTAACTTGAATTCGAACACTTTTCTTTCCAGTTGCACCTTCCATTGTTTACGTAGAATCGAAAACTTTTTACTTGGTATTTTTCAAGTCTGGCATAGAGGGACTAGAGTTCACTAGTGCATAGGGGCACTAACCGCATTTAAGCTAGTCTGATAGTTTAAGGTAATATATCTGGTGCTCCATGTAGTTTAGTATACATGTGAGTATGATAAGTTATAGATCTACTGTGTGAGCTCGATTATCCGGCTTGAGCCCTCACAAAAGATCTAAAGTAAGGCTATCAGACTGCCTAGCCTTTTCCCAAATATGTTGGGGTCAGCTTCCAGTACAACCGGATGCAGCTGAATAACAGTATTAACATGTTGCATCTGACCTCCACCCCTTGGTAAGACTGGTGGTCAAACTTTTGGGCTTCTGACTACCCGTAACGATTGTCACAGATCTACGAATTACTGCCGGGAGCAACGGCTTAACGTGCTTTCCGAGGCACGGAGGGGTCCCGATATGTAAGGGGTGTCACCAATCCACGAACCAACTGTGGTGAGAATCTTAAGTTTCGATCGACCCGTGCGGCTGTTATCATTTAGCCACAAGCCCCTTCTCTAGATCTAGAGTCTAGACAAAATCAAACTGGTTGCTATTTTAATTGTACAATTTATTATTTGATACAAATAATAAATCAATCAAGCTTGAGTTTAAATTCTGTGATTACTTTACCTCACACACTGACCTATTACTTTATTTATTCTTTTTAGGAAAACGTATACTTTTACAATGTTTTTAAATATGTGAGCATCATGTACCTATCACATAATTAATTTATCTGTCATTGTTTCATTTTTAATTATTTTTTTACCTATTTTGATATAGTAATTTTATTCTTGGTGCATCGTCTTCACATATAATTATATAATGTACCTATACAATTTTTTTGTTAAACATTTTAAATGAGTAACTGTGGAGTTTCTTGCCCATTCTTCTCCATACGAAACCACCTTTTGGAAGGGGCAACTAGAATCAATTCAATTTTTTTTTGTAAATTTTGACGTTCATAAGTGCCTTTTATGTGCCTATTTGAAATAAATAATTTGACTTTGACTTAAAGCTAGGCTATCAGTATCCTTAGTAAAGTTCAGTTGTAGTTCATCCAGTAATATCTAAAGTAACCAACTGATTTACCAAGCAAATATAACCTCACTAGGGCCTGTAATGCATGATTCACACTTGACGGAGCGTGTCGTAGCGTTTATATAATTGCAAAATGCGCTTCGATGCTCGCTGATACCCTCTGATGCGCTCCGTCAAATAGGGAATGTAATCAATGACTGCAATATTGCCTGTTTATACAAAGATAAACAATGCAATAAAAAATAAACCTTATTTCTTTACGAAACATCGGGTTCTTATGATTTAGAAAGAGTAAGTACAGGTGCCTACTCTAACTAACATACAGGAACCCGATGCTGAATGGAGGAGGATGACAAAAGTAACTGCCAGGAATTTTATAGAACTTTTTGGTCTAAATTCCTAGCAGTTGTTTTCCTCCTGCTTCTTGTATACCGTGTATAAGATTCCATTAAAATTCACGTTATAACGTAAAACAAACATAAAACAATTCCACACTAACGTACTAAGTCATCTCTCGATGTTAGTTAATGCTCTGAGCTAGCGTCCATTGTGGCTTCGTTTGACTTCGATTTTTTACTCAAGGGCAAAGTAATCGTAAAAGGTTTATTTCATAAATTAGCAGTAAGGACAAAGTAACAATACGAAACAATATATCTTACGTGACTATTTACTTCCAACAGTTCTAAGTCAAACCATGCCCCGAACTTCTCTACCGTCATCATTCGATCGAAGTTCGGGCCCTCCATCAAACTGACGACACGAATAATCTCGAGGCGTTACGAAGTGTAAGTATCATATATTCTCTATGATCTACGATGCAAATAAGGGTGACGTGTCGGCCCATTCTCCCATTAATAATTATCAGGAGTTATCAGGCCTTGTGGATAATTGATTCGTAGATAACGGACTTGGAGAGATTGTTGGTCTTCCTTAATTATCTTCGGCCTATATGTGAAACCTTGTGAATACATTGAGGGGTTACCAAATTGCGTTTACCGCAGTACCCTCAGATGTTTATTAAGGTTAATGGACTGTTAACTGAAGATTATGTAAAATATTAATGTTACCACGTAAAAAATAGGTATCTACTGTCTGCGTGGAAAGTCTTTAGCAAGCAGCAGTGTTTAAAACTGCCCACCTTGTAATAAATATTAGTGGCGTAGTGAAATTTTCTTGGTTCAGACTATATTGGAAAGAGGGAGTCACCGATTTCAAGTCAAAACTTGCAGCAGCACTTCGAAAATTTTGAACCTACTCGTATCAGTTACCAGTGGTTTTCAGCATCATCCATTCCCTTTAAACGCCAGACTCCAGATTTCGAAGTTCTTATGCACCAATGGTGTACCACGCGACATTTAAAAGATTACGGAATATATTCCAGAAGGTTTGTGTGTATACAATAATACATTATATAATATTATTATTATCATTATATTATATAATACATTGACATTAAACTAACATATAATAAAGAAATCGCGATGTTTTGTCAAATCGTGACAGAAATATACTAGCGACCCGCCCCGCAAGGCCGTTTGCTATGTAGTATATTTCTAAATATAAATAGATACGCTAGTTTGATCAATCACAGCAGTCTTAAGATCCTTACTTAATTAACAGTATAGAGACATTTTCCGAATTGGACGTATCTATTTTAAGAGTATAAATACTACTAGGATTATGTACGTTAAATCCGATAGGAATCTTCTGTAAGCTTATGTTAACATCGCTACCATTTCTTGTTCAGATTTTCCGAATTGTTTTTGTGTCAATTAGTCTATAAAATACATAATCTTTTACATAAAGTAACATTACGCCTGTATTCCCCGAAGGGTTAGGCAGAGCGGTACCCTTGATTGCACCCACATGTCGCCAATCATGTTTAAGCCCCATGTAAAGCCCCGTTCCCATGGTCTGTCGAGGGTTGTCACGGCCTGGCACGCGACCACACCTGTCGAAGCCTGTTGCGGCCAATGCTGAACATTTCCACCACAGGCCTCATCCAATCGACGGTTCCCACGGCCTGACGGCCTGACCTGGCGCGAACTGGCCTGTGAGAAAGCGGGCCGTGGGACCACAGCATAATAGGGTCGCGAGCATATTGCCATCAACCGGGCACAAATCGAGACTCCAGGCTGCTACTGAGAAATTCCAGACGGAAAAACCCATAACCATTTACTTCATTCCTATATATCCAGTTATTGATCGTTAAACCTACTAACCGTTTTTTTTTGTAGAGTAACATAGTCACTATTTATAACAGTGTTGCTATTTATAGTACAGTTTGAGGCAATATGAAGCTTCAAAAACGTATCTACATATTGTGGTTATTGAGGTCAGATGTCAGTCACGTCGTGTAACTAAATCCCGTATCCTGTTACTTCGGTAGCTGTACAGAAGACAGAAATTATAACATTATAATTTTATTATTTACTAGCTATTATGGTAGGTACCCCCATAGTTTGGCTCGGGTGGACATATAGGCTAAAATCTAGCCAAAAATAACATTAAAAAAAAAACATTAATTTTAATAAAAAAACTTCATTTTTCCATTTTTTTCTCATTGGTCCTGGGTTTGATTCCCAGCAGGGCTAACATGACAAGCGCGAGAACGCTCTCTTTCTCGATTTGTCGAAATTTGTCTACGATTCTGACGTCATCCGAATGCCTAACATGACCGTTAAGCTCGAGTAATCTCGAGAAAGGCACTTTGACAGTTCTTTATATCGCGACGAGAGACCGATGCCGATGTAGCAAATTATTAGAAACAAATCATTTTTATTTTAGCAACATCGGCTCATTCATTAAATTTTACGCATGGAATTAGTATGTACTATAGTGATTTTACATCCACCTCAATTAATTTATGTTGTAATATTTTGTGTAACCGACTTCTTTGATTAAAATTTAATATTTTTCTATGGCATGCCGAAATTAAAATACAAAATGACGGAAATGAAAATAAGTGAGCAATTTTTGTTAGGGGAAAAAGCTGTGGGTTCGCGTCACCAATATGTTAACCGCGTCACTGACATACTAACCATGTCACCGACATACTAGCCGCGTCACCGACATATGAACAGCATCCCTTGAATATGCAATCTGCGTCACCGACATACTAGCGGCGTCACCGACATATGAACAGCATCCCTTGAATATGCAATCTGTGTCACCAACATGCTAACCGAGTCACCGACATGCTCAATGCGTCATCAAAATGCTCAATGCGTCACCAACACGCTAACTGAGTCACCGACATGCTAACAACGAGCCCGACCTGCTAGCAGCGTCACCGAAATGCTAGCAGATTTACGAAATGCCAATCGACTTACGCCGTGATAACCGCGTCACCGACATTCTGAAAGCACTTATTAACATGCAATTTGCGTCACCAACATGCACACCGCGTCACCGACATCCTAACCACGTCACCGACATGCAGACTGCGACACCAACATGTTACCCAAGTCACCGACATGTTAATGTAACGTGTGCATCAGACTGGCGTCGCGCAGTATACGCTTATATATACTTATATATGTTATTCCAAAGTTTTAAGTTTTCATTTCTGTCACCAGTCCCCATGAATGCCATATTTTTTTTTATTATAATTTTGTCTACTCTTCTCGTCGTCAAAATCGAGGACGACTAAATGACAGCAGAATCGAAGATTATCTCGTGTTGAATTGTCAAAATTCGAGATAACTTAGGTGCCATGTTAGGGTTTGTCGAGAAAATATCGAGTTTAACAGAACGAGTCGAGTATTATGTATGGCAGCGCTGTCAGAAAACGAGAAAATTGACAGAAATAGACAAAAATTACTCACGCGAGAGTGAGTAATTGTCGCGTGTGTCATGTTAGCCCTGCAGGTTGGAAAAAGTTTTATTGGGTTTTCTAACTTGAATTTTCCGATAAGCTCGCCCCCTATTATATGGGACTTAAACATAACGTGCGAAATGCGGGTTTACTAGGTATAGATGATGTAATTTTTTAATAACTAATTGAAAAGATGTAGATATTAACTCCGATTGTTAAAAGTTTTGTGAGAAGGACAATCACTGGACATTAAACCGGAGGTATCCTTTTCACAATACTATTTTTATTATTCTCTATTGTATGTCAGCTACTAACACTAGAAATAAGTTATTTTGTTTTGCTTACTAACACGATGGATCACTGTTGTCCGAAAAATAAAGAATATTATTATTATTATTATTATGTATTTTGTTGAGCGCCTGTGTTCGTCCAGCAACTGAAAACGGGAATATTTGCAATGTAAAACATATTCGATAAAAACTTTTGAGTTTCATTTCAGTTTCCGTAATCACTTCGTTAGTAACATACATTTGAAACCAAAAGCAAAACCTATTGATTTTTTTATCTATTACTTTTAGGAATCGTCACAGTCTTGAGTTTAATTCTCTGCCTAGGAAAATATTAGTGAGTGTTCTGAAATCGGCCCGTAGCAAATTATAAGTATTAAATCTCAGTCTAACTTGTTTTTGTTGATCTGACAGTCTTAGATAGAAAAACAGTCGAGAGGTGTCGTGAGACCTGATTAGAACGAAGTTCCTTTCGCTCTTGCATATTTGTTGACAAAAGTGCAACAAAAGTGTCGTGACGATACTTTTGTCACGTAACAAGAGCGTCGTGACGGTCGAAATGTTACACTTTGTGCGGTCTAGCTCTCATTCGCCAAGTGTTCAGAGTATAACGTCCGATAAGGAACACCATTCCAATAAATGAATAATTAAGTACAGGAGTACTTTGTACATTACTAAATTGACCTCATCATCATCTGCCTAGCCTTTTCCCAAACCATGTTGGGGTCGGCTTCCAGTATTACCGGATACAGCTGAATACCAGTATTTTACATGGAGCGACTCCCTATCTGACCTCCACAACCCAACTGGGCAACACGATACCCCTTGGTAAGACTGGTTGTCAGACTTTCGGGCTTCTGACGACCCGTAACGACTGTCAAAGATCTACAAATGACAGCCTGGACCAACGGCTTAACGTGCTTTCCGAGGCACGAAGGGGTCTTGGTATGTAAAGATGGTCACCCATCCACGGACCAACCGCGGCAAGCGTAGCTTAACCTGATCGATCGACCCGTGCGGCTGTTATTACTTAGCTACAAACCTCTTCCTCCCCATTTAAGAAATACTGGGTCTCTCATAGTTTCCACTGGAAAAATAAAAATCCTACTAATATTATAAATGCGAAAGTTTGTAAGGATGGATGGATGGATGTTTGTTACTCTTTCACACAAAAAGTACTGAACGGATTTGGATGAAATTTGGCACACAGATAGTTTATAACCAGGAATAACACATAGGATATTTTTCTACCGATATCCCCAAGGAGTCAAAACTTTTGCGGGTGAAAGCGCGGGGCGCATCTAGTAATATATAAAATTTAATAAATTAATATTATTTTCAAAAAGAAAAAAAAAACATGCCATAATTTACAGCATAGTCTCGAACTAGAAGATACCATCGACCGTCTAGAACTTTCTAATGAAACATACCAAGCGAATTAGAAACATAGCTTAAGCTCTCAACAACATAACTGCTGCTTAGTTTGTAAAGTTAAATTAAGGCAGCTTATAACGAAGCTTACAAACTTAGGTTTCGTATATAAGGCTTGATGTAGATTATGGAGGCTATTAAAGGAGCGATGACCAGTGAAGTTCGTATGTAGGTACTTAAACGTTACGGCACGGACTTATTCAGAACTAGCTGTTGCTCGTGGTATTATATACCTACAATTTTGATTTCAGACTTGTTGTAATGACAAACATGTCATTTGGTTTAAATTGGTTTTTATTTTTATTATTTTATTAATATTTTACAAAGATTCTTGTGTACCTTGTGAATGTGAGAACGTTGTAGGCTTAATAGACTAGATATTTTGTAGATCTTTATCTTTTTTTTTTGTTAAGTACCTGGTACATCTCGACAGGCCTACACTGTCCTCCCATACCTATTAACACTGTAATTTGAAAACATTGTAAAAGCCAATTATTTTTAAAGAGTAACCGTGGAGTTTCTTGCCGGGTCTTCTCCATAGGAAACGACCAATTGGAACCGTGCACCTAGCTTCTGACGTTTCATAAGTGCCCATGTAGGTTTATGTGAAATAAAAATATTTTGATTTTGATTTTGGTTTTTAAAGAAAGAAAGAAAAGAAAGAAGGAAACATTGTTTATTCTGCACAAACAAAACGCACATTACAAAAAATTACGTAAAATAGACACATATACAAAGTAGCTAAAAGCCTCGTAATCAATCCATTTAAGTTTGACAATCCTGTCGATTACGTAATATTTACTCTGTGTTGTGTGTTGTTTGTTCCATTCGCATCCTAGCAAAACTATTAACTTCACGTACATCATCATCTGTCTAGCCTTTTCCCAACTATGTTGGGGTCGGCTTCCAGTCTAAATAGATGCAGCTGAATACCAGTATTTTACATGGAACGATTGCCTATCTGACCTCCACAACCTAGATACTGCATAATATTTACAATACCCTTTGGTAAGACTGGTAGTCAAACTTTTGGACTGACTACTGTCAAAGATCCACGAATGACAGCCGGGACCAACGGCTTAACGTGCTTTCCGAGACACGAAAGGGTCTTGGTATGTAAAGATGGTCACCCATCCACGGACCAACCGTGGCAAGCGTAGCTTAACTTGATCGATCGACCCGTGGGGCCGATTTTACTTAGTCACAAGCCTCTCCTAGCTAGGTATATGAACCAGGATAAAAAGGTTTTTATGTGTTAATCTGGGTCATGATCGACCTGTGTGCCAGTAATAATAATTCCAGCCTATTATTGTCCCACTGCTGGGCAGAGGCCTCTTCTCATACAGAGAAGGCACGAGCATTGATCACCACACCTGCTCAAGACGGGTTGGCGATTTCCGACTTACCTGTATTAACCATAAGTCCAGGTTTCCTCACGATGTCTGCCTTCACTTCACCGATGCCTGTGAGCCAAATTTTACTTAAATCCGCTCAGCTACAGCTAATGAGACACAATTGATTTTCTATTGTTTGACTTCGAATCGGAGTCGCGCGGGGTTTTTTTTTTTGGATGGGAAATCATCAAATAACTTCTCCCGCTCTGGGCGGAACGGGAGGGTGTGTGCTCTTACTGACTAAAACCCACCCGTATTCCTTCCGTTGCCTGTGTTGCGGGCCTCGGTGAGCCATTAGTACCATCCCGCGACCCCGACAGGGTCGCGCGGGGCTTAACAGGCTAAAAGTATAATTGAGTAGCAAACATGCAAACAGACAAATATTTTAATAATAGGCGTTGTTTAGATTTTAATAAGATGTTTTTGGAGGCATTTAATCGATTAAGGACAGCTAATGAGACTATTGATTTTCTATTGTTTTTTGACACCGAATCGGTGAAACCGGGATTCAGTCGTTAAAGGAGCGTCGACGCGCGATGATAGGTAGACCATTGTCCCGTTCACCTTGGGTAGTTGCAAATAGAATTTATATAGTCATCGGGTAGTTGCTACAGCTGCAGACTAGCTGATCTATTGTGTAGCTCATTCCAATAACATAGAAGGAATACAGCATGTAGGTAACAAAAACCCCGTCCGATCCGAAAAGGTAACATAATTATTACCAAAAGTAATAAAAATCTTATTATTATTGAAAAAAAGTTATTTATATTTAAAATTCACATCATAGTACCAAAATTACCCCAATTCCATTAAAAATTAGTAAATTTTCAACAGGGGTCAGTTATGACTTGGCACCCACCGAACGACGCCCGCGCCCATGTGTAATAAACCGGTAAAATTCACCATTGAAAATAATTACGGCATATATTTCTTTTCTGAAAAGTACCACATAAACAGATTCTCAGTTCGATACTTAGCAACACTTCACGGATCGGACAGGATTTTTGTTAAATGTTGTATATTCATATTAAAAAAAACGAATGCTAGCTAATGGAAAACTTGAGACTGGAGATACCGATGCATTCCACCAGTTTATATGATTAATATTTTACAGTACAAGCAGTACGGTTATGAAATGCCTTGCCCGTGTCGATAAAGCGTGCTCAATCTTTGCCTTTTTAAAAATTATTATAAAAGTTACCTTTATCATAGAACCTGTGTAAACAATTGTTGGTGAACCAATAGAAATGAATAAATAAATTAAATAAAATCTCTCTCCTTAAAAATATTCTTTGTCTTTGTACTTGTTATTATTGTGTATATTTATATAGATAAGTATAATATGATTTATGTATGTAATAATATTGTATATGTCAATGGTACACCACAACCTACCTGCAGTATTCTCACTCCTTCTCCCTTAATCCATCCAAAGATTGTCTTTAAAAGATCTCCTTTGGCGATAAGACCGCCCATTGTGTCACACTATTGATTGTCGCCTATAGAATACGATGCTAAAGTCTGCATGACGCTGTTTCAGTCTTCATAAATCTTCATCAACACCGCTAGCCTCTCAACAGTATACTCGTATTAGTCAGTAGAACGAGACACGTCCATTGTTGACGCGTCCATTACGCCTTTATAAAAATATCCTAACTAACTCGGTCTATCTGTCTGTTAACTTCTCACGTCTTAAAGGCTGACCGGATTTCTAACAAATTCAGCACAGGTAGACCATGACCTGGTTATAGATATAAGATACTTTCATTCTGTTAGTACGTTTCCGTGGTATAATTTCCGACGTCCACGCGGGTGATGCCGCAACTAAAACCTATGGTTATATAATTAGACACACGAATATTATCAAATTTCCACTTTCACTTGAGCTCATCCATAAAGAGGGATCTTAATTTACCTTGAACTTACAGTACGTAACAGGACCCAAACTTATAAGGTTTCATATTAAAATTAGGTTGGTATAATCCTTACATATTATAAAACAAAGTCCCACGCCGCGTCTGTCTGTCTGTCTAAACGCGATAAACTCAAAAAATACTACATGGATTTTAAAACTGTTTTCACCAATGGACGGTCAAAGTCAAATTATTTATTTCAAATAGGCACATAAAAGGCACTTTTGAACGTCAAAATTAACAAAAAAAAAAATTGTATTGGTTCTAGTTGCCCCTTCAAAAAGGTAGATTCGTATGGAGAAGAATGGGCAAGAAACTCCACCGTTACTCTTTTAAAATGTTTTACAAAATTTTGTATATGTACATTTTAAAATTATATGTGAAGACGATGCACCTAGAATAAAATTACTATACCAAAATAGATAAAAAAAGAATGAAAAATAAAGCAATGACAGATAAATGAATTATGTGATAGGTACATGATGCTCACATATTTACAAACATTGTAAAAGTATACGTTTTCCTAAAAATAATAAATAAACGGAGTGATTCACGAGGAAGGTTTAATATAATTCATTAAGGGTTTGTGTAAATTGGCTGAAATATGACTATTATTGTTGAAGATGTCAGATAAAATCATGCCGACTGGAAGTTTTACTGGCGTGCGCCGCGTAAACCGTAAGAGATACATAAAATGAATATTCTCCAGGATTGTACATCTTAAAAAGAGCAACAAATAAAGTCGGCGAGAGCATATTATTATCTCTATATTATTATGTCTTCTAAGGGGTCATCCTTGGAAAACATAATAATACGCAGCAATCATCTTTATCTTTCAGAAATTGATAAAAATATGAAATTTCCGAAGCTAGTTTGACTGGTATCCTTATCCAATAAAACAAGTTATTTAAATTGGACATTTAATTTAGGTTAAAATATTAACATCATAAAATGAATATATATTTTATATTATTATTTTAATGACCTGGTTGCTGGAACCTTTTAGCCAAGTCTTTATTTAGTTTAGTAATAGTAATTTTCTTCACAATTTCTTTGAAAGTGTTTTTAACATACATACATACATATATGTATATTTATTTATATATTGCTCCATAACAAGTCTTATTTTATAATAATTCAAGCGGTGGGAGGTATTATTTAACACAACACTTTCAATACACAATTATCTCGCTAAAATCAGTCTGTGCAATTTATGATTTGGACAGTCAATTGAATATTTTAAAAGATATCACAGATTCAAAATTACGCGTAACAAAATAATTATGGTTGATTGCGGCGCGGCGCGGGATGTCTTTTGCTTTGCTATAATATTACTACTATAGAAAAACGGCTGAACGGATTTGGATGAAATTTGGCACACAGATAGTTAATAACCTAGATTAAGACGCTGACAACACCTAAACCGTGGTCACTGTCAGACTGCATAGAAAAGAAAGAGAAGCGCGATGACACAACGCTTGTAATTTATTGCAAAATATGAAGCAATTATATCTATTTACTCAAAATTGAGTTGAGTAATCGAAAATAAGAAACAACCATGTTCTGCATTCAAATAAGACGTTCTTGTTATTACTTAAATACGTAACGTACGTTGATACGAGTATATAATACAGATATTTTAGATTGGAACTCAAGGTAAAAGGTTAGTTTGAATCGAGATTTTTTTTAAAACGTGTTTTGGTAACAACCAAGTTCTGAGAAAAATGTTCAAAATTAACATATAGATTAGGGATCAGAAACCTAATGATTTTTTAATAAGAAAATACATAACCGTCTACCGTTATTTATTTAAATTAGAAAAAACCGTTAGAAGATAATATTTCAATATGATCACTAGTACGCGTCCGTCGCATCAGAGCTCCGCAGCAAGAGTGACCGAGGCGAGTGAACACACGGCTCATGGTGTGTCACCCCTTCCACTGACAGCGTCATCGCAGCGACCCGATTTGGCCTATTTTGGTCATTTGCCTCTTGTCAGCGCCTTAACACATAGAATAAATTAATCACGGTACGTTCCCGTGCGATATTTTCCGACATCCTCGCGGGCGAAGCCGCGGGCAAAAGCTAGAATTTCGTAAAGCAGATAACGATATTGTTCAAAAAGTAATTCGTATGGCCTCATCCGTATTATGTTTAGAATTTTAGATTGAAGCGAAGTCTGGTGAAGAGCGAGATGTTTTATTTTATTAGGACAAACCATACCTATTATGTATGCGTATGCGTGTACCTACATATATGTGAATTTGATAGTAATAGTGTCTACGTAAGTGATTATTGAAGTGGCAATAGGCCGGCCATATTAGCCGTGAAACCAATGACCGTTGGGATAGACGTGTTATTGAATGAAGGACGTGAATCGGCAAACATAAGGGTTCGTGCAATAGAAGAGGTTATGCACAGTTGTGGACTGCTGTAGGCTGATGGAGATGAAGTGATTTCCTAGAAAACAGAGCTATTTCTCGTAGAAGTCGGTAAAACTTTCCAGTAAGTAAATGTTTTAAATTTCCAAGTTATAGTTTAGTTTCCAAGGTATAGTTTTTAAGTCCAGATTGGAACGGACTACGTAGGAGTAGATTTTTTAATACAAACTAGGGACGAAGTTAAGCTTGCCTATCAAGTGAATTTTTCAACACATCTAGTTTGAAATAAAATTCTCATGTCAACACGTGAATAAATTATAATACACTATGCGATTTACTATTAAATTACTGTAGTATGAAGTTCTTTATTTAGTGTTTCCATTTATTCGAAGTAGATTTTGTCTACGTTATTTTCCTGGCTTATCTTTTTTTTTACAAAATATGAATAGTTTACGTAGAACGAATAAAAAAATACTGATTAATTAAGTCTATTGGTTATGTTGCAATGTACTCAGAGTCTAGACCAATGACTTTGTGAAGGCTGCAAGAATCTGCTGTATGCAAGTGTACAGGACCAGCCGATGTGGCGACGCTTTGGGGACGCCTATTATGCCCAGCAGTGGACATCTTTCGGCTGAAATAATGATGATACCCAGAAGAGCTTGTCCTATACTTATTGCAAATTAAGAAAGCGTTTACTGAACCCAAACCGCGTCTGTAAATCTTTAGATCTGACAACTTTATAACATCAGAATTTTCATAAAAATTTATTGCATATTATACCTAGACGCTTCGAAGATAAAAAGCCAAAGAATTTTCAGTAATTAACCAACAAACGGTGACCTCTGTTATCTTAAAATTTTCAAGATATTTTCCGCTTCTAAGAGGCTTAAAATTCAGACAACCTTTTAAGCTTTCCCGTGATGCTGGAAGCTTTCTTCTGGTTAAGTTAGATTTTGTTTATTTTTCTTCAGGCAATAAATTGTATTTTATGCATATTCGTTGTGTTTTGTTGGTAGATCAAAAGCATGATTTATTTTGAGTATTTTATATTCTTTTACCCTAAGAATTTTAACCTAAGATTGTATATAGGAAAAAAAATAACCAGTTTCACAAAATTAAATTTAAGCGAGTTTTATTATCTTCACCTTTCTGGGTCCGAACCTACAACGTATACGTCGTTGGTTTGAACCCAGAAAGTTCGTTAGTTGCGGTCGTTACCACTGGGTCACCACTGCTCTGAACATCGTGAGGAAACCGACATGTCCTAGAAACAAAAATTTGAAGACATGTGACATCTACCAACCCGCACTGGGCCCGCGTGGTGGATTACGGCCCACTCCCTCTCACAGAGAGAACATTATATGCTGAATATGTTGTGTTGTTGTTGTTGAGTTTTATTAAACATATTTTTTTAATGTGTTTTAATACAAAAAGATGAAGTTATCTTTAACGAAAGATGTTTACTTTGAAACTGGTTTTATGTTGACTTGGCGGCCGGCGCGGGCGTTTGGTGTAGCGGAAAGCGTGAAGGTACCGAAACAGCTGTGGCGCTTGCTCGATTTTCCGGTGTAGGTATGTAGGTATGTACGTGAAATAACGCGGGTTAGTGATCGCTAATTTTATGCGAAAACGACTTAATCTTAAAAAGTCTAGTTCGAAGACTTTATAAAGTTTAGGCCGTGACCTGAAGTTATTTGAAGAGTAATTCTAATGTTTACTTTATACTTTCATTGGCTTTTTTTTTTTTGTATGGGAAATCATCAAATAATTTCTCCCGCTCTGGGTGGAGCGGGAGAGTGTGTCAGACTCTTACTGACTAATACCCACCCATATTCCTTCCTGTTGCCTGTATTGCGGGGGCCTCGGTGACCCATTAGTACCTTCCCGCGACCCCAGCAGGCATCGGCCCTAGTGAACCCCTACATTGTGCTGACGACATCTCTTTGAGGCGCGCGTGGAATACAACGCGCCGTCAACCCAGGCACTTTCATGGGCTTAGGACCATCGAAATGCAGAAAAGCATTATGATCAATTAAATTAAAGCACTTCACTTACACATATTCGAAGGCTAGAACGGTACGCGATCAAGCAGCTTTTGAGTGTCTGCTAAAATGGTCCTTTCACTCCGGATCCGTAACCCCGCGGACCCTCCGCGGGGTTACGGATCCCATGGGCTCGAATATGTACGAGGTATGCTCTCCATACTCCTCGAATAAATTCTGCGAGCTGTTCGTAAGTTTTTACCACTTAGTAACTACACTTGCACCATCTCTTAAAACTCGCGGTTAGAAAAGTCGATGACATCGTGACCGGTAGGTAAGACATGTGCTGTGCTTGCGCGGGAAAACGAATCGACGCGATCACTACAGAGTATGCTCTGTAGTGATCGCGTCGATTGGCAGGAGCTCGTAGGCAAGCTGTCAGCCAGTAGGCGCGGCGCCCTGCCGCCCAAACTGTTATTGGGTTTTTCTATCTGGAATTTCTCAGTAGCAGCCTGGAGTCTGGAATTGTGCCCGGTTGATGGCAATAGGCTCGCCCCCATGTAATAACATGGGATTTAAAACATAACTGGCGCAATGTGGGTGTACTACAGGTATACCTCTGCCCTACTCTTCGGGGTAACAAGGCGTGATGTTATGTTATGTTATGTTATGTTATAAATGAAAAACCTGTGTTTTGAAAACCCAATTTTCTAAATGTTTTTAATTCCAATTTCCAAGCAAATATTTACATAATATATAAGCTAACAGTCTTAAAATAATAATAATGAAATGTACAAGTATATAAAAAAATCGGCCAAGTGCGTGTCGAACCATGCACAATGAAGGGTTCCGTAGTTGGGGATGAATTTATCTCAAAACCAAACAGTAGTTGAAAAATATGTTCTCCCATACATCGATATACGTCACGGGCAATTCTCCAACTGCAAATGTAGGATTGCAATCACAGAAAAAAAACAGAATTTTTACTTGTGCTTTTTTGCTTCTTGTCAATTTTCATGATTCTAGGTCAACGGGAATTACGCTATAGGTTTTAATTTATTTGCGAGTATCAAATTCATCATCATCATCATCTGCCTACCCAACAATATTGGGGTCGGCTTCCAGTCTAACCGGATGTATCCAAAATTATGTCGCATAAATGGCCGTATTTGTTTATTGCGTTGACTTTGAAGCTTCATTTTAGCGAGCTCCAAGGGACCGTAGTCGATATGTGTATTTTGCTATTAATTTCAAGTTGATACCTCCACGAGATTCTGATAAAAAGGGTCTTGACAGAGTGATATACAGACAGACAGACGGACAACGAAGTGATCCTATAAGGGTCCCGTTTTTCCTTTTGATATACGGAACCCTAAAAAGCGCTTTGCCTGCCCAAATGTGCGTCAGCCTTAAAAGTAAACGGAAGAATCTGTTAACCACCAGCAGCCTAAAATAATACCGGTACAGCGACGATTTCCTAGACAAAGAGAAGACGAAATCAATACAATATTCATTAAACCCAACAATTTATTACGGCACGGTCCTTATATTGGTCACAAATAACCGCCTAATTTCCGAATGATTCATCGCTTACGAATCGATTTACGTTTATCATTGTGGTACAAAGGAGACGACAAGGTCCATGAAAGCGATTGGAGTTTGTAATGCTGGTTGTTTAACGCTAAATTGAAGACGAGGTAGGTTGTGGTTTGTCGAGTTTTGTTCGGCTTTCAAATGTTTTCAGGAACACGTTTTAAAATATGTTTAAAAATGTATTTGAAAAAGGAATTTTTGCATCAAAAAATGGCAATTACAACACATTATCCATTAACCAGTGTTATTGTTTTTCAATTGTTTCCGTTTGAATAAATGAATACCTGAATAATAATACGTTATCATTGTTTTCATAATCCTGTTTTACGGTTATTTGTATGTAACAATGTTGTAAATCATGAATATATTATAAAACTGTAATTGACGGCTAACGGCGCCATTGACGTTAATCGTCATTGGATGGTCGTCAATGGACGCAGTGTATGGGATAATTGATCCTTAATCATCAACATTAACTTAATTGCAAGCAATTGTAGTAAAATTAAATGGATTTGGTGTGTTTCTGATTAAAAAGAGATAACACATAATATGTGAATTCTGAATTTTGCTGGGAAAGTTTTTCTCTATAAAACACTTGTTACTTAAGATAGGAAATGCTATAAACATGATACTGGTATAGTGACGTAGACAGATACACCCACTACACATACTCGTATGTACACATCTATATAGATTGATATTATCTATAATCATAATTTAAGTAGCTATGCATAAACACTACACTCGTTGCAGTATAATACAAGAGGTTTATTGTTGTATGGTGGTTTGGTGGTATATTGATGAGTGCTGTTTCACACTAGCAGGAGAGTTGCGCTAGTGTCAAATGCTACGTGGTTAAAATGTGCTAGCGTCAGAAGTGCTCTCCGTCCAGTAGTAGACAGGAAAGAGAGCGGCGTTGTCTAGATCCCGCCGATATGGCGGACAGCGGAGACGCCTTACAGCTCCTCACGCTCCACGGGAGGAGTATCTGGCCCTCCCATGGCACGCAGGAGTGGTTGGCTGTGGCATCCCACGCCACGCGACTATAACGCCTCCGGCATTAGAGACCTCCCAAAGATGTAGGTGAGAGGGGGCTGGAGGCAATGGAGGGCGAACCACAAATCACATACTTTTTGAGTTTCTTTAAATGGTTATATTTGAGCATTTTACATAAACAAATCATACATAAGTTTCTTAGCACATAAATAAGTTTCTAAGAGTAAGGACCGACTGAATTGGCCTAAGAATAAAGACACTGAATTAAGAATAAAGACGGACTGAATTGACTTGAGAATCAAGACTGACTGAATTGACTTGAGAAACAAGACTGACTGGATCCTTGGCAGGTCTGATAACTGCTTCTATAGATTCTGGCAAAAGTTCTACAAATTTCTGTTAAGCAACCCAAACATTATTCAAATTATTTATTGTCTGCCAGGATCAATAAAAACGGCTTACAATGAGTATATACCCAACTTAACGTAATCTGAACTAGCCCTTTCATGGTAGCTTTATAGCGCAGAGAAAAAAATCTGACAGATGACTATTTATGATGAAAGATGTCAATGGATAAAAATATTCTAAGATTTTTACAACAAGAGAAAACTAATATTATAAAATACTGTTTTGAGAGTAAAAACAGTTAAATGTGACAAAAGTTTTGGTTTTAAGCGGTAGTTTTCAAAAATATGCAAGAAAGTGAGAGACATAACAATATGAAATATTTCATATTTGAAACAAGAAAACGAAAAAAGAAAGATATCAATAATTGTTGGATATAGCAGCCCTTTAAATGGTAAATATATAAATATAATAAAGTGTGGCTTTGTGTAGCAAAATACCACAAGGCGTTATGACTTTCTTTCTGTAAAATAATCATAATCATCTTATAGGTATTTTTTGAAGGTATACCTATTGGAGTTGACTTCAAGTCACTTATAGTAAAACATAACATAAGTACTTAATCGAAAACTTAGACAATTAATGTTCAGTAGTAGTAAAATTGAAATAATGGTACATAGGCTAAGAAAAGATTATAAAGGTACAAGTACAAGACTCATGTTGTAAATCAATCAATGAATCTTTATTGCAATCCATATGTACACATACAAGTGGTAAGTATTAATAAATCGAAACAATTATGGACCCTGTCGGGCACAGCAAACATTTAAATAATTTGGAGAGAGGAATAGCGCTTTAACGACTTTCTTATTACTAAATATTTAAATCATTTCCTATACAGGGTCTCCCTGAAGGTATGGATCAAATCAAATAAGGGCATGGGCAAGGTCATTTCCAAAATGTTTGACCCTGAGAATGTCAGTTTGTGTGTGAGTAGTGAAATAAAAAAACGTGATTTAAGCCATTTTGTTATAGTTTACGACCCGTTCCAACTAGTTCTTTTGTTTCCTTCGCCCTGCACATTCCTAGCTAGGGCAAATAACATGACTCATGAGATAAAAAGTCTACCAAAAACTTTTTTTTTAATTTGAACCTAGACCACACCACATTAGTACTCAGATAGATTAAAATGAAAATTGAAAACTTAGAAAATTGTAAAAATACAACCTCGTTGTTAACAAAATTCTCTAACTTTTAAACAAATAAGAATATCGCAGTGATTCATACTTCCAAAGATTCTCTATGACTTGTGAAGTTTTTCTAATACATGGTCAACTTTCGATAGTGTAACTTTAGCGTCTTGATAGTTTTTTTAAATGATTTGTTTCTTTGAGCACTACTACTTTTTTACATCAATATTAGTTGTTATATGTATATTATCACTATTTTATTTATTCTCTGAATATAATATGTGTAGGTCAAATCTATTTATTTATTTTCTGTATGAGATTAAATATTATTATTTCTTATTTAATTATTCGTTAAGTATTTTGTATTGCAATTAGTGTATTATTATTTTGTTTAGTTTATAACTAGATCTTATTGAACTAACTATAGGACAAATACCGCAACGTGTCTTGACATAACTAAACTGTGTGTAACTAGTCTGTCTACGTCTGTTAGAAATTCACGTGTTTTGAATACTAATATAATTATGATGTAAAATCGAGTTCCTACATAGGTATTGTTATAGTTAAACAAGAACCCTTGTAAAAGTGATTCATCCGAAGCGTGCTATGACGATTTAAGGTGTTGTAAATGTCGATGTTCTGGAGACCTGACCATTCCCGTTTTTTTTTAAGAACGATTGCTTTCTAATCTCAGGCTATACAGGCAGGTCTACTTGTTATTGCGTAAAACTATTTTAAACCACGAGGGGACGGAGAAGGACAATGCGTTTAGGGTGAGAGGTTGTGTGTGAAAAAACGAATGTGCCCATTTATCTTCAAAACGGTTTGACCGATTTAGATTCGGTTTTCTTTTATGGTTGTTACTAAACGCGTAAAAACATTCTTCACATTATTATTTTGAAGCTCCCATTGCTGATTAATCTCTGTCCCCGAAGAAGGGTTCGGGATGTAATATGTCACATGGGTCTCATGCGGTTTGGCGAATATCACCATATCCTCTGATTTTTGGTTCTGGGCCACGCTTCCTCATTTTGTGAATTTTGGAATTACGTTTGTGTTAGTAGTATCTGGGCGGCATTTAATAATTGTAACTGACGCGATGATAATATGAAATATATGTCAAAAAATGACAAAATTTATACATTTGCTCGACAGGTGCAGTTAGTAAATCAGAGAATGTATGAAAGAGAATTGTACAATATTAATATAGTCACTTTCGATTTAAATAAATATATAATACCCTAACTTTTCATTCATTTCAGCCGAAAGAAGTCCCTTGTTGGATATAGGTCTTCCCAAGCACCGCCACCTCAACCAGTTTGTGCTTCCTGGAATATCAATACTATTAAAACAAAATCAAGATCAAAAGTTATTTATTCAAATTAGGCTGAGAATTAGCACTTTTCGAATGTCAAAATTACATAAGACAGTCCCCCAAAAACGCCCGCCCTTCACCACTTCCTAGTGCTTTAGCTGGGAAGAAGAATTGGCGCAACAAACTACCCAGTAGCAGACCTTTCTGTTTAGTTAGAAAAAAAAAAGATTCTGTACAAATAGTATGCAAAGTAATTAACATTACGCGCATTAGTTAGCTAGCACACGCCAATATACCAACAAAACAATGAACTCTGTACTCAAGCAGAAAAAAAAAATACAACATATAAATGTAAACAGAACTTAATATCTAAATAGGCATAAATGGTGAGCCCGCTTACATAAAGCTATGGCTGTGAACTCGAAGTCACAAATTATAAACTAGCACCATCGAAGTAAAATAAATAAGCATTTGATTACTAATAACAATAATAAAACCATGGTCAGCAAGACGGACAGTCACCACAAGCAGCACCCGTTCACGAGCATAACGCAAAGATCAGCCGTCGCCCCCCTCGCCATATTGGAGGGAAGGAGGCAACCCGACCCCCGAAGCTACGGCAGGCAGTAACATCTAAAGGAGCATGACGAACTTGCTGCCGATTGCTCAGGCAAGAATAGTATGATCAAACTCAAAACTCAAACTCAAAGCATTTATTTCAAATAAACTAATTACAGGCACTTTTGAATTGTCAAGGGTTCGGTCAGTCAGTCAGAAAGATGAAGCTAGTTGCCCATTCCAAAGCGTAGTAGGTACCTATGGAGAAGAACGGGCAAGAAACTCCACGGACACTCTTTTAAATCAACATATTATGGTTACAAAATATTGTTTACATCATTCATTTTGAAATTATACATGTGAGAACGATGCAAAACGTAAAAAGCGTCCGTAATAAAAAGATTACAGCAAAAAAAAAAAGCAATTCAAAAATTAAAATTAAAATAAGCCGTGGCAGCTAAGAGATGACCAGTCTCTACTGACGACGCCCATTCACGAACATGACGCGTGGATCAGCACCATTCAGCTCAACCATTTTGAAGGGAGCTAAATGATATAACACACTCGCCACCATCAGCGAGACATTAGAGTGAGCACGACATACTCCCAGCCGCCAGGGCACATTCAAGTCAATGAGAGACATATCCAGTAAATGGCAGCTTTATAGTACATAGTAATCACATAAAAATGTGCTGTGCAGCTATACAATACTAAGAGATTGAATTTATACAATGCAAAGAGAGTTTTTAAAATCTTCAGCAGCTCCAACACTATTTTCAATACCTGATCAATTAGTTTTCTCGCCCTTGTGGAGCAGGACCAGCGTTGAGCCAAGCATTTTTATCAGCAATGTAATCCCCCAATTTATAATATGCTTGGCTGCATAGTGTGCGTTTTATACTAGATTTAAATTTTGTTTCATTCAGTTGAAGTATGTGGGGAGGTATTTTATTGTAACATTTTAAACAGTACCCCATGAAAGATGAGTCTACTTTAGCCAGCCTGAAACCTGGTTGAACTAATTGGTCCCTATTTCTAGTGATATAATTGTGTCTTTCACCTCTTTTACTAAAAAGATGTAGATTTTTCCTTACGTACATGATGTTTTCATAGATATATTGACAAGGTACCGTCATGATGTTAATTTCTTTAAACAGTTCCCTTAGAGAGTTGCACCTGCGAAGGCCATATATGGCACTTTTCTGCAGAATAAAAATAGACTCGATGTCTGCAGCCCGTCTCCATAGTAAAATACCGTACGACATAATACTATGAAAGTAACTTAAATATACTAGCCGTGCGGTATCTACATCAGTAAATTGACGGATTTTTCTCACAGCATATGCTGCTGAACTTAGCCGTCCTGCAAGGGAAGTTAAATGTGGCCCCCATTGAAGCCTTGAGTCGAGCGTAATCCCCAGGAAAACAGTTTTATCGACGAATTCTAATTTCTCTTGTTTCAATACTATCTCACAAATACTACTTTTGACATTTGGTAAAGAAAATCTTATGCACTTAGTTTTTTTCCCATTTAATACTAAATTATTAGCAGTGAACCAATTTTGAACCTGCAATAGGGCGTTATTAGGTTATCAAAATTTGATGCATGATGATGTCTATTAATTTTAAAAATTAAGGAAGTATCGTCAGCAAATAACACCATTTGGTTGGCTTTTTAACAAGTGGGGTAGATCATTAATGTATACTAAAAAGAGGAAAGGACCCAATATCGAGCCTTGTGGTACACCCATTTCTACTTTTAAGCCGAGTGAATTGTCACCATTTATTTGAACTTGCTGCTGTCTATCATATAAATAAGATTTTACTAAACTGAGCGCAATATCTCCAAGTCCGTAATGCTTAAGTTTCAAGAGTAATGTTTCGTGGTCGACGCAATCAAATGCCTTGGAGAGGTCACAAAATATTCCTATTGCATCTTGGGCGTCTTCCCACGCCGTAAGTATGTGTTTTAATAAGGTGACACCGGCGTCAGTCATACAACGTCCCTTGGTGAAGCCATACTGTTGATCGTGTAAGATTTTATTGGTGTTATAATGATTAAGCATTATCTTTTCAAACACCTTGCTGAAAACCGGCAACACGGATACGGGTCTATAATTATTGGTGTCTCTGCTATCCCCGGAATTGAAAAGTGGTATTACCTTACTATATTTCATTAGATCCGGGAAGACTCCTTGATCAACACACAAATTAAATAATAATGTTAAGTACGGCGCTATAGTCTCAATAATGGAGGTACAAACTTTGATTGACATTCCCCATAGATCTTCTGTTAATTTGATCTTGATTTGCTTGAAAGCTTTTATTACTGTTATGGGGTTTATATGCTTGAATTTAAATTCAATCGGGCAGGATGAAACGTTTGCTCTTAATAAATCATTAGAACGTCAGTTGTCAATGATCAATTGTCAACGTCGCTAGCTAACCACTTATTGCAATACAACCCATAAAAAAACATTATAATGTTATAATGGATTATAAATTTAAATTAAATTAAATTCAAATAAATTGACTTATACTGTCGAATAAAATAAACAGTTATATTATGAACTCATCAGTCGTTAATAGAATAGTATGTCTTTGAACAAAGCTTGGATTTTACTTTAGCTTTAAACGCATTAAAAGGCAAATCTAGCAAGGAAGAGGGTAGCATGTTATAAAAAGTTATACCAAGCCCAAAAAATGAGTTATGAACCTTATGAAGCCGGTGAAATGGAGCACGTAATTTGTCCTTATTTCTGGTGTTAATATTGTGAATATAACTGTTTTTAGTGTATATTTTGCCTCATATATAAGATGTTGGCGAAGATGAATTATGATGCCACCGTGAGAATACCAATATCTTTAAAATCTCTTAGAGAAACTCAATAATAAACTAGTCCCTATTTATACCGGACACTGGACACCTAGCTTACCAAAATATGGTACACAAACACACGTTGCACTTATTCAATCCATCCACCCGAATAAAACGTTCACGTCGATGGGTACTTAATTATGGGCACCGTGCGTACCTAACATTCATTGACATCCTCATTAATTATGCCCTTTGCATGCGTCCGTGGTGTTCACGAAACGAGGTGCCTCTGGACAACGTACCGTCCTGTTAAATCTGATTACCATTGTCACTAATTACACGACTGCCCAAAAAGATGTGTAATGTGTTTAGGGTTTATGTGTGTGTGTGTGTGTGTGTGTGTGTGTATCTTGTGGTATTTTGCTACTCAAAGCCATATCTTTATGTTAATAATTATAAAATTACCTTTGTTATAATTCCTGTACTATTTTCCTTGCTTCAAACATATGAAATCATATTATTTCTATAACTTTCTTACATATGTTTGAACACCACAGCTGAAAAGCAACATCACAATGAACTGTTTTTAACACCGAATACTGTATTTTATATTATTAATTTTCTCTTGTTGTAAAATAACATATTTTTATCCATTGACATCTTCAATCATAAATTGTCATCTGTCTAATATTTTCTTTCTCCATGAATCGTACCGGCCTTGATAAAGCTAGTTTCAGACTTACTTCGCTATGTAAACCGTTTTTATTGATCCTGGCCGGCATTCAAATTAATCATTTGAATTATGCTTCACAGAAACTTCTAGAACCTTTGCCAGGATCTATAAAAGCGGTGATCGGACCTGACAAGGGTTCACTCAGTCAGGCAGTTCAGTTCAGTTCGACTCAGTCAGTTCAGTCCTATAGCTTACTTGTTTCTTACTTCTTTCTTACTTACTTACTTATTTCTTGTACTAATAATTGTAACGTGTAAAAAATATAATATCTAAAGAATCTCATAGTGTGTGTGATTTGTGATTCACCTTACATAGCCGCCGGCCCTCTCACTTCCGCCTTTGGGAGATTTCTAAGGCCGAAGGCGTTATAGTCGCGTGGCTTAGGACGCCATAGCCGACCACTCCCGTGTGTCTTAGGAGGTCCAGAAACTCGTCTCGTGGAGCGTGGGGTGCTGTGGAGTGCAGTCGCAGTGCAGTGCCGCAGTCGGCCGCATCGGCGAGATTCGGACTACGCCACCGTCTTACTAGCCCGCTCCGTGACTGAGAGCTCTATCATTATTGGGGCATTCTATCAACGTGGCGTTGGACACTAACTCCGACTACACATCATACCACCAACCTCACCAACAATACCAACTATAGAACAGAACCTCTTGTCTTACAAAAGACATTTTACTCCTTGGGACAGAGTTGCCGACTGACTGTGAAGGCGAGATCCTCGTCTTCGTGCTCCGCCTCGTCTGTCAGCCCTGTCCCACTGCTGCCTGCCGATCCAGACCAACTACCTGCCGACCCTGTCCAGCTGCTGCTAGCCGATGCTACATCTTGCCGTCCAAACGTCCCGTGTACTCGGACCGGAACCATAGAAAATTTTAATATTAAGTCTTATCTTTTAAATATTTATTAGTAAGTACTCTTATTTTAGTTTTCTTTTTTTAACGTAACTTACGACTGGCCCTCCGGCCAATCGTAACGTTACAATCTATGTGTGTTTTTTTGTTCCACCGTAACTTTTAAATGCCTGAACATTACACTGTATGGGATATCATTAGAATCCTTATCATCCCGAGTGACATAGGCTATAAATATTTTTGAAAAAAATGGTAATGGCAATATGGCGGAAGTATGGCTTCATTTTCAAATGTGAAAAAAAAGAACTTCGATTATTGCTGTAACGGCTAGTGCCTTGCAGGTAGGTAAAAAACGTATTATTGGAAGCCAGGTACATCTGTTTAATTAAAAAAATATATATAGGTTAACAAAATAAAATAGGATCAACTAGCGTGAGTTCCTGATATAGAGCGCGTGTTAAATTCTAGCCCGCCCTAAGAAAACCATTATCCTGGTAGTTCCCAGAACGTAGGTGACTGGTGGCAGCCGAGTAGATAGGTCGGTCTTCCAACGGCGGTTAAGGCAGCCTGTAGGGTTGACCAGCCACAGCCCTCGCAGCGACGATACAAAAAGCTCCGGTACGGAAAAACCCTGGAATTTCCGAAATTGGACATTTTAGAAAATGACCGAATTTATGCTTCTGACTGCAACATCCTGACAACCGTCGAACGTGGAATCTACGATGGAAAGCGGCATTCTAGCATCAATTACCTATCCAGATGAAGCAGTCTAAGCAGCGTGGTACAATTTTGAAAGCATGATAGTTGACTAGCAGAAAAATGATTTGTTTCGCCATTTCTCCTTAGGCAGATAGGTAATGTCAATTTAAAAAAATATATAAAATGCTAATGTGATTCCGATATCCTATTTACAGAATAAACTATTTAATTTCATAAACTTTACACCTAAAATATTTTAGGTAAGACTTCGTTCTAGATAGGTACATAATATGAAGGTACGTATCTAGAACAAAGAGTCTTACCGTATATTATATATAATCTCGTATATTATACAATTACTTTCATCTTTTTACATGTAAATATAAAAAAGATAAACTAATTAAACGTGAAATGTTATTTCAACCCTGGAAAAATGTATTATCATTTTTCATAAATTAGAATGTTTAATAGCTCGTTAATGAAATTCCATATTTAATACCATTATCAAATATCAGAAAAGGTCGGGGTCATATTGAGAATATAACAAAAAAAAAGGTTTCAGTCCGATAATGAATTCTTTGACTGATGGTTTTAATTTTGATTAAAGACTGTTATTAAATTAAATCTGCCAAGTCCAATCAAACGATAAATATATTAATACTTAAAACAAGAATAATTTCGGCCAGAGATTAATATTTTTTTAAAGATAAGCGATTGGGGACCGTAGTTTATTGTTATAAGCAGACAAGAAGACACTGCTGCCCTTCCTTTTGACCTCATTTTGTATTAAAAAACCTATGCAGTTTCGGGGAACAACTTATCTAATAACTTTCTTGTTTTTTGTAGTCGGTTAATAAATATAGGCAGTCATGGGGACTGTCGGCAGTCCCCATGACGTAACGGTAGTACGACGAAAAGTAATTTAAATATAGTGCATATTTTTAATATTTAATAAAAAAATTCAGTATCATAATTTGTAAATTAAAATTATTAACATTAGTCTGGTTATAACATTTATCTGGACTCCGAGCACATTGGCACACAATATAACATCCTACTCATAGGTACAGATGCACGGTTAAAATTAGCATGTGGATGACGCGAACCCATAAGATTTTTTCCTGTACAAAAATCGCTCAACGCGCCTAAAGAAGTTTTAACATAAAACTTTTTTTCTTCGTTGAATAGGTAGGTATTGTATAATGACATGGATCTTTGTGCCTAAACTTTAGACTCTAAAAATATTCACTTATTTGTACTTGTCTTTATACTCTAAAGAGAAGTACAGTACAACATCATAAAGTAATATTGACATACTCACATTTGGTCCCAAGAGTAGCAACAGTACCTTCCCACACCTGTTATACAACTTTCTATTGATTTAATGTCCCAAACGGACCTTCACCGGTCGGCCCATGATTGACATTGGTTTAACCTTCCGCACATTTATATTCCCTTTTTTCCTTTCTCTCAAGTACCTACAAATAAATAAGTGAGTAATTTTATAATGCTTACAACATCATAAAGTAATATTGACATACTCACATTTGGTCCCAAGAGTAGCAACAGTACCTTGCCACACATGTTATAAAACTTTCTATTGATTTAATGTCCCAAACGGGCTTTGACCGGTCGGCCCGTGATTGACATTTGTTTAACTTTCCACACATTTATATTCCCTTTTTTCCTTTCTCTCAAGTACCTACAAATAAATAAGTGAGTAATTTTATAATGCTTACAACATCATAAAGTAATATTGACATACTCACATTTGGTCCCAAGAGTAGCAAAAGTACCTTCCCACACCTGTTATAAAACTTTCTATTGATTTAATGTCCCAAACGGGCCTTCACCGGTCGGCCCGTGATTGACATTGGTTTAACTTTCCGCACATTTATATTCCCTTTTTTCCTTTCTCTGGGGCAAACTTAACTTTTATACCTTTGTAATTTCTTTTGATATTACTTTAGAGATTGACGGGGACATCAATAATCAATTTTACTCTTTTAGAGATTTTATCTTCTTTATGATATAGTTTGATCTAAGAACTGTCGATGTATTTTGTAAAAAATTCACCGTCAAATTCTAAGGTAGAAGCGATGTTGCAGTGTCACTCTCTCTGTCAATAATGTCACTCTCTAGGATCAGGTGGAATGCCAGCTCACTTCAAACTGTACTGTGTCCAAGTACCGAGCAATTAAAAGTGTGCATACAGGATCTTTTTTTAGTTTTACCGGATATCAAAACGTAATAGTATGTAACAAATAAGGTTACAAGTAAAGCGTCATCATCAGAATGAGCTTTTAGCAAAGCTTTGACACTTCTTTTTCTTTTAATTATAATTACAATTCGGTCCTGATGGTCAAATGACAGTGTTTATGTATATAAGTTCAGTTTAGTTACTTCGCTATACATAGATTGTAACTCTTAACTTCACAGCAAGCAGCGGTTCATTAAAGCGATATTACGTATGTAGTTTATCTGTATTCAACCACGCACCCGATCATGCATACTTTAACAGATACCGCCACGTTCCAACGGTTCATTCAATTCCAAAGGTGCCATCCAAACTTTGACGATTTTCAATTGCATACAACTAAGGCCGCAATTGCCAAGTCCCCGTAAGCAAAGCTATTTGATTTGCTTACGGGGACCTGGCACCATGAAACTTTATGGTACTGTTGTACTTAAGCCAGCAATTTGTGTGCAGGAAACGGGTTGCAGTGAAAAATCACTTTAATTTGCAAAGTGTCAAAGTACTCAGTAAGTCAGTAGCCATGAGGTCACAGAATTGAAAGTTATCTCTAAATTATACTTGCCAATGATTTCGAACTGAAGCAAATTTTTGTTATAAATAAGGATTACTTTGGATTTTCGGATAATAGATTATTCCGGGCGCCGACAAACAGGCTTAGTTTTTATTGATTTTGCGTTTTGTTGTTATTTGGGACTACGCTTTGTTTAGCTTTGACTGGAAGGACTAGAGATTTTTTTATTAAATAAAGTATTTACGTTTTTGCAAAATAAAATCGTGTTACATATAGGTACACAGTTCTGTGATGGACGTGAAATATCATACAATATTTTTCAAAGCATTTTTAATAATTCTTGACATCTTTTATTCTTTATAAAATCTAAAAAGTATTTGTATAATATCACTGTTATTGACAAAAAAAAATCAAAAGGAAATTACTTGTTTAAACGTTGTATACACAAAAGACCAAACATATGTTGGATAGGTAAGAATACAAACTGTTATTTCAGTAAGATCATAAAGAATGGTAAATCAAAGCTGGATAAATCATCAAACGATCCGTATAATACAAGATGATAGCACATCAGGCCGGGTTACCGTCTCGAAAGTCAACAAATACATCAATATATCATACGTAATCCGCAAAGATAGAATAAATATCAATATATACGATATATTTAGCTTATGAACACTCATGAAAAACAACCCCAAGTCCCAATAGAATATTCCTATTTATTAGAACACAAAGTAGAAGCGACAGGAAGAAAAATAAACGCGTGTGGTTGGACGAAAGTTAATCAAATTCTCGGGAAAGACGACGCTAGTTATGAGAAAAACCTGCGATTGATGCCCAAGGGAAGAATCTTATATTATTATTGATTAACGAAACTGATGTATTATTTCCGTGAACAGTCCTATTTTATCGCTCAGTTTTTATATAGAATAGACGTTCAATCTAACTTTGTACGTTCAAGTCTGTAGCGTGAACTATTTGGGAGTCGCAGAACTGCTGAATCAGATGTATGACGAGGCAGAATGGATCCGCACGTATGTTCCAACCCTATTGTTAGATTTAGGGAACTGCGAGCAATACTAGTAAGATAGATTGGATCTTACTAAGCTGATAGCATTTATCATGTATTGAAGATGTTTTAATGTAAGCTGTACTTAGGGATCAATCCAAACCTTGAGCTTTGTTGAAGAGTTTTCTTCGGTAAAAAAAGTCTTTGGGTCAATCATATTCACTTAAGTGATTCCCGATTTCAGGGCATGTAAATAGGTGCTACAAAACTTTTAGTTTATTACCCGTTTACCCTACATGGGCGAGTGTAGTTTAGGTACCGAACCTCACTTCAATTTAGATCAAGTCGTAAATTACGAAGTTGGTATCTAAAAGCAAAAACGCTTTTCAAATTCACGCCGCTGTTTAGCTGGAAATATCTCCACGAAGACCGTATTTTACTTTCAATAGATGCTTTTCCTTACCATTAAGAGGAGGTAAAGATAATTATTTATGCTTAGGAAGATTTGAGAAAAATTACAATCCATTTCGCATGGTAATCGTATTAAGATGAAACGGAAAAGTTTTCTGTGTTTTAGAAGCTCGCTGTTCTTTGTTTCGTCTATTTAAGGTGCGATTAAGAAGTTTAATTCAAAGTGAAACGGAAGTTGAGCTTTGAGCAGTCGGAAAAAGAGAATATGAACAGTGGTGTTAAATCTGTCTTTTTCTAACAAAGAGGTGACGGAAAGGGACATAAATATTTTCTCGCTTGTGGCATCGGATTAGTTCGGTGGCTGGTTTGTTGCTGGTTTAATTTATAGCGTGGACGTTGTTAACAACATTGTTACAGAAGATTTGACGTCTGAACAGTCAACTGGTGAAATACGCCAACAATTTGTTTACTGTCATTGTTTTACTGGTATTCAGGCTAATAAATTTAATCACTAGCGTTCATTCGTTAGGTTTAGAGAGTACAGTGAAATAGTGGATTATGCTTTTGCAGCTGCGTGGGATAGCCAAATGTAAGCCTTATTGATAGACGCTGTAACTATTGTAGCCAACTGTGGGTCCTAAATTCATCGACATCTTTAAACAAAGGACATGGGAGCTGTAACTAGGCCGCTGGGTACATTCCACAACTAGTAGCTTTTTAGAGTTCCATAGTAAACAAGGAACCCTTATAGTTTCGCCATATCCGACTGTATGTCTGTCTGTCTGTCCATCTGTCTGTCTGTCCCCGCTGTAGCTCAGAGACGTTTAGTACTAGAAGGTATATTAATCACGCTGACAAAGTAGTAAAATCAAATCTAAAAAAAAAGTGTCATTAGGGTGCCTCACTTGCACGTAATGTGTGGATGTTTTTTTTTCGTCTAACTCATGGTGTGGGGTATCGTTGGTATGGTTTTATTTCAGGACTTTATATTAACAAATTATTAGTAAATAAATAAGTTTTTTTAATATGTGTATGTATGTATGTGTTTTTTAGTAAGGATCGACTGAACCGGGTTAGAAGTAAAGACAGACTGAGCTGGCTTAAGAACAAAGACGGACTAAATTAGCTTGAAAACCAAGACGGACTGAATTGGCTTGAGAATCAAGATGATCTGAATCCTTTTCAGGTCTGAAGACCGCTTTTATAGATTTAAGCAAAAGTTCTAGAAGTTTCTGTTAAGCAATCCAAACATTATTTAAATTATTTGTTTTAAATTAATTATTAAAGTGAGTGGCATAACAATATGATTTCATATTTGAAACAAGAAAACAAAGTATAGAGATATAACAAGAATTGTTGGATACAGCAGCCCTTTAAATGGTAAATTTATAAATACAATAAAAGATGTGGCTTTGTGTAGCAAAATACCACAAGCTATCACAGCTAAGTAGGCTTCAGAAGTTAACGAGTAATAGTCGTCAAACCTTAATTTGCAGTTGGAGAATTGATCGTGACGTATATCGATGTATGGGAGAAGATGTTTTTAAACTACAATGTTAAGTTTGTTTTTGGGATAAAATAATCACAACATTCCAAACTATGGAAGCTTTCATTGAACGTAGTCCGACATGCACTCAGCCGGTTTTATAAGTTGAACAGTCTCAGTTTTCATGATCTTAAATCTACGTAATAAAAATCTTTTTATTCACTGCTGGATCTTCTTGCATGAAATGTGGCACAAGGTCCTTATGTAACGAAAGTGAGTAATTTAAATAGGTAACGAAGGTAAGTAAAGTATTAAGGAAGGATTTTTGAAAATTCATCCCCTAAAGGCGTAAAATGGGATGAAAGTTTGTATGGAAATTCGTCATTTATGCCGATGGAAAATCCCAGCGGGCACACGGCTTGTAATCCAATAAAGCTCCATCCAGAAACTTTCGACTAAAACTTCGTATTTGTTTACATAATGCGATGGAGATTATGAAGCATAGTCTGAAATAAATACTCCTTTAATTACGAAATATTAAAGTATCATGGTACGCCAAGGGTATGCACGAAAATTGATGGTTAAATTAAATCATTACTGTAGGCTTATAACAGATTAATTAACAATAACTCTCCATGTTTTAGGCGGCTTTCAAGATAATTTATTTTCTATTTTAAGTTTCTAAAACAAGGAAAATATCTTAGTTCTTGCTCTCTGATCAGA
This sequence comes from Atethmia centrago, assembly GCA_905333075.3. Classification (NCBI taxonomy): domain Eukaryota; kingdom Metazoa; phylum Arthropoda; class Insecta; order Lepidoptera; family Noctuidae; genus Atethmia; species Atethmia centrago. The sequence continues at coordinate 17,790,509 of HG995382.1, forward strand.
AATACACTGGTCTTCTAAAATTAGTACCTCACTTTTAAAATTGCAATAACATTTAAAGTACACAAGATATATAATGTTTAACTACGAAATTGCCGTTTCGTATACATAAAGTTAAAGTAATTCTTAATACAAAATATGCACCCAGTTATAGATGCATCTCTGCCAGGGCAGTGGTAATTTTTGAATGCCCTTCTTAAATAAATTAGGTATACGAGAGCCGACAAACTCTTCAAAGGCATTTTGTACTGCCTCTCGGGTATTGATTTTTTTCTCCGCCAAGAAGTTGTCCAAATTTTGGAAAAAGTAGAAATCTGTCAGCGCAAGATCTGGTGAGTACGGTGGATAACGCAAAGCTTCCAACCCTAGTTCTTGTAGCTTAGAAACTGTTCTGCCATATGAGGTCGAGCGTTGTCGTGTAGGAGCATCGGGGACGAGCGATTAACCTAGGCTAGCATTGTGTCCAGTTCCTCACAGTACATATCCGCAGTAATGCTGGTGTCATTTAGTAAGAAGCTGTGATGAATTATACCGACACTTGACCACCAAACAGTGACCATGACTTTTTAGGGATAATTTTTCGTTTGGGGCATTACCTAGGCGCTGAACCAGGGTCTAACCAACATGATGACCGCTTACAATTATCAAAAAGAATCCATTTTTCATCGCAAGTGACAATGCGGCTCAAAATCCCAAGATTTTTGAGAAATATATTTATAATGAGCTATACGTATACTTAGAAAAACATATGATTCTTTGTAACGAGCAAAAAGGTTTCCGGAGGAATATGACTATCAATATGGCTATTTATGACTTTCTAAATAAAATTATGACAAATATTGACAAAAAGACACCAGTTTGTGCTGTGTATTGTGATATGACGCAAGCTTTTGACTGTGTTGACCACAATATCTTAAAAAACAAACTTGACTCAAAAAGAAAACAATTTACTGTTATATCAGACTTAAATTCAAAGACTAAAGAAGAAGTTACATACCTGTCCAACGAACGCACATTTTGGAGTACCACAGGGTAGTGTATTGGGTCCCTTACTGTTCTTGATTTATATTAATGACCTGCCCAAAGCCATAGACTTCCCCATAACACATTTTGCTGACGATAGTACTGTAACAATACCTTGCAATAGACCTGAATTATATGAATTTGATGTCAACAACGCGGTCAATTCATTAATCTCTTGGCTGAATTAATTTAAGAATTAATCTTGGAAAAACTCAAATAATGCACTTTGGCCATAAAAAACCTAGTTCGAAAATGAAGGTTCAATACCAAAGTAACAAAATTCACGAAGTAGATAGTGCAAAATTTCTAGGCTTGATTATTGATAGGCAGCTCAACTGGAAGGATCACATTGAAGCACTATGTAAGAAAGTTAGTCCTATGCCCTGTATAAACTTGCTCCAACAGTTAACACAGATGCACTGCTCACAGCTTATCATGGTCTTGTTGCATCTGTATTAAGATACGGTATTATATTTTGAGGTAATTCTACAAACAGAGAAGCTACTTTTAAAGCGCAAAAGCGATCCATCAGAGCCATGTTTGGACTACAAGTAACGAACAGTTGTGAACCATACTTCAAAAAATACAAAATTCTGACGCTCCCGGCTTAGTATATCTATGAAACTGCCTTATTTGTAAAGTTAAATGCACACTTGTTTCCCCACCTATCAGATACTGTTAAACGTAACAGACGGAACGATATGTTACGCGGGCGGCGAGTCAAAACAGCCTTAATGTGGAAAAGCATATTCTGCATAGCCCCGCAGGTTTATAACAAAATACCAAAATCAATCAAAGAGTTAAATTTAAATAGATTTAAAAAGAAACTGTAAGACTTGGTATGTAATAAATGTTATTATAATATAAACGACTATTTGAATGATACTTTGGCATCCTAATTGAATAGTATTATTTTTTCCTTTACTTTGACATCTAACTCTTTGATACTCTGACATTTAATGATACTTTAAAATCCTCAATAAATTGTGTGTATATATGTGTATATTATTTGTAACTGATAAAACTCAAATTGTAAATTTTAATTCGTAATTATACAATCAATAATGTTAAAACTAACCTAATAATCTCTATCCTGTAATAATTATATGTACCTAATATTTGCACGCCACACTAGGCAGAATGTGATGATACCATCGACTAAACCTAAGACCATATAACGTACCATTTTCTGACAAATAAATGATTATTATTATTATTATTATTAAAAAAAATCCCTTCGTTTCTGTGTGTTGAGCAAAGCAAGGCATACCTCAACGCGTTTGTCGCGCTGCCGATCTTTCAGTTCGTGCGGGATCAACTTATCAAGTTTTTTACCTCGCCAATTTGACGCAAATGGACCAATATTGTGTTGATGCTAACGTTGAAAGCTGCTGCTAACGCAGCTGTAGATTGAGTATCGTCAGCTTCCACTATCGCCTTTAATTTCTTGACTTTAGTTTTCGGGCGACCACGGGGTTCATTTTAGATCAAAATTCCATGTCGGTAGCGTTTAAACCAATAACGAGTCGTGCGTTTGTTTGTAGTGTTCACTCCGTACACGTAATTAATTGTGCGAGTCGTTTGTGCGGCATTGCTACCGCGACGGAACTTGTATTCCATAATAAATAACATAACATAACATAACATCAGGCCTTGTTTCCCCGAAGGGTTGGGCAGAGGTGTACCTGTAGTAGACCCACATTTCCCCAGTTCCATAATAAATCGTATTTTTATCGTATCCATGTTGATGGAAACGATACAAATGTAGTGAAAACAGAACACTTATCAATAAACAAATGACTGAATTTGAGAATAGTATTCCAAATTTTTAAAATAATATTCATTTGAATTTAGAATGTATTGCCAGCCATACATAGATTACGTTTCAAATGGCCAGTAATGTAAAACGGCAACTTCGTAGGTAAAGACCTATTATTTTCGGAATAAAAAGGATTCCAAAAAAATTTTTAACTTTATAATAATAATTTAATAATAATATAATAATTTATTTATTTATAAAGACAACTGGATCCCATTATACTCCATAAAATACTTACAATTCTAGATAGTCGATAACCTTCTTTTAAGGCAGCGATGCCCAGACCGCGGCCCGCCAACTAATTAAAAAATAAAATTGGTTGTCTGTAAAGTCGGTTTACGGACGATAATTTTACGTGGTAACGAGAGAGAGATGCGTCACAAGCCGAACGCTTAGGTCGATCGTGCCTCTCTATCACTAGTTCCGCGCTCTCACTTTCACGCTCGGCTCAGGCGGAACGTGACACTTTTTCGTGCGTGCAGCCAGCGTTAGTCGATGTATAAGACGTTATCACTGCGGAAAATAAACGAAAATTATAAAATAAATGTTTATATTTTTTTTTACCTAATTACCTACATTATCAAGTATGTGTTGCGAGCTTGCGATCGGAACTATTCGGGTAGCACTTGGGTGAGTTCGGCCGAGGGGGTGAGACGCGGTGCGCAAAAAAATTGTCACGGCAATGCAATGACATCAAAATAAATATTGTAAGTTTTACAAAAAAGGTACCTAATTCAATTCTTTTAAAACATTTACCTAGTTATGGCCCGCGTTTGGCTCATAATGAGCTCGAGTGCCTATCTCGAGCCCCTATTCTCTATAAGTCTGTGCATCCCTGTTTTAAGGAATGGCTGAAAAAAACATTATAGACAAAAACACTGCTTTTCAAATTGCTGTTTTACTTTTGACTTTTTTAACCGACTTCCAAAAAGGAGGAGGTTATATGTTCATCTGTCTGTTTTGTTTTTGTTTTTATGTATGTTCACCGATTTCTCCCTCAATTATGGAATGATTTTGAAAACTCTTATTTTGTTTGAAACGGTATGCTATCGAGGTGGTTCTTTTGTCACGAAGTCAGAATCTGGTAAAGAGATCCCATGGAAATCGAGGGAAATCCTTAAATTTTATAGGCACACCTATAGCCATTTGGGTATTTTTTATAGTAACTCGTACATTTGCTCTCGGAAAGCATCATTTGGTGAAGTGGAACTGATGATGAAGACCACAGATGGCCACCGGAACTACTTAATGATTATAAGTATTTAACGGGTTATGAATCAATTAGCAACCTAGCTTGCTTATGGTGAGTGGCAGTTATTCTGGTTCTTACCAGAAAAAGGGAAACGTGGACACTGACAGTCGGGCTGGTCCACAAATTCAAGGTCGCTCAGCGTGCCATGGAGCGGGCTATGCTCGGAGTTTCTTTGAAGGATAAGATCAGAAATGAAGTTATCCGGAAGAGAGCCGGAGTGACCGACATAGCCTGCAGAGTAAGCAAGCTGAAGTGGCAGTGGGCTGGCCATATTTGTCGAAGGACCGATGGCCGGTGGAGCAGACGAGTCCTAGAGTGGAGACCGCGTATCGGCAAGCGTAGTGTGGGACGCCCCCCAGCTATATGTACCGACGACCTTAAAAAGGTGGCTGGGACAGACTGGATGCGGAAGGCGGAGGACAGGGTGTTGTGGCGCAGCCTGGGAGAGGCCTATGTCCAGCAGTGGACTGTTGTAGGCTGAGTTGATTGATTGATATCGGAAGTCAGTGTTTTTGGATCTGTTTTTTGCCAACGCTTCCGAAATTAAAGGTATTTTCCACTTGGTTGTGTTTTTTTGGAAGTCGGTTGCTTTTTTTTAAGTTTTTTCTTTCACCTTATAATGGGTCAGTTTGTAATTTTTAGTTTTCACATTTATTTCTTGATCGATATTTGATTCAAAAGCAAAGGTGACTAGCAGGTAAACTTTACTTATCATGCCTCTTTCATCTGAAGAATCTGCAAGAATCATGGTTTTTCTGGAACTGGGCATCAGTATGCATCGCACTGCAAGAATGGTGGGTGTAGCATTAAAAACCTGGAAACCATCTGAAGAGAACTTGTAATGGCAGACCCAGGTGCATTAGTACCCGAGAAGATCCCTATATTGTCTCAACGTTTAGAAATGGCCACCTCAATGCAGTTGAAGTCCAGCAACAGGTTCTTCAAACCCGAAGACACTACATTAGTGACAGTACAGTGAGAAGAAGACTTGCTGAAGCAAAGCTGAAGCCCCAAAGGCCCCAAACTCGAGAGAGGGCATCGAATAGCAAGACTGCGCTACGCCCGTGAAGACATACAGTGGAGTGAAGAAGAATGGGCAAGAGTTTATTCACTGATGCGTCTCGATTCTCACTATTCACTTTCAATGGAAGGCGAGTGTACAGGCGAATGGTGAGCGGTACTGACAAGCCTGTTTCACAGAAATACGATAGAGGCTCTGTACACGTATGGGCTGACATCTCTTCAGAAGGTCGCACAGAGCTAGTAGCCAAAGAATATGGCATCCTGACTGGGGAGAGACTCAAGAGATCCTTAATGACTGCAGGGCCATATTTAGTAAATATGGGTGATGGATCGATGCTGATGCAGGATAACGCTCGGCCACACACCGCTCGGGCCGTACAAGAGTGCATTCAGGAGGTTGGTATCAACTTTATGGTTTGGCCATCACGAAGCTCTGATCTCACCCCAATCGAGCAAGACTGGGATGAGCACGGGAGGCTGTTCAGAAGCCGCAGACTACCTCCTATTACCCGCAGGACCCTAAAACAGGCCCTGATGGAAGAATGGGAGAATATACCCCAACATCGCCTCCGAAACCTCGTCTTCAGTATGCCAAACCGGCTCGAAGCTATAATCAGAGCCCGAGGAGGCAATACCAGTTATTGAAAGTAAATAAGGCGTTAAATATACTAACAAAAATGTTGTTTGAGTTTTTTGCCAGTAAGTTAAAAACGTTACTAATGTATAATAAACAGTAATTTCAAAGACAGTTGATAAGCTTTATAACGTTTTTATTTCAAAACTCTGACTTCAATAGTTTAGGAGACATGCCAATTTTAAAAGTGGGGTACTAAGTTTTGAAGGCCAGTGTATTTTATTAAAGCAAGCATTAATCATTGATTAATTTATAATTTATAAATTTTTGAAAGGTACTACAATCATCGAGCAAAATAGCATTGTTACAGTTATTCAATGTTCTAAAATGTAAAAATACTAAGTACCTTATTGGTACGAATATGTTTTTGTCCGTTAAGTTATTGAATTTTGCAAAGCTGGTTTTCGAATACTTATCCATCACGTTATATAGATCCAGTTGCTCTAAGCCCTCTAGGGTTAGGTAGAGTTGGTTATGTAGGTTATATTAACGTAATTTCCATGTCGAAGCTACACAAGTGCAGCATTCCACCAACAAAGGCTGTCGGACCATTGTACGGCCAACAGTAGTGCCGGAAAATTGGATATGTCGCGTGTCGTCGTGAAACATATTACTAGGTCCAACAAAGTTCCCAGCATTTTGCACTGGAATTAAACATAAAAGCTCGTATCACAGGACTGTTTTTAACTTTACTAGGGACCTGGTAACTGGGCGTTTTGCTTTTGTTATTTATCATTTTGAAAAACATGAACGTTAAGTAATTAATTTTGAGTTTTTCATGGCTTTTTTCCAATGACCCAACATGTATACTTTACTGCGTATTCTTTACTCTTTGAATAATGTTATAAACAAGAAGGAAACAAAATATTATGTTAAAATCTGTGCGCACTTTAATGTCTACATCTGCTTATGGCATTGCAGTGACAGAAGCGACTCTCCTTACCGCGGCGTGCACCTTTCATCCACACGCCGCGCCTTTGTTGCGGTGCCAACATTTATAATTCCTTCCTGATACAGGGGGTCAACTCCCTAAGCAATAAATCCTTAGTTTCGGCCAAAGTTACGGGCGTTTCCTACTAGATATCACTTACGGACATACAATCACTTTACAGCCCGAACTGAGAATGAATGACAACACGATTTGACAGTTGTCCCTACTCGCAATGTTCTTTTGCCCGTTCGAAAAATGCAATTTGTCACTTGTTTTGACGGATCAACTACTTTCGGACGGGTCTGTATCTTGATTGACGGACTTAGAGAGTAGTCCCCCTGATACCCACGTACTGTGTCAAAGTCAGAGGCTCTTACACATTATCTACGCTTATGCAAACCTTAGATGTTGCTACAAAGTATTATACTTAAGGCGCTGACAAGACCCAATTGACCAAAATAGGCTTCTCTTAAGAAAAAAAATTGTCAAATCTGTATAGTTTGTAGTAGCGGAAACAATATATGTTAATTTTGAATATATTTACCAGAACTTGGTTGTTACCAAAATACGTTTTAAAAAAAAACTCGGTACAAACTAACGTTAAACTAACCTATTACCTTGAGTTCTAATCCAAAATATCGACATTAAATATTAACATACGTTACGTATATAATTAATAACAAGAACGTCTTATTTGAATGCAGAACTTGGTTGTTGGTGACGAAAGCTGAATTTATTGTTATAATGATCCTGAAACTAAGAGACAGTCTGCTGTCTGGGTGTTTCTTTACGAGAAGTTGCAAACTAAAGTGAAGAGTGGTCGAAGCGTGGGAAAAAAGATGGTGGCCTCGTTCTTCGGAAGGACAGGTCATTACGCAACAATTGTTTTAGGGGATCGAAAAACAGTTACTGCAGAGTGGTGCACTAACAATTGTTTGCCACTTGGCTTGGATAAAGTTCGGGAGAAACGACCTCGCAGTAGGATCCTCCTTCACCACGACAACGCCTCGTCGCACACCGCCAAGCAAACAATCGTCTAATTGGCGACGTTAGACGTGGAATTACTCGGGCACTCGCCCTATAGCCCCGACCTACCTTGCGATTTTTATTTATTTCCGAAAATAAAAAAAAAAACTTCGAGGAAAACGTTTTATGGACGCCGAGGAAACAGTGGCTGCGTTTCAAAATGCCGTCGAAGAGACCCCTAAGGACGAGTGGGTAAAGTGCTATTCTCAGTGGTTCCATCTGATGCAGCGATGTATTGATGTAAATGGACACTATTTTGAAAAGATATAATAAAACAAATAACTTGCTAAGTTTGTTCAACTTTTGATTTTGTAAGAACTTTCAGTGTCACCCTCGTAGGATAGTTAATTTTCTTGCTGTCTTGCTTATTAGGGTTCCGTACCTGAAGGGTGCCAAACGGAACCCTATTACTAAGCATCCGCTGTCCTTCCATCGGTCTTTTAGCGGGCTTGTATCTCATGCACCGTAATAGGTTTAGACAATTGAAATTGTCACAGATTGTGTATTTTTATTATCGCTATAAAAAAGGTGTAGAACTAAAGAGGGTAGGTACAAGAACCGTGCCTTTATTGCAAAAGTATAAAAAAAAATGTAGTGTTCAATATTGTACGGTGGTAGAAACTTCAGAATAATGCACACGTTGCGTAGGAACCAATTTGTTCTTTGATTTACTGTAGTGGAAAAAAGAAGTGGTCTAAAAAATCTGAAGCATAGCGAAATAAAACAGACTGTCAAATATTACGTCCACAAGAGTTATGGTGTCGTTAAGATGATTAATGTAGTCCCGAAATCTCGACTTGATTGGCATAAACTGAATTTAACTTTGTGCCGAAAGGAAACTTTTATTAAAATCTCTCAGAAGCTAAGATCAATATATATGTAGGTACCAGATTACCTGATCACAATATCAAATTAATAATTTGCCTCCTTTCAACGTTATAACTACCAAGTACCACTGCAAAATAAGTTAGTACTTGCTTTTCTACAAACAACAAAATGTCATCATGATAATAATTGTTTATTTCAGCAAAACAATATGATATGATACAATTAAGCACCCATTGTGATCGTTTAGGCCCCAGTGCCCGACAAACAGGCATTCCATACTAGATATACAAAACAAAATACCACTCTATTTCGGCTCATTCACCTGTAAATTCAATGATAAACGAATCCATCATGTTTTTTTCCTTAATTTAAATAAATATTTCCCCAGGAAAATGGCGCATTGCATTGAAAAAACTGTAGGCATGCACGGTACTTAACGCTCAGAAACGCGGAAATAAGTGCTGAAACAATTTTGGGCCGTGTTTGTATTGTTTTTATACAATTTGCTGTTTCCGCAACAAAGGACGAACGTACCGACTGCCAACAGCTGGTCGTTACCGAACATCCCTTTTTGCGTGATGTTACAAATGGTAAGTCTAATAAGACAAATTTCAGTATAATGATTATTGAGGTCGGTCTTTATTAACCCTAGATAGCTAACGTTCCTGAATTACCATGATAAGCTAACCATTCGACTTAATGACGTCATTTTTAAAATTTGTATTTTATTGAAATTTGTTTATATTTTAATCAGGTAAATTGTATTTGTGGGAAATATGGGATATAAATTTAAGATAAATATTACTAAAAATAATATTTATTTAACTTTTAAGTATATAATCACAACTCTTAAATGACACATGTTTGTTTGAGATCAATAAGGCACTTAAACTTGCAATGTTTAAATTAGGAACTTATTGAGAAAATTTGGTGTTTTTCTTTAGAAATATAAAGAAAAATCTTCCAAATCAACGATAATATTACTAAACGACTTAGACTATTTTGGCGCAAGTTGGGTAAAAGTCAAATGTTCGCCACAAATGAGAACTTTACAACTACGGCTAACTAACTAAGTAATTCTTTGTCATGCGCTTTTTTTTTTGTAGGAACACAAATTACAGCTTCTTCTTTTCTTCGTTGAAGCATTTCAGGTCTCAAAGGACTTCCAGAACTAGATGGCCCAAGAATTTGACCTTGACCTTCAGCGCGTTCCTCATGGTTCAAACCCAACACATCTCTTATTTTATCTTTTATTCTTCGAGGCATTGTTGGTGTTTCGAGTTGTTCATGCAATTGCTTCATATAGCTTTTTCGTGACAGTGGTTTACCTTCAGATACCATGACATTATGGCAATAGATGATGTAGGAGTTCATACTCCATATATTCAGCATGTCATAGAACATGCACATGGGCCACCGATTAGACTTCCGGTTGCACGACATATTTGGACACATAATTGGAAGCTGATGAAGAATTATCACCGAGTGGAAGACCATCGGAAGGCGGCTTTCTATGTTCCTCTGCAATGCCTAAAGGTGGACTTACTTGTGTTCCTGCAATGACCGAGGGTTCGTCGTGAAAATCACTCTCCACGTCTTCAATCAATAAACCTCTTTCTAGGGTTAAATAGGTTAGAAAATACCTTTTCTTTTTGGACTAATTTGTTTGCACTTCCTGACCATTATCGCGCCCCTGGTCTACTCTTTGATATGCAATGGTCTCTGTAATCCCATGAAACATGAGGCTCCAGGGACTAGTATGAACGCTTGGGTTCATTCGAGCAATCGAGTCTGGTTTGACCACGCTGGGGTCGGTGCATTTCATTCATTCATTCATTCATGTGGAATTTTTGTGGAATAAGAAAGGGTGATTGTGATAAACCGTACCTGTGAACCAAACCAATCTGCTTTTCTATACGCGTGTTTGACGTAAGGCTTACAACACATAAACACAACATATTAACACAACATATTAACACTCCTGTATTCCTTGAAGGGTTAGGCAGAACTGCACCTATAATACAACCACGTTTCGCCAGTTATGTTTAAGTCCTATGTAACAGAGGGCTAGCCTTATATCATCAATAGGGCACAAATCGGGCTGCTACTAGGAAATTCTAGATAGAAAAACCCAATGACACTTTGCCCGACCCGGGAATCAAGCGCTTTTGGGACTAGACCAACGAGGCAGTCCAAAACATACATAATTATTATTACTGGTTGTTCAGTAACGGTTAAAATAATACTTTTTAAGGCGTTTTGTCAAACCCCGGTAGCCAGGGTGCCCACAGCCCACAGGCTAATCATACCCAAAAAATTGCCAACACCCTGCGCATTCAATACAACAATTCCTTCAGGGTTCTGTTGAGGCTTCCTCCGTACTGTAGTGCGTCACAGATCAATCAAAATCAAAATATTTTATTTCACATAAACCTACATGGGCACTTATAAAACATCAGAAGCTAGGTGCACGGTTCCAATTGGTCGTTTCCTATGGAGAAGAGCCGGCATGAAACTCCACGGTTACTCTTTTAAAAATAATTGGCTTTTACAATGTTTTCAAATTACTGTGTTAATAGGTATGAGAGGACAGGGTAGGACTGTCAAGAAGTACCAGATACTTACCAAAAAATAAATGGTCTACAAATCTAGTCTATCAAGCCTACAACGTTCTCACATTCACAAAATATAAAATAATCGATGAAAAGTATTAATAAAATAATAAAAACCTATTTAAACCAAATGTCATGTATGCAATTACAAGTGTAACAAGTCTAAATTAGTATCCTGTCCACAAAAGTTATGTCAAGGAAGCATGTATAATTGAAATTAAAAGAAACATCGTAATTTGGGAGCAGTTAATAGACATTTACATAGTTATGCCGTTTATGAGGTATCAGGGAAGCCACATGTGCAGAAGGAATTATTGCCAAACTTCCTTGTCTTCAACGTAGTCAATCTTTTAATATGCGTTTTTGATAAGGACCCGTTTAATGTGGGTTTGAACTTTCCATCGCTAAGTTCTGTAAACGACTTTGGCAACTTGTTATAAAAGCGGATGCTGTTGATAACAAATGATTTGCTTGTTTTTGTTAATCTAAATTTGGGAATCACAATTTCGTGTATACTACGTGTATATTATATTATGGAAATCACTTCTTATTCTGAAAAGATCTAAGTTTTCAGGAACATACAAAATACTTTTTAAGATATAAAGAAAAGGCAGAGTTAGTACATTGATTTCCTTGAATTTGTTTCTAAGGGACTCACGAGGGCCCATTCTATAGAGCCCTCTTTTGTAAAATGAAAATTGAGTCTACATCAGCTGCCGATCCCCACAGCAGAAAGACATAAGACATAATACTGTGGAAATAAGCAAAGTATACTAACCTAGCTGTGGCTATATCAGTCAACTGTCTTATTTTTCTTACTGCATATGCTGCTGAACTTAATCTACCTGAAAGAGCTCTAATGTGGGCACCCCATTGCAGTTTCGAACCTAGAGCAATTCCTAGAAATACAGTTTCCGTAACAACATCTAGTGTCTTGCCATCAAGTTTTAAATTTAGACCCACTTGGGTACATTTGGTAATGAGAACTTAAGAAATTTTGTTTTGTGTGCATTGAGTAAGAGATTATTAGCTGCGTACCATTTCGAAAAAACAGCCAAGCTATCGTTGACGTGTAAGACATCCGTATATATTCTATCTATTTAAAAAATAAGAGAAGTGTCATCAGCGAATAGAATTATATCCGATAAGTTAGCCATCATGTAAGGAAGATCAATAATATAACTAGAAATAGGAAAGGGCCAAGAATTGAACCTTGAGGCACGCCTCGACACGAGCTGTTCGCTGTTGCATGACTCTGATGATTATTTCGCGATTACGCACAAGAAAGTGGCATTAATAATACGCAGAGTGAGAGGAACAACAATAGCATTCTGAAAGTACGTATTTTCTGAAAAAAAAGAAGAACCTTCAAGATACAGGTTTATCAAGTTACATGTCAGACATGGGGCTTGATAAACCTTCTTCCGTAATTGGAGACTTCGTTTTTGTGGTGTGCGTAATTTGTTACTAATGTAGATTTTAAGTTACTTGTAATACTAACACGTTATGAACCGTGTGTGTGACGATGTCTGATAATAAAATATTGTTATTTATAAAATTTTATTATTTGCGCAAGTCACTTTTCATGATTTTAAAGTAGAAAAACATTGTAAAGTAAATTATATTTTGTTTTATTAAATTACGCTAAAATGATCTCTTTAAGTTCAGCTAGGACCGTAACCATGCCGGGAGGTCACGGCGCGGCATACGCTGGCAGAGTGTGCCGCCTGGGAGGGGCCGCGCCGTGCCCTCATCTCAGGAGTAGGCAGCGACTTGTCGCTGCTAGCCGTGGTCGACTCGATGATCGGCAACGAGGAGTCCTGGGGCGCGGTAGTATCCTTCTGCGAAACAGTCATGTCACAGAAGGAGGCTGCGGAAAGGGAGCAGGAGATCTCTCCCACTCACCCTGAACGCAGCAGGCGCACCGGACGTCGGCGGAGGGTGGACAACGCCCTCTTTCAGCCCTCCTAAATACCCCAGGGGCAACGGACTCGGGGATATCCGTCGCCCCCCACATAGCAGGACCCGAGGTGGCGGTGCGTAGTGTTTCACGCGCGCCCCTATTGGACGTCGCGGGGGGAGTTATACACCTCATTCCCCCCGCAGGCCTGAGGCGGCCCGCAATGGCGGGCCGGCACCAGCTGGGGATCGCGGAAGTCGCACTAGGTCCCATGATCCCCGGTGCAAGTATGGGAGGAGAACACCGTGGTGGTTTTTAGTCAGTAAGAGCCTGACAGACCCACTCGTGGATGTCCTCCGCCCACCCCATGGCGGAAGACATCCAAGAGGATTTACCACCATGGAACAATAAAAAAGGGACCGTAACCATCATGGCTGCTTGATATCCGCAGTCAAAGTTTAAATAGAGTGTAATTAAGTACGTAGTTAAGGTTCGTAGTTGCAAACACGCCTATAATTTGATTCGCGCGGTTAAGACGAAGTTAGTTGCTTACTACTTAATAAGGCGTTAGATCATTATGCCTTATTGCCATGTGCATGCAAAAGTTTTGACTTCCCGTCCTATGCTTGGGATAAGGAAATTGCGTTTATCACAATGTGAGTATGTTGTGGACGCAGTTTTTTGTTAGATTGAAAGATAGCTAACCTACACCTTTTGTATTTTTTTATACCGTACGAGCGAGTGTATGTTTTATTGGGAATCAAACAGAAATAAATTTAGACAAACACACAAGTACAACACTTGTATAAAATAAACGAGGACACTAACAAATTGACAATTAAAAAACGTTAACGATGTTGCAACAAAATAAAAATAAAACTACACGAAACTAAACTGTCCATTCTAAAAAAAATATTATTTATCTTACACAGCGACGGAACGAATAAGCCAACCAATAAAACTGAATTCTGGTGTTGAAGCTCGACCGCTGTAGTGGCAGTAACAAATTGACCCGTCGCCGTCCCCTGATCTATTAAAGGATTCTGTTTTCCTGTGAGCCTTTGTACACTGGACTGAGGATTCTAGCACGGAGTCTATCAGAATGAAGACCGTGATAATCAAATTTTGTTGTGGTTACAGCGGAGATGGCTGTTGATTAATTTCACGGTGAAATGGCTGCTAAGCGATAAATTATTGTGGTCCTTGTGGACCCTTGTTGAGTTGAAGGACCAATATTTGTTCTATTCAATTATGTTTGAGGTGAGTTCAGGCGTTTGTGATATAATAGTGTCAAAAAAGTGTTCATAGACTTAATTGATTCTTAAAAAAGGAGAACCTGAAAATATAGATGATTCGAATTGTTCATACCTGCCCAATCTCGCGTTACCCTAAAACGAATAGCCACGCCGTGGACCCAGGATATTGATGTAATAAAGGCAGGATGGGAGGGACCGGAATGTGAAGTCATTTTTCAATACAATTTCCCGCCAAATATCCAACAATATGGCCGCGTGCTTGAAACACAAATAATTGAAAATTGATCCCTCGGGTATCTCTCAATCAAATTGACCATTTCTTTTTGTTTTATTCTCAATATTGAACACCGAGTTTTATCACGTGAAGAAAACGTATGTTGGTGTAGATGGTGACGTATTTCGGTTTATTGCTGCAACATCGGTGATTCATAGCTTTATGAAGGACCTAAATCGTATGCAGACAAAAATATAGCTTTTAAAAATCGATTTTCTGATAATCTAGCCTTAATAACCGTTTTACTATTCCAATTCGATACCTGATTAGATTTTTTATGACCTAAAATTTATATTCCGTTCAGTGGACGACAAGTCACGTCCGATTTAGATAGGGTTGGTACCTGTTTCAGACGTTAACATTCACGGGTTAGTAGCTCTTAAAGAATGCGGGAACACGTACTGGCTAAACTTGCCAATAATGGAAGCTATAAGCGAAGTGTTATTACAAAATGGTTGCAGGTTACAACTGCCCTTTCCATGGTAATGTTGCCGCGGATTGTGTAAACAGAAAGTTTTGATTTCGTACAAAAAGGTTTTTCCACTGTCTTTGTAGTCCCTGTTCAAAGTGAAGATGGAATTCAATAAAATCAGCTGGTGGCGGTACGTCATTAATATTTATGGTTGAATATTCACGTTCGGCATAAAATAATTCAGTGGAAAGCTCTGATATGAAATAAAGTATTTGTTGAATTTAAGTGGTTTTGAAAAACAAAAATCAGTTCGAAAATAAGGCCTAGTGCAAAAATAGTTATTGCAAATTCACTGTGATGGGAAAAAAATGTGACCCGGATTGGTTATGGAATACCCGTCAAGTACAGTTACTAGTAGACAAATTTATCAGAATTGAATTTGCAATTGTTTAAATTAATATTTAGCGAATGGAATTTCTACATATTGGACAGTCCATGAAGTAACTTTGTGAGGCTGATAGATATTTTGCAAAACGTGGTACTTATAAAGCTTATTTACATTAGAAATTAAAACCTGTCAACAAAAACGAACTGGAAAAGTTAATAATATTAAATTTGTTTACAAACATTTTCTGACACCATTTTTTGTTTTTGG
Organism: Atethmia centrago; assembly: GCA_905333075.3. Taxonomy (NCBI): domain Eukaryota; kingdom Metazoa; phylum Arthropoda; class Insecta; order Lepidoptera; family Noctuidae; genus Atethmia; species Atethmia centrago. The sequence continues at coordinate 17,806,151 of HG995382.1, forward strand.
CGTAAAATTTCATCACAGCAGCAAGACCTAACTGTGAAATATGTGACCTATAGCAACAAAAACAATTGGTCCAATAACCCAGCTTCGAACGCAGTCAAATAAAAAAATAAATAATTAAGTGGAGGTTATTATTTTAACAAAATTCTAATTTTAATGCCACTAATATTCAAAAACCCATTAATCAAACAAGCTTGCGTTTTCCCAGCTCTACAATGATGGCAATTGCCCGGAGGTGACTTTGATTCATCTACAAAATGGACCATAATTAGAAACATTAAACATGAATAACGAGAAATAATTTGCAATCACACTTCAGTCATTTTGTCAAGAACTTCGTCGCTCCGGGCAAAGTAATGGTTTTTATTGTCGACACAAAAATATGGAAAACGATTCTTTGTATTTTGAGCGAAAGATTTGTAATTCTTCTTCTGCCTTATGGTTTTGAATAATAATTAGGTATTCGCATAAACAATTAAGTATATTCTTCTGGAGCGTTTCAGTTTCAAGTATTCCTTTTTTTGTACACAATTAGTTATTATTATTTTAAGTTTGTTAGTTTCTAAATTATGTAAATATTTTCATTATAAACCAAGCATTTTCGTGCATTTAAAGCTAATTATTGTATTATCTACAATAATATAATCCTATAGAGCGGCAAAGGACCAATGGTAGACTTGGTGTTTTGTTAGCGACCAAGAGACCTGCATGTCGATTCTGTAAAAATCTCACCGTGAAAACTCGCGTGGAGTGAGCTGTCAGTGTCATCCCACTGATGCTAGGGACTAGTGACCAAGCATTACATTTATAATCATAATCGAGATTTTAATAATATTTTTAATTTTTATACTTATTCTATTGATCATTTTATATTATTTCAAAACTAGTATTTAAGTGTTGAAACGTTACTATTAAGGGGTTTTTTAAATAAAATAGCAAAATTTGGTTTATTTTATTTCAATACGTTTGGTAATTTTCACAGCCGCCATCTTGCTTTTTAATTTTGACCACACTATTGGCTTTAACACCCCCGAAAACCACGAAAACGACACCCATGATGAAAAGACTGAACATTTTCGTAGCCGCCATCTTGCTTTTAAATTTTGACCTCACTATCGGATTTACCACCCCCGAAAACCATGAAAACGATACCCATGATGAAAAATATGAACATTTTCACATTCGCCATCTTGCTTTTTAATTTTGACCACACTATCGGCTTTAACACCTCCGAAAACCACGAAAACGACACCCATGATGAAAAATCTGAACATTTTCGCCGCCGCCATCTTGCTTTTTAATTTTGACCACACTATCGGCTTTAACACCCCCAAAAACTATCTCAACTGCAGTTCGATTATGTAGAATAGCATTATAAACTGCATTTTACAGGAATACCTTACTTATCTATGATCTACCGACAAATCTTAAGTTAGCTCGTTAAACATTGAACGCTTAACGCTTGAAGCTAACTACATAAGGCGTTATAGCGAAAAAAAATAGTACTCGGCATTTTAATTTTGTAGGTATACTATTCTCTCAAATCATCTCCTGACCCATAATTTCGTTTAATGCGTAAGAGCGAAATTATTACGACCATTATCTTTATCAATATACTCCCACACATGCACTTTGCGTCATTTGAGAGACTTAACTGGCTTTTATCCTTTCAATAGTGCTAAATACTCGTAACATCTTCATGTGCCGTCATTTTAAATTTTCTCGAATAAATCCTAAAGCACCCCGAAGGATTATTATGCCCTTTAGGACCGCAAGGCGCCTTTGAAGAGCCCAGAAGTGATCTCTGATATTTCTTTAAGTATTTTCTAAAAGTATACCTACAGGATATTGAAAATATTGATTTGGCGTTTTCCTTTTTTACGTCACGTTTTTCGTTGGGATTTGTTTGCGCATTTTGTTAGCGTCATCGTCTTTCAGTTTTATTTCATACTAGATTTTACCCGCGGCTTTGCCCGCGTGGAGGTGGCAAATTATCCAACGGAAATTTACTACCGGGATTGATTTATCCTATGTGTTAATCCAGGTTATTAATTATCTGTGTAAAAAATTCACCCAAATCCGTTCAGTCGTTTTTTCTGTCGTGGTACTAGGAAAAGGTTATTGACTCCTGCGCCACCTTCAACGATAATTATTTTATTACGCGTAATTTTGTATCTGTGATATCTTTTAAAATATAAATCTAAATGATACGATGTACAGGCATATGTTAATCTAAATTAAATGCCCAATTTAAATAACTGTTATTATTGGGTATTATTGGATAAGGATTAATGAATAATACCGGTCAAAGCTTCGGAAATAACAATACATTTTATCAAATTCTGAAAGATAAAAATAGTTACTGTGAGTCATCCTTAGAAGATAGACATATGCTTTCTTTTTTTTTGGGTAGGATATCATCAAATAACTTCTCCCGCTCTGAGCGGAGCGGCGGGAGGGTGTGTCAGACTCTTACTGACTAAAACCCACCCGTATTCCTTCCGATGCCTGTGTTGCCAGGGGCCTCGGTAACCTTTTAGTACCTTTCCGCGACCCCAGCAGGAATCGGCCCTAGTGGACCCCTAAACTTGTGTTGACGACATCTCTTTGAGGCGCGCGTGGAATACAACGCGCCGTCGACCCGGGCCTGATCCTTACTGGATGGTAAGTTACCTATTGCTCACCGTCCGCAAGCCCGCGCCTACGGTGGCCGGAAATCCGCCCGGGATCCCCGACGCCCAGGGATTCTCCTGAGGCGGCTAGAGGCAAATTTTGCGCCCTCTCTGGGCGCGAAATTTGCCTTTCCCTCAACCGTCCCGCCTCCTCCTTCGCGAGCATTACTGCTTCGCAGAAGGAGGTGACGGCTGCCCATGCCCTCTCGCTCCGTACCGTGGCCTGAACCGGGGCCGGACGCGAGAGATCTCTGCCGCCGATCGCCTCCACGAGGATACGGCGGTGCTCTGCCCAAGCCGGGCAGACCTCCGCCGTATGCTCCACCGTGTCCTCCGGGCGATCTACACAGTGGTGACACCCGGGCGTTTCCTCCCGCCGTATCCGACACAGGAACCTCCCGAAGCTGCCGTGTCCGGTGAGGACCTGCGTCAGGCGGAAGGTGAGGACGCCGTGGCGCCTCTCTAGCCACTCCTCAAAGAGGGGACTTATCGCCGCAGTTGTGGCGTGCCCAGCACTGGGTTGCGACAACCGTACTCTCCATGTCGCCATGAGATCCCGCCGGAACTCCGTCCGCTGTGTCGCGATTTCTCGCGGCAGCGGAGTTACGCCCCGGCGTTTCGCCTTCTCGCGCCACTCCCATGCGCGAGGACTTTTGCCTCCAGATCCCATGGCGGAGATATAAATGTGCTATCGCGGATTTTTTTAGTTGAACTGTTTGAGATGTATGATTCTGTAGAATCTTAATTTTATGTTAGTATCTTAATAGATACTTACATAAAATTTCCGTAAACCGATTACGGTTTACGCGACCCTGTCCAGATAAGGCGAACTGCGCGCGAGTCGACTCGCGCGTAGACACTCGTGCGTTCCCGAGATACAGGAGCTACATACAATATACCAACCAGAGGCTGCCGCGCGTTTCCTCACTCGCGCGTAAAATGCGTGCGATGAGCGGGACTCTTGACTCGCTCGTTTTACGAACGAGTGTCGCGCGAGTTGAGATACTCGAGCGCCATTGCTGCGTGCGAGTCCGTGGCGTGTGGAAGTATTTTTTGGTTTGAAATGGAGCGTGATAACTTCGATACGCAACTTTTTATGGACGAAATTGTAAAAATAATAGCCATACGGGATATGGAATCATCAGATTATTCCAATAGACTCATAAAACATAGGAACTGGGAAGAAATAGTCGAAATTTTTTGTGAAGATTTTTTGAAGAGTCCATATTGTATAACTGGCATGGAATCCCTCCTAGCGTAGAAACGCGCGTAAAATGCGGTATCTGAATGCAATATACGTAAACAGTACCGATAAAACAACAAATGTTTATAATATTCAAGAAAGTAGTGTATCTTTAAACAGCCCAGTTATTGACAATGAAACCTTATACAAAAAGATGAAAGGTTTAGCCTGCAACAAAGGTGCTGGTCCAAATGACATACCACCAATATTCATAGATAAGTGCGCGAATGAGCTGGTCACGCCTTTGCTGCTTATTTGTAATAAATCTTTGTCTAGTGGAGTCTTTCCTTCAAAATGGAAGGAAGCAAAGGTCATCCCCATCCATAAATCCGACAATGAGGACTTAGTTTCGAACTATAGACCCATTTCAATTTTATCCATCCTAGGTAAAATCTTTGAGTCTATGATCTGCCCTCACATTCAAAATCATCTTAAGATCTACTTAAGTGAGGGACAACATGACTTCGTGGAGTCTCGATCCACAAATACCAATCTGACTCTTTTTACTGAGATATTGATGACAGCAATAGATTCTGGCTATCAAGCTAATGTCATATACACAGATTTCAGAAAAGCGTTCGATCGGGTCTCGCATCAAATTCTCATTGACAAATTAAGAACTTATGGTATAGCCGGATCTTTACTCTCATGGTTGAGTTCGTATCTTGAGAACAGAATTTTCTTTGTAGTACTCAATGGCTTTCGATCAACCGTCAGACACTTATCCTCAGGCGTGCCACAGAGTTCTCATTTGGGGCCAGTTTTATTTAACTTTTTTATTAATGATATTCCGAACTGCTTTCGCCACTGTAATTTTTTTATGTTTGCCGATGACTTAAAATTCGTCAAAATAGTTAAATCTAAGCATGACGCCTCTGAATTACAAAGTGATTTGGATGAATTGGTGATATGGTGCCAAATAAACCAGATGCTCCTAAATCCTAGCAAGTGCTATCATATAAAATTTACTAGGAAACATCATCTCATCGACCAGGATTATTATATTGATGGAGATAAAATAAAGGAATTGGACACAATAAGAGACCTAGGTGTTATATTTGATCAGAAATTAACATTTATCCCTCACATAGATAATATAGTGAAAAAGTCTTCCAAAATGCTGGGTTTTGTTATCAGAAACACAAAACAATTTAAAAAACTGTAGAACAAAAATTATTCTTTACAATTGTTTGTGTCGAAGCATGTTAGAGTATTGTAGCGTGGTCTGGCGGCCACACTATGCTACTCACTCATTGCGTCTTGAGCGGGTATAAAAACGTTTTCTGGGGCACCTGGCCTATGCTAGCGGTATATCCAAGAAAATACGTTCATATAGTGATAGGCTCAAACATTTTAAAATGGTTTCTCTTGACAAACGTCGACGACTGAATGACGCGATGTTCGTGTGCAAAGTTATGGCACATAAAATTGATTGTCCGCAAATATTAAATAATTTTAACTTCCGCGCCCCCTCCAGAATTCCTCGCAATCCTATAACGCCACTCTGCCCTCCGCAGAGAAGAACAGTTCTGGGTGCTAATTCTCCCTACGCGAGGTTTTGCAGGGCTGTGAACGATTGCAGTGATCGAATCGACCTCCATTTTGACAGTTTAGGCAAATTGAAAGCCAGCTTTTATAAGTGTCTCCTAGAACATTGAGTTTCTCGGCCCTGCGTTATCTCGCTGGGTGGGTGAATTTAGACTACTCAATACTTATTTTTTGTATTACCTAGTTTTGTTACCTTAGTTTTTTTGATTTTGTTTTAATTAGTTTGTTTCAATTTTGTTTTAACTTAATTTAAGTTATTTATTAGATTCTATTCAGTGCTACTTTATAATATAGTCTTTTGTTTCTATTTCATTTTTGTAAGTTACAACAACGTTTTGTGTGCATGCAGAGTTTACCTATAAGTGATTGTTACACTTTATTCTATTTGATGCTTCTGTTTAATTTGCTTATACCAGTGTATACAATTGTTGGTGAACCAAATAAATAAATAAATAAATGGAATCCCTCCTAGCGTAGAAACGCGCGTAAAATGCGGTATCTGAATGCAATATACGTAAATTGAAGATCACCTTATCTGGACAGGCTCAACTCCCAGTCGGCATGATTTTTTCCGACATCTTCAACAATAATCGACACATTGCAGCCAATTTTCACAAAACCTTAATTAATTAATTATACATCTAAACATTCCTCATCAACCACTCCATCCATTGGTGAAATCGTTTGAAAATCCATGCAGCAGTTTTTTTGTTTTTCGCGTTCAGACAGACAGACGCCGCAGGGGCTTTGTTTTATAATATTTACGTAAGGATTTTTGGGGAAAATGACTTTTTTTTTCCGCTTTCATTAATTTCTTTCTAATCCAAAGATTTGCGAGTCACGTCCTGACCGACTAGGTAATTACGTTTCGCCGCGGCTTTCTGTTATGAATAGGTGATGTAAAGTGGACCGTTTTGTTTACTGTAAGGTTAACTTTCTAGTTACTACGGCATTCATTGCTAGTTTATTATAATGCGAACAAATTATCATAACAGCGCAAAGATGTTCTCTTTACTAAAAGATTCGAGGTTTATTAACAGACAAAGTGTTATTATAATATAAATGACATTTTGAATGACACAATTTGTAATTTGTAATGTGTGATTTTGTGACAATGATTAATTTATTTTATTGACTTATCAATGTTTTTTACTGACTATTATGTACTTGGATTGAAGTGCTTTTAGTAATTTAATTTTAATTTTGTAATTTAGTGTTTTATTTATTGTAAATTTTATAAAATACGTTTTACAGGTAAAACATAGTACGTACGAAATATTAAATATCGTGACTCCCTGCATGCTTAATTTGCATATAAACACATTTTTTGATAAATAAAATTATCTTTGTCTTCATCTTTATCTGTACGTACACGGAAATGTACATCACCTTACCCACAGGTGGCAAAAGGAGGGCTTTACTTCCTATCCCCGTTCTAATATAAGCTTTCACGAAGCAAACTGAAACAGGGATTTTTTTTTCCACAGACAAATAGTAAATCCCCCACACAACCGACACATAGTTTCATGTTACCAGTACGTTCTAATAAGAAGTAAAAGTTCGTAGTTTTGCAAGTACGCATGTACTTTGCGAACTGGATCGGTTCTGGTCGGCTAGTGAGTTAGTGCACTTAACGATACTCCTTTTATACCGTGCCAGTACTATAGTCGAGAACTTTACGATAAATAGTTGTAGCTCAGTGGGCCTAGCAAGCGCAGAGTACACGTAGTGGAACAGTTTTAGAATTGAAAATACTCGGTTTGCACATAATATTTACTTAAAGTAGAATTATTAATTCCCTAGCTATTTGTTAATTCAAAAATGGTATGACCATTTTATTACAGATAGTCACATTTATTCTATTCTAGACTTTTACACTTATTATTATTCATTTATTTTACACTTATATAAGTCGATTAAACTAAACGATCACCATTACGAGGGTGACACTGAAAGTTCTTAGTCAAAAACTGAACAAACTAGCAAGTTATTAGTTTTATTATATCTTTTCAAAATAGTGTCCATTTACTTCAATACATCGCTGCATCCGATGGAACCACTGAGAAAAGCACTTTACCCACTCGTCCTTAGGGGTCTCTTCGACGGAATTTTGAAACGCAGCCACTGCTTCCTCGGCGTCCATAAAACCGAAATTTTCCTCGAAGTTTTTCTTTTATTTTCCGAAATAAATAAAAATTGCAAGGTGCGAGGTTGGGGCTATATATAGGGCGGGTGACTGAGTAATTCCACGTCTGACGTCGCCAAGTAGTCGATTGTTTGCTTGGCGGTTTGCGACAAGGCGTTGTCGTGGTGAAGGAGGATCCTACTGCGAGGTCGTTTCTCCCGAACTTTTTCCAAGACAAGTGGCAAACAATTGTTAGTGTACCACTCTACAGTAATTGTTTTTCGATCCTGTAAAACAATTGTTGCCTAATGACCTGTCTTTCTGAATAACGAGGCCACCATCTTTTTTCCCACGCTTCGACCTCTCTTCACTTTAGTTGCCAACTCCTCGAAAGGAAACACCCAGACAGCAGACTGTCTCTTAGTTTCAGGACCATAACAATAAATCCAGCTTTCGTCACACGTAAGTATGTCGAACGCAGCATTTGAGTCACCTCCGTTAAATCTTTGTACCATTTCACGACACCAATCAACACGACGGAGATTTTGGGCCTCTGTCAAATTATGTGGTATCCACAGGGCACAAAGCTTCCTGACCGCTAAATATTCATGGAGGATTTTGTGCACTTGACTCATACCGATGCCTAAGCTTGTCCAAATTTGCTGATAAGTCACTCTCTATCATGTCAGTCTCTATCATGCGCCGCACAACACTGATGATATCTTCAGTCGTCGTCGTAGAAGGCCGTTCCTCACGCAGATCATCGGTGAGTAGTGCGACCACGTTTAAACGCATTAAACCAGTTGTAACAGAGGCACGAGATGCTGTCCGCGGCTTCGCCCGCATGGCTTTTTCTAAAATAAAAGTAAGCCTGAGTTACTCCTTATAATATCAGCTATCTGCAAGTGAAAGTTCCGTCAAAATCAGTCAAGCCGTTTCGGAGATTAGCCGGAGCAGACAAACAAAAAAAATGAATAAGTACCGTAAGTATAATTATATAGAGATGTATATATTAAAAAATCGTTCGAATTTACTTTGCGATTTCGTCACGCGTTCGTGCTAAAGCCACAGGTTATTAAAACACAATGATTATGTGATGAAGTAGCATCACGCTTATCGCTTCATAAAGTGCACCCAATTAAAGTTAAATGAAACATAGTCGCTGAAATTATATTTCATTTTTCAAATATGATACGATAATAACAATAGTTATTTGTGCAACAAGAGAGCAAAGTCGTTTTTTGCTGCGAGTGCTGATTTTGAATCCTGAGTGTGGCGAGGGATTCAAAGGCACGAGATGCAAATAACTTTGCTCTCGTGTAACACACATAACTTTTCACTTCAGCAGCGAGGACACTTTAGGAGATAAAATAATAAACAGGAATAGATTGAAATAACTATTTTTTGTGAATCAAAATAATTAACATTGTATGTAGAGGTACCAATTCAATAAAATGGAACATTTTAAAAGTTCAAATTAAAAGTAACAGATTTAGTTGCATTGAGTTGAGTTTGATTATCTGGGGTTAAGGTTTCTGTTTCGGTGGCGGATTGAGAAGGAACAACGGTGAACGTTGGTGACTCTGATCGGCTTCTGTATAAGTACACTGTGCGTCGTTGGAAGTGGATGGGCGTAGGTGAGACCAAGGATCCGAGGTCGAATTCAGACTTGTTGTTTCCACTATACGCTTACAGATTTTCGACTTATTTTCTATTGAGTCTTCAATATAGCCTTCTGCAACCGTATTGGACTTCCACGTGAAGCGGTGAGATCGGCTCCGGAATCAGCCAAGAGCGTTGCCGAAGTTCTCCGAAAGCAGTGACCCGTGTGTAGCTGAGGCTCTTCCACTTTTAAGAAAGTGGCAATTTCTCGCGATATAGTACCTATTTTATTTACTCCCATAGGCTGTCTTGAGCATTTATTATTATGGTATTGTATGAAAAATCGGTCGGTTTTTATATTGGCTGGACGTAAATTTTGGTATTTTTCTACAATAGTTACATATTCTTCACGAACGACAAAAGACCTGTCAACGTTCGTCTTCGTATTTTTCAGTTTTACTAACAGTAATTTATCTGAAAGCTTTTCGATATTATAAACTGTTAGCTGTAATAGCTCGTTATTGCGACACGCTCCACTAATTCCTATGATCAGTACAACCTGTAATGAAAATATTACATAATTAATACGCATAATTTAACATTTACAGCATCTTTTACATATCGTAATAAATATTTTAACAGTATTGCTAAGTCAGACTAGGATTCATTGCAACTCCAAAAATTAGTAGAAAGCAGTAAGTACCTTTATAGATAACAGTCTACACACAAATTTTAATAACTAACAACATAGATTCATAGGTATCACTTACTTTAGCGGCAAGAAAATTGCAGTCCGGAGCTTCATTAAGAATTTTTTATATGTTGAGGGCCGTGAAAATTTTGGACTTTTTAACCTTATGCCCAACTGACATTCTTTTTAGAAAAGATACGAGTTTTGCGTATGTTTCAATATGCACGTTATGTTTTGTTTTCAAAGTAGCTTTCAACATTGAGTAAATACTCCACATTGTAGATGATCGCCTCGTCTGTGATAAATCTAAAAAATAAGATGGCAACACCGTCTCCGAAAAACTGCTTGCGCCCTTTGTAAGCCTCCATTCATTGAAGACATGGTATGCTTTCAGATATTTCTCGTGAGACTTCTCAGGTAGGAAACTTAATTCTGCATTAATAAATTGTTGTTTTAACTCTTCCGGTGTTAAAATACTATTCTCGTCACTAGTTTCACTCATATTTTACGATTATTTTAATATTTTTTAACTTATTCAACACTTTACGCCAGCCACGAAACTTTATTCCCGCTCTTTTATTTAAATTCAGTCGTGTTCGGAAATAGCACCCATGATATTTTATTATTCAAAATATATTACGTAATATTATTGAAACTAGAAATAAATATTTACAGGTTAAATATGAGTCTTATTTGCAGTAAATACTTATTTTCGTTTAAATACAACAATATGTTAAAAATTCAATAAATTACAGACATAATTATATTTTTGCAAAATTTCTTTAGTTAGTACGAAATTCCGAACGTGTTTGTCTTTGAGGTCGAATTCAAAATCGGAACTTCGAAAGGGCTGGTCTTTGTCTCTCTCTCTTTCTAATGGCGGGAAAGAGATAGTGTGAATGTTTCGAATTGCATGATTAACCCAAGGCAGAATAAGATATTCGCGGCTTTCTGAAAAAAAAAAGTTACTTAGTCTCACTCAGTGAGCAAAATCGCATTTTGCTCACTGATTTCAGTCAGCAAAACCTACATGTTTGAGCTACTGAAGTGAAAAGTAGTTTGATACTTGCTCGGTAACTCCGCACATATTTGAAAGATTTTTAAAAACTATTAATGACATATGGTTGCTCTGTGCTCACACTTTGACACTAGCTCTGACATTTTTTTTTAAACCCTAATAAAAACCTTTTATAATCTATTTTCAGGCATGCCACCCCTTGCACAAGAACCTTACCGAACTTCACTTGCAAGTTCGTTTGATCATATATAAATAATAATAAATTCATTTATTTCAGGTAAATAACGCCCATTGTCAAACATAAGATAATACAATAAAATACTAAAATAATAGACAATCATTAAATAAAACATCAAATCAAATCAGATCAAAACAAAATCAAATAAAATAAAATCAAATAAAGAAAGAAGACTTACAATTTATTTTAGGAGATGTATATTTTGCGTTTTTATAAAAATATTGTATTGTTTTTCTTCCAGATTTATCAAGAAAGCTGAAAAGCTGAAGTCGGGATGGAATTCGACCAAGAACAAATTTCTGTAAGGACAGATGTCCTTACAATATCATTTCTGTTAGAAAAGCCTTATTCGACGCTGAGGACAACCGGTCCATTGAACTTTCATAAAACTTTCTGGTAGTGCATACGACCAATTACATTAAACAAAGCGAGTCTGCTTTGAAAAGCTAGAATGAAAAAGGTATGGTAGAAGGCATTTATCCTTTAAACATCGCCGTAGTTCCGCGAAGGGTAAATGTGGGACATTTATTTTTATAGCCAGGGAAATTGTCAGCCCCTACTTGCATTCGAGTCCGTGTAATTGGCTCCTGCTATAGTGAGCGTTGTACTCGGTAGGTTGTTCTTCTTTTCTTAAGTTTTATGTTGCTTGAGAATCAAAGGATAAGGGAGGGTAGGGTATGTAGGTAGGTCAAGGTAGGTAGGTAAGTTAGATTAAGTAGGTAGGGTAAGGTACACTTAGTATCTACCCTACCCTACCCTACCTAAGTAGGTTTATTATTTTATTATTTTATTTATTCCTTTCTTCACCTACGAACTCAGTAAAAGATTTGGTAACAGTTTAGGCATAATCAGCCTATAGCGTTGTCACTGCTGGGACACAGGCCTCCTGTCTTCGAGAGGGAGTGGGCTGTAATCTACCACGCGGGCCCAGGGAGGGTTGGTAGATGTCACATTTCTTCGAACTAGGACATGCCGGTTTCCTCACGATGTTTTCCTTCACCGTTTTAAGAGCAGTGGTGAAGAAATTATTTACACAAAGTAAAGCGCCTGCATGGGTTCGAACCAACGATGTACCACTCGTTAGTCGGGGCCATTACCACTGTGTCACCATTGTGCTACTGGGCTAGCACTGCTCGAGGGTGAGCCGGATAGCGTAATTTATGCTGCAAATAGTTCATTGCTAAAATAACGTTGCGTTATCAAAACTTATACATATAATAAATTAAAGTCAGTTTTAGTAACTGTCTGTGAACACGTTCTTTTAAACTACGCAACGATTTTTACCACTATTCAGAGAATATATTCCGGTTTTAAGTATATGAATATTTGGCTGAGATATACCACAAAATCTCCATGTTTTGACATGTCGCAACATTAGTAGATTTCCCTCGTATTAAGCAAGAGTGGGTCACTGCTGTTTTATATAATACTAGCTTTACCCGGCCCGGCATCGCACGGGCAACCTAGCCCACTTACCCTACCTACCTACCTACCTAGCCTACTTACCCTACCAACATACCTTACCCTACCTACTTACCCTAGCCTATCCTTTCTACCTACCTACCTACCTATCCCACCTACTCTACCTACTCTTTTTTGTTCATTTTAATACATAAGCACCCCTGTATTAAAATGAACAAAAAAAAAAATTCAAATCGGTGAAGCCGTTTCTGAGTGCGAGACTAACGAACAGCAATTTTTTGTTTATTTTTTTTTACGTGAATCTTTCCGATATTTTAATAGTTATTCTGCTATTCGGGGTAGAGACGACTCCAATTAATCAGAGATCATCAAAATCGATCCAGCCGTTCTTGAGTTATACATGGTGCAACTAAACCGAATATGTTTTATTTATATAGATTGTGGTTTGTGCAAACCTCAACACAAATTGAGCCAAGATTCATTAAACTCGACTTATTTTGCGATGCATATCTGCCCCACTATTTATCCTAAAACGATAACAACAGCACTAAAACCATTTTTAGTATTGCTTTTAATAAAACTAATGCGTCATTTCATGCAAACTGTGTTGTGATTGTTTTTATTTGATTACTTTGTTCACAATGATGGATACAAACTGGAAATATATTATTCACATTTATGTGACATGGGCGATTGTTTTAATATTTGTTGTACCTACCTGCAATGCGAGTATGTTGGGGTAAGTTCGGCGCTGGGATAATACGGTACGTAGATAGTAGATATATAGATAGAATACTCTTTATTATGTACACCATAAAACAACGTACGTATCGAATATAACAATCGTACGTATCGTTGGCAATATTTTTTAATGCTGGTCGGGGCAGAATAAAATGGCCCAGCACGAAAGGTTGTCAGCATTATTAAATATTGCCAAATTAGCCGGGAATTTGATATGTGCGGTCTTATCTCAGCGCATTGTTTAGTGGTAAGAAAATAATAATTAATAATACGTTAAGTAACTTCATAATATGTTGCTGGTCAGTGTAGCACACGTGAGCAAGCACTAGATGTAATAAAATAATAGAATCATTTTCTTAAAAAATCTTTATTAAAATTCCTAAAGAAAAAATCTTAAATAGACTTTTAAATCAAACTGTGTAATCTTATCCGCTTATTCTTAAGCCGTATTGAATAAGAACGTCTTTGAATAAAAACAAAAGAATTAAGAACAATATTAGAAAATGCCTTTTATTTTTATACGACGATGTTAATCCGATGATGTCTTACGAATTTTTACGAGCCTTGACTAAACTTGGGAGTGTAAAAAGTATTTGGTCCTTTTATACATAATCAGCCTATAATGTTCCCACTGCTGGGACACAGGCCTCCTCTCGGTGAGAGGGATTGGGCCGTTATCCACCACGCGGGCCCAGTGCGGATTTTTGGAGGACATGCCGGTTTCCTCACGATGTTTTCCTTCACCGTTTTGAAGGCAGTGGTGATGAAATAATTTACACAAAGTAAAGAGCCTATCAGGGTTCAAATCTGTGACTTACAACTCCTAAGTCGCGGACATTACCACTGGGCCACCACTGCTCTCCCTTGGTTCTTTGGTCCTTATATACGCACGTCAAATTGATTAGAATAGGTTTGTTCACGGTTTGAAATGTAGCTGGCGGTAGCTTCTTACATAATGTACATACATAAACTCACGTCTTCTTCCCATGGGGGTAGGCAGAAACTACAGTACGCCACCTGCTACGATCCTAACATATTCCTTTTGCTTCGTATAGTCATACACGCACGCCGGTTGCGAGTACCACGCACCTGAGCTTTCTGAAGAAAATCACCAATAAGATCGCTGTCCTTCTAGGGGATCCCCTCCAGGGCAACGTTGCGGTTAATAAGTTATGGTGACATAAATTTAAAAGAGTAGGTAGGCTTAGATGGATTGGTCACGTTGGAGGATGTAAGGTGACTACCACAAGGTAGAAGGCAGCAAAATCGCCCGAAAAAGAAAATGTAGATTCAGGCCACCACAAAACCACTTGCCACAGCTAGTAACCATATGTCCCAGATTAATATCTGAAAATTTGTTGAACTATAAGCCTAAGCCTATACGGAGACGTGGACCACGCAGGCGACACAGTTCAGCACAGCGCAGTATACAATGCGTTATCATAGAAGAGCGTACGTGCGGCACAGGTACAGACCTGCGGCGCGCATTACTCGGGACTCAGATTTCTGCGGGCAGCCAACACATGCGCTGTGGTCCTTGGTGAGGAACAACTCATGTTACTTGACTTGCGATTTGCTATAATGACTAAACACGAACCCGCGCGGGATATGCGAGTTTCATATATGCAGGTCAGACATTTGCTGTATCATACAGTTTAATCTATGCTGCCCTAACCTGTGCTGTGCGTCTCCGTATACGCTTAGGCTCATCATGACAAAAGTAGGTAGATGTATTTAGAACTCCTTGTGAAAGTGTTTGAGGAAAGTAAATTCCTATTATCTATTGCCCCAAGCCCATTTCTTCTCCCAGGCAGTTCTGTTAGAATTTAAAGTAACGAGTACTGAGCTTTAATACAATTTTGCACAATGAAGGGTTCCGTGTTTTTCTTAAATCGACGAATTTATCTCAAAAACAAACTTAACATTTTAGTTGATAAACATGTTCTCCCATTTATCTCCCATACGTCACGGTCAATTCTCCAACTGCAAACTTAAGTTGGTTGACTATTACTCGTTCACTTGTAAAGCCTACTTAGTTGTGATAGTTTTCCTTTTATTTTCTTTATATTTACTACGGCCTTGGATTTTTTCACTTATCCAAAAACAACCATTTATCTGGCAGGAGGGGTTCACTTGACTCTAACAAAAATTTGCACTTTAAAACTTAATATTACGCAAACGGATGCCTGAATCCAAAAATGGTGTTAACAGACCCGCAATATAGTTAAACGGCCTACCCAACGATACCCTACACTATAGACAAGAAAAATAAATAACATCCCCACATTACGTGCAAGGGAGGAGGCCTGGGAGGCCTACCCTATTTGTTTTTAAGATTTTATTTTACCACTTTATCGGCGTAATTAATATGTATATCCATGTCAAATTACAGCTTTAAGCGTTTGAGCTAAAGCGGGGACAGTCGGACATGGCCAAACTATAAGGGTTCCTTGACTACGGAACCCTAAAAACTGTACATAATACCTACATTCAAGATAGTTGGATTTCAAAACAAGACTTCTTTACTGAAACGGTCTCGCGTTACAATTTCACAAAAATACAAGATATTTTTTCTAATACGAGTATCTCCTTTCAAAAAGGTATAGTATCTATGAAAAACTTTAATTAATGGAGATGGAGGCCCCAAATTTTAAGCGATATTTCTTTCATGTACATTTTTTTGGTAAGATAAAACGAAGTCCCCAAGCGTTGGTCTCTATATTGAGACTAATCTCAAAAAGCACTGAGCGAATTCATTACAGTTCAATCAAGAAGTTGTTTGCAAGAGATTTTTGAAAATTTCTCTTAACTACACATTTTGTAAATCCCGCGGGATCGCTACAAATGCGAATATATTGACTCCAACTCCCAAAGAGGAACTTTTTAAAAAGAAACAATAAGCAGCAGGGAAACTAACCGTAGTTTCTCAATAAAAATCCCACGCTCGGTTCTCCGATCCCGCTCACAAAGAAGATATTTGCGGGGAAAAGTTTTAAAAATTGTTGTGCTCCACATTTCAAGCTCTTTGTCCCAGTCACGAGTGAGTCCTCGGGGATCGTTCTCGAAACATGCTTAAGGTCAATGTATATGCGACGAGCCTTTTAAAATATGTTGTTATAGGCCTGGATGTACGTATTGTTTAAAAAAAAGGCGATTTAGCTTCATCACCTTCCTGCCCTAAATACGTGTTACCTTCTTCCAATCTCCTCTGACGACCATCGCGCTATTTCACTTTTCACTCCTTTTTAAGGTTCCGTACCCGAAGGGTAAAACGTGACCCTATTACTAAGACTCCGCTGTCTGTCTGTCTGTCTGTCTGTCTGCCCGTCTGTTAGCAGGCTGTATCTCATGAACCGTGACAGTTAAACAGTTGAAATTTTTACAGATGATGTATTTCTGTTGTCGCTATAACAAAAAAATACTAAAAAACAGAATAAAATAAATATTTAAGGGGGCTAGCTCCCATACAACAGATATGATTTTTAGCCTTTTTTAGGGCTCAGTATTAAACAAGGAACCCTTATAGTTTCGCCATGCCCGTCCGTCTGGCTGTCTGTCTGTCTAACCCCATTGTAGCTCAGAGACGCTTAGTACTAGAAAGCTGTAATTTGTATATATATTAATCACGCCGACAAAATGCTAAAATAAAATCTTGAAAAATAGCACGTAATCTAGGGAAGACATTTTTTTTTTTCGTCTGCCCCGTGGGGTATCGTTGGATAGGCCGCTCAAAAATATTGCAGATCTGTGAACACCATTTTTCGATTCAAGAATCCACTTGCGTAATATTAAGCATTAAAGTGCTAATCTCTGTTAGAGTCGGGTGTCCCCCCTTTTCTTACTATCTCTCTCTTATTATCTTATTATGCCATGAATTTTTTCACATCTCCATAAACAACCGTTTAACACATCACACATCTCCATAAACGGTTGTTTATGGAGATGTGAAAAAAATCATGGCAGTAGAACATACATATAAAGAAATTAAAAGAAAAACTATCACGGCCAAGTAGGGTTTACAAGTTAGCGAGTTATAGTCGACCAACTTTAATTTGCAGTTGGAGAATTGACCGTGGCATATATCGATGTATGGGAGAACAGGTTTTTCAACTATAATGTTACGTTTGTTTTTGGAATAAATTCGTCCCAAGTAATCCTAACTATGGAAACCTTCATTGTGCGTGGTCCGACACGCACTTGGCTGATTTTTTACTTAAGACGTTGACAACAGGTAAACTGCGGTCACTGTCAGACTGCATAGAAAAGAAAGAGAAGCGCGATGCCACAGCGCGCTCACACAATTGCGCACTGGCCATCCACAAAAAGACTGCGGCCACACCGTTTAGGTGCTCAAACAGACCAACCATTATTGTTACCGAGTAACACCTCGCTGGTTATTATTTCGCCGTACACAGCGATTGAGCAGCAATTACTCGAATTAAAGCCATCCATTTAATTGACGCCACTTTTCCGGCAATGTTACGTAACTTCTGTACCCCGAAAAATTGACCAGACGTGTGTTTTTGCACCGCGAAGCTTAAACGGTTAATGTTGATCAATTTTGTTTATTTTTATCATGATGTTTGGGACTGACTCGTTGGTCTAGAATGGTAGCAAGCGTTACTACTGAGCTTGAGGTCCTGGTTTAGATTTCTAGGTCGAGCAAAGTATTATTGAGTTTTTGTTTAACTCAGTAGCAGCCCGGAGTCTGGTTTTGTGCCCGGTTGATGGCAATAGGCTCGCCGCCTAATAGGGCTTAAACATTACTACCGAAATATGACTGAATGTTATGTTATTCACATCATTCTCTTGCACTTATACCAATTTAATTGAGGTCGCGCAACATGCCTTTTTCTTCCAAACTTCTCTATTAGTCGGTTTTGGTAGTTACTCCCTTTCTAGCCATATCATCTTTCACACAGTCCATCCGTCATTTATTTATCTAGCCATCCACATTCATACTTAAAACTTATGTTATGTCATTATGTTTGGGAAATTATCGAGGTTTGATTATGTGAACGTTAATATCATTGTAGCACATTTTTGTTTTATTTTCTTATCTCGCATCGTAAACAACACATAAAACATTTGAGATTGCGACCATTACGCAACGTTCCGCAATTCTTCTACCTCAGTAATATAAAAAATAATCACTGGCAAGCGAGTAAATGGTACTTAAGGGGCGCGAACTAAGCAGAACCGACCTTCACAATCAAATTAACAACAGTAATTACTATGTAATCCAAGCTGTGGAGATTTAACAAAATTATTTCATTGTCGTCTCCTGGGATGCCTGGACTGCGGTACCTAAGTTCATCACCGCATCCAATTACTGAAGTGCTTTGACTGGAAGTTCAACATTTGGCTTCACACTGATTAAAGCAATAAGATTATCCCAAAAAGGTCTTGAGATAAATAAACCGAGACTTTTAAAATATGTGAATTGTTGAATTAAGTTCAAATTACTTTAACGTTTATATTTACCTATTATGTATTTAAGGCCGTATCGATAGGATAGTGGGAACATTCAAACTTTAAGATTTCATACTTTTCTTAACTTATACCTAAGTTTGAAGCTACATATACTATTTTTTATATATATGAATAATACCTACCAGAGAGCAGAGCAAAACGAATTAAAAACGTGATGCAAGACTGATTTTGAAAAGCACCGGCTTTCAACGGATTATTCAAATCTATAGAGACCCAAAAATATGACACGAAATACGGTGTATTTTGCTTCAGACCAACCTACCTGTGTGTGTAACCTATGGGTTATTGAAAACTCGTAGTATATCGCAAATTCGGAAAAGACTACATGAACAAAATAATATATATATATATATATATAAGATGCATCACACCACGCCTGTATTTCCCGAAGGGTTAGGCAGAGCTTGCAGAGGTGTAAATACCTGTTGTTAAATAATATAAGATGACTGCTTTTTAATAACCTGTCACTCAAACTAAATATTAATAAATGAAACATTGTTGTGTGGTCCCCACACGACAATATACCTGCAGGCTTAGCATGACGCTTCCTATTTCTACCCTACTGTACAATAGAAATCGCTTGTCTACATTTCTCGGTAGAAAACTGTCAACTGTCTACACGGAAACGTCATTTGCCTACTCTTCAGTCGACAAAACGCTTCGCGTATTTTAAGTCACTTGGGAGTGGCTTATGAGTCATTGATTCTATTTCCTATTTTCTTGTTTCTGCAGTAGGAACAAGATATACGATAACAGCTCAGATTATTAACAAGATTGGTAACATAGGGTGTTCCAGACCAACCTTATTATCACTCTAATTATTATCGCCTGAGACATGCTGAGCTGGACTTCCATTTGGTGCAACCTTGAGACGCACACCGCACTTTGTATGTTCGTTAATTCATTATTTTGATGCGTGTCATAGCAATGTGTCTTTTTTCTTTTTCTTTTGTATATTGGCACCTTGTAGCTATTTCCTAATATTCATGTAATACATAATTATTATTTAATCGTGCTTTTGTCTGTTGTGCTATGCTTTTGTGGGCACAAAATAAACAATATCTATCTTAGTATTGTGGTATTTTGCTACACAAAGCCATGTTTTTATATTATATTTACCTTTTGAAAGGCAGTTGTGTCCAAAAATTATTGTTATAATCTCTAGATTATAACAATAATTTTTGGACACAACTATACTGTTTCCGTGCTTCAAACATGAAATCATATTGTTATGTCTCTCACTTTCCTACATATGTTTGAACACCACAGCTGAAAAGCTAAACCACAATGAACTGTTTCTAACACTGAAAACTTTATTTTATATTATAAATTTTCTCTTGTTGTAAAAAACTTAGAATATTTTTATCCATTGACATCTTTCATCATAAATAGTCATCTGTCAGCTTTTCTTTCTCTATGCATTTTATCTGGCATGGTAAAGCTGGTTCCAGACTTCATTTAGTTAGGCTATGTACTCATGTAAACCGTTTTTATTGATCCTGGCAGGCATTCAGGCAAATAATCTGAATAATGCTTCACATAAACTTTTAGAACTTTTGCCAGAATCTATAAAAGCGGTCATCGGACCTGACAAGGGTTCAGTCTTGTTCAGTCTGGTTGAGTTTGGTTCAGACTTGTGGAGTTTGTCTCAGTTTTTCTCAGTCTTGTGCAGTCTACTTCAGTCTTGTTCAGACTTACAAAACCTACAATATACTAATAACTTGTTATTGTAAAGTGTGCGAATATAATTATTTAAAGAAACTCGTAGTGTGTGATTTGTGATTCACCCTCCATAACCTCCGGCCCTTTCAATTACGCCTTTGGGACGTCCCTAATGCCGATGGCGTTATAGTCGCGCGGCCTGGGACGCCATAGCCGACCACTCCTGTGTGTCATGGGAGGTCCAGACACTCGTCCCGTGGAGCGTGAGGTGCTGTAGGGCGCCTCCGCTGTCAGTCATATCGGCGGGATATAAACAACGCCACCCTCTTACAAGTCCAATCCAGGACGGAGAGCCCTTCTTTTACTACCTTTTACTACTAGGGTAATCTATCAACGTGGCGTTTGACACAATTCTCTTGCTAGTGTGAAACGACTCACACCAATAACACACCAACATACCACCAAACTACCATAAAACAAAACCTCTTGCTTAACAAGGGACGTTTAACTTCTTGGGACAGAGTTGCCGACCGACTGCGGCTGCGAGATCCACTACGGCGTGTGAAATACCAGCCTCATCTTCGTGCTTCGCCTCATCGGCCAGTCCTGTCCCACTCCTGCTGGGGTCGCGGGAAGGTACTTATGGGTCACCGAGGCCCCCGCAACACAGGCAACGGAAGGCATACGGGTGGGTTTTAGTCAGTAAGAGTCTGACACACCCTCCCGCTCCGCCCAGAGCGGGAGAAGTTATTTGATGATTTCCCATCCACAAAAAAAAAAGGTGTCAATCGTAAGTAATGTATTGTCATGAGGGAGCCAAACCATTTGTGCTCCACGAGCGGGAGAAGTTATTTGATGATTTCCCACACGAAAAAAAAAAAAGCCCTGTCCCACTGCTGCCCGCCGATCCAGTCTCACAACTGCCTGCCGATCCTGTCCAGCTGCTGCTAGCCGAGTCTGTATCCTGCCGGCCAAGCGTCCCGTACACTCGAACTGGAAGCCTGGAACTGTCTAACCTTTTTTTAATAAATAGTATAACTCTAATTTTTTTAACGTGACTTACGACTGGCCCTCCGGCCAAACATAAGGTAACAATATGATGTTGACTTTGTTCATACTTCGTTCATCCCAAATGCATACCAAATTTATTATTTTTGCCTAGAATAGAATTAGCTACGTTAGCGTTTCAAAAGAAACATGGATAAAACTCCTGAAAATACTTTTCGGCGTTTAAAAGAAAATTTAATACACCATTATTATTACGATAATGGCAGCAAGCAGCATCTGTTAATAACGGTCAATTAATAATTCCTTACTGGCATCCGATATTATCGGCAATATTAATATATATTTGGGATACCGATACCGAGTCACGCGAAATGGTATCAATGGCTACCTACATCCGGATTCTGGATAAATTGTTTATCCTGGTTTAAAAGTTCGGTCCAGTTTGCTTTACCTGTAAGCTTTATAAGCTTATTTGGGATAACATTTTCTATTTTGTTATATAAATGCTGCTGGAAGTGAAAAATAAAGATGTAAGAGGAAATATGTGTGGATAGTTAATAGTATGTGGAAGAATAACTTGGCTTTATGAAGTAAAATCGCTTAAGTTACGGTTTCCTAGAAGAGCGGTTCCGCGGCGTCGTGAAAATCTGTCATTCTCACCAGTATTTGATGTTAAGGTGTCAAAAAACGCTCTGTGTATGGACAGCCGTGTTTTTGAGACCTTACACCGTTCCTAGGAAACCAAAGCTTTCGGAAATCTATTATCGAAAGGTGGTGGTTAGTGGATTTGTAACATCTACATATTCAGCCTATAATGTTGCCACTGCTGGGACACAGGCTTCCTCTCTGTGAGAGGGAGTGGGCCGCAATCTAACACGCGGGCCCAGTGCGGGCCATTTGCGTGTGCTAGCTAACATATGGAAAGTAATTTAATTTAATAGTTTGTGTTTTGTAGTGTTAATTACTTTGCAAACGATTTGTATAGAATCAAGTTTATTTAACTAAACAGACAGGTGTGCTGCTGGGGAGTTTGTCGCGCGACTTCTTCTTCCCACCTAAAGCACTAGGAAGTGGAGAAGGGCGAGCGTTTTTTGGGGGACTGTCTTATGTAAATTTGACGTTTCAAAAGTGTTGATTCTCAGCCTAGTTTGAATAAATGACTTTTGATTTTGATTTTATAATAACCTTTATCTACACCCGTGCTATAAATCCTCTATAAGTTTCTGAAACAGCTTATTGCCAACGTTAAAACAACCAGTGTCATAATAACCATAATATCATCCAAACGAGTGTTATAATGTTGTACTAAATTTCATTATGCAACTCCTTTTCAACACGAGCGTTTTAATACCACAGAGCTGTAATAAAAAAAAAAACTTATAGATTATTCGAATTCACGTCGTATCCCACCATTTTTGTTCGATATTAGTATTACAAAAATGTATTACTTTGTTGTTTACAAAAATGAGTGATACAAGCTTTTATAACACACCACCAGATATTTCTAATGCACCAAAGGACATATACATAGTTTGTTTGTATTAAATACTGCAATTAAACTTTGCATTCATTTACATAGTAGAACATCCTGTGGTTTCAGAACCTTTTATAGAGGATTCATATCATGTGTGAAGATGAAGTCTTGTATGCAACTGTCTGTGTGTTTGTTATTTCTTTAGAAATAAGCATTACGTATTTTTCTGTTCCTTTCTTCTTGTCTGTTTATATGTGGGTACATAAACTGTTAAATAAATAATTAAATATTTAGGTACTAAAACACTCATTTGATCGTGTGATAAACCCGCATTCGAGTTTTAATACCCCTCATTATAGAACAGTTGCATAAATATCTATATCAAACCTTAAAATAGTGCGAACAATCTTGATAGGCAGCAGACACTGTGTTTTTGTCTCATCATCTAAACTAAACGAATTAACATTAAATTCATATATTTCATCTCAAAATTCAATTCAACCCCTCATATCACTATGAAACACCACTCAACCTACATTCAACCCTCAATTGATCGTTCGCCAAATACCATGGTTAATCCATTCATTACTTAGTTTGACGTCTTAGTCCCGGTGATCCCAAGACACTTGCTAGACCGAACTGCGGCTTGGAATCACTCCCGAGTAATTATATTTAAGGCATGCTTAGGGTTAGGCTGCATTGAGTAGTGTATTGAGGTATAAAGAGATCTATATTGTAAAGATGTAAAATTTGTGAGTTTGTATGTACGGGTAATCTTTGGAGTTACTGATCTGATTCCGAAAATTCTATTAACACTGGGAAGCTACGCTATTGTTGACTGTCACAGGATATATTTTATGTTAAAATAAGAAATCTTTAATTGGGTTATTGGAAGACTACTGCTTTGAAATTAAGTTTGTTATTAATAAGTTAAGTTTAAATTAAGCACTAGTCATTGTTAATTTGTCTGAATAATAAAGGAATAATAATTTAGTTAAATTCGCGATATACGCGATACGCGATATGCTAGACGGAACTGCGGCTTGGATGCACTCTCGAGTAATATTCATGACATGGTTAGGGTTGCGCTGCAAGTGTGTATTTGGCGTACATGGTATGAATAGGGTTATTGGAAACAACTGTTTTGAAATGACGTTTGTTATTAAGAGTCCATAATACCTCAGCGCCGCCTTACTCTTTATCTCGCTCACACGCTACTGCTCACGGTCACGCAAGCGAGACATGGCGGCAAGGGGAAGGTTCCAACGCGCCGATAGTTTGAGTAACTTCTTTTTACGGTGAAAATAATGGTAATTTAAAAACAGAGGCAGTCATGGGGACTGCTGACTGAAGTGAAAACTTATCACTCAACGCGTCTAAAGAAGTTTTTACTTCAATGAAATGATTATCTGTAACTTTTTACGTGGTCAATATATCTTTACTTACTGCTACTACAGCATGTCAGTGCGGGCATGTTGGTGACGCAAACCTGTCAGTCATTCCCCTACCAAAAATCGCTCAACGCGCCTAAATAAGTTTTCACTTCAAAAATTGTAAAAACATAGTATCTGCTTTATTTAGTTCAGTTATTATGCAAAGTTTTATGATTTAATTTGAAGTATTTTTGAATACTAGCGGTTTATTGTTCAGTTTGGTGGTAGCTTAATTCTTTTTTCTGTTGAGAAAATTTAATCCTTAACTTTACCATATATTTATTTCAAAATTAATACTGTAGTATTTTCGATGTAACGTAGGATCATGATCCTACGCAATTTGATGTATTGTGGACTCTTAATAAGTTACGTATAAATTAATCACTGGGTGACGTGGTTATTGTTTATATTACTCTGGTCAAATAGCCCGAATCACAAATTAGTACTTTGTTGAATTTACGAATTGCAATAGTGTTCTAGTTGTTCGTTAGCTACGAAAACAATGTTGTAAAAACCTAAAAAGATTCCAAAATTGAATTGTGGTCAGCTTCACTTAATTTCTACGATTTCGTCCTAACGTACTCAATACAACTTTTATTTTGTTGTTGTTAACTGTTTTGTTCCACTTCTAGGAAATATCCCCATTATCTCTCTCGTCAATTGCTTTCTGTGAAGATATTTGAAACAAATACCTCTAGAATATTAATTTTAAGATTAGTCCAAAAACGAATTTAACTGTACTCGGAAGAGAGGTTACGTGATCGTTTTTATAATGTGCAGGGATATGAAATAGAATTCAGGAAATGGTGTCACGTTCGATCGTCAAATCTATTGAGCTGCCCCATCCATTCTGCCGCCCGCTTACTAAAAAGCCGATAAATAAATAAACCTGATTTAGCTATGGTCTAAAAGGTGGGAAATAATGTCCCTAGAATTCGATTAGTCATACAGCTATTTTTATTAGGCTAATATTCTTCATAGCTGTTAATCTTTCATTCTGTGGGTTTTAATGAGTGCTAAGTTAAATAATATTGTTTTAAATTAAGGTTTTCTGTTTTTCACAAGAACTGTCTGTTAGTTTAGGAATTACTGGCTAACCTAAAGTCAAAAGTTGTGTTAGATTTTGGGCTAGGTTTTAGTGTTTTTATTGTGTGCGTGTAGTGTGATAGGTTATTAAAATAAAATATAAATATTTTATCTTTTAAGTATGTATAATCAAATAACGAAAATAACAAATTTAAAAACTGCTCACAAATTTTAGTGGTACTTACATAAAAACAGAAATCAACTCTAAATGAATACTAATATAAAATTATAAATAAATTACTTAAACTAACGGCATTGTATGGCGGCGCCTTGGACAGCTAACAAAAGAAATAACATGTAAATAATGTTTAATAAGTGTGTGCATAAAGGCTCGTGCAGACTAGCGCGACTCGACGCAACACCGGTAGAACAATTTCCATGAAGTTTTCACAGAAATTGTTTTACCGGTGTCACGTCACGCGACAACCTGCGCGCGTCTGCATGAGCCTTAATATGCCGTAGTTAGAGGCGCCACAATAGTGACGCACTAATTAAACATAAAATATTAAATACTCTTTGGAAGCTATCGCCATCACCATCTTAAAGTGCCGCTAACGTGTAAACCAATTAAAATCGTACAAAAAAATAACATACGAAGTTCGGTACGTAAAGTTGTTTTTGTACTTATTTTATATTATTGTAAGAATTTGATTAACTTATTCTCTAATGAGATCAATAATAGCTTAATATTATTGTGTTTAGCTTGTAAACTATACTCGGGCCCGCCCGATCCCAACCAGCCCCCTCCAACTCAAGTGATAACCGACTGGTAGATTTCAGTCTTTCGCTTACTTTCCTTAAGCGAAAGAGTGAAATCCACCACGTCGCCTCATTTGGACACCATCTCCGACCAGGTCGCAAACACGACTGGCGCGATCAACTCGTTTACAGAACACAATATAATCTGTATTGAGGGATTGTACGCGGAAAGTTCTGGCGATGGATGACCATCGCTGGAAATGACCGAATAAAGTGCGTGAACTGATAACTGAGAAGAACGCAGACATTCTTGCCTCCTACTCCTTTCCTTGTGTCGCGAACAAAGCCCACATCCGCAATCTACAGTATGCTGTATGGTGGAGCTGCGTACTGAGCACTGGAACAAAATGCTGGGGGAACTTGAGCCCACTCACCAAGCCTTCTGGCAGCTACAGAGGAAGTTACGTTCCTCTGAAGAGGTCTCATGCCTCCTTTCATCCGTCCCGGCAAGAGCGATAGAGTAGAGACGTTTTGGAATCTTCAGTCGGAAGCCAACAAGGTGATCCTCTTGGGCCAGTCATTTTCAGTTTGGCTAACCACCCCATAATACAACAACTAAATTCATAATGGAATGTGTGGTGTTAGATGATGGGACTCTAGGAGGTGACGTAGACACTGTTCTAAAAGATCTCCAATTCCTAGACCAGCAGTTTAAATCCATCAGCCTTGACCTCAACTACATAAAATGCGCTTTTGCAGGTGCAGAAAACCTCAAAGGGCTCAAATATAACAACCTTATTGGAAGCTATGTTTGAGTTGTTTGGTTAAGAAACACTAGGGCCGTGGGATCCGAGTGCTCGGGTATTTCGGGACATCGCGAAGCGGTTGTCAATACTTAACGTGATCAGAGGGTTGGCTCGTTCTTTGGCCAAAGAATTAGTATTGCCATTCAACGTGGCAATGCTGCCAGTCACGTTTTCGGATGACAGCAATGATTACTTCGACGCCCAAGTGTAAGTGTCTTTTGGTTTTTATTTATAAGCTTTTATTAATGCGCTTTAATTATTTCTATATGCGTTTTAATTATAATAGTCCGTTCTAAAGTCCACCATGACCTGGCTGCTGTACCCAAGATTGGCTTCACACGAGGGTACTCCTTGACGGTACACAGTACAGACACGAAATTTTATATACGCATTTAATTATGATAGTCCGTTCTAAAGTCCAGCATGACCTGGATACTGCATCCAGGATTGAGACGAGGGACCACAACTGAAATCGCGGAAAAAAAAATCAGCTGTTCCCTACATTTATGTCCGCATAATTCGACAAAATGTAGGAAACAGCTGATTTTATTTTCGCGAATGCAGCTGTGGTCCCTTAGTAAAAGTTGTTCATAATGATGAGTACAATCTCCCATTTCAGTTTGTCTCATGTTTTCAATTTCAATCTGTATATTTTTTTTTAAACAATCTTTCATTGAATTTTCTTTTACCTAGTGTAAATAGTTGTGTTCAATATTTTAAAAGAAACAGATATAAAATAAAAACAAATTCTAATCCAGATTGTGTAATATTATAAAGTGCATATTTTATACGAACTCACATACATGACACATAATTTCCTAAATAACCTACACAAAACGCGTTCTATTTAAAGCAAAAAATATAAAATCCGTTCGCCCATTCAGCACTAACCTCAAAATTGAAAACACCGGCCAAGTGCGTGTGTGTTCACCCCAACTACGGAACCCTTCATTATTCGTGATGAATGGAGGGTTCTGTAGTTAGGATGAATTTGTACCTGTGTATGTATGTATTTTTTAACAAACGCGGCCCCTTTTTTTTTTGTTGGGAAATCATCAAATAACTTCTCCCGCTCTGGGCGGAGCGGGAGGGTGTGTCAGACTCTTACTGACTAAAACCCACCCGTATTCCTTCTTGTTGCCTGTGTTGCCAGGGGCTTCGGTGACCCATTAGTACCTTCCCGCGACCCCGGCAGGCATCGGCCCTAGTGGACCTCTACCTTTGTGCTGACGACATCTCTTTGAGGTGTGCGCGGAATACAACGCGCCGTCGACCCGGGTCTGGTCCTTACCCCGGATGGATTCCCGATGCCCAGGGCGTCTCCTGCGGCGGTTAGGGGCGAAAGGGCGCGAAACACGCCTTTCCCTCAACCGTCCCGCCTCCTCCTTCGCGAGCATTACTGCTTCGCAGAAAGAGGTGACGGCCGCCCATGCCCTCTCGCTCCGTACCATGGCCTGAAGCAAGGCTGGACGCGAGAGATCTCTGCCGCCGATCGCCTCCACGAGGACACGGCGGTGCTCTGCCCAAGCCGGGCAGACCTCCACCGTATGCTCCATCGTGTCCTCCGGGCGATCCACACAGTGGTGACACCCGGGCGTTTCCTCCCGCCTTATCCGACACAGGAACCTCCCTAAGCTGACGTGTCCGGTAACGACCTGCGTCAGGCGGAAGGTGAGGACGCCGTGGCGTCTCTCTAACCACTTCTCAAAGAGGGGACTTATCGCCGCAATCGTGGCGTGCCCAAGTTGGAATGTATGGGTAAACATTCCAACAGCAAATGTACGCACAATATTAAGAAATTTACCATGTTATTTTAAGACCTCTCATAGGTTTTCCTATAATCTATAAGTATAGAGTATCTATAAGATAGCTACTCGTACGTACGAATAAAACATTAATACTAATGACTACTACTACTTTATGTTACTAATGATGTCATTAGATGTCCTCGATGTTGCAGTGCATCGGGCATGTTTGCGGAAGCGCGAATAGATGGCTTTCATGCCATCATGCGCAATCGGTGTGCATCGATGTTGCGGCGATACAGGGGTAGCCCTAACAGTATTTTCGCTACACTGGCGGACAAGGTTGATGGACCATTTATAAGGCTCTGGGCTGGCAGACATGTGCGTGCACATGTTCATGTAGCCAATTAATATATAGTTATTGTATTTTTAAGTTATTGAGTTTACTAACATAGGCTAAGTTCATACTAACACTATATGGATCCTCTAGTCTCATTTCTTTTTTAAATTGAATTAAATTAAATTGAATATAAATGACATGGTTAAATGAAAATAATTTAAGAAAACAAAATTTATGCAATTCTATCAAAAAAATTCACTTAGAAAATTTAATATCAACCATAGGGCAAAATCTATAGGCAAAATATATAATATATAACAAAATTGTACAGTCCCCGGTACATTTTTTTTAGGCTTCACGATAGATAACAAACTCACTTGGAAAGATCATACACATAACACATGTAAAAAGATAATCAATCTTTTTAAATTGTCAAAGGTGGTCAACCATGATACCGTTCTAACTGCATGTCTCGTAGCATCTGTTATACGCTATGGAACCATATTCTGGGGAAACTCAACTAAGAGATTACATCTAGAGCACAAAAACAGTGCATTCGAGCAATGTGTGATCTGAGAACAAGATATAGCTGTGTACCAATGTTTAAATCTCTGAAAATATTAACAGTTCCGTCATTGTATAACCTAGAAATTGCAACATTTGTCAAAAAAAAATGCAATTAGCTCTTTACTAAACTGTCTCAAATACGTAGAGGTCCTTCCTATAAGTGCTTAATACAAAAACGTGTTTTTGTGCCAGGAAGTGTAAGACAGCTCTAATGCGCAAAAGCTTGTTGGAAATAGCACCCAGAATAAATAATAAGTTACTTGAATCCTTAAAACAACCAAAGATCACGAGCTTTAAGAATAAATATTAATTCTCTGTAGATGAATTTCTTAATGACAATAATATTAGTATACATTGACTAAGCAATTAATGTTTGTGTTTTTGTTACATATTTTGTAATTTTTTTATTGAATTTAATATTAATTAATATAAACTGCCTTACTAAATTCTTATATACTTAATATTTTCATATAAAATGATTCTGAATTTAATTGTACTATAACTATAAATTTTTAAGCCCCTGGCATAACACGGAGAGTAAAAAAAAACAAAAGACCAAATGTATGTGTAAGTATAACAAATAAATATTCATTCATTAATTCATTCAGAACTGTTCTTTGTATTTTTCTTTAGTTGTGGGCTCACTGAGACCACAAAAAAAAAAAAGTGTTTTGAAGATATTGGTAAATATTCATAAATTTTCTTTTATAACTTTAAAACTAACGTTCATGTTTGGGTCACAGAAATTCATATATGTTTCAAATTTCAAATTAATCGTTGCATTCGAATCGGAGAAAATTGCCTGTAACAGACGGACAGACAGATAGGTAGATACATGATCGATCCTATATGGGTTCCATATTTTTCATTCGGACGTACGGAACCCTAAAAATCATATCGATATCAAAATGCAAATGTATAAAATCGGAATCGTTTTTAAATATCGATTACACTCGCATTCGTGGAGTACGCTCTCGATCGTGCCTCACATGTTTGTCGGCCAGAAAGACCCAGTAGCAAATTGAATTTTCTAATCTACAAACGGTAAAAGGTGACTGCTGCATACGAAAGGATCGTTCTGTTTATTGGGAAATAGAATTGCAATGATCGGCGCTGGAATTGAATTGCAGGTACCCGGTGTATTCCTATTTAATATACCGTAAAATTACTGGTGTTTTTTTTTTGTTCGCAGGTTCAAAGAGATTTATCAAATGTAGGCTCCCGCTGACAGGCGCGACGCGATTCTCGTACAACAATTTTTATGAAAACTTCATGGAAGTTGGTGTGGCAAGTTATTGCCTCTTACATTTTTTTGATTGTGGACGGTTTATAAGGTGTCTGTAGTCTGTCTTAGGCTTATATTGCAGCCGCGGATATTGTGTGTCGCGGGATTTAGAGAATCCTGCGGCTAGTGACAGCTAATGATGGCTGTCAGACGTCATAGTGCACCGGCGCCGAACGGAAGCATTTCGTCTCACCGCAAAACAAGTTTTTTCAATCTCAGTTCATCGCGCCCGCAAAACCGCAAACTTTATTACGTTATCCCGTAATCCTTGGGGATATACTGTGCTACGTTTTCAAAATTAAAAATAATAACCCGCGTCCGATTAAATCCAAAATATAGACTTTCAAGTGACCAGTGTACGGGCAAGCAAGGTGGCCACCTGCCCAGAAGGATTCTTCAAGACTTTCGCCAGGAGAAGCACAGGTACCGCTTTTGCATTATTTGCTGGAGTTAGGCTACAAACGCCACCTGACCGTCACCAATTCCTCTTTGAAAGTTTGCTCAAAAAAAAGGCAAATTGAATTATTATGCATTCCAGATAATAATTTTTCTGTCGTCCTCGACCCGCAAGGATACACGGCTATTTCTACCAGAATCGCGTGGCAACGTCGCGTCGCGCCTTTCCGCGGGAGCTTTCAATAGTCAGAAGCCTTGTGGATTATGCTTGTTCTTTAATCAAACTAATACCTATTTTAAAGACGTACATAAGACGTTTTTTTGTTTGTAAGAGGTAATGTCAGGAAGTACTGACCCGATTACAGAAATTCTTCACTGATAGAAAGCTACATTATTGCCGAGCGCCATAAGATAATAGGTATGTTCCTTCCACGCTGATAAAGTCAAAGGGCAGAAGTTAGTAACCTGATTCATAAGTTTTACGCGTAGAAACTTGCTAAACATTCGAATAGATTTTACAGAATAAGAATCATTTATACATACATAAACTTCTTCTTCCCATGGGGTAGGCAGAAACTATAGAACGCCACCTGCTACGCTCCTTACATACTCCTTTTGCTTCGTTTACGTTCATACATCTGGTCATACACGCACGCCGGTTGCGAGTACTACGAATCATTTATTTGCAGAAAATATAGGTGTTACCAGTTGTAAATATTGGTGGTTACAGACAGTCGATATTTTTCTGTTTAGGGCATGAAAATTAATTTTACATTAATACCTAAGATATACAGAAAAATACCTATGTTCTAATAGGATATTAAAATTTAAATAAAGATAATTTTTGTTTTACAATTAATATTCACACATAAAAAACTTAAATCCTTAAAATAACATTTTTTAAAGAAAAATGTTATTTTAAGGATTTAAGGTAACCAAAATCTTTGAACTGTTAAACAGACACCACAAAATTATAGGAAACTTAATTATTGTTTTTTTTGTTGCAGAAACTCTTGTAAACTATAAAATCAATTTTCTATTAACCATCTACGCAGTAAAATTTTAAAATATTTATATATAAGCTATGGGAGCTTATATTTAAATATTTCAAAATTTAACTGCGTTAGCCCTTAAGATCTTCGGTAATTTATGAAAAAATGTAATGCAAATGAATGATTAACATTCTTTTTACTTAGAGTTGTATTACAAAAAGGCACTAAAATTTTTGTTGCATCTCTGGGTCTCTGGTGGAATTGCCACCTTTGAACCTAAACAATTCATTATGTTTTCTCACAAAAACCGATACCTCAAACAAATACATCCGGTCAAGGTCATTAGTTTCAGTTTTTTAATAAAGGCCTGCAAGATTCAAGTGGACCGACACCGCATATAGCTCTTACACTATTCTTTTGTACAATAAATCTCCTAGCATTGTCTGTTGAATTGCCCCATATTATTAGTAGGCCGTATATTGATTCAACATACCAGTGGGTTACCGAGGCCCCTGGCAACACAAGCAACGGAATGAACACGGGTGAGTTTTAGTCAGTAAGAGTCCGACACACCATCCCGCTCCAAAAAAAAAGGGTATGTTGAATATGCTATGCGGGCTGTTTTTTCGTCTGACACAATTCGAAGTTTTCTTAATGCATACACAAATCTATTTGGTTAACTGCATACGTTGTTAATATATTGTTTCCATTTACAAAATTTATCTAGAGTTATACGAGTACCTAAGAATTTAATACCTTCTGTTTCTTCTATGCTTTTGTCTTTTATATTAATATTAATATTATCGGAGCTCTTGTAAGTACGAAATTTAATTAATTTTGTTTTAGATATATTTACCTACACATAGGTTATTATTAGACTCAAGCCATTTTATTACAGACTGTACAGCTTTGTGTATTTTATTTTCATGAGTTTTGGTGTTATTGGATACTATAACAGAAATATTTATTTATTTATTATTAGGACCTCTTACATATCATCAGCGAATAGGACACTCATAGTTTATTGAATCTTGTAAATCATTAACATAAAGTATGAATAGCACATTAGAAAGCTAAAAACAATGTTTTTTAACATGAAGAATTGGCGACGTAAAAAAGTTTCTTTTTTTTGACCGAAATAAACGAGAGCTGAGATAAATTTAGAACAAGGTAACGATCACAAAAAAACAAGGCATCATACTGGCGTGAATAATAATGATCATTTTTTTAACACCTATTGCTGAACGCCTTTTTAGCTAACTCAAGACATGTTTACTTAATTAACCCTGTTAGTACTGAGTTACTGTTTTACGTTAAATTAAGTTAACTTTTAATAAAAAGGCTATCTTTAACGTCCTTGAACGGGAAGGTAAAAACGTTTTTATTTCTTACAAACAACTCATTTCAGTACCTACCCATTAGGGAATAATAAATATTAGGGAAAAAATCTAAAAAGGGTTTTCATTGAGCCTATATAAATAAATAAATATTTGCTCAATGAAAACCCTTTTTAGAATAATTCTGTAGTGGCTTTATCTTCAAGTTTCGAGCATATATGATTACTTACACTAGGCATCCAGACTGTAAATGCAGAAAAAGGGTCTTTTTCGGACCATAAAAGCAACCGGAATAATCCAATCACAATATGTCGTCGAAATTCAAACAATTTACAGAACGAACGAAAAGCAACTTAATTGATCATAATTATCTACATACTGTGACTGTCTGTCATGTCTTCTAATTAATAACAAAATATTTTATTCTAAATTCTTATTTTAACATTGTCTCACGATATTAGGCTCTTACAAATACATTAAATCTCAATTTTATGGGCTGACAGCTCGACGTGTTACCGTAATTAATAACAAAACATCCTATTTCTTTGGAGTTGTGAAACCTTTTAGAAATGCATTCCATTTATATTTTTATGGGAAACAAACTTCAGACAATTAACAACGGACGGGTCGAAAGCAATAATTCAACAAATTCTAAAGATACGACTAAAGTATTCGATTTCTTATCGCAGAACACAATAGTAGTGCACATCTGTTTAGGATGATTTGGGCTCGGACAAAACCCAAACAGGCCCTTAAAACAATCGAGAAAGGGTACAAAAAAAAGGCAATAAACCTATTCTGAGTAATTCGGTTGGCATGGGAAAAACACCACGCTCCGGTCGTTTTGGAGATGGAACAGAGGACGAAAAGGGTAGGGCTGAGGAGAGTCGGTGATGAGCCGCGACAGGGTTCGGAGGTGATATCTAGCGGGTTAAGTTAGGGAGTTCGTGAAAATACCACGAGAAAGAGCGGTTGAATTAGGCCGGACTAGGAGATATAGAACTAGGTCGATAATAATGACACAATGTTACTTTAAGTATAGTGAAAGTGTTATCAGTTTAATTAATACGTTAAATTGTAATAATAAGTGTCGATTTAGACTAGGTTATATTAGTCAAGTATAATGTAAGTTGTGTGTAAGGCGCGCGAATCTCAGTGAGTGTATCTGTGAACGATTGGCTGAGTGTTTACTATTCTAGTCCTCCTTATTTCTTTCTATGACGATCGAGGTATCCTACACCAGCGTTTGGTTCTAGGGACTCGGAGAACGCCTTCCATTGGGTGTGACATTTAACAAGAGACGGTAGACTACTCTACCAACAGACTATAGACAACCACAACCAAGACATGACACTTACGGCAGTCACACCGCTTATGGATGGCTGAACCGAACTAATACTCGCAACTCGTTAGGGCCAATTTGAGCTATAATGCTACTTTGTAATTGTTTACGAACACAAACAAACCAAATGCTAGTGATGGCTATCTTATCCCTATGGACTGACTAACTGCAGGATATTTTACATTGCCCTTGATGTATGCAGACTCTTGGGAGAGGGGGTAGGCTCCACCAAGTTTCCTAAACTGGATTGATAGTTCGTTCTAAGGAACGCTAGGGATTGTGTCTCGTTAAACCACATCTGGCTATCGGCCTCTCACAAATTATCATTAGCGAGACACAACATTTGGATGCCCAGATAGAAACGCTCCGATGCTTGACTTAGTCGCATGGCTGCCGATTACATTGGAAGCATCTTCTAATGGGGGAGATTAAGAGAGTGAGAAGTGACGATTTGGAATAACCACTTCGGCGTACAGCAGGAGCAATTGTAAAGAATTCTACTACCGACTGACGATGCGGTACGCTTGTGCAAGTTTTGTATTGTCTTTGTAACGGGTGATTAGGCCGTTATAAGGGGATTATTATATTAGTACGCGCCCAGTGATTACTGGAACGTGTCTCGCTCAATGACAGTTGAACTTCGCAGTACTCTGCCTTAGGATTGAGTAAGACATGACTAGAGCTTAGGGAGCGTGGCTTGTTAGAATCGTAGCAGTGTCCTTAGTGGTCCTATGCGTTCAGGTCTAACAATACACGCACGACGCTTCTTGTAAAGCAGTCTCACGTCACTTGGGGTGGGTCTGTAATTATTGTGAAGAAATCCACTAACGTAACTTAGAGTAATATACTCGTACAACGCAAGCGTTACGTGTCACATACCTACCCTTTTATATTACTGACATGTCCTCTAACTTTCATAATCAAAAGAAAAGTAGATAAATTAGATTCCTTTCCATAACCTGTGAATTCCCAACCTTATTTTATATTGACATTGTTTACTTGTAATCCCTCCTTGTCCTAACTATCAAAGACGAATGCAACAAGATGATTTAAGACTACGAAAAGATACAGACGTTGGAGTCTAGGCGAGTTAAGTTAGGAGGCTTGGTGAATACCAAGGGCCATGTCCGAGTGGGCTGTCGCTAGATAGCGAGTATGAGTTATAGTTGGGTTAAAGCCCCGATTAGACTAATTTAGTACCTAATATAGTGTGCGTGTGTGAGTTTGTTGCGACGACTGGGAGAGTCTTTTATTATAATATTTATCCTAGTCTGATAGTATAATTAAAGTTCTTGTAACTAAACAGACAGAGACGTGTTGCTGGGGAGTTTGTTGCGTCACTTCTTCTCCCCAGCTCAAACACTAGGAAGTGATGACGGGTGGGCGCTTTGGGGCTGTCTATAAATCTTTAAGAGAGTTGATCCACAGCTCTATTAATTAATAATTCTTGAGTTTCAATTCTCAACTCTTATTATCTAGTAATTCTTGAATGTTTTATTCTTTATCACAAACCAATAATTCGGTTAGACTGATATGAACACGTGTCTTGCAGATATGCTTGTTGTGCAAAGGGTGAACTTCCAGGGGTTCGGGAAACCACATCTATCTCATATCCAGTCCAAGGACTGATAGGGACCATGTCTCCTTAAGAGCATGATGCCGACGCAATGCCGCTGAAACTAGCCGCCCCGTTGTTAGACAAGGACGGTCCACACGGTTGCCGCAGGGAAAGCCGCTTCGTCACGCTTATCAGTTTGAAAGAACTGCTGGGGATCATGTCTCCAAAAGGGCATGATGCCGACGTAATGCCGCTGAACAGCCGCTTGCGTCACTTTATGGAAGTGTTGCTCTGAGTACTCCAAGTACAGATGTAAAGTATCGTGTGAGTAATGCCTGACCAAATACCTCTTACGCTAGCGTAAGAGTTACTCACAAATCTATATAATAATATACTTAGCATTATTCTATTATTTATTGTCTTTCTAAACCACATCCAACTTCATAACTATGAATTCCTAAATCTTATTTACTATTTATTTCAATCCTTTCCGTGCTCTATTAACACAACAAGGCAAGAGACAAGGCGTTAGACTTCTTCATATTTGGAATTCTTATCTCTGTCGGTGGGAGAGTGACCAGTCTGGAGACGAGCTCTACAGAGTCGTACGGCGGCGGGGTGCGACTTTTCCTCAATATGAGGAACTGACCCAAACATTCACATTAACAGAATTAGGAAAAACGAAAATTTTATCAGCCTAGGGTCATTTAGGAACAGTCACAATACCATGCTGCCTTACACTCAAAGGGAATATTGATCTAATCTTCATAGAGCCTGTTAAGTATTGTCTCGCAGTACCTACGTAATTTAATAAACGACCACTCATGTTCGCCCTGAGTAACTATCCAATCAGGATTCATGCATGTGTAGAAGCAGGAGCGTCGATGATATTCCTGAATGGATGCTTGGTAATTAGTACGTGTTAAGGCTCGTACAGACTGATGTGAAATCGCGGGTGCGACAGGCAGCTCGACACCTTCCGTGAAGTTTTCATAGAAAATCAAAATCAAAAGTCATTTATTCAAACTAGGCTGAGAATCAGCACTTTTCGAACGTCAAAATCCCATAAGACAGTTCCCCAAAAACGCCCGCCCTTCACACTTTCCAAGTGCTTAAGCTGAAAAGAAGAAGTGGCGCAATAAATTCCTCAGCAGCACAGCTGTCTGTTCAGTTAGAAGAACTTGACTCTATTTAATAGCATGCAAAATAATTTACATTACGCAACACAAATCATTAAATTAAATTATTTGCCATATGTCAGCTAGCACACGCCACTATAACAAAAAAAAAACTATACTCAAGCAGAAATAAAATCATACACAGAACTTAATACCTAAATAAAAGCCTCCAGGCATAAAGGGCGTGCCCACTTACATAAAGCTATAGCTGTAACTCGAAGTCACAAATGATGAACTAGCACCATCGAAGTAAAGTAAATAAACAGTAATAACAATAACAAAACCATGGTCAGCGAGACGACAAGTAACCACAAGCAGCACCCGTTCACGATCATAACGCAAAGATCAGCCATCATCCCCCTCGCCATATTTAAGGGAAGGAGGCAACCCGAACTGGGTTAGGACGCTACCACAAGCAGTGACATCTGAGGGAGCAGAACGTACTTGTAGCCTGATTCTCAGGCTAGAATAGTATGATCAATTGTCGAGGTCGCTAGCTAACCATTCATTGCAATAACAATAAAAAAAAAAACATTGTAACGAGTAGTATCACTAATTTTAAATTAAATTAAAATAAATTAACTTTTACAATAAAATAATATAAACACTTATAACGTGTCAGTAGGTAAGCTAATACTGGAGAAATAACATAAACATTGTCTTGAGTTAATCACAGCGACCAATTATTCTTATCGTTTAAGTGCTACTGGTGTCGCATCGCGCCTGTCTACGGGAGCCTTCATAAACAGATTCCTGTATGTGAGATTATTGGTTTATAAGATTCATGTGTACACAAGCTATTTGAATGAGAAGTACGAAATATATGATTAAAATAGGTCAAAACTAACCATTTGCTTGAGTTCTTATAGAATACTTTGCTCATGAATATATTTGCGGGATTCTGATAGAATATTGCGCGTAAAACACTCATACAGATTTTGAATATCAAACTAAATTACATACATACATACATACATAAACTCACGCTTTCTTCCCATGGGGGTAGGCAGAAACTATAGAACGCCACCTGCTTCGCTCCTTACATACTCCTTTTGCTTCGTTTACGTTCATACATCTGGTCATACACGCACGCCGGTTGCGAGTACTACGCACCTGAAACAACATCACCAATGAGGTCACTATATGTATGTCTTTTTGGGGCGTCCCCTCCGATTTTCACTCACATCTGCCTTGTAAATACCTTTTGTTAGTTACCTTTCAAACTAAAGTACTCGTATTCGGGCGATAATTCAGGAGTTCCTTGACGAGTAAAATCATTTAGTAGGGAAACTATTTCATAGAAATAATTGCATTTTCAAAAGAGAAATGAAATAATATCGGACTATTAATAACCAACTAAATCAAAGATTTTAGCTGTTAAATCCGATAATTTGATTAACTTCTTCATTTACAGCACTGACTTTATTACAAACAAAACCTTTATAGAGTGGCTAACAAAAATAATTACAAAGCAAACTTAATAATGAAAAACTTGGCGGGACTCGACTTCGGGCAAGACGGCAATATTTCCTCGTCCATCAAAAGTTTGCCACCGGGTGGCAAGTTCAGTCGTTAATCATGTGTGTATCCGGCAATGACAGTGCCACGCTTAACTTTACTCGCACGTAAAATTATTACGTCAATAGAGTTTCTTGCGTGAATTCAGCTAAGATTTCAATGAAGTAGGTAGATTTTCAGTTATGAATTCATAAAAGTATGTGTTTTAAATAATGAAAAGCTTTGAAAACCTACTTCAAACTGAATAAGACAACTTCATGTGTGAAAGAGTTTAGGAAGACCTTGCAATATGTACGAGTATAGTTTCTTTAATCAATCCAAATCAAAGGTCTATTTCCTCGTCCATCAAAAGTTGTCCACAGGGTGGCAGTTCAGTCGTTAATCATGTGTGTATCCGGCAGTGACAGTGCCACGCATAACTTTACTCTCACAAAAATAATTAGAGTTTTGTTACTTAATACATGTAGGCTGTGAGATCTACATATTTTAATTAATTAATTAACAAACCTAATTTAAGACTCTGTAAAATTTTGCCACTGGGTGGCAAGTTCAGTCATTAATCTAGTATGGGATGGATGAGACAAGGCTAGGCCTTACACAGTTTAGTTTCCTTTCCATTTGATTATTTACTCATTCAACTTGCGAAAGTTACGAACAATAACATTTTATATAACACGTTTACTAGTAAAGGGTCTCTTATTTCAACAATTTCAATATCGTATTGTATCTCATTACGTACTTGTTCGTTATTGTAATGTAAAACGCAGGAGAATAGAATAGAATAGAATAGAATACTCTTTATTATGTACACCATAAAAATTACAGATACAAATGTTGAAATTTTACAAGGGGTGACACAATGGGCGGTCTTATCGCTAAAAGCGATCTTTTACAGACAACCTTTGGATGGATTAAAGGTTTGGTGGATTAAAGGGGGAGGAGAGACAATACTGCAGGTAGTCAGTGGTGTACCAGTTACATATACAATAAATACTTATAATACATAAAGCATATACTATACATAACATATATCATACATACATACATACATATATATATATATATATATATGCCATAAACATGAAACAAGATCAAGAACTATATAACTATAAGTAATGATGATGTTTAGGGAGAGAGAAAGTGTTTTTTTACCTGAATTTTAAAAGTGGACAAAGTTTGTTACAGGAGTTTCTTTTTAATAAGGTAAAACGCACGGTTTATGAAGATGCTCCGTCTAAAACGAACGGTACTTTTATAAATCTTAGCAAAGAGTGTTTATGTCAGAAAAGAGGTCAACACTTTATGAATAAAATTAACTTTGGGAGTTAAAATATAATAAATAAAAATTTATTTCTTTAATTTAATTAATTTTGACAATAAATTACAACCATTTATCTGTAACAAAAACAAAAAAATATTAATTTACTTTATTAGTAATACTGGCTGTTTTTTGTGCTTTTGCATTAAAAAAAGCGCTGTTCGCTAATTTGTGAACAAGTAAAAATTATTCCGCGCGCTTTTTCTTTTCGCTGAATTGTTTTTGTTTGAAAATGTCGTCAAGTAATGATGAATGTATTAATTCGACACCGCCAGAAGTCTCACAGGCAGCGAAAACCCAACCTCTTGTCCGAAAAACCGACCGATAGATACTTACAAGCGGATCAAAATTTCATCGGAAAACAAGCGAAGATGCAAATTAATTTTCAGAAAGTGTGTTTTTAGCCTATTTCATGGAACTTTCTCAAAAATATAAGTCAAGCTCATTTTGGCGCTACTATTCAATGCTAAAAAGCACTGTGAAAACAAAACATGGTATTGTTAACAAGTCATACTCAAACTTGCTGGCATTTCTAAAAAGACGCTCTAGTGGCCATGTGAGTAAAAAGTCGAATATTTTTCGGCTGACAATGTCAAGAAGTTCCTAAAAGAAGCTCCGGATTGCCGATATTTGGCAACAAAGGTCAGTTGAAACTAAATTATTGTTATTAACTTCTTTCACTATCGTATTTCTTTACAATATAGGTGTTTTGTACGCTGTTTTTATCTCTTTTCAGGTTGTATTGATATTCGGTATAAATGGTGCATGTAGAGTTGGCAAACATCACAATTAATGATGTCGAGAACCATGGGCGGGCTCTTCTTGTCCAGGTCAAAAACACAAAAGCGATGTCTAACAGCTTTTTTCAAAATTTCTTCAAAATTTATTCAAACTTTCAACAAAAGCGATATTTAACAGATTTTTTCAAAATTACCAAAATGGAAAATTCACTAGCCAACCCATTGGCATAAATAAATTTGGAGCAATGCCGAAACAAATTGTCACTTTCTTAAATTTAGATGATCCACATGGCACAGTTTCAGACGGTCCTCGGCTTCATTGCTCGCCGATTCAGGTGCGAACTTATTGAAACTAAAACGCCACGGAGGGTGGCGGTCGAAGAGTGTAGCCGAGCGCTACATAGATGACTCGATTAGAAATAAAGAAGAAATTAGCTCCCGCATTACAAGGAATATAAATTTGGAGCCAAGTGTTGACTCTCGACCATCTACGAGCACACACGCGTACATTCCACCTTCGTCGCCGCCACCGCAGCCGCCTCCATCGCCGCCACCGACTGCAGAACTCTGTGGTCTCGTTTCTCCTACTTTCACTCAAGAGAGTTGGAGAGATACTGGTGTAATTGTAACTGATAATAATAACTTGACAACATTAAAAATGCCAACTGGCAACGTAATAATCAATTCTACAAATTGTTCAAATTTTTATAACTGCTTTAACA
This sequence comes from Atethmia centrago, assembly GCA_905333075.3. Classification (NCBI taxonomy): domain Eukaryota; kingdom Metazoa; phylum Arthropoda; class Insecta; order Lepidoptera; family Noctuidae; genus Atethmia; species Atethmia centrago. The sequence goes on from HG995382.1 coordinate 17,848,147, forward strand.
AGTGATTTTTTAGAAAAAAAGAAAGAATGAAAGATTTATTAGTTTAAGAAAGTCCGAGTTTTATTTATTTCCTCGCAAATATGTTATAAAACGTCGTATGATATACGTGCGCTTTGATAATTACAGCCTCTGCTTCCTTGTAGCCCTCACCTACGGTTCGGGGTAGCAATATCGCCTCGGCTGTAATTTTCAACTTACCGCACTTATATCATAATGTACTATTACGTACGTAATTGATAATACATATTTTGGGCAGGCATGCGCTTTTCTTTGTGTAAATTATTTCATCACCACTGCTGTCAAAATGGTGAAGGAAAACATCGTGTGGAAACCGGCATGTCCTATAGAACTGAACATTCAAAAACATGTGACATCCACCAACCCGCACTGGGCCCGCTTGGTGGATTATGGCCCACTCCCTCTCACAGAGAGGAGTCCTGTGCCCTAGCAGTAGGAACATTATAGGCTGATTGGGTGTCTTGGAATTTTCGTAAGGATTTTATTTCGAAGTTTTAACTCGTTACACGCTTGATAGTTAAAAAGTAGTCCACTCATAAGGACAAATGATTTTACCAATCATCATTATCCTCGTTGGCAATCTATACTTATTAGTCGATCAGTAACTTGGTACTATATCCTCATAATATGGACCGTGGTTCCCTTGAAAAGCTGCAGCCGTTGCGCCATGGTTATAACTTTAACAATTGTTATGGTTTCGAGTGCCATCTAGAAGTTTGGCGCCAGTAATAATGCTGCACAACTCCAAACGACACTTTATTGTACACACACACACACCAATCATATTCATACTCACACACATCTACATCTGATGAAGTTGCAACGTTGTTCTTCAAGACAAAAGATATGATACGCAGACTTTGCATGTACGATTGTACGTGCTAGTTATGTTCAATGCACATTAAACATAACTAGGATGTACACTCGTGCATGTAAAATAACAATAATAATACATTCGTTTATTTCGGTAAATAACACCCATTGCCAAACATGAAATATAAAAAAATAGACAATCATTAAATAAAACCAAATAAGATCAAAATCAAATCAGGTCAGCTTAAATAAAATCGAATAGAATATACAATCAAATGAAGTCGAATAAAATCAAATAAAAAAAAATAAATTAATATAAAATAAAATCGAATAAAATAAAATAAAATGAAACAAAATAAATAGAATAAAATATCAAAATAAAATAAATACTTAATCAAAAAAGACAATAAATTTAATACCTTCTCTCCGACTCTGGTACCGCAATATGTCTACTGGAACAATGCCTGATGAAGGCAGTCTAGCCTTCCCGCAATCAGCGCTAGTACGATGTTGGCACTAACCCGTACCCTGCGCATCAAGGACGCGGCGCGCTTGCGCATGGTCACGTGAAAGCAGTTGGTGCGCGCCTCTGCGAACACCGCGCAAATCTGCGGGCGATCATGTTCGCTCTAACAGACAACGCCCTCCGCTCTCGTTCCATGTCTGCGTGATCCTTGAGGTTGACAGTCAATACATGCCCCAAGTATGTAAACTGTCAACTCTTTTCAGAGGAATCCCATTGAGACTAACCGGAGGTATACTTCCCGGACATTTCGCACTGGCGTTCTCGTAGACCATACACTGGGTTTTCTTTACATTATACAATCTTTAAATAAAACCGTGACCACAAGCATATACCTCGCATATCTGTAACAGCTTCCTCAGGCCACAGACCGAAGCGCTCATCAGCACCATGTCATCAGCATAAATTAGATTATTGACACAAGTACCGTCAATGTGACAGCCGACATGCTGGCTGCTGAGCGCCACGATCAGCCCGTAAATGTAAAAATTAAACTGTGTAGGAGTTGTTAAGCCACCCTGCCTGACTCCGCATTCGAGCTGATACGCATCCGACAATGCCCCTGCCCACCTAACACTATTAGACTGGTGCGCATACCAGTACTGGAACATGCAGATGAGTTCCGGCGGTAAATCAGCTTGTTCCATAGCAGGTCATATACTACAAAGTCGAAAGCCTTGGACAAATCAAGTCAGTCAACCAAGTAAACTCTGCGTATCATACGCACGCGTGGAACGAAAATATCACGAAATTTTAAAGTAGCGGCCACACGTTTCACTTTTATTTTGAAATGTCGTTTTCATTAACAGATATCATCATCATGCAGGGGAAAAAAATACATAAAAGTACCTTAGGTTTTCTTTCCAAGCCTGTACACACACCCGTTCACAATACAGAAAGAGTTATATTAGGGCAATATCGCAGAAAGTCACGTGCACCCAACATAATATGGCGTTTTTACGGCCGAATCCACGTTAAAACTATTACAAAGAAAAAATGAAGTTCATACGGATTCTGGGTCAATGTGCATTAATATGAATGTTTTGTGTGACTTTAGGGAAAGGCAATTTCAGTGAAATTGAGGTACCAACATCAGGCAAATTTTTCTTCTCGAAATCGTATTTTGTGACTGCCACTGACACTTTCGAGACGATAAAGTAGCAGAATTTTGAATGAGCAAATTTCCGCCATCTTTATACGTCAAATACTCACTGCATATTATGCAGTTTGGTTTACTGTCACGAGGACTGTTTATACAGCTCTTTAGATAACGTTTTTCTGGCGAAACCATATTAAAAAAATATTCTACGATTACCGTTTTTCTTAATTTGACCGAGATCGATCTTTTGAGTGTATTGGTAACAATGTGCGCGGAGTATAAGTGCGAGTCCCAGTGTACATGGAGTCTTGCCATTCTTCTTTATATACCTACTTATTTCTAAAGATAAACTGTGTAATTCCAAGGCTATTGTTTACATACAGAAGCTGTTGATGACATTTATAAATTAAAAATAGACTATAATAACAAAAGAATCAAAATTGGTAAAGCCACTAATTATAAAATATTGAAGTTCATTACTCAGCGAAGCCTAAAACCTATTCTTAGTTAATTACGGCACCGACATTTTGCAAATAACTACCCTTCTCTGCGCTTTTGCGAAGAAAATTTCTAGAATTCTTATAGCTGGTTTTGGTATTGAGAATTTAGTATTTTTAAGGTAAAATCTCGAGAAATGTAAAATATCTTCACAAAAAACGTAAGAAATTGTTAATTTCGCAGTCTACATTAAAATAAAGGAAGTTATAAAATCTTTAGCATATATGTAGATGCTAAAGATTTTATAACTGCCTTTTTTCAACGAACAACACCATTTAAACGTAACCCTTCACTTTTGAACCAAGTCTCCGGTTCAACCTCAATTTTGTTCCTTTTGAGGCTCCCGGGAAGGTCAGATGAGGTTGGTTTCGATTATGGTGCTAATAAAAAGTAATGTCGGGCTTTATCAGTCATTAATATTGTTAAAATCTTATGTAATAAAAAAGTTGAGTTTGACAAGTTCTCAACTTCCAAATTACAAATGTGTTGCCAGAAGCTTGCTAAAAATCTAGGATTAATTTTCGTTATTATTTGGCAGGCACAATCTCATTGGCTAGTTCATACTCTACAGCTTCCACTGAACGAAACTCATTAATCATCTTCAGGACACTGACGAGCGAGGTGGAAGCCTGAGGTTACCAGATTACAGAGACATCAAATTCAGGCTACTTAAACACCTATATGTAGCCTGAATAATTTTTCTCTATAATCCCACCAGATTATAGAGAAAAGCTGTGATTTTGTGTTTGTTTTTAGTTAAAAATAGGATGGCTGTAACTTTACTCATATAATAATGTTAGTATCAAGTTTGAGATAAGATAAAATTTTGACTAAGGGCTCAGACATAATGACCTTCGATGAAGGAACAGATCGTTATCATTATTAATTCATAATCTGTAAAAAACAGGCTTTGCACAGCCGTGGTATAAAAAAAGCCAATTTTACAATTATTTAATACATTGAACGGAAAAAAAGTTGGCTGTTCAGCAGGCTTAGCATGACGCTTTCTATTTCTACTCTACTTTAGAATTGAAATCGTTACTCTACATTTCTCAGTAGAAAACTGTCTGCACGGAAACGTCATTTTTGTCTACTCTTCCGTCTATAAAACGCTTCTCTACGGTTCTCGTGCTAAGCCTGCAGGACGCGGATTTCCAGCCACCGTAGGCGCGGGCTTGCGAACGGTGAGCAATGGGTAGCTCATCGTCTGGTAAGGACCAGGCCCGGGTCAACAGCGCGTTGTATTCCACGCGCGCCTCAAAGAGATGTCGTCAGCACAAGTGTAGGGGTCCACTAGGGCCGATGCCTGCCGGGGTCGCGGGAAGGTACTAAAGGGTTACCGAGGCCCCTGGCAACACAGGCAACGGAAGGAACATGGGTGGGTTTTAGTCAGTAAGGGTTTGACACACCCTCCCGCTCCGCCCAGAGCGGGAGAAGTTAAATATTTTTTAAAAGAATTTTTTTTTCACATTGCCTACTCTTTTTACTCATAGCAACGTTTCCCAATATTAATTATAATTAATTACCCTTCAAGTTACCGCATTTCGGTTATAAGTTATCAGTACTAAGTTTCCGTTCTGAAAATTCGGTAGATGCTGGAATGCCGTAGGTACTTCGTTATCGCAAGGTCGATAGCCCTATATCTACGGCTGCTAGGTATTAAAGTTAAAGTAGGCGGAGGTACTTATTGGAGATAGCTGATCTAAGAATTGAGGTGTACTAAGAGCTTATTTGTAAAGAACTAACAATTATCTTGAAGAACGGCGATTTATTATTTTGTTCACGAAGTTGGCACGGAAGATTTAAGCTTTAAAATACTTTCTACTGTGTAAAATATTATGCATATTGGTTACTAAAAACTGTCCTGAGATATTTCATGTAAGTACCGCAATACAAAGTCAGATATACAAACGAAGAACGAAGAACAACGAACGAAGGAACAGTAGATAACATATATTTGATGATAACTGTGTTTACATTTTTTCCACTTCTATACAAACATTTCTCAATCTACAATTAGAAGCTTACAAAATGATAAATACTTTACTAAATTACACTCACAGCTCCCAAAACACAGACGCATTTGAAATCACAGAAACACAGATAGCACTAAATTCGCTCTTCCGTCCTGCAAAATCGGTGCACGCTAATATTTCTGATGTCACGATGCGAACGGTCTCGTTGTGCCCATAACTTTACGTTTGTACACCGCCAGCGACATTCCGCCAAAATTCAGCGCACGTACTCATATCGCCAAGTACGAGTAGGCTCAAGTACCTCACACTGGTATCGGATGAGGACTACCATTGTATGATGGAGGACAATGCTATTGGAGTTGTGACATTTAGATTTATCTCGGGTTATGTACTCATATGGGTTATGTAGCCAAATTCAGTCCAACTGACATTAGTTACTACTAATGTCAGTTGGACTGAATTTGGCTGTAAACAAATGAAGGTAGGACACATCAACATACAATGCTACCAGGATCTTCTGGCGTTTGAATGACGTTGACAGGGAAACTAACTATTGGTAAATATTTGTTCATTTTTTATTTAAATGTTTTGAACAAACAAGATGGCTGCGTTAGTTCCTTAACAAGCAAGAAATTAATAAGAAATAGTTGTTACCCTTTTGTATTTCAGGTGAGTTGAGAGGCTCAAAAACTACTGTATAAAGAGGAACAACGTATAGATACAAATTGTGAAAGGTATTTTTTTCAGTGGCCTTTTTCCTAGTACCTTAAGTTAAAAGGAAGTTTTTCTTTTATTATCAGAAAACTTTAGTAGACCCCCAGGCCCCAGATCCTATTCATAGAATTCGCAAAGTTAAACTTTTCAACGAATAAATTATTTTACCGCTTTTAAGCCCAAGATATTGATCTAATATTTTAGTTTGTACGTGACTTTCAGTAACTTTAACAAACACGTGGATTCCCAGTTATTTTCATCATTTTGTTTCTATTTGGAATAAACGTGATCTATTTTGGTATATTTTTGGGTAAATGGATAGTTACAGGTTTCTGTTAATATGAACAATTTTTTGAAATGTTTTTTTTGGAATTATGTGTTTTTTCTTTGTATATTTTTATAGGATTCTACCTAGTCTTTTCCCAACTATGTTGGGGTTGGCATCCAGTCTGACAGAACTGTTATAAAATAATTATTTGAGCTACTTCGTAAGACTGATAATCACTAATCATTTTATTTAAATGGAACACCATTTAAATAAAATTCAGATCAGAAAATATAATATCTAAGTAGAATGAAAGATAGATAAAAAATCTGTTCAGCATGAAGGATTGATGGTACTTAAAACCGCAAGTAAATACTTTAGGAATACCAGACTGTAATTGAGGTCGTCTAAACCATTAATCTTTTATATCCCTAGTACCTAATCTTGAAACATGTTCTTTGTGACGTAAGTAATACAAAAACTGCTTGAAAATATATTTTTATCTTGAAATAATAATTATAACTGAGCGTTGGAGGGGAAGGAAAAGAAAAAGGTACAGACTTCTTATAAGTGAGGTCGAGGAGAAATGGGTTACAGTGCCTTTGACTGATCGGTGTCGCAGAGACAAAAAAAACGCAGATTTTATCGCTGAACTAGATAATACTGGGATTGGGGTTATAATAACACCCCTTGTTTCCCTGAAGGGTTGGGCAGAGGTACTACAGGAGGAACTATAGTGCACCCTGGTACCTACACCCACATTTCGCCAGTTATGTTTAAGTCCGGAAAACCCCAATAAAACTTTGCCCGACCTGGGACTCGAACCCAGGACCTCATGTGATTATAATATTTAAGCAAAATATAGGTTTTTGCTTAAATATGGCCCTGGCAACACAGGCAACTGAAGGAATACGGGTGGTCAGTAAGAGTCTGACTCACCCTCCCGCTCCGCCCAGAGCGGGAGAAGTTATTTGATGATTTCCCAACCAAAAAAAAAAGCGAAATATAGGTAGGTTTATGGTAGTCGATCTCGTTCTTGATTTATCACCCTAAAGTTGAATGTCATCTGTACGTTATAAAACGACAAGGACTATTTGTGATAGTTAGACAGTTGTAACCAAAAGCCGTGTGCGTACGCGCGAACCAAACATGTTGAACTCGAACCTTGAACATAGAACATTTAGTTCGTACGTGTGGACCTAAATTAGCAAAGCGAACACAAACACCGTACACCGTCCATACAGAACAACGAAATTGGATCGCCTTGAACATTTTGACAAACGGTGTATGATGTTCGTTAATGGTACGCACATGCGAACAAATTGTTCGATGTTCGTTCGTGCGTACACGCCTTTATGAATTTTCAATTTAACGGGAATTGTCAAAAGTAATAAAGCACCTACGAGGTCGCGAAATTCTGCGTTTTTTTATAGGTTTAAAGTTAAAAATAACAATGAAAATAAGCGGACACTAAAACCAACTATTATCCAACTATTTAAATCACAAAGCATTTTACGGTGAATTTATTAACGTTTACGTCTAAACTAAATAATAGCCCAGCACGCAGAGGTGCCCAAATATTTTTGTAGTTCCACAACTGCCATAAATTTTCAAAATGGATGCACAACACTACCTAAGTTTTGTACGTTTATCTCTTGAATTTTCACAAACACACTGCACCGAAATAAATGGGGTTCGTGTGATATTTAAACACTTATGCTCGTTGTATACTGCGTATGCTAGATTTGATAATATTTTGCATTTCAATGATCGTTTCTTTACAACTTTTTGTTATGAATAAATTCAAAATTCTGTTCGATTTTCACCGAATTTTTATATCTTTTGTAGCTTTAATATTGACAGCTCAACCATGGTTATAGACTTTTACTGTTCGTTGCACTAAGCTGTGAATTGAAAATATGTTATTGGCTTTATGTCTTGATATCATTATTCAATTTATATATGCTGTGTTCCAAAAGTACCTGTTTAAAGTGTAAACAAAACCTCTTCAAGTTAAAGTCTTACTTGCATAATCACTCACTGAAGGGAATTAGGGCATTCATCTGTATTTAGAAGGTTTCAATTTTATTTCTCACCAGTTTTTTCAACAATGATTGTTGGAATTACATGATTTAATTGTAATTGAAAATTCATCGATGAAAATTGAGGTTATAAAATTAACCTCGATTGTCAATTGTACATGTTAAAGGTGATTTTAAATTAGAATTTCGGGTATTCAAATAACTTCAAATAATAAATAAATTCAAATAACCAAAACAATGCTCTCAATTTGCAAGTGGCACTATAAATGGCATTCGCAGGTACGTTTTCTAACCCACTTGTTTACATTGTCATCAGATACTTTTGGAACAGATCATAAGTAATATTACGTTATTCATATCTTATGATAATATAACAGTATTCATTTTACTTTATGTTTCTTTGATCTACACTCACACTATTTGAATAGATACTTAGCGTGGACCTTCATGAGAAGAGGACCGCTCTCTTGTTTCTTTTTCACAAAGAAAGAGTTAAGTGCACTGCAATCTACATAGTTATAAGATTTTTAAGTTTATTAGTAGATACTTATGAATTTTTACTTTTTTAACTTATTTTTTACTGTGTTTAAAAGCAACCAGGGGGCTTATCATACAGTCAAGTCAGGTACAAAAGACGATAAGTGAAGTCTCGTTATTTCGAATTTGTACTATGTAGACCGACATACTAACTGTTAACCTGTCACCTTGACCTGTCCTGCAGATCACCTGCCTTGCAAATGATCATGATACTTACAAAAAAAAAAGTAGAGTACTTGGTATCTACTAATAAAGAGGACGCTTTGTTTTTGAAGTCTACGTACTGAAGTTATCCATTTACTGTTCCCTGTAACTCCATAAAATCCGACACAAATCCGTCGTAACACCAAATTTTTCTAATGTTACGAACAGAAAGGAAGTTTAATTTCATCCTCACAGCGTTAAGGTGTATATCGGAGGATATATACACGAATACCGAAGTCTCTGTAAGTATGCCATGTCATGGGAGCTTTCCCTAAATCAAATCCGCCGAGCCGAATAATTGTTGGCAAATTCGAGTGTGTAGCTGAGAATGCAGTTTAGTATTGTTTTGAGTTAATACTTAAAGGGTAAGACGGGATTGGTTTTAGTCGATTCGGAATTATATTTTGATTGTCTGATTTCAGCATAGAGTTACTGTTTCCTTTAAGTAGTCCAAGTAATTTAGGTAGTGCTAAAGTACATGTGTTTGGTTGGTTTGTTTTAAATTCACGCAAAGCTTATCATAACACCCGCAACCCCGAAGGGCTAGGCAGAAGTGTACATTTTCTTTTTTTTTTTCAGTGGGAAACCTTCAAAAGGCTTCCGGCCTTTGGGGATAAGACCGGGGAGTGTTGATTTTTACTTCACTAAAACCACCCCGGTGGTCACAATCTGCACATGGAAGGGGGCATCGTTGCTTCTCAAAAGACCGATCCGAAAACCCCTCTATGCAATGCCTGTTAGGGCACATCTCTGGGGAGACTGTAAAGGGGTCTCCCCGAAACCTAACTGTGCAAATATGCAAGGCAGCACGTGACCACTGTGCGCCGTCTTCCCTGGGGTCAGTCAGTGGGTGGACTGAGTCGCCATTCTGAGCGCCCGTGATTCCAAATTCCCGACTGCTTTAAAGGTCGCAAGCGGGGTTTCGGCGTGTTAGGCGTTGAGGCGGTTGCCTCCCCGACGCCTTCTTCTACGAGCGGGATCAGCCCTCTCACGAGGCCGAAGTGTACCTACCTATAGTATATCCACATTTTGCCATTTTGTATGTTTAGTTCCCATGTAGTAAGGGCCGAGTCTATTGCTATCAACCGGGCACAAATCTAGACTATAGTCTCCTACTGAGAAAAAAAAAACATTGTTACTTTTTAGATTACCTCTCTCTCTCTCTCTCTCTCTGAATGTGTAAGTAAAGTTGATTAAAATAATTGGCTACACTAAAGATAGAGTTTTACAACGCAGAGAAGCAAGATGGTCTATCGAAATACTTTAAAACGGAATCGATACCGCTATACGACGAATTATCAATTCAGATTTAATTCCAGAAAAAGCGTAGGTATCAATGGTTGTACGGGGGAAAACATTAGCTGCAGGTGCTGAATACTGATATAAACTGATAAGGGTGTGGAGATTGAAAACTGGCGGGGTAGTTAATAGTAATAGATGCAATTTCACATAAATTTCATGAGCATATGAATTCATAAGTCTTAGCATGCTAATTGCATCAAGCAATTGCTACGCCATTTTAATTTAAACAGCCTCCTTCATAATGAACAATATGGCTTTGCAAAAGGTCGTTCGACTACAGATGCGGGTGTTGCACTGCTGAAACACATATTTGACGCATGGGAGAACTCGCAAAATGCTATTGGAGTTTTTTGTGATCTCTCCAAAGCCTTTGATTGCGTGGACCATGTCACGCTTTTGCGTAAACTATGTCATTATGGTGTCCAAAATGAAGCTCTCAAAGTAATAAATTCTTTTTTTCATAATAGGTTCCAATGTGTATATGTGAATAGTGTGAAATTTTCCGGGTTACCAGTTCAGTTAGGTGTACCTCAAGGCTCAATACTGGGTCCATTCTTATTTTTAGTGTATATTAATGACTTACCATTCTATTTAAAGGGTATCTGTAACGTTTTATTGTTTGCAGATGACACCTCCCTTCTTTTTAAAGTAAACAGAAATAGACAAGATTTTGACGATGTAAACAGTGCACTCTCAATGGTTACGGATTGGTTTACGACAAATAACCTAGTTCTCAATGCCAAGAAAACGAAATGTATAAAGTTTGCCTTGCCAAATGTTAGGAATCTAGGTCCCAACATCGTCTTAGATAATGGGATGCTTGAAACTGTAGACTTGGCAGTTTTTCTTGGTATAACAGTTGATGCCAAACTTCAGTGGGGCCCACATATATCAAGCCTAGCGGGCAGGCTCAGTTCGGCCGCCTACGCCATCAGACATGTAAGACAATACACTGACGTTGATATAGCTCGATTAGTTTATTTTAGTTATTTTCATAGCGTTATGTCCTACGGTATTCTGCTGTGGGGCAAAGCCGCTGACATTCAAAATATATTCATTCTTCGAAAACGAGCTGTTCGAGTTATTTACCAGCTTGGTGCCAGAGTTTCTCTGAGAGATTTTTTAGGTGTTGGTATTCTCACGGTGGCATCATAATTCATCGTCGCCAACATCTTATATACATATTAGGCAAAATATACACTTATACACTAAAACAGTGATATTCACAATATTAACACCAGAAATAAGGACAAATTACGAGCTCCATTTCACCGGCTTCATAAGGTACATAACTCATTTGTTGGGCTTGGTATAACTTTTTATAACATGCTGCCCTCTTCTTTGCTAGATTTGCCTTTTAATGCGTTTAAAACTAAAGTATAATCCACCCTTTGTTCAAAGGCATACTATTGTGTCAATGACTACTTAAACGATAAGAATAGTTGGTCGCTGTGATTAACTCAAGACAATGTTTATGTTCTTTCTCCAGAATTAGCTTACCTACTGGCTGGTTATATGAGTTCATATAATTGATTATTTTTTTATTTGACTGTATAAGTCAGTGTAATTTATTTGTAATTTTATTTAGTTAAATTTTAATTTATTAGTGACTTAATCTACTCATTACAATGTGTTTTTTTATGAGTTGTTAGCTAGCGTCCTCGACTATTGATTATACTATTCTTGCCTGAGCAACCGGCAGCAAGCTCGTCATGCTCCCTTAGATGTCACTGCCTGCGGTAGCGTCGGGGGTCGGGTTGCCTCCTTCCCTCCAATATGGCGAGGGGGGTGATGGCTGATAAAGATTAGCCAAACGCAAAGGCGTTATGCTCGTGAACGGGTGCTGCTTGTGGTGACTGGTCGTCTTGCTGATCATGGTTTTAATTGTTATAAGTAATTGTTTACTTATTTTACTTCGATGGTACTAGTTTTTCATTTCTCACTTCGAGTTACAGCAATAGCCTTATGTAAGCGGGCACGCCCTTTATGACTGGAGGCTTTTATTTAGGTATTAAGTTCTATTTACGTTTTTTTAATGTTGTAATTTTTATCTGCTTGAGTACAGTTTGTTCATTGTTTTGTTAGTATACTGGCGTGTGCTAGCTACCATATGGCAAGTCTGTAATTTAATCAAATGTTTTGTGTTTCGTAATGTTAATTACTTTGCATACGATTTGTATAGAATCACGTTTATATAACTAAACAGACAGATGTGCTGCTGGGGAGTTTGTTCCGCCACTTCTTCTTCCCAGCTCTTTAGCTGGGACGAAGAAGTGGCGGAACAAACTTGACAAAATGGCCGCCCTTCACCACTTCCTAGTGCTTTCACTGGAAGTGGTGAAGGGCGGGCATTTTTGGGGGACTGTCTTATGTAACTTTGACGTTCGAAAAGTGCTGATTTTCAGCCTAATTTGAATAAATGACTTTTGATTTTGAATTGCTAATGCTATTTGGTAATAAGACGATAATTGATAATAATTAAGGCGCTGACAAACCCATATGACCAGAATAGGCATCTCTTAAGAAAAAAAATTGCCAAATCAGTATTGTTTGTGATAGCGGAAAAATATATGTTAATTTTGAACATATTTACCAGAACTTGGTTGCTACCAAAACACGTTTTGAAAAAAAAATCTCGACACAAACTAACGTTAAACTAACCTCTTACCTTTTTTTTTGAATAGGGTATCATCAAATAACTTCTCCCGCTCTGGGTGGAGCGGGAGGGTGTGTTAGACTCTTGCTGACTAAAATCCACCCGTATTCCTTCCGTTGCCTGTGTTGCGGGGGCCTCGGTGACCCATTAGTACCTTCCCGCGACCCCGGCAGGCATCAGCCCTAGTGGACCCCTACATTGTGCTGACGACATCTCTTTGAGGCGCGCGTGGAATACGACGCGCTGACGACCCGGGCCTGGTGCTTACCGGATGGTGAGCTACCCATTGCTCACCTTCCGCAAGCCCTCGCCTACGGTGGCCGGAAATCCACCCACGATTCCCGATGCCCAGGGCGTCTCCTGCGGCGGCTAGGGGCGAGAGGGCGCGAAACTTGCCTTTCCCTCAACCGTCCCGCCTCCTCCTTCGCGAGCATTACTGCTTCGCAGAAGGAGGTGACGGCTGCCCATGCCCTCTCGCTCCGTACCATGGCCTGAACCAGGGCCGGACGCGAGAGATCTCTGCCGCCGATCGCCTCCACGAGGACACGGCGGTGCCCTGCCCAAGCCGGGCAGACCTCCACCGTATGCTCCACCGTATCCTCCAGGCGATAACCTCTTACCTTGAGTTCTAATCCAAAATATCTGTATTAAATATCAACATACGTTACATATTTAATTAATAACAAGAATATCTTATTTGAACGCAGAACTTGGTTGTTTTAACTCATTTTTGAGTAAATAGATAATTGCTTCATATTTTGCAATAAATTACAAGGGTTGTGTCATAGCGCTTCTCTTTCTTTTCTATCCAATCTGACAGTGACCGCGGTTTTGGTGTTGTCAGCGTCTGTAAGTTTTTTTTAATATGCAAATCAAGGAGCGCATTCGACTTAGGCCGTCTAGCGTGCATTTTCTCGCCGATAATGTTTGATTTGTGCTATTACACTTGCTTATTTCGTATGAAGTACGAAGCGGTGAATTCACACTTCACAGCATTTCGTAACTACATTTCATTTGCTGATTGCTAAGTGAGCATTCGCATGCTAATAATGAAACAATGTGGATGCTTTTTAATCCAATACTAGTATTTTTAGCTACCACACTTACGGATAATTGAGAAGTTGAAAGGTAAGGGTTTCAGCGACAATCACGTACTCTGGTCTCGATCGTGTTTTTAGTTTAAAATGCTGCTTTAACACAAATTCTTAGTTGATTTAACTAAATTTAAACTTTAATGAAACAGTACTTATTGTTCAAAAAAAGTGAAGGACATATCTCTTTTTTTGACCAAGAAAATGAAAACATGAATTCAAATTTCTATTTTCTAAACTAACCATTTAATTAGTTTACGGATTGCAGCTGTTACTCATTAAGTACTGAAACACTCGGATACTCCAATATGGCGCTACAGACCGGGACAAGTGCAAATGTCAGAGCGAATATTGTGTATTACAATGAGGTTACAACCATACAAATAAGGTATAACGATTATGAAGGGATGTTTTGTACTAGTGGTAATATTTATTATTAGTTTAATGACTGTAGGTTTTTAATTAATAACACTAGTCATTGATGAATGAAAAAGTGGGTTTAAATATCATAAAATTTTATAACCTCAGTCAAGTGGCCAACATACTGATGAGTTTTATTTTTCAATTCTGAAATATTACTGGTTTATATAATTATTATTTTTGATATGTTATTAAGTCAATTCACCGGTTTTCAGGTCTACGGCAAAGGAACGCAGATAAATGGTTTTATTATAGTGTCATAAAACGCTATAGGGCGCATATATATGTTATAAGAAAGATAGCAGCTAATTTATACAGATGCTCCCTCTTTGTAGAATCAACGTTATAAGTTTATAAAGTACGTACAGAAAAAAAGTGACAGGAATATTAAAATGATTTGCTTGACAGGTTCTACTCAATTTTTTTACTTAACTATATCTAGCATGAATGTTTAAAAAAAACTACCAAAAAATAAATTATTTGAAACACACCTGTAAGAGTGATTGAAATAAGATAGATATAAGTTTGCAAATCGAATATTAAGATTAAACTAAAAAAAAAATATTCGGCTAGATACAGTATTAGGCAACACAGATAAATAAATATTGATTTTAACATTGGTATCTTCACGACTACCATGCTTTACTCACGACAGTCACAACAAACTTTGCCCACAAAACATCTGCGCCGTTTTCGTCCCACTTGAAAGTTGAAATCTCCAAAACTGCTATCTAGTCTAGGAGTCGCAATATGAATTCCGACAGCATCTTCGTTCATATTTGTTTGACGCTGCATCCTATTGCCATGGCCCACTCTTGGCGAGGAGCCAGTCGCTTAGTCCGTGACCAAAGACACATTACAGCACACCATTCGCTCCATACAAATCTGGAATTTAATTTTAGTGATAAATGGATTAAAAACCTGTCTCCTGGTGTGAAATAGTGAACGACGTGATTTGTAGTTAAAGAGATTTCAAGATGGCGCTCGTAATGTAATTTTATGTAAAAAGTGTGTCAGGTTTTTATGGATTTCGCAATTTGAATGTATAATATTTGAAACTGGAGATCTGATGGAAGAAAAATAATTATGTGAATTGTATTTTACGATGTGACTGTAAAAGAAAAGTGTCGAGCGTTTTTAATTTTTTTTTTATTTAGTATTCTTGGTAAGGCATGCAATTAATTAAAAATACCAGCACTTCTGATGTTTCAAGGAAAACGTTCAAGGAATAAATATTATTTTCATCTTGTTGGAAATATCACTTGAAGACTTATCATTTATGATATATTTTTTTTTAATTAGTATGTTTTACTAAATACCTTTCAATGTCCGTACTTATTACCTATGATGTTTAAGGAATACATTCTAATAAATCATAATTTCCATCTTGTTGGAAATATCATATCAAGTTTCATTTATTAATATTTTATTAAAATACGTGGTTTATTAAATACTGTACATTGAGCCTACTTACCTAACGATATTTCACGGAACTATCATCAAATTACACATGATGCCTTAATAATCTACGAGTACACTGCTACCAGACGCTCGTAAAATCACACAAGTTATTACGAATACACACAGTAGACTCATCTAGACAGATTAATTAAACATGCACAGTTAACATTCAGTAACTTTTAACTCATTACCGTGTTGATTTTATTGCTCCACAAGAGAAGTTGACGTTAATAGAAGACCATTTCAAAACATTTTTATTCAAAATAAAGTCTTAAGGTAGATATATTGTGCTGTCGGGCTAGCGGAAAGACCGAAAGGGATACCGTGGCCTCTGGCAACACACATGCAACGGAAGGAACATGAATGGGTTTTAGTCGGTAAGAGTCTGACACCCCCTACGATCTGCCCAGAGCGGGAAAAGTTATTTGATAATTTGTAATTTGTAAAAATAAAAGGTGTATATTGTTATGATTTGCCAGCCCAGCATTTACTACTTTTGACATTGTTAATCGACAGAAATTATTTCATCACAGTTTAATTAATTATTTATTACTAGCTTCTGTCCGCGATTTCGTTCGCGTGGAAGTCGTGAGACACCACAATATAAATATTAAAACATCAGCTACATTTTTATAAAAAAAAACTGCTTCATTGGTCCAGTGGTCGCAAGCGCTACTATTAAGCATGAGGTGCTGGGTTCAATTCAGGTCAGGCAAAGTGTTATTGGTTTTACCACCTGCAGGCTTAGCAAGACACTCTCTATTTCTTCGAAGAATAGACACGGCTCTTTCCCATTGACATATAATCTTTCCATACAAAGTGACATTTCGTTTCTCCTTTTTTGACATCCCACCGTAGAAATCCTTCTACATAAAAAAGGACCTAGACAAAGATCGTTGGAAACGAAAGACAAAATGACAGATTGTAGAAGGATTTCTACGGTGAGATGTCAAAAACTGAGAAACGAAATGTCACTTTGTATGGAAAGAGCCGTGCCTATTCTTCGAAGAAATAGAGATTGTCATGCTAAGCCTGCTGGAATTTCTCAGTAACAGTCGAAGGATTTGTGCCCGGTTAATGGCAATAGGCTCGCCCCTTATTACATGGGACCTAAACAAAACTGGCGAATACAGGTGTGATTTCATGTTATTTTTATAAAACTTCCCTGTATTTAGTTCCGTTTTTAGTTATGGTCTCAGCAGCCAAAATAAACAGAGACTCGACTGATGAGGCGAAAGCAAGTGACGTACAGTTTTCCGTGTGAGAAGCAGTTAGTCCAGCCGTCGACTCCGCAGCCTTCAGTAGCAATTTTATACGGACAGCTACGACTCTGGCTCGAATTTTTCATATGATTATATGATGGGAACCCGAATACGGTTTAATAACAAAAACAGAACGGCGTACGGTGAACTGATGGGATGTACACCGCTGCCTAACCCTTCGGGGGATATAGCGTAATATATGTTAAGTTTAGAGTAAAGTAGGTACATTTTCAGGTTTTGAGGGTGGTGATGACAATATTGGAGTCAATATAAAAAAACCAAGAAGGCACCACCAATATTTTGCAACTGTTTCATCTTGGGTGTCGTTTTCATGGTTTTCAAGGTTGCTGATAATGAAAATGGGGTCAAATTTAAAGTTTAAGCTGGCATTACCTACCATAAATTTGCAAATTTTTAGTCATGGGTGTAATTTTCATGGTTGAATGTTGATTTTGACCCCACTATTGTTGCCAGCGCCCTCAAAAACAATGAAAACGCCAATGACGAAATAGTTGCAAATTTTCAATCATGAATTTTGATTTTAACCACATTAAAGTTTGCAGCGCCCTCGAAAACCATACAAATTATACCCATGATAAAAATATAGCAAATTTAACATGGCGCCATCTTGAGTTTTGATTTTGACCCATTTTTTGTTATTAACAACCTTGAAAACCATCAAAATGACACCCATGTCGAAACAAAATAAAAAGAAACAAAAAAAGGTACAATCAAAAAACTACGACTGAAACGTAACTGGTGAATTTATTGTGGATGTACTATTCACAGCGTACACCCCTGCCCCAAACCTTTGAAAGAATACAGGTGCGATGTTATGAAGAAATCTAATTTTTAAAACTTTTTCGCACAACTGTCCTTTCGCGACAATGTCCATTCGCGGAAATGTCTTCAAAATTCAAAGTTTTTATTAATGCGATATTTGGTGATACAACAGGGTCTTAAAACTATTTTATAGTAGCTCAAAAATCTACTACTAAATTAAGTTAAACATTACATGAAACATAATGAAGTACCTAATTAATATCTATAGAAATTAGAAAATACAAGTTATAATGTATTGTAATAAATTAATAGACATAATGTATATAAATATAATATTAAAACATAAATACATAAAATGGTCAGTCACATGAAATTTCGTCAACTAGGAATTCGTCAATGGTATAGTAGCATTTTGTCTATTAAAAATTTGGAGCCATGCAAAGTATGCTCTTATGCATAAGAGCAGTTTTTGAACTTCTTAGGCATAATAAATTCATGTCGATATGTTGGTCTTATGGATCGATAGCTTTGTTCTGAAGGTTTTTAAATAAATCACCATTTTTCTTTACGAACAAAGCGGTCTCGTATATGTAAACACAAGGTAACGTTAGTATTTTTAAGGAGATGCGGTTTGCAACTCTCTGTTGATTTAAGATTGCATATGGACCTAATGCGAAGTGCATTAGGTCCATATGCAATTTTACATTTTACGTTTCAATAGTTTTAGTCGTACTTTTTTATTGTACCTTTTTTTTTGTTTCTTTTTATTTAGTTTCGACTTGGGTGTCATATGGCGCTTTAAACTTTTCAAGTTTTTCAAGGGATATTGCCCAGAAAATGACTCCGTAACGTAATATGGAATCTACATAGCCATAATACGCGGTTACGTCAGCCGCCTGATTTACTGTTTTGCTGAGTTTATAAAGAGCAAAGGCAAACTCGGTCAATTTTGTAATTAGGATCGATGCTTTCTTGAAGAATGTGTCTTTTCGTGGAAGTGTTTTCGCAAATGTCTGTTCGCGCAAAAGTCCATTCGCGGAAATGTATTTTTGCGTAAGTTAGTTCGCGCAAGTGTCTTTCGTGGAAATGTCTTTCGCGCAAGTGTCCTGCCAATGAAGGGTTAATAATTGGGTTGAATTTATATCCCAAGTAAAAACCTAATATTGTAGTTGAAAACATTTTCTCCCATACATCGATATACGTCACGGTCAATTCTCCTGCAAATGTAATATTGTAATCGCAAAAAATACTTTTTATGTGATAAAACTTTAAATTAACGATTTTCCGACTTTTTCCTTTAATTATGCTGTGATACCCTGCTTCTTGGGAGAGGCCTATGTCCAGCAGTGGACGTCTTTCGACTGAAATGATGATGATGATGATGATGACCCTGCTTCTTGCCAATTTCATGATTCCAGGTCAACGGGAAGAGACCTATAAGACCGTAGGCCTGCGTTTATGATATTAATTTCAACTTTATACCTCCACGCGTTCCTGAGAAAAAGGGTCTGACAGACAGACAGGCGGACGGAGTATGAAGTAATCTTTTATAGGTTTCGTTTATTCCTTTTGAGGTACGGAACCCTAAAATGAGTCTCATTCCTCACGAAATGTGTGGGAAAAGTTTTTTACGTCGCTTCTAGTACTCAAACCTCACTTGGTCTCATACACTTTTCTTTGATCGTCATGAGAAACAGGATCTATTGGCATCAAAAAATGCTTTTGTGACTACAATGATTTTCTTGTAGACGTTTTTTTCAAAATCTGTGTGAGATCAAAGTGTCCCAAAAAGTTAAGAACAGTCTCCGAAGACCTTGTAGCTACAACGGATGAAGTACCAGCCCTTACTGCCCTCAAAAATACATGCTGTATATGTATATGTCATGATACATGACTGCCCCATAAAAATATAGCGTGATTATAGACTTATAGGGGATGTCAATGCAATAGTTGAACAAAATCTATCTTGTAGAATTTGCGTGATGCTGGAACTTATACATAGGTATTCAGACAAACAGACAAAAAAAAGAAAAACTATATTTTCGGCATTAGAACCGATCCCAGACCTCGAAACAATTACTTTAAAAATAATATTCAATGTTCAATTTTGACTTCGCTACGATTTTATTACATGTATGAATAACAAATTAAATCAATCATTTTATTTGTTTTGGATTGTTTAATAAAACGATATCACATAGGTAACATTTTTAATTATGTAATCAAGCAGAATTTAATGAGTTAAATTATTTTAATAAAAACCCTATAATGATTGTTACAAAACAACCATACATGTTACTCAATCATGTTTATTATCTATCAAAGCGATCTATCAAACGAATATAATTCAAACGTATATGTCTGATTAAATGGCTTTCGTGTAGGACACACAATAAATTATTTATCGAATATTTTATATTAAAGTTCGTAGTATGGTGTGGGCAGATATTACCAAATCTCATATCTCTTCACACGTTTTCTGCTTACAAATACATATTACGTATAAACTTTTCTTGGAAACCTGTTGACAATACTAAGGCCGTAGGAGTCTTTAAATAGTTACTCATTTTTATCTAGAACTAGCTTCTGCCCGCGACTTCGTTTGCATGGAAGTCGTAAGATACACAATTTACTAAAATAACTGCCACAATTTTATATAACTCCCTCGGCCCTGACCCACCGCGTCGCATCGCATCGCCCGCCCGCGTTATTACTTTGTTTTCGCTTAGCGCTCTTTCTGTTTTTAATTTCTTTTTCGTCGGTTCCTAATGGTAGTAGCATGTTAAATAGATATTTAACCTTCCATAAGAATTGGGCAATAAGTTGTTCCAGAGATTAGCGCGTTAAAACAAACAAACTCTTTAGATATATTATATTATTATATAATATTACAAACAGTGTAGATGATTATATTAGTATAAATGAGAATAATGAAAATTCGGTTACATCGTAACCATTGCTGAAGAAAACAATTACTTACTGGAAAAGGGTGTACAAAAATACGAGTATGAATATGAATTTCGAAAGCCGCTCTGGTTGACTGTCTTCAAAGTCATTTTATATTATGAATTTCATAATTGCTTTCTTGATCGAAGATTCCTTTGAAGTATTTTTATTTCCCCATTCCACGAGTATTAAGAAATGTGATGAAGGTTATAAAAGATCCACAGGATAATGTTTATTTAAATACCTATTAACATTATTACTCATCCTTCATGGGGTACTGTTTAAAATGTTACAATAAAATACCCAAAATACTCCAACTAAATGAAACGAAAGTTAAATCGTGTATTAAACGCACACTATGCAGCCAAGCATATTAAAAGTTGGGAGATTACATCGCTGACAAAAATGCTTGGCTCAACGCTGGTCCTTCTCCACAAGGGCGCATAAACTAATTGAATAGCATTCGAAAATATTCGGTGGAGCTGCTGAAGATCATAAAAACTATGTTTTCATTGTATAAATTCATTTTCTTAGTATTGTATTATTGCATGACACATGTGTGAGCACTTGATACCTACTATAAAGCTACCATTTACTGGGTACGTCTTTAATTGACTTGAATGGGCCCTGGTGGCTGAGAGTACCTCATGCTTACTCAAATGTCTCGCTGGTGGCGGCATGTGTGTTGGATCAAAATGGTTGAACTGAATGAGGGACTGGTCATTTCTTATCTGCCAAGGCTTATTTTATTTTTTCAATTGTTTTTATCTTTTTATTAGGGACACTTTTAACGTGCACGTCTTTCTACATTGTTCTCACATGTATCATTTCAACATGAATGATGTAACCAATATTTTTGTAACAGTATTTTAATTTAAAAGTGTGTCCGTGGAATTTCTTGCCCGTTCTTCTCCATAGGAACCTACTACGCTTTGGAATGGGCAACTAGCTCGATCTTTCTGACTGACTCCTTGACTCTTTGAAATAAATGCTTTGAGTTTGAGTTAGAGTTTGAGTTTAGAAGTCGAAACAGTTCGTTGAAAATGTTGATTCATATTTGTTTATTCAGAGAGACAACATTTTACAATTTCTGGAATCTTGTGAAATCTAATTGCCCGTGTATTTCCTGGTAGAGAGCCTGGTTCTCATTGGAATGGAAATTATTTAGGTTATTAATTAGGCTATCGTAGTAAATGGCGCCTAATGGTTGACAGGAGAATTGATTATAATAACAATAGTTAGTGCCTAAATGTGCGCATGAGAATTATAATAATAGGTGTGTATTTTCCTCTTTCGTTGCCGCCCCTTTTTAGAGCAGATTAAGTATATTATGTTTTATGGTAATAAATAAAGTACAATTTGTGAAAATAAAGTTTTATATTCTTGTCTTAGGTACTGTTTTTACGTTCCGCGAAAAAATCTCTTAACACTTTCTGTTTTTTTTTAACAACAGAATTAAATCTTGGAAAATTTTTAATAGGTAAATTAAAGTATTTTCACGTGCTTTGTTGCATCTACTTTCTATGCAAATAAATAATTATACTATACTATACTCATAAAGTATAAAGTACGTACCAAAATAAAGTACAATATTATAAAGTACGGGTGGCAACCGAAGATGCGTCTATGCAACTTCGGTCTTGATCTAATTTATTAGTTTAGAATCTAAACTAATAATATAAAGAGGTTTTGATTGTTTGTTTGTAAGAGGTCGTCATCTGACTAGCCTTATCCCAACTATGTAAGGGTCAGCTTCCAGTCTAACCGGATGAATTTGAATACCGGTACTTTAAATGGAGTGACTACCTATGTGACCTCCACAACCCAGTTACTGGGTACTTAGTACTGGTTGTCAGAACTTTCGGGCTTCTGACGCCCCGTAACGACTGTCATAGATCCACGAATGACACCCTCACCAAAGGGTTAACGTGTTTTCCAAGGCACGGAGAGGTCTTGGTATGTATTTTTATATATGTATTTTTTTTTTGGTGGGAAATCATCAAATAACTTCTCCCGCTCTGGCCGGAGCGGGGGGTGTGTCAGACACTTGTTGACTAAAACCCACCCGTATTTCTTCCGTTGCCTGAGTTACCGGGGGCCTCGGTGACCCTTTAGTACCTTCCCGCGAAATATCTAAGGGCTGATGATGACACCCTCACCTAAGGTTTTTAAATAACACCTATTCTTGATTAAAGAAAGGCAATTGCACGCATCTGAGATGAGATACTAAGAGGTATGTGTGGTATTACATAAATGGACGAAATAAGAAATCAGTAGGTACATAAGTGTAAGTCTGAAAGTGGCACCGGTGACTGGAAAGTTGTGCGGAAATTTGTTGTCATGGTATAGGCATTTGACGCGGAAGATAGAGGAAAATGTCGTGAGGAAAGCTTTGAGTACGGATGTTGATGCCTTGTAACTTTGTCATTTTGTTATTTATATGAAAGTAACGATTTTCATTTATATAACAACAGTAGAATATAATAAAATAGAATAGAATACTCTTTATTATGTACACCATAAAAATTACAGAAATAAATGATTAAATTTAGCATGGGGTACAATGGGTGGTTTTATAGCTAAAAGCAATCTTGTACAGACAACCTTTGGATGGTTTAAAGGCAGAAGGAGAGACAATACTGCAGGTAGTCAGTAGTGTATCATTTACATATGCAATAAATACATACATACATAAAGCATATACTTATCTACATAAATAAATATACATAAACTATAATAAACATGAAACAAGAGCTAGAACTGTGTTAAGTAATGATAATGTTTAAGGTGAGAATAAGTGTTTTTTAAACGGAATTTTAAAAGTAGACCGACTGAGCACGCTTTATTGACACGGGCAAGGCATTCCATAACCGTATTGCTTGAAATGTAAAAAACTTGTCATAAAAGCTGGTGGAATGCATCGCTCTAGTCTAAAGTTTTCCGATGACCTCAGATATCTATTATGTGTGTCAAGAAGGAACTTGAAACGTTCTTTAAGCTAAATGGGGTTGTAGGAATGAACTGAATACTGTAGAGCTGAAATAAGATATGAGAATTCCGGTGAAGACGTATGGGAAGCCACTTGAGCTTTGTGCGAAATTCAGAAATGCGATCATATTTGCGCAAGCCAAATACAAATCTTATGTAAAAGATTTGAAGTCGCTCAAGTTTACTTAGTTCTGCCTCAGTGAGATCAAGATAATTGACATCAGCGTAGTCAAGAAGGGAAGTAAAAGGGATTGTGCAAGCGCAGTTTTAGTGGCAGTCGGAAGAAAGTTCCGCTATCGTCTCAGGGAATTACCAGATGCAAAATTTTTAAATTTTTGCAGTAAAATGTCAAGTCGAACCACACACGTAATAATGTTAGGGACGTCCTAGGTTACTAGACAGCATAAATTAGTTGTCTGTACTAGGAACGCGATGGATCGGGATATCGGAACGTATGAATTATCTACGCGCAATACCACCGCGCCGTGTGCCATTCGCTCACGGTGACCAGCACATTCGAAATCCTGCTCCAGGCAAAGACGCACGCTCACTTGATTCCAAATCACATGTGACCTTACATACGTGGTCTCCACCATTTTTAAAAGGCTAAAGCAGGCAACACTTTTTATTGACTCGTATAAGTCAACTTTATTTAATTCTGTGTTTCGTAATCCCATACTGGGTAGCTGCTGAACAGCTAATTAAGTTTTATATTTTTGTGTATCTACCTATCTAGGTCAACTTAGGGCGTGTAGCTATTTGCTAATGACTACTTTTCGGTTGGCTTATTATGTCTTCTGCGTTATTATTTCCATATAACCTATTAGCCTTCGGCTCTGTGTATTTTAATATATTGTATTTTCTACTAGCTTCTGCGACTTCGTCCTCATGGAAATTCTTGTTCCCCCGACGAACCGCATCACGTCGCATTGCCCACTCGCGCTATTCGTTTTCTCTTAGAGTTATTTCTGACTTTTTACTTTTTGATCGGCTCCTAAGGGTCGTATCGTAATGGTAGGAGGGGTTTCCATCGGCGTCGAGTCGACGATGAAGTACTTGGGACTCGTCCTCGATAACCGGTGGAACTTCGTGGATCATTTCCGACGTTTCGCTCCCAAACTGGAGCGGGCAGGGGCTGCATTGAAGCGGCTCCTGCCCAATCTAGGGGTCCATATGCCTCCTACCGGAGGCTCTACGCGGAGGTCGTGCGGTCCATGGCCCATTACGGAGCTCCTGTTTGGGCGCGTTCTCTGGCGCTGCGGCCAGCCCGCCGGTTGAGACGGCCCAAAGCGTCATGGCCAGTATGGGAAAATTTTATTTTTATTTTTATAAAATATATTTTTATGTTGACACAATACGTGGTCTTATTTCATTTATTTTCACCACGTAAACCTTTATCGTCACAGTCTATAAGAGTTTTAGTTGTTCATTTTTGAAAGATGAAACCACACCCAGAGTACATCAACAAAATGATCGTCTTCGTCCATCTTCGGCTAAGATTTTATTGAAAAAAGGAGGTCAGGCACAATGGGTAAGTACGAAAATAACGCTTTAAGATTGAACAGAATACGTGATGGTGGTGAAAAAAAAGGTGGAATGTGTCTGTTTAAGTTTCCCCAGGTCTCACAATTGCGATGGCATTTTATTATACAACATGACACCTAGCAGATGTTAAATTACTTCAGTGAATTAATAATTCGAATTTCGTCGCCGCGGATGGCACAGCAGCGACATCAAGTCGAGGACAGGCAAAGAACGGAAAATTACCGAGCGTGCGCAACCACAAACATACTCAATACCTAGATGTTTTCGTGACACAAACGGAATTACGAGTATGTTTTAAGATAAGTACTGTAGGCGATTCATATAAGTGAAACATTGAGGGGAGTTTCTGTTGCGAATCTATTAGTTACTGCCGTAAACGTGTTCTGAACCTATGGATAGTGTCTAGTACCCTTAATGGTGGTAGGATATTATTCTACAACTTAATTGCAGCGTATCGGAAAGTGCCTCTGAAAGCTGCTGTCTTATGAGACTGTGTTGAAAATTGTTGTGTACATTGCCTGGGCGCACAATTTCGTCTACCAACTAAGCTTGTCGTACAAATACTTCGGTTTCTTAGACTTAACGACACCAAAACAATGTGCATGTGCATTTTGGACTCTTTGTATGTCGATCGGTAAGCGTGGGCCGTAAACCGTTTCAGCGTAGTTTAATTAGGATAGAACAAGGGTTTCGACTAGCTGTTTGCAAAGTTTTTCAGACAAGAACGGCCTCATTTTGTAAAGCAGTTTCAGGCGTTCCTTTACGATCTTTTCATTTAGACTTTAGAGATAATTCACTGACCTCTACAAGCGTTGCGAATTGCACTATCTCCTTTATTAAATAAATAAAGGAGATAGTGAAGTTATATACTAAAGTTCGTTTTTTAACCCCAGAGACTAATTTGACATTTCAAATGATTCTTGTTTGGTTTTTCAATACGCAGTTTGACATTTGCACCTGTCAATTTACTCTCCGAGATTATGAAACATACTTTAGCTTCAGTACGCGACTTCGTCCGCGAGAAATTTCGGCCCCCGATCCACCGCGTCGCATCCAATCGCCTGCCCGCGGTATTACTTCGTTTTCGCTTAGCGTTGTTTCTGACTTTTTTTCTTTTTGCTCGGCTCCCAAGGGTCGTAGCGTGATGTTAAATAGCTTTTAACCTTTCTCAAGAATTGGGCTATAAAATGCAAAAAGAATCATTCAAATCCGACTGGCAGTATAGAGGAAAGATGATCATAATCTTTCGATTTTATACGTGTTTTGATTGATTAATTTTAACAGAAATGGTTATTGTGACATACGAGTAACTATACGAGTAATAGCAAGATATATACTCCGTGGATTTTTTTGTGGGTAATGATGAGTGCTATATACATGTAGTACATTATTTTTATGTAGGTATCATTAATAGTTTTAGCAGCGCACGCTAAATAGTGACTTTTATAGGCAAATTTTTGATACCTTGGGTTACTTTATTGTAATTTTCATAGGGATCTCTATTTTTTTTTAAAATAAAATACGGCCATGTTACTTCCTGATAATTTAGCTTTCTATTGATGAAAAAATGTTTAAAATCGGCCAATTAGTTTCGGGACTTATTCTGTACAAACGAAAAAAATAATGTTTCCTCTTTATAATATTACTTTAGATAACTAGCTTTTGCCCGCGGCTTCGCCCGCGTGGAGGTTGGAAAATATGTATTACACGGAAATGTACTACCGGGATAAATTTATCCTATGTGTTAATCTAGGTTATTAACTATGTGTGTGCCAAATTTTGTCCAAATCCGTTCAGCCGCTTATTCTGTCGTAGCAACAGCAAAGGAAAAGGTCATTGACTCCTGCACCGCCGCCGTCAACAATAATTATTTTGTTACGTATTTATAAAAAAGTAGTAGTTGTAGTAGTTATTTAAATGATATGATGTACGGGCAAATTTTAATCTAAATTAAATGCCCAATTTAACCCTTTGACGACCACGGGGACACATTTGTCCCAAGCCAAAAATATATGATAACTAAATAACTAAGATACGTATGGATGTTATTTTACTTTAGTTAGTTATTGTAAGTATTATTTCATTTTTTATTGCTGGCAACACAACATCCGACCCGTCAATCTTTTTCTGTGGTCATTTGAAATTGACGGTTAGTTTGGCGCTAAAACCTAAAACTTTGCAAAAGTGTTTCGAAGTGCAAAAATAGTTTTCAACATTTTATATTGTGAAATATTTATTCTCTGGTAAGTTTATTTTTCATATTTACTATTACAATATAAATGTGCATGTTGATTACTTGGCCAAGTAGTTGTAAACATAAAGGGACACTGGTGTCCCTGTGGCCTATGAGGGTCTGTTTCTATATACATATTGCAGTTATGTTTTTGTATCATTACCCTCATTTATTTTAATTGCAGATTATGTTTCGCCGAGGACTTGGAGTTTTCGAACTCCGAGAACACGAAATCCATCATATTTTTATGGGTGACCATAGCGACGATGACGATCCTTCAACTTCTGCAGTAGAACCTATCCCTGCACCACTTGGCAATGATCAACCTGCTCTCAAGTGGAGCCAGAGAACGTACGTTCCGAATGCTTTCACTAGTGTGGACTATGAATTCTATGTAAGGTGCAAATCTGACAAGATATTGAAGGCGATGTGTTGACTCCTTTCAAAATATTTCTTTCAACAACAAAATTAGATATTTTAGTTGAAATGATGCGATGCGATGCTACTACTGGTTACCTATTTGAATTTGATTTGTATACTGGCAAACGAAGCACCGGTGTTGAGTATGGACTAGGTGAATCCGTAGTACTTCAACTTACGCAAAAGCTAAAGGGTTTGGGATGTGAAATTTATATTGATAGTTTTTTTAATTCGCCGTTGTTACAATATAAATTGATTCGTCAGAATACGAAGTCATGTGGGTCTGTTCGAACGAATCGAAAGAACCTGCCAAAAACTGCACCTGTTGACAAATAAATGAAGCACGGCGATATTGACGCCACTAGTTTCCGAGGCATAAGTTACGTCAAATGGATAGACAACAGAGCAGTACATTTGCTGACAAACTTTCTATCGCCTGTACAAACAAACATTGTAAAACGCCGTCAAGTTGGCTCCGCGGAGAAAATTGATGTGAGATGTCCTAACATTGTATCACATTACAAAAAAAAATATGGGTGGAGTTGACCTTATGGATCAACGTAAGGTTTGCTATGAAATAGATCGTAGATCGAAAATCAAATATTACCTTCGGCTGTTCTTTGATTTGTTTGATATTTCCGTCAATAACTCATTAACTATTTACACGAAGCTTCACAATGAAAATAAAATGAAAGGAAGTCTTTTGACCAGCTTACAGTTCAGACAAGTCGTAGCTCAGAGTTTGATCAATGGTTTACCAACAGGCAACGAGATGTTCCTACTTCAAGAACAAGTGCAGTACGTAAATCTCTAAAGCGACAATTACCTATACATCCCATGGAAAAGGTCAATAACAGAAAGCGATGTGTAAATTGTGCCAAGTTCAAGAAAGACAATCGTACGAACAATACTTGTGTTTCATGCAAAGTTCATCTCTGCTACACTAATGAAAGAAATTGTTTTGCTGCCTACCATAACTACTAGAGTTTTAATTCTTTAGTATGTTAAAATGAGTATAATACTTCATTAATTAATAAATATAAGTATAATAATATTGCGTTTTATTTTTGTAAAATCCCTAGCTAATAATGACCATAGACGACCAGAGGGACATATGCGTCCCAAAAAAAAAATGGAAAGCTATTACGGGTTTCAGTATTTTGATTTAAAAATATGTTTATTAGGCGCTCTATGAATCATCCTAACTAGTCAAAATGATTACTTTACCTCCCACAGTCTTATGGTCCTGAAAGGGTTAAATAACTGTTTTATTGGATAAGGATTCATATAATAACGGTTAAAGCTTCGGAAATAACAATAAAATTCTTATCAAATTCTGAAAGATACAAATGGTTACTGTGGATCAGTCGGTTGTCTTTTAAACTGAAGGCACGTGAACATATACGAAAGAAGTTGGCAGAAACATCCCAGCGATTTTGCTGGATTCATTTTCTCCTCTACTGACCGTTATTTCCCCACTACCGATCGTTATTTCTCCTGACAAAGTTTATTCTGTTTATATGTATGTATCTACGTATCTATTCTTGTATTGTACAGTTATTTTCGTGTTATCTATCCCTTAAGTTGCATCTGCCATGTGTCTTCTCTGCATCACCCTAAGGTTGACTGGTAGAAAATGCTTCAGGCATTAAGCCCGCCTTTGTACGGTATTTTTTTTTTTATTTACTTGTGCTTAAAGTTTTAATAAATAAATAAATAAATCAACCTTAGAATATAGATATATGCTATTGCGGATTATGTTGTTGAGCTTTTTAAGATGTACGGGTCTTTTAGAATATAAATTGTATGTATCTCTTACAGTTTACGCGGCACATGCTAGTAAAGCTCCCAGTTGGCATGATTTTTTCCGACATCTTCATCAATAATCGTCATATTCCAGCCAATTTACTCAAAACCTTAATGAGTTATACACTTAAACCGTCCTCATGAATCACTCCATCTATTGGTGAAAACCGTTTGAAAATCCGTTCAGTAGTTTACGAGTATATCACGTTCAGACAGACAGACAGACTGGCAGACAGACAGACGCGGCGGGGGGACTTTGTTTTATAATGTGTAAGGATATTGAACTTTATGCACAAATACAAAAATACTGTACAAAGACCGGCTTAAAGCCAGAGAAATTTTCTCCCAGTGAACCTCAGAGTGAGACAAAAGATGGCAGTTGCAACAAAAAGCATAGAATAGGAATAGGATCTTTAACAACATAGGTACATCGGTGGTAACAATTTAGCAATGATAGCGCATTTATGTCATAGCAGTAAGGGCGATTTTCGTAGTGCAAGTACGACTGATCTGCGGATTACTGTACAATGTACATTGTACATGCCTGTAATTGTATCTAAGTAGCTTGTGGCTAAATAATAACAGCCCGGGTCGATCGATCAGGTTAATCTACACTTGCCGCGGTTGGTCTCTCGATGGGTGATTATCTTTACATACCAAGACCCCTCTGTGCCTCGGAAAGCACGTTAAGCTGTTGGTCCCGGCTCTAATTCGTAGATCTTTGACAGTCGTTAAGGATCGTTAGAAGGCTGAAAGTCTGACAACAAGTCTTATCGAAGGGTATCGTATTACCCTGTAACTGGGTTGTGGAGGTCAGATAGCCAGTCGCTCCATAACCCGTACAGTCGTAAAATACTCGAAACCGACCCCAACATAGCTGGGAAAAGGCTAGGCAGATGATGTAAGTACATGCCTCTGAATATTACATACTAGATACTTCCAATTACAGAAAAACCAAAACATCGCTCATAAACCGTACCATATGCGTAATCCCTTTGATTAATAATTGTTGTTGTTCGAGCTATCACTTACAACTCCTATTTTACCAAAACCACCCACACATTTGCGTACACATGAAATCTATCTACTCAACGACAAATTTCCCGGGGCGACAGTAATGGCTTCATATGTTACCCTCATACCCCGTGATAAGAAATGAGCTTATCTTCCAGAAACATCGCGGCAATATTCGGATTTGGGCTGCAACACAAATGAGACAACGCACGGTCGTGCCTCCATGAATAATAGGTAACACTGAAACGTTACAAAACATAATTGGAACTCTTGTGACAGTAATAAGCATTTATTTTTGAAGTTAGAAATAGTACACATGACTTTACAAATTCTTTTCATTTTCAAATGAACTGAACCTGCCTTTTCTTTGCAATTTTTTTGCAATTCAATTTTATAATTCAGCATAGCATCAACATAATAAATAAATACATAATAAATAAATAAATAATAAATAAATCATGAATAAATTATAAATAAATCATAAATAAATTATAAATCAATCATAAATAAATAATAAACATTTATTTCTCTTCCACAAAGGCGCGTTAAAAATATGAAGATATCTGATAAATCCTTTGTGGGAGACTGGTATCTGCTCTATTAACCTTTGGTAGGAGAACAGAGTAAACCAAAATAAAGTGGAAATTTTTTGTGAAGTAGTGTGGTGTGGTGTGATGCGGCGTGGTATGGTGTGGTGTGTGTATGGGTAGGCTGAAAACACATTTATCTTAACCCTATTAAGAGGCTTTCATGATGACAAACATGTCTCATTTTATCGAAAGAATCGTAAACTACTAAAACAGAAGAATATGTTTACTCCAAATTGACACGACACTAATTCGATAACACTAAATAGTTGACGATCCAGTCTTTTCCTTAATAATCCAGTAAATTCCTCTCACGATTTGCTGCAACCATTTTAAAACTAGAATCTGAACGTCAAACTGTCAGTCCATAAAATACCAATTACAGCATTGCTACTGCATCATCCAATTATTCAGTGGAACGCTTCGTCCGCATCTCAGTCGGAAGATGCAAACTCCGCATTTTCAAGATCTATCCATTAGGAGTAAAGACCCAATTTCCTAGCAACAGTTAATCTCGGGGTAACGAGTCCATTAAGAAGGCACGACGGCCATTACTGCATCGGGGAAGACGCTTACATAAAATATTATTACATGGTTCAAGTGGGTGGGATAAGGAATACAATATATGGATGATAACCCCTCATAGTTTAGTGTTGATAAACACGATAGGTTAAAAAAAGATGCAGACATTTTCCTTAAAATTTTATATTGGCCACTATTTTAGTCTACGAAGAAAAGTGGTTTTTCGTTAAAGTAAACTGACTGGAACGAACCTAGGCAAATATTAGCCAATCGAATCATCGGCATCAGTTTCTCAATGAATGTTGTTAGATTTAAAACCCGCTTTTTTTTCTTTATATATATCTATTATGTGAATTATCACTGAAGAAACAATAAAAGTTTTTTTATGCTTCAGTTTTCAAAAAAGGGTTTAGTGTTTGGAGCTTCCTTTTAAGCAAATAAAGCCTGTCATAGGAGACTCCGTCGTTCCTACAGCATAATTATTTAATCTAAAATCGAATTATTAATTAACTGGAATAATCTAACATTTTGCTAGCTCTCACTTTGTGTAATAAAATGGTCATATTTATTGTAATGGTATGGTTTAGTTTAATCGATTTATATACGTGTAAAATAAATGTAAATTCTAGGAAACAATAAATACAAAAAATATGACCATTTTATAACACAAAGTGACAGCTAGCACATGTCAAATTGCTCCAGTGAAATAATAATTCAATTTTAGTAATAAAACCGTACTCCGTAGGTTCTTAAAGTATCAAGTAAAAATAGGTATGTTAGTGAGAGTATGATTCGTGGGTATACCTGTGCATAGTGATTCAGATTGATCGATATTGCTAATCATATTGAACCTACTTAATAACGAACTAAGGTCGACATTGTAGGTATATACACACGATTGTAGCGTAAATGCCTCTGTGTGTCAGTTTCTGAAGCCGACACGTGTCACTTATAAAACAAATATAATATTTACAAACATAAATGTTGTCGTGTGTAAAACAGAACGCGCAACTCATAACTGGTCCTGTTTAATTACGTACGAAATGAGATTCCCGTGCATAATGAAAAACAAACCCAGACTCATCCCAGACTGTCGTCACAGAGGCCACAGATAAAACAAACAGTATACATTGAAGTTTGATTGCCGTTTTGCGAAATGGAAGGGAAACATTAATTGTAGTTGCTGGTACACAGCGGTGAAGGGTTAAACTTTTCGTGGAATCTAAAGTGAGCGTATAAATTCAATGACACTTGTAATTGGCACGATACATTCTTCGCTACTGGTATCCGGTATTTTTTTCTAGAGAAATTATTTGGATGGTGAAAGAATCTTTGATGACGCGTTTATCAAGGAACACGTTAGAAAAGAAAACCACTGTCGTGAAGTGGAAAAAAGAGGTAAGTACTCGTATATACATAATAATCAGTATAATTATCAATTCAACTAAACTTTATAACTATAAATTAGTTAGGTGTTTTTAGATGACTTTGAGAAAACAGATTTTATTATTGGCACAAATAAGATAATATAATGAAACTGTTGTCATTATTATATCATAATATAAATTTCTGGGTAAAGGAAAAAAACGAATCAGTTCTATGCGTGGTTTATTTAAATTATTATGGATATTTGCTTAGACGCAGTTTATTTATGAACGTGTGCAAAGTTTTAATACAAACAGCACTTTATATTATGGACCATTCATGTTTTGCTTAATGGTGGTACGAAAACATTTTGCATTAAAGTTATATATCAAGCTTTCTTATTGCTTCAAATGTTTGCATACGTTGTAGGCAAAATGGTATTTTTTTTAGGAAAAACAAAAATAACATCTTTTATTTGGATAAATTCTTTGAAAAATTCTGGGTATTTTTATAGTCTCTATGCAGATTTGTTACCGTAGTCTACAAATTACAAAAACACTGGGAGCATGTTGATATCTTTGTGCCCAGAATAAAAATCTGAGATAAGTACTATAAGACATCGAAACTGAAAATCATCCATATTGGTACTGATACAACGGCAAAATCTTTTCGGTACAGTTGAAAGACTGAAAGTTTTTGTCTTAAAGATGCAAAGGTAGCAATATCCTGATACCAAAATGGCGGGTAAACAATATTTTTGGTTTCAAAGCAGTGCAGTTACTAATGGATATTGCTGTTTTAGCTGCAAACCTATAATTTCAACGGTTATTTTGTATGAGATGCTGCTGTTTTTGTTACAAACTTACCAAGCCAAACAATGAAGCTGATTTGGCATTGACAGACCGCATTTGAAGTTGCTATTTTAGAAATAAACATTTATGTTTATTTCTAAAATTTAATCATTTATATCTGGATATAACGTTGTAACGTTATATCCAGAATATAAATTAATAAATTTTATTTGAAAAACAAAGCCAGTGCGAATTTGTTTATCCCACAAATTTCAAAACGGACGTCGAACGATCGCGGTATATTTTCACCCAAGACAATTGATGTGTCAACAAATCATGATAACTCCAATTTACTCGATCTCAAAGGGTCCTTTAATTGAACGATCTACATGGTACTCAAAACATTTAATTTTCGTTTACTGGAATCATATCGCACGGAAAATTAACTACTACATAGTCAATGTGACATGCCAGCGGAAAATATACGCTGAAAAACATTTCTCATAAAACATAGTTCATGGGAACCAATAAAAACTTGTAAATTAGTCAAGGTAAACCTATTTGACGATGAGATTGGTCATTCCATTTCACTGGGTTTAATATCGAAATGCAAGGAGTTTTCGCTCATTGGATTAAGATAACTTATTGACTTCGTTATTGCGTA
Organism: Atethmia centrago; assembly: GCA_905333075.3. Lineage (NCBI taxonomy): Eukaryota > Metazoa > Arthropoda > Insecta > Lepidoptera > Noctuidae > Atethmia > Atethmia centrago. The sequence goes on from HG995382.1 coordinate 17,882,692, forward strand.
ACTTTTTAATTGACAAAGCTTACTATACGGTACAAGATTTTCTTAATAATTCGTAGGTACCTACTACGATCTGTCACCAATACTACAATCTTATATGTGACAATTAAATTTATTATACTGCATGTTGATATAATTTATTATTGTATGCCTACTAGACAGGACATAATGTATCTGTAATTTACCTAACATCTGTATGTATAACCTATGCCTACAATAAAAAGATTTTATTTGATTTTGTTATTCGTTTTCTTTCCATGAGGAGACATTTTTATCTAAGAACTAGCAACCAGCTTCACACGGTTTTTATGACTTGAAAAAACATGGAGAAAACATCAAAAACCTTTGCGTAGTTCAGAAGAACAACGCGATCACACAGAAAGACACAAAATGCGACTTTAATTTATAATATGTATAATATCTTCACATACAGCTTTTATCCAGGAAAACCAAGAACTAACATTTTAGAAATAAACAAACAACGTTATATACAGAATATTCATATTGAAAAACAAAGCCGGAGCGAATTTGTTTATCCCACAAACTTCAAAACGGACGTCGATCGATCGCGGTATATTTGCACCCAAGACAATTGATGTTTCAACAAATAATTATTGAAATGATTTAAACCCAGTAGATACTCGGTTTCAAAAGGTACTTTAATAGATCAATCTACGTGGTACCGAAAACATTTAATTTTTTTTACTGGAATTTAATTTATAACAATTATAATATCTTCACGTACAGCTTTTATCTAGGAAAACCAAGATCTGAATTGAAAACTTTTTTCAACACCATAATCGCACTAATATTGAATATCTTTTAACGAGTGTGCATTAAATAATGTTTTAATCTTAAAAGTGATCACGGCGTTTTTTTATCGCGCCGTCGACGCGCGTATATGTGCTGCAAATACAACGAGTGCTGCGTTTTCAAGGTAGAAAACGCGCCGTCGACGCGCGTTACATGGGACGCGCATACAAAAAACGCCGTTAACAAAACCGAAGAAGAAGCGTTAATTTTCAATCGAGGAAGGGTAAAAATTACAAAATTAAAATATACGCTCAAATTTCGAGAGTCGCGTCTTTTCATTTTACGCCCGATAAATAATTTGACAGCTTTAAAATTGTCTACCGTTTTTCGTTTTGATTGATGAATTAATTACTGCATTGTTCATTAGTTTACACTGAAATTACACGGTATCCGGTCTGTCAGCGCCTGAGTTGGAAAAAGGCAATAAAGAATAGGTATGTTACAGGTATATTATCCAAAATGAGATAGGATATGAGGTTTGGTACAATAATTGATTATTTGACTGTGTCAAAAGGTCTATCAAATATTCTCTCGAGCAATAAAATATTCAATAGCAAGAATGAAAAAAGTTTCGCGACCCCATAAATATATCATCGCAGTCCAATTCACACAAAACTATAAGAGCTATAAATCTGAAGGTGCGTAAATAAACAAGCGGTTTCGAAACGGGAGTATGGCTTGAACCCATAAAACGTGAAACAAAGATTGGGCCGGTACATAATAAATAGTGACGCGAAGTCGACCGGGTCGCGACGACGTTGGCTCGCTCCCAAACAACGTGATATGTGGCCGCGCCTCTCAGACCACGCTCAACGCTCAGATTCAAATTGTTTTTCTCTGAAGATTTTCATTTGAAGAGTTCTGAATAATATCTTGGGAAAAATGATGCTAATAACGCTTGGCTAGCTATGTGAGGTGGTGAGTTATGTCTCTAGGCTTTGTTATTTTATCTAGCCGACGCCTTTGTTCTGCAGATATTTATCAGTTCACGTGACAGTGGCAAAAGCTGGCATCATGGCATTACTGAGCATGTAATGGTGCTTGTACACGGTACATGTAGCAAGCACGTGATTTATGCTCCGTATATGTAACCTGTATTGTAGGTAAAATATAGATGCTGAAATTATTCCCATCGTATGGCTTCGCTTGAGAGCAGTGGTGGCCCAGTGGTAACGGCTGCGAGTTGTAGGTCGTAGGTTTGAACCCAGACAGTCGCGAACTTTGTGTAAATTATTTCATTACAACTGCTCTCAAAACGGAGAAGGAAAATCTCGTGAGGAAACTGGCATGTCCTAGAACCAAATATTGAAGACATGTGATATCTACCAAACTGCATTGGGCCCGCGTGGTGGATTACGGCCCACTCCCTCTCGCAGAGAGGTGGCCTGGGTTCCAGCAGTGGAAACATTAGGCTGATTATGTTATCTATGGCTTCTTTTGTGCAGAAATCCTTAAAATAATCCTTAATGACTAAACTTTCTCTTTCACCAAAACTTAATGAAACTAATAATGCTTACCAGATACTCGTAGGACCATGTTTTTCCACTTGTTTTAGAAGAGCTCAAAGACAGACTCCAGCCCCTTTCTTAAACTAAAGTGTTTACTAAGTTTGGCCTGCCTAACTAGGACAACTTATTAGCATGATCAGGAAATTAAAGCGAGTATGTCGTTAAACAAGTTTCCAGCAAATGTCTTGTGAAAGTGTTTAGAACGGATAGCGACTGACAATAGGTACCTACTGAGTAAATAGAATTTTCGCAAGTGGATCTGTTTTGTTTCAAGAGAGTTAAAAGTAGATACGAAATAAAATGTTTGGGTATTTTGTTCTTAGGAAGTGTTAGGTGTGTATCCTTACTAATATTATAAATGCGAAAGTGAGTTTGTTTGTTACGCTTTCACGCTAAAACGGCTGAACAGATTTGGATGAACTTTTGCACATTGGTAGACCATGACCCGGATTAGGATATAGAATTCTCTTTGTCTCGATATTCCCACGGGATCGAGACTTACGCGGGTGAAACCGCGCCCTAGTTTTAATTAAATCAAACAATGTTTTCGGCATTCGAGTGTAAACTTTGAATACAAAATTATGGATCATTGCGTCACTACCAGAAAAACTTCTTGTATTTTGCCACAGAGATAGTCAACACCAGACAGTTATCCAGGTCTTTATACCACGGAAAAAATATCAGAAAATTCCTCCCCTATCCCAGTGACATACTTTGGTTCCCCATCTAAATATATCCCGATCAGTTCCATTGAAAAGTACTTAACGCAAGCACCCAACTTTGAAGACCTCGAAATAATGTTCCCGTTTCAAAGAAAGTGTAGGCGAATGCGTATGAAGCATCCTCTTGAGCTTAAAACATTTTTATCGGCAATACTCGACATTCGACTCCATGCTGGAGCGATATTAAACTATAGTAAGCAAAGATAGGGTTGGTTTTGCTTTGGCTGTAATTATGTAGATCGATTAGACACAAGTGGGCCGTGCGGGACATGTATTGTGGCTCTCGATACAAACAGTTTATTGCAAAGTGCTGTAGATAAGTTGTAATATAGCTTTTTAGATGAAATCAGACATGCATTACATTGGTTCGCGATTGCATAAGTGCGTTTTCTATTAATTACCTTTAAGGGAACGATTTTGTTGGCATTTCAAACTATGACTTTTGCATCTGTTTCCAATAATTAAACGTAGTCTTCTTCAAAGAGTCGTTTTAGACTAAAACTACGGACAAATCAGGATGCGATCATCAGTAGTGTCAAGAAGTTAAATTGGCTTAATAACTTTTGTGTACTCAGTGTGCCTACAAATCTTCACTTATTAGAAAATTTATTTATGAAGCTAGAGTGTACTTAATTGAACTTGTAAAATAATAGACTGTCAGGCGTAGGATGCAATCCTACGTCAAAAGAGAAAACTTCTTAACTTCACAAACTTGTAAACATCTGTACCTATACATAATATGTATCTGAGCGTGACGATCACGCGAGTTCAGTGCTTTTTCTCCATCCCAGAAGTGCCCAACGTGCCTAAAGAAAATTTTATTTCAAAAAGTTTTCATTTGAAAATCTGTATTTGTTAACTAACGGTATTTGAGTAATTTATGACATTTTTTTTTATAACACCACAGTATATATTTTTACAGGTATAGATGAATCGATAAACGCCTGCAAAGCATCCAGTCCACCTTTGATAAGAAATGACAAGATTTCAGACATAGCTCATTCGAGAGAAAATATTGTCACAAGCTCTCAAGAATTAGATGATTCTCAGCCTTCACGATTCTGTTAGCAACTCAAGATTTAGATGGTTCTCAGCCTTCTGCAATACCAAAAGACCCAGCCAGCCGTCGGAAAAGTCAGATCCATCAAAATGGAAGAATGACATTGACAAGAATAATAAACACACATTCCTATCAAAATGCACCAGGAAAGAAACTGCCATAAAACCAAAACCAGTGTCTTGTATGGATAGAGGTTGCCAATTTAATTTTATCGAGTTAACGGAGGAAGACAGAGTGAGCCTTTGCTAATCTTATTGGTCGTTAACAGGTTTTAAAGAGCAGGACCCGTTTTGTATTGCGACATGTGAAACAACAAACCCCTAAAATATTTCTTAATGTCAAGGCATTACAAAAATAAATAAATAAAAAATCGCACCATTTCCCACGAATACTACTTTTTAAACATGATGCGGAAATAAGATTGTGTAGTAGTTTTTCATGGCAACGCTGAGTATATTAAATTGTCCCATTAATAGACCTCTATAAAATGTGAACGAGTTTGGCGAATTTGTTTGGACAGATAATCGCGGGAAAAAGAGGAGCCTGTCAATAAAACTAAACCCGAAGATATAAACTTTTTGTGCGATCATATCTAAAGCTTTCCGAAAATGTAATCGCACTATTGCAGAAAGTCATCGAAACGATTGTACCTAAAACTTTCCATTGCCAAAATGTATCAGTTGTACAAGAAAGCATGCAGCGCCCACAACAAAACTCGACTGTCACATAGTAAATATAGAAACATTTGGAACTGAATACAACTATTCCTTCTGGACTCCAAAAACAGACCAGTTTTCGCTATGTCATAAGTATAAAAAGGATCCAATAAAACACGACTCTCTGTAGGACATAAAGAAGGAAAAACATTAGCTGACGAAGCTAAACGGTGTGATAAAGAAAATTCGCAAAACGATACCACAATTTTATCAGTTACTGCAGACCTTCACAGTGAATTGCAAATACCCAGCGGAGATGTAGGAGAGTTATACACGAAAGTTGTGCGTGTACAATTTTACGATTTACGAATCCAAACCACCCAATAACGGGTTCTGCTTTATGTGGAACGAAATCAATGGGAAACCGGGGAGTTCCGAGATTGCCACTTGTTTGTCTAAGTGGATAAATATGATTCCGGAAAGTATAAACTAGGTTTCTGTTTTTTCCGACACTTTTTCAGGGCAAAACAGGAACCATATTATTGCGGCTTTCTTTCTGCATTTGATTCAGAAGTCGTACTTAGATGTAATAGAACAGAAATATTTGGAGTCTGGATACACAATTATGGAGGTTGACTTAATACATTCCAGTATAGAATCTAAAAGAATTAGTACGTCTATCTTCTCTATAATCGACTGAAAACATATGGCAAAGTGGGCCCGATCTAGTACACATAGAAAGGACGCAACACCTTATGAAGTTTATGAGTTAAAATATAACGACATCATCGACACCAAAGAGTTAGCTACTAGATTGATTTCGAACAGAACCATGGTTCAAGATGGCAAGAAGGTACAGTGGCTTAACGTTAAATGTCTGAGATACGAAAAAACAAATCCTAGCGTAATAAAATTCAGATACGGCCATGATGAGTACTCATGAGTACTCACCGTACTCAATACCGGATACGACAAAAGAGACAAGACGTAAGAAAGGCCCTGGTGCTCCGGATACATCTGGTGAGATGATTGTGCCTAAGCGTATATGTCAATCTTACAAATTACAATACAAAAAAAATAAAATCTGATAAACCTATGCCGAACGGACATACGTAACATAACATAATCAGCCTATAATGTTCCCACTGCTGGGACACAGGCCTCCTCTCTGTGAGAGGGAGTGGGCCGTAAACTACCACGCGGGCCCAGTGCGGGTTGGTAAATGTCACATGTCTTCAAATTTTTGGTTCTAGGACATGCCGGTTTCCTCACGATGTTTTCCTTCACCGTTTTGTGAGCAGTTGTAATGAAATAATTTACACACAACGAACATCATACCGGTTGAATTCCATTCATGGTTTCAATCTTTGCCAGTTAACAACCAACCAGATAGGCTGCAAGAACCAGACACCTACGAAGATACTGATGGAGAAGATACTTAATAGTTTACTGGTTACTTAATGTTTTTTTGTATTTTAGTATGCTGTTTTTTTTTATTAAATAATAGAATTTTCCTTTGAAATTATTATTTCTATGTCTAAACCACCTTTGAGTAAAAGTCACTAATTGCTTACTGTCTGAAAAAGAGCTGTACCGAGAATTAATACAGTAACACAAAAGGTAATTAACTAACCCAAATTACATTTTTAGACTATTCTAGCATTAACGATTTTGCTTTTTATTATATTTCTCAGTAACAGTAATAATATTTACATAATTTACTAAATATCAGAGTGCAGGGTGAAAACATCAACAATTTGTTCATAAAAAGTATTTTTGCAACTTTATGTTAATGTGTTAAACCGATTAAAAGAACAAAAAAACTTTAAAACGCAGTTATCTTGAAATTAGCTTTTTGGACTTTGACATGTAGGTAAAAATATAGACCGATATTTCACTTATCTTTTACAGAACTCAAAAGACAAATAAATCAACAAATAAACCGTCTACTGTCCAGGTATCACTGAAAATTTAAAAAGCACTTGAAAATCTTCTTCCAACATTGAAGTCGTAAAGCATACGTCTTTCCTAGAAAGTGCTATCGACGGCAAGAGGAGGTAAATCACCGGTGACTTTAACATTCAAGTTTTACTCAGCCACTGAATAACTTAGTATCAGCTGCAGGAGCAATAAGTTCATATCTACATTTGACAATAGTGCTCAATCTTTTGTACACCAAGTAAACTAAAATTAGAGTATTGTTATCTTTTTTTTACAAAATGCACGAGAATGGGACAGAGAAAAAAAAATATGTCTGTAGCCAGGTTATTAATTCTTTGATTTGATTCAGTGATGGTGCAAAGATGTCAACATTTGTACATAGTTTGCGCGAGTTGTGTCTGAGGCTCCGCGTCCTAAACAAAAGCGATCGTCGCGCGAATACGCGATCATCGCATTCATATAATGTATGTCACTAAATTCCGGAAAACTGGAAGGCGCCTTCTGTCCACGCGTTCGGTGAACCGGAACGCGAGGTTGCGCCACCTAACGTTCGCTTTTGGTTAGGACGCGGCCTCAGCCTGTTCATAAGCGCCATGTTCTGACTTTTTCTGCGAAGAAATCAAAGTAATAGCCTAAATTTACTTATTCCACAGCAAAATCAGTATCATTTTCTAAAAGTCTATTTCACTGGGCGGAATTACACCTAATTTGCATTAAACGTTGGTTCGTACGATCAGTTGCAAGCCAAGTGCTTTCGAATTCGGATGCCTGCATGTTATTGTTGTGGTAACAGTGTTGCCAATGGAAGAACTTCCTACGTTTAAATGTGCGCGTAAGCCCCGTTTCATACGTTTAGACTGCGTTTTAGCTAGCACCGAAATAAGCGGTACCCAAATAAGGAGGATTTCACACGGACCGAATAACTCGGTTTCGGCTATACCTTGACGTGTGTAAAGGGGCTTATGTCCGTTTTCATTGGTGCTAGTTGACACCTAAGTGTTAGCCTAAATGAAAGCGCCCTAGGTTGTTGGATTTTCAACTCTTTTTAACACACTCTTTTTTCTCAAATTGTTTATCAGGCAAAATTTTTAGATATCGCACGTAGTATTAATGAAAAAGAGCAGTAGTGTGAGGCTTAATTAAGTTCAATATTACTCCTGATCAAATTCAGGAGTTCACTCATTTAGCCTCGAGTCTGGCACTTGACTATTGTGTGAAACCGAATGTAAACCGATTCCAGCGTCTTAATTACCCCGTGCGCAGTAGCTACACGCTCAAGCGATACGCGTCTTGTGACAGCAACTGTGGAGAATATAAATGGAAGAAGTTGTTTAGAGCATGCTACGAGTTACCGCGACGTAACTTGCCGAGTGACGGACGGAAACAGGGGACGAGCGCGCGTGTCGCTTGACGCAAGTCGTTCCGTTCGAGGCCGTGAAGGCCTTAGTCCGTTTCAAAATACGCAGGGTATACGTTACAGTTTAGCCCCAACCTAAATTTCAAACCACTTGTTTGGTACCATGTTGTTTTCTCGCACATACGAAATTCACATAGTATAGTGCAGGTGGTGCTATTGAAGTAGCTATGTGTTTGAATATGCAAATCCCGGAGCGCAACGTCAGTTAAAATGACTGTTCGATATGTCTGGATACGTTATCAAGGAATATAAATGTGGATTTTAGTGCTGCATCGGTAAACCAATTTTCTGGTTGGCTGGGTTCAGAATTGGTCTCAAATTTCAGTTAAGCGTTTTGGGAGATATTTGGCCAGCCTTAGGACTTAATATAGGCAGAAATGTGGGTCTAAAACAGAACAGTTCTGTCCTTCATTGAGAACAAAGGCATGATGTTATACACACATGTGAACCCACGTTTAACACCTTTATATAAACGACCCATTATCGTGTTTCCGCTTTTTAAGGCCATTTTCGCAGATTGCCCTAATCTTTCCTTTATTTTATTCCTTTATTTAATCAACCGACTCACCATTTTCGAGATACTTAAGATGAGATCGCGAAGACTTCCCAAACCGTTGTCTGTCATATTTAAAGGTTCCGGGGAACTTCAGATGTTCCAGGACACGAACGTTTAAAAGGTAATTTTTGGTTTTCGCAGAATCTCCTGCTTTCATGTCGATTCGGTCCAATTTTCGCGATGTTACGTTAAATCATTTTCATGTTATTGGATTTCAAAATGGCCTTTATAGATTAAACTTTTTATATTTATATTCTTACATAATTACACAAATAATATTCACGATCTCACGGTATTTCCACAATATTTCGTATTTACGAACGAACAGATTGCGTTAACTGGCTCATATCCGTGCACTCTTTGAATTAAGTTAGTTTTTCAAGTCCAAAATAACTATGATAATAAATGGGAAGCAAAACCACAAAACACAAAAAAAACAGAAACTGCTGAAATCAATTTCATCGATATTCAATTTTACCGCCCACAAAAAATTGTGCGTCAGTTTTTTAAAAACTTCAAGAATTGAATCAACGTTTCTTGAAATCGATCTTTTTTATCGAAAAACATTTTCTTAACGTTTCAGCAGTACGTCATTGGAATAACTATTAAAATAAGCGGTGGCTCACTTTAATGGAATGAATATCGTAGTGCGAGCTCAGTTCTCTCTAACAATGCATTTTCGTCGAACACTGCAAATCCCAATTGATTTTTTTATTAAGATCCTAAATCCAATGTTTGCGGTGAAATATATTCTATTCTTAGATAACTCAACGTCGGAACAACGCTCCTTTTATCTTTTCTCATTTCCGACCTTGTTTTTCTTTATCTTTTGTAGTTTTTAGGGTTCTGTACCTCAAAAGGAAAAAACGGAACCCTTATAAAATCACTGTGAGTCTGTCTGTTCTCATTTGGGGGGTCAAATTAGAATACAAAAAAGTTTCGCAAACTGTATCGTGTGATATATAAGAAAGGTCTTGTTGTGAGAGTCTCAGATATTTTTTTAATAATTTTAGAATAAATAGTTATAAAGCTAGTTAAGAAATTAGATGAAAATTGACCATTCCCTCCTCTTATCTCCGAAACTAATGAGCCTAAAGTGTTGAAAAAAAAATACAGGAAATAATTATTTACATAAAGGTCACAGGTAAACCTATAAGAAGTCTATGATATTAAAATAAGATGGTAAAGATCTCAATATCGTGCGTACAAATTTAAATTTGCAGTTGGAATGTATGATCCATACAATTTACATTACATTCCAACTGCTAATATAAGTTTGTAACATGTTTTTCAAATACAACGTTAAGTTTGTTCTTGGGATAAAAAACATGGTAGATAGCATATTCGTTGATCGGAACCCTCACCACGCGAGTTAAAATCGCACTTGTCCGGTTTTTTTCATATTTACTTTCGGTATCTATTGTTTCTTTTTGTGGTTATCTGGGAACAGAGAAGGTTAAAATAAAAATAAATGTTGGGTCTCGTCATTTAGTTAAGATAATTGGTAAATTGGCTTACTATCATGTCCTTTGATCATTGACCACCGTGTTTTTTATCCTTCTCTCTGTATATATCGGCTTTGGGATCAACTTGATCAAATTACTTCGCGTCCAAGTAGACAGATGGGATAAAATGACGTGAATGATCTATCCATATAATATTGTCTATGCATAGAGCCTTACAGTATCAAAACCCAACCCGTTCTATTTCAAGGCATTATTAAAGCTTATAGTAATTGCTCCGCCCGGAGTAAATTCTATAGTGAAATTGCAGGCATGCTCCATCACTTGGTTCACACGTAGCTTGTTATTAAGCAAGTCAAACTGGCGCACGATATGGGCCCTTACCTCTGAAGTTTCGTTAATTAATATTCAACAAACAACGTAAGCTATTTCTCTAATTTGCCTCACGTTTCACACAAAGTCACTTGAGCTGACCTGTAACTAGTAAGTAACATACTCAAGAAATGGGAAGCGGGGTATTCGTAGTAGTTCAATTAGTGAAATTATGGTTACAGAAGCCAGAATTCTGTAGTACTTAATTGGTTTAAATTTTCTTACTCGTAGAATTAAGGCAATTGGAATGGATGACACCGTAAGTTTTCGTCTATTGGCGGCAAATTGAATTTGTGCGCTATCTTGACATCTAGAGCGATTTGCTCAGAATTAGGAGCCGTTTCCAAGATGGAAGCTGTGTTTAGATTTGCATCCTTTAATGTATTAGAATTAAATATGGGATTAGTTTGCTGTGAGATTGAAGTTTAATCTCGATTAATTTAAATGATAGGGCTGTCGTTTTTATCGCTTTTATTATGTATATTGCTATTAATGCTATTAAAATGAGCTTTTTTTCAGATTACCTATAATTTTATCTCCCCTATTAGGTAATCTGTATTAACCTATCCGCGTTCAGTTTTTTTGACAAAGTCGATTGATGTGACCAACACGACCTTGTATACATTATCTGCACATAACATAATCAGCCTATAATGTTCCCACTGCTGGGACACAGGCCTCCTCTCTGTGAGAGGGAGTGGACCGTGATACACCACGCGGGCCCAGTGCGGGTTGGTAGATGTTACGAGTACATGTCTTTGATGTTTTAGTTCTAGGATATGCCGGTTCTCTCGCGATGTTTTCCTTCACCTTTTTGAGAGCAGTGGTGATCTAATAATTTACACAAAGTAAAACGCCTGTCTGGGTTCGAACCTACGACATACAACTCGTAAGTTGCGGCCGTTACCACTGGGCCACCACTGCTCCATTATCTGTACATATTATACTTAAATTAAAGTCACTTTTTGTGTCTGTCTGTGTGAACGCGTTGTTCTTCTAAACTACGCAGATGATTTTGATGTGGCTTTCAGCATCATTTAGAAAATTTGTTCCGCAAGGTTTATGTGTATAATTCATTAACATTAAAGTTACATAATGATGAAGAAATTTCGATGTTTGTCGAGTCGTAAAAACAGTGCGAAGCTGGGACGGGTCGCTAGTATATTATAATTTTGATAAAATATATTCTCTGTACCTTTCTAATCTCGCTGTTTTGTTTCACATGCTGAAACGAGCGGGTAACCCAAAAGTTTGAAGGTACCTCCTGAAAGTTTCCTAACGAAGACCGACGTGTCCATCAGTCACCGGAAAAGCCTTTTGTTTTGATCAGTTTCATTTTTTTGGCGGAAAAGGAAATAAACGGAACCCTTATAGGATCACCTCGTTGTCCGTCCATCTGTCAGCTATCTGCCTGTCAGTCGGTCCGTCTGTCAGCTGTCTGTCTGTCGGTCGGTCTGTCTGTCTGTCAGTCTGTCAAGACCCTTTTTCTCAGGAATGCGTGGAAGTATCAAGTTGATATTAATATCAAATACGTATATGTCTACGGTCTCTAAGAGCTCTAAAAAAAAATCAAGCTTTAAGAAGCTTGATTTTTTTTTAGAGCTAAGGTCAACGCAATTTAAAATATATATTTACAGATTTATTATGAGACATATTTTGATACGTCCAAATAAATCAAAACCTATAGGGTACTTCCCGTTGACCGAGAATCATGAAATTTGGCAAGAAGCAAAGTCTCACAGCACAAGTTAAGGAAAAAGTGCGAAAATGGTAAATTTGTATCACTTTTTTTGTGAAATTACAAACCTACATTTGCAGTTGGAGAATTGTCCGTGACGTACATCGATGTATGAGAGAACATGTTTTTCAACTACAATTTTAGGTTTGTTTTTAGGATAAATTCATCCCAACCATGCAATCCTTCATTGTGCATGGTCTAAAACGCACTTGGCCGGTCTTTTGGAAGGATAGAGGTTTCGTCTAAACATAAATCATGCAACATATTTTTGAGTTTTTCATATAGTAACCTCACTGAGCTCAGTGTTCAGGCTCTCCTACGCTACGCAAACACCGCAGTTTGGTGCCGCGGAGCACTGGGCTTGTGGCTGGGCTGACTGCAGCGATAACATAAATCACTGCGATCGATTTGTGCCCGGACATGCCCCTTTTCCAGGCCCCTGAAGCACTGCACAGCCCTTGTTGGCAGGAGTTTTACCCGGGCTGACACCCATCCCACCAGCAACCGTCTGCCGTCTGCAACTTTGTTTGCAGATGATACTGGGCACCGCACCCAAACCGTGCACAAACCGGCCGCGCTGCAATAAATTTCGCCCGCCTGTACGTTTTCGGGCGGACACTCGCCGTTTTTAACCACTAATTCCACGCAACTACTTCCTCCGGGGTCGCTGAGTCGTCCAGCCCATCTATGCGCAATTCAGCCGTTTTCGTGGGCTTGGACACTCGGGCATCCTCTGGATTGAGGACTTCTCTTATTTTGGCAGCTAGAGCGTCTGCCCTCTCTTGCCTCGCCGCACCCGAGACCTCAAACACCTTAGCACCCATGGCTGCCGTTCCATGAACAAAGCCAGCCGGGGTGCCAAATTAACTAAAATTTAGCTTGTCCTTTATTTCCGCCAGGACCAACTTATAGGTCACTCCCCTGTTTGAAGCTTCGGGCTGCAGTGTAATGACTACAGCCTCGAAGCGTGGGGTCGTGACCTTGGGTGGCTTCGTGCCCTCTTTTGGACTCGGGCCCTTAGGGGTCATCGGCAGCGCCACCTTAATCTTGCGGCCCCTTATAACAACCTTCGTCCCGGCCTCCTGGGTGGGAGGCGCGGTCGCTGAGTGCGTGGTTGAGTGGAAAGAAAGGGGTTCGAATGCACCTGCCGCAGGCTTCCTGGCCCCCTCCGTTGGCTTTTTGTCCCCTCCGCAGGTTTTTTGGTCACCTGCAAAGACTTCGTCCTGGCGGACACGTCCTTCCTCCGTTTATTTGCCGCAATCGACGGTTGGAGGATTTCGGCTAGAGGGAGTTGCATCTCCATGGCCTCTGAACGAGCATTCACCATGTCACAACACTGCAGCATACATATTCAGGCCACCCTCTCGATGTCGTGGTCCAATATGGCAAGTGCAGGTGGTGGTGCAGGTGGATGGGCCGACGAAGGCATGGCAGGAGGGGGGCTAGTGGCCGCGGGAGCTGCCTGCCACTACCAGTCTCTTGAGGTCCTCTAGCACGGACCGGAGACGACGGTTTTCCTCCCACAGCTTCGCCGTCTCCTCCGAGGTCGTGCGATCAAGGAGCTTCTCCACCGCTTCCCTAATCCCTTCTGCCGCCTCTTTAAGGGCGCGTGTGAACGAGCCCTTCAGGTTACCGGACTTGGTAGCGGCCTTCAGGACAATATTCACTCCGTCCAAAACCCGAGCCTGACAGGCCATTTCGGCGACCTCGTCGACTGCGATAGCTCTACTCTGAGCACGCTTCGCGGCGTTGACCTCTACCTTCGTGCCCATAAGTGAGATGGTGACCTCTCCTGGCTCCTCCGATGAGACCCCGAGGTCACTCTCCTCACCGATTCCCGGTGTATCAGGCCGCTTGAAGCGACCCCGAACGTCGCGCCCTAGTATCGGAGCGGAAGTCCCACCCGCCGTTGCCATTTTAGCAGCCGGCAGGTTCTCCTTGCTTGAGGAAAGGCCCATAGACCCCGCTCGGTCCAAATCCTGTTCATCACGCGAACGCTTTCCCCAAAATTTGGAATGTCCGCGCGAGTCCTGGTTGGACATAGTTTGGTTCCCTGAGGAACGCGAGCCTCCTCGACTCTTGTTGCCATTGCCGAGAAGCGGTATGGAGATACCAACAAATTTGGCACGTCATAAATTTATTTTTTTGGTTCTTGGTTTTCCATTTTGTTCCCACAAGTAGTGAGGAAATAAATGTCCGCCTAGGCGGAGCCTCTTGCACTAGGTAAGCTTATATACTGTAAAGTTCGGCAGGTCTGTACCTGCCGAACTTTACAGTATGTAAACCGCGGAGGGAGTCCAGTTGTGAGTGCTTCCCCTGTGGGAAGCGCTCAAAACTGGACTCCCTCCAGCCATTCATCCTCTCACAGCGCTTCAAAATTTAGGATTGGGTGGTTGTTTATCTTAGAGGTAGCCTTCCTCTGGGCCAGGCAAGTAAGCCAAGCCCCCGACGGCAGCATTAAGCATGCTTCCGTTCGCTGTCCGGCCAACCCGACTCAGCGAACTCGCCGAAACTTCTCTCCTCGAAGACTACTCCTCAAGGAGAGAAACACGTGCCACTTTGGTGCGCCTACACCGCAGAGCCCCAAAATCATTAAAACGCGCAAGCCCCACCACGACGACAAAGTGGAGCTACCCTCGGTGGGGAACCCAACCTAACCTAACTACCCTGGGGCAGGAGGAGGGGTATGTCAGACTCTTACTGACTAAAAACCACCCCGGTGTTCCCCTCTCACACTTGCACCGGGGATCATGGGATCTAGTGCGACTTCCGCGATCCCCGGGACCCAACCTAACCTTTTTTTTTGTTCCGGGGTAGAAAATTCTTATGGATGTCCTCCGCCCCCGAGTCCGTCGCTCCTGGACCCATTTAGGGGGGATGGAAGAGGGCGTTGTGCGCCCTCGGCCGACGCCCGGTGCGCCTGCTATGGGCAGGGTGAGAGAAAGAGATCTCCCGCTCCCTTTCCGCAGCGTCCTTCTGCGACATGACTGTTTCGTAGAAGGATACCACCGCGTCCCTGGAGTCCTCACTGCCGACCATGAAGTCGACCATGGCTGGCAGCGACAGGTCACTGCCTACTCCTGAGACGAGGGCACGGCACGGCTCCTCCCAAGCGGCACACTTTGCCAGCGTATGCGTGGAGTAAGGTGTAAAACTCTCCCCGCGACGTCCAATAGGGGCGCGCGTGGAACACTACGCGCCGCCTCCTCGGGTCCTGCTTTACCCAACCTAACCTCACCTAACATCATAGAGTATGTATGTCCCGAAAGGGTAGAGCTGTTGAGCACTCTTCTTTGCCAAGCCATTTTCTTTGTTAAACCATGGGTGTGTAAGCAGCGAGCCTATTGCCACAAACCGGGCACATAGACAGATTCTGGATTACTATTAAAACAATCTTGCAGGAAAAACCTATATTTTGCCCGATGCGGGGAACTTACCCAAAACTATCTAGTTATCTAGCTATCACATTTATCGTCACAATTTTTCTCATACCTATTTTATTATTTATAATGTTAATTTTTATTTTTATTTATTAATTATCGTGATGGCCTCCACTGGGCTATCACAATTATCATTAATCATGGCCTCATGGATGAGGTTGTGGGTTCAAATCCGGGGCAGTACCAATGGTGACTTTTTCAATTATTATGTACTTTCTGAGTTTATCTTGGACATTACGGACATCGGTGATGGAAAACATCGTGAGGAAGGAAACCTGGACTTTATAGTTAATATAAGTTTGAAATTGCCAACTCGTCTTGAGCAAGTAGAGTGATCAATACTCGTGTCGTCTTTATATGGGAAGAGACTATTATTATTTATGATATTGTACTTACAACTAAACAATGTCCCTTGTTTCAAGAAGGTTGTGACGATTCTGTGAGAATTTAATTAAACTACCTCCTGGATAAACTTTCTAACTAACTTAAATATTTAGACGAGACTAAATAAATTTGTCCCAACACAAATTTGTTTGAATATTATAAATTGTAATAGGCTGGCGGTAGAAGTAGGTTGAGTGGTGAATTGGACGGATATCATATTTATTGATAATTTAAAAGGTCACATCAAATTCCTGAAACGTTTCCTGGATTTTATTTATAAAAAGGGTCGTTAATGAAATTTTTCTTGACCTTAATAAATTATGGCGTGGGCGATGAGGGTGAGGGAAGTAAGTCAAAAGACAGAAATATGTACTCGAAAGCATTTTTATGATAAATACAGATTATTTCTGCGTAAAGGAAAAGGCAAGGTTTTTAATGATAATGTGATGCAGTCATTCTTAAGTAAATTGCCGAATTGTTTTGAAAGTCGAATTTATGATAATGGGATGCTGATAATTGGGCACGCCAAATCATTATATTAGTTAGTTCACATCCAGCCCAAAAACTTGCTCGTCAACTTTTTTTATTCTTTACTTTTCTTTGCATTAACTTTTCGAAAACTTTAAATAAATGATTGAAATCATAAAGCAAAGTTCTTGCTTCAGCTGTGCTTGAAACTTAAGAATGAAACTTTTAATAAAAAAACTCTTTCTCACAAGAATTTTAAACAACATTCAGCATGCGTGTCCAATTTCAAAATTTATGGCCATAATTTCCAGAAGTTTTAACACTTTATGGAAGTTAAGAATAATAAATTCAAAAGGCATCAGTTACCGCGCAAATTGAAAAGCATCCTAGATTTAAAACCAATTTAACTTGGTTGCCTACTCGCAGTTTTCAATAGTACGTTCGCGTTTCATTAGAGACAGGAGGCAAGGAATTTTCAATTCCTGATCCAATTTTTATCGTGCCTCGAAGAGTGATCTACGGTTGACGCTGATGAGCTGGTAATCATAATAAAGAGTTTTTTTTTCATACCCGTCGTCAGTCATTTAACGGCATTATGAATGATTTCTTCCGCTTTTGTTTGTTTAGTGAAGTCGATTTTCTAATTGCATATTTTTTTCTTCTTTACATCGACTTCTTTTTTTCCTTTGTACACACAATAACACGCTTGTACTGCCCGGAGGAGTAGGTGTGCATGATATAGTACAGTTCGAGCATAAATACCTATACCTTATACTCGCGCGCCGTTCACCACCCGCTGCGTCCAGCTACGCGTTTCGGGAGCGCGCGCGGCGTGCGTCCCGGTCATTTCCAACATAAAGCGTATTAACTAGAAAACTACTGCAGCTATACCTTAATAAAAATTCATGTGTATAGCTAAAACTATATAGAATCAATAGGTGTTAAAACTAAATTACGACATCCTATTCCAAAGTAATGTAAAAAAATATAATATAATATATATAATAACTAAATGACACGCACCGAATACATAAACATAAAAAAAACTATGGTCGGACTATGACTGTTGCATAAGTAAAGACACAGAATTTGCCGCCTGGTGTAATTATTTGGAAGCTCGACGCAGGCTACCATGGTAGCCTGGACGCGTCGGCGTGTATTATTTTCGGCCACTATGGTTATATGGCCACTGGAAGTTAAAGTGGACGCAAGATTCAAAAAGGATTTTCTCCCAAAGTATTGATTATTATTATTTATTTAGTATATATAACACACTAAACACCTTATAAAGCTTGTTTTTCTCTTTTCAGTTATGAGTTTTGTTTAGCAATCGGGTTTTTTGTTTTTTAAATAATTTGTTTTATTTCAAGCTTTTTAGTTTTATTAATATATATATTTGAAAATTACTCATTACTAGATTTTATTTGATACCAATATTGTTGCAATTAATTAAAAAAAAAACTTTCCCTCCTTTTTTGTATTTGCAGATGCAATTTATAAATATTATATAGCCTATGTCACTCTCACAATTAAGACGAATCTAAGGACACCTCATACGTTAAAATCCATCAAGCCGTTTAGGCTACAGAGCGTGCCAAAGATATAGACATACATACATACATACATACATACTCTCGAAAAACATTACCCTCCTGAGGCAGTCGGGTAAAAATAAAACGAAACTGAAACATATACAGGTAAAAATAATAAAAAGAGAAAGAAAATATAATAGAACATTTAAAATAGAAATTATGGTTTTAATATGGTTTTATTAATGCTTGCCTAACCTAAGAGAATCGACAAGAAAAGTAATAAATCAAGGAAAACGCTTGTCTAATTAGTTCAACTAAATCTACGATATCCTAGAAGAGCGGTGGCTGGCACACAGCGCCTGCAGTGACTGCGTCATGAACATTATGGCAGCGGGGTCTGACTCTACGGTGTCAATAATGCTCTCTAGGAAAACACACCAATTTACTTTCATGAATAACCAGTGACGTCATTCGCCTGTAAATTGCGGACACTATGACTGTTGCGGCCACCGGTCTTTTAGGAAACCGTAGCGCAATTAATAGTTGAGAAGCGACATAACAACTGCGAAGATCTTTGATAATAGAGGTGAGAATTCGGAAACTTAGCAAGCACTATAGATACCGTTTTAGACTAAGTTTCCAATATAATATCTTAATACACTTAGATATTGTCCCCGTATGACAGTTACCACATTAATTTCAGTTCATTTGTTCTAATTGAAGTTGCTTTGTTGGGCACCCGCCAAGCAATAAGTAGTTTCGACAAGCTCCCAACTAAGGTTATCGATGTTTCTCCAATTTATCTTTGGTACAATGCAGACTACGGGTTTGTAATTACTGTGCCATGTTTTTAAGGAAGTCGAAGTTTTGAAACTGTTGTTTTCTTGTTAGTTCTTACATAGCTTCATGCTGGTATTCCGCGAAGGGATAGGCAGAGATGCACCCATAATACATACATCCACATTTTGCCACTTATTTTTAAGTCCCATGTAATAGGAGGGGGTCCAAATCCAGACCGAGAACCATCCGGGCTGCTTCTGAGAAATTTGAGGTGGAAAACCCAATAGCACTGCCTGACCCGGTAATCTAACCTAGGACCTTATGATCAGCAATAGCACTTTTTTTTTTTTTTTAGGTGGAAAAACCCAATAGCACTGCCTGACCCGGTAATCTAACCTAGGATCTTATGCTCAGCAATAGCACTTGCGATCACTAAATCAACGAGGTAGTTGTTTATTCAAGTATTCTTATTCTCATTATCAACCTTTAATCTACATATGAATTTGACTTTCCTATCATATCTCTACTTGGTGACTGCAGTATAATTTTCTGAGGTAGCCTGCATCAGGACCGAGTGTTCTGAGTACGTAACCCTCGTCGATATCGCTGCTAATTCCTCTTACAAAAATCCCACCAATACACTATCCACATATAATATCAACAGTCAGCACAACTAAAAGAAGCTACTGCTAAAACCAGGAACAAAAGTTTTTTGTTTATGATTTACGATTACAAAGTATGCCCAAGTATTTAAATCCCAAAAAGTGATAACAAATAGTCAAAGTTTGGCGGTGTACTCGACAAATTGTCGAAGTTTTCAACTATAAAACACGAGCAGTGCTACGTAATTTAAGCTTTTATATTTTGTTCATCCATTTCAAAAGCGTTTTGTTCTAAACAAATGGTAAACATTCTTTGAAAAACTGTTCACGTTTCCAAATTAAACGTTGCAACTGACCGGAAATTATCATGTTAAGTAATGAAACTAAAATCCTAAATTAATCTTTCGATTCGAATGCAAAACGATTGTACTTGCAAAATAGACTGCAAAGCGTTTATCGATACAATAAAGCTGGGATTACATGAAGGCCGATGCAACTCCGGTATTCATACATTTTCAAACCCCTGACGGTTCTGGTCCTTCATGTAGGCTTTCAACTTGACTTTAAACCTTCCCACGTTTATTGAACTTGGGAAGGTTTAAAGTAAACGTGCGAAATTTAAATTCAGCTGAAAACTGTCGATACAAACCAATGTAACATATAGAGGTCGTTTAGTACATTATAAACGTACACAGTTACCGATTAAGTACACAATATTGTAGCGCAAACGGTTTTCAACCGATTGTTTAGGAGTTGGCAAGAGTACAGGTCCCCAGTCAATACCTAAGTTAAATATAGGTAGTCCCAAGTCAATAAGAGCTATGTGGGTTTAGTAGATTGTGAATATGTCGATTGTCTATTTAGGGATCCGTAGTAAACAAGGAACCCTTATAGTTTCGCCATATCCGTCTGTCTGTCTGTCTGTCCCCGCTGTAGTTCAGAGACGCTTAGTACTAGAACGCAGTTATTTGGCATAGGTATACATATTAATCACGCGGACATATTGTTAAAATAAAACCCTGAAAAAAAATATAGGGTTGGATACCCAGGCCATTCAAAAATATTACGGGTCTGTGAAAACCATTTTTTGATTTAAGAATCCGTTTGCGTAACATTAAGCTTTAAAGTACTAATTTTTGTTAGAGTCAAGCAAGCCCCCCTGCAGCTAAATGGTGTTTTTTGGAGATGTGAAAAAATTAATGGCAGTAGTACATATAATGAAATTAAAAGGGAAACTATCACAGCTAAGTAGGCTTTACAAGTTAACGAGTAATAGTCGACAAACTAAAATTTGCAGTTGGAGAATTGATCAATCAAGTAATCCCGATACTGCAGAGCAGTGGTGGCCTGGTGGTAATGGCCGTGACTTACGAGTTGTAGGATGTAGGTTCAAACCCGGACAGGCGCTTTACTTTGTGTAAATTATTTCATCACCACTGCTCTGGAAACGGTGAAGGAAAACATCGTGAGGAAACCGGCATGTTCTAGAACCAAAAATTGGGAGACATGTGACATCTGTCAACCCGCACTGGGCCCGCGTGGTGGATTATGGCCCACTCCCTCTCACAGAGAGGAGGCCTGTGTCCCAGCAGTGGGAATATTATAGGCTGATTATGTAATCCCAACTACAGAACCCTTCATTGTAGGTGGTGCGACACGCTCTTGGCCGGTTCTTTTATTGAATTTTAGTCATGATAAGCAAATCATCAAGCTTTACGTGGATTTCGTGATGGCCCAGTGGTTAAGCCCTCGCCTCTCATACACGAGGTTGTGGGTTCAAATCCGGGCCAATACCAAAGTGGCTTTTTCAATTCATATGTACTTTCTAAGTTTATGTTAGACATAAATGGCACCGGTGAAGGAAAACATAGCGAGATAACCTGCACCCCAATTGCGTAATACTCTCTCAATCACAATCCAAAGGATTTGATGGAAATTGCTAATTCATTGCTCCTTATGTTTGACAATTTCGTCTTCTTGACACCTTAAATGACGCAACGAATGTTGTTGAATTGTCCAAAAGAAAGGCATTGTCAATGTAAGGAATAAGGGTCACGCAATTACTCCGCGGGTCTAATTAAAACACGTGTGCGATCGGGTACCCCCGTCAAGAGCGAAGTTCCTTCTCACGTATGATTTAAAACAAATACAAAACAAAAACATTTGGCACTTGAAACTGGAGACCTTGATAATGACTTTTTAAATCGAAGTTTCTTTAAGCTCGCATAGACTGTTTTACCCACCCACAGACACTTGTGTGTGTGTGGTAACTTTATGAGAGCTTCTAAAAAACTCATACCTGATGGCGCGTATTATATTCACATTTTCTCGACAGTTTTTAATCTCGCTAGATAGATTATAAATGAACCATGTTCATAATCATACGGTAACATATATAATATAAAGAGACAGAGAGAGATTAAGTCGCATGGACGAGGCATAACGCTTTTTCCTTACGTGACTACTTCTACCACTCAACTGCTACTGCAAACCGCGTAAAGAACTTCGTTCCAATAAATATAAATTTGAAATTGCTAACCCTCGTTGAGTAACCGTGGTGATCAATGTTCATGTATGAAAAAAGGCCATTGTCCGACAATGGGGTGGTAATAGGCTGGTATTATTTCAGCCGGGGTTGTGGGAAGGCACTAAAGGGTTACCGAGGCCCCTGGCAATACAGGCAACGGAAGGAATACGGGTGGATTTTAGTCAGTAAGAGTCTGACACACCCTCCCGCTCCGCCCAGAGCGGGAGAAGTTATTAGATGAAATCCGACCCAAAAAAAAGGCTGGTATTATCAGCAAATCATTGTGTTTCTGCTTCTCTTTTCTGTGAGTACCTACTTATTTTGTCGCGACAATGGCTCATTTCGTAGCCGATCATGTTCAATGAATTTTCGCTACGAAAACTATCTTGTCTATCATCGTCTGTTTTGGGGAAACTGCAACATCTTTATTTCTTAGATTAAGTAATGATGATTCAATGCTAAGGTGCTAAGGATTTATGTCGCTTAAAACTTTATTTAGACCCTATAATTTTAAAAGACTAAGAAGGTTTCAAAATTGTGTAATTATTATCTATGGAGTATTTTCATCAACTTTGGCCTTGTCGAAGATATTACAGCTCACTCCATCTATGGTGTTCTTCAGAAAGGTTAGGTGCGTAAAACCTACGCGCAACCGGCGTGCGTGTAGGACCAGCACCCTTTTTTTTTGGTGGGAAATTGATCAAATAACTTCTCCCGCTCTGGGCGGAGCGGGAGGGTGTGTCAGACTCTTACTGACTAAAACCCACCCGTGTTCCTTCCGTTGCCTGTGTTTCCAGTGGCGACGGTATCCCTCTTGGACTTCCCCGCGACCCCAGCAGGCATCGGCCCTAACGGACCTCTACACTTGTGCTGACATCTCTTTGAGGCGCGCGTGGAACCAGTGGGCCTGGTCCTTATCGGATGGCGAACTAAGGACCAGCACCCTAATTGCGTAATACACTATCACTACAATCTGAATGATTTTGAAGTATATTGCTAATCCATTGCTTCATATGTTTGAAAAATTGTTGCGCTACAACGTAAATAATGTAATGAATCTTAATGAACTGTCAAAATGAAACCCATTGCTACTATAATGTGTTACGCAATTACCCCGCAGATGTATGAAAGTAAACGAAGCAAACGGAGAATGTAAGGATTGTAGCAAGTGGCGTTCTGTAGTTTCCCATGGGAAAAAGGCGAGCAGTTTAAGTATGTATGTAGATAGGTATGTCTATTTTTAGATAGAATGGACAGATGGGGCCATCAGTGATAAGTGGTAACTTCTCATTACAACTGCATTAGCACATACGTAAGTCACGGCCACAAAGGACGTGGGTTACGTGTCGTTGCATCGTGCCCGTCACCCATACAAACGGATGAAAGACAGACTTTCATTGGCTAGGTATCAAAATGAAAGGCATTGCAATCGATTGTCATTTCATGTATGTTACGCAATTACTGTATGTTAAACAAACCATCAGTGGTGGTTTGTTTTTATAATCACATTTTCAAATAGGATGCTTTTTGGAAACCTTACTTTTGCAGTGATGATGAGCCTTAACTTTGCGGGAATGTCTTAAAACGGGCTGTATTTAATTGATTGGATGTTAAAATCATATTATCTCCAATAAAAACAGCCATGTTTTCTTTGTTAATATTAAAAAATATAAATCAAAGTAAATTCTCAGACATAGCTCTAATCTGATAAAGTGAAATCGAGTATTTCGTTTGAGAACTTTTCTTCGGGTGCCAGTTTCCAAATTATCGTGGGTCTTTTTTGCAAAGCAATTTCATCAGCTGCATTAAGACACAACTGACACCGTTATCCGTCTTGATTTGACGGAGCAAGCTTTTGTCATTCAATTTGCACTCTAAACTCCATTTTGTCGGGGTTTCATACGATTCGTTGCTTATAATGCCTGAATTCTCTTGAAAATTACGCAGCTTTGTGAATTTCAACCCAACGCCTTATGTTTTAAGATCTATTTATAAGTGGGTATGTGGCTGTCGTTCAATTTGTTATTTCTTCGAAGAATAGCAACTATTATTCAGGCAATGTTCTTCTTGAGACGTCTCCCAACGTTATTGTGTTGTTTAAAAGTGTTTGTGCACAAAGAACTTAATTTGATTCAATTAGACGCCGATCATAATATTTTTTTGAATGAAAAGTGAAGCATATTTAACATATAGTGACTTCTTTGGTGATTTTCGTCAAAAAAGTCAGGTACGTAGTACTCGCAACCTGCTCGCGTGTATGACCAGGGCCTCAAGTCTGCTATTACAATAGTGTCAGAATGGTCTATCATTGATTTTATAAGTGTTGATTTTGACAAGTTTGGTAATCTACTAATATAATGGCGTCATTAATGAGGATCGGAACAGACCATTCTGACACTATTGTAATAGCAGACTTGAGGCCCTGATGTATGAACGAAGCGAAAAGAGTATGTAAGGAGCTTAGCAGGTGGCATTCTATAGTTTCTGCCTACCCCCATGGGATGAAGGCTTGAGTTTATGTAAGTGTATGTATGTATTTAACCCTACGAAAAAATAATGTAATTACGTGTAATTTATATACTTAGATATCTGCGGTTTTCTTGGAAAAAGTTAGTAAAACATTAAAACAATAGTTAAATACAATGTGATTTTATAACAGGCTTAAGTTATCTGTTAAACTTTTAAGACCTAAGTAAATACTTTCATTGTTTTACCTTATTTGTGAAAGTTAGCTCATTACATTGAATCCATTAGAAGTTTTTTCTTTTCACACTTTGTTCCTGTAAAATCTAGATTTTATTTATATGAATGAGTGTCAGATAGCTTCGGAAATTACGTTTCGTTCATACGACCAACGGATTGTTGTTCGTTCTATACCTGGAACCCTTTTTTTTTTTTTTTTGAGAGTGGGAAATCATCAAATAACTTCTCCCGCTCTGGGCGGAGCGGGAGGGTGTGTCAGACTCTTACGGAGTCTACACACCAAACCAGCCGACCCGCCGACACAGCCTAGGCTAGGTGTCGGCGACTTTGCTTCAAGAATCATGTCGGCGACTCGTACCCGCGCGTGCAAGTCGGCGGCATGGCCGGCGACTTGCGTACGCGCACGCTCAGTTGCCCGCCGACACTCCAGCGATAGTGACGTGCTTTGCTAGACACTGCAATCACTAACTAAAAAAGTTGTACTGATTTCTTGCCGCCGACTAACTCACCGACACAGCCCCATGACACATGTCGGCGCACACTGGTCCCGAATGATAAAAAAGTGGACATTAAGAAATTTTTGACAGAAGGTCAACGGATTCGGCTGATTTTTTTTTTGTAGACAGCTGATGCAATTACAAATCACTTTTATAGATTGAGTTTTTGCCAAATAAGCCGTATTTTCAGAGAAAAAAAATATTCAAATATTTTTTGTATGAAAGAAATCCTAATTTTGTCTTTATCTTCCAAGATTCAAACGTATTCAAAATAAAACTTAGCGCAGCTTGTAGAGGTGCTAATTGCTCACCACTTTGTCATAGACACTCTTCTGCGATTTTGTGCTCCTTTTGAGTTACAGGCACTTTAAATATTTTTTGTATGAAAAAATCCTAATTTTCTCTTTATCTTCCAAGATTCAAACGTATTCAAAATAAAACTTAGCGCAGCTTGTAGAAGAGCTAATTGCTCACCACTTTGTCATAGACACTCTTCTGCGATTTTGTGCTCCTTTTGAGTTACATGCACTTTAAATATTTTTTGTATGAAAAAATCCTAATTTTGTCTTTATCTTCCAAGATTCAAACGTATTCAAAATAAAACTTAAAGCAGCTTGTAGAGATGCTAATTGCTCACTACTTTGTCATAGACACTCTTCTGCGATTTTGTGCTCCTTTTGAGTTAGAGGCACTTTAAATATTTTTTGTATAAAAAAATTCTAATTTTGTCTTTATCTTCCAAGATTCAAACGTATTCAAAATAAAACTTAGCGCAGCTTGTAGAGTAACTCTTACAAATATATGAAATTATCAGTATCAAATAAACAAACAAGGAAATCTCAAAACGTGTTCAGACATGTTTATGTACAGGTAAGTTATTGTGTGACTCGTATGTAAAATTTTTTTTGTATAGAGTCATTGCTTAATTACCCTATAAGTGACGATTTCGGCTCTATTTGGTCATCTAGTCGAACGCGTCGAAAACGCTGAATGATGAATAGGTATATAAATTGCAATTAAAAATTCCCTTTGTAGTTTTGCGGTATTTATGTAGGAGCACATCTTAGTATGTTTTATTTTCTCGTGACTCATCCAAATTGCAAGAATATTTGGCTCATTATCTAACTACCCCATTAAGTAATGAGGTAGTTAGGTAATGAGCCATTATCTAACTACCCCATTAAGTAACGGGATAGTTGGGTAATGAGTCATATATCAATAGTATAAGGGCAAGCGGAACCCGTTTTTGTTCATTACGCGTCTTGTGCTCGTAAAAACAACACAATTTTTTATCAACTATCACCACATTGTAACTTTTATTTATTTGCCTGTAACATTTTTGTATCAAAATGACTACATTTGTGACTAATTTAGACATTTTTTCTTTTTTGAGTAATAGTGGGTGCCTTAAAAATAGTGATTTACTGTGTCAAACCATTATAAATCGTATTTCAAGTGAAATTCCAAACGAAGAGCTCAGTATTATCAAAAAGTTTTGCCAAAATTATACGTCAAACCTAGCTAGAAGATGGGACAATTCAGGTAGAAACGAAAGATTTGGTGTTAAAAACAAGGAGTGGTTGGAGTCTAAAATTTTGTGGCCAACTTTAACTTCTGTGAATTTTCCTATGTTGTTTGATCCAGAATATACCATAGAGGACATTTCAGTAGACGTAGAAGAGCATAATTTATCGTACGAAGAGGAAGCGGGTGCATCTACATCAGAAGCTACCACAAATACTCCCAGAACTAGAAATAAACGACCATTTGAAGATTTAACAAATAAGCAGAAGAAAAGACGTTCTTTGTCTCTTTTGGAGCATTCCGAAGAAGAGCTGTTCTATGCTCTTATTGCTAAACTTAATGAAAACGGGCGCACTGTTTGTTCTAAAGTTATTAAGTGCCTCTCAAATAAGCCAGAAAAGGTGCAAGAAGTAAGTGACTTTTTATATAAAGCTTCTGATAAATCGATTTCCGAGGAAGACACCTTAGCTCTTGCGGAGGAGCACAAAATCGCAATTGAGTGTCTATGGCAAAGTGATGAACAATTAACCCCTCTACAAGCTGCGCTAAGTTTTATTTTGAATACGTTTGAATCTTGGAAGATAAAGACAAAATTAGGATTTTTTCATACAAAAAATATTTAAAGTGCATGTAACTCAAAAGGAGCACAAAATCGCAGTTGAGTGTCTATGACAAAGTAGTGAGAAATTAGCCCCTCTACAAGCTGCGCTAAGTTTTATTTTGAATACGTTTGAATCTTGGAAGATAAAGACAAAATTAGGATTTCTTTCATACAAAAAATATTTGAATATTTTTTTTCTCTGAAAATACGGCTTTTTTGGCAAAAACTCAATGTACAAAAGTGATTTGTAATTGCATCAGCTGTCTACAAAAAAAAAATAAGCTGAATCGGTTGACCTTTTGCCAAAAATTTCTTAATGTCCCCTTTTTTATCATTTGGGACCAGTGTGCGGCGGGTCGGCGGGTTTGGTGTGTAGACTCCATTACTGACTAAAACCCACCCATATTCCTTCCTGTTGCCTGTGTTGCCAGGGGACTCGGTGACCCATAAGTATCTTCCCGCGACCCCGGCAGGCATAGGCCCTAGTGGACCTCTACATTTGTGCTGACATCTCTTTGAGGCGCGCGTGGAACACGATGCGCCGTCGACCCGGGCCTGGTCCTTGCCGGACGGTGAGGTACCTGGAACCCTGCCAATTGATATTGACACGTTTCGTCAAGTACTAATAGGCCTCATTAATCATATTATCGTTTGCAAATAGGTCATTAGGTCCTTCACTTGATTATATGTACTACATAAGTACGTGATTATTCATAAAAACGTGGAGGCCATTTCTGGAGAAAAGATCTTTGTGTTCGCAAGACCATACCGAGTTTTTTTTATTGTACCACCTGCTAAGCATTCGGGGCGATTTAGACCTATTTTTAACAAACGTAACTGCTGCATCAGGTCATAGGACACAGGATATATAATGACCTGATGCTAAAGGCAGAGTGATACGATGCTAGAAACCTAATCGATTAATCGTTGTCGTTGATCGGTTCTTGAAAAGCAAAATTTCATGCACATTCTGGATGTCGGTCAAAATCTAATTTTAATACCCGTTATCCGTACCTACATTTAATATACTCGTACCTAATACATTATTACAGGCCAACACTACAGGTTGCTAAATAACTAGGTATATGCATAAGAAAGTAAGTAAGTTAATTCTGGCACAAAATAGGTTACCAGAATTTCGCAATAATTGGAACGCAGATGAACAGAGACTGCTGATACGTGAGACATGTCGAAACGCGGTAGATTGAGTGCCATCATAGAATTGTACCAGGGGAGAATCGCTTTGCAGACGGTATTAATTCACGTGATAGTCAAAGTCAAAGATTCACTGAACTCTAGTCTCAACTGCGTTTAATATAGAGTTAATATAAGGCATTAGCACCTTAAACTATAAGGCTAAACGCGCACCGCGATAAATAATCGTTGCGATTTTTTTAATGCGAAATAAAATCGCAAACTACAATATTTCATACACGCACTACGATTTATTGTCGCCTGCGAAATAGCGGACTGAGGAGACAGTCAATAGGTACTGTGCCACCACGAAAGACGGGAGTGCACCTATACGTAGCAACATGGACTTACAAAAGAAAATAACCATTGTATACTACTTAATTTTACGTAAAAGAAATTTGAAGAAGAAGAGGATAAAAACTAAACGTTACTGGGTCCATCCTTTGACAGTGTTAAGACCTTTGAAGGGATTTTTTTACGTACGGTATAACGATCTGCGAGTGTATGAAAAAAAGTTTTTTGGTTATTTTCGGATGACTATTCAAAGTTTTGATAACCTTTTACATATCGTTGGCCCTTTTCTTCAGTACAGCAACACGTCATGGCGAAATGCTATATCTCCTGAAGAGAGGCTGTCGGTGGCACTAAGGTAAGTAAATGAAAACGTTTTGTATCAATCAATTTACTTAGTGTCCAATAATTTTACAAAAGCAAGTTAACCATGTCAATTTTACTCATTTAAGCGTGTGAATCATAATATCCTCCTAGGTCATACAACTCTTCCGATTCCGATGTATTAGAATCCGACAGATACATTGTAAACTGTTCTAAATAATTAGCGCAAGAACTGGTTGATGGCTGGGGCTCCATAGGTTTTTTTAGGATTATATTCGATGGTGGTGCAATTATAGTTTTAGAAGACTGAGCTGAGTCTCTTGTTGTTTGTGGCCGAGGTTGTGAAAATTCTGTTGCGATGGAAGATAGTTTATTTGTGAGATAGGTAACAATGGCTGAGTAGTTGGTTGCATAGGTGGAGGAGCAAAATATCGAGCTTTATTAAGAATGTTCAATATTTCTACTTTTGCGTAATGTTTTTGATCAATGTTAAGATTTTTCAACATTGGTATTATCATTTCAGAGAAGCTCACATGTTCTGTTCTGATTTTGTAAAATATTTAATCATTCCTCTTCGCAGTCGGTGTTCTCACGAGCATTTGTTTTTTTTCTCAATGTAGTGGCAAGTCGTCGGTTAGCTAAGGCGATATCAGCACCTGCATCGGCCTCCGATTGAGTAGAATCGTCTTCGATTGTAATATTCCCACTAGATTCGCGTTGAATGGTAGTAGTGGCTAAAAAAAATAGTGCGTCGAAATACAAATATTTCTTCTTTTTGCGAGCCGCCTGACCTGATTTATTTTTTTTCTGTAATGAAAGCTCTCTTTTAAAGGTATCTCTTAAATTGCGCCACTTTTTCTGTATTTTTAGGCCTGTGAAAAGAAAGAAAAATAAAATAGTTATGCAAGAGGAGTGTCCGTGTGGGAGAGGGAGAGGGGAGGTGTGTGCGTGTGTGGAAGAGCGTAGGTGTGTGTGTCTGTGTGTGAGAGAGAGAGAGAGAAATGATGTGTGAGGGTGAGTTAAGGTTTGTGTCCATAGTGTGTAGAAAAGTAGAAAAATTATACACTATTATATTTGACTTCAGGTACTTTTCATCAGGAAACAGCTACAACTCATTGTATTATGAGTATCTTATTGGTGCGTCGACAATTCGTGAAATAGTAGAAGAAGTGTGTAGTTTGCTTTGGTCGTGTCTCCAACCAACATATATGCCCGAACCTACTAAAGATATGTGGTTAGAAATAGCCAAATTATTTCAAAGACGAACAAATTTCCCACATTGTTTGGTTGCCATAGATGGCAAACACGTAAGATGTGAAAAGCCAAACAGAAAAGGTTCAGAATACTTCAATTACAAGCACTATCATTCTATTGTTCTAATGGCTGTGGCTGATGCAAATTACTCCTTCATTGCAATTGATATTGGTGGATATGGAAGCAGCAGTGATTCAACTGTGTTCCAAAATTCAAATTTTGGCAAAAGGCTTGAACGTGGTCAATTAAGTCTTCCAGAGCCACAAACTTTACCCCATGACGATAACGGAATGAATTTCCTTATGTGTTTGTTGGTGATGAGGCATTTGCACTCTCAGAGCACATCATGAGACCTTACCCGCGGCGAAATTTGACATTATCAGAAAAGGTTTTTAATTATCGCCTATCAAGAGCAAGGATGAGGGTAGAATGCACTTTCGGAATATTAACAAATAAATGGAGAATTTTGCATCGGGCACTGGATGTCAATCCTAAAACTTGTGACGTTATTATAAAAGCCTGCTGCATTCTACATAACTATGTACGTAAACATGATGGATTAAGATCCAGAGACTTGTTATTTCAGTCAACTTTGCAAAATATATCACATACAAGGCACCGATCTACTATGAACAGTATTCGTAATCGAGAATATCTCGCAAACTATTTCACTAGTTCTAGAGGTTCAGTGTCATGGCAATACGATAAAATTTAACAGACTTCTTAAAAATAGATAAATAAAAGAAATAAATATACAAATAAAATATTGGATGAGCTGAAATGCTGCAATCTCGTGCGCGATCCACCGTAGTATATGAGGCGGCTTGAGGGGAGTGATCTCGGCGGGGCATGAGGTTAGCGGGGAAGGGTACTAGCACACTGCGCCGGCACACGATATCCTCTTTGGA
The DNA here is from genome assembly GCA_905333075.3 of Atethmia centrago. Lineage (NCBI taxonomy): Eukaryota > Metazoa > Arthropoda > Insecta > Lepidoptera > Noctuidae > Atethmia > Atethmia centrago. Next base: position 17,913,964 of record HG995382.1, read on the forward strand.
TGCAGTCAAAGGATAGAAAAAACTCGTGCTTCCTCGCTCCCCCCTACACCTGACCCCTCAGGGGGATCGTGCACGAAGTTTTAGTGCTAAAAGTTTAATCTATTTAGGTATATTTAGGTATAACAGAACAACTGTAGTACAGTATTCGGCTTAAGGTGATTCCGATCGCACACTAGCGCCGGTAGTGGGCAGTAAACGAACTTTTTAAATATTTTGCGAATATGAAAGGGTAAAATATATATTTTTTAATATTTAAGGTACACAGTCAGTTATACTCGTAAGCGGTAGGTTATAAACATGCATCGTACCAAAAGTGGCCACTTTTTGCACGATGCATGTTTACAACCTACCGCTTTTATTTGATTGTGTACCTAACTTATATATTAAAAAAATATATTTCACTCTTTTATATTCGCAAAATACTGAACAACTTCGTTTATTGCCCTTGTTCATTATGTAAATTATTTATTTCTAATGGCGTCGCTAGTGTGCGATCGGAATCACCATAATATGATTTTATGAAATAATGTCCAAATATATTAATAATAATAAATAAAAAATACTCACCTATTGCTTTTTTTTGTTTATTAGACAGTTGGCTCCAATCATCCACTATTTCATCAGATATTTCATCCCATGATTTGATTTTTAAATTACGATCCACATACAGCGGGGATAGTTTATTCCATATTTGGGGTATTTTTGCCACCGCACTGATTAATCTGTCTACATCAATGTTATCGTTGCCATCATCGCTAATGGCGGCAGGTGGCGTGGCCACAGGCGATTCCGATTCATATGCGTCTGACATCGTCAAATATCGTCAATCGACTGACCGCTGCGCTTGCGATTTTATACGCAATGCGCGGGCCTCGGTACCGCTTCGTAAGGTACAAAATACACATACAAATTAAGCATTTGCAATTTTAAATCGCAAACGATTTATTTTCGCAATGCGCGGATTGTAGTGTATTTCTGTGGTTCACAGATTTGCGATATTTTTTCGCAACGATTTTTTATCGTAGTGCGCGCTCGCCCTAAGTATTAAGGCGCAGATAAGTATATGATTTTAGTGAATTTTAAATCTGTTATTACGCCTTCATATAATGCAACTAAGTTATGCAAAAAATGTATGCTAAACTAGAACTGATACATATCAATTCTATTTGTGAATATTTAAGTATTGTAGTAAACTACTTTATAAAATAAAAATCAGGAAGTAATGTCTACTCAAAGCATAAAAAACGATATTACTTTCAAACCAATCAAGGTATTTTAATGTTTTTTTTTGTATGAACAGACTATTTTATTATCTATAAATTTATCTGTGTTTTTTTCAAATATTCATATATTCAATACTAAAAATAAATATTCCCTATAAAACTGAATGGCGCGGCGTGGTGTGAGCGCGACGGGCATTTGTATGGCCAAAGTCAACGGCGATTACCCGACCCTTAACATGATTTGGAACAATAACATTTAATGCGATTGTAAATGTATGTAATGTAATTTAAATTGTGATAAAACAATTTTCAAATTGTAGTATCTATTGTCAGTTTAAAATTAAGTATAATACTAAATTAATAATTAAATAATACAAATTTCAACTTGACCGTGGAAAATTTGTCCGCGACGATAGAACGTTTTGGTTATCTATTCAATAACGCAAACGTAAGACGAATAGACTCCCAGGATTTACATAAGATTCCAAATTTTCCGCAGACAAATTATCCATCGTCTGCTCAGCGCTTTACAGGATCACTTCGTTGTCCGTCCGCCCGTCTATCCGTCTGTCAAGATCCTTTTTCTCAGGAACGTATGTAGGTATCAAGTTGAAATTAATATCAAGTACGTAAGTGTACAAAAAGCGTAAGTGTGTAAAAAATCAAGCTTTTAAGTCAACGCAATAAAAATACGACCATTTTTGAGACATATTTTGATACTCCCAAATAAATCACTTCTCGTTGACCTAGAATCATGAAATTTGGCAAGAAGCAAGGTCTCACAGCACAAGTAAAGAAAACATCTGAAAAGCGTCAATTTGTGGTTTCCTCATATTCTTTTTTGCGCTTACAAACTTAATTTGCTGTTGGGGAATTGACCGTGACATATACCGATGTATGGGACAACATCTTTTCAACTACAAAGTTAAGTTTGTTTTTCGGATAAATTCATCCCAACTAAGGAACCCTTCATTGTGGTGGTTTGACACGAACAAAAGATTTTACAACAATGCGTAAAAGATCAACTACAGTATCGCGAAAGTTCAGCTGCGCTAGAAAGAAAAAGTTGTCAAACAGACAGATTTCTAGCCACTTATCTACACACCAAAGAATTGAATCTCAAATTTCAAAGTAATAAAAGTGTACGGCTCCTACTGGTTAGCTTATGTATGAACTCAGCACTTAACTATCTGTACTAAATCATGCTGGCTGAACTCTGAAACCGTTCGTTTTAAGTATATAAAATACTCGAAGTTAATCTATGAATTGTGTAAAGTGAACCCAGGCAGACGACTTAAGGGCGAGCTTAAGCAAAATTGCTTATCATGAAATTAACAGGACATAAAATAAAAAATAAAATGAGTAACTACATGGTATTTCCAAACGTTTTCTGAAACAGAAGCATTTTATTAATGAAATCTTCTTGATCGAAAAGCATTTCTCTCAGTTACCTCTAATTTCAACGCATTTCTGATTTGTAGTTAAAATTGATAATTATTTGTCGTACCTAATAGAAAACGGACAAAGTTTATGATTTGTGAAATAAGTTTTATTTTTGGACTAGTTTCTGGCCGCGACTTCGTTCGCGTGGAAGTCGTAAGACATCACTATATATTATAATTATAGCCACATTTTTACTAAAAAAAACCGCCCCGTTGGTCTAGTGGACACAAGCGCTACTGTTGAACATGAGGTCCTTGGTTCAATTCCCGGGTCAGGCAAAGTGCTATTGGGTTTTCCATCTGGAATTTCTTAGTAACAGTCCGAAGTCTGGATTTGTGCCCGGTTAATGGCAATAGGCTCACCCCCTGTTAGATAGGAGGAGAATGGGATAGGTAGAGCTCTGCCTAACCCTTCAGGGAATACAGGCGTGATTTTGATATTTTTATAAAACTTTCCTGTATACTAAGTGTGTAGTTTGGTCTCAGCAGCCAAAATATACAGCGACTCAAGACTGGTGATTTGGAAGCAAGCGACGTACAGTTGTCCGTGTGAGAAGCTGTTAAGACGATGACAACACCTAAACCGCGGTCACTGTCAGATTGCATAGAAAAGAAAGAGAAGCGTGATGACACAAAGCTTGTAATTTATTGCAAAATCATTTTTTTTTTTTTTAAATATGAAGCAATTATCTATTTACTCAAAATTGAGTTGAGTAATCGAAAATAAAAAACAACCAAGTTCTGCATTCAAAGAAGACGTTCTTGTTATTATTTAAATACGTAACGTATATTGATATTTAATGCAGATATTTTGGATTAGAACTCAAGGTAAGAGGTTAGTTTAACGATAGTTAGTATCGAGATTTTTTTACAAAACGTGTTTTGGTAACAACCAAGCTCTGGGAAATATGTTCAAAATTAACATAGGTATATTTTTTCCGCTATCACAAACTATACAGATTTGGCAATTTTTATTCTTAAGAGAAGCTTATTTTGGTCAATTGGGTCTTGTCAGCGCCTTAATCCTAATGTCAACTCCGCAGTCTTCAGAAGCAATTTGATACGGTCAGCTACGACCCTAGCTCGATTTTTCATATGATTATATGATGGGAGCCCGAATGCGGAATAATGAGAAAAACAGAACAGCGTACTGTGAACTGACGAAATGTGTGTGTGCTGTTACCTATTTGTATATCTCTGCCTAACTCTTCGGGGAATACAGGGGTAATGATATGTTATGTTCAGAACAAAGTAAGTACATTCGTGGTTATTGAGAGATAACGATAATGAGGTCTGAGGCAAATTATCGGAGGCGCCATCTGGAATTTTAATTTTGATCTGAATTTTGTAATCAACGACCTCGAAAACCATGAAAATGGCACCCATGTCGGAACTAAATAAATCAAAACTAAAAAAGACAAAATTTGAACCAAATGTATCTGGTAGAATTTGCGTGATGCTTGAACATACATTCAGACAAGACAAAAATTCTAAAACTATATTTTTAGCAACTATATTTTTACAATCGATTCCAGACCTCGTAGCAATTACTTTTTCAAAAATATTCAATGTACAATTTTGACTTCGCTACGATTTTATTATATGTATAGATGAACTTATGTTACGTGAAGAGGCTTTTGCAGTTAGTATGGTTCATGTGCCAGTGAAAAAATCAAAAAGTAATCGGAGATTTTTTCATAAACGAGATCCTTACTGAAGCGACAGAGCCCAAAAAAATATCTTAATTCTTCTAATTTTCACAGGTATTTTGTTACGACTATGCTTTGATGTTTTTTTTATTTAATATTTACTGGTGCCTTTTGTGTTCGGTGGTATTTTGTAATATTGGAAATCGAAGTAGGTTTCTTATTGAAAGGACTTTTTTTTTCTAATAAAAGTCGTTCATTGACAATATGGCCTGAGCTACAGTAGAGGATCCAAATGTAACGGTGGGTATGTTGACTTGGGACAAAAGTAGAACAGTTTGTATCGCAAAGTACACAACCCGATCGTACGAGGTCCTTTTTCGGGATTTAGGGATTTTGTCATGTATATTTAAACAGAGTCCATTAAAAACTTCATCTAATACTTTTTGTTACAATACCTTTTGTATTGATAAGAAGGATACTAATTTGCCTTCTACTATATTCATTTTGGTGGCCAAACTTATGTAATCAAATTAAAGTGTACATAAAAAAATCTTAGGATATACTTAGTAAAAGTTTTGCGAGTTCAAGATGTTCAGGAATCACATAACATAATCTCGTCGGGTATTCCTTAGAGGACGTTGTAATACAATGCAAGATGGAAGTTAGGTGCTGATTAATTCATGGCACTTAAGGAAAATTCAGTTCAACAAAGTTATTATGCAAAGTTCATTTAGTTTAAGTACTCAAAGTTTCTGTAGCGGCGTTTCATTATGCACACATTAGATGAAACTTCTAGCACAGTTTTCGGAGAGCTACGTGTGTCCTTCGTAGGTACCTGGGTGACAAAATTGGCATAGCATAAATTTTTTCGTGTCGGTGTGATTGTATTTCAATTGACTTATTGTCACTTTACCGCAAAGGCAATTTGCATCAGGTACCAATTTCATTAATATTACGGTTGTGACAGCCGTTTAGTATTTTCGCCATTTTAGTAGCTTTTGAATATCTTAAAAGTACATCTGTATGTACTTGATATTCAAAAGCTACTTCAAAGTAATTGACGAAATTAATAACTGAAGTTAGCAGATATGAGTCCATCTATGTACATTTCTGTGCTTGAAGTATTCAATAAATAAATATGCTTGATAGCAAAAACCTAACCTACCTCAATCATAAAACTAGTATTTAGTGTTGCGGAATAAAAAAAAATAATATTACAGTACTGACTACATACCTACAGTTTTTAACTTTTTTGTACAAATCAGTGTACACATTTATGGAAAAGGTAGCTGGTACATGCTAGGATTACCTTATAGACGAATGAATGTTACATTTTGATTTGCTCGCAATTCATAATACTTGCAATTTAGATCGGGCTTTTACAGTATCATAATATTGAAATGTAGCTACATAGGATTAAACTCTCCTTTCAGAAGCCTGTACTGGGAGTAATGGCGAAATAGTGAGTTGATATTGCCAATTAGAAACAGCTTATAAGCTCAATAGACTCGCTTTTCAAATGATTTATAGTTTACTATAAAACGGCTGAAAACGAAAGGTCTTGTACAAAATTGTAAAAATCTGGGATTTAATAATAATTGTAACGTTGTGGTCTAGGGGGCCATGTTTGGGGTGCGTGCAGAAAACCTCCTCGTGTGCCTGATAGCTGCTGGTTCCCTGTGAATACGTTCGGGGGAAAGAGCAGTCGTCGGGCCGGTGCATCCTGGGCACGGCCAATAGTCTCTCCATGTTTCGGAGAGGGTATTGACTGTGGCGAATTTCTGCGTGGCGGGGAGCTTCATGCTCGATCGTCGGTCGTCCACTCCCCCCTCTGCTTACAGAGGGCAGGTCGAGTGGGCGCAGAGAGGCGAGGCGGAAGGGAAGGTCCGCGAAGGTCCAATATGGGCCGACGTTTGTCCTCGTGTCACTCTAATCCAAACAGAGGACATAGGGGAGAAGCAAGGGCGGCGCTCGTTGTGCACTCACCCTGCCAGCGAGCTAGCAGTGGGAGAATTGATTCTCCTGATTGCAACCGTCGAAATCGTAATCTGTAAAGAGATCGCAGTCATGTTTTGTGACTTGGAACGGGACGAGGATCTTGGCTTGGTCGCCCGGATCGCGAGGAAGATAACCTCTATAAACAATTCCTCTAATATCAAGTTTTGGTGAGCGGCGAGAATATGAATGGCTGAGGAGTAGTGTCATCTGCAACTTCGTAGTTGTAGGTGGCGCATCAGTCGTTAGCGCACCCCCAGCCAGGGTACCAGTCGACCCCCTGGTTGGGTTTTAAATGCACACTTACCTAGGGACAGGAAGTCAATCTAGGTGGACTGAATAGATCCCCACACTCGTGGGAACAATATGGAAACATTTTTAAAAAATAAAAAAAACAAACGGACGTCACGAGGAGGAGAACGATGCGGGGTCGGAATCCGACGCTGCATCCGGCGCAAAGAGCTCCGGGAGCTCAAAGCGCAAAGAGCAAGCCGAGAAGCTCGCCATGGAGAGGCCCCTCTCTGAGGTTTCCGGCGGGGGGCCGGACGCCGCTGGCTCCAATTCAGAGCGTGTGGCTGGGTTTGCAGAGGTCGTGGCCGCGGCGATCAAGGCTGTATCCGTTAAGAGGCTCAGGTCCTCTAAGGATCAGGCCATAGCCGCGGCCACGGCCTCTATTGTGGCGGTAGCGGAGGCCCTCCACGTCGGGCCTCCTCCGTACGGCATGTCAGAGATGCGGGCGGAGGTCGCCCGCTTGGCAGCCGCCATGGAGCTTCTCCGAAAGGAGAATGAGAAGCTCCGAGCGGACCTGGCTGGGCTCCGAGGATCCGGCCCCCAGATGGAGCCGCAAGGGGGGCAGAAGCAGGGACAGGGACGGCCCGTGTCTGTGGAGGACTGGGTTCTGACCCTGGTGCGGCAGGAAATGGCTTCTCTGCGGAGTCGTTTCTCCGCCCTGGAGGCCATCGTCCTGCGCCCCCCGTTGGCGGCGAGCCAGCCGGCCTCGGGCAAGCAGAAGCCCGCCTCATACTCGGCTGCCGCGGGTACCACGACCAAACCGGGGTAGTCGGGACAGACCAAGGGCGCGGCGAAAGCGCAGGTGGCGAAGGCTCCAGCCCCAGCAGCGAGAGCTCCAGCCCAGGTGAAGAGGGCTCCGGCCTTGGCGGCGAGGGCATCGGCCCTGGTGGTAAGACGGCCGCCGCCGCCTCCTGAATCTTTTCCGGCCGATGCCGAATGGCAAGTGGCCGGGGAGAAGAAATAGGCGGTTAAGGCAAAAAGGGCAGTCAATAAGAGGGAAAGGCGGCAGCGGCGCAAGGAGCGTACCACCACGGCTAGGCTCCACGCCCCGAATTCTGCAGCTGTAGTGATCACACTACAGCCGGATGCGGAAAAGAAGGGCGTGTCCTATAAGATGGTCCTTGAAAAGGTGGGTGAGGTGGTGCGCCTCGAGGAGCTCGGCGCAGCAAAAGGCCTCAAAATTAAAATTACGGCGACTGGGGCCCGAATGGTGCAGGTCTCCGGTGCGGCTAACGGCCCGGCCGCTGACGCCCTGGCCGAAAGGCTTAGGGCGTCACTAATCGTCATGCGGACGAGGTCCGAGTATCCAGGCCCACCAAGTAAGCTAGCATGCGCATCATGGGCCTGGACGACTCCGCAACCGATGAAAAGGTGGTCGCCGCAGTGGTTAGGACCGGGGAGTGCTCTGCCGAGCAGGTGAGGGCAGGCACCATCCGTCCTGACCCCATGACTGCAAACCGTTATGGTGAGCTGCCCCATGTCGGCGGCCAGGAAAATTGCCGGGGAGGGCCAACGGCTATTGGTGGGCTGGGTTTCGCGCAGGCGAAACTGCTGGAACCCAGACCTCTGAGGTGCTTCCGCTGCCAGGTGAGCAACCACGTGCAAGCGAATTGCACCTCGGAGGTGGACCGCAGCGGTCTTTGCTACCGCTGTGGTCTGCCCGGGCACAAGGCCGGCTCGTGCAATGCCACGCCGCACTGAGCCGTATGTGCGGCGATTGGCAAGCCGGCCGAGCACCAGATGGGGGAAAGGCCAGCGCCCCACCCGCCAAAGCCGGGGCCAGAGGCAAGCCCTCCGCCACCGCCGACACTACCGCAGCCGCCACCACTGCCACCTCCGCTGCCGCCTCCAACACCGCCGTCGCGCCGTCGCCGGCGTGGCCGCTGCGGTGGAACCCTCTCAGGGGGCTGGGAAGGAGGCTCAAGAAGGGGCTGACATGAGTGCCAATAATGGCCCTATTACGCCTCCTCCAGGCGAACATCAACCACTGCGCCACCGCTCAGGATCTGTTGCTCCAGAGCATGGCGCAGTGGTCGATTAACATCGCCGTGGTCGCTGAGCCATACTTCGTCCCGCCCAGGGATGACTGGGTGGAGGACATGAGCGGCTCAGTGACCCTAATTTCGTGGGCCGCCGCCGGTACTCCGTCCCTCGAGGCCGTCAAGAGAGGACGGGGTTGCGTAACAGCACGGTTCGGGGAGATTGTCGTAGTGGGGGTCTACTTCTCTCCGAACCGAACTCTTGCCGAGTTCCACAACTCCCTTGCGGAGTTGAGAGACGTCGTCATCGGGTTTGGTTCCCTCCCCGTGTTCGTCCTCGGGGACTTCAATGCCAAGAATTTGGCTTGGGGTTCCCGGTTAACGGACTCATGGGGCAGGATGGTGGAGGACTGGGCTCTGGAGACAGGCCTGGTCGTCCTCAACCGGGGTTCTGTCCCCACGTGTGTGCGAATGCGGGGTGAATCAGTGGTGGACATCTCGTTCGCCAGCCCCGCTCTGTCGCCGCGTGTAGTTGATTGGCGCGTCATGGAGGGTGTGGAGACCTACTCCGATCACCGGTATATCCGGTTTGACGTCTCCGCCCAGACCTCGACCGCGCCGGTCCGACGGGCTCCGAGTGGTCCGCGGTGGGCGCTGAAGCAGCTGGACAGGGAGCTCCTCCTGGAAGCCTCGACCGTGCAGGCCTGGGTGTCACCACCGGACAGGCCTGCTGACATCAACGACGAGGCGGAGTGGTTCCGGGAGGCCATGTCCGACATATGTGACGTGGCAATGCCCCGGGTCCAGCCTGGACGTGCCTCGCGCCAGGTGTACTGGTGGTCACAGGAGCTGACGGCTCCGCGCACTGCGTGCGTGGCTGCGCGATGCCGGTACACCAGGCACCGCAGGCTCCGTATCAAACCTCCGGATACGGAAACAATTCAGGCGGAGCTATACAGAGCGGCGAAGACCACCCTCCAAGCGGAGATCCCGCCGGCCAGGAGATTGGCCCGCGAGGAGTCGCTGGGGACTCTGGACAGAGACTTGTGGGGACGCCCGTACAAAGCGGTGCGGGATAAACTCCGCCCATGGGCTCCCCCGCTGACGCAGAGTCTCCGGCCCCAGCTTGTGGAGGGCGTGGTGAGCGCTCTGTTCCCATCGCGAGGGGAACACAGCTCCCCGCCCATGGCTTCGCCTACTACGGTGCCCGATGCGGACCACACCGCCGACGACGACGACCACGACGATGCTCCGGAGGTGACAGAGGCAATGCCCCGGGAGAGCGGCGGTACGCAGGCTTAATGCCAAAAATACCGCCCCAAGACCCGACGGCTTACCTGGGAAGGCCCGAGTCCTGGCCTTGGAGGCTCTTGGGCCTCGACTTAGGGGACTCCTAAGCGCATGCTTAGAGAGGGGCCAGTTCCCACTTCATTGGAAGATGGGGAAACTGGTCCTCATAAAGAAGGCAGGGCGCACTGCGGACTCTCCGTACGCTTATCGGCCCATCGTGCTGCTCAACGAGGCGGACAAGCTCTTTAAAAGAGTCATTGCAGACCGCCTTGTCGGCCAGCTGGTGCGAGTGGGGCCGGATTTGGCGGAGAGCCAATTTGGTTTCCGCAGAGGGCGCTCTACGGTGGACGTCGTTGTCATCTTGGCAGTGTCTCTAGACATCGCCAATGCCTTTAATACCCTGCCCTGGAGTTGCATCAGGGAGGCACTTCGGTACCACCGGATTCCGCCCTACCTCTGTCGTGTGGTTGAGGCCTATCTGACGGACAGGGCCGTCGTCTACCCCGGTCAGCAGGGAGTGTGGAACCGGCAAGAGATGTCGTGCGGCGTCCCACGGGGATCGGTCCTGGGGCCGCATCTGTGGGACATCGGATACGACTGGGTGCTGCGCGCCGACCTCCCTAGCGGCGTCAGCGTAGTGTGCTACGCTGACGACACATTGGTGCTGGCGCTGGGGAAGTCGCACCAGGCGGCGGCCGAATCAGCGGCACGCGGGGTTGCGACAATCGTTGAAAGGATCCGGCAATTGGGACTCGAGGTGGCCCTGCACATGTCCGAGGCCATGTGTTTTCATGGTCCTCGGAACGCGCCACCGTTGGGGTCCCAAATAACGGTAGGAGGGGTTTCCATCGGCGTCGAGTCGACGATGAAGTACCTGGAACTCGTCCTCGACAACCGGTGCAACTTCGTGGAGCATTTCCGACGTTTGGCTCCCAAACTGGAGCGGGCGGGCGCTGCATTGAAGCGGCTTATGCCCAATCTAGGGGGTCCAAACGCCTCCTGCCGGAGGCTCTACGCGGGGGTCGTGCGGTCCATGGCCCTCTACGGGGCGCCTGTTTGAGCGCGCTCTCTGGCGCTGCGGCCAGCCCGCCGGTAGAGCGTGGCCCAAAGGGTCATGGCCATCCGCATGGTCCGGGGATACCGCACGGTCTCCTGTGAGGCAGCGAGCCTCCTTGCCGGATTGCCGCTATGGGATCTGGAGGCAAAAGTCCTCGCGCACGTATGGGAGTGCGAAACGCCGGGGCGTAACTCCGGTGCCCGAGAAATCGCGGTACAGCGGACGGAGCTCCGGCGGGATCTCATGGCGACATGGAGAGTACGGTTGTCGCAACCCAGTGCTGGGCACGCCACGATTGCGGTGATAACTCCTTGAGGAGTGGCTAGAGAGGCGCCACGGCGTCCTCACCTTCCGCCTGACGCAGGTTCTCACCGGACACGGCAGCTTTAGGAGGTTCCTGTGTCGGATAAGGCGAGTGGAAACGCCCGGGTGTCACCACTGTGTGTATCGCCCGGAGGACACGGTGGAGCATACGGTGGAGGTCTGTCCAGCTTGGGCACCGCCGTGTCCTCTTGGAGGCGATCGGCGGCAAAGATCTCTCGCGTTCGGCCCTGGTTCAGGCCATGGTACGGAGCGAGAGGGCACAGCCGTCACCTCCTTCTGCGAAGCAGTAATGCTCGCGAAGGAGGAGGCGGGACGGTTGAGGGAAAGGCAAATTTTGCGCCCTGTCGCCCCTAGTCGCCGCAGGAGACGCCCTGGGCGTCGGGAATTCCGGGCGGATTTCCGGCCACCGTAGGCGTGGGCTTGCGGACGGTGAGCAATGGTTAGCTCACCGTCCGGTAAGGACCAGGCCCGGGTCGACGGTGCGTCGTATTCCACGCGCGCCTCAAAGAGATGTCGTCAGCACAATGTAGGTGTCCACTAGGGCCGATGCCTGCCGGGGTCGCGGGAAGGTACTAATGGGTCACCGAGGCCCCCGGCAACACAGGCAACACGAAGGAATATGGGTGGGTTTTAGTCGGTAAGAGTCTGACACACCCTCCCGCTCCGCCCAGAGCGGGAGAAGTTATTTGATGATTTCCCATCAAAAAAAAAAGGGGCGCCAAATTTGTTAAAAAATAATTTCTCGTGAATGTCTAAAAAAATATCTTCCAGTTCTTGGGAATTCGTAATAGCTTTTTAACCCGCGATGAAAAAGAGGAGTGTTAGTCCGTAGTGTGTATCTGTGTGTCTGTCTCTGGCATCATAGCTCCTGAACAGAAGAAACCGATTTTGTTTTTCATCACTAGAGAAAACTATTTCGTCATAAACCTGATATGAGCGTCCTAAAGCCTGCGCAATTGGGTTTCTCACTGAGTGAATATAATAGATTTTGATTTAATAAGATATTTTAATGAAAGTGGAGAGACTCAAGTACAATAGGTAAACAAAAGTTCGAAAATAATCAATCACAATGTCAAGTAACACGTTAAAACGTTCCACAGTAGTAAAGTTTAATACCTAGTTACCTACAAGTTGTACTAAAGTTTAATACCTACTGTTTTAAACTATATGGGACACCTGTTCTTGTTTCACAATTTCAAATTTGGTCTCATAGGTTATTCATTCAGTTTGATGGTCTAAACCACCTCTTAAAGGTGAACGGCAGATTTCGTACCCATTACTTTTTTGTTGTTTTGTTATAGAATTTGTACCACATATTAAGGCAACTGAGTCATTTATTTTCATGTAAGTGTATATTCGGATTAATTAATAATATAAACAAAAAGATTTTAATAACTACGCGTTAGTCGTAAACTAAACGCAGTTATGTTGGTATTTAAGCTATGCTTGCCATGAGGGTATTACCCGACCTGCCCCTTCTTAGATGAAGTAATATCAATAATTAATTAATTATAAATAAAATAAAGGTACTTAAAAAAAACTATTAACGGTATTGTTTTATTTACCTACACTCAAAACCCCATCAGGACTTTATCATTATCAAACTGTTGCAGTCAGCTGCTGGACATAGGTATCTCCTAATGCACTCCGCTGAGTAGGTACGATCCTCATCTCAATTTACCTACTTGATAGTAAGTAAAACACTATCAAAATAGCGACAACCAATCTAGAACATATACTTTATTACCGAAACAATGTTTATGTGCCATTATGTAACAATCTATATTGGTACAGTAGTACATAAACCTTAAAAATAAAACTGGTTATAACTTTTACCTCCCTAGTTCTAAAAATCCAAGAATTTTAAAAGGGCTTGTCTATCATATTAACTACCAATTAAAACAAAAAATATCCCAAAACACGAAATTTTGTTAGCGGTACGAAATTCCCATACAAGCCTGGGTTAATTTTGAAACACCTTATATATTATGTCGCTTGTATTTTATTTTTAAACTGGTAGGGTTTTATGAACTTTTTCCACAAATCCCCATTATGAGCTCTATGAAATAAATGATAAATGATTTATTTTCTTTAAGTAGGTTTGTACAAACACTTTTTCACGTCAATCATATTTTTAAAATAAAGCTAGATGAGGTCGGCGTTTCCTATCTGAGTACTCTGAGAAGAAAGGCCGAAACAAACTCAGAGGTCACAGTCTCCTTTAAAGTTCAGACATAATCTTGGTTAGATCTTAGATCATGTAAAGGCCATGTAGATTGGTGTCTGAAATGGTCCTTTTGAGGAAAGAACCACACAGATTGAGTGGACATGTCCCAGCCAGTGCACGCATTTGTCAGAAATCGTGCAACTCAACTCAGAACTTAAGGAACTCAACGATGCGATGAAAAATACCAAAGAAAGAACATTTGTTAGGCCGCATAAATTACGCAAACTACCAGACCATGGTTGAAAAAAAAAACAACAATGACCCACATAGTCTTCACATTCACAATAATTGAAAACAATATAATACTTTACAAGTAAATATTAAATTCCACACAATATATTAAACTCCACAAAGTAAATGTGTCATTGTGTATATAAATAAAATAAAAGATTCAGTATGCAATAATTGGAGCAGCTCAATCCCATGCCTTTATGTCCTCAATATAATCTTTAACGGTATAAAAGGCTTCCTGGCACAAATTACTTTTAATAAATGATTTGAATTTATTAATGCTTAGATCTTGAACGTGGCTTGGAAGTTTATTATAAAAACGTATACATTGACATCTGAATGAGCTACCTATTTTCTTGAACCTTGTTGTAGGTACAAAAAAATTGTGTTTGTTCCTAGTATATAAATACTAGGAACAAACACAATTTTTTTATATTGATGAGAATTATGGATATCACTGTATTTTTTAAACAATTTTATGTTTTTATGGGCATATAAATGATTTTTAAAAATATACTGAGAGGGCACGGTCATTACATTAATCTCCTTAAATTTCGCTCTGAGAGAGTGTCTCGGACTTAATTAACAAATTGATCGAACAGCTCTTTTCTGCAAAACGTACACTAAACGGGCTGTCTCTATATCAGTTAAATTACGATTTTTTCTAACAGCGTATGTTGCGGAACTTAGCTTTTTCGACAATTTATCTATATGTAAACCCCACTGAAGCTTAGCATCCAAAGTTAAGCCCAAGAATACTGTGCTATCTTCTGGATTCAATTCTTCGCCCTTTATCAACAAATTAGTTTTCACCTGCCTAACGCGAGGTAGCGTAAACTTAATGCATTTGGTTTTTTTTTTTACATTAAGAAGTAATTTATTCACACACACATTATACTATAAGAAGTAAATTATTAACACACACACAATATGTCCTAAAAGTTCAACAACGGCATCAGTAGTCGAACGACCCCTTGTAAAACCGAACTGTTTATTGTGCAATAATTTATGTTTATTAAAAAACATTTGTAATTGGACTAAAATTATTTTTTCAAAAATTTTACTAAAGGTAGTACTGAATTAGGTCTATAATCGGTGGGGTCTGATGTACTACCTGATTTAAACAAAGGTATTATTTTACTATTTTTCATAAGGTCAGGAAACTCCCCACAGTCAATGCAATTATTAAAGATAAGAGATAAAGTAGGTGCTACAATGTCAATAATTGACTTAGCAACTTCTACAGAATTACCCCACAGATCTGCAATCTTTTTTACATTTAAAGTGTGAAAGGTTTTAATTATATCTCTACAGGTAATATGTTGAACATTAAATTCCGAAACGCCAACATTAACATTTTCGTTGAGCAACAGAAGGTGATGAGTTTAGGGATTTAGTAGTTGAAACGGGAATATATGAAAATAAATTTTCAAAGGCCGCGGCGACTTGCGGGTCTGATTTACATTTTCGTTGAGCAACAGAAGGTGATGAGTTTAGGGATTTAGTAGTTGAAACGGAAATATATGAAAATAAATTTTCAAAGGCCGCGGCGACTTGCGGGTCTGATTTTATTATGTTGTCATTAATTGACAGGCTATAGTCAGTATTTCCGTTACTAGACCTTCCCGTTTCACTATTAATAATATTCCAAGTCGTTTTGATTACATTACTACTATTTTTAATCTTCGAACTCAAATGACGCGACTTGGCCATACAACAAACTTTTTAAAATAATTTTGAATAGTTTTTAACATATAAATTAAAATCAGCAGTGTTTATGTATGTCCTTTCATTGTACAGCTCATAAAGCCGTTTTCTACTTTTATGAATACCAAAGTTAGTCCAATCACTGAAAATTGCGTTATTATTAATCGATATAGTCTTGGGAATAAAAATGGAATGAAAGTGTTTACAGTATATATTAAAGAAATCATCATATAGATGATTAGGATCAGCAGGAATAGACAAAACTGGTAATTTATTAATGAGTTTAACTTTAAAAGCTTCCAAGCGACTTGCAGTTTTGGGGTTAGCAATGATATCTTTTAGCCACTTTGTTGTTTTGTTTTTGAATAGTAATCTTTTGCCCACAATGATCTGAGTCTAGTAAATTTATAATTTATTTGTGGCTTGGTATAATATCTGTATAAATATTATCTAGGCATGTGGCACTCGTAGGGGTTATTCTTTGGGCACGCTACAATTGCGGCGATAATTCCCCTCTTTGAGGAGTGGCTAGAGAGACGCCACGGCGTCCTCACCTTCCGTCTGACGCAGGTCCTCACCGGACACGGCAGCTTCGGGAGGTTCCTGTGTCAGATAAGGCGGAAGGATATGCCTGGCTGTCACCACTGTGTGGATCCCCCGGAGGACAGAGCACCGCCGTGTCCTCGTGGAGGCGATCAGCGGCAGAGATCTCTCGCGTCCGGCCCAGGGGTTATTCTTGTGGGCTCTAGAAATAGATTTACAAGATTGTAGGACTGAAACAGACTTTTTATTTTACTACAAGAACCTGAGTTGTCAAATAAATTAACATTAAAAAAACCACAAGTGATAATAGACTTGTTTGAGTTACAAACCTTGTGTATCACTTCATCCATTACCTTTTCAGCATAAGCAGTCATACAATCCTGAAGGGGGTCTGTACACACTTAATACAATAAACTGCTCCAATTCTATACAGGCTATGATGTTTTAGTTGCGTGTGAGGTGCTTCTTGAGGTAACTAATAAAAGTCGATTGTAGTTCTGATGGTTCTTGGTATCTGGTAAGGTTCTTGGTATCTGGTAAGGTTTGTGGTTCCTTGGTACTTGTGTCACTACATTACTCCCCCCTAAGTGAAACGTACGTTCGGTTTCACTGTGCGGCCGGTTCTAGTGACGTAGGTATGTTTCTTACTCGCTGCGGTCGGTGTAGGCGGTTCGGTTGTTGCGTTGTGTTGACCTTGAGTCGGCGTATGCGTCGGAGATGACGACAAGCTTGATGTTTCTGTGTCTTCATTGTACATGTACGCCGGCTTCAATCTGTCGACTGATATAATGGCGGTGCGAAGAGGTAACCGCAACGTAAACAACTTCCCGTCTTCACTGCGTTGTAATACTTCGAACGGGCCGTCGTAAGGTGGTGTGAGTGGGCGCCGCACAGTGTCGTTACGTACGAACACATGCGTACACGTAGCGAGGTCCTTGTACACGAATGTGTTCGTGTTTGATGTGTGCGTTCTTCTTACCGGCGATAGCGAGGTCATTGTTTCGCTCAGCTGTCGAACGAATTCGGCGTCTTCAATTTTCGGCGTTGTAGGCACGAAGAAGTCGGACGGAATACGTAATGTGGTACCGTACGTCATTAGGGCTGCGCTGACGGAGGTGTCTTCACGAAGTGCGGTACGTAGTCCTAGAAGAACTGTGGGTAATTCCTCGCTCCAGCGTGTTGCGGCTGCTCTCGCCATCAGTGCGGCCTTTAGTGAGCGGTGCCATCGCTCGACTTGACCGTTCGCTTGCGGGTGAAATGCAGTGGTGCGAATGCGTGTGATACCGAACTTCTTCATCAGTGATGTGAATAGCGCAGATTCAAACTGTCGTCCTTGATCCGTTGTGAGCCGTAGCGGGCATCCGAAACGTGAAATCCACCCGTCGTACACGGCTTTTGCTACTGTCTCGGCGGTGATGTCATGTGTGGGTATCGCTTCGGGCCACTTGGTGTAACGATCTATCATCGTGACGAGGTATCTGTAGTCACCTGAGGGAGGTAGTGGTCCGACGATGTCAACGTGTATGTGTTCGAAGCGTGCTGATTCTTGAAATTCACTGAGCGGGCTCTTCACGTGTCGTTGAACTTTCGCGCGTTGACAGCTGATACAAGACTTCGCCCACGTAGCTACGTCTTTGTTCATGGAAGGCCAGAAGTATTTTGTTGCGATAATTTTTCTTGACGTTCGAACTCCGGGGTGACTCAAATCGTGTTGCGCTTTGAAGGCGGCAAAACGGTAGGTCGGCGGTACATACGGTCGAATGTTGTTTGTTGACGTTTCGCACAGTATCGGCCGCTGAACTCCAGGTATAGCTATGCGGGTGAACTTGAGTTTGGGGTTGTTCAGACACGACTGCAGTTCGGAGTCGTTTTCATATTCTTGAATAAGTTGGTTGTAGTCAATTGTCGAGTTCAGTAGTTCGATTTCTTCGATTCGTGATAACGCGTCAGCTGCTTCGTTCTTATCGCCGTGAATATACTTTATGATTGAGCAGAACTGGCTTATGTAGTGAAGTTGTCTCTCTCTTCTCGGTGTATCACTGCTGTTCGGCGTTCTTGTCAGTGCGTACGTAAGAGGTTTGTGATCCGTGAATATTGTGAGATCGTTGCCTTCTATTAGCCGACGTAGATGTTGCACAGCGGTGTACATTGCTAATAATTCGCGATCGTACACGCTGTAGCGTCGCTGCGTCTCGCTCATAGTTTTTGAATAGAATGCGAGAGGTTTCCACACGTTGTCGATTTTCTGTTGCAGGACGGCACCGATGCTAGTATTCGATGCGTCGGTAAACAAACACAGCGGTGCGTTGAGTATCGGGTGCGTTAGCGTGGTTGCCTCGAGTATGCTTTGGCGGCATGTCTCAAATGCTTCTTCGGCTTCCGGCGTCCAGGTGATTGGTGATTTGTCGTTCTTTTTGCTATTATGAAGGTATTTGTTGAGTAGGTTTTGATGTTCGGCTTGATGAGGTAGCCAGCTGCGGTAAAAGTTTATCATGCCCAAAAATCTTCGTAGTTCTTGTATTGTTGTTGGTTTTGGATAGTTAAGTATGGCTTCGATGCGATCTTGTGTGGGTTTGATTCCATCCTGCGTAACTTCGTATCCGAGAAACTGTATTTTGTTCGTGCCGAACTCGCATTTTTGAATGTTGAGGGTAATTCCGTACTTATTCAATCGCTCGAGTACTTGATGTAAGTGGTGCTGATGTTCTTCTTCATTATTCGAGTAGATGAGCAAATCGTCGACGAAACAATATACGATGTTGTCGAGTCCGCGTAGTACTTCATGCATGAATCGTTGGAATGTTTGGCCTGAGTTGCGTAGGCCAAACGGCATGCAGGTAAACTCAAAGAGACCGAATGGTGTTATAATGGCGGTCTTCGCAGCGTCTTCTTCTTCGTTTGGTATGGAATAATAGGCCATTTTCATATCGAGTTTTGAAAAGATTTTCTTCCCGTGTAATTGGTACGTAAAGTCTTGCATTCTCGGAATTGGGTAGCGGTCGGGTATTGTCACAGCGTTTAGTCTTCGGTAGTCTCCGCATACACGTAGTGAGCCATCTTTTTTCTTAACAACGTGTAATGGACTGGCCCATGGGCTTTTCGATGGTTTACAAATACCCATGTCCATCATCTTCTCGAACTCTAGTTTTGCTGCGTTGTACTTGTCGGGAGGAAGTGGGCGTGGCCTTGAGTAAATCGGTTGGCCTGTTGTTTCGATGTGATGTTTCACGTCGTGTTTTGCGGGAGTCTTGAGTGAGATTGGTCGCAAAACGTCTGGATACTGTTTCAATATGTCGTGGTATACGTGGTTGCGGTCGATTAAATAGACGATTTCTTCTGTAGCTTGAATTTTTACGGCGTTTACTGTGATGTTGGTAACGCGGTCGATGAGTTTCCTTTGATGCAAGTCGACTAGTAACTTGTGATGTACGAGGAAGTCTGCGCCCAGTATCGATGTCTTGATGTCGGCGACGACGAATGTCCATTTGAAGCTTCTACGTAAACCTAAGTTGAGTTCGAGTGTACGTTCTCCGTAGGTACGTATCTGTGTGCCGTTTGCTGCGAATAGTTTGTAGGTACTGTCTGCTGGTCTTGCATATTTCGTGTTTCTTGCTGCTAAAACTGATATGTCGGCTCCGGTGTCGACAAGGAACTTTTCTCGATTCTTGGTATCGATGATGCAGAGGCGGTGGCTTCGTTGGCTTACATCGACTTCCGCCACAGTCGACGTACGTTCTAGTTTTCCTTCTTGATTTTCGAACAAGGTGATTCGCATTTGCGTGCATTGTCACCAAATCGGTAGTGATAATAACACAGCCAATCAGCGTCGCCCGGTTTGCTTGATCCGCGGGAATTTTGGCGCGAATTGCTGCGTCGGCGCGAAGATGACGGGTAGCGGTAACGGGGACGAGAGTCGCGCTGTTGTTGGCTGGTGCGTAGCCCGGCGATTTCGAGCGATAACTTTTCTATTTGTTTTGACAGCATTTGTACCTCCAAATTCATGATGGCTGACGGTGAGTGATGATTTCCGCAGCTTGACGTATTTGCTGTGGTGATTGCGGCGACTGATGCTGGTTCGTAGTGCTCCATAATTTTGTCGGCCATTGCAGCTAGGACATCAAGCGTGGATTCCGTGTTCACTGAGATAATGGCGCGAATTTGCGTGGGCAGCTGATTGAGCCACATGACTTTGAGTGCTTCGTCTGACATTAATTTGCCGTTCAAATCGCGCATCTTGCGGAGTAACTGGCTAGGTTTCTGATCGCCGAGTTCGAGTCCAGCAAGTAATTTCTGTAGCTGGCGTTGGTCCGATTCTTGATACGTTGATATTAGCCTGTTCTTCAGTGTGCTGTATTTGCCCGTAGTCGGTGGGCTCAAGATTATGTCGCTGACCTGTTCTATGTCGCTATATCCCAGGAGTGGAACGACGAGGTTGAATTTTTGGTCTTCACTGATTTTGCTGGCGGCTATGGCGGTTTCGAATTGCGCGAACCATAGCCGCGGATTTTGACGATAAAATGGTGGCAAACGCGCAGGCAGCGATACGGCGGCAACGTTGCTGTTGTCTGTTGAGATGCCGTGGGCGTCGCAAAATTCTTCAACTTTTTCCTTCGACTTTTCAACCAGATTTGCGGTTCTCGGGGTTCGGGGTTCGGGGTCACGTCGGGGTCACCAGTTTAGTTGCGTGTGAGGTGCTTCTTGAGGTAACTAATAAAAGTCGATTGTAGTTCTGATGGTTCTTGGTATCTGGTAAGGTTCTTGGTATCTGGTAAGGTTTGTGGTTCCTTGGTACTTGTGTCACTACAATGTCAATGGAGATTAGATCTGATTAGATTTGAAGAAAAGATCACAAATCCGATTGATGGGGAATGTCAATGGGGATTAGTGGAATAACCAATATTTTAATCCGTTTTACAATAGACGTCCAAGGCTTGTCGAGGCCTGTCGCGGTCAATACCAAGCATTCCCACCACAGACCTCATCGGATCGACGGTTCCCACGGCCTGTCGGCCTGGCCTGGCGCGATCTGGCCTGTGAGAAAGCGGGCCGTGGGACCGCAGCATTCGAATCTCCATTATTATATTAATTTTATAAATAACTCTTTTTAGGAACCACAGGGTTTATCCTGCACCTACCGTCAAAATGTTTTATCAAAGTGCCCAGAATTGGTGGGTACACGTATTTTTATAGTCTCCCACGTACACTATTGCTGCCATTTTAAACCAATCGCAGATTGTCGTAAATTATTGTTTAATAATTTCTAATTTAGGTAATAATTAACAGTTCTTAAGTAGTGGAACTAATTTAAAATTGTATAAGATAATTTAGCAATTTATTATGTACAGTCAGCACGTCAAGTTACTATAAACTGTCAAATTTCTCACTCTATTTTGAACTTAAGTATGAACATTTTAAGGTTTGAAATCCTTTGGAGAAATTTGACAGTTTGTGGTAACTTGATGTACTAGCTACTGAACTTATTTGTAATCGAAAAATAAAATCTGACAAGTTATTAACATCAACTCTCAAAGTTCTGAGAAACATTAACATTTGTTTTGGTTAATCAAAAATCACAAATCATAACTTATGGGAAATATAATGTTCGTCTAGAATCGTTGTTTATGATAATAGTTTTTTAAATCACAATGAAAACAATTTTTAAAGAACAACTTATACATCGAAATAGCAAAGTATAAAATCAAAGAAATATTTCAAGTACAATCTAAAAATGTGTTACCATTATATTTTAGGTGAAAGTAAAATCAAATCACAGATCACAGGTTTCGTTCGAAATTGATTGTTTGTCTAGAAATACTCCGATAGTTTAGAAAAATAATTAAATAAAAGATTCTACATTATTCCGACACATTAAGTAAGTTAGCCTACTAAAAAGTAACCTAATTAGAAAGAAGAAAGGTCGCGATACGTCCGTTTCTGTCGAACTTTAAGGCTCTCACAGACAGATGCAACACGACAGCGCGACGCCATTCTTGTAGAACAATTTCTATGAAAACTTCATGGAAATTGTTCTACCAGAATCGCGTCGAGCCTGTCTGCGGGAGCCTTTAATCTGTAGATAGGTTCAGTATTTTAGCAACTAACTCAGTGCAGTGTATACAGAAGCTTTCTTAATAACCCCTCTCCTCTAGATAGATATCTAAATTCTGACGACTGAAATCAGCCAAGTGGAATAAAGGCTCGTGCAGACTGGCGCGACTGGTCGCGCGACGCGACACCGATAGAATAATTTTCAAATGAAGGTTCGTGCAGAATTGCGCGACGCTACACCAGTAGAACAATAAAGCCGGTCAAGTGCGTGTCGGATCACGCACTATCCAAAGAACATCTCTCATAAATTCCAACTGCAAATGTAAGTTGGTCGACTATTACTCGTTAACTTGTAAAGCCTTCTTAGATGTGATAGTTTTCGTTTTAACTTCGTCATATATACTACTGGCGTGATTTTTTTCACATATCCAAAAACAACCATTTAGGTGGTCGCATCTAAATGGTTGTTTTCTTGATTATAACAAAAATTAGCACTTTAAAGCTTAATATTACGCAAACGGATCCCTGAATCGAAAAAAGCTTTACACGCATTAAAAAAGGGTACACTAAAATTATTTTTTTCAAGATTTTATTTTACCACTTTGTCGGCATGATTAAAATGTACACCTTTGCCAAATTATAGCTTTATAGTACGACTCTCTGAGCTCAGCCGGGGACAGACAGGCAGACAGATGGACATGGGGTTCCTTGTTGACTACGGAACCTTAAAAAGCTTTGTCTGCCGTAGACAAAAAGAACACTGTCGTCTAGGGACAGAACTACATTGCTAGGTACAATGTAGTTCTGTCACTAGACGACAGTGCACAAGTGTAGGTGTCCACTAGGGCCGATGCCTGCCGGGGTCGCGGGAAGGTACTTATGGGTCACCGAGGCCCCCGCAACACAGGCAACAGGAAGGAATACGGGTGGGTTTTAGTCAGTAAGAGTCTGACACACCCTCCCGCTCCGCCCAGAGCGGGAGAAGTTATTTGATGATTTCCCACCCTCAAAAAAAAAAAAAAAGGCGACAGTGTTCTTTCTTCAAACTGTGAGTGTGAAACTGTTTCGGCGCAAATAAACAAGCAGTCATAGATTTCGTAGAACGATATTCGATATTGCAATATCGTGTTGAATGTTGACGATACGTAGTTACAGCCAAATCTTTATTTGGCTGCTGTCATTCCTAAAAATAAAAAAAACTGCCAAGTGCGTGTCGAACCACGCGCAGTGAAGGGTTCCGTATTTGGGAAGTTGGGATGACTTTATCGCAATAACAAACTTAACATTGTAGTTGAAAAACATGTTCTCCCATACATCGATATATGCCACGGTCAGTTCTCCAACAACAAATTTAAGTTGGTTGACTATTACTCGTTAACTTGTAAAGTCCAAGTGGACTTTACAAGTTAACGAGTAATAGTCGACCAAATTAAATGAAAAGGAAAACTATCACAGCTAAGTAGCTGTGATAGTTTTCCTTTTAATTTCATTATAATTATGTACTACTGCCATGAATTTTTTCATATTTCCATAAACAACTATTTAGCTGGCAGGGGGGGGGGGACACTTGACTCTAACAAAAATTAGCACTTTAATGCTTACTATTACGCAGACGGGTCCTTGAATCGAAAAGTGGTGTTCACAGACCCGCAGTATTTATAAATAATATGTATACCTATGTCAAATAACAGCTTTTTAGTACTAAGCGTCTCTGAGCTACAGCGGAGACAGACAGACAGACAGACGGACATGGGGAAACTATAAGGGTTCCTTTTTTACTACGGAACCCTAAAACGGAATAAAACGTTCGACAGTGTTTTTGATTAAGTCAAATTCACCAAGAGTGTTTTCAGGGTTAATTTAATAAAGGCACAAACATCTAACTTGAAGTTATGAAGAATGTTACGTGATCCGAATAGTGTCCGCTTCGTCTTATGTGACTAAATTACTTAATTGCGTTCAAGTCTTTGAAATCTTTAATTAGCGAATGAAATACGAACACGGAATATCAGATTACTTGAGTTCCTGAGTTTCGCGGTTCGTTGAGATCCTCTTAACTTCGTTTGCAGTAAAGATGGCTGATATTTGACAGATGGTGATGCAAAGAGGTTGTCTTTGATTGGCTGACACGATTTTTTTCTTGTTTCCCATGGCTTGATGCAAGTTTGAATGTATTCTGACTATAATTCTTAGTTTTCACGGAATTCCGTGTTGCAAATGGTTGTTCCGAGTTGAGCAACAGGTTACTGACAAATGTGTGTACTGATTGTTCCACTCAAATCTGTTTGGTTGTTTACTTTCCTCAAACCACCATCCCAGACAATAATGTGTGCGATCCCAATATGACCTGACCAAGATTTTGTCTGGACTTTAAAAGAGACTGTGACCTCTGAATTTGTTTCAATGTTTATTCTCAAAGTATTCGGATACACCGACCTCAATTAGTTTTAGAATACAATTTAATTCAAAGTATTGTAAAACCTATTTACAGAAATAAAATAATATAATTTATCATTATTTTATTATTGTAGCTATTAAGAATAGAGTTACAGGGTACCTATTTACATTACCGAAAACTGACCATATCTATATATACATCGTGTAATCCATGTAAGTACCTAAGAGCCCGCCTTAATCCCATGGGGATTTGCATAAATCACGTGAAAAATGTATTACAGGTTAATCTGATTGATTGAATAGCGCATTGAATAAATATACAGATATCGTCCCTTATTTTTTACCTATGTGTGAATTTTCCTGGAATTTCGAATGAAAATCAAACAAATTGACACATACGATCGAGCTACAGGAATGAGAAAGTCGATTCCCAAACATGTTTGATCCACGCACACAGTCCTTTCGATAACGTAAAATACCTCCTCAAATGAATGTACAGGCAATATTTTAGGAATAAAAATACCTAAGTAGAACTTGTTTATATCTCGTTAAAAACCCAAGGAACAAGATTATTTTCGGCAGTAAGTAAGTAAGTACTTAGGTAGGACTATTATTAGAACGAGCAGATGAAGCATCATGTTAAAAAGGAATTGAGAGTAAACAGTTTAAAAAACTCAGAGCAAAGTATAATTTACACAACTCTATGCTATTCAAAAAGCGTTCTTATTTGTGCCAAAAAAATCGTGTCAATTTGATTGAATAGGAAAAAACAAATTATTTAAAAAACAAAAAACCCGACTGCAAAAACACATACCTAACTGAAAACAGAAAAACAAGCATTATAAGCTATAGAAATTTGGTATCACAGGCGGAGACAAACAAAAGTTACACCATATTTCAGGTTATTGGTTTATCCCCGCCTGCGATACCAAATTTCTATAGCTTATAATGCTTGTTTTTCTCTTTTCAGTTAGGTATGTGTTTTTGCAGTCGGGTTTTTTGTTTTTTAAATAATTTGTTTTATTTCAAGCTTTTTAGTTTTATTAATATATATATGGAATTGACTCATTACTAGCTTTCATTTGATATCAATATTGTTGTAATTGATTTTAAAAAAATGGTTCTTTCCCTTTTTTTTTGTATTAGCAGATGTAATATATAAAAATGATATAGCCTATGTCACTTCCACAATGAAGAAGAATCTAACGACACCTCATATGTTAAAATCCATCAAGCCGTTTAGGCTACAGAGCGTGCCAAAGAAATAGACATACATACATACATACTCTCGAAAAACATTACCCTCCTTCTGGGGCAGTCGGTTAAAAGAGAAACCACCGGGGGGTACAGTAATTGCGTAACAAACTATCAGTAGCAATGTTTCATTTTGACAATTCTACAAAATTCATTGCGTTATTTACGTGGTGAAGCAGACAAATTTTTCGAACATATGAAGCAATGGATTAGCAATATACTTAAAAATCTGTGATTGATAGTGTGTTACACAATGAGGGTGCAGATCTTACTAGAGAAATTACATGCCCATAAATAACCAAACTAACCTCGATTACTGTAAAAAACCTTAAATAAATACAAATAAATCGTCTCATTTGATACTTAAATGAGCGCAAAAAGAGCAAAATTTACAGCCAAAAACACATAAGCGTGTTAAATATAACAAAAAAGATCTGTTTCACTCGCTGTATCCCAAAACGGCGATTCGTTCGTGCAATTAATAGCGGAAATGTGAAAGGAGGATTAATATGTTTACAAATTGCTCCATAGACAACTCGGTCGTTAAGGGATTTATTGTCGAGGTGCGCCACTTTGGGCCAGTCTGGGCCAGCGTGGGCCACTCTATAAAGCTTTTACTCGCCACTTATTCAAATTACGTGTTTTTTCAGACATTAAGTTTCACGCCGGAGACTTTAATGGCTCCAATAAGATTACGTCATTTGGAAGACTATGACTCCTTAAGTTATTATTCGTTTTATGTGATGCTGGACTTTATGGAAGATTAAGTTGTTTAAGGAAAGTCCACGAGATTTAAGTTTTGATTGCAGGCTCAAATAAAAAGAAGAAAATATATGGAGACATATTGACATAGGTATGTAGGTATTTATGATGATAATGTATAGAGAATATTATTTATTTTTAATTGAATTAGCAAGAATCAAGTATATCAGGTTTTTTATTGCTGTCAACTCATCTGATAATGTCGAAACTGATGATATAGGCTATGATTATAGAGTTACGATCACGAAAAATTACAGAAAAAATAAACATGAAACTTCCACGTTAAGTCTTTACTTGCAAACTGTTCTTCCAAACAAATTTCGCAGAAACATAATGACTTTACAGGAACTCAAGTACATGCTATGTTCAATTGCATTGGTATCACTAAAAATTCGCAGAAAGTTAACGTCTTTACAGGAAGTAGAGTACATGCTATGTATCACTCAAAGTCACAGTTATCAACAATAGCCTAGTTAATTCGACTATTCTTTTCAACTTTGTTGTGTGAAATCAATGACTTTTTTGTTTCCCACATTTGCATTATAATTATAGCAGAAGATAGTTCATAGCTGCTGTGAATGTTAGAGTTTAATTTGTGCGTATACTCCGGCCTTATTACAAAACAAGTTTTGTCGACCCAGGTATACACGATCCAGCTATTTTTGAATTTCGAACTTTATTCCGACAAAGCTAGTACCAATTACAAAATCTGACGTTAAAACCGAGTCTTGTGGTATTTTGCTACACAAAGCCACATCTTTATATTAATATTTACAAATTTATCTGGTAAAGGGCTGCAGAGTCCAACAATTCTTATTATATCTCTATACATTCCTTCATTTGTGTTATTTTGCTACACAAGTCACATATTTCAAGCCAATAATCAGACATTCGGCTGACATTGAAATAGCTTCACTTGTATATCGTTCCCTGTGTGAGTCGATTATTAATTACTGCATCATGGTGTAGGTAGGGACTTTAAAACCGTGATACTTAGGGTGGAAAGAGCTCAGCGGGCTGTCCTTAAAGTTATGTATTTCCGTAAAAGGGACTACCCCACGGCCCAGCTGTACTCCGAAGCCCAAGTACTCACAAAGAGAAAACTCGCATGTCCTTCGCAATGTCTTGCGTCGACATTCCACGATGCCGCTAGACAGAAATCTATCCAATCGACGAATTGGATTTCCTATCTGTGAATCTGTTCAGTGTCGTTCTGCGCTGGCCCGACGACACTATCGTGCCCAAAGCTCCCAAAAATACAATAAAATCAACAAGAACCTATTAATTTATAAGCTTACCCTGCAGAAGGTCAAGCAGAGTCTTAAGTCATGGCTACGGTCCCTCAATTATGAAGAAACAGAGCAAATTCTTATAACTCTATCGTAACACCAATTCTACCATATGAGAGGCACTCAACTTCACCCCTTAATCGCAATCCCAATCAACCTTTCCTGAACATTCTATTCAATTTAGGTACACACGCACTTCAAGTACACACATATCTCACCCACACACACCCACACGCACAAATAAACACACACACATTACATTACATTACACTACACGCATACACAATCACATTACAGGCTTTTTCTAACCGTTTCTTTTACGTTTTATAGTGTTTTTTTTTGTTTTTATTTAAATTAAATTATTTTATTTTATTTGATGATGAAATGATTTCATTTTCTGTAAGTAGGTCTGTACAAACACTTTTACATGTCAATCATATTTTTTAGAAAAAAACAAGATGAGCTCGGCGTTTCCTATCTGACTACTCTGAGAAGAAAGGCCGAAACAAACTCAGAGGTCACAGTCTCTTTTACAGTCCAGACATAATCTTGGTCAGATCATGTGAACACTATGTAGATTGGTGGCTGAAATGGTCTTTTGAGGAAAGAACCACACATATTGAGTGTGTGGATCGCCCGGAGGACACGGTGGAGCATACTGTGGAGGTCTGCCCGGGGTGGGCAGAGCACCGCCGTGTCCTCGTGGATGCGATCGGTGGCAGAGATCTCTCGCGTCTGGCCCTGGTTCAGGCCATGGTACGGAGCGAGAGAGCGTGGACAGCCGTCACCTCCTTCCGCGAAGCAGTAATGCTCGCGAAGGAGGAGGCGGGACGGTTGAGGGAAAGGCAAATTTCGCGCCCTCTCGCCCGTAGCCGCAGCAGGAGACGCCCTGGGCGTCGGGAATCCCGGGCGGATTTCCGGCCACCGTACGCGTGGGCTTGCGGACGGTGAGCAATTGGTAGCTCACCGTCCGGTAAGCACTAGGCCCGGGTCGACGGCGCGTTGTATTCCACGCGCGCCTCTAGGAGATGTCGTCAGCACAAGCGTAGGGGTCCACTAGGCAGGCATCGGCATGCCTGCCGGGGTCACGGGAAGGTACTATAGGGTCACTGAGGCCCCTGGCAACACAGGCAACGGGAGGAATACGGGTGGTTTTTAGTCAGTAAGAGTCTGACATACCCTCCCGCTCCACCCAGATAAGATAAGATAAGATAAGATATATTTATTTGCTCAAACATGTGTTTACATACAATAATATAAAAATGCATGTAAGATGATATTATATAATAATAATTGTTCTGACATGTTTGCCACATACTATGGCGTGCAAATGTTTTGCATTACAAAATTGTGTTCACTTTAAATAATTATTTTCAGTAACATTCATTTTAATTTAATTTAGCAAAATTATTAATAAATGTCAAAATTTTACATAGCAATATAAAAATAATAATAAAATATAACGTCATAGTTTAATACAAGTCTGTGAATTAAAGAAGTAATAAATAAAATTATAATGTCAAAATCTATGTCACAGTAAATTGTTCTGTCGGAAATTCATTAATGTTATAATATGCTTTGCCAGTTAAAAATGATTTTAGTCTTTTCTTCAATTGTACATTATTAAGCTCTCTCCAACTTTTAGGTAATTTATTATATATAATAGGAGCCATGCAGAAAACACTTTTGCGCATAAGTGCAGTCTTACTCTCATGAAGGCAGAGTTGATTTTGATTACGCCTGTTTCTGGGATATTTATCTGCCATCCGCGAAAATAGGTTGCAATTATTTCTAACGAACATTACTGTTTCTAGAATATAAAGGGAGGTCAGCGTCAATAATTTATAGCGTACAAAGTAGGGCTTACAACTGTCAGTGGTATTTAACTTGAACATGGCTCTGAGACATCTCTTTTGTGCTTTAAATGCATCTTCTTTGTCCGTCGTGTTACCCCAAAAGATAACCCCATATCTGAGAACAGATTCAGTTAACCCGTAGTACGCAGTTAATAAGGCATCTATGTTAACCTTTCGAGATAAGGTGTACAGGGCATATGCACTACTATTTATTCTTTTAGCCAGGGTATCCACGTGCGCCTTCCAATTTAAATTTCGATCTATCGTAACTCCTAAGAACTTGGTTGCATTAACTGTGTCGATTTTGATATTATTGTATGTTATGTCAAGATTGGGAAGAGTCAAAGCGCGCTGGCTAAAATGAATTATTACGGTTTTATTTAAATTTATTTTTAAATTATTATTGTCTAACCATTCTACAGTCTCTTTTATTGTATTATTTATATCCTCCTTATAAAGATCTCGTTGATTACATAGAATGGTTATCGTACTGTCATCAGCAAACAGTGTCACAGGATGTGTAATTGCCCTTGGAAAGTCATTGATGTATAATGTAAAGAGCTGTGGGCCTAGTATACTTCCTTGTGGGACGCCGTAGATAACGTTACGTTCCTCCGAAAGAAAGATTTCTTCTCTTTTGGTGCGTAGATTTATTCTAGTTATTTCCGTTATTTGTTTCCTATCGTGTAAGTACGATTTCAAGAGTTCAAGGACATTACCTCTTATGCCGTAAGCATCAAGCTTTTTTAGTAAAATATTATGTTGTACATAATCAAACGCCTGGGTCATGTCACAGAAAACCGCGCACACTGGACTGTTTTTGTCCATATTTGTCATAACCGTACGCAAAAAGTCATAAATGGCCAAGTTAATCGATTTGTGCTTCCTAAATCCTTTTTGTTCATAGCAAAGTATATTATTCGCTTCTAGATATAAATTGAGTTCTTTATAAATATATTTTTCAATTATTTTCGAAAAAATTGGTATCAATGAGATCGGTCTATAGTATTCCATTAACTCTCTATCTTGTTTTTTAAACAATGGCTTAATAACCGATTTCTTTAGGGCATCTGGAAAAATACCTTCGCTTATACACAAGTTTATAATATAACTTAACGGACGACAAATTTCCCCAGCTACTGCTTTCAGTATTTTAGTACAAATGCCATCGTAACCTACACTGTTTGTCTTATTAAGACCTGAAATGATTTTGAATATGTCGCTTGGCAAACTTGGCCTCATGAACATAGAGTTTTTTCTACTTGTAATATGTTTTGTGACTCTGTCTCCCGAATTATTATTTGGCATAATTTTATCAATAAAATAATTATTAAATAAATTTGAAATACATTTAGGATCCGAGATAATTTCATTATTGTTAATTCTTATTTTATTAATATTATTTTTTGGCATATTTAACTTAATTTGATTTATTATTTGCCAAGTTGTTTTAGATTTATTGTTAGAAGTCTTTATGTTATGGTTATTTTGAGCCCGTTGAGTTAAATTTATAATTTTTTTAAATAGTTTATTGTAACTTTTGAATTGCCTTTTATTATTTTCAGTCGGTTTTAGACGGAACTGCCACAGTAACTGTCGTTTTTTCTCGCTGCATTTTTTAATACCGCGCGATACCCATTTCGGCTTTTTATGGACAGTTACCGAAACTACAGTTTCTGGGAAACACTGATTGTAAAGCAGTAAAAAAATATCCAGAAACGCGATCAATGATTCCCTTGGGTCATTTGATTGATAAACTTCTGAAAACATTAGACTACGCAAATGAACCTTAAATTTCTCAATATTCTCATTATGATAGTCACGTATTCTCCTACTCCACCGATTAATAGTACATACTGTGCTAATTGGGCATTTTAATAATTGGGCCGTGTGATCCGACAATGCTAGCTCTAATACTGAAGCCTTACAGAACCTATTAAAGTTATGCGCAAAATTGTCAATGCATGTCTTGCTCTTAAGGCGAGTCGGCTGATAAAGAGCCAGTTTCAAGTTAAAGCTTAATAACATATTTTCGAATTCCATTGCTTGCTTATTCCGTTTAAGAAGATCTATATTAAAATCACCTGCTAAAACTATGTTTTTAAAATTCTTTTTCATTAAAATATGTAACATTCGTTCTAATTTACTAATACAGTCATTGAAGTTATTGGAATTTGGCACTCTGTAAATGCAAACACATGCTATTTTGTGGGTAATTAGTTCAATGGCGCAACATTCAAATACACCACTTGTTATATCCTCCTTATAAAGATCTCGTTGATTACATGGAATGGTTATCGTACTGTCATCAGCAAACAGTGTCACAGGATGTGTAATTGCCCTTGGAAAGTCATTGATGTATAATGTAAAGAGCTGTGGGCCTAGTATACTTCCTTGTGGGACGCCGTAGATAACGTTACGTTCCTCCGAAAGAAAGATTTCTTCTCTTTTGGTGCGTAGATTTATTCTAGTTATTTCCGTTATTTGTTTCCTATCGTGTAAGTACGATTTCAAGAGTTCAAGGACATTACCTCTTATGCCGTAAGCATCAAGCTTTTTTAGTAAAATATTATGTTGTACATAATCAAACGCCTGGGTCATGTCACAGAAAACCGCGCACACTGGACTGTTTTTGTCCATATTTGTCATAACCGTACGCAAAAAGTCATAAATGGCCAAGTTAATCGATTTGTGCTTCCTAAATCCTTTTTGTTCATAGCAAAGTATATTATTCGCTTCTAGATATAAATTGAGTTCTTTATAAATATATTTTTCAATTATTTTCGAAAAAATTGGTATCAATGAGATCGGTCTATAGTATTCCATTAACTCTCTATCTTGTTTTTTAAACAATGGCTTAATAACCGATTTCTTTAGGGCATCTGGAAAAATACCTTCGCTTATACACAAGTTTATAATATAACTTAACGGACGACAAATTTCCCCAGCTACTGCTTTCAGTATTTTAGTACAAATGCCATCGTAACCTACACTGTTTGTCTTATTAAGACCTGAAATGATTTTGAATATGTCGCTTGGCAAACTTGGCCTCATGAACATAGAGTTTTTTCTACTTGTAATATGTTTTGTGACTCTGTCTCCCGAATTATTATTTGGCATAATTTTATCAATAAAATAATTATTAAATAAATTTGAAATACATTTAGGATCCGAGATAATTTCATTATTGTTAATTCTTATTTTATTAATATTATTTTTTGGCATATTTAACTTAATTTGATTTATTATTTGCCAAGTTGTTTTAGATTTATTGTTAGAAGTCTTTATGTTATGGTTATTTTGAGCCCGTTGAGTTAAATTTATAATTTTTTTAAATAGTTTATTGTAACTTTTGAATTGCCTTTTATTATTTTCAGTCGGTTTTAGACGGAACTGCCACAGTAACTGTCGTTTTTTCTCGCTGCATTTTTTAATACCGCGCGATACCCATTTCGGCTTTTTATGGACAGTTACCGAAACTACAGTTTCTGGGAAACACTGATTGTAAAGCAGTAAAAAAATATCCAGAAACGCGATCAATGATTCCCTTGGGTCATTTGATTGATAAACTTCTGAAAACATTAGACTACGCAAATGAACCTTAAATTTCTCAATATTCTCATTATGATAGTCACGTATTCTCCTACTCCACCGATTAATAGTACATACTGTGCTAATTGGGCATTTTAATAATTGGGCCGTGTGATCCGACAATGCTAGCTCTAATACTGAAGCCTTACAGAACCTATTAAAGTTATGCGCAAAATTGTCAATGCATGTCTTGCTCTTAAGGCGAGTCGGCTGATAAAGAGCCAGTTTCAAGTTAAAGCTTAATAACATATTTTCGAATTCCATTGCTTGCTTATTCCGTTTAAGAAGATCTATATTAAAATCACCTGCTAAAACTATGTTTTTAAAATTCTTTTTCATTAAAATATGTAACATTCGTTCTAATTTACTAATACAGTCATTGAAGTTATTGGAATTTGGCACTCTGTAAATGCAAACACATGCTATTTTGTGGGTAATTAGTTCAATGGCGCAACATTCAAATACACCACTTGTAGATATTTTTGCTATATTTGGCAGCTCTCTCCATTTATGATCGGCCCTCACTACTATGCGCGCTCCACCTCTTTTGGATTCTTTTCGACTATAACAGGCCGCCAAACAGTAGTTGTTTAAATTCAGGTGTTTTTCATATGTTTCCATCATAAAGTGTTCTGTAATGCATACGACATCCACATCTATGTTTCTATCAACTAATTCATTGAGGCAGACTGCAAGACTATCGCATTTAGCCAGCAAGCCGGCAATGTTTTGGTGCATGATATATAGATGATTAGTCAAGAAAAAATTGGTCTTCTGTTGTTTCAATGTCATTTAAATTATGATGTATGTCAAAGTTTTGTATGATGTCCGCCATTAAATCCAGCAGATCCTTAAATACAGTGCGTAGTCCAAGTTTATTTATTTTGCCAGTATATTTATTAAACATGCTGCAGTCATATTCTAGGTTTAGGTTACTATCCAACAAAAAAGCATGCTTATGTGTCAGTATATCTAAGTATAAAAGATTATTAAATGTCTCCACTCGGCAGTTAAATAGGCTAGTGTCAAATGGATACTTGTATGTTGGCAGGCAAATAATTATGTTGGTGTGTTGCACTGTCTGAAGTACCTCACGGATATGGAAAATCATTTCATAATAGGCGTTGGTTTTTTTGAAGTCTTCCTCCCCAAGGAGTATGATACAGAAGTCATTCATATCGTAATTTAATAATTTTGTTTCTAGACCATTTAGAAGCTGTTTTGTATTTCCGTGTGATATTAAATAATGACATAGATTGCAGTTATTTTTAAGGGTGTTTTCAGCTATTGATAGTAGGTTGTTTTTATTCTCAGTACTGAGTAAACATATCTTACGTTCAGATCTATTTTTTGAGTCTGATTTTTGGTCATCACAACTTAAAACCGGGTAGGGATTTGTTTGATTCACCGTTTGATGTGCCGTATTCTCCAGCGGGTGTTCACTGACCACAGGTGGTGGTAGTATTAGAGGTGTAATACTTGAAGTCTGAATTCTCGAAACATTTTTCTTCTTAACCGATTTTGGTCTAGGTGTCCGAATAGCTTTATCGTTACAGACTTTTTTATAATTATCTATCACATATTTACATTTTTCTAATTCCTGCTTTAAGGTAGTGTTTTCAAAGTTTAGGTTTGCCACTTCTTGGTTCGCGATTAGCAACTCTTCTTGTAAAAGGTTAATTTTGTCACAAAGCTCTTTATTGCTTTGTGATTCGTTGATAGACGTATTTGGAAGACTTAACATTGTTGCGTCAAAGAGGGATTGGTTTGATGTCAAATCACAAAGCGAACTTGATCGTTGTGGTTTTCTGAAGGTAATATTATCGTCTATTTGCTCAGTCTCCATTATAATGTCGTTCGTTATTAATATTTGATCTATTGAAAATGTTGGCGTTGTACTCCTACGATGGCCAACTAAGGCCAGAATTTAGTTCGTATTCTTTAGGATTTATAGCATGTCACAAGTGTCGCCATCTTGCGGTCACTGGTGCTATTGGTTGATGTAAGGTCCGCTGTCAATGCGCTTTTGTTCCAGAGAAACGTTTATAAAATTTGTAATATAAATTTTAAATTTTCCTAAAAGTGAATGGTGGTACTGAGATTTGAACTCGCGACCACTTGTGCATCGCTAGTTAATAGGCAAAATTTAGACCATGCCTTAACCACTGGGCCAGTCACGTATTACGGAACATGTCGAAATTTTGGAGTAGTTGCGACTAGTTAAATGTCATTGCATAGAAACGGGTAAATATTCAAATTTCCTTTGTTCTTGTTGATAACTGTGACAGTTGAAGTTTGAATAAGTTATGAATCACTTTTTGCACTTTTGTTTGTTGTTATTGTTTTTATTACACTTTATTTTAATGTTAACATCACAGAATGTTATAACTATATTGTTTATTGGGGATAGTCACTTTACATTATTGTTTTATGGCACTGTTCACGAGTTTGGAGTTTATGATTTTAACTTCACCGTTTGTGTACAAAACTCATTGATAACACTGTCACTAAGTTATTAGCTAATGTTTTAGCGGTACACTGATTTTTATTCACTTCTGTACATTGATAGTATTTTTAAAAAATATTTTAACACGGAGCGTTTATTTTTGCGTTAGGCCAGACGAAGCGCCATCTAGCGAGTGTCAAGAACAGAGTGTCAGAGCGGGAGAAGTTATTTGATAATTTACCCAAAAACAAAAAGTTGCAGATATAATTTTAGTGACTATTAAACCTGTTATTACGCCTTCATATAATACATGTAAGTTATGCAAAAAATGTATGTTAAACTCTAGTTTAACTCTAGTTTAAATATTCACATATATATGGTACGGAGCGAGAGGGCATGGGCAGCCGTCACCTCCTTCTGCGAAGCAGTAATGCTCGCGAAGGAGGAGGCGGGACGGTTGAGGGAAAGGCACGTTTCGCGCCCTCTCGCCCCTAGCCGCCGCAGGAGACGCCCAGGGCGTCGGGAATCCCGGGCGGATTTCCGGCCACCGTAGGCGCGGGCTTGCGGACGGTGAGCAATGGGTAGCTCACCGTCCGGTAAGGACCAGGCCCGGGTCGACGGCGCGTCGTATTCCACGCGCGCCTCGAAGAGATGTCGTCAGCAAAAGTAGGGGTCCACCAGGGCCGATGCCTGCCGGGGTCGCGGGAAGGTACTTATGGGTCACCGAGGCCCCCGCAACACAGGCAACAGGAAGGAATACGGGTGGGTTTTAGTCAGTAAGAGTCTGACACACCCTCCCGCTCCGCCCAGAGCGGGAGAAGTTATTTGAAGATTTCCCACCCTAAAAAAAAAAAAAAAATATTCACATATATGAATATTTAAGTATTGTAGTAAAATACTAAGGAATAAATTCAGGAAGTAATTTCTACCCTAAGCATAAACAAACGATATTACTTTCAAACTACTTAAGATATTTTCATGATTTTTTTCCATGATTTCCCATCCAAAAAAAAAAGAAAGGGGTACATTGGAGTAGCTTAATTAATCCCAAGCCTTAGAAACCTTTTTGACAGAGTTTCTGTTTAATAAATGATTTAAATTTATTGAGGCTCAGTTCTTTAACATGGCTTAGGAGTTTGTTGTAAAAACGTATACTTTGGCCCTTAAATGAAAAAATATTTTGTGGAGCCTGGTCTTGGGCACAATAAGTAAGTCTTTGTTTCTAGTATTTATGCTATAAATGTCGCTGTGTTTAGAATATAGATTTTTATTTTATTTATTTTTTTCTATTTTATTTATATTTAAATACAGGTACTTAAAAAAACAAGTATATCTAATTAATTAATTAATAAAAATAACTAAAACTATACACAAACTTAGGGCGTCGAAAAATTCATCCACATCGCTGTCGACTGGTAATGTACCCAAGAGACTGGCGGCATTGCCACGTTGTATGGCAATGCTGAGCCTCTGACCAAGGTAAAACCCAGCCCTTGGGTCACGGGAAGTGTCAACCAGCCGTCTGGAGACTTCCTTAAAAAGACCATGAGCACTCGGACCCCAAACGGGTTTCAACCCCAAACGGCTCGAAAATATAATTACCAACTAGGTTATTATACTTACGCCGCTTGAGGTTCTCTGCAGCCGCAGCAGCAGCGCTAGCATAGCACGCCATGCCAGGAAGATGGGATGGCGCAAGAGTATCGACACACGTTGCATCCCACACTAAAAGCCTACCCACCTTCCATGGAAATAATGACATGCCGTCTGGTCTCTTGCCATCGTCGCGTGCCAAGCCATTGGGTTCTAAAACAGCTGGAACGCCGACGGTGACAAGAGCTCATCGGATGATGTCATTAATGTTCGCAGGCCGCGCTAAGCGACCCGCACTTCGGCTGCAAGACAGGCCGTGGTGTCCGAGACTGTTGACAACTTCCCCACAGTGACAGCGATGAGGAGAACAATATGGAGCTCCTAGTCTTAGGGAAGCAGCGAGGCGGAAAGTAGTGTCGTCGAACAGAGTACCAATGTTCGACGACGGTAGTGCATGAAGCCACAGCCCCGACTCCCACTTACCCACAGCCAGCAGGCGCGCACGCTTCGCAGTGGTAGTAGAGGTGTTAAGTAAATGGTTCTGTACTACTCTACAGAGCGGCTCGCCCCACCGTCTCTGGGAAGATGGATTGTCAGGTAGGTCTGAGTTCGGGCAAGCGAGTCTCCAGGCATCCAAAGCCTCGGTGAAATACGGTACATCAAAATTAATCAGTGTAGAAGCTAGGATTTTCCTGATTAATTTCTCAGTACCGTGGACCGAGGATATGAAAGCCGGTAATCTAATACATACAGATAAGATAAGATAAATCTTTATTTGCGTTAAACATGGTATAATGGTGTTAGTCTTATTTACGAGTAAATACAATGTCCACATGTTTAGCTACACAGAATATGTCAATTGCATGCAAAAATTTACGTTCAAAAAATAAAATAAAACAGTAATTAGTAATTAAGTCATTCAAATAAATAGATGGATATAATATTATAATTTTATAGGAAATCATTAATGTCATAGAAATTATGTTCATTCAACCATTTATACAGTTGTTTTTAAAAGAATTTGCATTATTTATACAATTCTTTCAGGATTTTGTTGTAAATGCGTACACACATATACAGGGTGGAATTTTGTAATGCCACCTGGAGGGAAAGTACTCTTAATACTGCAGATAGAAAGTTTTACTCAAAGGAAACATTCCTTTATTTTTGAATAGAAAGCAAACTGCATTCAAAGATTTTCGAAAATTCTCTTCTCCCACACCCGGGATTCGAACCGGCTAAAATCTGAAAAAAATATACCCTGTACTTTTATTGCATCGATCGTTAGGGTCAAATATAAGGATGAAATCTCTCTAACAAACATAAATTAAATGAAAGGAAAACCAGGAAATCTTAAATTAATTTAATTATTTACAAAAAATGGTAAACTAACTAATTAGTTGCTCGAAATAGGCTCCATTCTCTTGGATACACAAATTTATTCTTTTAACGAATTCATTTCTAGTAACCTTTAATAAAGTGTTGTGGTGAATATTATAAATCGTATTCTGAACTTCAACTCTCAACTCGTTGTCATTCGCATAAGATTTCATGTAAATTTGATTTTTTACATATCCCCACAAAAAAAAATCTAATGGGGTGAGATCTGGCGATCTCGCAGGCCATCTGATTGTGCCGTTTGTACCAATCCAGGTATTAAAATGGTTATTAATGTAGGCAGTAGTGATTCTGCTGTTATGTGCTGGAGCACCATCTTGCTGTAGAATTATTTGGTTTCGCTCTTCCTCGGGGAAACCATTTAACTCGTTTCTTAAGAGATCCAGTATTTCAATATACTTGACAGTGTTTAAATGACCTTCGTACACGTGGACTAACACTACATTATTTCTCATAATTCCGCACCAAACGTTGAAAGAAAATCTTACTTGATTGTTAGTTTCATGAACACGAACAGGATTCACTCGAGACCAATAATGGTAATTGCGGCGATTGTACATGCCATTATTGCTGAAGTTGGTTGGTTTAGACCATACAATGTTACTCAAAAAATTAGGGTTTCGGTCAATTTCTCCAAGCATGTTTTCACAAAATTGTAATCGTCTGTCACGATCCCCAATATGCAATTTTTGCACCAACCGACCTTCACCTTCATTTATACTTATACTTTTTCAGCACTTTAAGTACGCAAGTGTGGGTATTTCCTAATTCATCGGCAGCATCTCTACTTGAAGCCTTTAGAAATGATTCAAAGTATGTTAAAACATCTAGTTCAAAATCGAAATAGCTTTGCTGCATAGTTTGCCGTCTCTTCTTGAAACCACCCGTATTCTTAAAATTTTCTACCATTCTTTTCAATACGAACCGAGTTGGTGCCTGTCGGTCTTGATATCTCTCTCCATACCACCGCAGAGCTAGATTCACGTTTTAGTTATTTAAAAAATAAGCTTCCATTAAATCAAACTGTTCTTGATAAGCCATTTTCACCGTGAGACAAAATGTGAAATGAGTTGTAAAAACCATCAAATGTGAATAACAACTATGACAATCAAATTTTCAAATTTTAATCTAACATTCCATATTTAAATTACCTCATACACGCAGCTACGAGTATGTCGCAAAGGAGTCTGCATTACAAAAGATGGATGTTAGTTAAAGAGCTTTAACTTGACTCATTGAATTTGTAACTTCAGATTTCCTGGTTTTCCTTTCATTTAATTTATCATGTTTGTTAGAGAGATTTCATCCTTATAATTGACCCTAACGATCGATGCAATAAAAGTACAGGGTATAATTTTTTCAGATTTTAGCCGGTTCGATTCCCGGGTGTGGGAGAAGAGAATTTTCGAAAATCTTTGAATGCAGTTTGCTTTCTATTCAAAAATAAAGGAATGTTTCCTTTGAGTAAAATTTTCTATCTGCAGTACTAAGAGTACTTTCCCTCCAGGTGGCATTACAAAATTCCACCCTGTATATAATACTAATACATATATATCTTCGAATATAGATTAATATTCTTTTTTATATAAATCAGGTTCTCATATACATATTGAGATGCGACTGTCATTATGTTTATATCCTTAAATGAATGAATGAATCAATGAATGCCTAAAACTTAGGTTATAAATTGCTTGAATGGCTCGTTTCTGCAGCACAAATATAGCCTGAATGTCAGCTGCATTTCCCCACAGCAAAATGCCGTTCGACATTACACTATGGAAATAACATATAAAATTTACTAATCGAGCTGTTTCTACATCAGTCAAATGACGGATTTTATACACGACGTAGTATGCAGAGCTTAGCCGCTTCGACAATTTGGTTATATGTGGGCCCCACTGTAGCTTCGAGTCCAAAGTAATACCTAAAAATACAGTGGTGTCCACAAGATCTAACTCCACCTCATTTCTAGTATATTGTTTTTTACCTGCTTAACGTTAGATGTCAGAAATCTAATACATTTGGTCTTTTTCTCGTTTAAAAGTAAATTATTAACACTAAACCGATGACACTAAACCGACTAACCGATTTACATCGTTAGTAATTGTCTGTTGTCGTAAACGACAACAGACAATAAAAAAGCTTAAAAGCTTAAATAAAAGTGATGTGTCATCTGAAAATAACACTATTTCATGACTGTGCTTTATAAGGTAAGGTAGGTAATGACCTACCTTGCCTTATAAACTAATTACTACTAATATACACGAGAGAAGAATTGAGCCCTGCGGTACTCCTATAGTGACAATAGAACCCAGCGATCGCTTACCGTTAACGTCCACTCTTTGGATTCTGTTATCCAAATAAGAAATAAGAAGATCTAGGGCAGTGTTTCTAAGGCCATAGTGATGCAATTTCCTGACTAAGGTATCATGAGAAACAAAATCGAAAGCCTTAAATAAGTCACAAAAAGTACCTAGGGCATCATGTGACTTCTTCCAAGCCACAAAAATATGTGCAAGAAGTTTCACACCAGAGTCCGTAGTTGATTGACTCTTTGTGAAACCGAATTGTTTACTGTTTAATAATTTATGTTTATGTCTTTGCAATTGATCTAGCATCAATTCTTCAAATATTTTACTAAAGGTGGGAAGCACAGAATTGGTCTAAAGTTTGCGGGGTCTGATGTGCTGCCCGATTTAAAGAAATGTATTATTGTACTAATCTTCATTAAGTCAGGAATTACACCACAGTCAATACATTTATTAAAAATGATTGCCAATTCAGGCGCTACAGTGTTATTTATGCATTTTACAACCTCTACAGAATTTTCCCATAGATCAGCTGTTTTTTTAACATTGAGTGTATTGAAAGTTTTAATAATATCCCGAGCACTAACATAGTCGAAATTAAATTCATGGTTCCAAATATCAACATTCTCTTTCAATATGGACTCGGCAACAGTGGGTGATGAATTTAAAGATTTAGTGGTTCAGACTGGAATATCTGCAAAGAAATTTTCAAAAACTGTGGTAACTTCTAACTATTATTTTGTACTCCTTTAGTCTTTTTTATTTCTTTGTTAGTCTTATTGCATAAATATTCAATAATATTTTCGGTAAAAATCTAGTATCGTTTGGCAGGAGAAAGGGGTGGGAGTGGCGGGGGAGGTTGGGGCTTGGTGTCCCTTGCCCCCTGGCACCACTGCTATGAAAAGGGTAACCGAACCTCAAAACACTTATAGTCATTTAAAAGGTTTTTTTTTTAAGGCCTCTCTTAAAAAGAAAAAAAATAACCTCGAACCTAACCTGTCCGAGTCGGGGTGCCCTAAGTCCCGAGCTCGCTTCGCTCGCTCTTGCATCCTAAGTTCTCCTAGTAACAGTAGTAACATAGCCTTTTTTACACACATACAATCAGTGGGAGTACAAACACAGAAAAATTCACGTAACTCGAGGAGAAACGGAATGATCGAAAACGAATGACAGTGAAACATGACGCAAATGGTATACCTGTTTTTTTTGTTTACGTTCCGTGATAACGATTTCACCCGATATTTTATACCACGGACTGATTACAAATACTGATACTGGATACTGGATACTAACTACAGATACTGGGACAGATTAGGTTGTCAATAGCCCATTTTAACGTTTCGTATTCGCTTCTTATCTGATTTCAGGTTAGAAACATTTTTTATTAATTTCTCTAATAATATGAATTACCTTATAATAAGAGTGGTAGCGTTATAATCGGGGACCCAACCTTACCCTACCAACTTTAGCCTCTTTTACCCCCCAACTCCTGCCAAACGATACTAGATCCAACCCGTATTTTCTCCCGGGAGAGGGCACTGGCACTTGTAACACAGGTTAACCAACTAGCTAGTCAGGGACTTCACACAATTTGTAACCACTTTTTATGTAATAAAGATTATTATTTTTATTACTATTTATATTATATTTATAATTTTACCTTTTAAAAGGCTGTTATGTCCAACAATTCTTGTTATAATCTTTATACTGTTTCCTTGCTTCAAACATGAAATCATATTGTTATCTCTCACTTTCTTACATGCTTGAACACTACAACTTAAAAGCAAAACTTTAGTCACAATTAACTGTTTCTAACACTCAAAACTGTATTTTATATTATTAGTTTTCTAATGTTGTAAAAATCTAAGAACATTTATATCCATTGACATCTTTCCTAGTAAATTGTCATCTGTCAGGTTTTCTGTATGCATTTTAGCTACCATGATAACGCTAGTTTCAGATTACATTTAGTTAGGCTATGTACTCATGTAAACCGTTTTTATTGATCCTAGCAGGCATTCCAACAAATAATTTGAATTATGCTTAACAGAAACTTCTAGAAATTTTGCCACAATCTATAAAAGCGGTCATCAGACCTGACAAGAGTTCAGTCAGTCTAGTTGAGTCTGTTAAATCTACCGTGATTCTTAATAGTATTCAGTCAGTCTAGATTCTTAGACCATGCAGTCGATTTGATTCAGTCTAGATCTAAGGATCTAGACTACTAACTGCTAATTACAGAAACGGTCTTTTTTTTTTGGATGGGAAATTATCAAATAGCTTCTCCTGCTCTGGCCTCTGAGCGGGAGGGTGTGTCAGACTGTACAACGAACTCTATGGTTTAAGCTTAGACTAAAGGTAGATCTCGCTAAGATAGTAATAAAAGGGTCTATGTTTACGTTAATCACGATAATCTGTATTCACTAGAAAATTAAATTAATGGTATGTATAATAATTTAAAATTGTAATCATTTTAATGTATTTGAAGTATATAAATTAAAAAAAAATATGTGTTATTTCCAAACACCCTTAAATATCATAAGGTTTATTCTGTAATTAATATGAAAAGCACTCAGCAACAATACTTAATGTCTTCTTCTCCCAAAGAAATTATTTATTTTCTAGCTAATTGAACATTTTCAGCCACTCACATCCACCGATGGTCCACAACCTACTGAGTTCAGTGCTTAATTTACTCTTATGTGCCCACAAATTTGAAAACTAATTGCCTCATTTTATGGTACCAGCTATTTCCCTATGATGGTAATGAGATCGTGTCTCGCATTTTCTACGTTGTGTGTCTGAAATTGTACATAATTAAAATTATAACTATGTGAGAACGAGATAGACGGCTGAGTTAGTACTAATTATAATATCTTACTTTTAATGTCATGTGTGCATCTATTCAAATGTAAGTTGTCTATTATTATCATCTTTAGTTTAACAGGA
Source organism: Atethmia centrago (assembly GCA_905333075.3). NCBI lineage: Eukaryota > Metazoa > Arthropoda > Insecta > Lepidoptera > Noctuidae > Atethmia > Atethmia centrago. The sequence goes on from HG995382.1 coordinate 17,957,814, forward strand.
GTGTGGACCTAGTACAAAGAAAAAGACAAAGACAAAGATTTATTTGCAAATTTTTTTTTTATTTATCATTTATACAAAAAACAACACAGGATTATATAAATAGATAGCAACCAAAAACCACTAAGGTTTAAACTTGTGCTATCTTACAATGGTAGTACGAGGGCGGCACTGAAAATTTCGAGAATCAAGGAAGTGACACAACATTACTATTTAAAATTGTATTTATTGCTTTTCGAAGTATTCTCCGCGAAATTTGACACATTTTTCCATACCATGGAACCAATCATTGAAGCAACCATTCCATTCGGAAGTTGGGGGCTGTAACGTTACGATTGGCCGGAGGGCCGGAGGGCCAGACCTACATTCTGTTTTCAATAATAATTAAACACTTGTTTTTATTAACTAGGTACTTACCACTTATTTAACCTGTAACGTTTTACGTATGCGCACTAAGAACATTAAGAAAGCACAATACCAACGAACAAATATTTTATTGTAGTTAGATACCTACCTACGCGTTGCCAAAATAAAAGAATATTCATCAAATCATCGATATGAATACTATTACAAAATTCAAAAGTTCAACTGACACTCGCGCGCGCTCCGGTTCACTTCACCTCGCCGAAGTGCTGTTGCCATGGTTACGAGAATCGCATGGAGTGACCACGCTACGGACGTGCGTTATGTGCTGCCACTAATATCACTTCACCCAGCCGAAGTGAAGTGTTGTTGCCTTGGTAACGAGAATCGGGTGCAGTGAAAATGCCGTGCCTGCGCTTTAGGAGCTGTCATTATTCACATTACTTTTTTTTTTCATTTTCCATCATTGACAGCCATGCCCATAAGCCTAATCGTACCCATTCTAGTTCAGAGAGAATAAAGTATCCATTTATTTCAATGCATTTAGATACCTATGTATTTTTGTCTAAATCCTTTTAGTACCAATACCTACATTTTGTTACATAATATTATTTAGCCTATAACGCGTCACACAGCCGCACTAAGAACATTAAGAAAATGCAATACCAACGTCCATTAGGTACAGCTTTTTCATACATCTTCTCGTAGCCTGCGCATAGGTAGTTACCTAGGTACACAGTTTGTTATTCAGTATGAACCTATTTTCAGCTCCTCAGCTGATGACTTAAATGAAAACCGACAACCAACGTGATGAGATGCGCTAATAGACGATTTGAGTATTTATCATTTAATTAAATGAAAGATGTGCGGATCATCACCTAATATTTGATTGTAGATACCTAGGAACTTACTTAACTAAACGTTGCTTATATTTACAACAATATTTATTAAATCATAATCACCATCATAGTAGGTATTACAAAATTCAACGATTCCACCTAGATCACGGCCCGATTCTCGTGGCTTGCAGACTCGTTACCTTGGAAACCACCGCGTGGTTTCTATGGTTACGAGAATCGAGTGAAGTGAGATGATCCACGGGCTTGCGCGAATACGCTGTCATTACTCATTATCCATGCACCCATCATGTACCTAACCTGTCTTCAAGCATTGCCGTATTCGAGTTTAGAGACAACTTACCAACTTTTTATTTCCATGCTTTTAGATATTCCAACTGTTTTATACATTTAAAAAGTCAGTTTAGTAGGCTTAATTTTGTTTTCAACACATGGATTTAATGAGATTGAGCAACACCATAATTATAATTGTGCTACGCAAGTATTCAGAGAATTGTTTGTTTATGTAAGTTCATAATACGAAAGGCACATGTTATGTAGTAAGATCGCATCGTCTACAATCTAGATAAACCACAGTCCACAGTAACAGAAGGTATATCAATAATCTAGTTATAGGTGCTGTTATGATGTATAAACACACAAATTGCTTCTCTCTTGTTAACTTGAAATTAAATTATTATAATTCATGTATTTATTTCTATATTATGGGTATATTATTTATGTGTATGTTTATTTTAAGCCAATAAAATTATGTATGTTTAGGCTGCTTTAGTGTAATTTAAGATTACCTGCAAGTATGCTGATTTACACAGTGTCTATGTCTGTCATCCAACTCTCCTGTCGCAGGTCAGCTGAAAGAAATCTCTTATGATATATTCTCTGAAATCGTCATTCTGTTTTTGTTATGATTGTATGTTATGTCATTGGTTATCATCTGCTAGTGTCGCAACAGAGTAAATATCGTTTAAGAAGAAAGTTTAATTTATTTCTTAATTTACCGGAGCGGCATCGGATGTGTGTGGTCTGCCCGCTACCATGGCTGGAAATAATGCTATGCATTTATTTCTATTTGATTTATTTCATTGCTACACTCATCTGAGTACTTATATTTTTTAATATCAATTTTTACCACCTAAAATAAAATTGTCATTATCATCATTATAGTCTAAGCCAATTAAAATGAACCATGTGGGCCAATATTATTCCTATATTTTGAGGGGAGTTGCAACATTTCTTAATTCCATGCCCATGCCTGTCCATGTCCAATGTATTGCTCCATAATTTATTTATCAAAAATAGTGTGTGAAATAATTAATACTTACTAGGTAGGATTAGATATCAGTTCTCCCAGTGACTTCTAAAGTTATTGAGAAGATTCTTAATAACCGATTGGAGTCATTCCTTAATTCAAAAGGTTTCTTTTACCGTAAACAGAATGGATTTAGAGCTCAATCAAATACTCTCGCTGCTACAATTGACCCCATAACCAAAATTAAATATAAAATTGATCAAAAACAAGTTGCTATAGGTATATTTGTTGATCTCAAAAAAGCCTTTGACACCATCAGTCATGACAAATTATTACAAAAAATCGAACACACCGTTGTCACAGACAAAGCACTTGAAATCTTTAAATCATATACGGAGAACCGTAAGCAAATAGTAAGAATAGGTAAACATGAAAGCAATCCCTGTATCCTGAATTTTGGCGTCCCCCAGGGATTTTTTTTTTTTTTTTTTTTATTTGTGATGGGTTTGCTCTTGACTTTAGTCTATGCCAGAGGCGACAGAAACAAAGTCGACGATGGAGCGAGCTTACCCAGAAGAAGCCTGTTCACTCTCACTTTGAAGAGATTAGGGTTATATGCGTTCGGAAACACAGACGCAGGCAGAGAGTTCCATTCCTTTGCTGTGCGCATTATAAAAGAAGTTTGGAAACGCTTAGTGCGAGTTGGTGGGATAGCCACCAGGAAGGGATGGTAACCTGAAGTGCGCCTAGATGACCGATAATAGAAGGGGGCCGGTGGAATGAGGTCGTGGAGTTCCTGAGCACACTCTCCGAAGTACAATCTATAGAAGACCGACAAGCAGGCAACCTTGCGACGATGGGCCAAACTGTGAAGCTTGGCATCCACCAGATTTACGTCGCCAATGAGCCTCTTAGCTCTGCGTTCCACCGAGTCAAGCGCGGCAAGTTGGTATTTAGCCGAGCCATCCCAAAGGTGGCTACAATACTCCATGCAGGATCGGACCTGCGCTTTATAAAGGGTCAAAAGCTGTCCAGGCGTAAAGTATCGCTTCACCTTATTTAGGATGCCCAGTTTCTTGGCCGCAGTCTGGGCTTTGTACTCGATGGTGGCGCTGAAGTTGAGGTTAGATGTCAACTCCATGCCTAGGATCTCGAGCCGATCAGTTACAGGAACCGATGTACCCCGAAAAGTAGGAGTCAGGTCGAAACGACTCCTTTTTGCGGTAAAAAGACACGCTTGTGTTTTGGTGGCGTTAAAAGTGACCAGATTATCATCACCCCACTGGGAGACAAGGCTTAACGTCAACTCTGTCCGCTCTACCAAGGCCTCTCTCAAGGAACGAACTGCGGCCCCGTTGGTTTTTGCGCTGGACAAGTATCTCTCTGAAACAGTACTGTCGTCCGCGTACCCAACAATACCAGTCTGTAGTAGGTCATTGATGTGCAGCAGGAAAAGAGTTGCAGAGAGAACAGACCCCTGAGGAACTCCGGCATCAATAGCCATAAGGTCAGAGGAGCAGCCGTCAACGACTACTCTGATCGACCGTTCACTAAGGAAGTCTGATATCCAGCTACAAAAATCAGCTGGGATGCCATAAGCAGGAAGCTTGCTGAGCAGACCAGCGTGCCAGACCCTGTCGCAAGCAAAGGATCAATATTAGGCCCCCTCATGTTCCTTATTTATATTAACAGTATCAGTGAATTGGGTCTTAAAGGAGACATCTTTCTTTATGCCGACGACACAAGTCTCTTTTACTTTGGACACTCAGTCGAAGCTATAATAGCCGACGCTCAAAATGATCTTAATTTGTTGAATGAGTGGTTTCAGTCAAATCTTTTAACTATTAATATTACACAAACAAATTATGTAATTTTTGCAGCAAAAAGTAAAAAAATAAATGATAATTTCGAACTTAAAATAGACGGCCAACTACTTGAACGAAAAGCTAAAGAAAAATATCTCGGACTTATCTTAGATAGTAACCTTACATGGAAACCACACCTAGAAAAAATTAAACTTAAACTAAGTCCACTCACAGGGGTACTCCGCAATATAACAAGTTGTCTCCCTCGAAAAGTACGATATCTTATCTATAATTCCTTAGTTAAGCCTCATATTGACTACCTCATTGAAATCTGGGGCACTGCAGCGAAGTGTAATATAGATCCAATTCAACGAGTTCAGAATAGGTTAATTAAAATTTTATTTAACTATAAATTTAGGACATCAACTGAAAAGATATACGAGGAAACAAAAATAATGAATATAAAACAGACGTACATATACTACACATGTATTCTAATACGTAAAATATTAAATAAGGAAATCCATTCCAGTATAAAATTTGTAACAAAACAACAAACACGTAAGATTAACATAAGACGTGCTAGTTACTTAGTGACCCGCCCTCCTAGAACCAACTATGGACGAAGAAATTTGGAGTTTGAGGGTGTTACAATTTATAATAAATTACCATCGATAATAAAAAAAGAACAAAGTTATGCCCGGTTCAAAAAGCTACTAAAGACTCACTCAATTAATACATACAAATAAGTGAATAAAATAAAAAATATAACTGCATAATATATACTACATAAATAAAATACACACATTATATATATATATTAACTGTATACCTCTAAATAAAAATATACATACATTAGGAATTGACTTAAACTAAACAAAAATAAATTAATCTCTAATACTCAAAATGAGGTATGTACCCAAAATATATAAATAGAACAATAAACTTAAAATAAAATGGTCTTTTAACAATAAACTTGCTAATAACAGACTATGCCATCAATGCCACATCTAGTAAAAAATTAAATCATACATCCATGTTGTGCCTCGTTAATAACCTACGATCGAGTTTGTTATCTGTTTACCCACGGTTTTTGTTTTATTTCTTTTGTTTTGTCATTTTATATACGTACATCTGTGCGCTCTAATTATTAATCTTAGTTATTAGTTATTGTTTCTCAGTAAGTGAATTAGTGTATGCAATTCTTTATGAGAAATAAAGTTATTCTAAACCCAAATTGATGTGTTCAAATCAAGTAGAGGCGGTGTCTTTTTATAGTCTTCAGTTCCTTTAATACCTTAGCAATTGCAGGGTCACATAGGCTCATCTGCTGAGTTGTAGAATATATCAGATTAATAAAATTCACTTGCCTGGGTGTACCTATTCTATTTTTATTTTTTTACCTATATTGCCCCCTGGTGGGCAAAGATCTCCTCATACTTTTTCAGTTTTCCCTGTGCACAACATAGGGAAAACATACAACAACATAGGGCACCCACTGTGTGTCGACGACCTTATATTATTATCTCTAAGTTAACTAGGTACTATTTTGGGATACTTGTTGACCACCACTCATTCTTGTAAGGCTAACCACCAGACTGATGATCTAGTTGATCTAGTTCGCATAACCATGACTTGTGGAGTTGAGGAATCCATTTAGTTTCGAATAATTTTAGAAAAACGGTTCCCAGTACTTGTTCCAGTCCTATTACTATTGCATTCACGATTATAAATCACACTAATAATAATTGTCACTGACATACTAATTCAAAGTAGATAATAAATTCAAACATTCATTTGTTTATTTACGGCATATTGCAGATAATTTTGAAACTTTGAACGGCAGATGGTATTTATGTAATAATTTAGCTAAACAAAATGTAGATTTTTGTTGCGAAACGTCCCATAGATACACATGATGAAGTTTAGTAATCTTTGTCTGTGGATTGTTTCAAAATTATTAATAATTAGGTGTGCAATCATTGGCGTTTATATTGATAAAATATTTTAATTTCAATAATAGAATTAACAAGAAGTTTAGAGTGTAACAGTGCTAACATGGATTGTCAATTTAGGAATGCAATAAAGCAGCGCGCGAAATTAAAAATTTCGCAATCCCATGGGATTGCGATCAGTTAACAAATGGTTGATAGTAACAAACTAATGTCGATGCGCATTTTCTGTGGTAGCCAGCTTAGATAAGTCTAGTATGTTTTATTTTATTTATTGTACGTGCGTGACGCGCTCGCGCCTCAGTTTATTTAGGACTAGTCTAGGAAAACAACAACATTGAGTTTCTGACTGAATTTCTGTTTTGCTATTTTATTTAAAAACCCGTTAATAGTATTGTTTAGAGACTTAAATACTAGCTTTGAAATAATATAAAATGATCAATCGAATTAGCATAAAAATATTATTAAAATCTCGATTATGATTGTAAATGTAATCCTTGGTCCATCCCTAGCATCAGTAGAATGACACTGACAGCTCACTCTACGCAAGAATTCAGAATGAGATTTTTACAGGATCGACATGCTGATCTATGAGTGATATTCAATGTGCATGTTGCAAAAATTTAAACCAAAATGCTACAGTATAGTTATATTTTCAAATAACAAATCGTTTACGTCACATGTTCGTGCTAGGGCCTCTGAACATAGCGGTACTGTTTAAGGGTCGGGTAATCGCCATTCATCTTAGCCATACAAATGTGCGTCGCGCTCACGCCGCACAGCCGTTCGTTTTCATAAGAAATATTTATTTTTAGTAACGAAAATATGAATATTTGAAATAAATCACAGATAGAATTATAGCTAATAAAATAGTCTGTACATTCACACTCTGCACAAACACTGCACCAAAATCTGTTATAAAATCGGTCTACTATGGTCTCTGTTAGTCTCAGCTTGAATACTGTATCACCACATGGAGTGGCACATGTAAAACTCATCTCTTAAAAGTTGAGAGAGCACAAAGAGCACTCCTAAAGGTTAGTTTGTTTCTACCTTTTTATCACCCAACTACTGATCTCTACTCGAAATGGGAGGTACTTACTGTGAGGCAGCTCTTCAAGAACTTATTATTATTATTATTATAAAAAAAAAAAACATGAAAATATCTTAAGTTGTTTGAAAGTAATATCGTTTTTTATGTTTGGGGTTGACGTTGCTTCCTAAATTATTTTAGATGGTATTTTACTACAATACTTAAATATTCACATATAGAATTGATATGTATGCGTTCTAGTTTAACATATTTTTTTTTGCATAACTTACTTGCATTATAATTATGAAGGCGTATATATATAACAGGTTTAAAAGTCACTAAAATCATATCTGCGCCTTAAGCTGCGTTTTTACTAAGCGTTCTGAACAGTTCTGAGCGAGCAAGCGTTTGTATTTGTTCTGTGATGATCGATTGAACTCGGCGAACGATTGCTCGCTCGCTCATTCATTCAGTGAATACGACGTCACCGGCGAGCGAGCAGTGGCTTTGTGCGTTCGCTTGACGTTGGACGTGCTCGCTTGGTGTCTGATCTTTTTTTTTATTCTACGCGAACATGGAGTGGAATCAAGAAAAACTTTTCAATTATTTTAAAATTAAAGATCCATCCATGTATAGAGGGACCTGCAAATCTAAGATTCTTTTTTTTTTTGTAAAGTTCCAATTATTACAAAGGCTGCTCTAGCCAAAAGCAAATCAACGTCATGGTCGTCCATATCTACCGTGTGAGAACGAGAACGCAGCTGCGCCAGTAAACTGTTCAGTGCGAGCTTTTGTTTAGAACTAGTGTTCGTTTTCTCGTTGTAGTGAAAACAGATGTTTTCTGAGATGAGCAAACATCGGCAGATCAGCAAACATTTGCTCAAAGCAAAATGTTTGCTCGGCAGGGTAGGTAGTGAAAATGCAGCTAAGATATGCAATTTACTGATTACGAACGAGCAGACAGTGATTTCAACTTGCTTAAGTGTGTATTTGTCTAATTAATAAGGCTTGTCTAATTGTGTAACTTTTAATATTGTAATTTTGTTTCTTGGCAATTGAATGATTGATTGTTTTTTTTTTTTTTTTGTGATGGAATTCTAGTAGTAGTCTTGTATTTGGAACTCATTAGTTATTTATCATTACATTAGGTAACATTCTAAGAATTCTTGATAGCCATACTAAGCGAAACGCGTGTTTTTAATAAAATTTTATATTTCAAAATATTTTATATTTTCATACTCTGGAATATTGTCTGCATTTTAATAAGTACGTACCGTCTGGCAACTTGTTGCCGCAGGATATTACCTACCGGTCTTAGAAATTAATGATTTAAATAATTAGGAAGTAACAGACAGCCAAACGACATTTAAAAATTATATTTTAATAAGTGCGTACCGTCTGGCAGCTTGCTGCCGCAGGATATTACCTACCGGTCTTAGAAATTAATGTTATAAATAATTAGGAAGAAACAGACTGCCAAACGACATTTAAACATAATATTTTAGGTATCCACCACCCCAGTAGGTACCTAAAATATAATTTTAAAATGATAAAACTATATCTATGATAATTGATTTATAAAAGTAAGTATACATTTTTATGTTAAACATGATAAAGTGCTCTTACATGCATGAAGAAAATAGAAAAGTATGCTTACTTACTTATCATAGCGTACAAAAAGTTATAGCATAGATTAAGGGCTCATGCAGACTTGGGCGATATTGCGCCAATCTGCACGAGCCTTAACACAAACAGCTTAGATTAGCTCGAGTCACCTCATAAATATAACCATTTACCTACTTTAACATAATTTGAGAGTAATAAAAGTTGGTGAAATCTTTCCCACAAAAAAGAAAAATAGATAAATACACAAAAAAAATCTATGATTTATATACCTTTGACAACTCAATAAGGTTCTACGTATGACTATGAATCATCATCATTCATCTTGCTGCCTTTATCGTGTCTATGAAAGTCAATAAACCGCTCTAGGGTTTGATAACTGATTTCGGTTGGCCACGGAAACACCACAATTTTCCTCAATGCTGTTTGATGTGTAACATCTTTTCCTCTCGCTTTCTATGGGATTGATTTCGTGAAAAGGGACGGAAGTGTGTAACAGGAAGTGACAGCTTGAGCATGGAATAGATAAGTACTTTTAAAAGCATGGAATTAGTAAGTACTTTATAATAGCATGGAATTAGTGTAGGTACTCATGGAATTACAAAAGTACTTTAAAGATTGTAAGTAGAGGGGGTCGAATTTCAACCAGTGGGCGACCACTAATAATGAATAATTATTCGAAAAAATATTTTAGTATTTAGCTTTTTAAATTTTGAAGTTAATTTCCGTCGCTGCTCAGTTGCTTATTACCAAGGTGAGATGTCAGACGTTATGCATCATTTATATAGAAACTAGGTTGTCAAAAATCAACAGAATTTTAATACATGTTCTTGAGTCTAGTCTAAAAGAAGGGACTTTTTAAGAGTGATTAATAAAATAAAAAGAAAAAGGCAAAAATACATATACGACAATGTTAATAGGGATAAGCGAATATGTGAATAATGTAAGGCTCGCTCGATTTTTTTATACGAGTATTTTCCAATAATATGTAGCTCATTCATCAAGCGGATTCCTGCGACCTTCACAAAATTATTGGTCAGCTGGGTGCGAAACGCACAGGACCCATTGATGTGGCGACGCTGGGGAGAAACCTAGTCAATAGGAAAATCGTCGTCGAACATAAACGATTCATAATTATAGTATGGTTGGGTCTACTGGGGGGTAACCATCACCGTGGGAAAGTGATGGAGCTATACAGGACTTATAGCTCCATCTCTTTCTCACGCTGAAGTAATATTTAAATAATACTGCTATAAGAGGTGATGGTTACCCCCCAGTCCTGTTACAAACTGGTTCTTACCAAAATCTAGTAGTTGTAATCTAGTAGATAGTATCTTTTTTTTATATCTATGTCAGTTTTGGTAGAGAGTTTCAGTGGTATTAAATATTTTTTAATAAGTCAATGGCTTGATTATGGTAGGCGAAGCCCAGAGGAATTTTGAGTAAGCATAATTATGCAGGGCGAAAAGTTCATAGCTGAGTAGGTGCGGCGTGATGAGAGGACACCGAAAATATAAGTTTAAGATAGGAGCTTCGTGTTCAGGAGTCCACTATCAGATTTCGAAAAGGACAAAAATAACGTAATCTTTAGACCCGTTGATTTTGGCATGATCGTGTGCGGCCTAGGCCATAATTACTTAAAAAGGCTAAACTGATGAAACCTAAAACCTAAAATCATTAGATTTTTGAAAAATCAATTCAATTTATTTATTTATTTAAACTTCTCGCACACAATTAAGTACAAAGGCGGATTTAATGCCTTAGGCATTCTCTACCAGTCAACCAAGGGTGGTGAAGAGATAAGATGGCAGGTGCTCTGAGAGGAAATAAAAATAACGAAAAATATTAAAGATAACATAATAGATTATAAATAGAATAAGTACAGAAATACATAAATAGGTTACAAGCATAAAATACAAATACATACATATTTACTACAATATATACCTACATTATACATATATATACATACAAATTCAAGGAAAAGAGATACATAATTGAGATGACTCTACGCTATTTCAATTCAATAATTCAAATAAATTTGTGGCAGCATCTACGTCGCCACATGCAAACTACGCATCATACTGACGTCACGCAAAATCCTGCATCGCGCAAGTCGAGTTTACCGCGCAACTAGCATATGTATATACAACATCCGGACATCATCAGTCGGGCAGTTGCCCACCAGACACGACACCCGTCGGGGTCAGAGGATCCTCCCTTTTTTATGGAGGATGAGTAAACTTTACACCCTGTTCCTCATGCCTCTATAAATTCAATACATAACTATTGTAAATAGTAACTTTTATCGCCCTGAATATCCTTTTAAAAATTGTCCAAATTAGTGTTTTCGAAGTCGTCAGATTTAGGGAAAGCCCACAATTTCTTAATGAGATTTGCCTATTTAAGTCTTCGGGTTAGGCCGCACACGATCATGCCAAAATCAATGGCTCTGAATTTTAGTCCATTTTCGAAATCTAAAAGTAGACTCACGACCACGCGCTTTACGCAGTCTTTTTATATCGAATGTATTTCAAAACCGATAATTTTTTATACCTCAAATGATTTAAACATAAAACTACTCAAATATTTCAAAGCCCTTTTGCAATAATAAAGGCTAATAATATAAATATTTGCAGTAATCGAACAAATCCTCGCTGGAATGAAAGCGTTCATCTGTTTAATAAAAATGAATATTTTGTGCCAGCTGTTGGATGACAGCTGTATTAATTATGTCAACAGATGTTAACAATTTTGTGTGGAAGTTGCAAAAAATCAATATTAATAGCAAATTTGAATTTTCTTTGAGTGTGATTATTGCATGAATAATTTTGATGAATTTTAGATTGTACAAAAAATGCGACGATCTTCACAAAATAGCTAGTTGGTCACTTAATTTAGTATATAGTGTAAAGATTTATTTAAATTCACTTGAAAGAGTTAATTGTTACTAATAACTCTTTAAAGTTAATTTTAACAAAATTTCAGAAAAAAAAATCATAAAGGAAAATCTTACTCGTACTTACCGTAAATATATTCGTATTCGGAGAATACCTCTAGCGAACTATGTAGATACATACCTAAATTGCCTACATAGGCACTTATTACTGCCTTGATAGATACTATACGGCAGCAGAGGCTGGCCTAACATGACGCCGTTGCTGGACATGTGTGCAGCGTGCCTAACAAGGCATACTGCACACATGTCGGCTGGCCCGAACATATACCCTTAGTAAGGCACCTTTTGGGTAAACATAGTTAGAAACTACTTAAAATATACGTGTATAAGCTTTGAACACTTTAACATCCAATTCAATAAATAAACCATCTTTGAAGTCGGATAAAAGTAGAAAAAGGTTATAATTGATCATCATTCAATTAGTAAATAGTTTTATCATCTTTAAACAAATCTTAGTATTCATTCAATTTCCAAATCTGTTTGGTTAGGTTTTGTAGTTAAATCTGGTGAAGATACAAAGCCGAACCTCTCATGAGACTGTCATCACTGATGCGAGATTGTTGAAGAATATCTTGAGGCTCGGATTCTAGACGCACTTGTGAAGGTACACTTGACTTGAGCCCCCTAAAATAGCGCTTTTATGTAGATATTTCGGAGAATTTTTGTTTTAAGATTATTTTTTTTGTCATCACTCCTGTATTGCCCAAACGTTACACCTACATTTCGACCGTTATGTTTAAGTCTACCATTAGACTAGTGGGTGTGTGCGTTAATTATATCATTACAGAAATAGTTTGTCAGCTTAGGCTGATATTCTTCTGTTAAGTTAGAGGTTGTATTTAATATATGTTTACTTAAAAGGGATGATCAATAAATATAATCATTTTAATAGCAGGATGAAAATATAAATATAATGAAAAGAAAGACGCGGTACCTATCGTTACAAAGCAACAATAATTTTATTATACAATGTGAGGACAACATAATATCCCTATTATGTTGTCCTCACATTGTTTATCCTCTTACTAAGTAAGATCTTTTTTCCGCTCCATATAATACCGGTACAAAGATACCTTTTACTCAACAATACAAGGTATTAGATAGCGGTAAAACTACTGAAACCTTAAATTCCTTGCCCATGCTCGCTTTTGGTTCAGTACTTGCGTGTGGATCAAGGATTTTCAAATCCGGGCACAGTAAAGACACGAATAATTATAGACCCGTGTTGCTGGTTTTCAGCAAGGCGTTTGAAAAGGTAATGCTTAATCAAATGCTCAATTATTTTAACACGAATTAAATCCTTCACGATCAACAGTATGGTTTCACCAAAGGACGTTGTACGACCGACGCTGGTTTAACCTTGACACATGTTTAATGTGTGGGAAACTCAAACTAAACTCAAAGCATTTATTTCAAATAAACCAATTACAGGCACTTTTGAACTGTCAAGGGTTCGGTCAGACAGACAGAAAGATGAAGCTAGATGCCCATTCCAAAGCGTACTAGGTACCTATGGAGAAGAACGGTCAAGAAACTCCACGGACACTCTTTTAAATCAACGTATTATGGTTACAAAATATTGTTTACATCATTCATTTTGAAATTATACATGTGATGAATGGGAATAAGCCCAAACCCTTTGTGAACTCTCAAAGGCATTTGATTGCGTCAATGACGAATACTCTTGAAACTTGAGTATTACGGACTTGGAAAACTTGCGCTCAGTTTAGTATCATTTTATTTAAATGATAGACAATGCCAAGTTAAAAGTAAAAATACGTGATTCATAAGGTTCGATATTGGGTCCTCCCCTTTTTAAGTGTACAGATCTACTCCATTTATTAAAAAATAACCGTCGATGGTGTTATTTGACGTGCTACAAATTTTGATGAGGTAAATAACGCCCTACCGTAGGTCCAAAATTGGTTCACTGCCAATAATTTAGTATTAAATCGAACAAAAACTAAGTGCATAAGATTTTCTTTACTAAATGTCAAAAGAAGTGATTGTGAGATAGTACAGAATTAATTGACAAAAAGTTTAATTGTATGATCCAATGTTGATTGAAATAAATAATAATAAAAACTGTTTTCCTGGGGATCACGCTCGATTCTAGGCTACAGTGGGGTCCTCATTTAACGTCTCTTGCGGGACGCCTAAGTTCAGAAGCATAAGTTGTCAGTAAAATCCGTAAATTTATTGATGTAGATACCGTGAGGCTAGTCTATTTTAGTTACCTTCATAGTATCATGTCTCACTTTGGGGACGGGCTGCAGACATCGAGTCTATTTTTATTCTGCAGAAAAGAGCTGTCAGAGCAATATATAATCTCCGCAGGCGCGATTTTTTGAGGGAACTATTTAAGGGTATTAACATCATGACGGAACCTTGTCAATATATATGAACGCATCATGAACGAAAGAAAAAAAATACATCTTTTTAGTAAAGGAGATGAAAGACATAGTTATATTCGGTACTAGAAATAGGTCGTACGCAAAATACGCGCTCTGACATGGAGTTGCGGACACTAGCCCGTATTACCTAGTAATACGGGCTGGTGTCCGCAACTCCACGTCTAAACGGCCAAAAGGTCCCTATTTCTAGTACCTACTAGAAATAGGGACCTTTTGGCCTTTTAGCTCAACCAGGTTTCGGATCGGCTAAAGTAGACTCATCGTTCCTGGTGTACTGTTTAAAATGTTACAATAATATTCCTCCCCACATACTTCAACTGAATGAGACGAAATTCAAATCTTGTATAAAAATGCACAATGCAGGTGCCTCATATTATAAGTTGGAGGATTACATCGCTGATAAAAATGTTTGGCTCAAAGCTGGTCCTGCTCCACAACCACAACCAATTGATTAACATTTGAAAATACTTACTGTTGGAGCTGCTGAAGATTGTAAGACTATCTTTGCATTTTATAAATTGAATCTCCTTTGTATTATATAATTGCATACCACAGGCGCGAGGACTAAATATATAATACAATAGATCTGAGAGTATGTCATGCTTACTCAGATGTCTCGCTGATGGTGGCGCGTGTGTTGGATCACTTAGCTCCCTTCAAAATGGTTGAGCTTAATGGTGCTAATCCATGCGTCATGTTTGTGAACGGGCGCTGTCAGTTGGGACTGGTCATATCTTAGCTGCCACGGCTTATTTTAATTATTTTATTTTTTCTTTGTTTTTTGCTGTGTGGGCGCGTTTTTCTACATCGTCCTCACATTTAGTTATAAGTTCAACATTAAACTAGAAAGCTGTAACAATATTTTTGTAACATTATAATTTAAAAGAGTGTCCATGGAGTTTCTTGCCCGTTCTTCTCCATAGGTACCTACTACGCTTTGGAATGGACAACTAGCTTCATATTTCTAACTGACCGACTCCTTGACAATTTAAAAGTGCCTGTAAATGGTGTAATTGGTTTAAATAAATGCTTTGAGTTTTGAATAGCTATAAAACTGCTTTTATCGCCAGCTTATATGAAAAATGATTCCTACTAATAATTTTCAACATTTTAGCTATGGAAAATGCAAATGTTATTAAATTATGGAATACTGAAGTGGTAGCAAATGACGTCAAAGCTACACTTACCGAAACCCAATTAATCCTTAATGACATTTGAATCCATTATAACCTTAATGCGATCTCATTATGGTTATAATGAATCCAAATGTCATTAATCATTAATAATAATATTAATATTAAATTTTAGGCCATAGAAAATCAGCCTGTAATGTTCCCACTGCTGGGACACAGGCCTCTTCTCTGTGAGAGGGAGTGGGCCGTAATCCACCACGCGGGCCCAGTGCGGGTTGGTAGATGACACAATGTCTTCAATTTTTTGGTTCTAGGACATGCCGGTTTCCTCACGATGTTTTCCTTCACCGTTTTGAGGGCAGTGGTGATGAAATAATTTACACAAAGTAAAGTGCCTGTTAGGGTTCGAGTTAGGTTTCGAGGGTTCAAAGAGATGTCGTCAGCACAAATGTAGGGGTCCACTAGGGCCGATACCTGCCGGGGTCGCGGGAAGGTACTAAAGGGTCACCGAGGCCCCTGGCAACACAAGCAACAGGAAGGAATACGGGTGGGTTTTAGTCAGTAAGAGTCTGACAAACCCTTCCGCTCCGCCCAGAGCAGGAGAAGTTATTTGATGATTTCCCATAAAAAAAAGGGTTCGAACCTACGAACTACAACTCTAAAGTCGCGGTCGTTACCACTGGGCCACCACTGCAATTTTGGGCCATAATTAAACATAATCACGACAGTAAATAAGTACTCTGTTTATTAAAATCCAGCTTATGGTTAACTTTATGGCCACAAAAATGAAGATTTGGATTTTAGGACTTAAAAATAAACAAACACGTCAAGGATAATATTATCTACGGTTGGCCAGGCCAAAGCCAGGCCGAGGAGACTTAGCGCAAATGCGGCCTTAGACATTCATCCTGATAAATTACACTTGAAAACCGTAATGGATAAAAGTACATATAAATAGTCATTAAATGGCGAGGAAATAGTTCTTTCTCTCATTCTAAATCCGTCTTTCTCCGATGGTTTTAATGATTTCTCCCATGCTCCATCTTGGGTATCGTATCCTTAAAATTAAAACCTTGGTCCAGGTTTAGTGGCACCTATACCTACATGATCAATTTTCTTATAGATTGTTTCGCCACCTTTTGAAAAGTTTCGGGTGGCTTAAAACTATCTGAAAATTACAGGCAAGGACTTTATTTATTTATTTAATAGTTTATGTACACACTTATAAACAGACAAGAAGAAAGGAACAGAAATATACGTACAAAGGTGATGCTTATTTCTAAAGAAATCTCTTCCAGCATACCTGCGATAGGAAAGTAGACAAATAGATGTAGACAACGTGTGTAAGAGTAGAAGAGACAACAAAATACATCAAATCAAAAACTATTCACTGTCCACTGTGAAATAAGCTTTAAATTTTAATGAAAATAATCCTAAGTATTTATTTTCCTCTGTGGTGTGGTCGGCCTATCTGACGGACAGGGCCGTCAT
Organism: Atethmia centrago; assembly: GCA_905333075.3. NCBI lineage: Eukaryota > Metazoa > Arthropoda > Insecta > Lepidoptera > Noctuidae > Atethmia > Atethmia centrago. Next base: position 17,974,690 of record HG995382.1, read on the forward strand.
CTACCCCGGTCACCAGGGAGTGTGGAACCGGCAAGAGATATCGTGCGGTGCGTTCATGGGGCCGCATCTGTGGGACATCGGATACGACTGGGTGCTGTGCGCCGACCTCCCTAGCGGCGTCAGCGTAGTGTGCTACACTGACGCCGCTATGGCTTTAAGCGGCTCCTGCCCAATCTGACCTCCTGCCAGTCGTGCGGTCCATGGCCCTCTACGGGGCTCCTGTATGGGCACGTTCACTGGCGCTGCGGTCAGCCCACCAGTTGAGCGCGGCCCAAAGGGTCATGGCCATCCGGATGGTCCGGGGATACCGCACGGTCTCCTGTGAGGCAGCGAACCTCCTTGCCGGATTGCTGCCATGGGATCTGACAAACCCTCCCGCTCCGCCCAGAGCGCGAGAAGTTATTTGATGATTTCCCATCCAAAAAAAAAGCATTTATTTTACTACGTCTTAGAAAAAATAAAAAATACTTGATTTGCATCTAGATTGTTTTACTTAGCATGTCAAAGAATTTCATCAATCTATCATCAACAACAGACCAAAATCTTCGTGTCTCAGATATATTTCAGAATCTCTCTGCAATCTCTAATGCAGATATAATGTTTTTCTCGCATTACTTTGTCAGCCCTGTTTACCGACGCGACGTCGTAACTTTATTTCGAAAGAGCTCATAAGCGGTTACAAATTACGGTAAAGTACTCTTGGATTGCCAACTTCTTAAATGATATCCAAACTTTTTGTGACCCAAAATAGGTTTTGATACTACTTCTACTTGGTTATAGTTGTAAGTACTCGTAGGTTAATTATGTCATTAGGATAAGGATCGGGAACTAAAACCATCATGGGAGAGAAGTTGAACCTACAGTGGGATATTTTCTGACCTTACCTTGATTGGAGACAGTGTCAATGTTTTGAAAAGTCACCCAGCAATTTGCTGTAGCGAAAACTTGAAATCAAGTAAGCATCTATGACAAAATGAGGGTGGGTAATAATTATGTTGCTTATAAACAAGTTATGTGGCCTTGATAGATAACACAGACAGGTGCCCAAAATTTAAAATGGATTCGATATAGTCTGATCATGAAGGTAAACAGGGTTATGAGATGAGTTATCTATAATATCTCATCTCATAAGCCTGCATACTTATATTCACGGCTAAACGTATAAGCAGCAGCCGTGATAATGTACCAATTACCATACATTCGGTATTCAATTCCACAGCGAACCATAAAGATGAGAGGCATTTGAAGTACTTAATCAAGCGTACATTTAGGGGCAAAGGCCACTTGCGTGTAAAATTTCAGCTTCATAACTTTTGTGATTTACGAGCTATTTTTGGACGAAAATTCGACCTCTAGTGATTTTATTTCAAAGATTTTCGTGCGTTACATTTAAGCAAAATGCTAAAAACTTTGAGCAGTGTTAATTTTGCTCCATAAATTTTATTTAGTAATCGAAAATGAAATAAAAAAGCCAAAATCAACAATATTTAGCAGTTAAGCTGCGGTTTCCTACAACAGCGGTCCGCCACATAACGGCCAGAAAAATATGGCGGCGTGGTTTGATTTTACGGTGTCAAAAAACGCTCTGTACACACAACATATTTTCATATACTACAACGTTTGAGTGACGTCATTCGACGGTAAATTGCGGACGTTATGTGACGGTCACCGCAGTCTTAAGAAACCTTTAGCCTTAAGCTTGTTTTACAACAAAAGTATAGACTATTTATTTCGATACACAAACATCATTTCAACTTTGTATTGGCAGGAGTAATCCTTACCGATTCCATTTCAACCTTTAAAATAAAACCTGTTTTATATTCGTTGAATCCTATAAGCGCCAAGCTTGCAATAATCTGTTTTCTAAGTTTTAAAACACGCTTCATTCTGGTAGCGTTCCATATACACTTTTTATATAAGTTTGTACTTTGGAATTTCTTCTTTCCTTGCAGTAACTAAATTTTTTACTTTGTTTAAAGTTAGTTTTCAAAGCTTTGAAAATTTTGTACTAGTTATAGACTCCCTGAGTGAACGCTGAAGTATTTTATTGCTAACATTTTTATATTATAAGTATTTCGTCGACTACTTTAACGGAGCTGTTTTATATTCGTTTCTCCTTTGCGAAATATTAGTTTATTATAGGATTTATTGCTTATTAGATGTCTGGTTAAAAAATACATAATTATCTTTACCTACATCATTTTTATCTGATTAAAAGTAAATTTATTCCTTTTACCGATATTTTGTTTAGTAAGTTATTTACTAAGTTACGATGCCGGATAGATAGTTCAAAAGCATTTCTGATGAAAATGTGTTTGTACAAATGTAGACATTTTTTACGGTTCCGTAGTCAACAAGGAACCTTTATAGTTTCGCCATGTCCATCTGTCTGTCAGCCGAGAGTCTCTGTGCCAAGCCCCAGACAGACGGACGTCTGTCTGTCCGCAGCTTGGCTCAGAGACTTTTATAGTACTAGAAAGCAGTAATTTGGTATAGGTATAAATATTAAACACGCAAAGTGGTAATACAAAATCGCTAAACAAAAATAGTAGGTTGCTTGTATGTAAAGTGTGGTATGCGGTATCGTTGGATAGGCCATTCAAAAATATTGCGGGTCTGCTAAAACCATTTTTCGATTCAGGGATTCGTTTGCGTAATATTAAGCTTTAAAGTGCTAATTTTTGTTAGAGTCAAGTGTCCCCCAGCCAGGCAGCTAAATAATTATTTTAGGATATGTGAAAAAAAATCATGGCAGTCGTATATATAATGACGTTAAAAGAAAGAATATCACAGCTAAGAAGGCTTTATTTACAAGTTACCGAGTAATAGATGACCAACTTACATTTGCAGTTGCAAAATTGACCGTAACGTATATCGATGAGTGAAGGACATGTTTTTTAACTACTATGCTAAGTTTGTTTTCGGGATTAGTTCACACGCACTTGGCCGGTTTTTTTTATGATTCACATAACTTCCTCATAGGTATTGCTTGTTCGTTACTACATAATATATCCCTGTTCATATGAATGTCCCTTAGAGTATCCAACTTCCTAATACTATTTTATGTCCATTTATGATTGCGATTCCGTTAACTCGGGAACATGTTACTTTATTACCTCAACGTGTGTCTCTTGGGTCTTCATCCTTAGAATGGCAAATAATATTTGACAATCTGGATATTATATACACTGTAAAGGCTTCCCTCTTTATACCAAAATGTCGATGATTAAATCGTCGTTTTTGATATACATATATGTAGGTATAATAGAAGTTAAGGCGTAGGTAAATGCCGCCTAACCTGGCGGCATTTACCTACGCCATGGAGTTTTAAGATAGAAGTTGAAGTCATTCTGAAAAACATCGGCTGATAGGACAATGCATAATGAATTAGTAACTCCGAGTATTTCATCAACACTCGTCCTACTGCCTACGGCCCATTTAGGAAGACTTGCAGACTATCAAAATAAATAATATTTTCATTTTGCAAGTCGTCCCACGTTTCTTTTTGTGTGGAACTTTAAACTTTATGAACGTTTGCTAACTCTTGTGGATATATTTTGTTTTTATTCGATTGCATTTGTTTTGCTTGTCTCGAGACAAAAAGTTTTTAGATACGATTAAAACTTAATAATGGTTGTGAATTATATTGTTATTAGTATTGTATGTTGACACAACCGTGTTACATGAGATATAATTTATTTTTTATTTGAAGTAGATTACCTACCTACCCACTTCTTCTCTCTAAGTATATAAGTACATTTTCTTAGAAAATTCAAACAAACTCTTACGAATGGTCGGATTAGTTTCTGTTCGTAGAACCAAATACTACAACACACAAAAGGAAAACAACTTGAGTGCGTCTCGAAATTGGGACGGCAAACACTTGACCTTTCCTTCTTTTTGAATATAATAAGTCAAGGAAACCCTGTAGCGATTAGGATTTGTAATAATAAATGTGGAGTTTATTGAAGAGGCTCTCGTTAGGCAATTCGATCAATAGTTTTGTACAGAAATCGGTTATCCTAGATACATTGTGCCTTGCTAGGAGTTTCTTAAGCTAGGTAACAGTTACTGGGTACGTCGTTCATAGACTGGCCACTCAATTGTCTTGCTGATGGTGGCATGTGTGTTGGATTATTAAGCTCCCTTCAAAATAGTTGCGCTGAATGGTGCTGATTATGGATCATCACCATCCGTTTTGAAGCGTCCGTTATGTTCGAGAATCATGAAGTTTCTTGGCTGTTTTTTTCCATAGGAACTCACTGCGCTTTGAAATGGGCAACTAGCTTTATATTTGTGACTGACCGACTCACTGACAATTCAAAAGTGCCTGTAATTGGTTTAATTTAAACAAATTCTTTGTGTTTGAGGTTTTAGTTTATGTATTTAGGTAGTTCGCTACTTATTCTAAATTATCTGGAAATATTTTAAACTGTGATTTATATTTCCCTAAAAATACTCGTATAATTTTCTTCTCTACCTATTTCTTTTACTTATCCCAACAGATACCAACTGTGAGATTGTGGCGGTTTTGGCAGAACTAAGCCCATTTGCACGAGGTCGTGACTGACACCTCCCGTCCGTAATCTTTGCAGTCAAATGAAAAATCTATCTGCTTAGCCTTTTTCCAACTATTCGGGTTGGCTTCCAGTGTAACCGGATGTAGCTAAATACCAGTATTTTACATGGAGTGACTGCCTGTCTGACCTCCACAACCCAGTAACTGGCTAACATGATACCCATTGGTAAGACAGAATTTGCAGTCAAATGAAAAAACAACCGAAATTCATACAGTAGGTAGTATGCGAGTAGGTACGTAAAACTAGAAATCAAAACATTGTCTAATTCAATCCGGGACCACACAAGTGCAACAAAGGTGACAATATCTTATGACTTTTATATAGCATTTTGTTAGTTCCAAAGCACATAACATTATACATACACAATCAGCCTATAATGTCCCCACCGCTGGGACACGGGCCTCCTCTCTGTGAGAGGGAGTGGGCCGTAATCCACAACGTGGGCCCAGTGCGGGTTGGTAGACGTCACATGTCTTCAAAATTTTGGTTCTCGGACATGCCAAACATCGGAAAACATCATGAGGAAACCCTCACGATATTTTCCTTCGCCGTACTAAAGCACACGTTACATTAATTTTGTCAAACAAAACTGTACTGATCAGCATTCAACTCCAAACACAGAACCCAATTTGAGACGCTGAATTGAATTTCAAATAGCTACACTTACTGCTTCGGAGGGGCTAAATTAATACTGTATTTATCTTTGTAGGTGTTTAGACAGTTAGAGAAAATTATAAGGAAGGTAAATGGGTGTCTCTTCAGTTATTCATACTTCCCAATAACCTATACTAATGATTAATTTAAAGAGTTTGTTTGTTTGAACGCGCTAATCTCTGGAACTACCAAAAAATTTTAAAAATTCTCAAGGAAGGTTATATACCTTTAAGATGACCCTACGACCAATAGGAGCCGAGCAAAAGAAAAAAGTAGAAAATAACGCTAAGCTAAAACAGGGACACAAGAATGTTCACGCGGATGAAGTCGCGGGCAGAAGCTAGTTATATTATAATCGTTTGTCAAAATGTTTGCTTGTTTGTTACTCAATCACACATTAACGGCTGTACCGGTTTGGATTTTTTGGGCACATGACCATGATAGACCATGTTTTTGATTAAAACATATAATACTTTTTACTTGGGTACATAAAGTAATTTAAAGTAAAACTGCGGGCGACGGAAGTCTTGACTAAGTAAGTTAAAAAAATCATATTGTTTGTTTGTTTGTTACTTCTTGACGCCTCATCTATAAATATATAAAAATAAAATAAATTATGCCTATATTGCTGGTTCTACAATATTTTGTAAAATGATTTTTTTGTATTACAACTACAATTTTTTTCGTCGGTGTACTTTTTTTTTAAAACTTTTTTTTTTCAATCAATCTATCAACTCAGCCTATAACAGTCCACTGCTGGACCTCCCAGGCTCCAGGCTCCTCTCCCAGGCTGCGCCACAACACCCTGTCCTCCGCCTTCCGCATCCAGACTGTCCCAGCCACCTTTTTAAGGTCGTCGGTCCATCTAGCTGCGGGGCGTCCCACACTACGCTTGCCGATACGCGGTCTCCACTCTAGGACTCGTCTGCTCCACCGGCCATCGGTCCTTCGACAAATATTGCCAGCCCACTGCCACTTCAGCTTGCTTACTCTGCAGGCTATGTCGGTAACTCCGGTTCTCTTCCGGATAAATTAATTTCTGATCTTATCCTTCAAAGAAACTCCAAGCATAGCCCGCTCCATGGCGCGCTGAGCGACCTTGAATTTGTGGACCAGCCCGACTGTCAGTGTCCCCGTTTCGGCACCGGATGTCATAACGGGCAGGACGCACTGGTTAAAGACCTTAGTCTTCAAACACTGCGGGATTAGCGACGAGAAGACTTGACGAAGTTTTCCAAACGCTGCCCAACCCAATCGCATCCTCCCGTCGGCTTCTTTCTCAAAGTTGTGTCTACCGAGCTGGATAACTTGTCGATATGGATTGGACTCGGCAAGACGTGCGAATTGTACATGACTTTCGTCTTGTCCAAATTCATGCCGAGGCCAACCCGCCGAGAGGCTCCATTTAAGCTGTGCAGCATCTGGTCTAACTGTTCCAGTGTGTCTGCCATTATGACGATATCATCGGCAAAACGAAGATGTGAGATGTACTCACCGTTTACGTTGATACCCTTTCCAGTTCAGTCCAGCGTCTTATAAACGTCCTCCAACGCATTGGTGAAAAGTTTCGGGGATATCACATCCCCTTGTCTCACCCCCCTAAGCAGTTGGATAGGGCTGGTTTTTTATCCTGGATCTGGACAGTCATCGTTGCAGCGTCATACAAACACCTCAACACTTCGATATAACTCCGGTCAATTCGACATCGTTGCAGAGAGGCCAGAACTGCCCATATTTCGATGGAATCGAAGGCTTTCTCGTAGTTCACAAATGCCATACACAGCGGCTGGTTGTACTCTTCGGTCTTCTGTACAATCTGCCGAGCAGTATGGATGTGGTCCACGGTACTGAAGCCTTTTCGACAACCAGCTTGTTCTGGTGGCTGGAACTCGTCAAGTCTTCTGGTGAGACGGTTCGTGACGACTCTCGAGAACAGCTTGTAAACGTGGATCAGAAGTGAGATGGGCCTATAGTTTTTCAGCAAGGTTTTGTCGCCTTTTTTGAAAAACAGAACCACCGCACCTCTGCTCCACGCCTCCGGCCTTGTACCCTCTTGGATGACGGAGTTGAAGAGACTCGCTAGCTCTATCAGGACTGGAGCCCCGCCCGCTTTGAGGAGCTCTGTCGTTATTCCGTCATCACCAGGTGCCTTGTTGTTCTTGAGCTGCTCGAGAGCCGCCCTAATCTCGCACTGGTCGACATTTGGGATGTCTTCCGTGTAGTGGCGCGTTAGTTCGGCTCGATGGTCATCTTCACTATGCCCCGCTGGTTTCGCCGTCCGCGTTGAGTACCAGTGCCCGTAGAAATCCTCGACTTCCTCAAGTTTCTCGGACTTTTTTTTTGGGTGCGAAATTATTAAGTAACTTCTCCAGGGTGTGTCAGACTCTTACTGACTAAAACCCACCCGTGTTCCTTCCGTTGCCTGTGTTGCCAGGGGCCTCGGTATCCCTTTCGGACTTTCCCACGACCCCGGCAGGCATCGGCCCTCGTGGACCCCTACTTTTCTGCTGACGATATCTCTTTGAGGCGCGCGTGGAACACAACGCACTGTCAACCCGTGCTTGGTCCTTATCAGACGGCGAGCTACCCATTGCTCACCGTCCGCAAGCCCGCGCCTACGGTGGCCGTAAATCTGCCTGGGATTCCCGACACCCAGGGCATCTCCTGCGGTAGCTGGGGGCGAAAGGGCGCGAAATTTGCCTTTCCCTCAACCATCCCGCCTCCTCCTACGCGAGCATTACTGCTTCGCAGAAAGAGGTGACGGCTGCCCATGCCCTTTCGCTTCGTACCATGGCCTGAACTAGGGCCGGACGCTAGAGATCTCCGCCACCGAACGCCTCCACGAGGACACGGCGGTGCTCTGCCGCCTGCGATCCACACAGTGGTGACACCCGGGCGTTTCCTACCACCTTATCCGGCGCAGGAACCTCCCGAAGCTGCCGTGTCCGGTGAGGACCTGCGTCAGGCGGAAGGTGAGGATGCCGTGGAGCCTCTCTGGCCACTCTTCAAAGAGGGGACTAACCGCCGCAATTGTGGCGTGCCAAACACTGGGTTGTGACAATCGCACTCTCGATGTCGCCATGAGATCCCGCAGGAGCTCAGTCCGCTGTGCCTTGATTTCTTGCGGCAGCGGAGTTACGCCCCGGCGTTTCGTCTGCTCGCGCCAATCCCATACGTGTGTGAGGACTTTTTTAAACAGCTTGTCCTTCCACAAAGGCATCCTCTAAAGATTTCTATATCTCTCTGTCTCTCGCCCTCTGAATCCACTCTGGACTAGCTACTCTTCTGACGTTGTCTTCCCAACGTTTTGCTTGTTGTCGTTTGCTCCTTTTTCCATCCCTTGGGTACCACTCTGTTATAATTTTAGTCTATTTCTGTTTTTAATTTCATATATTTATGTCTTTTCATTTGCCATTTTTGTGTTTTACATAGATTTTTCGCATCTATAACAACTTGTCTTCAACTTATTTATACTTTTTATTTATTTTAATCTTACTTTATCTCTTCTCTTGATTCCAATAACATTTCTTTGTATATTATTTTGACATACGTTTTTTCTGAATTAGTTGTTCTCGTAATGCCCATGTTTGGCAACCATAGGTCAAGCACGGCAGAATACATTAAGTTTTAAAATACATTTTTAATAGGTATGTCTCTGTTCTTCATCACTTCGCTAAGGGACCAAAGTCTATTCCAAGTATTAGCTATCCTTCTATCGATTTCTTTATGCATTGTATCAGTTGTAGTTATTAACTGTCTTAGGTAATATACAGGGTGACATTGAAAACATGCGACAAATCGAAATGGAAGATTGTACTCATCATTATGAACAACTTTTACTAAGGGACCAAAGCTACAATCCCAAAAAAAAAACGGCTGTCCCCTACATTTATGTTCGCAATACCTCATCAAAATGTAGGAAAAGCAGATTATTTTTTTTGGGATTACAGCTTTGGTCCCTTAGTAAAAGTTGTTAATAATGATGTATACAATGTCCCATTTCAGTTTGTCGCAAGTTTTCAATTTCAACCTTTAGTCTTCTACGTAATCTATGGTTCCCTATTTACTGTAATACTGGTCTGTGAGGAATTGGCCATAATTGAGGAGTGACGGAACATATGGTTGCGCTGACTGCCAGACATCTGTCAGAAGACTACAGATTCGTCAATGACAAATTGTCAATAGGAACGACGCGCTTCGAGTTAAAAAAAAAAACTGAAAATTTGCATCCAAGCGGTTTTGTTTGTGAGTTGCGTGGTTTCAGGGATGCAAACTTAGCCCTTTCGGGGATTGACCTTTTTTCTTCGTGTTCAGCCCCGAATATAACGATTTAGCCCCTAGCCCGAAACATAGCCCAAAACTATCCTGTGTCAAAAACTATAGACATACACTGAGAGCCATCTTTGTTTGTGCTCTGTGCTGAAAAAAAAACAAAAGCTACGAAATCAAAAAGGGTCTCTTAAAAAAAAATTGGATCCAAAGACAAATATAAATTTATATTGAACAAGGCTGAACGCAATGAGGCCTAAGCCGAACCATCAACGTCGTCAGCGCTAAGTGAAACCTTTCGGGAGGAATTTGACGCCGACTCGATGAGGATTGCGACACATAAGCTGCTTAAAATAAGCAAAGATATTTTTTAAGCAATGTTGTTCAAATCAAAATCAAAAGTCATTTACTCAAACTAGGCTGAGAATCAGCACTTTTCGAAAGTCAAAGTTACATAAGACAGTCCCCCAAAACGCCCTACCTTCACTTTAGCAGGGAAGAAGAAGTGGCGCAACAAACTCCCCAGCAGCACAGCCGTCTGTGCAATTAGAAAAAAAAAGAAACAGAAATTAATACCTAAATAAAAGGCTCCAGGCATAAAAGGTGTGCCCGCTTACAGTGTAATTTTATGATGGAACAATACATACTCGTATATCCAAAATGATGTATTTTTTTAATAATCTACATAGTAGGTTACTATGCAATCAATTATATCAAAGAATCAAAAGGATTTTTTTTATTATTTAGCAGTTTAGCCCTATTTTAACATTTTTGGGCTAATCTAGCTGGAGGGACAGGCGTATAAAATAGCCGTGTATCCTTGCGGGTCGAGGACGACAGAAAAATCATTATCTGGAATGCATAATAATTCAATTTGCCTTTTTTTTGAGCAAACTTTCAAAGAGGAATTGGTGACGGTCAGGTGGCGTTTGTAGCCTAACTCCAGCAAATAATGCAAAGGCGGTACCTGTGCTTCTCCTGGCGAAAGTCTTGAAGAATCCTTCTGGGCAGGTGGCCACCTTGCTTGCCCGTACACTGGTCACTTGAAAGTCTATATTTTGGATTTAATCGGACGCGGGTTATTATTTTTAATTTTGAAAACGTAGCACAGTATATCCCCAAGGATTACGGGATAACGTAATAAAGTTTGCGGTTTTGCGGACGCGATGAACTGAGATTGAAAAAACGTGGTTTGCGGTGAGACGAAATGCTTCCGTTCGGCGCCGGTGCACTATGACGTCTGACAGCCATCATTAGCTGTCACTAGCCGCAGGATTCTCTAAATCCCGCGACACACAATATCCGCGGCTGCAATATAAGCCTAAGACAGACTACAGACACCTTATAAACCGTCCACAATCAAAAAAATGTAAGGGGCAATAACTTGCCACAACATACTCCCCGCCTTGAAAGGTCCCGAGCTTTCAAAGATGATAATCTATACGCTGAAAAGCTGGTGCGGTTGGGAGGATGAGATGATGTTTATATATCTGGCAGTCTGAAAGCATCAAGAGAATCCCAAGCAGCAGTTCAAAACACCATTACTAGGAAACGGCGTTCGAAATTAATTATCAGATTCCAAAGAATGAAATTGCAGTTTGATTAAATTAAGACAAAGTTGAATTACTAAGCTAAATTATAACTATGTAATGGCGTACCATTGAGAAATATACTATTGTAAATTATAAACTAAATTAAACTACGAAATAATATAGTTCTATTGGGTTGGCAAAGGATATAACTTGGTGACAGGACGTTTATATGTACCTGACGCGGTTTTTACTGAAGCTACTCGAATTACATCATCCGATCCCGGAAGAACTTCCACTATGATGCCCAATGGCCAAGTCAATGGTGGTACGTTATCTTGACCCAAGAGAACGACAGTACCGATCTCTATAGGGCGATCGGGAGTGCACCATTTCTGGCGAACTTGCAACGTGTGCAAGTACTCAACTCGCCATTTGTTCCAGTAGGATAACACAAGCTGATCCAAAGCCTTTTGCGGTTTGTTAAATTTATGTTTTCTTCTGTCAATTCAGAAGAAGGCAAATGCTTAAGTGGACTGGACATTAGAAAATGCGCAGGCGTGAGCACGCCCGGATGCGGGTCTGATGAGAGAACACTAAGCGGTCGAGAATTTAAAAGGCACTCGATTTGTACCAGTACGGTAGAGAGTTCCTCGTAAGTGAGAAGCTGCTTTCCTATGACTCTATACAAGTGAGTTTTAACACTCTTAATGTTCGACTCCCAAATACCTCCGAAGTGCGGAGCTGACGGCGGTATTCTTGTCCACTCAATGCGAGATTTTAGAAGCTCATTTTTAATATCTGTTTGAACAGACGAGTTCAATAAGAAAGAATAAATATCATCAAGTTGCGCCTTAGCACCAACAAAATTGGTACCATTGTCTGAGTACATGACAGACACTGGACCGCGGCGAGAAATAAATCTTTTAAATGCGGATAAGAAAGGATCGGATGTGAGGTCCGATACGAGTTCGATATGTATGGCTTTAGTTACCATACATATGAACAAACATATATAAAGTTTTTGCGAACGTTGACCTCTACGGCGAATAGGTGTGTAAGCAAGCGGCCCGGCGAAATCTACTCCAGTGTGCACAAGGGCTTTAGTATCACGGACACGGTATCCAGGAAGTTCAGCCATTTTGGGTGTTAGATGCGTAGGATTTAGACGGAAACAAGTGTTGCATTTCCGACAGCGGGAACGTATGACTGTTCGTCCATCTAATATCCAAAACCGCTGCCTTATAATAGACATCAATAATCCGGGGCCCGTGTGGCAGTATGTATTGTGATAGTGATCAATAATTAGATCAACTACGCGGTCACGTTTAGGTAAAAGCGCGGGATGCTTGGCTTCATATGGTAAGTCAGATTTAGACAATCTGCCCCCAATACGTAAGATTCCGTAGCTATCAATAGAGACAGACAAACAGCGCAACTTCTTAGATGGAAGTTCGCCTGCTTTAATTAAATTTAAATCGTTAGAAAAATGCGTATTTTGAACTATTCGAATAATGAAATTTTCGGCGGTTTGTATATTTTTAACAGAGCTATGACTAAGTAGTCTGTTCGTAAATTTAAGAATGTACATAAATACACGTAACAATTTATTCCATGAACAAATACGGTCAGCTATTGTATCTAAAATACGCGGTTCAGTATTTGATGTTTCTACAAAAAAAAACCTTTGATTTAAACTCTGGCAATGTTTCACATTCAGTAGGAGAGAATTTTAAAGGCCACTCGCTAATGGGTCGATGGAGCCAAGTAGGACCGTTCCACCATAACGAGTGTTCAATTAAATCAGATGGCAGCATGCCGCGGGAGAGACAATCGCTAGGATTCTCCTTTCCGGACACGTGATTAAAACCAGCGGCAGGTAGGTTTTCCTGTATTTTAGCAATGCGATTACTGACAAAAATAGACCATCTATGGGGAGATGAGTGGATCCACGAAAGAGCTATGGTGGAGTCCGAGAAAGTGTAGACACCTGCAATAGGTACACGAGCGGAAAGTTTATCTTTGACCACGCGAACAAGCTTAGACAGAAGTAAAGCGGCGACAAGTTCTAATCGAGCTAGCGTTGTTATTTTAGCGGGGGAAACTTTGGACTTTGCACATAAAAGCCGAACGCTGATATTGCCTTTAGAGTCAGTTATGTGTAAATAAATACAACAACCATAACCACTAAAGCTGGCATCGCAAAAGGCTACGATATTCACTACAGCTTCTCTAAAGACGCCAACGTGGCGAGGAACCTTTAGAGAAGAGAGTGAGGGGAAATCGCGCAAAAAAACGGAAAACCGATTGGTGATGGAGTCCGGAGGAACCTCATCCCAAACTATTTTAGCTAACCAAAGTTCCTTAATTAGGATTTTCGTGTACAACACGACGGGTGCTACGAGGCCAAGTACGTCGAACAAGCGGGCAACTAGCGATAGAATCGCACGCTTAGTGCATTTATCATCTACAGCGACTGTTGTCAAAGAAAAATAATCATCAGCGGGTTCCGAGGTTAATCCAAGGATTTTGAAATTATGTTTATCATTATCCATGCCAGAAAAATAAACTGGTAAGCGGTGAGACTCTGGGAGAATCTCCAACAAAGCGGGTGAGTTAGTAGCCCATTTGACCAGGTCAAAGGATCCTAACTTAAATAACTCAATTAAATCGCGGGATAATTGTATAGCAATCTGTTCATCAGGAACAGAATAGACATAATCGTCCATAAAAAACTGAGTGTATACTAATTTAGAAGCCTCAGGATAGCGGTCGCCATGCTCACACGCTAAATTGCGTATTGTGCGCATCGCTAAATAAGGACTAGGCTTTAATCCAAAGGGAACGCGGTTAAAGTGAAAAGTACGTATAGGTTCATTTTTGTTGAATCGATATAAAATTCGTAAATATTTGCGGTGGTGCTCATTTACACCGATCCGTAGGAACATTTGTTTTATATCCGCTGTCATTGCGACATGGGTACGAAAATCGAGTAATAATAAAAACAAGTCGGCCTGTAAATTAGGTCCGACATGCAGAATGTCATTGAGTGACAACCCCGAGTGTGTTTTGGCACTAGCGTCCAAAACCACTCGAATGCTGTCTTTGTCCGGTCTAATAACGGCGTGATGCGGTATGTAGTAACCCTCTTCTGTTAATTCAGAGTCGGGTACCTCCGATAAATACCCCTGAGTTATATAATCGGTGATAGTTTTATTGTAATCCTCGCGTAGGGTTGGCACGCACGTGAATTTACGCTCGAGCGCAAGTAGCCGCCGATGAGCGACACCGCGTGAATTGCCTAATTCGGAGGGATTGCGCTAAAGGTAAATCGACAAAATATCTACCGTCTTTAAATAAAACTGAAGAATTAAAATTATTTTCACACTCTAATTCGTCCGGACTAATAAAACGCTGAGATGGAATTTCCTCTAGCTCAAAAAACTTCTGCAAACTTGACTCGACGTCAATGCTAGCAAGCGCGGTAAACGAAGATGTCATGTGTGTTACGTCACTACTATGACAATCAATATCACCCATCAGTACATATCCGAAACTAGTCAGTATAGCTGGCGGTGCGCGGGTGCCTGAGTCAACCCTATCACCTAAATAAATAAAAGGGAACAGCTGTGCTCCAAGCACAACATCGATTCCACCAGGTACATTCCAGGTTGAGTCAGCAAGCGGTAAATTATTTAAATATGACATATCGTCATTTAATCTGATAAAACTAGCGGGAAGTCTATCTGTAATGCAATCAACAACTAATGCGTGTATATAATACTTATTGTGAGGATTAATCCGAGATTCTATATTGAGATAAATAAAGCCGTGTACAGGTCGTGAGGTCATACCAACACCTTGTAAAGACGAATTGCGTAATTTAATTATGGGTAAGTTCAAACGTTTACAACAGTCCACAGTAATTAAATTATTTTGCGATCCATTGTCTATTAAACACCTGACAACAAGCTTATCTCGGCCGCTGCTATCATATACGTATATCTGCGCGGTAGCTAACAAAATAGTTGTCTCTGTCGGTAAACATATTTTAGCGGCGGCACTAAGCGAGACAGACGTAGCGGCAGGCTCGCTCGGCGTTGAATCACTTTTTACTTCGGAGAAATGTAACAATGAATGATGTGTTTTTTTACAAATTTTACAAACGCTCCGTGACTTGCATTTAATCAAAGAGTGGGATATACTTAAACAATTAACACAGCCGCGTTTCTTTTTAATAAATTCGAAACGAGCTTGCGGTGAATTTATATTTTTAAATTGTGAACAATTGAACAGTCGATAATCGACGTCATCGTTATCACATAGCGGGCAACGGTTATTCGGAACTGGTTTGCATGACACGAACGACTTGGCGGTACTTTGCGTATTATTTATTCGATTGTGAGCTAAACTAGACTTAGCACGCGATTCCGTCTTTGAATTATTAACGTGTGAGCGCTGGAGTACCTTAACATAGTCTTGCATAAATATTATAAACTCCGTATAGGAAGGCAATTCCTTGCCACTCACACGGCTTTCAAATTGTTGAACAGTTTGTGAGTCAACCTTTCTTAAACCACAGTGTAATATCACAGAATCTAATAAGTCTGAAATGTCTAACTGCTTCAATGCAGCGACAGACGCTGAATATCGTTCTACAAATGCATTCAGACTAGCAGCATTGCCGGCGCATCCTTTAATGTCCAGTATATTATTGAGATAATGAATACCTAAACTACGTTTATCTTGATACCTTTTGACAAGACTGTTCCACATAACACTGTATGTATCTCCTGTGGGAACAATGCCTGCAGTTAGTTTTAAGGCATCATGAGTTAATTTACTTATTAAATACTGCACACGCTGCGAATCCGTCAGATCAGTATTTAAATGAACATTAGTACGGAACATTTCATAAAACATGGGCCAATTTTCAGTTCTACCGTCGAACGATGGTAACTCGATTGGTGGTAACTTTATGCTTCTACCTCCCTTCTGATCTGATGTTAATGTTTTGCCACTTGAAAGAATGAGATTACGTTTGTATTTAATAGTTGAATATAAGTCTTCAATAGAACTTAGACTCCCATAGTCGGGTGGGGTTTCATCAATTTCAAACTGCAACTCATTGATCTGGTCAATTATTGTTTCAAACTTGCTGTAAGATTCACCAATAGATTCAGACTGCGCTAGGAATAACTCGTTCGAGCGTGAATCATAATTAGATATACTTTTGGAAGAATTATACAAGCGATTAACTCGCTCAAAAATTACTTCTTTTTTAGCAATAAGCTGAGCTAATTTAGTTTCTTGTTTTTGAGTTGCCATTATAAGGCACTATCTAATATTAATTGCTGTAAATTATCGTAAGTACTTGCAATGACTTGTACTTATTTAACTGATACCTATCCAGGCTCGAATGGACCATAAGTGTGGAGGGAACGGCGTATAAAATAGCCGTGTATCCTTGCGGGTCGAGGACGACAGAAAAATTATTATCTGGAATGCATAATAATTCAATTTGCCTTTTTTTTGAGCAAACTTTCAAAGAGGAATTGGTGACGGTCAGGTGGCGTTTGTAGCCTAACTCCAGCAAATAATGCAAAGGCGGTACCTGTGCTTCTCCTGGCGAAAGTCTTGAAGAATCCTTCTGGGCAGGTGGCCACCTTGCTTGCCCGTACACTGGTCACTTGAAAGTCTATATTTTGGATTTAATCGGACGCGGGTTATTATTTTTAATTTTGAAAACGTAGCACAGTATATCCCCAAGGATTACGGGATAACGTAATAAAGTTTGCGGTTTTGCGGACGCGATGAACTGAGATTGAAAAAACGTGGTTTGCGGTGAGACGAAATGCTTCCGTTCGGCGCCGGTGCACTATGACGTCTGACAGCCATCATTAGCTGTCACTAGCCGCAGGATTCTCTAAATCCCGCGACACACAATATCCGCGGCTGCAATATAAGCCTAAGATAGACTACAGACACCTTATAAACCGTCCACAATCAAAAAAATGTAAGGGGCAATAACTTGCCACACCACTAGCCCTTTTTAGGGTTCCGTAGTAAACAAGGAACCCTTATAGTTTCGCCATGTCCGTCTGTCTGTCTGTCTGTTTGTCTGTCCCCGCTGTAGCTCAGATACGCTTAATATTAAAAGGCTATTATTTGGCATAGGTATACATATTAATTACGCCGACAAAATGGAAAAATAAAATATTGTAAAAACATTTTAGGTTACTTCCCTTGCATGTAATGTGGAGATGATTTTTCTTCTCGTCTATCCCATAGTGTGGGATATCGTTGGATAGGCCGTTCAAAAATATTGCGGGTCTGTCAACACCATTTTTCGATTCAAGGACCCGTTTGCGTAATATTAAGCTTTACAGTGATAATTTTTGTTAGAGTCAAGTGTGTGTCACACTTGACTCTAACAAAAATTAACACTTAATTAACAGTTAACGATCAATAGTCGAACAACTTAAATTTGCAGTATTTAATTCACGGTATGCACTCCACACACGCCCTTGTGGCACGGACGTGGACCGACTGGGTCACCACGGACTTTGTAGTGAAAAAAGTGCAAGCCGCTTTTCAAGGCATCATCATCATCTGCCTAGCCTTTTCCCAACTATGTTGAGGTCGGCTTCCAGTCTTACCGGATACAGCTGAATACCGGTATTTTACATGGAGCGACTGCCTATCTGACCTCCACAACCCAGTTACTGGGTAACACGATATTCTTTGGTAAGACTGGTTGTCAGACTTTCGAGCTTCTGACGACCCGTAACGACTGTCAAAGATCTACAAATGACAGCCGGGATCAACGGCTTATCGTGCTTTCCGAGGCACGGAGGGGTCTTGGTATGTAAAGATGGTCACCCATCCATGGACCAACCGCGGCAAGCGAAGCTTAACCTGATCAATTGACCCGTGCGGCTATTATTAATTAGCCACAAGCCCCTTTTCAAGGCATGCGAAACTTAATGACATAACCCGCCTTTCTCTTGCCAGCATCAATGTGTCTGCTCTTCTCGAGCCGACTGGCATTGTCAGAGATGATGGCAATATACCTGATGGTGTGTATTTGGTTTCGTGGAGTTTGGGACGGATGCTAGTGTGGGATGCTACTTGTGTAGACACATTGGCACCATCCCACCTCCAACGGATTACTTCTAAAGTGGGTGCAGCGGCAGAAAATGCCGAAAATCTGTAAGTTATTAAATATGGAGGTCTTGGCAGAGGGTACAACTTTGTGCCGTTTGGCGTCGAGACCCTCGGTCCGTGGGGTCCCAGCGCGCATAAGTTATTTGCGGAAATCGCGAAACGTCTAGTTGATGTAACTGGTGACCGAAAAGCTGACGGCTTTCTTGCGCAACGCATCAGCATTGCAATTCAGCGAGGAAATGCCGCCAGCATCCTCGGTACAATGCCCCGAGGGCCTTTTTAGGCTTAACTTAGTTTTAATTTAATTTAGTTAATGTTAATTTGCAGTTAAAGAATTTACCGTGGCATATATCGATGTATGGGAGAACATGTTTTTCAACTACAATGTTAAGTTTGTTTTTGGGATAAATTCTTCCCAACTTCAAACGGAACCTTTCATTGTGCGTGGTCCCACACGCAATTGGCCGGTGGCTTTAAACTCGATTTAGCCCGAAAACGTGACACCTAGTTAGTACGTGACGCCGTCTAGTGATAGAGCAGTTCATATCACTGCTGAAAAGGGACAAAAGTCACCCAAAACATTTAGAACTAATTAAGAAAGACCGTGGACTGAGTGGTGTGAAGAAAAATTATGTGACAAGTCTAGGGACTGGGTTGTCCTTCTCGCTCGGTGATAATTTTATTTTAAATTCTCTCGAACGTTGGAGGAATCTTAACTAATAAGAATTAAATTAGGCCACTTAAACTATAGTAAAAGTGGTAGGTCATTTGTAATTTTTTATTAGTATGTTTAACAGTGGAAATTTTAAGGATGTGAATTTTATTTGTTTTGTTTTTTCCAAAAGGTTTTTTAGTAATAACATACTGCAAGTGAAACCACAGGTAATACCAAACGAAGGTCAATAAATCAAAAGAAGTGTTGACTATTCTTCAATTTGTTCGATTATTTTGTAAGAAGAGCTCACCAAATACGCGTCTATTAGAATATCAATAAAAATAGAATAATTTTATCTTTATTTACTTACGTTCGTCAACAAATTGACCAAACGAGTTAAGCACGATCATTGCAATGTGAGTTTGATAAAACTCTCGGTAATCGTTCTTATTTATATCTTACCTTAACGAGATAAGAGTTACATTGCAATTCATTGTTACTTACTAAAACTTTCTACTAACTTAGTGATGTGATTAAGCCTGTTTAACTTATGCTGCTTTTGTTTTCCTGTCTCGCTCGATTTTTATTTATTTATTTATTGTATTTAACAGTTTATGTACACGCATATAAACAGACAAGAAGAAAGGAACAGAAAAATACGTACAAAGGTGATGCTTATTTCTAAAGAAATCTTTTCCAGCATACCTGCGATAGCACAGTAGACAAAAAGATGTAGAGACCGTGTGTAAGAGTAGAAGAGAAAACAAAATACATAAAAACAAAAGAAACTTTTATTTTGTTTTAAAAGCAAGGTTACAGACATGTGACAGGAAATAGCTTTAGGCTAAGTTCATATGACCGCGCGGTACAAGATCAAAATAAACAGTGATTATCGTCTACATGAACGCGCGGTACCGCACGCCAATGCGCGGCGCGCCCCGACCTGCACGTAAGATCTTGCACCGCGCGGTACCGCGCGGTTTAAGTTCTACGTACTTTTAACGACCTGTAGTGCTATTCAAGTGTGTGTGATGTGAAGTGAACGTGGAGTGAACTATCACTATTATGTCATCCCACCTGATACTAGGGATGGACCAAGGATTACATTTACAATCATAATCGAGATTTTAATAATATTTTTATGCTAATTCTATTGATCATAATCAGTTAACTGATTAACCCCTCACAAACTATGTGGAAACCTAACTAAACGATGTATGTGTCTGTGTACATGAGCCATTTGAATTAAAAACGTGCGGATTATTTCTATTATTTTATTTTAGGTAGGTAAATTTATACCGACCTACGCGTTGCCAATAATAAAATAATATTCATAAAATCCCCGTCATCAATACTAATACAAAATTCAGCAGTTCAAGTGACACTCGCGCATCGCGCGCACCGGCTGGCGGGCGTCTAGGCTCACTTCCTCCAGCCCAAGTAAAGTGATGTTACTATGGTTACGAGAATCGGGTGAACTGATAAGATCACGCCGCGCTTGTACGTGAGGCGCTGTTATTAAATATCAAGTTGATTTTTTTTTAATTTACCGGCTTTAATTTTAAATGCGCGTCAAACAAAGATTTGGTTTTACAACCTTTATATCAAAATCCAAAATGGCGGCTACAAACATTTTCATCATGGGTATCGTTTTCATGATTTTCGGGGGTGTTACAGACGATACTGAGGTCAAATCTAAAAAGCAAGATGGCGGCTGCGGAAATGTTCAGATTTTTCATCATGGGTGTCGTTTTGATGGTTTTCGGGGGTGTTGAAGCCGATAGTGAGGTCAAATCTAAAAAGAAAGATGGCGGCTGCGAAAATATTCAGATTTTTCATCATGGGTATCGTTTTCATGATTTTCGGGGGTGTTAAATCCGATGGTGAAGTCAAAATTAAAAAGCAAGATGGCGGCTACAAAAATTATCAGATTTTTCATAATGGGTGTCATTTTCATGGTTTTCGGGGGTGTTAAAACCAATAGTGTGGTTAAATCTAAAAAGCAAGATGACGGCTGTGAAAATTACCAAACCTTTTGGAATAAAAAAAACCAAATTGAGTTTCTGACTGAATTTCTGTTTTGTTATTTTATTTAAAAAACAGCCTAAATAGTAACGTTTCAACACTTAAATACTAGTTTTGAAATAATATAAAATGATCAATAGAATTAGCATAAAAATATTATTAAAATCTCGATTATGATTATAAATGTAATGCTTGGTCACTCCCTAGCGTTAGTGGGTTGACACTGACAGCTCACTCCACGCGAGTTTTCACGGTGAGATTTTCACAGAATCGACATGCTGTTCAGTTGATCCGCGCGAGTTGAGACGGACAGACGCATAGGTGCAGGAAAAATGAGTAGCGAAGACGACATAGTATCTATTGACTTGCTCATCGACGAAGTTGAAAAAGAAATGCCATATGGAATCTTAATTCTAAGGACTATTCAAATAGAATATTCTTTTGGTGATATGCAATATCTAATAGCATCATCATTGGGTTTTAAATCGTTTTCAACACAATCAAATTTAAAAACAAAAGATGCAACCGACATACGAAGAAAGTCTTTCACTTAAAAAAGGGTGCACCCAGTATCGTCTTTGTCTTCTTCTGCGACGATTCAGCTTTCGGTATAAAATCCGTAAGCAAATTGCCTCCTCCACGTCCATTGTCAAGCAATGTTGACGCCAGACTGCTGCGCCGGGCCGCGCGTATATATGCCGTCATGTGAACACTCAAACCACGCGGCGACGCGCGGCTTCGCGCGGTCATGTGAACTTAGCCTTAACCTGTTACACTGATTAACAACGATAAGGAATTATTCAAACGGCTTTCTGGTGTTATGAGAAAAATTTACAATGATGGCATCTATAAGATCTGGACGATAATTATTATTTTGTACCGAGAGTTGACTTCTGTTTGGCTTTGGTATTTCAATGTGCAATTTTATAATTTCTAACGTGACGATATTATCATGGACGTCCACGTCACGGCATCGTGATAACACAAGGAAGTACAATGTATGGAAATATATAGAGAAAATAATTAATTTGACCCAGGTTTAATATACACAATATTCACACATAAACATTAAACAGAAAAAAGTTATAACAGCCGTGCCAAATAGGCCCAGTTCAGTATAAATACCAGACAACTAGTGCCTGACGCTAGTTTTCAACTATATATTATGACCTTATGTTGTGAAGACGTCTTACGGATGTAAATCAGATTATATGAACACCCTTTTACATTTGGGGTCCTAAATAACGGTGGGAGGGGTTTCCATCGGCGTCGAGTCGACGATGAAGTACCTGGGAATCGTCCTCGACAGCCGGTGGAACTTCGTGGAGCATTTCCGAAATTTGGCTCCCAAACTGGAGCGGGCAGGCGCTGCATTGAAGCGGCTCCTGCCCAATCTAAGGGGTCCAAACACCTACTCCCGGAGGCTCTACGCGGGGGTCGTGCGGTCCATGGCCTTCTACGGGGCTCCTGTATGGGCGCGCTCTCAAGTGTTGCCCCCTTGTCGCTATGCCACTATGTGCTAGCGACCGTTTTCGGGGCCCATTATTGAGTGTGCAAGTCACCCCCTGCCATTTTATCGGTGTATTTTATACATATAAAACATTAGTCAGGTAGGGTCCCTAGCCTCTGCATAGTCTTAGGAAACCTATCCTAACCTATAGCCTCTCAAACCAATAGCCCAATATGTGTTGTTCCCATGTTCTGCAACAGTCTTGCATCAACCGGGGGTTGTCCTTGGGTGTACTTGCATGGAGCAAATAGGGATAATCGTTGGTCGGTGCCTTATTCCATTACAATTGTCTAAGGGCCTCTGCAAGTTGGCTTCGGCCCCTCGTACGCCTTCCAAAGGACCGGGACCCAATGGTCCCGAGATATGAAAGGACATAATAATAATAATAATAATATAATATATAATAATATAAACATTGTTATCAGGCTTTTAAGACCCTGGTGTTAGTTACACAGTTACAGTTATAATAGACAGTTTATAATTTGTGATATTGGGGTGACGACTTTAGATCCATTTGGGGATTATTACCTATTTATTTTGAAGTTAAATGTATTTGGAATGAAATAGTCATCTTATAACAAATTGAAGATCCACAAAGGTTGGAATTATTTTATTGTGACATAGACAAATAGACCTTGTCCTTTTATGACGTGCCAGTGACATTTAACCTTTGGATGGTAAAGCAATTACGAGGTCGACTATACAAAACCTGAGTAAACTCAAAAGGCTCTTAATAAACCTACCTCATTATAAATCCATTTATTTTCAATTAGCGACACAGGCACATAGATAAAATACCTTCATAAATATTTTTATTGTAAACAAAACTTGTGTTAATAAATAAAACATAATCATCATCTGCCTGCCTTTTCCAACTAGGTTGGGGTTGGCTTCCAGTCTAACCGGATGCAGTTGAATACCAGAGTTTTACATAGAGCGACTGCCTATCTGACCTCCACAGCCCACTTACTGGGTAATACGATACCTGGGTAAGACTGGTAGTCAGACTTTCAGGCTTCTGACAACCCGTAACGACTGTCAAAGATCCATGAATGGTAGCCGGGAGTAATGGCTTAACGTGCTTTCCGAGGCACGGAGAGATCTTGTTATGTAAAGATGGTCACCCGTCCACGGACCAACTACGGCAAGCGTAGCTTAGCCTGATCGAACTACCTGTGCGGCTGTTATTACTTAGCCACAAGCCCCCCACAATAAATAAGACATACGACTATATATTTATTTTATTCATTGTTGTGAAAACCTCTTTGGGCGCGTTGAGCGATTTCTGGTGGGGGAAAAACTTATCGGTCTGCGTCACCGACTAACTACTAACCACGTTTTGCGCCAGACTGGCGACGCGCAGTGGCCTGTATACATGCATACGCATATATATATGTAGGACCATCAGGATTTACTCCGTTAGATTCGGATATCATGTGGGCAGAAGATGGATTTCATGCAATGAAACTGGGTGCGATACACAGCGTTTATTAAAATCACAAATTTAAACAATAACTAACAGTTACAATTAACACAATAACTTAGCGCAACGAATCGAGTATAGTTCCGTGACGTCTTAACTCCAATGTGATCAGACACTGAATATCCTCGTCGCCGTGGGCTTAAAACATCACGACTCTGTAGTAGCGCGCTGTAGGTGTGAGTAGATCACCCGATGTCGCCAGTTGGCGCGCTTGCGATTCGTTTCGTGTCCTTACTAAGGACCGGATCTGACACGGCCATCCTGCAATGCACACGTCCTCGTGCGTTGTTTATCTGGAAAATACAAAATAACGCCACAATTTCTGTTCGTTTAATGCTGACTCATATGAAGACTGATGAGATAATTAAAAGGGACTTGAATCTGTTTTAATTTACAAGCAATTAGAAACTAAAAACTAGGCTAACTTACGAATTGGAACTGTCTAGTTTCGAGATTACCGAGACCAAGCACAACGATTCCACATTAAATCAATCAAAGAAAACAACCCCAGGTATCTCATTCATAAACGCCCGGGTGTCACCACTGTGTGGATCGCCCGGAGGACACGGTGGAGCATACGGTGGAGGTCTGCCCGTCTTGGGCAGAGCACCGCCGTGTCCTCGTGGAGGCGATCAGTGGCAGAGATCCCTCGCGTCCGGCCCTGGTTCAGGCCATGGTACGGAGCGAGAGGGCATGGGCAGCTGTCACCTCCTTCTGCGAAGCAGTAATGCTCGCGAAGTAGGAGGCGGGACGGTTGAGGGAAAGGAAAATTTCGCGCCCTCTCGCCCCTAGCCGCCGCAGGAGACGCCCTGGGCGTCGGGAATCCCGGGCGGATTTCCGGCCACGGTAGGCGTGGGCTTGCGGACGGTGAGCAATGGGTAGCTCACCGTCCGGTAAGGACCAGGCCCGGGTCGACAGCGCGTTGTATTCCACGCGCGCCTCAAAGAGATGTCGTCAGCACAAAGGTAGGGGTCCACTAGGGCCGATGCCTGCCGGGGTCGCGGGAAGGTACTTATGGGTCACCGAGTGTTGCAGGCAACACAGGCAACAGGAAGGAATACGGGTGGGTTTTAGTCAGTAAGAGTCTGACACACCCTCCCGCTCCGCCCAGAGCGGGAGAAGTTATTTGATGATTTCCCACCCTAAAAAAAAAAAAGGTATCTCATTCATGGTCAACAACACTCACACACTATACCCCACGGAAACGGTTCTTTGCTTCTAGGCAAAACCCGACTATATCACCCAGAGCTACCGCCTACCGCGTACCCATGGACTCGCAACTGTCGCAACAAGTCATTGCGTCTATTTATTTTGACTGGATGTGATCGAGAATGGTCTATATTTTTTAATTCTGGCGGACGGTCTAGGCACATTTATGCTCAGCTGACTCACCAAATCAAGGGAATTCACAACAAACTTGATTAACAACTTTAAATAAGAAAGTTAAACCTAAGAAGTTTCTACGCCATTGTAACGACTTCATTTTGAAGGGGCCTCAGTCTATCAACATAGTGCTTAATTGTGGATTGAACACCAGCTACTCGTATTGCTGAAAGCCAAACCTTTTTTGTTTACTTTCTAGGTGTTGAATATTGTTTTGTTAGGTAGGATACCTAATTATTAGCAGTATTTAATGTGGCTGCGCACCGATACAAGATATAGGGATTGTATTTGTTAGTAGCACTTCACTTGGCACTAGCTTGACTATATGCTGTACTTTGGTTCTTGATCGCTTGTATGTCTTGTGGTAATAAAGCGATACATACACACAAGCATACATACAAGCAGAATACATACAAGCGATCAAAAGTAAAGTAAAGTTAAGTAAGTAAAATGGGTATTTTAGGGTCTCAGAGATATAAAATTCTAAAGTGGTTGTAAAAAGATATGAAAGAACAAGTTATTCAAAAATGAATCCTAAACTAATATTAGTTTTATAGCGTTTGTAGAACAAGTACCTACAATTTTAACGAATCATTCGAACCATTTCTTTTTTAGAGAAAATACCTTTTAAAATAATACCTCGTTACATCGTGGATAGAAGTCAAACGTACTACCTACGTTATTTAATTTAATCGATGCTGGAAAATCATCGTGGGGAAACCTGGAATTATAGTTAACTAGCTGCGCCCCGCGGTTTCACCCGCTAAGTCTCGATCCCGTGGGATATCAGGATAAAAAGTATCTTAATTTTAATTGTGATGTTGATTTTAATTGTGTTGTTGAGTTTAATAGTACACTATGATCCTAAGTTGGTTGAAATAAATAAATAATAATAATAATTATGTCCTAATCCAGATCATGGTCTACCTATGTGGCAAAGGAGAATGACCAAAAGTGGTACCAAAAAGTCTCATGCATCAAGATAAAAAAATTATAGTTATTATTTTCATATTTTTTTACGTCATTACGCGTCGGGGATTTGATTTTTGAACAGGGAATTTAATTTAAGTTAAACAGTACGGTACGGATAGTGTTTTACTACCTATACATGACGTTCCGTTTCACATGATATGATTAATAAAACCTTGAATGTCGAAATTATCATGATCACGTCTATTAAAAAATCTCGTAATAGAATTATGCATTGCTGATTCTACATTAATTAAAATAAGTAGAACAAAATAGATTTTTTTTTTAAAGATTATCATTTTTTCATGTATGGTCGTTTACAGCCGGTCATAGAGATGTTGAATGCAATAGAATCGATGCTTTATGAATCGACTATCCAGTCAATTCCTAACGTTTCTTTTTTATATTAAATAACTATAACGCTTGAAAAACAATTCACGAATCATATTTATAGCTTTGCTATCTTTTTTGTTGAATAACAGTAACACTTAAGTAAAATAATACAAAAATCAGTACACCAAATCGATTTATTATTTCTAATTACAACAAAATCGATTTTGTTACTAAAGATTTTGATTTATCGATCACTTCTCTAAATCCCGGCCGGCAGTCATTTCTTACATTTGATCTGAGTTCTGAGTTTTGACGTAGTAGCTTTGTTTGCATCTGTGTTTGGGAGTTGAGATTAATTAATTATTGTATTGTGTGTTGAGAAGTAGAACTTGTTTGTATTTTTGAACTTATTTCCGTGTATCTCGTTGTGAAAATATGTCGAGCCATGATGGGGTCGACCGACTGACCCGTCAAAACCGATGTATCAATTGTTCATTTTTGATACCCAGAAACCTACTTACACATTCATTAGAACAAGTGTCTACTCCAATGATTAACTTGTTACAGTCGTGGATAACTCAGGTAAGCACACGTGTACCATCTTTATTCTGACAAAACATTATATATATAGAAACAAAGAAAACATATTTATTTTAGACTCGCACACGAAATAACAAATAAATAACAACAGATAGCAAAAAAACGAACCTATTCGAGGCCAAACAAGCCTTTACGCTTGATTATAGGTGTAATTTCTGTAAATATGTTACAGAAGATGTAACAACACACCTTTTCATTCCTGGCTTTTATTCCAGCCGTCGTCTTAATGTGTGCTTTGCACACAGTATTTGACACTGCTTCAAGATCGAGCAAACACAATCAGAGAAGGAAGCTTATCTTTGCCTGCTTTTAATCATAGAAGAGTATATTTTTCTTGTGGCAATTCTATTCTACGTGCAACTAGAACATATCCTGTAAGACAAGATCGACAAGAGATAAACATTTTAGTTAGACATGTTCCGCTACACCTGGTAAATGTATTTGCTTGTTGCATTATAAAAAAAAATATACTTCATCTTCTTGTTAACGTTCTTCTTTTCTCCATTTGATAGTGATAATACTAATTAACTGTGTTTATATAGTATTGTGTCCCGATATGTGATGGTTTCACAAATAAAGAATGTTGTAGCTATTCGATATTATTACCTATTTTGACACAATTACTGCCTGATCATTATCATGTATTCAAAACAGTTACATTACATCTTATACATTATTTTATCAAACCTGTAACCCATTGTGAAATATTTTGAATTATATGAGTATGTTTAATGTAGGTTTATACATATCTATATATTTATTTATTACATGTTACTTTTTTAGATCCCAAGATTGGAAAGAGTATGTGCTGCTTGTTGGAAATCAGCTACAAGAGAAGTACAACGTCGTGATCAGCACAACTCCAATCGCCCTGGACTGTCAGACGCTAATTTGCCGGATGAATAAATAAGTTTCATGTTGTTGTAGAAGATCTACCAGAAGCCTTGGAATATGTAAGAATTGCTAACAATAGGCTTTCACTTGAGAACTATTTGGCAACTTATGTTGAACAGGCAAATCTCAATTGAAGGAGAGTGCATTTTCAGATGATTGACAGCAATAATCCACATTGAGATGGATTTCCACAACTAACAATAACTGATTTAAAACGTTTTGCTCTTGGGACCTACCAACTCAAACAGGCTAGATCTTATTATGGGGAACACATCCGTCGGACTGATATTTATTCAGTTGAGGTGAATAATACCTACTATTGATGATGACGTACCTTTGATTTTAGGGCTTAATAATAACCTCATAAGAGGTAGGATTAAATCGAGACATGTCAACAGTCATACTTATCACACGTATTTATTGATTAGCAGAGATGATGCTGTGGCCAACACATTAAAAACCATAGTAGGTTATTGCTGCAGCTGCCTTGTCAGTAAGCGAACAATGGGCTGCTGTGCTCATGTAATGACTGTAGTGTGGTATTTGAGCTGGGCACGGTGTAATGATGTAACTGCACCGGCAACGGTTTTAGATGATTTTTTCAGGAATATGATGAATGATTTAAATATAATTATTTTAAATAAATATCTTTGAATATGAATCGCTATTAAAACCCAAATGGACCTGATTGTTTTATTTTTTCTATCAGTTACCTAGTCGATTCACGACGGCAACATGAGCATAAGCAATAGTCTGTCATTAATAGTAAGTATTTAAAGATTACTAAATATATTGTTCAAGATGCTCTCTAGACTCAACAAGTACTTTAATGATAATGTTTTATTGGTATTGGTGTGGTAGTGTGGTCACGCTAGCGTCCCATGATATACACTACGTATTGTCCTTAGATACATGACCCGCTCACAGTATTAGCAATATAAAGGTCGGGTAAATCCCCGAGTTTCAGTCAGGCACCCCCATGTCGCGGCTGTACGTCGCTATAGCACCTATTATGTATTCTGTCTCGTAATTCTTACTAATATTAGCGGATGTCTATAAAAAAAAAAAACAGTCGTAGGACTGCAGTCCTAGGACTGTTTTTTTTTTCTCTTCTTCACTTCTGACTTGCAAGTCAGAAGTGAAGAAGTGAAAACACACATACCTACACGCACATCTGTATAATTATGTATCTGAGCGTGACGGTCACGCGAGTTCAGTGCTTTTTCTCTATCCCAGAAGTGCCTAACGTGCCTAAAGAAGTTTTCACTTCAAAACGTCATTGGTATCGTCAAACAATATTACTTACCTAGTTTTTAGGTTATTTTTGTTTTTGAAAATAATTCCGAAACCCGGGTTTTGTTTACAAAATGAATTTTTGTAGGAGTTAATATGATAAGTGTAGTTTATAAAAAAGAATGTTTGATTTTGATGCAGCTTGGTACGGAGTCCCATACATCCATGAGCATTCTCCTTTCATCGAATTCGGTTTAGCCGCTTTAGCTTTTTTTTTATGTGGGAAAATTATCAAATAACTTCTCCTGGTCTGGGCGGAGCGAGAGGGCGCGAAATTTGCCTTACCCTCAACCGTCCCTCCTCCTCCTTCGCGAGCATTACGGCTGCCCATTTCCTCTCGCTCCGTACCATGGCCTGAACCAGGGCCGGACGCGAGAGATCTCTGCCGCCGATCGCCTCCATGAGGACACTGCGGTGCTCTGCCCAAGCCGGGCAGACTTCCACTGTGTCCTCCGGGCGATCCACACAGTGGTGACACCCAGGCGTTTCCTCCCGCCATATTCGACACAGGAACCTCCCGAAGCTGCTATTTCCCGTGAGGACCTACGTCAAGCGGACGGAGAGGATGCCGTGGCACCACTCTAGCCACTCCTCAAAGAGGGGACTTATCGCCGCAACTGTGGCGTGCCCAGCACTGGGTAGCGACTGTCACAGTCTCCATGTCGCCATGAGGTCCCACCGGAGCTCTGTCCGCTGTACCGCGATTTCTCGTGGCAGCGGAGTTACGCCTCGGCGTTTCGCCTCCTCGCGCACTCCTATACGTGCGCGAGGACTTTTGCCTCCAGATCCCATGGCGGCAATCCGGCAAGGAGGCTCGCTGCCTCACCGGAGACCGTGCGGTATCCTCTGACCAGCCAGTTGGCCATGACCCTTTGGGCCGCGCTTAACCGGCGGGCTGGCCGCAGCGCCAAGCCGTTTTCGCTTGAAAGTGTAACAAACAAACTCAGTATCGCATTATAACATTAATTAGAATTAGGATACTGGTATTCAGCTGCATTCAAAATAGTTGGGAAAAGGCTAGACAGATAATGATTAGGATACCTATAAGTTGGAAATAGCCAACCCGTCTTGAGCAAGCGTGGTGATCAAGGCTCGTACCTTTTGTAGTTGAGAAGAGGGGTTTGCCCAGAAATGGGGTAACAATAGGCTGGTATTATTCAATTATTTATTTTCGTTATAAAAAAGTTATTTCATTAATTCGTTTGGTTAATAAGATCGTTTTACCTTTTGTTTCTTGCTATGCGGGAGTCGATGCCAGGTGCAAAAATGCAATTTGGTTCTCTGTTTGGAACTGATTTATTACTTAGGGGCCCGATAATTAATGGGTTTGCACTTGGCCCTTAACATAATCACACCTAATTCTATGATCAGCCCCTATCGCAGATGTGTACCATCTGCTTAAGGCGCAGATATATGATTTTAGTGACTATTAAAGCTGTTATTACGCCTTCAAATAATGCAGGTAAGTTGGCAAAAAATGTACGTTAAACTAGATCGCGTACACGTCGATTCTATATGTAAATATTTGAGTATTGTAGTAAAATAATGTCTACCCAAAACATAAAAAACCGGCCAAGTGCGAGTCGGACTCGTGCACGAAGGGTTCCGTAGGTACCATTATCTGTACGTAAAAACGGAAAAAAATCATGTCTGTTGTATGGGAGCCCCCTTAAATAATTATTTTATTCTATTTTTTTAGTATTTGTTGTTATAGCGGCAACAGAAATACATCATCTGTGAACATTTCAACTTTCTAACTATCACGGTTCATGAGATGCAGCCTGGTGACAGACGGACAGAGAGACAACGGAGTCTTAGTAATAGGGTCCCGTTTTACCCTTTGGGTACGATACCCTAAAAACGATATTACTTTCAAACTACTATTTAACTAACTATATCTGTGATTTTTTTAAACAGAACCGCAGCGCGGCGTGCGCGTGGTGCGCATTTGTATGGCCAAGATCAACGGCGTTTACCCCACCCTTAACATTTTAAAAGGATTGTCAAGTCAAAAGTATAACTAACTAGTATAACTATTGCAGGAAAACGTAACACCACGTTTCTGAGCATCACAGAAACCGAAAGTATAGTTTGCTACATAGTGTACCACTTTTAACTTCTGGCCTGATCCACCATGATTCATTTTGATATACATATCTAATAAAATAATTTAGCCCTGCCTTCTCCATATACCGGTACCTTCCTGGATCCGACCTTGCCTCGTCTGGCGACTGGTCTGCGGCTTGGGGTCACGGTATGCACTCCACACACATGCCCTTGTGGCACGGACGTGGACCGACTGGGTCACCACGGACTTTGTTGTCAAAAATGTAACCGGTGACCGAATAGACTGGTGGCTTTCTCGCGCAACGTATCAGCATTGCAATTCAGCGAGGAAATGCCGCCAGCATCCTCGGTACAATGCCTTGAGGGCCTTCTTTAGGTTTAACTTAGTTTCAATTTAATTTAGTTAATGTTAATAACCATCTTGTAATTTGATAACGTAAATAAATAAAATTTTATAAAATAATTGTCAAGATTTCGGTCCAAAGAACGCAGCATGTCGATTCTGTAACAACCTCACCGTGAAAACTCGCGTGAGCTGTCAGTGTCATCCCACTGATGCTAGGGAGTGACCAAGCATTACATTTATAATCATAATCGAGATTTTAATAATATTTTTATGCTAATTCTATTGATCATTTTATATTATTTCAAAACTAGTATTTAAGTGTTGAAACGTTACTATTTACGTTTTTTTTTTTAAATAAAATAGTGAAACAGAAATTCAGGCAGAAACTCAATTTTGTTTTTTTATTTCAAAAGGTTTGGTAATTTCCGCAGCCGCCATCTTGGTTTTTAGATTTCACCTCACTATCGGCTTTAACACCCCCGAAAACCATGAAAACGACACCCATGATGAAAAATCTGAACACTTTCGCAGCCGCCATCTTGCTTTTTAATTTTGACCCCATTATCGGCTTTAGCACCCCCGAAAACCATGAAAACGATACCCATGATGAATAATCTGAATATTTTCACAGCCACCATCTTGCTTTTAGATTTGACTTCAGAATCGGCTGTAACACCCGCGAAAACCATGAAAACGACACCCATGATGAAAAATGTTTGTAGCCGCCATTTTGGATTTTGATATAAAAGTGGTAAAACCAAATTTTTGTTTGTCGCGCATTTAAAAATAAAAAACGGCAATTTAAAAAAAAATACTCAACTTAGCCTCACGCGCAAGCGCGGCGTGATCTTATCACTTCACCCGATTCGCGTAACCATAGTAACCACCCGCGCCGAAGTGAATCGGCTAGGTGAAGTGAGTCGGTAAGCGCGACGCGCGAGTGTCGTGATCTTATCACTTCACTCGATTCTCGTTGCCATAGCAACACTACTTCACTTGGGCTGAGTGAAGTGAGTCTAGCTGCCCGCCGGCCGATGCGCGCGCTGCGCGAGTGTCAGTTGAACTGTTGAATTTTGTTATACTCGTAGTATTGATGACGGTGATTTTATGAATATTATTTTATTATTGGCAACGCAAAAATAAAATATTAGAAAAGTACTTATGAAATAACCTGCACGTTTTTTTATTCAAATGGCTTATGTACACAGACTCACACATCGTTTAGTTAGGTTTCCACATAGTTTTTGAGGGGATAAATTCTATGGACCGTCAGCCAGGCACACTTTTAGCACTCGATCACTTGACTCGCTCGATTATTTCTTCTTATTGAATAGATTTGTGTTAATAACAACGCTGAATAACGTCGCACAGTCTTTACTCGACTCAATCCACTATCGCTTCTTCAAAACACATCGCGGTTGGGTCATGAGATTGCGTTTATTCAGTTAACTGATTTTTATCAATAGAATTACCATAAATATATTAAAAAATCTCGATTATGATTGTAAATGTAATCCTTGGTCCATCTCTAGTATCAGGTGGGATGACACTGACAGTTCACTCCACGGCCACTTCACTTAAGTTTTCACGGTGAGAAGGTTACAGAATAGCACTGCTGATCTACCAGTGAGTGTAATAAATAAAATATAAGGCAAGTACGACGAAGAAAAAGATCTTGAGGAAACCGGCATGTCCTAGAACCAAAAAATCGAAGAAATGTGACTTCTACCAACCCGCACTGGGCCCGCGTGGTGGATGACGGCCTCTCTGAGGAGGCCTGTGTCCCATCAGTGGGAACATTATAGACTGATTATGATAACGATGAGCGCAAGCAGAATACAAAGGCCAACCCTCTAGATTGTGTTGTTAAATCTTCTTTTAAATATGTATAAACCGGACAATTGCGAGTTGAAGTCGCGTGGTGAGGGTTCCGTACAATAAATATGTTTATTTACCAAGTTTTTTTTTATCCCAAGAACAAACTTATAGATGGGGGTATAGAAAACCGCCTCTGTCCATTAAAAAAACAAAATATGTTTTTTTGTGTCTGGTGACACTTAATCACATTATCTATGGTTCTGCAAAATCAGTTACGGTCAAAACCGCCTCTATTAGAAACAAAAAGTCAGAAATAATAACAGTGAGATTCAAACCCTACACTATAAAGTTGCTAAAATGCAAATCCGCGGTTTCGACCAATCACCGAACAGCAGCCACCATGGTCATCCTAGTGTTTTTTATGCTTATTTCGTGCAAAACCGCCTCTATTCCTATGAATGAAGTCCAAAATCGCCTCTATCCAGGGTTGAGGTGCAAAATCGCCTCTATCCACTTTTCAATTGAATTTTATGCATAAGAATTTAATGTTATTGTTATTAAATCAATTATGAGCTGGTAAAATTATATTTTTTAGGAACCTAGAAGAGATTTCCTAAAATTTGAAGATTTATTAAGTCACGGAAAGTTTTTTAACTGCTGTGAACATTTTCAGAAAGTGGTTAGAGGCGGATTTGCATCTATACCCCTTTGTAAAACTTCTCCCGTACATTCCAACTGCAAATGTAAGTTTGTATACACATTATAGAGAGATTTACCAAGTTAATTGAACACCATAGACTTCTTATAGGCTTTCCTGTAATCTATAAGTAAAGAACTATTTACTGTATTTTTTCAATATTTTAGGCTTAGTAGTTTCGAAGATAAGAGGAGAATGGTTAATTTTCATCAATTTTCTTAACTAACTTAAAAACTATTTATTTTAAATTATAAAAAAAATATTTATTGGAGACCCTAACAACAAACCCTTTCATTTGTTTTGACACGCGGTACAGTTTGCATTTTTTTTTTAATTTATTAATTTGCCCCCTAAACAGTGATATTCAAAATTCATTTATTTACGTTTAACATCCGTGTTTGGATCACAGAAAATCATTTGTATACCAAATTTCAACTTAATCGGTCCAGTAGATTCAGAGCACATCGACTGTGACAGACGGACAGACAGACAGCTAGCCAGACAGACAGACACACGAGTGATCTTATAAGGGCTCCGTTTTTCCTTTTGAGGTACGGAACCCTAAAAATAGCTTTTCGAGTGTGGCTGACTACTAGTTCTTCTAAACTTTACAATGGATTTTAATGCAGTTTTCATCATAATTTAGAGAATTTATTCTGGATTTTTATATGTGTAAAACATTCTTATCAAATTTAAATATAATAATGAAATCTCGATGTATCAGGAAGTCGTACAAACCGTGCGTTCTACAGATAAACAACGGTATCATCTAGGGCGATCAAAGCTCGTCTGTCAAGTGATTGTGGTATTTCCCACCGACCGACCGCTGATTGCAGCAGTCCACTAGAGAATTTATAATTATAGCAACTTTGATCGGGTTAACGAACTACTTAATACAGTCAAGGAAGTTAATTGTTAAGACAGTTGTGATTTATAATATTAACTAGGTTTTGTCCTCAATTTCGCCCGCGTGGATGTCAGAAAAAAACGCACGTGAAAGTACTACCGGGATTAAAACCTCTATATATTAATCCAGGTTATAAACTATCTGATTGCCAAATGTCATCTAATCCGTTCAGCTGTTTTTGTGCCAATCCGGAATCCAGACAAATAGACAAACGGACAAAAATTGTAGAAACTATATTTTCGGCATCAGACTCGTTCCTACACCTCGTAGCAATTTTTTTTTTTTATATATTCAATATACTTACAGTTTTAACTTCGTTACTACTTTTATTTTATGTTTAGTTAATAACTTTATTTAGACCATATCTATTACAGGCATACATCCATATTTGATTTGAATATGTAGACTATTTATGTTGGTAGTCAATTTGCTTAACCATTAATTTCCCCGAGTTTACCTTTTACAAAACAAGATTTCTGTTTTTGCATTGGATATATTTAAAAGTATTTTTAAGTGTTTGAAGGAAGCCGGCAAGACCTTGTTTTTATAATTCCAATAAGACTTTAAAAGATAATATGACGTCAATTCGTAAAATAAGATCAAAGCAAACCTAACTACAAAGAGATAAATATTTTCAACCTTATGTGCAATGAATTTGGTTCAAATCCACTTAGATAAGGTATTCAATGTGAGACTTTGATCATACCTATTACATTTTTTTGCGATGCGGCAGCTTAAAGGCTTTGCAATCTATATTTGTCTTTTGTAAATATGTGAACGCTCGAAGGTAATACAGATTTACTTTTATTTACTACTAGTAAATAGCCCTATACTTTCTCATCCAAAACCTCTGGGATAAGAGTTGG
Organism: Atethmia centrago; assembly: GCA_905333075.3. Taxonomy (NCBI): domain Eukaryota; kingdom Metazoa; phylum Arthropoda; class Insecta; order Lepidoptera; family Noctuidae; genus Atethmia; species Atethmia centrago. The sequence continues at coordinate 18,010,735 of HG995382.1, forward strand.
CCAAAAGGAGATTATCTCGGACAGATAAAAACAACAATCAGCGGTGATATACCTTTTCTTGTTATCTGACATAATGCTGAGCTGAGGCCCTTTTGCCATTATAAGCATTGTTTTCTTTCTGTTTTCAGTTTTAAGGTGTTTTTGATCTAATGCCAATAAACACATTTTTTTTCGTCTTTCTTTAACATTTATCTTAGAAAGAGAAAAATTAAAATAGGAACTCCATATAGGTAACCCTCTAAGAAGAAAAGCGTAGGAAGAGTTCAGTGGGGTAATAGGGATGATGACATTTTTTTTTGCCTGTCGGGATTATTAAAAATATTGGACATGTGTTTTTTCTTTTTTTACATAATCAAAAGATTACGACGAAACATTGTGTTAAAATGTGACATGACGTCAGGTCTTGCTAGATTTTATACTGAATTGTGACGTAACGAGCTTTAATGCGTTTTATCTAACTCATTGTTTATGATTATGATAAAGAAAAAAATACTTGTCTAATATTTTTTTTATTATCTGACTGACGGACTAAATAGGATTTTTATTTTTTTACCGCTGCGTTACACGCTATCAGTAGCAATCATAGTTCAACAACATTCATTGCGTTATTTACATTGTTGAGCACACACATTTTTCAAACATATGAAGCAATGGATTAGCAATCGCAAGACTTTTAAAATCGTTCAGATTGTGATTGATAAATCCTTCGGTTGCCTCTTGTGACATTCATGATTGAGAATGCACACAGAATCACAATAAACAAATAACTACATAGGTCCAATAATTGCACAACGGTAATAATAATTAATAATAGCAGCTTATTATTGTCCTACTTAAGGACAAAAGCATCTTCTCATTCAGAGAAGGCACGAGCAGAGATCACCACGCTTGATCAAGACGGGTTGGCGATTTCAGACTTATATTAACTTCAAGTTATATACAAGTTCAGGTTTCCTCACGATGTTTTCCTTCAGCGATATTAGGAATGTCCAAGATAAACTCAGAATATACATATGAATTGAAATGGTCACATTAGTACTTGACCGGCTTTGATCTCACAACCTCAATATTCAATATATTGATTGCTTCCACATGTGAACTGTCCACCTGTCCAGAGAGGAAAAGGGCTTTTATTCAACTACTATTATTTTTATTTGGCGCTGTTAGCCGAAACACAGGTTCCTCCTAGTTCGGCTCCAGATGTTCAAACTTTCGTGTACTTTTGTTTTATCATAGCACTTAACTGTAATTTAATGTAAGTACTGTTTTTTATGAAATAAAGCTTGGTAGGGTGAATGAAGGAAACAAAGTTTTTGCGGCATATAAAACACAATATAATCGTTACATAAAACACACAATACAAAAAACAGAGATATTTAGTGAGGGAATTCGAGTGGACACCGAGAGTCCGAGACAGTGTAAGAAATCGTGCCGTTTGCGAGCGTGATGCGAGCTGGACTGCCCGGCGCGGAGCGGGGTGCGGGCGTTTGCGCAATAGGGGCGCCGGAGGCGCGGGCGCGTGTTCATATTACATGCCTACAATACATATCTTCCTACACATACTCCCCCTTTTGACCAACAGAGTGCCCCCACAGGTGGTCAAACGTCAACTATGACACGTTGCTTACGCGGCCAACCACGAGAACGTTTAGGAGCAACCGGCTGCGGAACCTCAGGGCATTCACCGTCTCTAGAATGATACCTTCTTAGGTCGCAAACGTGGTATTTACCGATGACTTCATCCGGAGAACCGGGGAACGTTAAGCGGTAAGTCGTTGGACTAACCTTCTTCTGCACCAGGTAAGAGCCATCCCTCTTAGGCATGAGCTTGGAGCTGACACCTTAAGCAGCACTACTGAGGACGTGCGACTTCATCAGAACAAGATCACCAACAGCCAGTTCGTCAGCCTTTCGGGTCTTGTCTTTCGCAGCCTTACGAAGGTCCTGCTGATGTTCAATACACTCTCTGCTGTTGCTGAGTGTCTCCGCAAGCCTCAGCAGATACGGCGTAATCTGTGGAACATAGTTTTCCGCCTCTATGATAGCATGAAGATCGCTCTGTACTGCAATAGGTGAGCGAAGTTCACGAGCAAATGTTAGGTAGGCAGGTGTCTGTTGAGTTGCCTTAGTCAGTGAGATGTTCAACGCAAAGCGGATGAATGGCAGAACTTCTGGCCACTGCTGATGGTGTCCTTCTACCAAGATCGCCAACTGAGTCTTGAGGTCGCGATTTTTACGCTCGACTGGGTTGGTAAAGAGGCACAAGACTCTGGATGGTAAAGAGGCACAAGACTCTGCTTCACACCAAGCGTGAACATTGCATGTTGCATGACATCGGCAACAAACTGTACACCGTTATCAGAAATGAGACGTCGAGGAACGCCGAAGCGTAAGAAAACCTCAATCAGTACCCTTGCGCATGCTTCAGCAGTAGCTTCGGAGAGAGCGAACAGCTCGACCCATTTGCTGGCTGTGTCTTCAATGATCAAAACCCACCTCTCTCCATTAGCTCCTTTGGGAAGCGGCTCAAAGAGATCGACAGCCAGCATTCAAAACGCTGAGCAGGAACTGGAGTCTGTAATAGTCCTGCAGGTTTTTCGTTGGAAGGTTTGTAGCGCTGGCATTCGATGCAGGTCTTCAGGTACTCTGCTACGTAACGTCGCATACCGGGAAAATAAATTCTTTGACTTATACGGTGCAGGGTTCTGTCTAATCCGCCGTGACCTGAAGTAGCAGAGTCATGACATTCAACCAGTACCTGTTTTCGTCGGTTTTCCGGAATGACGAGCTGTGGTTCTTCAGTCTCCACCTCAGTATAACGGTATAGTACAACTCTGCACGTATGATATCCTCTCACCGTCCAACGGGTAAGTTCTAATTCGTCCTTGCCTTCCAATGCCTTAATGATCTTCGCCACTTCGGGGTCTGCGAGCTGGTCTTCACGAAGAGTAGCAGCATCCCAGTGCGGCGGGTCTACAAGCACCGTGCAGACTCCACAGGAATCGCGAGCCTCCGCCTCACACGGCGGGCGACTGAGCGAATCAGCAACGACATTCGTTTTCCCGGGAGTGTAGTCGACTTGCAGATCAAAAGACTGGAGTTTCATAGCCCATCGTACGAGACGAACGGCAGGCGGCTTTAAGGAGAGTAGCCACTTCAGGAGCTGATGGTCGCTACCGACACGTACAGGATGGCCATCGATGTACCCACGGAATTTCTCGACTGCCCAGACAACTGCCAACGCGTCGCGCTCGGTGGTAGAGTAATTCCGCTCCGCCGAGGTAAGCACGCGACTGGCGTACGCGATGGGTTTCTCTGCACGCGGAGACTCCTCCTGGAGTAGAGCCGCACCCAGTGCGTAGTTGCTGGCATCAGTCCTGAGAATGAAGGGCACATTATAGTTTGGCTGAATAAGAATCGGAGGTGAGGTAAGCAATCCTTTTAGTTCTTTAAATGCCAGAGCCTGTTCTTCACCCCACAACCAGGACTGATCCTTGCGCGTTAGCATAGTCAGTGGTTGCGCAACTTGGGAGAAGTTCGGCATGAATTTCCGGAACCATGAGCAACTCTGCAGAAAGGACTTTAGATGCTTAACATTAGCTGGTTCCTTATATTATATATATTTCACACTCTCTCGAGCAATTGTGCACTTATCGCGATTTGCGTGGAGGTTAAAGACACGTAAGCGGTCGAATACCGCACGTAAGTCCTGAATATGCTGGTGAAATGATCCGGATACCAATATAAGGTCATCGATGTAACCAAGGAGGGTACCCCCTTAAGGGATGATGCAGATCGAAATCGGTCTATCAAACGTTGAAAGGTTGCGGGCGCGTTCCGAATGGCATGCGGGTAAATTTATGAAGTCCAAACGGAGAAACGAAGGCAGTCTTATCTTGGTATTCAGGTCTTACTCTAACCTGCCAGTAACCAGATCGAAGGTCAATAGTACTCATAAAACAGCTCTTACCATTGTACTGAAGGAGGTCATCGATCACCGGAAGCGGGTACGAGTCACTCTTAGTAACAGCGTTCAACTTGCGATAGTCCACGCAGAACCGTTAAGTACCATCCTTCTTCGGTACCAAAAGAGCTGGTGCTGCCCACGGAGATTCACACTCCGTGATGATAGGTACCTTCGCGCAGCATCTTCTCTATCTCCGCCTCCATAATGGCTTTCTTTGCAGGCGTGAGTCGATACGGCGGCACTGCAACCGGCAGTTGATCACCGCAATCGATGCGATGCTCTGCGAACGATGTAGGTTCCCTTCCTTCTGCAAAGATATCTCCATACTCCTGGAGCAGGTGAACGAGATCATTCTTCTCTGAAATTGACAGCAACTAACCCTCATTATTTCGTAAGATATTCGCGGAAGCGCACCCTACGACGTCACGTGAGGTCTCACACCGCAAGTGGTGAATGACCTGAGGCCAATCAGCTGTGAACCAAGTATTGTTCGACATATTAATAAAAATACCGGCTTTACGCAAGAAATCAATACCGAGCAACGTGTCATTATTTACTGAGTCCGGAAAAATAACAAAAGTGATGGGTACTGCTGACTCCTTAAGTAATCAACATCCACAAGTAAAACTTTGAGGTTCCGCACTATACCGTCAGCTAATTTTACCGACATAAAACAACTACGAAACGAATAGTTTAACTTACGAAGCAGTGCGTATAGTCTCGAACCGGCTACACTACGCTTGGAAGCCGTATCTAGTAACCCCGTACCATGATAACCGCTTATCTCAATATCGACGACCGTCGGTACATGAATTCGACGCGGAAAAGTAACTTACTCGACTCGGCAATGCATCACATTCGCTAACACACTTACAATTACATAAATAAGCAGATTGAGACACGTTACACAAATTGTTTACACAAACTTTACTGCTGACATTTAAGTTACACTTACAACAGTGTGACAATACCACATTACGGTTATCAGTGTTATTAAAACCCTTATCATAGTCTAACATGTTAATATCAAGAACAGAAAATGATTCCTTAGTACTATTTGCAGAACATTTAGGGCAATTAGATCGTATTACACCGTTAGCTCCACAACCATAACACTTCAGTGAACCTTTATCGGTTTTGACTTTAATATTTTTGCAAGAGTCGCGAGTGTGTCCGACTCTCGTAGCGCTCGACGACGCAGTAGGTATGTCCGCCAGCGCACACGTCGCGGAGGCTGCCGGGGCACGCGCAGGTGGCGCGGGCGGCGCAGGCTGGGGCTGCGGTGGTGGCGCGTGTGGTGCATGCGCGCTGGTGGCGCAGCCATAAGCGCGCGGAGGCGAGCAACAAAGACCTCTGTGCGTTCTTCTGTTTGTTTCGCGGCAAAAATATCGCGGAATACGAGTAGCTTGTGCGGTGGTCGGGATACACCGTACATGGCGCGTAATCTTTGCAGCGCGTCTTCCCATGACGTCACTGATGACTTAACACCCCGGTACCACACAGCTGCCTCCCCTTCTAGGAGCATAGCTAGGCCGCGTAGTGCATGTTCGTCGCTGATCGATGTACACTCCTTGTATATCACGACAGAGTCGACGAATGCTTCGAAGGCCTCCGAGTCGTGGCGTGATCCACTAAATCTCGCCGTACAGCACGCGAAGTTTCCGTGTTTAGTTGGCGCAAGCGATGGAGACGGTGAAGCTGCGACGTTGTCGACCGACGTAGCCAGCAGGCTCTGAACCAGTTGACGGTTCGATTCCCCTTGAGCCTTGGCGAACGCCTCCAGAAACGCCGTAAGCGTCCCTTCTGACAGCGGCACGGGCGTCAGGGACGCCGGCGCGCCACTCGTGGTGTCGTCATCGTTGCCTCTACTTTTGCGGCGAGGCATTATGGTTACACAACAGTCAACTAAACACGAGGAAACACTTTATTTATATTACGATGTGCACTAAACTTCGTAGAGTCCACTGAGAGAACCGTTACTTTGCAAGTACGAGTAGGTACTTGTTCGCGTCGCTTTGGTTAGGTACGTCGCGTGCCGCGTTGGAGCGCCAGTTTGTAGGGTGAATGAAGGAAACAAAGTTTTTGCGGCATATAAAACACAATATAATCGTTACACAAAACACTCAAACCAAAAAACAGAGATATTTAGTGAGAGAATTCGAGTGGACACCGAGAGTCCGTGACAGTGTAAGAAATCGTGCCGTTTGCGAGCGTGATGCGAGCTGGACTGCCCGGCGCGGAGCGGGGTGCGGGCGTTTGCGCAATAGGGGCGCGGGAGGCGCGGGCGCGTGTTCATATTACATGCCTACAATACATATCTTTCTACAGCTTCTATTATTATTATTTTATTTTATTTCACTTTATACGTATAAAATTATATTTTTAAATATTAGAATATAAAAACATTTAAAAATATAAAAAAATGGTAGCCCACCGGTATCGGGAACAGGGTCCAAGCTACACGGTGGTCAGGCCTCCAGAGAGAGGAACATCCTAACAATGCGAACCATGTCCAGAATTACCGCTCTCTTAATGAAGCCCTTGATCCAGCTGCCCAACGAGATCCTCCTCCTTGGTGTTGGTCGAGGCTCTTAGCAAGTAAGCCATTGGCTGATACGACTATCGGCACAATGTTTGCTGAATCCACATCCCATATGTTGACAACCTCCCAAGCCAAGTCAAGATACTTGATTTGTTTATCTTTCTCGGCTTTCACGAGGTTCCCGTCATGAGGGACTGGTATGTTAATAATCATTGCGTGCCACTCTGTTTTATCCACCACCACTATATTAGACTTATTGGCAACAATAGTCCTGTCAGTGATAATGGATTGATCCCAGTACAATGTGGTATTTCCATTTTCGAGAACTGGGTCTGGCACATACCTGTAGTACGGCACTTCCGATTCCTCAAGGCTGTATTTCAGAGCAAGTTGCTGATGGATAATCATAGCTAGAAGGTTATATATATGCAAGTAGTCTTCATTAGCTAGACGAGAACACCCGGAGATAATGTGTCGGATTGATTCTCCCGGACGGTGGTAAACCCGACACACGTCCACCATGCCGTCCTTCACAATAAATCTCCGGTAATTCTTCATCATGATAACTTCGTCCATAATTGCACAGACAAAACCTTCAGTTTCTCCAAAGAGGCCACCGAAACGTAGCTAAGATACGGACGCTGGGAAAACTACATCGATTACATGTAGGGCCCGGAAAAACCGACCGTGACGCTCCTTACTCTGCCATACCTTCCTGCGATCGTTAGTGTCAAGCACTACAAGCTAGCACCAGTTCTCTTTAGCTAAGGAGAGCGGGGTGAGGCTCTTGTCCACCGTGACAACATCTCGATGCATCCCCACGTCGGCTTGTAGGAAATATTCCCTGAAACTGCATACCTCACAATTGGAAAGGGTTAAGACCCTCCACAAAGCTAAGGCGTTTCTAAAGCCTCGGCCTCCATACTTTCGTGGGATTATAGTCTCATTACCGATGACCGTGGGTGATACATTGGATATGCAGTCAGCAGCGTACGGACCCTCCTATCCAGGGCGTCGAGTTCGTTCTGAGTCCATTTGAGTATGCTGAAAGAGTACATCAAAACTGGCATGACCCAACCGTTGAAGGCACGCACCTTGTTTCCGCCTGATAGAAGACTATTAATTGGTCAAGGACAGTTAATGAGACGCAATTGATTTTCTATTGTTTGATACCGAATCGGAGTCACGAGGGGCTTTACAGGTTAAATACTTTCTTCAGGCGGCCAAAAAGCGCTCCTTCAACGATTGCTTCATGTCAGTAACGTGCAACGTTTCCGACATACTTGTAGGTTTCGGATGCGGAGAGAGTTCTTAGGTTTATAGAATCCGAGAGTTGTTTTTCCACGGATTCCACAATCTTCCCTCGCTTTACATGCATGACCGCACATTAATTCACTCCAAATTCCATCCTAATGGCGCTACTGATAGTTTCAGTTATTTTCAGTAGCTCCATCAGTTGCAAATTATTGGAGACAAAGAGTTAAAGGTGGTCAGGTTGTAGGTCATCCATTTAGAGGAGGTAAAATTTATATCTCACCTCCTCTACATTACATCGGATGACCTACAACCTGACCACCTTTCCTCAATCGATAGCCTAGACCTGAATCCTCCAGCAGAGTGCTGAGAGGATTCAAAGCTAAGCAGAACCAAAGTGGACTCAAACTATCGCCCTGAAATATGCCTCCCTCTATCCTTATCCGCTCGCTATTCCACTGGATATTTCAACACCCTAGATAGCGAAGGACCATCCATTACCCCATACACGACACCAGGAAGGTGCGCAGAGTTCCATCTACTTTATACAACTCCAGCACCCTTATGAGCCATGTATGTGGAACCGAGTCATAGGCCTTCTTATAATCTATCCAATATGTCGACAGATTTTTTCGGGAACGACGAACCTTTTGACTAATGGCCATATCAATGAGGAGTAGCTCCATAGTACCGCGGGACCCGTTCCTACATCCATTTTGAGAGGCAGACATGATGGAGTTGGTGTCTGTATGTTTGTTAATTTTAGCTCTCAAAATGGATGTAAGAACTCTATAGACCGTCGGTAATCACGTAATCGGTCTATAATTTTTGGATTCCGCGGTGCTACCTGATTTATAGAGCAGGTGGGTAACTCTTGTCGTTAGGAATTGGGGTAGCGAACCAGACTACAAAGAAATCTGGTACTGAGCCGCCAAGCAAGCGTGTGACCTTAAAAACTATTTGAGCCAGAAGTTGTGCAGCCTGTCCGGCCCTGGGGACTTTCAGTTAGGTACGGACGGACGGACTGCACGAGCTACATCTTGGGGGCAGATGGTAATAGCCCCCATTTCTGGTATTGGATCTCAAGCTCGCTCGACATCTCGAGCCCAAACACCTTCAGTGTGACTGACAGGCACCAACCAGGCACCATCATCCGTCAGGCGCGTGTCAGTCACGCCTTGGTCCGATCGCTCCCAACCCACCTTTCATAGCTCTGGAATGTTCGCACATTCCAGAGCTATCAATCGAATCGCTTCTGAGGGTATCACTCTACTCGCCGCTTATATCTACGAATACGATTCGCCCATGCATACACTTTCTGCTTCAGGAAGTCGATGCGCTCTGTGACACGGGACATATAGTCCTGAGGGCTGATATCAGTCTCTGAGAACGCCCGCCCCACAAAGCGCATCACTCGAGAGCGAGTATTGCCTTCTCTGACGCAGATTAGTTTTCCGATGAGCGCTCTGGCCCCACCAATACGGCGTTCAATTCTGCACTGCCAAACTGCTACGGTTGGTTTTGGTCGTGTAGCTCTAGAGTCATTAGCAAATTTGACGTGAGCTACACGAAATACCGCTACAATCGCGCAATTCGGAACCAAATGAGTATCAGTGAGTGTCTTCGCTGTCATCAAAATAGTTTGACAACTGCGAATCCAGAACCGCCACCAGCGCCCTATTTTTTTATGCATGGGTAAATGAGGTAAGCGTGGCCTTAGTTCAGACGACATGAAGCGATATTCTCAAATCGCATCTTCCAAAGCACTCCTCAATTCTGCATTGCACTGGGTAAGTACCCAGACATTTGTAGCCCTGTCATCACTCCCCTCGTCAGCTTGATTTGTGTTTAACTGAGGTGAAACTACAACAGTCTGCGACGGGGGGGGGGGGGGGACAACATGGCTACTCCGCATTTCACTTCGCAGGCAATCAAGTACAGTGTCATCTAACATAATATGAATACGCTGGATAACCCGCACCTGATTGGACAGTCGTTTTGCCGAAACGCTGACAGCTGGCTCAAGCACCTGAAAAAGAGAAGCATCCAAACACGGTACGCATTCAGATTGTTTCCCACTTCTGTAGCCCCATAGTACGAGCGCATGACGTTCTCATTAATGGATCGTGTTCATCTCATGCGCTGCACACTTCCGTTGGGAGCTGGAACCCTATCAGAGGCCGGTGGGCCTCGAGGTTCTAAACCGTCTGGAGGCCGGCGTCCTCCCCGTCGACGAGCAGGTGGTGGCGCTTGACGCAACTGCCGCGGTAGGTGTCGTCACAGCGCACACGGTGGGGCTGGGTACCGGCGGCGGTGAGGCGGAGCTGAGCGAAGAGTCCGGAGGTGGTAAGTGTGCTCTAAGTGCAGCTGATCTTGTCAACATATTATCTTCATTTCCCGTTAATATTTTCTGTTTCTTGAAATCTGTCATTGTATTAATTATAAAACATATAGGAGGTGACATCTGTCATGTCACCTTTGCGATTCAGCAGGTTTTAATTAAGTTGTATCATTCATTTAATGGTTTATTTGGGCTCTTTTATTAATTTTCAATATTTTTCAGTTCTTGGATTTTATTAAACTAAATAACTCTTGTAAAATTCATCAAAACTATCACTTAATAAGAAACTGAGACGTTCTGTTGACAAGGTGTTGCCAGCTTATTAATATTATTATTATTATTACTATATATTGTAATTATTTTATTAAATCGTTCATGAAAAGCGAGACCGTATCCACAAAGCCATCACGATTATTAAATACAACGCATTAACTAATAAATAACACAAACTATTGATTGTCAATGATATTTTAATGATTGAATAACTTTATACAAGGTGTTATTCACCGAGATTCACGGTTGGCCTTGCATTACAGTATGTATGGCTGAGCATTACGCACTTTCCGCCCTCTATCTCAAAAACGGTTGAGCACACAAATTAATCTAACTTTGTTGCAAATTGTATGTTCAATAATTTTGTAGTAGATGTTAACATCATTGGAGCTATAGAAACCTAGATAATTGTGAAAAATCAATTATTGTGACCTTTGACCTTGAATAACTTACGACGCAAATTCTTGAAACAACTTTTAGAACGCCAAAATGAAGGTGTATACAAGTTTCCAACTTATTATCTCTCATTCCGAGGTTGACCCCTTTTTTATTTTTTGCTTAAGTGATTGCACTATAAGAACTCCAACCAGGCTGTAAACAAAAATTGCGGCACTATGCCAATCACATAACCGTTCAAAAATTTCATTTAACCCTATTTCAAATGTCTGACACGTAAAGCCGGCTTCACACGTCGCCTACGTTCCGTTCTCGTGTCGCTTTAATAACGGAGTTTGAACGGTTTCATCATTATTTTTTATGTCCAGATACATTCGTGACACATCTGGGCTGAAGAAGGCTTATTTTGTCAAACATGTGACGGTGCCATAAAAATATTCTGCTCGTGTGAAGAAATGGCTGTTTTATGTAGTTTTACCATGTTTTGACAGTATAATATGAGTTTCGTGGGTACCTAGTAGGTGATATTGAAGAAGTCAAGTGTTTTTTGCTCCAAAATACTTTAGGTAAAAAAGTAAGATGGAATCGTACTCACGGTATAGTTGGTTCATAAACTCAAGGTCGCTCAGCGAGCTATGGAACGGGCTATGCTTGGAGTTTCTCTAAGGGACCGAATCCGCAACGATGTGATCCGGCACAGAACCAAAGTTGTCGAAATAGCTCACAAAATAAGCAAGCCGAAGTGGCAATGGGCATAGAACCGATGACCGTTGGTGTAGACGTATTCTTGGAGAGTGGAGACCGCTAATCGGCAAAAGTAAGGTAAGACGCCCTTGGGCTGGGTGGAGCGACGATCTTTACCTACAGGGTGGCTGGTAGCAGCTGGATGAGAGCTACCCGAAATCGAGTTGAAAGGCGTGCAATAGAAGAGGCCTATGTCCAGCAATGAACTGCTATAGGCTGATTATGATGATGATGATGATGAAGATGGGATCATACTGTGCCAAAAATTACGGTATTATGATTTAGGATTATATTTATGAATAGTTAATGGATATAATATACCTATATATACCTATGTTTCTAGGTGATGGGTTTTATATCATTGTAGATAGGTACATAAGCTAAAGTACTCGTAAATGAAGGATTACAATAGTTTTACGTGCTTATCTGTCTATACAAATAATAAAGCTGAAAAGTTTGTTTCGTTGTTTTAACGCGCTAATATCTGGAACTATCAGTCGGATTTGAAAAAATCTTCATGCATTTAATAGCCTAATTATTGAGGAAGTTTATAGACTTTAACATTACGCTAAAACTTAGGAGCTGAGAAAAATGACAAATAGCTAGAAAGAACGCTAAGTACTCGTAGTAAGCGAAAACGAACTAATAGCGCAAACGGGCAATGCGATGCGACGGGATGAGTCAAGGGCCGAAATTTTTCGCGGGCAGAGGTTAGTAAATAATAAAGGGTGTAAAATAATATTGACCTTGATGGTTTGATAGGAACACTGCACACGATAATGACACGAAAATGCGCACTACCTCAAAATAGCTGTAATAACAATATAATTATAGCACCCAAAGTCATACAGATGTCATATCTATACAAATATAATAAAGCTGAAGAGTTTGTTTGTTTATTTGAACGCTCTAATCTATGTCGACCTACCAGTCGGATTTGAAAAAATCTTTTTACTTTTGATAGCCCAACTCCTGAAGAAGGTTATAGACTATTTAACATCACGCTAGACCCGTTAAGAACTTGAAAAAACGATAAGAACGCTAAGCGAAAACGAAGTAATAGCGCAAACGGGCGATGCGATGCGACGGGATGGGTTGGGGGCTGAAATTTTTTGCGAGCAGAAGCTAGTAAATAATAAAGGGTGTAAAATTATATTGACCTTGATGGTTTGATAGGAACACTGCATACAATAATGACAAAGAACATGCGCACTAACTCGAAATAGCTGTAACAGCAATATAATTATAGCAGCCAAAGTCATACAATTTATACAAAGATATTAAAGCTGAAAAGTTTGTTTTTTGTTTATTTGTTTGAACGCGCAATCGGATTTGAAAAAAAACATTTTTGTATTTCATAGCCCAATTCTTGAGGAAGGCCATTTATTATTACGCTACGACCCTAAGGAGCCGAGCAAAAAGAAAAAAGGTCAGAAATAACGCTAAGCGAAAACGAAGTGATAGGGCGGGTGGGCGATGCGATGCTATATGATATATTGTATGTTAAAACAAGAAATCACGCCGACAAAGTAGCGGGCAGAAACTATACCTAGTCATAATGTAATTATAGACGTATTTTTATAACATGGTAATACAGCTAGCAAAACAATCTTTTATTTTCCATTCAACTGACCTTACATGCCCGTAATTATTCTGGTTGTTTTTAATTATACAAGTAATTATTAGAATTACTTAAAAGTCAAGCAATTATGACGTCAAGCGAAACCTTATTTTATTAGCGACTACTTAGCTCATCTAACGAGGAACTCTTAAATGGTAACAATGAAAAGAGATGTTGGGTTTTGTTATTTTGGACATAACTAGCTAATTAAAGGACAGGAGTGATAGTCTAGTGGGATTGACCGTCGTACTGCCAAATCATAGGTCTCGAGTTAGAAACCAAGGTGCGCACCTCTGGCTTTTCGGATTCATGTGCGTATTGTATAATAACACTTGCTCAAAAACGTCGTGAGGAAACCGGCATGCCTGAGAGATATTTCTCGACGGCATGTGAAGCCAAGTCAGAGGGCAATGGGTGGCATAAAAACACTAACTCCAGTTTAGGTACTACCCACACGAAAAAAGGACCGAAGTTTTGTATTGTATTGTGTTTTGTGTTTGAGTTTGTTTCCTGTATAAGCTGGTCTCGCATTGTATAGGATTTCCATAGTAGTCTATGGAAATCCTATACAATGCGAGACCAGCTTATACAGGAAATGTATAGCTTGATATGTAGCCGTGTGTACAATGTAGGTTACATATTTTTAAAATAATATTACAGTGTTTTATTATTAGAATGAACTTCAGCACGTAAGTAACTGTATTTTCGACTTCCCAAAAAATTTGTTTACATAATAATATACAATCATAGCATGTACAAGTTTTTCGTGACTAGCAAGTCTGTTTTTTTTTTGACCTGCAATAAAAGAATTATTTCCAGTTCAAATACAGTTTAAAAAGTCGGTTTACGGACGATACTTTTACGTGATAACGAGACAGAGATGCGTTACAAGCCGAACGCTTAGGCCGATCGTGCCTCGCTATCGCTAGTTCTGCGCTCTCGCTTGCACGCTCGGCTCAGGCGGAACGTGTCAATGAGTCATGCTTTTTCATGCGTGCAGCCGAAATTCATCGATTTATAAGACGTTATCACGTCAAAAATTAATAATTAAAATTACATTTATATTAAAATACTAAAACTGCTGGCTGCTGTTAAACTAAACCCTTTCACAAAACTAACACCAAAAAATTTAGCACTAAAACTAATGTTTAGCTGTAGATTATGCTTGAATATTTTAGCTCGCGTTACATTTACACATTAATATTATAAAATATTCAGTTTGTGGCCAAATCCGCATCAGGAGCGGCGCTTGAATGGTATCGTTCGATGCAAATCTAATAGGAACTAAAATTTAATAAAATAAAGGAAAATAATATTCTTTAATGGTCCCTTTAATGGTGGGCAAAGGCTGGTCAGATGATTGTTCTACTGTATGGGTGAACGCATGGCCTCATCATTTTTTTTTACTAAATATTTTGTGTCTTTTAGTCTGTGATGAAGAAACTATTTTTATTAGTATTAAGAGGATACACATCAAAACGAAAATACAATTTTCGTTTTGATGTGTATGTCTAAGACCCACCCGTATTCCTTCAGTTGCCTGTGCTGCCAGGGGCCTCGGTAACCCTTTGGTACCTTCCAGCAAACCCGGCAGGCATCGGCCCTAGTGGACCCCTATGCTTGTGCTGACGACATCTCTTTGAGGCGCGCGTGGAATACAACGCGCCGTCGACCCGGGCCTGGTCCTTACCGGACGGTGAGCTACCCATTGCTCACCGTCCGCAAACCCGCGCCTACGGGGTGGCCGGAAATCCACCCGGGATTCCCAACGCCCAGGGCATCTCCTGCGGCGGCTAGGGGCGAGAGGGCGCGAAATTTGCCTTTCCCTCAACCGTCCCGCCTCCTCCTTAGCGAGCATTACTGCTTCGCAGAAGGAGGTGACGGCTGCCCAGGCCCTCTCGCTCCGTACCATGGCCTGAACCAGGGCCGGGTGCGAGAGATCTCTGCCGCCGATCGCCTCCACGAGGACACGGCGGTGCTCTGCCCAAGCCGGGTAGACTATGCCACTCCCATACGTGCGCGAGAGCATTTTGCCTCCAGATCCCATGGCAGCAATCCGGCAAGGAGGCTCGCTGCCTCACAGGAGACCGTGCGGTATTCCCGGACCAGCCGGATGGCCATGATCCTCTGGGCCGCGCTAAGAACAGTGACAGCTTGAGCATGGAATAAGTAAGTACTTTTTAATAGCATGGAATTTGTAAGTACTATAAAGGTTGTAAGGCGACCACGACCACTGGAACGTCCCAGCTACCATAGTAGCCCAGAAAAACACTTTTACGACGCGTCCGGCTACCATGGTAGCCTGGACGCTTGACTGCAAACTAAGCGATTTCGTGCCGCAATCACACTGTACGGCTTTTAAATGATTTTACGAGATGGCGCTGTATTAAATTCCGCCTCTTTACGTATGCAACACTCGGTATCAGACCAAAGAGAACATATTGAAAAAAAAAGATTTCGTCGTTCAGTTGGCTGTCATTGACATAATGAAAACATGCTCATTTTTATTTTTTTAACTTATTTAATTAGAATATAGTGAATAATCCAGTGTACGAGTGTTATATTCCATAAGAAACCTCTTTAAACAAGGTTTACGAATATCTACAAGTGTCCAAGGTTGTGAATGTGTTGTGTTGTGATAAAATCGTCAGGAAAAATATGGCGCATGGCGACACGCTGTGCGTCGGCATTTTCGTATTAATTACGTAAGTTTTACTAAATAATGTAATAGATTAGTGCTTATTTTAAGGACATATGTTCATAATTAGTATTTAAAGACGTTCACACCGTTAAAATACTACAAAAATAGTTACGATTAACCTGATTTACTTCGTCCCGCCGGACATTTTTTTATCAAATTTGTGAGGGAATGGGGGATTGTTTTGATTTACTGTGTTACTCTGAATAAACCAATTAAGGGCTTAAGGGTATCAAAAAATGCTTAGATAGTCTAGTTTAATTATAAATAGGACCTTACTGACCCAAACCAAAAAATTCTGAACAAAAATTCTGCAAGAACAAATATTTTACGGAAATTCACACACGTTCTCAAGTTTAACTTTTTTTTACGGTACTTTGGGCTATGAAGGCGTAATTAAATTTTAACACCTATTGATTAAGTATACTTTCAGCTATACACATGATTTTTTATTATGGAATAGCTACAGTAGTTTTCTAGTTATTACGTTTTATGCAGGACATTTGTTATAGGCGGTATTAAATTGGTGAGGGAATGGGGTGTGTGTTTTGGTTTACTGTGCTACTCTGAACAAACCAGGGTATAGACATATGGGTATGAAAAGAAAGCTTAGATAGTCTAGTTTAATTATAAATAGGTTTTACTGACCCAAACCAAAAAATTCTGAACAAAAATTTTGCAAGAACAAATATTTTACGGAAATTTCAACACGCGTTCTCAAGTTTAACATTTTTTTACGGTACTTTGGGCTATGAAGTTGTAATTTAGTTTTAACACCTATTGATTCTGCATAGTTTCAGCTATACACTTGATTTTTTATTAAGGTATAGCTGCAGTAGTTTTCTAGTTATTACGCTTTATGTTGGAGATGACCGACGCGGAAACCGCGCGTGCGCGCTCGTGAGAGTTGGGACGCGTCGGAGGGTAGTTAGGTGCAAAACTGGGACGTTCCAGTTATTCGAAATAATAATTTAGTATTTAGCTTTTATAAATTCTGAGGTCTTTTTCTATCGCTGCTAAGTTGCTTATCACCAAGGTGAGATGTCAGGTGTTGACATCATATGCGACTACTGTAAGGCTCGCTCGTTTTATTTTTTCTTTTCTTTCATCTCTTCTCATACAGTGATGGACGAAGCATTAATCAAATTACGTGTTCACTGCTTGTTGATATTTTTTAGTATTACAGTTAGAACCAATTTCGACAAAAAGACTAAACTTATTATAAAAAAATGGTTAAGAGAATCTGGATAAGCATCAGGAATATCGTCGAATTACTTTTAAGGTTTACACACATGACATAACACCCGTGGCCTTGTTTCTCCGAAGAATAGGGCAGAGGTGTACCTATAATACACCCACATTTCGCCAGTTACATTTAAGTCCCACGCAATAGGGGCGAAGGGGGTCAAAGTTTACTTTATAAGAAAATCTTCATTTAACAATAAGTATATTCATTATTTAGTTCAACTTTCAAGAGTCATTCAATATGAGAAACACGACAACATCTCTACCATGACTTGAAAAGTTAAGCTCAAAGGTTAAATTTTCAAACATTACTAAGCAAAAAAAAAACATTATTATCTAGAATATAAAATTAGCAGTGCTGCACCATTCCACTACGTTTTTATTAAATAAAAACATTCGTTACGGTTTCTTGCCTGTCCCGGCTGCTTACTTTTGTTTAAATTTGCCCACTAGAGGACTTGCTAGTCGAGCAAAACCAGCTATCTCATTTATTTTATTCGTTCCCTTGACTCGATGCAAGCGGCTAGGTCCAATGACCGCTACGCTCACTGCCAAGTCGATGTATGTATCGTCATAGAATATATACAAGAGTGTAGATGAGAAACTCTACTGGTACTTTCCACGTTGGCCGAAAAAATCAGCAGGCAAAAACTCTGCTAAAAACCAGCGCAGTGGTTTTGATTCGTGTATGTGTCAAAGGAAAATGAGCTATATGCTGAACGTTTAGATGTTATACGCGTATGTGACGCATATATTTTCCCAACTCTTTTCCATTTGTTTGTATTTACATTTATATTTGACAAAACATCTCGCCTGTATCTCCGAAAGGTTAGGCAGAGGTGTACCTAAGGCACACTTACATTTGCCAGTTACATTTAAGTCCCATGTAACAAGGGGCGAGCCTATTGCCATTAACACAGATAGCTTAGGTACAAATCCAGACTTTGGGCTGCTACTAAGGAAATCACAATAACAGTTTCCTCGACCCGGGAATCGAACACAGGATCTCATGCTGAGTCATAGCGCTTGTGACCACTAGACCCACGAGACACTTTACATTTATTGTTTCGTATTTTATGGTTCCAGACGTAAATGCTGCGCGCCGACCTCCCTAGCGGCGTCAGCGTGTGTTACGCTGACGACACGTTGGTCCTGGCGCAGTGGAGGTCGCACCAGGCGGCGGCCGAAGTAGCGGCACGCGGGGTTGCGACAATCGTCTAAAAGATCCGGCAATTGGGACTCGAGGTGGTCCTGCACAAGTCCGTGGCCATGTGTTTTCATGGTCCTCGGAATGCGCCACCGTTGGGGTCCCAAATAACGGTAGCAGGGGTTTCCATCGGCGTCGAGTCGACGATGAAGTACCTGGGACTCGTCCTCGACAGCCGGTGAAACTTCGTGAAGCATTTCCGACGTTTGGCTCCCAAACTGGAGCGGGCAGGCGCTGCATTGAAGCGGCTCCTGCCCAATCTAGGGGGTCCAAACGCCTCCTGCCAGAGGCTCTACGCAGGGGTCGTGCGGTCCATAGCCCTGTACGGGGCTCCTGTACGGGGCTCCTGTATGGGCGCGCTCTCTGGCGCTGCGGCCAGCCCGCCGGTTGAGCGCAGCCCAAAGGGTCAAGGCCATCCGGATGGTCCGGGGATACCGCACGGTCTCCTGTGAGGCAGCGAGCCTCCTTGCCGGATTGCCGCCATGGGATCTGGAGGCAAATGTCCTCGCGCACGTATGGGAGTGGTGCGAGGAGGCGGAACACCGGGGCGTAAGTCCCCTGCCGCGAGAAATCGCGGCACAGTGTACGGAGCTCCGGCGGGATCGCAACCCAGTGCTGGACACGCCACGATTGCGGCGATAAGTCCCCTCTTTGAGGAGTGGCTAGAGAGGCGCCACGGCGTCCTCACCTTCCGCCTGACGCAGGTCCTCACCAGACACGGCAGCTTCGGGAGGTTCCTGTGTCGGATAAGGCGGGAGGAAACGTCCGGGTGTCACCACTGTGTGGATCGCCCGGAGGACACGGTGGAGCATATGGTGGAGGTCTGCCCGGCTTGAGCAGAGCACCGCCGTGTCCTCGTGGAGGCGATCGGCGGCAGAGACCTCTCGCGTCCGGCCCTGGTTCAGGCCATGGTACGGAGCGAGAGGGCATGGGCAGCCGTCACCTCCTTCTGCGAAGCAGTAATGCTCGCGAAGGAGGAGGCGGGACGGTTGAGGGAAAGGCACGTTTCGCGCCCTCTCGCCCCTAGCCGCCGCAGGAGACGCCCTGGGCATCGGGAATCCCGGGCGGATTTCCGGCCACCGTAGGCGCGGGCTTGCGGACGATGAGCAATGGGTAGCTCACTGTCCGGTAAGGACCAGGCCCGGGTCGACGGCGCGTCGTATTCCACGCGCGCCTCAAAGAGATGTCGTCAGCACAAAAGTAGGGGTCCACTAGGGCCGATGCCTGCCGGGGTAGCGGGAAGGTACTTATGGGTCACCGAGGCCCCTGGCAACACAGGCAACAGGAAGGAATACGGGTGGGTTGTAGTCAGTAAGAGTCTGACACACCCTCCCGCTCCGCCCAGAGCGGGAGAAGTTATTAGATGATTTCCCACACAAAAAAAAAAAAAAAGTATAGCACAGTTGAACTTTCGGTCGCTATGGAGTCACACATGCAGCATTGACGTCGAATTGCTGTGGTAGCAACAACCTATATTATTCTTAAATATTTACGCATTTATGTTCCTTGTAAAAGGATATTAGACGACAACTTTCAAATTTTCCATAATGTGTGATTGCGCGCTCCACACACAAATCTCTACACCGAGCACGCCGAGAGACTAAGGCGCCTGTGTGCTACTAACAAAAACCGACAACTGACGGATCGCTCGCGGCAAGGAGCGCGTGCTCCTGCCACGCAGTTTGGATCGCGAGAGGCAAGTCCACATCAAACGCTCCTATGGAGCGCGCTCCTGCCGCCTGCGATTGGAGCGCGTTGGATCGTCTGTTGTGGATCCGGCTAATAACCGGCCCGGAGTTGTAGGCATTCACGGAGCTGTTTAAGAACGGAGAGTTTCACTCTGGTGTGTCATTACGAGTAGCACTCATAGCCAATAATGTCATCACAATGTCTTTTTTTGTATATTCGCACTTTGTAACCTAATATTATTTTTATTAGTTATTATGTAATCGTGCTTTTGTATGTTGTGCTGTCTTTTGTGGGCACCAAATATACGATTTATCTATGTATCTAACTAAATATTTTTATTCTAAGGCACACTGTATGTGTATTACACGTCCAACTACTTAAGTTTCGTGACGTAAACGCTACGACGACGCTTGGAATCCACTAAACCTTGACTGACTGTCATAAAGAACTGGAAAGGTCTAGGGGACGCTCGGCCAAAGACTTTCTAGTTCAATTGTTGATAATTTAATAAACCTAGACCTTTTAAAAAATAATAAAATCTTGTTTTTATTGTTTGCGTAAATAGGCGAAGAGAATAGCGACGAATTTTAAAGGTCGAATAAGAATAAATAACCGAATTCTGTCTGTGAACGTCTTGGAATGTCTAATAAAATAACTAGTGTTTAAGTTTGGCATGTATTTAATCGAGCCTTTAATAATTCCTATTTTAAGGCTCGTGTGGACTGGCGCGTTGTGCTATCACGTCGCGCCAGTCTGCAGGAGCCTTAACGCATCCAAAAATATTATTAAACACTCTAATATAATGATTTCGCCTCTTTTTGTGAACTTCTTTTAATTCCTATTGGTCGCGGTTGGTCACAGTTCTAACCTAACTTAACCCATTTGGTCAGGGACGGGTGGCCTAGCTTAGTCACTGCGGCCAATTCCGTTCGTACGTGGTTGGTCATAGTTCCAATCTAACCTAACCCGTTCGATCGGGGTACCCTAGCTTAGGTACTGCGACAAACTGTGAGAAAAGGCTAGAAAGTTAAAATGAGGCTTAAAAAAATTGTGGTTATGGGGAGGGGGACTGCCGTCAGAAGTGACAACTTATCGCGCAACGCGCCTCAAGAAGTTTTCACTTAGACAAAATAACACGATTTAAACAATGCCACTACAGCATGTTGGTGCAGGCATGTCGGTGACGCGACCCCATATGATTATCCCTATCAAAAATCGCTCAACACGACTAAAGAAGTATTCACTTCAAAAAGTGCGCATCATGGGAAGCGCAAACATTTTTAGAGGGTCATTCATTTAAAAAAGTGACCATCATTATAAAGTTAAAATATTTTTAGAGGATCAGTTAAATATTTCCCTTTCATTTTTTTTTAGTGAGGTGTTTTAAATGTCCACCACCTTGGAATAAATGAAAACATAAGAAAGGAAAACTCTTTATAGATTTTTTTAATACCTACTCTAATTTTCTTAAATCTTTCCTTGTCCATAATTTAGTCACCATAAAGTGTCCAAATCTGCCGTTGGTCCCGGCTGTCATTCGTGTATCTTTAACAGTCATTACGGGTCGGCCCGAAAGTCTTTTTTTTTTTTCGGTGGGAAATCATCAAATAATTTCTCCCGCTCTGGGCGGAGCGGGAGGGTGTGTCAGACTCTTACTGACGAAAACCCATCCGTAATCCCTCCGTTGCCTGTGCCAGTGGCCTCGGTAACCCTTTAGTACCTTCCCGCGACCCTGGCAGACATCGGCCCTAGTGGACCCCACCACACTTGTGCTGACGATATCTCTTTGAGGCGCGCGTGGAATACAACGCGCCGTCGACCCGGGCCTGGTCTTACCGGACGGTGAGCTACCCATTGCTCACCGGGCCCAAAAGTCTGACAACCAGTCTTACCAAGGGGTATCGTATTACCCAGTAACTGGTTTGTGGAGGTCAGATAGGTAGCCAGCTGCATCCGGTTAGACTGGAAGCCGACCCCAACATAGTTAAGAAAAGGCTAGCAGATGATGACAGTGTCTCAAGGCTCGTGCAGATTAGCGCGATACCGCGGGCGTGACAGGCCTGTCACGCCCGCGGTATCGCCCCAGTCTGCGCGAGCCTTGAGACACAGACTGGTAATTGGTCCTAGAAGTTAGCCAAAATCTATTTTTTTGATATAAGTTCTACTCCCTCTAACCAGTTCGGCTACCCCATTTCAAAGCCTAGTAAGGGACACTTTTTTACCAAATCGTTTTATTGCATAATCCTGCTAATATAATTTAGATTAGCAAGATTGTGCAATAAAACGATTTGGTTCAAAAAGTGTCCCTTACTAAGTTTTGAAATGGGGCAGCCGAGTTGTTTCCGAAAACTAGTATAACTGCTCCAAACAATAGCAAAAAACACAAAGCGCTAGCGCCCTCCAACGCGCCGTGGGCTCAGTCGGAAGTTACCATTCGCCAACAGTGTACTATTCTCTAATACCCTCTATTTTTAATGATTTTTTTCCGTAGGCACATTCAATACTCAGAAAATTTTTACTTATATTTTGTGTATTTTTGTTACAGGCTCTTCTGGAAAGAGAGTTTTGACTCGAAATTATTTATTTGAAAGTGATTTTGAAGATACGAGTATTGTGCTGTGGTTCAAAATAAACGTGGAAGTGTTTGAAAGATATTGCCAAGAAACGGCAAAGTTTATACGTTTACCCAATGACTCCGACATTACATAAAGTATTGTGTCATGGAGCTGAAGTGGTAAGGAAAGCAATTCTTTCCATTGTACAAAGAAAGTCCGAAGAAGCGGCAGAAGGCCGCAACAATTAATTAGAATCTTCCGGCTCAATAACACCCGAAAATTTTCCCGTGTAGCCTGCAACGCAGATGTTTTTAACAGGCTCCTCTTAACCTCTGACCCTGTCCTGACGGGCATGAGGAAGAGGAAGAATAAAAAAAATCTCCCACTCTCGGCTGATGTTCTAAACTTGTTACTAGAAAGTGACATTTTAAATGTAAGTTTTGAAGATGACGACGAAAACGACGAATAAGTGCTTGTATATAATACGTATGCCTTTTTTTACCTTTTTCAAGCTAAAACTGAAATACCGACTTCTACTCCTACTCCTTCACTGTGCACACGGTTCGGTTGTGGAATTCACTTCCGCCTGACATTAGGGACTGCCAAACTGTTGCTGTTTTTAAAAGAAGAGTGAAAGAACTCTATCTTTCCACTTTGCCATAGTTGCATATTATGTATTTATTATTTTATACTATTAATTATATATAAGTATTTTAGTGATATTTATTTAAGATGTATGTATGTAAGTATCTCTTATTGTATAATTAAATTAGTGAATAGTTTTATTTGTTTTTATGTATTTTGTTTTCTCCTTTATTCTAACACACGTGTCTAACCTCTTTGTCTACTGTCCTATCGCAGGTATGCTGGAAGAGATTTCTTTACAAAATAAGCATCACCTTTGTACGTATTTTTCAGATCCTTTCTTCTTGTCAGTTTATATGTGTGTACATAAACTGGTAAATAAATAAATAAAACATTGTTAGGCAGTCATTACGCGTACCAAATAATTTTGGCCAACTTTTAGGACTAAATACCAGCCTGTGCGAGCTTAAATCTGCGTCTTTTAGCATAATCTAGGTACATCACGCGCTCCCCCAAGCATGAATAACGTCACGTCACCCAAGAAACTATCCAGGTAGATGTTAATTGTCCCAGATAATCAATCAGCACGCACCTCCTTTATTAACCTCCCAACACACTCATCTACTTATATACGTAATATATCCAGGAGATACTTCGAACTATCTCTATATCAATGACGTTACGGTTCAAAGGATCAACATTATTCAAAGTCAAGGATATAAGACAAGGGCAAGATTCACAGATATCACTTTGACTTTTTGTCTAGTGGTCGCAAGCGCTACTGTTGAGCATGCGGTCCTGGGTGCGATTCCCAGGTCGGGCAAAGTATTATTAGGTTTTTCCATCAGGAATTTCCCAGTAGCAGCTCGAAGTCTTAAGTATAAAGTATAAGTTTGATGGTTATTGGCTCGCCTTCTATTACACGGGACTTAAACATAACTGGCGGAATGAGGGTGTACTATAGGTACACTTCTGTTTAATCCTTCGAGGAATACAGGCGTGATGTCATGATTTTATGTAAATTAAGTGAGCGTCCCATACGAATATAAATCTTATTCGTATGTCGTTAATGTTCATATTCATATAAGCAAAGTGGGCAAGCATTTCAACCGAATATGAACATTAGTGCGATCTGTGAATCTTGCCCTAAGCAGTTGCATAGAGTAAAATGACCCGATTCGATACTAGTTTTGCCGGTCACATGAGACTAGATAGCCAGTATAGTAAAAACAATGGTAGAGGGCGCTACTAGCTCAAAAATAGGACCCTATCCTATTAAAGTAGCTCGCCGTCCGATAAGGACCAGGCCCGGGTCGACTGCGCGTTGTGTTCCACGCGCGCCTCAAAGAGATGTCAGCAGTGTAGGGTCCACTAGGGCTGATGCCTGCCGGGGTCGCGGGGAAGTTCGAAAGGGTTACCGAGGCCCCTGGCAACACAGGCAATGAAAGGAATACGGATGGGTTTTAGTAACTAAGAATCTGACACACCTTCCCACTCCGCCCAGAGCGGGAGAATTTATTTGATAATTTCCCACCCAAAAAAAAATTCTATTAAATTATCACACTAGCTTATTATCTTTCTCACTGGCTTACTAACCTAAATTTGAGGATAGTTCTGTATACAAAAGACTAGAGTGACAAGCACAATCTTGATATTTGCTTGATAAACTAGCTCCGTGTAAACCGGGCATTAGTGATACTAGCTTTAGGGACGTAAACCGAATGAGATATTTTTTAGTTCTCGATATAGTGAAGTCTGCAGAGTTAAGGTTGTAAACAGACAGACAATGAGGCGACATGTCAAAACACTAACGATTTGCTAATAAAAAAGGAACGGTATCTAGTTTTATTTTGTTGTGCTCGTTCGTAAACAAGCATATTGACCGAAAAGAATGTTGTAGTCAAAATACGATGGGTCTTGAGGACCAAAAGTGAATTACGAAAATATCTTTGTGATTTATATTTTCGTAATTTAAAACTTTTCCTACAATTAATACATCTACGATGGGTCCTCAAGACCCATCGTAGATGTATTAATATCTCAAATCAGATTTTAGTGATTAACTATGAAATTATAAAAGTCTATGAGGTTTTTTATAAAAGAACATAATTAAAACTATTCACAAACTAAACTACAGCGTCGAATTTCCGTCCACATCACTGTCGACTGGCCCGTTAATATACCCAAGAGACTGGCGGCATTGCCACATGGTATGGCAATGCTTAGCTTCTGACCAAGGTAAAAGCCAGCCCCTGGGTCACGGGAAGTGAAAAAAGAATCATAGATTAAATATCAAAAAAGAGTACAGAAATCAACATAAATAGATTATTCACTTCCCTTATTCTTTTGTGTAAAACAGGTACACGTTTTTAATAAATTATCCCACACCTAAATTAATTGAGTGGAAAATGCGCCAAAAAGGCTTAAAAAGGTCGGTCAAAACGCCAGGCTTCCATAAATAAAAGGTTCCTGCTCATGCATTCCCGCCTGAAATGAGTATGATTTTGCAACTCCTTTTTATAATTCAGTGAGTTCCAGATAAAGATGAAAATGAGATAGTTGGAGCAAAAAGGATTGAATATATTTATATAGATAGAATATGTTTCGGTGATTACCTGTAGTAGGTATCCAAACTAACAAATTTTACCTATTTATAATATTAGTGTAGATTATCTGTTATCAGTCCAATGTAAATGAATAAATTGTATAATAAGGACAGCCGGGCTGGTCCACAAATTCAAGGTCGCTCATCGCGCCATGGAGCTTGCTATGTTCGGAGTTTCTTTGAAGGATAAAACTTGAAATGATGTTATCCGGAAGAGAAGCAGAGTTACCGACATAGCCTGCAGAGTCAGCAAGCTGAAGTGGCAGTGGGCTGGCCATGTTTGTCGAAGGACCAATGGCCGGTGGAGCACACGTCTGTCACACATGGTCTGTTCCGATCCTCATTAATGACGCCATTATATTAGTAGATTACCAAACGTGTCAAAATCAACAATTATAAAATCTATAATAGACCATTCTGACACTATTGTAATACGAGTAGCAGACTTGAGGCGCTAGAGCGGAGACCGCGTATCGGCAAGCGTAGTGTGGGACGCCCCCCAGCAAGATGAACCGACGACCTTAAAAAGGTGGCTGGGGCAGATTGGATGCGGAAGGCTGAGGACAGGGTGTTGTGGCGCAGCCTGGGAGAGGATAAGCGTCTTCAGTGTCCAGCAGTGGACTGTTATAGACTGAGTTGATTGATTGATTGATTGATAGTATAATAAGGAAAATTGCTTGTAATTTTCTATAAAGGAATGTATAAGTACATCCTAACTAATATGCGAAAGTGAGTGTGTTTGTTTGTTTCACGCTAAAACGCCTAAATGGATTTGGATGAAATTTGACACATGGGTAGACCATAACCTGGAGAAGGACATAGGGTACTTTTCACCCTGGATCGTAGAAGAAGCCGTAGGCAACAGTTAGTTAAATATAATTAAGTCAGTCATATATTAGTTAGTTAGTTATTATATTTAACACAATTCAATCTACCTAGTCTTTTCCCAACTATTTGGGGGTTTTCCAGTCTTATAACCGATGTAGCTGAATACTAGTGTTTTACATGGAGCGACTGCCTTTCTGATCTCCACAATCCAGTTACTGGGTAGCATGATACCTCTTGCTAAGACTGGTTGTCAGACTTTTGGGCTTTTAACTACCCGTAACGACTGTCAATGATCTACGAATGACAGCCGGGACCAACGGCTTAACGTGCTTCCCGAACGTGCTTTTCACGGAGGGGTTTCGATATGTAATATAGGTCAGCCATCTACGAACCGACCGTGGCAAGCGTAGCTTCGATCGACCCGTGCGGCTGTTATCATTTTTATCATTAAATATAAATAAGTGTGTTCTAGTATATAATGTATTTAGCACAATAGACAGGCAATTGAAAACAGAATCTCTATAAAACTTTTTTATCAAAATTTACAAAAGGCTTTTTCTCGAAATGACTTTATTAACCCTCGACATGCCTGGAGGCAAAAAGTTACACGGTGTACTTGACGGGTCTGTCAGACCCGGATTTTTAACTTGTTATTTCTCAAATCATTGTTGATAAATAAGTTATTATAATTTACTAATATTTTAACGACATGTGTATATTAGGAGTTAAAAACAATTACAAATCAACAACAAATTAATTATTTCTCTAATAAAACTCGGGTAGTGGTTTTAACATAAAAATATACTACTTTTATAACATACATTCGTTATTAGAACTAGGAACTTCCATGCAATTATAAATAACTTTAGAATATTCAGTCTTCGTCGCTGCTATTGGCTTTTTCTACGGCTCTGGTACGGAAGCAAATTGTACATTAGAAAATTGCATGATCCAGATATCAGTGACTCTTACAAGTCTTACAGATATATTGTGTCGGAGGGCGTCTAGCGATTCATAACGGCCAGCTACTGAATGCGGTTAGGCGCGAAATTCAAATTTGAATGAAAAACAACTTTTATGTGCAGACGTGGGTCTGAGAGACCCTGCCCCTATTCTGAGGGTTAAAACAAACTGCTTTCGTTATTACAATGGGAGCAGACGTGTGAAGCTCTATCAACACAGCGTCTTTTAAATTAAACGGTCCTTATCTAGAGAACACGACTTCAAGTACAACAAGTGACTGGCAAAATAAAACAAATAACCCAAGTCTTTAAATAACTTGACTTTAAAAATATTTATACTACTTTAATTGCCTCCACGGACAAATTTATACGGATGCTTGCTATGACGTACTGAGAACGAAAATAATATGAGTGGAACTTCCTAGGTGGAATTCTTACACTAAAATATACAAAAAAAAAAAAAAATGGAAATCCAAGTATTTTGGCCAAACCAGAATGCCTTAATAATATTATTCATTACAAGATGGTTTAAGTTAATGTTCAAAACAAGTCTGTTTAATATAATATACTAATGCCCAGGTAATATTCATGATAAGTCTGTCTTTAATTTGCCAACAACATACCAATATCAAACAATATATAGTGCTGAAAGTAACTTGATACAGGCAGATGTTAAGGCAACTTGCCTCTCTAAGAAGCAAAACTTGGAGCAAAAAACTTGGACCCGACAAACCTTGCAGGCGTCTTGATACTAATGGAAACTGATAATAAGATATCATCACATCAGAAGGAATGAGTGAGTATGAGTTCTAAGTTTTATAACAAAAATCAGTAGGTAATTGTTACAAAAATCCCAAAATTAAAAATTTACTATAAGGACAATATTTGTGTAAAGCAATTTTGAGAACAGGCTTTACCAGTTATTAAGTCAGGTTTTGAATTTAATTTTGGAATGTTTTCGCTGCCCGTTTTTTCGAATAATAATCCTGATTTGGTATTATGCGTTTCATGAACGGACCGGGTCATGCTGGTCTTTTGAGCCGCGTTATTCACCGACACAATTAATAATTGATGGAATCATTCAAAGAGTAGTTTAAATCAATACATTCGTACTTTTTTCCCAAGAATGTGGATGAAAGAATGTACGTTCAGAAGATGAAATAGTTCCGGCGAATATCGTCATAGTTAAGTCGGTCAGAAATCTTTTACAAGGAAATATTCTGAGAAGGCAAGATATCTGTACTAAGCTCTTGACGTATTAGGTACACAGGCGACCACAAACCACAGTAACATTACTCCAGTCTGTCTATTAGCTACAAGGAACTCAGATTATTATTAATAATTCCCTTAGTTCGAGAATGCTACGTAGGTTCAAATAACTTAATTAAGACTATTGTATAATGATTTACCTATTAGATGAAACCCGATGTTATAATATCGATTATTATCAAGAAGAAGTCATATTACAGATGACGTAAAAACCAAACATAGCAGGAAACACAACAATAAAAGCACTAATCATCCGTGTCTATAAAAACGTGTCTAAGCAAAGTCTATCACATTATAACTTACTTATATTCTGAATTCTGACGCAAAAGGATCTAAGTGTTTGGTGTGAATTGCATTTGCATTCTGATTCCACGTTTCTAATAGCAAGTTGTTAATAAGTCGCACGCACACATAGACACATTTCACGAACAGCGAGTATAAGCATTGATGGCGGGTGGAGAGAACGAGTCCTGGAGTGGAGACCGCGTATCGGCAAGCGTGGTGTGGGACGCCTAAGACCGACGGACTAAAGTAAAAAGGTGAATGGGAAAGACTGGATGCGGAACGCGAAGGACAGAATGTTGTGGGGCAGCCTGGGCCTATGTACAGCAGAGGACAGAGTTGACAGAGTTGATCAATTGAATTTTTGAGTAAAAACGCACTCGCGACTAGCATTCGTTTGAGATAGTCTGAGATCTCTGTACAAACACGTCTATGTGTGCCTGCGACTGTTTTCGCTCGACGTAAACGGAGCCGACCTTCTGTACCTTTTTATGTTGCAGTAAAGCCATACGTAGTCTAAACACTGCTTAATATTCCAGCGGCATTTAAATGGAATAGACAAAACATTTCTGCACCATTTCGACCCAATCTCTGAAAGCCTGTTGAATTTAATCTGTTGTTAAATTGTGCGATTAGTGATTCGACTGGTTATTGTTATTACAATCAACCAATCTGAAAGGCTCGGGTTTACAGGAACGGGCTTAAACATCCACCATGGATTATACTAATAATGGAAGCTAAATAATATAACATATAAGTAGGAAAATACCTGCCGCATGTTAGATAAGCTGTTGGCTAAAAGCAACACTGATTGGGTCATGCTAAAAGACATTGTGGCAGACCAAGACTAAGATGTAGGCACGAAATTGACTCCTACCAAAAGGACTGGGCCGCAGTGGCAGTGAACAGAAGCGTGTGGAAAAGAGAAAAGGAGGCCCAGTAGGCCTTATAGGCTAAATAAATAAATAAGATAATAGATAAGTAGGCAAGGTCATACTTAAGAGATATTGGACTTTTGCAATAGATTATCTTAATACGTCGATGAACACAAAACAATAAGGTTATAAAAATGTTGATAGGTCTTTTTGAATATTAAATTCCTTAAGAGTTTGCAAGCTAGTTGATTTCCGTCATGAAGATGTTTAAGAATTTAATATTATTATTTAACCCTAATAAACAACTTGAATGGGCTCAATCAGACTTTATAATAAAAGATTTGGACTGTATTAAAATAGGTGTAATACCATAATTTACATGAACAACGTGTCGGAAAACAGTACAAAGGAATGCCCGTAGTGGCGCGCGACTGTGAGCTGAGTGGTGTGAAGGACGCGCAGCGGCCGTCGCGTACGGGTTCGGTACCCCGACACCCCGCGCCTTTCCGCGGTGAATCACGCGCATATGTGATGCGCCGATATATTCCCCGGGTTTAAAGGAAGTCTTCAATTTTCGAAAAAAGGAGCAAATGCTTTTGAAGGCACGACGAATGGTGCCCCGCTTCGTCAGTTCGGCCACTCTCGTGACCCTGTCTACGCCAGGATAGGTCTTCGTAACCCGGCCCAGGGACCAGAACAGAGGTGGCGTTGTTTTGTCCTTTATCAGGACTAAGGACCCCGGCTTCACTTCACCTCTGGAATGAAACCACTTGGATTTGGCCTGCAGCAGAGAAGTTTACTCATTATGAAAGCGTCGCCAGAAATGCTGCCTGATGTGCTGGATTCTCTTCCAGCGATCCAGCCGCGTGATGTCAGTCCCATGAGGATGTGGTACTGATAAGAATTGCCGTCCAATTAGGAAGTGAAAGAGAGTGAGTGACGAAACATCGTTAGGGTCTGAAGAAAGAGGAGTAAGAGGGCGTGAATTAAGAACCACCTCTATGTGAAGTAGCCATCTCTTCGAAGGTGAAATGAGTAAGATACAGTAACCGTTAAATGATGCTTACATGATTTTACAGCAGCTTCAGCTAATGAATTAAAACGAGGGCTGTATGCAGGCGTGAAAATGAATTCAATACCCTGCTGTGCATATTCAACATAACTATTAAAAAAAGAAAACTCAAGATGTGTCCTTGAGCTAGGTAGTTGACCCATTATAGGCAGTATGTTCTGAGCCTTATGTCTGAAACATTTAAGGCATTTATTCACGACAAATCTAGATAAGTTTCAGCCACCTAGAGGCCAATAAGTTTGTCGTATATGTGACAATAACAACTGTCGACCAGCATGTACGAGTACAAGCTTTAAATGTTGCATTTGAAATATGTGTTTTGTAAGTATGTGCTTACTGCATAAAACAATAGTCATTCAAATAAAACTGATTCTAAGCACAACCAAACAAATAAAAAACAAGATAATATTAATGAAAACAGTAAATGTCCACTTTGCTCCCTAGGACATACATTATTTAAGTGTGAATCTTTTAGAAGCTTATCAATAGAAAATCGGATACAAAAGCAATTGAATTTAATGTTTGTATTAATTGCTTACGCTTTGGCCTTCTGCCATGTCTTCTGCACTGCCTTCTGCTTCACCTTCATCAAATGTTGTGCTTTCAGCAATTCCATGCAGCTTGCTACTTCTGCGCATGTTTTACTGTCCACAGCTATGGTGAAAGCGACTGGCGTGACGAGTAAGAAGTACACTGCGCCCCTACTGCTGGACAACGGCAGTACGGCGAACTTTGTTACGCAGAGCTTCTCAGAGAAGCTGGGTTTGTTACGACGTGGTACGAGCACCAAGGTATTAATAATCACATATCCACCAGGACACAGTCTTGTCACCTCTCAATAGTCTTTATGCTGTGCCTTCACTGTAGATATCGAGTGTCACATTTTGCCTGAAATCACGCGCATGTGTGATGCGCCGACACAACTAATGAACTCTCCGAGCAATATTATCAAGACGTCTAAACTCCGGAGTTTGCAAGCAATTTCTAACTAATATTATATTAAATTGCATCGCCAGGCATTCTATAAGACAGTTCCTTAGATAGTTATCACATTGACGATTTGTCAGCGGGTTACCAGCGAAGCGATTTCTGAACGTGCTCTCCGCGGTTGCGAAATCAGGTAGCCGCGACTACACGACGTGATCTCCGCGTGTCCACAATATTGTACATTCGCTTGTCTCACTTTCCCTTGTACAGTCACGTCAATCGCTCTCGTTACGCAAACACGGCGAACACGTTGCGTACACCTGGCGTGCTCGCTACGCCGCGTGCGCGTTAAACCATCACCTCGCTGAAAACACGCTCGCCATTGCTATTGTGATAAGGCCCTTAATGCATAAAATTATTTGCAAACATCAAACACGCAAAGTTCTAGAACCAAGACGGACGGACTAGCAAGATGGAATCTCTAAATGGCTCATGTAATTAGACTATGTACTACGAACTGTACGAAGCAAGAACTAAAACATAACAAATTCACGCTTGTATTCTCCGAAGGGTTAGGCAGAGGTTTACCCATTGTCACGCACATTTCACTATGTTTAAGTCCCATGTTATAGGGGGCCAGACTATTGCCATCAACCGGGCACAAATCCAGACTCCGGGCTGCTACTGAGAAATTCTAGATGGAAAAACCCAATAACACTTCGCCCAAACCGGGAATTGAACCCAGAACCTCATGCTCAGGAGTAGCCCTTTTTTTTTTGGTTGGGAAGCCATCAAATAACTTCTCCCGCTCTGGGCGGGGCGGGAGGGTGTGTCAGACTCTTACTGACTAAAACCCACCCGTATCCCTTCCTGTTGCATGTGTTGCGGGGGCCTCGGTGACCCATAAGTAACTTCCCGCGACCCCGGCAGGCATCGGCCCTAGTGGACCCCTACATATGTGCTGACGACATCTTTTTGAGGCGCGCGTAGAATACAACGCGCCGTCGACCCGGGCCTGGTCCTTACCGGACGGTGAGCTACCCATTGCTCACCGTCCGCAAGCCCGCGCCTACGGTGGCCGGAAATCCGCCCGGGATTCCTGACGCCCAGGGCGTCTCCTCCTGGGGCGAGAGGGCGCGAATTTTGCCTTTCCCTCAACCGTCCCGCCTCCTCCTTCGCGAGTAATTACTGCTTCGCAGAAGGAGGTGTCGGCTGCCCATGCCCTCTCGCTCCGTATCATGGCCTGAACCAGGGCCGGACGCGAGAGATCTCTGCCGCCGATCGCCTCCACGAGGACACGGCGGTGCTCTGCCCAAGCCGGGCAGACCTCCACCGTATGCTCCACTGTGTCCTCCGGGCGATCCACACAGTGGTGAAGGAGTAGCACTTGTGACCATTAAATCAACGAGGCAGTCTAGAACCACCGGACGTACTAGTATGATGGAATCTCTAAATGACTCATGTAATTAGACTAGGTAGTAAAGCTAGAACTAAAATACCTCGTATAATGAAGCGAAACTCTTGAAAATGTGCCCCATTGAAGCAGACTTTATAGGGGTAGTAAAAAGCTTATTTGATATCCTCTCTCCTTGTTTTGTATTGGTTTTGCATCTGTTTACTTTTAAAGAAAGAATAAAGAGTACAGTTGATTGTCTACTTATTAAGATTGTTTTTTCGTATATCCATAAGTGTAATAAATAGCCTTGTTTTGTTGTTTTCTTTTTTCTTCCATTTGGAATCCACCCGTTTGTACCAAATGGGTGTCTATATCAATTGGTAATTTGAACATACACTGCTGCAAGGAACTTTTATTGCTCAAATTACCTTGACAGGGGGGCGCTGTTACACGGTGGAGCATACGGTGGAGGTCTGCCCGGCTTGGGCAGAGCACCACCGTGTCCTCGTGGAGGCGATCAGCGGCAGAGATCTCTCGCGTCCGGCCCTGGTTCAGGCCATGGTACGGAACGAGAGGGCATGGGCAGCCGTCACCTCCTTCCTTCTGCGAAGCAGTAATGCTCGCGAAGGAGGAGGCGGGACGGTTGAAGGAAAGGCAAATTTCGCGCCCTCTCGCCCCTAGCCGCCGCAGGAAATGCCCTGGGTGTCGGGAATCCAGGGAGGATTTCCGGCCACCGTAGGCGCGGGCTTGGACGCTTGTGGCCGGTGAGCAATGGGTAGCTCACCGTCCGGTAAGGACCAGGCCCGGGTCCACGGCGCGATGTATTCCACGCGCGCCTCAAAGAGATGTCGTCAGCACAAATGTAGGGGTCCACTAGGGCCGATGCCTGCCGGGGTCACGGGAAGGTACTAAAGGGTCACCGAGGCCCCTGGCAATACAGGCAACGGAAGGAATACGGGTGGGTTTTAGTTAGTAAGAGTCTGACACACCCTCCCGCTCCGCCCAGAGCGGGAGAAGTTTTTTGATGATTTCCTACCCAAAAAAAAAAAAGGTTGGCGCTGTTGGTAAATATTTTCGTGCAATTGTTTTGTAAAATGTCATTTGAAATATGTTCAAAAAACAATATGGGGCCGTTAGTTCCAATGTTCCACGCATCAAAATAACCATATAGTGCTATACTCGTTCTCGTTTATAAATATTCTAAAAAGATGTTATCATAAAATAGGGAATTTCAAAAAGGTCATTGGTCATTGAGCCATTGCTAAAATAATCCAAAAGGAGACCCAAATCCAGTAGCCCAGTGATATATAGCCTTGGACTCGTGGCTCGAGCAAATATAAAACCCAAATTCAATTTTGATTTCACCGAACCGTACGTCCGACGCTTCGCGCGTCGAAAAGGGAAAATAGCTCGTAGTTGGGAGCACCCCTTTGATATGACGACACAAATGTATATAGAGGTACTTCCGTTGCCTGTCATTTTGTTCAGAAATAGGTTTTTTTGGCACTTACCTCATTTTGACTTTGCATGTCAAGCGTCCCATCTTTTGCTCATAATGTGAATTTTGATCTGGAAAATAAAAAAAAAAACAATATTATCAGTTACTTAAAAAGTCAAAATGTATCATATGATTTACATGAATACATAGGTTTATATGACCTACATAAACAGAGAAAATTTCAATGACAATAAACATTAGGCATGTAAAGAAAGGCATAGTAAGTCAGATTAGTGGCGGCCCAGTGGTAACCACCGCGACTTACGAGTTGTAAGTCTACTCTCAAAACGGCCAAAGAAATCATCGTGAGGAAACCGGCATTTCCTAGAACCAAAAATTCAATGACATGTGACATATACCAACCCGAACTGGGCCCACGTGGTGGATTACGGCCCACTCACTCTCACCGAGAGGAGGCCTATGTCTCAGCAGTGGGAACATTATAGGCTGATTCTATAAAGTAAGTAACATCGTGACGGACGGAAAACGGTTTACATTCAAACTTGGATGAGCAGGTGTCTTTTTATTATACGCTCTAAAAGGTGAAACATTTAGTTTAAATTCAAGCAATTTGTTGCATAATTTTAATATAAAATCAGGTCCTACAATCGGTGCTATCACTCAAAACCGCAGTCAGTTAAATGCTATTTTATTTAAATAAACATAGAAATGATTGGGTTAATACGTTATTCTGGGTAAACCCCTAAATGAGGATAAAATACATTATTTTGTAGCTTATTACGAGTATACTCAAATTAATTAACAATTTGGTAACGTTTTGAAAACGAATCATTTTACAGCTATTTTAAATCGTTTCTATTTATAATTATTAGGTCATTTTCAATTTTGTGTCTTGTTTGGTAACATTCCATTTTCTTTTCCTGTCAATCAAATTATTACAATATGCTGCTCAGACCAATTCGGAACGAGTCTTACGACCAGTTATGAGAGGTTTACAAATATTCCTCAATTTTCCTCAGTCACCTATTCCACTTTGTGTCACACCCTGTCTAAAATCTATCGCATCAAACTAAAATTAGAGTTTTTATTGAAGTTGACTTTTTAATACTCTCCAAGTAAATATTTTTTTTATTTTTTCGAATGTTTTTTAAATCTTTTTGCTATGAATGCTTTTAGCGTGTACTGTACGTACAAGTACATCGTTTTTACATTTGTATAATTTTACCATGCATGGCGTAACCAATATTTCGTAACAATATTTCGATTTAAAAGAGTGTCCATAGAGTTTCTTGCCCGTTCTTCATAGAAATCTACTATGCTTTTGAATGGGCAACTACCGACTGACCGCATGAAGGTGTCACAAAAACACTGCACCAACGTAATGTGCTACTCTTTAAGAAAATTCTGAAGGGTAAACTAGCAAAAATTAGACAGACTTTCCGAGAAAAAGAGCAAACGATCTAATTTACTTGAGCGCGAATAGCTACCGATAGAAATCTGCGGGAGTAGTTCTTGTACTTAGATTCAGCGAGGAAATGATCACAAAATGGAATGCAATGTTTTTTGCACTTAGACAAATGCAATGATAGTTTTACCTGTGAGTTTTGTTGCGAGAAAAACTTTAACATAAGTACATTTTGTTTTGAAAACTCAAAGAGATTTTCTAGCAAGCTGCTGTGACTGGGGCAATATTGAAGAATTTTGTAGTAGTTTGAGAATGAACGAGATTTGCCTTGTAGTCTTTAATCTAGTTTGACAGCAAACGTCTCTTAAGAGATACATTGAATTTTAAGTGGAGTCCATTAGAGAATAGCTTTTATTTGCTAAACTGGTGTGAACATAACAACAAGTTACTCCTTCTCTATCCATGCTGTAAGATTGTGGAACTCACTTCCGCCTAGCATTCGAGATTTAAAATATATTTCTCAATTCAAATATCGAGTAAAAGAGAGAATTTATATAATAATATATAATATGTTTATATTTATTTATTTATTTATTTTGTAGTAAACTTACATTTTTTATACATACGAAGTTGGTGCAAAAATAAACTCATTACAGTTTTACCGTGCACCAAACTCATCGACCACATAATTTAGAGAATTAAAACAAACTTAAGTTCTTAATTAAAATGAAACAACAACAAAAATAACGCGGGTATTTAGCGAAATATTTATCTAAAAAAAAAAAAAAAAACTTTTTTTACAAACGAGCGAACATCGTTGACCGATCCGACCGTCCTTAAAACACAAAGTGGTGGTGAGGAATGTGACTTAGATTGATACAGGTAGTTCCTAAAAGTATATATATTTTTAGTAATAATTATGTTTCCTTTATTTTGTTTGTTAAAATATTGTTAGGTATTATGTTTATATTTTATTTTTAACATTTTTTTTCATACACATATACAATTATATATTTATATTTTGTAAGAAAAGTTGCTTTAATTTGTACTTTATGTTTTTATGAGTTATTTTGTCTAATGATATAGGTAGCTGATTAATAGGGTAAGGTATTATATACTTTAACGATCTCTTGCCATGTTTTCTGTACTTTGGAAGTAATAACTTAGAGTATTAATTATTTCATTATTAGTTATGACTTTTGTTTTTTTTTTAAGATTTCAATATATTTTGCCATTATGTACCTACTTAGGTATTGAACTATGTATAATTTTAATGCATTATTAATATTTTAGTTTCAGATGTCGTAGAATCATATTATTTTCTTCTTGTTCTCACACACACACTATACACTATTGTCTTCATTTCTTTTTCATTTCTCCTTTCGCAGGTCTGTTGGATAAATTTCTTAAGAAACTTTGTACTAAAAATTATAATTATGTCGTATCCCTATGTATTTTACTGTGTGTACATAAATAATAACATAATAAATAATGACAATCATCGTCACTTCTCCTTTTTACAACTAGTTATGGTTGGCATCCAGTCTAGCTGGATTCAGCTGAATACTAGTATTTTACATGGAGCGACTGCCTTTCGATCTCTACAACCACACCACAAACTGGGTAGTACGATAAGTCGTCAGACTTTCGGGCTTCTGACAACCCGTAACAACTGTCAACAATTAAAAATATTATCACAATGACTAACTTTAATATTTAATCGACCCCAATCTAATTTATTTAAAATTCTAAATCTAGGCTTTACTAGATTTTTGTTGGTAGGATTAATTATCAAACTTGTTGAAACTTTTCTAACTTTCGTAAAACGGTAAATAAACTGCAATAAGTCGTAAAATGACGCACATTCTACACTTTATGAAAATATTCCATTCGTAAACAGCGAATGGAAACTTCTGTGAATTACATACGTATATACACATACGAGTATACGTATTCGTACGTCGTAGTCTGTCATGTTTTATTAAAAGTTAATAGCACTCTGGGTTTTTTGGTATCATGTGGTAGGACGAGAGCCTCTCGAGAGACCGTGCGTCAATTGAGTTTTTTACATGTTTTTATTTGTTTCTTTTTAGCTACTTACGGATTTTTTTATACCTAAAAAACTTATTTGTTTAGTTTTTGTTTCTAATGATTAAATTATCGGTTTAGACTTTTATATTATTTTAGATAATATGTTGTATTCTAAATGAAAGAGAAGGGAGTGAATGATAGCATGACGACTGACAGGGGAGGATGGAAGAAGATAACGTGTTGCGGCGACCCCAAATAACATGGGACGAGGGCAAGAAAATGATCATGTTGTTTGTTAAATACATTTTCGACGGTTAAATTTTATCTTATAATTGACTACACTAAAATAAGAACGCTATATT
Source organism: Atethmia centrago (assembly GCA_905333075.3). Classification (NCBI taxonomy): domain Eukaryota; kingdom Metazoa; phylum Arthropoda; class Insecta; order Lepidoptera; family Noctuidae; genus Atethmia; species Atethmia centrago. The sequence continues at coordinate 18,049,325 of HG995382.1, forward strand.
GCTACTTTTAGATTCTTTATTTAGATTTGTACTTGTGTTTTCCGCTCAACTCACAATACCAGAATGTGTGAGTAGGCTCAAAAGACCCAACATTTTATACTTAGTTGTAGAGAGCTGCTTTACAGGAGCAACTCTCCTGATGGGGAATATCTCTTGCCTGCCAGATCTTCCCACAACTCATCTGCACATAGTTTTAGAAACTGATTGCAGGGTAAGCGAATAAGTGCTTCTGCGAAGTAGTGATGCTCGCGAAGAAGGAGGCGGGACGGTTGAGGGAAAGGCAAACTTCGCGCCCTCTCGCCCTTAGTCACCGCAGGAGACGCCCTAGGCGTCGGGAATCCCAGGCGGATTTGCGGCCACCATAGGCACGGGCTTGCGGACGGTGAGCAATGGGTAGCTCGCCGTCCGTTAAGGACCACGCCCGGGTCAACGGCGCGTTGTGTTCCACGCGCGTCTCAAAGAGATGTCAGCACAAGTGTAGGGGTTCACTAGGGCCGATGTCTGCTGGGGTCGCGGGAAAGTCTAAAAGGGTTACTGAGGCCCCTGGAAACACAGACAACAGAAGGAACACGGGTGGGTTTTAGTCAGTAAGAGTATGACACATCCTCCCGCTCCGCCCTGAGCGGGAGAACTTATTTGATAATTTCCCACCCAAAAAAAAAGGTCAGCGAATAATAACAATAAAAAAAATATATAGGTGCCTACTTCGATCTAAGTAAATATCAATCTATTGATATCAATTTCATTCGTGAATTTTATCTTCAATATTTGTTGCAGTTGCAATTACAATTGAAATGATACAATTGATATTCGTAGATATGTACGCTATTTTGTAATTTTCATTTTGTTTCAAATAGCATCAACTGAATGAAAACATCATAGGCATTTTTTTCTAGTTCATATCGGAATTCTATTTCAATATTTCGTGGAAACTGAAAAATCAAACCCAGTGTCATCATCGTATAAACTTTTCACAGTTTTCATCAAATCTTAAAGTATTTTATTCCCTGCAGAAATAGAGCAAGCTATATTAAAATAAAGGAACATTGTTAGTAACAGCATAAGATTATCTTAAGCGATAATAACCCGTATGAACACTAACGAAGATACACATTATGCGAGTTTAGCCATAAAACAGATGTTCACAAAGATCTTATAACCCTCCGTAGAATTATGACTACAATGTATGAGCGGAAATTCATTAAGCAGAATCTAAAATGCAAGGAACGTTTTCAAGTAATTATACCTGTAATTTTAGAGTCTATCTTGCAAACAAAGTTGTGATTTCGAAGAAAACGGACAACATTTGGGGAGTTTTAGTCATTTTAATGTCAGGTGATGTTAATTCTAATTAATATTATAATTGCGAAAGTGAGTTTGTTTGTTTTTTTTTTTGGTACGCTTTTACGTCAAAACAACTGAACGGATTTGAATGAAATTTGGCACATAGACAATCGAATAAAAAAATTGGCAATTTGGAGTAGACCAACTTGAAGTAGGACATAGGATGTTTTTATCCCGATATTCTCGCGGAATCGAGCTTATGCGGCTGATACCACGGGGTGTAGCTAGTACTTTTATACAAGCTTTGCTTCCCTAACCGAGCCATATTTATTGGGTGCTTAACACTTTGTACATTTTTTTTAACTAATCTGCAATAAAATATCCTAAAACTCAGGTTAACAACAAACTATATGTCTTCGTAAAATACCTCTGCACCGCTGTCAACTGGTAATGTGCCCAACAGACTGGTGGCATTGCCATGTCTGGGTTAAGGTATTTATCTATGAGCCTGCGTCAAAAATTGAAATTTATTTAATTTTAACATAAAGCCAAGACAAATTACATTACTTAAAGATAAAAACACATTATTAAAGTACAATAACAAAAGTATACAATTACTCGACAGTCATACGCTCATCTTACAATACTCCAGACATGTTGACAAGGTTTTCTTCCATTCATCCGCGAACACATCACAGTGAGGCATAGCGTCCAAGAGAGCGTTGAGCGTAGAGAGTGTGCGAGGGACAGGAGACTGGGCTCGAGCGACCTTTCGACTCCGAGGCACAGCGAACAATCTATGCCATAAATGCTATGAAATAAATGGATTATTATCATTACCAGCATCTTATTGGAATACTTTATTCCTCCGAGCACGTTTGCTCTTGCTAATCTCCATCTCCGCTCAAGCCGGTCAATAAAGGCAAGAAAGAGGTGGAGCTCTATTCCTCATCAGCGTTCACTTCAGCCGGCCAATAAAGGCAAGCCTTTTCTACGGGTAGATAGGGTTCGAGGGGTGGCTACTGCCCAACAGCTCGCCACAAGCTCCCATGCGGGTTTGTATGTGTCTCTGGTCTGGCTCCTCAACCTAGACCCGTTTTGACAAAGTAACTTTACCAGCACAGACCTAGAGTTCAGGAGTGCGCTAGCCCCACCACGACTTCAACGTAGAGATACGGCGGTGGGGTTATTATTATTATTATTGGTCAGAGGTCCTGGGTTCGATTCCCGGGTCGGGCAAAGTGTTATTGGGTTCTTCTATATGGAAATTCTCAGTAGCAGCCCGGAGTCTGAATTTGTGCCCGGTTGATGGCAATAGGCTCGCCCGCTATTACGTGGGAATTAAATACATAACTGGCGTTATGTGAGTGTTCTACAGGTACTCCTCTGTCCAACCCTTCGGGGAAACAAGGCGTGATGTTATGTTATGTTATGTTATGTGAATGATATATAACATGTCAATGGTGCCGATTCCCTTGTTCACAAACTTAACTAAATTTAAGTTCAGTGCATCTTTTTCTTTCTATTTCATTAAGAAAAGGACAAGATAAATTTAAGTTTAGTCCTGTCAAATTAATCAGCGCTTGACGTAAATTGACGTAATTTTAGTAGGGAAGTTTTTAATCACGTCTAAACATGTATGGAGTAGTGACAGACGCTGATTAATTTGACAGGACTAAACTAAAATTTATCTTCCGTCCTCTTCTTAATGAAATAGAAAGAAAAAGATGCACTGAACGTAAATTTAGTTTAGTTTGTGAACAAGGGAATCGGCGCTAATGCCTCTAATACCTAATTAATTTGAAATAAAAAAAATGTTATTTAAATATAGTTCAAAGCAACGTCAGAAATATAAAACACAAGCAAAATAAAACTTCAGCAACAGGCACAAGAACCTCTTTTATGAGAATAAATGTCAGAAGCAAACCCTTTGCACAACCCTCCGCCAATAAAACACGTTTCTCACTACAAATAGCTCAGCGCTATGTTTCAGTGTTCATTTTTTGTGCCCTATCAGCAACGTTAATGCCAACAGGTTCTGTGTTTAAAAGTAAAGTACTTTAATTTCCTTTGTGTAATTTAATATTTAAGGAAAGCTTATCTAGCGGGGAATTGTGATGTCTGCTTTCTCATTTTCCCCTGACTTGAATAGAGCTTGTGTAGTTAATTCCGCGGACAATATAGGCTGTGTGATGGGAATCCCGATTTTTGCCAGTGTATCATTATTTTTACGTTCAATCGTTATTAAGCGTTTAAAATTAAAGTAAAATCCACCCTTTGTTCAAAGGCATATTATTGTATCAATGAATAATTAAACGATAAGAATAGTTGGTCGCTGTGATTAACTCAAGACAATGTTTATGTTCTTTCTCCAGAATTAGCTTACCTACTGACAGGTTATATTAGTTCATATAATTGATTATTTTTTATTTGACTGTATAAGTCAATGTAATTTAATTTAGTTAATTTTAATTTATTAGTGACATAATCTACTAATTACTGAGTTGTATTGCAATAAGTGGTTAGCTAGCGTCCTCGACTATTGATTATACTATTCTTGCCTGAGCAACCGGCAGCATGTTCGTCATACTCCCTTAGATGTCACTGCCTGCGGTAGCGTCGGGGGTCGGGTTGCCTCCTTCCCTCCAATATGGCGAGGGGGGTGATGGCTGATCTTTGCGTTATGCTCGTGAACGGGTGCTGCTAGTGGTGACTGGTCGTCTTGCTGATCATGGTTTTAATTGTTATTAGTAATTGCTTACTTATTTTTATTCAATAGTGCTAGTTTATCATTTCGCACTTCGAGTTACAGCTATAGCCTTATGTAAGCGGGCACGCACTTTATGCCTGGAGGCTTTTATTTAGGTATAGGTAATATACGGGCAGGTGTCCGCAACTCCACGTCAATGCGCGTATTTTGCGTACGGGTGGGAAATTGATTATTCGATCCACCCCAGCTCCTCAAGGAAGGCCAGCAACGCCTTGGTGTTACTGACCATCTCACGGAGGGTACCTGGGTTACTGAAGTACTTTGTTATTTTTTTAGTAGCAAATAGTTTGTCTCCCTTTAAGTTGTTAGTCGCCTGGAAAATAATTAGCCAAAAAAAAAACAAGGGGCTCAGCAAAAATCTGATGCGGAGATTCTATTGGTTGATGAGCTTAGGTAAGCGTTACTATAGCGGCCGAGCCCTGCAAGCAGGAATAGTCTTTACGGTGCGCGATAGTACCAAAACATATTACAAAAAATAAAAAAACCTTTATTTAAAACATAACTTTAATTTCGGAAGTTGGTGGCAAAATATGTCATTGTTTTTCACTTTTTAGTTTAGGTACCTACCTGCACATTCGTATACCAGTAGTGGTATACGAATGTGCAGGTAGGTACCTAAACACCCTACCTAGCAGGTAGCTGCTATGTAAATATCAGTGAAGGTAGTTATTATAACATCATTAACATACACTAAGTGGAAAAAATACGTATTATAGAAGCTATATGAGACCACCGTGCAAGCTTCCTCAACCAAATGAAAAAGAAATTTGTTAATCGGTTCATAAATGATGGAGTTGTGAGGTAACGTAAAAGGTTTAAAGTCAGTCTCTCAACGAGTATTCTGTCCGCCAAGCGACCATCGCTGAGCGATTACTCTTTGAGTCTGCGGGCACGAAACTTGCGACGGCCGAGCGATGGCGGGGTGGCGCGACGGCGATGTATACAAAAACATTGCACATTATAGCAACGTGCACGAAACGGGCGACGGCGGAGCGGGGCGATCGAGCGATGCACGGGCGGCAGTGGAGCGACGGTGACGCAGAAGCGACGAAAACAAACTAGTTTGGTTTCGTCGCTTGCGCGGGTACACAGTGTTGTATTGAATTATTATTTTAGTAATGGAAATTGATAATGAAGAATTTATATCTTGTAAGAATAGTTTTGTTTTTCTTCAGTTGACATTACACGATTTCTGAAGATATTAGATTCCAGATTATATATTATTTTCTGTAAAATATAATCAAATGTCTCTATACTCATTCTTGTATAGTTGTAAAATTTCATTTTATGACACCTTAGCTTACCACACCATAATAAAGCGTAGAAAATTCTCCCAAACTGCGTCTTCGTTGGTTTATTGGATGAACACCATCTCTAGCTAATTATAATTCCCTCATTAGGAGACTAGGCTCCAATAGTTATCTTCGACGTAAACTCACAACACTGTGCGACTACCCGCCAGTTTGTTTCGTGCCCACGCTAGATATCGCTGCCTGATCGCCCCGCGTCGCGCCGCCCCGCTACCGCCATCGCTCGGCCTTCGCAAGTTTCGTGCCCGCAGACTGATACCTCTTGTCGCTGCGACAAAAATGTACTCGCCGGCAATGTAAATAGTCAGCGATCAACTATTGATAATATTATTATTATTTATTAGTATCTCTTTTAGTTACACGGGACCTTCAATCTTTTGTACGTGTCATGAGGGAGAAAATCCTTGATTGCAAGTCACATCTTCGTTGGTGGCGCTCTGTGGATCGAAACAAGGCTCTAGAAGACATAGGAACTTAAATTTTAAAATGTCGTTTGTTTTGCTTGAAATGGCTTCTAATAGCCAATTCATGCTTATATATAACTAAATCTTTCCAGCGGCTTCGCCCGCGTGGAGGTTATTTTTTCTTACCTTCTCCTGACGATAACAAAAAAATAATTAGCGAAATCGTCCAGCCGTTCACGCGTGATGCCGTGACCAAGGGAAATAGGGATTCATTTTTATATGTAGATATAAGATATACATATCATAGGATACTATCTGGTAGGTAAATAGGCACCTTATATTTTTTTGCAAAAAAATGTATGGAGCTGGTATAAAAAAATATTCCGGAACCGCAAGAATAACAAAAATATCCTTGCACATGGTTATATAACTATTTATGATTTTTTGAGTGTTTTCAGACCTAGATTCTTTGCGGTTTTTTTTAAGCCATTTTTTTTTGCAAAAAGATATAAGTTGCCAATTTGCTTGGATCTAATGATGTATATTAGCATGATATTGGAATTATTAGAAGCCATTTCAAGCAAAAAAAACGACATTTTATGATTTAAGTTCCTTTGTCTTTCAGAACCTTTTTTCGATCCACAGTGCGACGGTAGGACAGGTGCCTAAGGCAGTGTTTGTTTCTTTTTTGAACAGACAACAAGAATCAAGCTTTCTATTGAGCTTAAATTCTTCGATTTGTGCTTTTGTTTTCTTAACAGATTTTTTTTGTGCTTCTTTTCTTTAACGTGTTTGGCACAATGTTCGCATAACGTTGAATGGGTCATATTAAGAGTGGTTTTGTTCCGTTGTTTGGTTGAACATTAAGGAGCTATAAAAAGCTTTGTAAATGGCTATTAAGGCGAAAGCAACAAAGATTTTCTTTCAATTAGTGTGTTTAAGGGCAAGTTGTTTTCCATGTTCTGAAGATGTTTAGGTTTATTTTGTAACTATTATACCTAAAGCTTCCTCTTTGTATTCAGTTATAACAGATTTATAAAAGCCTTTCCATGTACGAAAGCATTTCCTAAAAATGCGTCAGTCTTTTTAATTTTTTTTGTTGGTTCCGTAACTGCCATCAGTTTGAAATGGGAATTTTGATACATTTTTATATTTTTCTTCATTTATCTTCTGAAATAGCCTAAGTGGATTTGAAATTGAAATATATGTAGGCAGTTCGTAGAAGTATAGAGGATTTTGCGATTTTTGTTGATTTTTGTTCTCATATGATGGTGTAGATGCCGCCACAGAAGTACCATTCTCAACAAATTGGGTAAGTACCACTACAAACAGCTCTCTCGCGGGCAGATATACTCGTATGTAACTCTATATTGACATAAATGATTGAAATAGTTTAATAAGCACTCACCATCATGGCGTTCCCATTACGTGCCGTGATGATGTTAAAACTTATGTTTAAGTACCTAAACAATATTGGGATTTCATCATACATAATTAGCCTATAATGTTCCCACTGCTGGGACACAGGCCTCCTCTCTGTGAGAGGGAGTGGGCCGTAATCCACCACGCGGGCCCAGTGCGGGTTGTTAGATGTCACATGTCTTCGAATTTTTGGTTCTAGGACATGCCGGTATCCTCGCGATGTTTTCCTTCACCGTTTTGAGAGCAGTGGTGATGAAATAATTTACTCAAAGTAAAGTGCCTATCTGGGGTTCGAACCTATGATCTAAGACTCGTAAGTCGTGGCCGTTACCACTGGGCCACCACTGCTCTCAATTTCATCATAATCAATACAAAAAAAAAAACAGCAAAGTGCGCGGCGGACCACGCACAATGAAGGGTTCCATAGTTGGAAAGTTGGGATGAATTTATCCCAAAAAATAACATAACATTGTAGTTAAAAAAATGTTCTCCCATACTTCAATACACGTCACAGTCAATTCTCTAACTGCAAATTTAAGTTGATCGACTATTACTCGTTAACTTGTAAAGCCTAGCTGTGATAGTTTTCCTTTTAATTTCATTACATGTACTACTGCCATGATTTTTTTCACATCTCCATAAACAATTATTTAGCTTGCAGGGGGGGGGGGACACTTGCCTCTAACAAAAATCTCCACATTACGTGCAAGGTAGGTACCCCAAAATTTTTTTTATTGATTTTATGGACTGGGACAGACAGACAGACGGAAATGGCGAAACTATAAGGTTTCCTTGTTTACTACGTGTAGGGACACATGTAAGTACGTATGGCAGAGTGCATGTTAAGCAAAATGTACGTGAGCGAGACGTATGGACGAACGGGCAGTGACTGTGCACTGGCCCGAGCGAACGGTTCTCTCACGGGGTTTCAACGCGGAAATAAATTCGGTATCCAAGATCCGTCTATCAATGACACTCCGAGACCCCAGGGCTGGCCCTGGGGTCGTCTGGACGAAGCAGTACTCATAAATAGGGTTTAGTAACCTCGCGAACCACGAGACGTTAAACCCTAAAGGGTGACCCCGACGCGAATTAAAAACGTTAAAATACGTGACGCGTAATCAGCAGACTGCCACGTCAGTGTGAACTCCGAGTGACTTTATACACAAGTGCAAGTAGAACTTTAACCAGCTAAAATGCAGGCCCCAGTACCACCAGGCGTAAAGACCGAAGACAGTGAATTGGCACAAATCAACATCAGATCACAGCTTCCAGAATTCTGGACAGACCAACCAAGGCTATGGTTTGGACAATTCGAGGCCCTGATAGCAGAATCGAAACGAGGTGAGAAGACTAAATTCAACATTGTAATCGGGAGGCTAAGCAAAGATGTCGCACAACACGTGTCCGACTTAATCGAGGAACCGCCACAAGACAAACCATACACAGCGCTAAAGGAAAGGCTGCTGGGCAAGTTCGAAGAGTCGGACACGAGGAAAATGCAGAAGTTGCTGACAGAAATGGATCTGGGGGACCAAAAGCCGTCGCACTTGCTTCGCAAAATGAAAAACCTGGCAAGGGGTAAAATTCCAGAAGATACCCTGCGCATCATGTGGATCAGCCACTTACCAGCCGCGGCACGCACTATATTGACCATAAGCGACTTAAATAAATTAGCAAAACAGGCGGACACAATCATAGAAACAACCAAACCATGCGACGCAATAAGTGTAGTCACCAGCGGCTCACCCTCATCGAGAACGGAAACAATCGTTGCGGAGATATCAAAGCTAAACAAGAGATTCGACGAGATGCAGCGAGGTGAACAGAGCCAGAGAAGTCAACCGCGATTTCCGAGAAGACACAGCAACAATAACTATTCACAACGTTGTGACAGAAAGAGACCAGAAGACTGGGTGTGTTTCTACCACTTCCGTTTCGGAAATAAGGCCACCAGATCCGAGCAACCGTGTAATTGGAAAAAAGGTGAAACAGCTGCAGAAAAATGGAAGGCGGGAAACGAGCAGTGATCTCTAAAAAAAAAACGGTAAAAAGTATCCTATGTCCTAATCCAGGAAATGGTCCACCCATGTGCCAGTTTGATCCAAATCTGTTCAGCCGTTTTAGTGTGAAAGTGTAACAAACAAACATATAAACTGACTTTCATTAACTTAGGATACATTGAACCGCAGTGAATTTTAAATTTAATTGATTTGACTACCACCTTAGGCTAGCAAGGCTAGCTCACCGTCCGGTAAGGACCAGGCCCGGGTCGACGGCGCGTTGTATTCCACGCGCGCCTCAAAGAGTCTGACGACACACCCTCCCGCTCCGCCCAGAGCGGGAGAAGTTATTTGATGATTTCCCACCCAAAAAAAAAAGAACCCCTTAAATGGCATACCTATTACCTACCAATTATTTTATTATGGATAAACTTATTTGTATGATAGGATGTAAATGCAAATGTGAAAATGTAAACTTTCTAGATTTTTGTCTTTGATTGCTCTCTATATGAAATACTGCTTCGTTGGTCTAGTTATCACTAGCGCTACTGCTAAGCATGAAGGTTCGCCCGGGTCGAGCATAGTGACCCCTAGTGCATGGGACTTAAACATAACTGGCGAAATGTCTGCCTAACCCTTCGGGAATTACAAGGTGTGATGTTATGTTATGTAAAATCAAAAACCAAATAACAGTCGCCCATCTATGTACGGCATGAGAGCAATAAGTGATTGATCGAAGAGGTAAGGCCCATCGTCCACGATGCATCTCAAAAGTAGCGTGTACGGACTGACATTGAAATGCTAGAAATAAAGAAGAATGCTATGAAATTCTGGCACGTTTCTAACACGTCACTTTTTTTTTTTTAACTTTGCTCCACACTAGGAATTTCTTCCTGTATCGTGGGTGCGTTACAAACATAGAAACTCACAAACAAACACCCAGACCCGAAACAATTACTTGCAGATCATACAAATATTTGTTCCGTGCGGGGATCGAACCCGCGACACGCTGCGCAGCGGTTGATCGCACAGCTATTACGCCAACAGTGTCGTCAAGAGTTTTGAGTGACGTCGGGGAAGATGGGTCATAAGCTCAGAGCTTCATGCAAAAGGTAAAATGTTATTTTATCAAATGTTTACACCCATATTGTGTAAGTCATTTCCTATACTCCACTCCACGTCTAGTCCGCCTCCATCAGTGACAGTGACAGTTATAGCTTGTTTTCATATCTGAGGTAAAAAATTGAGGAACATTTGAAGTGCGTTTCTGCGGCCGTTGTCATGGCGACCTGAATCGCGTAATCAAGGTCAAAGTCAAAGTCAAATTATTTATATCCAATAGGCACATAAAAAGCACGTTTGAACGTCAAAATTTACAAAAAAAATAGAATTGATTCTAGTCACCCCTTCCAAAAGGTAGTTTCGTATGGAGAAGAATGGGCAAGAAACTGCACCAGTAGGTATAAGTCGACGAAATTCTTTCAAGTGAACTTATAATATTGGAAAAACCTCAATGAAAATAAAATGATACAAGTAGTTACATAAAATTAATTAAATGTCAAAGTCCTGTTAATTTTAAGTTCTACAAAATACCTCATCATCATCATTTCAGCCGAAAGACGTCCACTGCTGGACATAGGCCTCCCCCAAGCACCGCCACTTCGACCGGTTTTGTGCTTCCCGCATCCAACGGATTCCTGCGGCCTTCACAAGGTCATCGGTCCACCTTGTAGGAGGCCTTCCAACGCTACGTCTACCGGTACGCGGTCGCCACTCCAGAACCTCGCCACATCGGCCATCTGTTCTGCGAGCAATGTGCCCTGCCCACTGACACTTAACCCTTAGTTAGGCGCATTAAGAAAATCCCGCAACTAGGCGCATGGGGTCACTACTGACCCCAAAAATAAAAGCAAAAATCGAATAGAAAAAATAAATAAAACGAAGTACGTATTACCAAAAATATTAAAATACTTTATTACTAATAGACTCATACAAAAATAACATAACTTTGGCTTCAAAAGAACTAAAAATATGACATAGCTTCTTTTCAGTCTTAAATTAAAAAAAATTGCTTATAGCTGAAGTCAAATGAAAAAAAAAAAATTATAGAGACTCATTACCAGATTCATCTGGTTCGCAACTAACACAGAAAACTTTGGAATGCTGCTGACAAATAAATTTACCACATTTATGGCATTTATTATTCACTTTTTTGTCACCCTTCCTAGGGCATGATGAACAGCGCCCGCGTTTAGCAGCCGATTGATGCGCAGCTTCATCTATATCATGCACCTCACGAATACGGTTTTTTGTCGCCGAAGGAGTAGCTCTATGTTGATGGCGACGTTTTTGGTGGTCCATTACCAAGGCCGATGCTAATTTTTTTTTAAAAATACGCCGTATGTGCGTATTATTTCTAGAAGTATCATTATTCGCCTTGTGTATAACAAAAGCATTGATACCAGATGTATTTAGTAGGTGATAAAATATCGACAAAGGCCATCTTTTTGTTCGTCTTGCAACGTTATAATTACTACATAGCTGATCATTACAGTCCGGGGTGGACCTTTGGTATTATTATAATAGGTAATTATTTCTGGTTTTTGAGCGTTACCTGTTGTTTCATCAATAGAATTGTCGTTATGCATACTGGAAAGTAAAATGACAGCTTTTTATATACCCATATATAAATCAAACACAAAAAAAATGCAAAAATAAATCATTAGAAAACCATAAAATCAATAAAATAGAAACATACCTTCCGACAAGAAAAATCACGTAAGTGGGCGCATGGGGTCAGCGCTCTAGAGAGCAGCGACGCATGCGCTTGCGTTGGCTGTCCGGCCGCGACTGATTTAGGTACCCCGTGGAGAGAGAAGAAGCTAGCAAGAGCGTTGTCACATTCCCAAAACTGTAACCCATATTTTTTTCAATTTGAAAGTCTCGTGACCCCATGCGCCTAATTAAGGGTTAAGTTTGGCAATTCTTCGGGCTATGTCGGTAACCTTGGTTCGCCTGCGGATCTCTTCATTTCTGATTCGATCACGTAGGGAAACTCCAAGCATAGCCCTCTCCATTGCCCTTTGAGTGACTTTTAGCTTTTTAATAAGGCCCATTGTAAGCCCATTGTAACAAAATACCTAGTAGCTAGTTTTGTGAGTTTAAATTTTCAAAAATACAGTTACGCTTAGAAAGTTATAGTACTCTTGTGGGGCACATCGCTGTTGCAGCGATGTGGCAAAATTATGAAAGTTCCCTTTTTAACGTAACTCTAGAAAGCCATGTTACGGTTCCTGTTAGAAGTTGCTGATGAAACGAATGGCAAACGAAAGACGTGCATCTGCCAATACTAGTTGGAAATACATGTTGATTTCTTGTTCGTAACGTACTCGTAAGTAAAAGTTATATGTTAGCACATTAAGTGCCTTTGAGAAGATTTCCAATAAGTTACTCATTATATCACTACTTTATATTATATCTACACAGAGAAAGAGCAGTGGTTGCTCAGAGAAAACGACGGCGACTTACGAATACGGTCGTAGGTTCAAACCCAGGCAGGCGCTTTACTTTGTGTAAATTATTTCTGCTCTCTAATCGGTGAAAAAAATATCGTGAGCAAACCGGATTTTCTTAAAACCAAAAATTCGAAGACATGTGACATCCACCAAACCCGCACTGGGCCTGTGTCCCAGCAGTGGGAACATTTTAGGCTGATTATGCTTCTCATCATGACACTGTACTTCATACCTACCCTAGTTTATTATTATTGCTTATAAAATAGAACAAGGAAATTCCACTATGATATTTCTTTTAATTAATTTACGCAAATTGGTTGCAAAACATTCCACTGGCATCATTTACACCGAAGCATAACAGTGGATTGAAAAAAATTAAAAACGATTAACCTTAATCATGGCATCGCAGATTGACGATGGAGTTTTATTTATGTACGTATATTTTATTAGCCTTTCATGATTGATATTATTATTATTATTTTATTATATATTATTTTATTGCTGCCATTTTAAAAAAAACGCTATTGAATGTCCATACATATACGCAAGATTCAAAAGCGATTATCTCGTGAATTAACGATTGAAACTAATAATAATATTATTATTATTATTATAATATTACTAATATTATGGTTTTAAAAATGCTACCTATGTCCGTAAAACTATCAAATTTATATCACTACTTTAGGGGAAAATCACTTTTGAGGTGTTAGTTAGCTTCACTGTACTTTTACATTCATAAATAAATAGATAGACAGATAGATAAATACAAATAAAGGAAAATAAGACATGAGTTTCCGATAGTTAGAACATTATCTTCCTCTAAGTATATAAATTATAATAAAGTTCCGCAGGTTTTAATTAAATCTTTTAGTGTTTTAATAGAACAAAGGAACCCCATGTGAAAATTCCTGGGACTTTAAAATTGTTTCTAGCACGTCCGCTGGTATAATGAAACCGGACTTCCATGAATTTCCATATTTTATTTACAGAGGTGCAATATGAGAGCTCTTGGAATAAAAAGAAAACGTGAAAAATACAGTTTACGGTAGTTAAAAGCAACCATCATTTGTGGGAGCCATTTTATTTGACAAGGCTGTATGCGAAAAATGCATTGATAGCGTTAACTTTTTTACGTTCTGGATATATTAATGACAAGGATTTCTATCGGATACCTAACTTTTTAAGATAAGATCATCATTTGCATATTTTTTTTTTAATCAGCTACTATCATACGGAGTAAGGTATTATAGCAAAATCACACAGGGACACAGGCCTCCTCTCTGTGCGGAGAGAGAGGGATTGCGCCATAATCTTTACGCTTTGCTTTACGTTTTTAAATACTTTATTTTAGTCAAAAACAATATCGTTATTCACTCCTGTGCGGAAAACATAATCATTATTTAATTATGCGAAAGTTTTGCTTGCTGATAAACTAAAACTACAAAAAACAAGTTGGTACAAACTTACAACTTACTTACTTTTGAAAACTAATCCAACATTCAAAACAAAACAACATAACTGTTGCTAAAATCTAAATATATTCCACAGAGAAGTTGAGAACACCACCAAAAGCTTCCATTAAAAGCTCAATCAACGCTATCAACATATTATTAATATTTCATGTCCAAGTTAGATAAAATATTTTACGTTCAATTTTTAATAAGTACCTTATGAATAAATATCCCACTTCATTCTTTTTGTTCGACGTGAATTGTACGTTAAAACATTCATGAATATTAAAAGGAGCTGCTATTTATTTATTTATTTTGTTGTTGTTGTGAATGTAAGGGCAGTCAAACTGGTTTTTTTTTAGATTGTCGGTGTAAACGAGGTCTAACGGACCGGTTGTACACCGGTTACTGAACGGCGGTGACCAGGAGAATGGCAAAGCCTATGCTCTATAGTGTGCAGGTCGATAGTTTGTTTAGCAAAGCCTCTGCCGGCGCACGCGACGTTCAAACCAAACCGAACTTTACGCTCGAATTTCAAAGTATTTTTTAATTATTTTGTGAATTTAATTTTCTGTGGAGTGTCGTTTTTCACGAAGTAAGTTTGTCTTTGTTAATTATTACTGTAATAATACTTTTAATTACTGTATGAACGAAAATTTGTTGTGTGCTTACATTCAATTAAACTTGGTACCTGTTATCTTTTTACTAGTGTGTACAGTATGCATCACGTTTAATAAAGTTATTTTTTATAATTAAAAAGAGGGTTTCACAAGATTCCATAGTGATATTAATATTTAATGGAAATTTTTATTATAACAAATGGTATTGTAAATTTAGAAATAAACTGAATTAGAAAAATAATACGTTATTATTATTTTTCTAGTTTTGTTTATTTAGTAACAAAACAAAATCTAGATAACATCCAATCTGTGAAGGCTTTGAGGAAAAACTAAAGTACTTAACAATGATAATTATAAAGTAATTAAATTATTTCTTTCCACTTGTTGGTCACTTCAACCTTTATTATGGCAAGATGTAAAGTTAGAACAATAGACTGATTTTGTATTCTTTACAGCAAATGATCACAATCTGCTGGACGCATATAGCATTAGACATACAGTTGTCTTTGTTTATTCTTTATTATTTAGCTGTAGGTACATACAAATTTACCCACCTATGTATTCCAAAGGGATTAACATTGTATTTAAAAATAAAATTTAAAAAAAAAAATACTTTAGGTTATGTTAAATTAATCAAAAAAGTGGTGGCCCAGTGGGAACGGCCGCGACTTAGAAAACATCGTGAGGAAACCGTCATGTCTTAGAACCAAAAAATCGAACACATGTGACATCTAACAACCCGCACTGGGCCCGCGTGGTGGATTTGGCCCACTCCCTCTCACAGAGAGGAGGCCTGTGTCCCAGCAGTAGGAACATTATAGTATAGGCTGATAATATTTATTATATAATCAAAATTCATACAAGTTCAGCTACATGGTACCAAAAGGCGACAAAATTACTAAAGCCAGTTTTTTTATTCCGAAATTCGCCGAAAATCGAATAAATGTGACATCTAACAACCCGCACTGGGCCCGCGTGGTGGATTTGGCCCACTCCCTCTCACAGAGAGGAGGCCTGTGTCCCAGCAGTAGGAACATTATAGTATAGGCTGATTATATTTATTATATAATCAAAATTCGTACAAGTTCAGCTACATGGTACCAAAAGGCGACAAAATTACTAAAGCCAGTTTTTTTATTCCGAAATTCGCCGAAAATCGAATAAATGTTTGTCACATGCTCTAAAATTGCAGAACTACGTTTAAAACGTGACAATGATTCCAAAAATGTATACCTAACGGTGAAAAAACGCTGTAGCGCGTCCATACTAAACTACTCCTGCCTACACGAAGCAATTTTTTTACTGACTGCTTATAACTAACTACCTATATAAAGTACATAATCTCTGTTTAACCTATGTTATAACTATAATAATTAATGTTGCTACATTCAAAATACAACATTCTATGTGTAATATCATAACGATTAGTAATTATAGGCCAGGACGAGTTTTTGGGTTAGCATCATTTGCAAAATATGCGACAATCTAAAAGTTTAATTAAATAATCATGTTAACCAACCACCATAACCAGTCAAATGTGAAAATAGGGTTCGGGGATACAAACAAGCGATTAAATTATCATTAACTTTGATGTCACGCAACGGACTTGTTAAGGTGTAACCAGACTGCGGTCCATCGTCCGTTCAGCGGCCCTAACCGAACGCGCGACGTAAACGTGACGTAAATTTAAAAGAATTTTGAATGGAATACAACTATCCTATAACATTTTGGTTAAAAATTTGGCGATATTTTTTCGAATTTACGTTGCGTTTACTCCGCCCGTCCGCGATAGTACACACGGCTACACATCATGCTATACATTTCCAGTTTACGCTGACCTCGCATTGTACGGAAATCCTATAGAATGCGAGATCAGCTTATACTGGAAATGTATAGCTTGATGTGTAGCCGTGTGTACCACGGGCCGATTCAGTGTAGTGCATGGCCGCCGGATATCGGTCGTTCGATGTTGTTTTCAATAAGTAAACGTCGATCGATGGTGTGGAACTCACAAGTAACAATCATCCATGTTGGTCGATGGTCGGCCGTTCATTGATCGATATTGAATATCGACCATATTTTGAGCGGATTAATATCGACTGGTCGATGATCCATCGAACCGCAGTCGCAGTCTGCTAACACCGTTATTTATAAAAAATATACAGCTGTGAATCTAGGTTTAGCAAATAATATGACTCTTGTCTCAACATAATTTCAATACCGACGGCAGTTGCAAATTTTTTTTGTTTAGATTTAATTCGAAAACGTTGAAATGATTAACTACGAAAAATTAAAATGCGTGACGTTGCTTTTGCCCGCGGCTTGACACGCGTGGATGTCGGAAAATATCCCATGGGAGTGTACTACCGGGATTCAAAGTAGTAAATCCTATGCGTCCACAAAAAATTAAATGTTTTGGTAGATTTTAAGGGTAGAGGTTAAGGGCTCGCGGGTGCGATAGGCAGCAATATGCCTGTTGCTCCCGCGATATCGCCCGCGATATCGCCCCAGTCTGTGAGACCATTAATAGACTAAGCGTAGAGCTGTTCGCTCACACCGCGGCACTTTTCTTACTTTTAGCAGTTTTTACCCGTTGTTACTTGTAATAATTTAAAGGGAATTAACGTGTACATAAACAACCTTGATTATGAAACTATTTAGTTGATTATGGATTAAATATAACATACGAAAAAAATTTCGATTCTACTCGTGTTTTGATTGACTAATTTGAATAAAAAACGGTTATTGTGACTTAACTATAATAGTTAAACATATAACCTCGCGGATTTTTTTGTGGGTTATAATGAGTACTATAAATAGGTATGCAGTACTCGTACATTATTTTATGTATCATCACTAGTTTTCGCAGCGCACGCCAAATGATTACTTTTATCGGCAAACTTTTGATACCTTGGGTTGCAATTTCCATAGGGATCTCTATTTTTTTTGGAAAATTATATACACGGGCTATATAATTTTCCAAAAAATAGGGATCTCTTTGATAATGTCCTCGAAACTCGCTAATAATGTAACTTTCTATACCTATGTTTAAGATTTTTTATAAATGGTTAAGTGATTTTTGACTTTATCCATTATAAACAAACATACTACTAAAACCAAACCTTTTGTCTTTATAATATTAGTATAGATTAATTAAAAATTTCAATTTAATTAAAAATCTCTAACGGGCCTCTGCTAGTTGGCTCCGGCACGTTGCATTGTACACCTTTCAATGGTTCGGGACCCCAGATTCAGAAATGTTAGAAAAATAATCATAATTAATACTTTTACGCAATAATTACTAGGTAATAGGTATTATAATTAAAGTAACTTAATTTTCTGATCACAGTTTAATTGTATTGCTCATTAGTTTGATAATTACGTACATATTTCGCAAAGTATGTATAGTTATTACATGTTTCGCAAAGTATTTTTTGGTAACATTACCTTCCATTTGAAACCCCAAAACCGTTTATTATAATCGAATCGTTAACATACATTGCCATCAACTGGTCGACAATTCTCGGCAAGTCTCGTTATGGCCTGGTACCACAAAACGTAATTACTAATCACTGCACAAATGGGTGCATGTCTGTCCGTCTCGCCTGGCGTTTAGGTAATGTTTTAATTAAAATGGCGACACAGAATCTGGACATTCCTTGCGTTCAGCTACATAGATCATGATTGCATGTGGCATGTATTCTTAAGTTTCCACTATGATGAGACGTCATAGTTTTATAGTTTTCATATTCTTTAAAAAATGCTCTTTGTGTCTAAAAAAATAAGCGAAACAAACCCAGTAGGGTTGTCGAAAATAAATAATTATTAATTAATTTAATTTGTGTAGTTTCAAAGCTTGAGTCAGTTTTAGATTAAGTTAATATTTAGAGATCAAACGTTTTAATATTATAATTTGGTAATGTTGAGAACACTTTTACTCTAAAGTGGGGTCAATGAACAAATGGTTAAGAATTTTGTTTAATACTTGATTGGACAAAATGCATTCAAAATCGACAAAAACAAAACCAGTCTGGTTTTTCCTGTTACTGCAACAAACCTTTTTTTCCGATCCCATCGCAACTCTTGAGTTCTCAAAATAATTTATTATTGACTTTTGATTGTATTGACCGTAGTGTGTCTTACAATGAGGCACACCAGAGTAAAGGTATAGATACTAGAATGCGACTGACGGATGCGTGAAATAGATAGTGGATGGATGATTTCGTAACAGACGGCATGACGGCAATGGATGAACTGGAATTAGGCATTACCGACTAGACACGACCTTTAACAAAGATCTCGAGAAAGAGAGAGATAATCTCGTAACTTTCCTCACCACCTTCATATGTCAGACTCGCGATATCGCGCTAATCTGCACGAGCTTTGAGATACTTTCATCATCTGCGAGCCTTTTCCCAACGATGTTGGGATCAGCTTCCAGTCTAACCGGAGGCAGCTGAGTACCTACCAGTATTTTACGTGCAGCGACTGTTTATCTGACTTCAATAACCCAGTTATTGGGTATCGTCTCCTTGGCAAGACTGGGTCAGACTACCCGTACCGACCAGCAAAGATCTCGTAATTTACCTATTGACCTAAATGACACGGTAACGACCATATTTTTTAACCAGAAAACTATCATAACAGCAGTCGAAAGCCGGAGCTCCGTTATGATGTAACAACGGCCACAGTCGCAGGTGTAACACAGTTGTTGTTTTACAAAACATCAGGTCAAGTTCATTGTTGTAACGCACTGAGGCGAGCGCATAGAGTCGCTCCAAGCGATTGAGTTGAAAAATATTTTGTTTGTGTTATACAAAATTTAAGAATGAAAAGTTGGTTGTTTATCGGAGATTTTTGTTTTAGAACTGGAGGATAAACTAATTTGGGTCGTCTAAAGTTTTTGGCTGTAGACTGAAGGACTAGATAAGTAGATTTTTCAAACTAAGAATTCCTAAGTAGGTCGGTTATTCAATATTTAGGATGATCAGTGTTTATAGATATTTATGTATATCTGCTTTTGAAAGTTGACCTTTAAAACTATTGCTACGAAATATAATCTGGATTCAAGTTGGATTCAGAAGAAAGAAAAGGAACACTAACGATTAAATTATTAGTAAAACTGAACGCTGTATTCAGTTTAACTAATAATTTAATCGTTAGTGTTCCTTTGCTTTCTTTTATTATTATTAAATTATCTTTAGAGATTATTCTTTCTCTCCCTCTCACAGAGTAGAGGCCTGTCTCCCAGTAGTGGGAATATTATAGGCTGGTCATGTATGTATGTATATGTTCCTTTGCTATGAAATATTTTGATAAAAATTCGACCTAGTTTCAATCTCTTTCATATAATATTATTACCACGTAACACGAAATGAATACGTACAAAGTAAAAAAAAACCCTTTTAACACTGCCATGCCGAACAAAGTAAACCACGGTAATTGGTACAGCCAATTCAATCACTACAGATAACCTATAGGTACCGATCGAATCTAGAAGTGAATAGAATTTTCAGCCTGTATTTTTACAGAAATATTTCATTTAAAACTCAAAAAATAGTGAGCCAATATTTTGTAACCTACTTTACTCGTAAGTATTATTAGAGTGAATTTCACCAAAGAAACTGAACACTATCAGCACCTCTTTTTTTTTTTTTTGGTCGGAAATCGTCTAATAACTTCTCCCGCTCTGGCCGGAGCGCGAGGGTGTGTCAGACTCTTACTGACTAAAACCTACCCATATGGGTAGGTTTTAGTCAGTAAGAGTAAGAGTCCTTCCGCTGCCTGTGTTGCCAGGGGCCTCTGTAACCCTTTGGTACCTTTCCGCGACCCCGGCAGGCATCGGCCCTAGTGGACCCCTACGCTTGTGCTGACGACATCTCTTTGAGGCGCGCTTGGAATATAACGCGCCGTCGACCCGGGCGCCGCCGCCGATACGTCCGGTAAGGACCATTCCTTACCGGACGTATCGGCGCCTCTAAACTGCGTTTTTCTACAACAATGATGACACTGACAGCTCTTGAAACCGCTAAATATACTGATCAGTTTTACTGAAGTGAAATTCGCCCTTAGTAAACTTGTTTGTAACACTACATTTTCTATCAATTGTTTTTCACGCAGCTTCCTATTCTGGGAACAGAAAAGGTGGAAAGTAGAAATGTATTAATTATACACTTAGGTAGCAGGTGTTCGAATATCGAATTTAATTTTAACTCATAGTTTTCTGCGAACACGTCATTTGATTATGATCTGAGTCAAAAAATGGCGGACCGCGGTCCAGATACGCACCGCCGCGCCGACCTATATGCTTGGTTTTCAAATAATCACAAAAATTTATAAGTAAACTTAATTTTAAAGTAAAATTTTGAGTTTTAGCTTGCACCATCTTTACTACAGACTTCAGACAGATAGTTCAAAGTAAAAAATGATATTTTACACATGCATATTAATTACATAATTTGTTATTTTTGTTCATTACAACATACATTCTCAACATTTGTTTAATAAATATTCAGATTTCTTTGTTTGTCATCTTCATTTTTTTTTAAATCTTAGTTGCTAGTAATCGTCTACCAGACGGACCGCGATAGTCATATTATTTTAAGAAACGCACCTCCAATGGAACTAATTGGTGATCCCTGGCACTCCATACTCTATACTCACTTTAGAATGAAAACGCTTTTGGATTTCAATACTACATCCAAACTTTGCAATAACTAGAAGATTTTCCCATTCATAAATCTCCCTTACCTATTTATCATTCAAGTTTACACACACATACATAAACTCATGCCCTCTCCTCATGAGGGTAGGCAGAAACTACAGAACGCCACCTGCTACGATCCGTACACTCTTTTTGCTTCGTTTACGTTCATACATGTCTTACAAGTAAGTTTGTAAGCTAATAATTTATACCTTACCTGACTTAGAAATTAATTTAAAATTATCGTTTATACGATAATTTTGATGTTATCATCAAATTTATTATAATTACCAAGATGATTGGCAGCCAGCCATGCCCTAATTAATATAATACGTCACCCTTCACATTATTAAGGTAATATGGCTAATAATCAATACGCTATGATTGTTAGAAATATTACCTTAATAATGTCAACTAATATCAATATTGGATCAAGAATGTAGGAACCACAATGTCGGGGATCTAAATACTACTAACACAACCGCCAATATCTAACAATTAGGAGGCATAATGTTCAACCAATTTAGGTAAATTCACTTCCATTTAATTTAGCTGTTTGTTTTCAGGTATGGTCTGTTCCAAAAGTATCGTGATTAAAATGTAAACAAATGGATCACCGAATTTAACCGTGGATGCCAATTTATAGTGCCACTTACAAAATGAGTCCTTGTTTTCATTATTTAAATAATTAAACCTGAAATTATAATTTAAAAGCACCTTAAAGATTTCATTTGACAGTTGAGGTTAATTTTATAATCTCAATTTTCCTCGGTAATTTCAATAACAATTTAATACTGTTATTCAGAAAATTGTTTGATAAATTTGAAACCTTCATAATATAAATTAATGTGACTAATTTCCTTAAGTCAGTGATTGATTACGTTAGAATTTAATCTGGACAGGATTTGTTTACACTTTCATAGTACCTATTCTTTTGGAACAGACATTAGGTACAAAATGACAGATACCTATGTGACATAAATATCAGAATGTTTAATTTTATTTACCTACTAGTTGTTGAGCGCGGCTTCGCCCGCGTGGCTTTTTCTAAAAAAAAACTAAACTACTAAAAGTTACTTCTTAAAACCTCATCTGTCTACCAGTAAAATTCCCGTCAAAATCGCTCGAACCGTTACGGAGATTAGCCGGAACAACCAGACAGATAGAAAAAAAACATTAAAATATGTTTTTTTTTTGTAATAAGTACCGTATATGATTTCATATGCATTTAGTTAAAAGCTGTTGTTTTGACATTACGAAAGAGACACTTCAATCTTATTTATAATAATCTTATATAAAGATATGCAGTACCTTTATGAAATAGTAGATTGTAAAACTAGTGTATAAAAAATCTATTTTAATATACTTTATGCCTGTTTAATTTTCTTGCAATCGAAGTGAAAAGCAGAGTTCTCGAGTATAAACGAGCCATTTTATGAACTAGTTTTACAATCTATTATTGCACATTTATTGTATATTTAGGTGACCTAAATAAAAAGTAAAAGTAACAGCTGGCTGTTAATATATTATTACCTTCATACGTAGCCATTTACAGCAAAACTCTCATAAGATGTAACTTCTAACTGTAAACGATGGATAGCTAGTAACGGTTTGCGTTAGGTGCTAGAAGATGACGCCGATGTTAATCAATGAGACCGGTAAAATCTACAAACTACAGTTAAAGCCACTCGTATAAAGCGTTATAAACGAGCCACACAAAATATTAAACAG
The DNA here is from genome assembly GCA_905333075.3 of Atethmia centrago. Taxonomy (NCBI): domain Eukaryota; kingdom Metazoa; phylum Arthropoda; class Insecta; order Lepidoptera; family Noctuidae; genus Atethmia; species Atethmia centrago. The sequence goes on from HG995382.1 coordinate 18,072,541, forward strand.
ACTTTTTTGCTCAGAAACTCATAATTAATTTTATAACAAAATTAGGTATTAAAAATATATTATTATGTTTTAATAAATATAATAATCATATTAGTGGTTTTTCAGTGTAACGACTAGATTTTAATTAATTTCAACGTCAATAAATAATTGCGCATCATCATTTTTGTGCATCAGGTATTTAGCTGTATATAGTAGCTTTTGTTTTTCAATTTGGAAAATTGAGTAATGTTAGCTGCTTTTTAAAGCATCGGCAAACCCTCTCGTGTTGAAGGTGTCTAGACCCATATTAATTACACTTCCTGCCATGCATGTTTGCTTATAAATAAAATATAAATAAATAATAATTTAAATATAATAAAATATTCAAAAAATCTTTCAGAAATTTCATATCTTGGAAAAAGAAATACCCATAGTTAATAACGATATTTTTAAAATAAATCTGAGTAGCAGAGCCTACCTAAAATTACTTCCCATTTCTATTAAATTCCATCAACTTTACATACCATCACATCACAGCATAGCAAAACATAGAAAAACTATAATATAACAATTGTAACATCTTGCACACTATTGTAACCTATGTTTACAAATTATTAACTATTGATTGATTGATTGATTGATCATGAACACATCACATCACATCAGTTCGCTATCATACTCGTATTACCGAAATATCGGTTACATCGAGTAGCTCTTAGTAGGCTATGTGTAGGTGTAATGTGTCACTGTGCACTGTGCCTCAAACAGACGGTCCTTTTGTCGCCAGCGCGCAGTGCAGGTAAGCAATGGACTCTCTCTATCAGAAAATTGGAATATTCGTAAAATTTTACGATTTAGTTTAATGCTACCGGTACGTAGACGCGACTTCAACTTAAGCGACTTCAACTTTTAATTTGTACAGATTTTAACACACATGTTTCGATTGCAAAAAAACTAACTGTGATTAACCACTTATACACTTTAAGTTCGGGTAGTTATCAGATTGCATATGTCATAATGACTCTAAAATGACGTAAGGGTGAAGTGAAAGTAACTGTGACGTCACAAGCATCTGAGATTGATGCAATGATTCGTACCTACCGCTGAAGTAAGATGCCAAGAAACTATATTAGTGTGCTACCTGAGAATTTGTTTAAAATCTGTTAACTACTAATAATTTAGAATTGATAAACAAACTAGATTTTTTTTAAATTCATTTATAAATAAACGATAAAATTGAACTTTTTAATTAGGTGTTTTCGGTCTTATATATTTTTTATTTTTTATTCACACATCATATTGTTAAGCAACGTTAAAATGGAGTATATTATTACTGTACGAATATAAAATAAGGAAGTAACGTGTAACCTGAGGTAATTTAATTCAAACCTGTCACTGAGGAAAATCTTAACATTAATTAAAAGTTTTCATTGAAAATACTTTGTAATTCTCATATTACTACTATTTAGTGATACATAATATTACTGGCCTTCAACAATTTGGATATTATTATTATGAAAGGAAAAAAAAAATAAAAATACTGCATTTAGTGTATTTTAAGTATATTCACGTTTATAGCCTCAAACAATCCAGACTGGCTGACATTATATCAAAGTATGTATATATCATAAAGAATATGTCAATCATATTCTATATCATATATACTTTGATTGCTAATAATGAATAATGTAATCATATTCTGCATATGTGTAAATTAACCCACCAGCGGGTTTTATTATAAGCATAAAATTAAACTCTTTAAGATTTCAGCGATTTAACATTCTAAGAAATGGCAAATACTGTAATTGGATTAATTAGAAATATTCTTGGAGCTCAGGTAAATAAATGAAGCTTAATGAAGTCAAATTATATTAGGCACGTGGTCCGTTAAGTCTAGTGGCTCCAAAGTAGAACCTTAATTAATCGAAGATTATTGTATAAATTCCTCGTGATCACAGCTTAGTGCGAATCAGTGTTTCAGAGAAATTGTTATTATTCGGTACAAATATTTTAATAATAAGCACTGAATAAAATGCTAATTATTGTACCTATAACTAGGTATTTCTTAATACTTTAACATGATAGAGGCAAGTGATAACTTGTTTTAACTTGTGTAAACACCACTTGTTTAAAAAAAAGGTAAGTACACTTAGACAAACACCATACAAAATCTATTTCAATTTCGGACCTTGGTTTCGACTCCAACAAAAAATATACATCTATTTAAAGAGTAAAAAATTTGAATTCTGAATCTCAAACATACCAAACCTCAATTGGTATAACCAAACAGATTGTAACCAAGTGACATTATTGGCCGTTTATTGAAATTCGAACTACGCCATTTCCATGGGATGTCGTTTTGGGTCAACATGCGTTGTGCTCATGAATAAAGGCCCTGTGGCTCTGAGAAACAATCCCGGGTACTGTGTAACTATCTTCTTTAAATATCAAAACAACTTGGATTGAAATAAAATCAGACATACCTACTATTTTCTGAAATAATAAACGTAGGGACTTATGGCGACAGAAGCATAGTATTTATACTAGTTATCTTTTGCGCTTTGTGCAGTCTCAGGTTTATAGCTACCTAGAGCTAGAATAATAGGGTATAATAATAATACTAATAATACTATAAATAATATAATAATATTAATAGGATATAAAATATAAAGGCTGGGAGCAGATAGGCGCGACGCGACAGCGCGACGGGACTCTAGTAGAACAATATCCGTTGGAAAATTTAGAAAAATATTGCTTGATACAATCAAAAAATTATGCGAATAATTTCAAATCTCTCTAATGCACCTTAGCAGTAGCTGTAGTTTATGTATTTATTTCACTGTCCGATTTTTAATTTATCAATATTGTCTTTGTCTTTTTATGTGTCTGTGGAGAATGTTGTTGGTTGCACATTTGTATAACTCCTAAGATTTTATTTATTTGTAATAATAATCAAAGTGTATAAAAAAATATAATTAAAACAATGTTTATCAAAACTTCTTGGATTTTTATCTACCGGATCGCGTCGCACTGTTGCATCGCACCTGCATGCAGGAGCCTTATTGGTATCATTACCACAATCATACAGACTTCCTGATTATGTGATTGATATGCATACCCTTAGATATCCGTGTGCATACCTGTACAAACTGTAGGTGTCATACGATTTTTTAGCACGTATTTTCCTTTTACAGATCATAAGGATGTTATTTCGGTATTACATGAATGACATTCAAATTAAGTATTTGAAAACATGGTTAAATAAATTACCTCATAAATACTTCGTAGTAGTCTACGGCTTCATCGAGCTGATTTATCTCCATCAGCTTAGCTACCCATATATCTCTCATTCATCTATTAAGTACCTATTTGCGATGATTTAATTTTAATTTTGTTTATAATATTGGTTTGATTTTAATTTGGTTTTTGATTATATTTTGATTTTGTTTTTAATTTTGATTTAATTTTTGATGTTGATTGTGAATTTGAATGTGTTTATGATTTTAGTTTTGGTTGAAATTATTGTCTTTTATCACGTATGTGAATTTTTGCTGTAAACTGTTGTTTACATGAGTGGATGAAAATAATTAATTTATTATAGATAGCTATTGTGCAGTAAATACACTTACTCGTACGTCCAGAGGCTGTTTCAAACTTTAAATTTTAAACACAATATTTATATAATAATCCGTCAATCAGGGGACCGGCACTGTCTCTCTTTACACAGGCTAAGTTCTAGCCTATCTAGGAGAATAGTAATTCACCCGTCTTTATTGTATAGTTGAACCTGTAAATTATATACATGCAACATTTGTAAACTTTGCAATCCCGTTTTGAAATAAACTATTTTATTATATTATTATTATTTACCATTCAAATCGATTATCGGAGCTCTTACCAAAATAACTGTGAACTGTTTACTAAAGGTGCACCTCTGCCCAACCATTCGGAGAAACAAGGCGTGATGTTATGTTATGCTACGTTATATATGCTTATGTTATGTTATGTTATGTTATATTATGCTAAAATAATACGTAGCGATGTACGCCGTACTCGCAACCGGCGTGCGTGTGTGACCAGCAGGCTTAGCATGACACTCTATTTCTTCGAAGAATAGACACGGCTCTTTCTATATAAAGTGACATTTCGTTTCTCAGTTTTTGACATCTCACCGTAGAAATCCTTCTACAGTCTGTCATCTTGTCTTTCGTTTCTAACGATCTTTGTCTAGGTTCTTTTTTATGTAGAAATATTTCTACGGTGGGATGTCAAAAAAGGAGAAACGAGTCACTTTGTTTGGAAAGAACCGTGTCTATTCTTCGAAGAAATAGAGAGTGTCATGCTAAGCCTGCAGATGTATGAACGTTAACGAAACAAAAGGAGTATGTAAGGAGCGCAGCTGGTGGCGTTCTATAGGTTCTGCCTACCCGCATGGGAAGAAGGCGTGAGTTTATGTGGGTATACATGTACTCAAATATTTAGGTACATCCTTGCATGAATAAAAACACATTATTCAGAGTTTATTTCCATTCTAGAGGAGACGTAAAATCCTCGCATCATTTCAAATCTAACACCAAAAATGAAAACTTTTACTTTCATCGTAATATAGAATTTTACGGATTCCAAAGACATCTATAGAAAATATTTATAATGGAATTTGCGTTCATTCACATCAGGTACCGAACACGCTGGCAATTTTTTTTCTATTTATAGGTATTTGAAGAATTATAATGAATGCAAGAAAGCACTCTGGTATTTTATTTGTTTGAGCTTTTTCGCTCAACGATTTATATTATATTTTCAACATAAGGCGCTGACAAGACCCAATTGGCCAAAATAGACTTCTCTTAAGAAAAAAAATTGCCAAATCTGTATAGTTTGTGGTAGTGGAAAAAATATATGTTAATATTGAACATATTTCCCAGAACTTAGTTGTTACCACAACACGTTTTGAAAAAAAGTCTCGAAACAAACTAACGTTAAATTAACCTCTTAACTTGAGTTCTAATCCAAAATATCTGTATTAAATATCAACATACGTAACGTATTTAATTAATAACACGAACGTCTTATTTGAATACAGAACCTGGTTGTTTCTTATATTCGATTACTCAACTCAATTTTGAGTAAATAGATAATTGCTTCACATTTTGCAATGAATTACAAGCGTTGTATCATCGCTCTTCTCTTTCTTTTCTATGCAATCTGACAGTGACCGCGGTTTAGGTGTTGTCAGCGTCTTAACCTCGCCCATTCTCTGCGTTGATTATTTCGCTTTGAAAATATTTTCTTGGTCCAGATTCGTAAAGCCGACTTTGAAGTCTGTGAATCAAGATGAATTTTCAATATCATACCGTGGATTTTATGTCAGTAAAAACAACCACAATCTGTATTAAAATTGATATAGTTAGACTAGAAAAAAATATTCTACAAATGTACAGCGAATCTTTATGAATGGCCAATCACCTTAATTGCGTAACACACTATCAATCACAATCTGAATGATTTTGAAGTATATGGCTAATCCATTGCTTCATATGTTCGAAAAATTTGTCTGCTCAACAACGTAAATAATGCAATGACCGTTGTTGAACCGGCAAAATTAAATCCATTGCTCTTCTAGTGTTTTACGTAACTACCCCGCTGGTCACGACTTTTTTTTTTTTTTTTTGTGTGGGAAATCATCAAATAATTTCTCCCGCTCTGGGCGGAGCGGGAGGATGTGTCAGACTCTTACTGACTAAAACCCACCCATATTCCTTCCGTTGCCTGTGTTGCCAGGGGCCTCGGTAATCCTTTAGTACCTCCCCGCGACCCCGGCAGGCTGACGGAGAGCTACCCATTGCTCACCGTCCGCAAGCCCACGCCTACGGTGGCCAGAAATCCGCCCGGGATTCCCGATGCCCAGGGTGTCTCCTGCGGCGGCTAGGGGCGACTGGTCACGACTAAGACAAATTCTTTACAGTCAGAACCAGCCGACCTATTTTGTGAAAGTCTCACCGTGATAACTTAGATGAAGTCAGCTGTCAATAGTGTCAATCCCTAGCATCAAATGGAATGACAGTTCACTTTTTTTTTTTATCTGCTCGAGTACAGTTTGTTCATTGTTTTGTTGGTATACTGGCGTGCTAGCTAACGTATGGCAAGTGTGTAATTTAATCCAATGTTTTGTGTTTCGTAATATTAATTACTTTGCGTACGATTTGTATAGAATCAAGTTTATAATATAATTAAACAGACAGACGTGCTGCTGGGGATTTTGTTCCACCACTTCTTCTTCCCAGCTAAAGTACTAGGAAGTGGTGAAGGGCGGACATTTTTGGGGGACTGTCTTATGTAACTTTGACGTTCGAAAAGTGCTGATTTTCAGCCTAGTTTGAATAAATGACTTTTGATTTTGATTTTGACTTAAGACTCACTTCACCTAAATGTTCACTGTGAGATTTTTTACAGAATATGTATATTGCCTGGACTTAATGTAGTGATGGACTTTAGAGACGCATCGTCAGGAACTCTGAAATAACATACATTGTAAAAGACTCGGTTTTAATGCCCTCTACCTTAAAATCAGAACCGAAAACAGATATTTTATGAATGAAAAGCTTGTTGCTTATTACATTTTCTTTTTCCTTTTTCCAGGAAATATGAGGCAATCAAGTATAATAATATTAACGGCGCTTGTGGTACAGGCGTACTCGGTAAGTAATTTTCTTTTTTAATAATTTCACAATTTATATAAAAATGAAGCAAATTTGTCCAATATTTTTTTTAAATCATTTAGCAAAATGATGTGACTGCGATTCAAATTCGCTTCATTAAAGTACTCAATTACTATGAAGTAACTGAGTACTTGAATAATAAAGGTATCTGTTACGATCTTTAATTATTTATTCGAAGGGAAAGAATAACGATGTAAAGTGGCATAAGAATTTAAAACAAAAAAAAAAATACGCGTCGTCTTGAGAACTTACTCCTATTTTTACGTCGGTTATGAAAGTTACCCTTCGGACGAAAAAAAAGGAGTAAGTTCAACATTTTTCAAAATATTTGCGTTCAAATCTAATACAATGTTACATACGATTCTATTGATTATAATTATTTCCTATTTTTTTTTGACAACCTTCTTGGTGTAGTGGTCGCAAGCGCTACTGCTGAGAGATACGGCGGTGGCGTTATTATTATTATTATGAGGTTCTGGGTTCAATTCCCAGATCGGGCAAAGTGTTGTTGGGTTTTTTCCATCTGGAATTTCTTAATAGCAGCCCGGAGTCTGAATTTGTGCCCGGTTGATGGCAATAGACTCGCCCCCTATTACATGGGACTTAAACATAACTGGCGAATACTGGGTGTACTATAGGTACAACTCTGTCCAACCCTTCGGGAACACAAGACGTGTTGTTATGTTATAAATATTTCCTAAATCATCAACATATAAATAATAAAACATCAACTTATGACAAGGTATTTGTACTACTTCAAGGACTGATAGAGGCCGACGACTTAATTACGTATATTTGTTCACAAAATAATATCTTTAAACATATATATATACTGTTTTGGAAACCTAATAAGAGAGTAAACAACTTATCGAAAAACAATCAAACTCTCGTTTACATTACCATTTAAGAAGGTACATAAGTTCAGGGACTAATTAGAACAACATTTGGAATAACATTTGGAAGTAATGTATGTATAAATTTTCTCGTATAATTAATGAGAAATTTTCTCGAGGCTTGAAAATCCCTTAATTTATTTCAAGTTTGGCCCTTTACAATGTGTCATGTATGAAAATTTTGTAGGTCGTGTAATGTTTACTTTATTAAAAGGAAGATAGATGAAGACGTCTTAATGAACTAATGTGAAAACCAACGTCTCATTTTAATTAATACAACCAAAAGTGTTTGTGGATTCATTAGCATTCATGATTGATGAGGATTTTAATATTTTATGTGTGTTCAAATAATGGATGCTTAATATTTTTGAGTAATTACTATGCCATGATTTTGAAAGCATTATAAATATTGTACGACAACTAAACGACGACGACTTTAATCTCAACCTTTGACCATAAACTTATGTATATGACTTTGAGAAGCGTAAATATTGCAGTGCCAACACAATTATTTTAAAATAAACGAACATCGTTTTCATTTTTAAACATCAGAGCACATATAAAATAAGAATAATATCTAAGGTTAAGTTAATCCTGAGTACTTTATCCTCTGAAATAATGGCTATGAATTCAGAGTGAACCTTACAGATCCGTTGCTTCTAAATGGTGGACAATTCAGTCTTTCTAGAGCTCACCATCATCTGCCTAGCCTTTTCCTAAGTATGTTGGGATAGCGGATCCCAACATAGTTGGGAACAGCCTGGGCCCTTGACAGCCGGCACCAACGGCTTAACGTACTTTTCGAGGCACGGAGGGGTTTCGGTATGTAATGGATGGTCACCCATCCACGAACCGACCTTGGCAATCGTTGCTTAACCTTTCTAGAGCTCATATTCATTTAAAATCTTTTTTAACGTATCTGTGAGTTATTGGGTTGTGCCCACGACCCTTTATAATACGTACAAATTCGCCAAAAAAACAATTACATCCGTATGGTCGCAACACAAAACACTGCCCCTGTCATAATGTGTGCTAACCTTTATAAAGTTTTGCATAGACATGGCGCTGTCTATAAAAACGCTTGTTTATTTTGGCTAGCCTGTGTGACGAAGTTCATATGTAGAATTAAACGATTTGTCACTGTCATACGGACCTCGAGCGCTTTGTGACTTGTGAAATATTATGCGGTCAGAACCCGGTAGCTGGCTTTGGCGACGTTTCCGGGATATTGTATAATAATCATTTTTGGATGTCCATGATGTGGAAGCTAAGCGTCTGCAGTGTTTAGGTTGCATGATTTACACGTAGTAAGGTCACCCACACAGTAAATACTTGAACTCGAAAACCGACTATACTGTGTCTTTTTTTGTTTTGGGTGGGAAATTATCAAATAACTTCTCCCGCTCTGGGCGGAGTGGAAGGGTGTGTCAGACTCATACTGACTAAAACCCACCCGTGTCCCTTCCATTGCCTGTGTTGCCAGGGGCCTCGGTAACCCTTTTGTACCTTCCCGCGACCCTGGCACTATACTATGTCTTACTGTTATGATATAAAGGTTTTTTCAAAGTCCAGATGTAACCATAGACATGCGATTAACTGTATGTGTTTTTAAATATCTTATTCTTGTGTTCGAGGAGCTCGTGACTAAGTCATAACAGCCGCACGGGTTGATCCATTAGATTAAGCTACGCTTCGGATTGGTCCGTGGATGGGTGGAACATCTTTACATACCAAGACTCCTCCGTTTGTCCCAGCTGTCATTCGAGGATCTTTGACAGTCGTTACGGGTCGTCAGAAGCCCGAAAGTGTGAAATCAGTGTTACCAAGGGGTATCGTATTACCCCGTTACTGGGTTGTGGTGGTCAGAAAGGTAGTTGCTCCTTGTAAAATACTGGTATTTAGTTGCATTCACTGGAAGCCGACCCCAACACAGTTGGGAAAAGGCAGATTGATTGATTCTTGTGTTCTCTCAGTTACCAAAGTTCACTTAATAGTCTCATTGCAATGACGCGTGATGTTATTGGAATGAAACGGTGAGTAGTCTAAATTGATTAGAGCAGATTCCGTGGTTTTCCGACACACCATACTTTTACTTCATGATTCGACGCCCACGTTCAAATTACATCGTTAAAATTTTACCGTGAATGTTGTGCTTTATGGGGTGTTTCTCAACCACCAGGGTATACTAAATGACCGTTTGTCCAATTGTTCTTTTCGTATCGTTGGCATCAACAGTCAGATTGTATCAACATTTTTGTGCAATAATTAGAAACTCATTATTATGCATTTCACATAAAATTTTGCGTCTTTTTATTGAATTTGTTAAGCAAATAATTGCAGTCGTTAATAATTAGGTTGCAACGGTAATTATTTTCAAACATTCCATTATAATAATTATCGTGAAAATTGAAGGAACGCAAATTACTTTGTGCTCGCTAAATTTTTTAGAACAATTATTATTATTATTACAATTATTATTTTTAAAACCTGCTGTTTTACGATTGTTGTAAATTTAACTTTAAAACCATAAAACCTACATATTGGTTGACATGGTAAAAATTGGTACGAGTAACGTTTTTCATAAAATGGCTAGTCCTGTTTTTTTTTTTTATTCTGTTTTTAAATAAGTAGACTCGTTAGTCTAGTGGCCGCAATCGCTACTGCTGAGTATAATTCCCAAGTAAGAGAAAGTGATATTACTTAGGAATTTCTCAGTAGCAGCCCAGAGTCTGGATTTTTGCTCGGTTGGTGACAATATGCTCACTCTCACATGGGACAACATAACTATCGAAATGTGGGTGTAGGTACTATAGGTGTACCTCTGCCTAACCCTTCGGGGATTACAGGCGTGATGATACGAATTGCATAATTATACTTATTTAACGCATAAGCGTTAAACGGCGCATAAGCGTTAAACGTCCTCAAAACGGTGAAGGAAAACATCGTGAGGAAACCGGCATGTCCTAGAACCAGAAATTCGAAGACATGTGACATCTACCAACCCGCACTGGGCCCGTGTGGTGGGTTACGGCCCACTCCCTCTCACAGAGAGGAGACCTGTGTCCCAGCAGTGGGAACATTATAGGCTGATTATGTAAGTGTTAAATAAGTATAATTATGCAGTTCGTAAAGTTTTGTGCGCTCCGAGACTTTAATTTCTCAAAATGGATTAATATTGTATATTGAATTTTGCAAGACACAGTGTTGAATTGAAAAAGCTTATTTTTGGTGCAAACATTTTCTTTTTGGGTGGGATATTAACAAATAACTTCTCCCGCTCTGGCCGGAGCGGGAGGCTTTGTGCGAACTTCCACGCGAACCCGGCAGAGGCAGATTGAATTTGGGTATTAAGTCATGTTGTTAGATTAGAAGCTGATCCCAAAGTAACTAGCTAATAGCTAGCTCATCAGCTATTAATCCGAAAAAAAAACGGCTAAATTGATTTGGATGAAATTTGGCACATCATAACCTGGATTAGGACATAAGATGTCCTACGGTATTCTGCTGTGGGGCAAAGCCTGACATTCAAAATATATTTGTTCTTCAAAAACGAGCTGTTCGAGCAATTTACCAGCTAGGTGCCAGAGTTTCTCTGAGAGATTTTTTTAAAGATATTGGTATTTTCACGGTGGCATCACAATTCATCTTCGCCAACATCTTATATATTAGGCAAAATATACACTTATACATTAAAAACAGTGATATTCACAATATTAACACCAGAAATAAGGACAAATTACCTGCTCCATTTCACCGGCTTCACAAGGTTCATAACTCGTTTGTTGGGCTTGGTATTACTTTTTATAACAAGTTACCCTCTTTTTTGCTAGATTTGCCTTTTAATGCGTTTAAAACTAAAGTAAAATCCAAACTTTGTTCAAGGGCATACTATTCTATCAACGACTACTTAAATGATAAGAATTGTTGGTCGCTGTGATTAACTCAAGACAATGTTTATGTTCTTTCTCCAGAATTAGCTTACCTAGTGACAGGTTATATGAGTTCATATAATTGTTTATTTTATTTGACTGTATAAATCAATTTATTTTTAATTTTATTTCCGTTTATTATTGACATAATCTTCTCATTACAATGTTTTTTGTTGAGTTGTATTGCAATATGTGGTTAGCTAGCGACCTCGATAACTGATTATATTATTCTTAAAACCGGCAGCAAGCTCGTCATGCTCCCTTAGTTGTCACTGCTTGCGGTAGCGTCGGGGGTCGGGTTACCTCCTTCCCTCTAATATGGCGAGGGGGGTAATGGCTGATTTTTGCGTTATGCTCGTGAACGGGTGCTGCTTGTGGTGACTGGTCGTCTTGCTGACCATTGTTTTGTTTTGTTATTAGTAATTAATTGTTTATTTATTTTACTTTGATGGTCCTAGTTCATCATTTGTGACAGCTATAGCTATATGTAAGCGGACACGCCTTTTATGCTTGGGGACTTTTATTTGGACATTAAGTTCTGTTTACGTTTTTATCTCTGCTTGAGAATTAATAGTTTTCGGTGTTTTCCTTTTCTTTTTTTTTGTTGGTATAGTGGTGTGCTAGCTGACATATGGCTAATAATTTAATGTTTTATGTTGCACGTAATGTAAATTGTTTTGCATACTGTTGTATAGAATCCATTTTTTTTCCCTCTAACTGAACAGACAGCTGTGCTGCTGGGGAGTTTGTTGACCACTTTTTCTTCCCAGCTAAAGCACTAGGAAGTGGTGAAGGGTGGGCGTTTTGGGGGACTGTCTTATGTAATTTTGACGTTCGAAAAGTGCTGATTCTCAGCCTAGTCTGAATAAATGACTTTTGATTTTTGATTTTGAGATACTTTTTATCCTGATATTTCCACGAAATCGAGACTTATGCGGGTAAAACCGCGGGGTGCAGCTTGTCTCAATAACAAGGGTCAGGGCTTAAGATTAGGTTACAACCTTTGTGAGGTTAACGCCGATGGTACAGTTCTGCAATTCTACAATTACGTAACACAATTCTTTCACAATCTGAAAGAAATTTGAAAGAAATTCCTAGTCCATTGCTTCATAAATTTGAAAAATTGGTTTACTCGACAATGTAAATAACGCAATTAATGTTGTCAGATTGTCAAAATGAAAAGGATTGCAAATTGTGAGTGTTACGACATTACCTCGCTGGTTTGGCATATGATATGAAGCATGGAAACAGTTAACGACAAAGTAGGATTTATCAGCAGTTCTGAAATCAGAAATCAGAAATCATTTATTTGCCATGAATGTGGGTACAAAATAGGATGTAAACATTATAAAAGCAGTTCCAACACACTCTACCTCACGGCATGCAAAAGTAAAAACATATTTATATCTTCTAATCAGGCAACAAACAATAAAAACAAAAAAAGAAAAGAAAAGATAAACATAAAAGTACAGTTATGTGAATATACAGACATAAAAACAACTAAAAATAAACATAAAAATCAACAATATTTATTCCGTATTTTAAAAATTATTGATTAAATTGAATTATTTTGCCTACATTAACAAGGTACATAATGAAATTTGAAATAAAATATTATAAATTAACATAACATTATAAACTTTTATCATTCATAAAATCTTGTACAGAATAGTAACATTTATCTATTAGTAAGGATGTTAGCCTCTTTTTAAATATGCTTAACGACTCTTCTTTATAGGCATTTTCTGAATATCATCGACGAAATTTTCGATTGTGCCTTTTCCTACTAAAGTACAAAGACAGAGCACTTCCAAACACGTGTTAGCAACACTACATGCTACGAAAATCAGTGTTCCAATGAGTACAGCAATAACCTCCTAACTGCTGGTCAGTACAGTCTGTCGAGGGTGCAGTAAATGTTAACTTGCTGATATTTCGTGCTCTATGACGTACCAATTTGAGAAAAGCAATATTCGCCTTCTAGCGTTCGTTTTTAGTGTTCCATACCCAAATTGACAAAAAGAAAAACTTGATGGTATCACTCTTTTTACACGACTGCCCAAAAAAGGGGTGTTATGTTTTTGGGGTTCGTGTATGTTTGTGAGTTTCTTTATTCCACCATAAATTCTAAAGAGCGTAACAGATATATGTGGTATCGTTAGAAGCGTTTCGTTATCCCAGGTAACATAGGCTGGAAATTTAAATAATAAAGCGCGGGAGCCATGGTTCATAGAAAAAAACGATTTTTTTTTTCATAAAAATGTTACTACTTATACTGTCATCGTCTAGAGCTTGCTTACTACATAACAAAAATATATAATAGTAGTATTCAGTATGCATTCGTTCACTAATAACATAACAAAATAATTTAAATAAATATAACAGTAGGTACTATTCAATATCCCATAGAATAACTTATAAATAAAAATTTCGTTTCATCACTAAAAGGTATATAATAAAATTAAACAATTTAAAAAATCAAAAACACGCCTACCGGCGGCAAGGCAGGCGTGCTTTTTAATTTTTAAAAATTATTATTTTTTTATGTTTGTATGACTATCGGTTCCCTTTCGCCGCATATATTTTAATTTAAAATTTATAAAAGGAAGCATTTTGATTCTGCAGGTAGATAGATACATAAACATAAATAAAAAATAGTGGGGAAAAGTAAAATTCGTGATTTACGATCATGAGTATTTTTTTTTTGTTTGTTTTGTTTGGTATCATCGGCTAGAACTTGGGAGTATTAAGTACACTGACCAGACCAAGCTGTAGGTACACTAAGCACTCCAATTGCGTAATATAGTACTTTCTATCACAAGACGAAGCGTTTAGGTACGGAAAATTCGTCTGCTCGACGTTGTTGAATTGTCAAAATGAAAGAAAGGGCAGCCATTCTAAGTGTCTTACGCAATCACCCCGCAGATTAGTTTTGATCGGTTTTAGTACAATCTCAAATTGTCAAAATGAAAGAAAGGGCAGCCATTCTAAGTGTCTTACGCAATCACCCCGCAGAATAGTTTTGATCGGTTTTAGTAGAATATCAATGGTAGTTATTACATTATCCTAAATATCCTAATCCTAACCTAACTAATATTAAAAATGTGAAAGTGAGTTTGTTTGTTCAATTATTTGTTTGTTTTTGGCACATGGGTAGATCATGACCCAGATTAGGACATAGGTTTACACACATATGTTTTATCCCGATATTCTTACGGGATCGAGACCTATGCGGGTGAAACCGCGGGGCGCAGCTAGCAATCCAATACAGAAACTTTGATTTACACTAGTTTTATAATAGAATGGAAATAGAAGTAGAATTGATAAAAATAAAGAAAACTGTATGTGGGCCTCCAGAATTACATACACGAACATTGACCAGTTTAAATATTATTAACATCATGTGTGGGTTGAACTATCCTTTGATGAAAACTTCCAGGAAACCCAATTAAAATCCACACGTAGCAAAGAGGTCCTACAAAGAGGTCGTTCCATTATATGGATACTTTTTTGTTAGTTTTTGTATCTCCTTTTTATCCTGTACCCACCAAAACTACTCTAAAATACCAAAGGTAAGGCTAGTGCAAACTGAAGCGATATCGCGGGCGCGACAGGCATATTGCTGCATGTCGCGCTAGTCTGCACGAGCCTTTAGTTTATATGATAAGTTTAGGTAAAAGATTATACTTAAAGGTTTTTTTTTCAATATTTACAGTAGAGTTTTGTATTTAGGTATTCAATTGCAGTAGTATACATTACTGCAGCGGCCTGCAAAAGAGGCGAGGCGGACTCACGTATGTGTGCGTCGGCTTCGCCTCAGTCCTCATTTTCACATTCGTCCATCAATGCCTGGTTGTGGACAAAGCTTGTATAGTACTTTTCTCAAATAATGCGCGGTAATTCAAACTAAGTAAATTATTTATAAACGCCAGAATCAATTGACGAACAACAATCATTTTTCAAGCGCCAATATGTTCATTTGTTTCTTTTTTACAATGAATAGCTCTATTTAATTTGCAAGCTGGTTCGAAATTTGAATAAAATATTTTTTATTCTTCTTCGAAAAAGTTTTTTTTTATACATTTTTGTCTGTTACCAACGCGCCTACAAAAATGAAAAATAAATTTACCAACATGCCAAAATCGATCGCGCGAAGTACCGTGTAGAGTGTAGACTTTCATATGCATTTAGTAAAAAGCTATTATACGCCTACGGCATTAAGTCCGCCTCTGTACATTTGTGTGCTTAAAGTATTAAATAAATAAATAAATATTATTTTTAAATTACAGACACCTCAGTTTTATTTATTTGTCTATTAATTACTATAAGTCCACGTGCTCTCATTATGGTTTTACCTTTTACATTATGGTGTGTAATGAACAAAATGATAAAACTTAAAGTTGATTTTTTCTTTCTAAGCCTTATAAAATCCCTCAGCATTTTTTTGCAGCCTCTCAGGTGGTTTCTCTTTTTGGTTACTTCTTGAATTCTTCTTCAGGTTATATTTATTTAAAGTTGATTGATTGTCCTTAAACATAGACTGTTGAATATCAACAACCTATTTTTTGGGATGAATAAATTGAATTATTGGAGAGCAAAGGTCAGAACGGAACAAAAAATTACAAAAGAAATAAGATTATATTTTTCACTAGCTGTTGTCCGCGACTTCGACTGCGATCGAGGGTGAAAAGTAGGCTATGTTTTTCTCCAAGTCATGGTCTATGCATTTCATCCCAACCCGTTCAGGCGTTTTAGCGTGAAAGCGTAACAAACGAACTCAGTGGTACAACACTGACTACCTGCAGTATTGTCTCTCCTCCCCCCTTTAATCTATCCAAAGGTTGTCTGTAAAAGATCGCTTTTAGCGATAAGACCGCTCATTGTGTCACCCCTTGTAAAATTTCAATATTTGTATCTGTAATTTTTATGGTGTACACAATAAAGAGTGTTCTATTCTATTCTATTCTATTCTCACTTTGATTATCTTGAAATTATCTGTAGATGTTTTTCAAATTAATTTACTTTTTAACCATGCAATTAGCCAAAACTGACTAACTTTAGCAAAGGAGAGACTTTAAATTGATTAACGAAGATAATTAATCTTGGTGGCATTTTGTAAAGTTAAACTAATTTTGTTTGTTTTGAAAGTTTGCCTGTGATGGTTGTGAAATATAAGTATCTACCTATATTTTTATTAAAGCTTCATTTTAAGGGTCGGGTAATCGCCGTTGACCTTGGTCATACTCGTACAAATACGCGTTGCGCTCACGCCGCGCTGCCGTTCGGTTTCATAAGGAATATTTATTTTTAGTAACGGTAAATATTTGAAAAAAACACATATAGAATTAAATATAGTATAATAGTCTATTTATACAAAAAAATAATGGAAATATCTTAAGTAGTTTGACAATAATATCGTTTTTATGCTTCGGGTAGACATTATTTCCTAAATTTATTTCATTAAGTATTTCACTACAATACTTAAATATCCACATATAGAATTGATGTGTATACGTTCTAGTTTAACATATATTTTTCGCATAATTTATTTGCAATATATGAAGGCGTAATTACAGATTTAAATGTCACTAAATACACATACATATATCTGCGCCTTAAGGGCTTATCACGGAATTACAATATTATATTTACAAGGCAGATGTGAGTGGAAACGCCCGGAGGGTACGCCCTAGAATGACATATTGCGTAGTGATCCTATTTTGGTGATGCTCTTCAGAAAGGTCTGGTGCGTCGTACTCGCAACGTGCGTGTATGACCAGATGTATGAACGGAAACAAAGCAGAAGGAGTAGGTATGTAAGGATCGTAACAGGTGGTGTTCTGTAGTTTCTGCCTACCCCCATGGGAAGAAAGCATGGGTTTATGTATTTATGCATATGTTAAATAATAATATTTCAAGTGTCACGCCCTTGTAGGCTTAAATAGAAATTATGACTTTACTTTTAAGTTATTATGAATATTAACAATAACTGCTTAGTGTTTTGATTGACACTAACACACGGACTTACTAAGAATGAACATACATTAACTTTGCATAAATAACACCATCCTTTGTTACAATGAATTACTGTTTACTTTTAGTTGTCATGCATAATCAGCCTACAATGTTCCCACTGCTGTGACACTTAAGCCTCCTCTCGGTGAGAGGGAGTGGGCCTTAGTCCACCACGCGGGCCCAGTGCGGGTCGGTAGATGTCACATGTCTTTGAATGTTTTGGTTCTAGGACATGTCGGTTTCCTCACGATGTTTTCCTTCACAGTTTTTAGTTGTCATTTTATTATTATATTATAAAGAAATGGCTAATAATTTTCCAGGTGACTACTTACTTAAAGGGCGAATAAATATTTGCTACTAAAAAAACAAAACGGGTAGCAAAAATAATAGGTTGGGAGCTACAGTGAAGTAGCATTTTAAGTACAAAATCATTTGGGTTAGGTTAGGTTAGAACAGTGACCATGAACGCGCGAAGGCGAGCGAGCGAAGCGAGCGTGCCGCGGCAATGTCCGCCGAGCGTCAGATCCCCTCGGTTGTTGGTGACTCTCAGTTACCAAAACAAAAACTCGATGCTAGTTTAAATTAAATCAAAGCTAACAATTGATTATTAAGCTGCTACTTTATACTAAAAATGCTACTTCACTGTAGCTGCCAACCTATTATTTTTGCTACCCATTTCAATTATTTTTAAAACCCTAAATCAGATTAGTTTATCGCCGCGTTAAATACTTGCCTAAAGAAATTACGTCTTTATGTATCTGTCCGACAATGACACCGACAGTCACAATAATCACTTTGGAAATAATTGAAAATCGGATATCGGGGATCTCAATATTCATCAATTTAAACTCCATGTTTCCATGTATAGGTAGGTTAACACATAAAATAACATCCCATCTCATTCATTCGTTCATTCATTCATTCATTCATTTCCTTTTTCCCCGAAGGGTTGTGCGGAGTTGCACCCACATTTCACCAGTTATAGCACGCCTCATAACGCTTCAGCATGTGAGAGTGCTCTACTCTCGATACGTCGCCTTGTCAAAATATTCCGACATAAATCGTTTCTATGCTCTCAATTATACGTGGAATTCATATTAGGAAGGGAAGTTTTGAAAACTAGAGATTTGTCACTATAAAATAAATTTTGTATACAGATATACAGGTTGTTTGTATACGGAGTAGCGAAAATTAAGGGCGTGGTACAGACCATCAAACTGAACAAATTTCTCGCTACTCCGTATACAGACACCCTGTATATATACCGTGATATATATAACAAAAACGTAATTGAAAAATTACGTGTAGTGCTTTCCGTTAAGAAGTGTGTCTGTTTGTCGCCACGGTTCACGTCGTCGAGTCACACATAGTGGATTAATCTAAATATTCTTCTATAAGTTTTCTTTCACCCTTCGGATGAGCCATATTGATTTTTTTAAGTCCCATATAACAGGGGGCGAGCCTATTGCCATCAACCGGGTACCATAACCATAACCGGAGGCCAAGTATTTTATATTCTACAAAATTAATTAATTTAACAGTTAATTATTTTACGCAAGCTTTTGTTAGCGGCTTCGCCCGCGTGGAGGTCGGAAATTATCCCACGGGAACGTACTACCGGGAAAAAAGTATCCTATATCTTAACTGTAGTCGTGGTCTAGCTGCGTTTTATCAATATACGTTTTGCCGTTAGGGCGTGACAGACAGACAGACAGAGTTATTTTAACTGTTATAAAATAAGTATGAATATATTATTGACTTTCAACTCTTGCGCCGTTTCAGTAAGTAGGTATTATCGCGGTTTCACCGTGCATAGATAGGTATATTATTGGTTGGAAATGGTCGGTGCATAATCAGATAGCGTGACCTACGAGTAAGGCTAACAAATTATGTAGGAACTGACGAAACTGTTTCCCAAACTCACAGGATGTTTCCATTAGCATTCACGCCAATTATTAGCTTCGTTGTTCGTCGTTAACTATTCGTTGCTTCAGAACTTCCTATAACATGTTTACTACCGTCAAACACGTAAGGTTAATATTTTTTATTATTATAGGTATCTAAACTTATTTATCAAGCGAGCGTAGCAGGTGGCTTTCTATATATAGTTTCTGCCAACCTCCTTTCGAAGAAGGCATGAGTTTATGTATGTATGAATGTAAACTTATTTAAAACACAACAACATAAACATATCACACATAACATTTATTTTTTCCACTCTTTTTACAGAGAAGCACGACCAAAACCAAGATCCCAAGTGTAGTGTGTTATGTTTATGTGATTTTCATAATTATGTCTGTATGGATAAAACAAGGATATGGATAAGGATATACCATACACATAAAAATGTGTATGGTCTTTGTTGCCAGAATTAAATGTTTTATTATTATAACTTACTTTTAAAAAGAGCAGGTAAACAATTCAACAGTTTGGTCTTTTTGTAGTACTACCTACCCGTTTACTTGAACTACAGTTGCATAATAGATACGCACGTGAACTACAGTAGAACAGATAAAAAAAAAATTAAGAGTATTGCACTGACGCGGAGTTATAACAACGCGTTTACATATTCAAATACATCAGAAGGCCAATTCCCTTAACTAAAAGCGTTCAAAATCTAGTTGCAATTTCATTTAAGCGATAATGTCAAGAACTTGTTAAAAAATGAATGAAAATTACAGTAATATTTGACAGATTGGGACTGAGATTCTCATTCTCCTCATCGCATTCAAGATAAAAGTTTCTGTAAGGTCGAATTATTACTTCACCGGAGTAATCTGACATGTGCTAGCTGTCACTTTGTGTAATAAATTGGTCATTTATTGTATTCTAGACTTTTACACTTATTATTGAATGAATGAATGAAATGCACTGACCCCAGCATGGTTAAACCAGACTCAATTGCTCGAATGAACCCAAGGATTCGCACTAGTCCCTGGAGCCTCATGTTTCATGGGACTACAGAGACCATTGCATATCAAAGAGTAGACCGGGGGCGCGGTAATGGTCAAGAAGACGTGCCCTTAGGATATGAAGGATTATTAGAGCCTACCGGATATGCATCCTTGAGGAAGCAATGGAATAGTGGAGAGATGGGTAATTTATCTATGGGAGGGGCATCTTTTAACAACGTCGCCGCCAGGTCGGCTCAGGTCTAGTTGCTTTCTCCATTCTTTTCTGTGTCACTGCTATGCTGTGTTGGACGTTGCTGTTTCCAATGTCTTCATCTCAGGTCCCGTTACTATCCGTTTCTGATTTCTTGTAAATCTCGCTATCAGCCTTTCTAATATTGTCTCGATCTTCATCCAAAAGTTGATTTATCTTCTCTTTTGGCGCGGTTTAACTACTTTTTCGACGCTTTTCTGTCGCTGCTGTGTTATACGTTGCTGTTTCCAAAGTCTTCATCTGAGGTCTCGTTACTATCCGTTTTTTTAGGGAGGCTATAGATTTTGTGGAGTGAAGTTTTTTGACGCGGTTTGAGGTAGGAGTTGACTGGCAGAAATCGGCACGTAAGACTTTTACACTTATTATTATACATTTATTTTACACTTATATAAATCGATTAAACTAAACGCGTTCACCTCACCAATACAATGAATATGACCATTTTATTACACAAAGTGACAGCTAGCACGTTACAGATTACTTCAGTGAATTGATAATTCGTAGTTTTCAGTTTACTGTTTATTTATTTTTATCTCTTCAATTCAATAATAAGTATCCAATGGTTTTCTTTATTAAGAAATATACTCAGTATTATTATAAAACCACTCAAAGTCGTTATTTTATACATTGACTACCACATTGCTTCATAGACACTTCTCAGTAAACCAGTGATTACTGCCTGATGTCATGTGAATTAACCTTCACCCAATGTAATTTTAATGTTTGGAAAAACACGGTGAATGGACTGGCGAACGTCATAGCATGAGTTATGAATGTTCATAAGCCAAAGTACTTGAGGTAGGCGAAGTTTTATTTGTCTGGTAACAGTTGAAGTGGTTTCACCACTGCCAAATTTTAGCAAGAACAACTTTTGCATGATGACTGTTTGACAAATTAAGTTGGTTTCTCCTGAACAATAATTCTACCACTTCACGCCTTTCCAAACTTATACAAACAATTTCGAAAGTTCACAAAATGACAAAATCATTTCAGTTATACATTCCAAAAATACCTACAACAAACTTTCTCTTTTTATTTTTGCTTTTCCCGTCAACAAATCGTCATCAGAGCATGACAATTGAATTATCCTATTAACAACTAATTGGACCATCCACCTTTTGTTCCCCCCTATAAGGGGAAAATTGACTTCGAAAGCCAAATGATTCAATGACCAAATCTGAATAATTCATTTTAATGTTACTCAAAGGAATCAAAATGTACTATCGGCCAATCTTCCGCATGCTCACCTCTAAGGCGATAATCGTATAGCACGGCTCACGACTCGATCGCCCGATGCAAGCGTTTTGGCCAATGGGATGCATGAAGCGTATTTTAGCCGTGTTTGTATTAATGTAATTATGTATAGTGTGTGTGACAGTCACACTAGGCGCGTGCTATGCTCACTTGTTTGTAAGACATTTTTTTAATGGGCACGGCCAGCGAGAGCGCTTTATGAATTGTTATTGTTGACAAGAAGTAATTTCGTACTAATATCTTCCGTTTGGTTTAGAAAATGTATTATTGGTATTGCTATACGCGTACCCTAAAAAAACTTTATTTAGCATTTTTGTTTACCACTTTGCCAAATTACAGCTTTCTAGTAAGAGTCTGTGAGCTAAGCCGGGGACAGACAGACAGACAGACGGTCATGGCGAAACTATAAGAGTTCCTTGTTGACTACGGAACCCTAAAACGAAGCAAGTTACGTAGTTTTGTTAGAAATTGTCATTTGCTATCTCTTTCTTTTATTGCTGTTTTGATTAAAATAGCAAAATTACTTACAGTAGTATTTGAACCATTACTTGGCGCAGTTTATACAATGTTATCAGATTTTTTTATTATTGCTGTCGCAACTTTTGCAACTGCAATAAAAATAAGTTCATTATCTAAGCACCATTGTTATTCAGTGGGAACGTCAGAACATCTGGTTAAACAATAGATCGGCTTTATAGAACGGCCATAAAATACGGTCGCAAAAAATTACGAAATATTTCTTTAACACACTTGCTTGTAAAGTGACTCAGAAATTCAGCTTATTATATAGAAGTATTTTTACTTTACATTTCTTTTTTCAATATACGCAGTTTTTGTCCAAAAACAATGAATATTTTTGAGAAAAAAAAATTCGTTACATCAAATAAATCAATCATCAAAATTATCATCATTTCATAAAATTATATATTTTTCACTACATATTTAGCGGTTTAGCGGTTTTTCCGGCGCCTTTATTTACACCTGCGGCGCGCGGGATAAACAAAACAAGCGCGGTATTTTCCAGAAATACTTGTTAACGTTTTCATTGTGTGGTTAATTATAATCAAAAATGTTGACTTCAATTAGGAAAGAAGAGCGAAGAGCAACGCGTAGATTTAACCCCCCGGAAATACTAATCTAGGCACGAAACGCTGCCTGCAAAATCTAGAGAGAAATACCTAGCGGCGTACGAAACTAATAACAATACCAGTCTCTTTTTTTCCTCTCAAGTTGAAAACCGTCGTATGAAACGCGCACACACTCGACTCCCTTATCGCGCTCGCTCGCCCTCGGCTCGCGCGAATAATACCGGCTCGTGCAGTGAGTAACCAACATACCACACATATTTATATTTTTTGTTACACGCCCTATACTCACACAAATTCATATTGTCTCTAATTGGACGAAACCAGGAAGGGGTGTGGTTTGTCACTAGCTGCGCTTGCCGCAGAAATATTTTCTAAAGTGAGCATGCTTAAGTTTTGCCAATAGTACAAAACATCTTGAAATTGAGTTTCAAATTGGATTAGTGAAACAAAGTTGTAATTGGGTGACTGGTTTACAATATTGGGAAAATAATTATTTTGACATTTTTGAGATTCCTTCATTACTTCATTAGTGTCAATTTATTTGCTTGAATTAATTCGAAAATATGATTCAAACTACATCGTGACATTTCCCGTGACACAAGGGCTGGCTTTTACCTTGGCCAGAGGCAAATCATTGCCATGCAACGTGGCAATGCCGATGCCGCCAGTCTTTTGGGTACATTACGTACCAGTCGACAGTGATGTGGAGGAGATTTTCGACGCTATATTTTAGTTTATTAATAGTTTTAGTTAGGTTACGATATTATATTTTTATTTTATTAATTATTTAAGTATAAGTTATTATATAAGTACATTTAATTTTAGTTTTTAATAAAAAATATTAAAAAAAAACAATATCTTCAAAATAAAACAGCCGTCTCCTACTTAAGATGCAATGAATAGATTTCAAAGCGAAGGACGCATAACCGCAACACTGAGTAATTTCCGTTGCAAGCAAAGTCCATTCATTTTCTTCATTTGACTAATGACTTGCGCGAGATGATTAAAACCCAACGTTCATGAATAACTATGGACAACAAACAACATATAGATATATGGATATAAACATCTTGTTATATGAATAAACGTAATTCCTATAGTTGACACTAAGGGCTTTTACATACTGGCGCGACTTGTCGCGCGACGCGACGCGACACAAAGACACCGCGTGTAGCGCTACAAGCGGTGCCTTTGTGTCGCGTCGCGTCGCGCGACAAGTCGCGCCTGTATGTAGAAGCCTTTAATTGAAAAGCGATCTCACAAGTATTCTATTTAGTATATAGTAGCGATCCATTTATCAGGTTCGAAGGTCCCTTCTTCTTCTTCTCTGGCTTCAAAACTACGAAGTTCTCAAAGAATCTAATAATATTCCTTGAACTCGAAATCGATCCTTGTGCCTTATACGTCAGCTGCTTGAACCGTCGAGACAGTCAACTCGTTATTTTATAATAAATTATGAATAATAATTATTATAATATATTTATTATATTTTATAATATGTTGTTCTTAATTATTTAAGTACAACATAGAATTAAAAACGTAGCTTAGTCATCCTAATTAACGCAAATCAAAACACAAAATAATTTACGTGCAGTATCTTTGTATGTCGTAACACTATCGCTGTAATAATTACATCGTGTAATTGCCGTAACAATGGGCCATGGAAATATCCATTCTTGAACAATAGGTGACACAACTATGAATAAAAAATATTCAAAAATAATCTCTTAGAAAATAACTTGACAAGCGTGTGTGATTCTGAATAAATTGCAGATTGCGATAAAGTAAATTATGATAAGTTGAATTTTGTAATGGGGAATAACCCATCTTGTGACATCGGTGTGGACATAGGTCATTGTTTTATGAAATATACTAGTTGCGCCCCGCGGTTTCACCCACATGAGTCTCGATTCTGTGGGAATATCGAGATTAAAAGTTTACAATAATAAAATATTATTGTATAGTTAGGATTTCTGAAAATAGTAAAAAAAATTAAATTAAGAATATATTCTTTTTTGGAACGTTTTCAATGGAATAAACTATGAAAACATTATAATGTTATTGTCACAAAGAATTAAAAAAAAAATTGGTTTCGTAACCTGTTGTCTGTAGGTAGGTACAGAGACAGACATTGTTCCCTATTGGGATTGGTTGCATTCATTTTCATGGCGTTTTTTTCCATAAAAAGCAGGTATCATAGTTTCTTATCCAAAAAATCCAAGTATGACAGGTACTAACAATGATGATGGATCGGCTGACACTCGTTTAGAAAATAATTGCCAATTCTGTACTATCTGTAAATAAATGTCAAATGAATCATAGGCATTGCACAGCGCTACCTCGGTTCAAACGTTATAAAACCCGTTGCAACGAAAGTTGGTTTGTATAGTAAATGACTGGACCATAACCAAACAATGCAGTAACATTAGTTTTCTTATATTGGTCGCACAGCTGGCACATTTTATGATTTTGTTGCGAGCCTAGAGCAGCGTGAATCTATTGGTACCTGGAAATGTGTACTATGAGTTTTGGTCTGTTACAATATTTTTAATTGGGATCTAAACGAAAACATTTTATATCAAAACATAAATAATTATAGAGGCGCTTCCTCATGGTGAGCATTCGCCTGTGATGTAATAATCCAAGATTCGATTTGGGGCGTTACTTTATTACCATTACCTCAGTTCTCCTCTCTCTTATGTAATTCTCGAATCTGAACTGGTACATTACAGATATCGTCAGTGTCATTGTCAAAGTCAAAACCAGGTATTTCCAATTTTGCGACGGTGACCAAATTACCTCGATAATAGTGATTTTTATCTGCTGTGTTAATTTTCAGAAATATTATGTTTTTTAATGTCAATGTAAATATATTTAGGGTAACAGTGATATCAAAATAATACTAATTGTGCCTAAAAATTAAAAAAAAATACAACCAAATAAAACAAAAAACAAACAAATAAAAAGTATATAAATAAAAACAAAAAAAAAATAATAAAATAAAAATTATATATAAACGTTAGTTTATGTATAGTTTTAGTTAGTTATTAACTGTTAAATAAATTTTATAATCGCATATAGACAAAATAGTTATGAGGTCCGTTCAAAGCGGATAGCATTGCACATCAAAAACAGCGAATAGTAATCACGGCTTGTATCGTTTCCTATTGTGTAAATTGAGCAAGCAGCCGTGAACAATTTTATGTTGACATAGGGAGTGGAGGAAAATAATTATAAATACATAATATTATATACACTTCGCTGGACATAGAAATAAGATTTAGTGAAACGGCAAACTGAACAGACATCTGTCAGTGCTGCTGGGAGTTTGTTGTGCCATTTCGTCTTCCCAGCTAAAGCACTAGAAACTAGGAAGTGGTAAAGGACGGTCATTTTGGGGACTGTCATAAGTAATTTTGACGTTCAAAAAGTGCTGATTGTCAGCATAGTTTTAATAAATGTCTTCTTGATAATAATAATGAATTTAACTTTAATTAATAGGGAGAAGACTCTCTACTAAATTTAAACTAAAAAAAAAAAACAGAAAATAACTAGGAACGTGTAAATTATTAGATACACGTGCCTAGATATTATGCATGTATACTAAGATAATATAAGGTTACTGCATAATAATCTGGTGATACCTATCTACATAACTGCCATGTAGTTTTAAAATATTGACCCACAAATTAACGTGTTAAAGGGTCTTAACCATTAAAAGATCTGCTTACAGAAATACACATTTAATTTCATTTATGTGTACTTTTAGACAGTCAACCCGACATTACTGATAGGTTTAATCTTTCACTGATTTCTGTTATAAATCACGCTGCTTTACAAAAAAGAAGTGTCTTTCTCCATGAAATCTGCTTAAATATTATTATCCTGTATGGGTTTTTGTATATGGTATATATATAATAAAGAAAATGGTTTCTCAATCGGCTACAGTCTTTTCGTATAAGAAGGCTTGAAGTGGCAAGAAATAAAACATATCGAACGATATAATGCAGACTTCTCTCGCAGTAAATATCTTGATTATACTTAACCCCAATTTGATGAACACTTTGTATGCTATATAATATTCCATCAAGTAAAGTTGGTAGCTACTTTAAACGTATGGATATAAAACTCGATATATGTACTTATTGCTGGGCGGCTTTGTTGGTGGTCTAGTGGTCGCAAGCGCTACAGCTGAGCATAAGGTCCTGGGTTCTATTCCCAGGTAAGGCGTGTGCCTTACCTGGGAATCGAACCCAGGACCTTCTAGATAAATTCACAGGAAATTCTAGATAGAAAACCTCAATAACAGTGTTGTTATTGAGGTTTTCCATCTAGAATTTGTCAGTAGTAGCCTGGAATCTGGACTTTGTGCCCGATGGTGGTAATCGGCTCGCCTTCTATTACAAGGGGGTTAAAAATAACTGGCGAAATGAGAGTGTACTATGCCTACACATGGCAGATGTGTAGGCATAGTACACCCTCATTTCGTGCCTCATGCCTACATATCTGCCTTTACCTTCGGGGAAACATGGCGTGATGTTATGTTATGTTATGTATTACTGGTTGTAATAAAATGAAATACCTACGTTTTTTCCTGTCTATAAGCTTATAAATATGTAAAATATTATATCATATAGAAGTATTATATTGTTTTCAATTATTGTGAATGTGAAGACTATGTAGGTCATTGTTTTTTTTTTCTCATTTAGTTTTAATCTTGGTCTGGCAGTTTGAGTCATTTTAACGGCCTATCCAAATGTCCTTTTTTGATATTGTTCGTCGAATCGTTGAGCTCTTTAATTTCTGAGTTGAGCTGCACGATGACTGACAAATGCGTGAACTGACTGGATAGGTCCACTCATTCTTTATGGTTCTTTCCTCAAAAGACCATTTCAGACACCATTGGAGATCTGTCTGTCCAAAAAGGTCTTCACATGATCTGACCAAGATTATGCATGGACTTTAAAAGAGACTGTGACCTCTGAGTTTGTTTCGGCCTTTCTTCTCAGAGTAGTCAGATAGGAAACGCCGAGCTCATCTAGTTTTTTTTTCTAAATATGATTGACGTGTAAAAGTGTTTATACAAACCTACTTACAGAAAATAAAATCATTTCATCATTTCATTTCATTTCATTTCAGTATTCAACAATAATTATAGTGTAACTAAATCGAACTCAACTGATCATAATTTCAAGAATATTTTGAGCCATACTGCAAAATTATTAATATGAGAAGATTCAATCTGTTTTGCAATAGCTCTAGATATTTCGTTGGTAACGCAGATTTAAATATTTCTTCCTGTTTATCATCTAATGTAAAGGCTCGTGCAGACTGGGGTGATATCGCAGGCGCAACATGCATATTGCTGCTTGTTGTGCCCGCGATATCGCGCTAGTCTCTTCTCCGGCAACCATATAAACTTATTTAATAAGTATTTAGTCATAATAGTAGGTATTAAGTTTTAAGAAGTTTCCAGATTTATAGCCAAATTCTGGGCCAACTCTATCTAGATTGACAACAACACGCTAAGAAGTCTTCTTCTGCTAGAGTTGGTAGGTTGAAGTTGGAAAAGAAGTATCTCTTTACAAGGCATCATCAAAGAGATGTTCAATATTAAACGAACATCGATATCAACAGATCAGTTGCTCCGGCATCGGCGCCTACCACACAACTAATCCCATTGCGGTGTCGATTTCTCAATCGCACGACTAGTTTCTATACAAAACACGTTCATTTATCGGGAACGGATCACGTTACCACAAACACATTTTCGTCGATACGAAGCGAAGTTGGAGATAATATCACAGCACTATCTATATATCTACCGAACACCTTACATGCGGGTAACAAGAGCGGTTTTTGTATAGCAATCGAGCGGGGTTTAGAATGGGGCACACATGTAAATTTTGTACCGAGTTGTCATATGGCAACTCGGGACCAGACATCAGGGTCACTACCTTTATTTAAAATAACAATAATAATGGTATCCAGCTGCATGCGATTAGACAGGAAGCTCGCATCGCTCGGTGGATAAAGGCTAGACAGATGATGACTGTTATATACAATGAGGAAGATTTTTTAATCTTCTTCTCTTGTGTCAGCATGAGTTCTGCGAGAATGCCTGTCTTAGACTCTTTGTCGGTAGACCAAGACAAGACAATAAAAGACAATGGTGCCGATTCCCTTGTTCACAAACTAAACTAAATTTAAGTTCAGTGCATCTTTTTCTTTCTATTTCATTAAGAAAAGGACAGAAGATAAATTTTAGTTTAGTCCTGTCAAATTAATCAGCGCCTGTCACTACTCCATACAAGTTCAGGCGTAATTAAAAACTTGCCTGATAAAATTACGCCAATTTACGTCAAGCGCTGATTAATTTTTTTTTTACTCAAGCAAGATTGTGCGTAAAAACTTACATTTGCAGTTGGAATGTATGTGGAAACATGTTTTTTGTCTACAATAAGTCTGTTCTTGGAATGAATTCATCCCAACTACGGAATCCATCATTGTGAGTGGTCCGACACGTACGTCGCCGGTTTTTCAGTATAAAAAGCGGTATATCAGTTAAATTGACAATGCTCCCAAAAGTTCCATGGTCTGACGACCTCAAAAGCGGTGTGTCACAGGCCACAGCGCACGGGAATATTTTGAACTCTATTCACAGTTCACTATTTTCGAGTAAAATATTTCATTGACAATTAATTAATTATGTATTAATTACATACATATTTATAATTATGTTTTACGCACCGTACGCTGCCACTAAGGTTGTGTAACTAGTACAATATTAATATATATTTAATAAGTTTTAAATGCTCATTTTTTTATTTTTGTATTTCTGGTGGTTCTTTCTAGTAACAAAGAGTAAATTGCTTTGCTTTATTTTATATTGTCTATTCACAATTTTAATTTAAAATACACGGAAAAAACGTAACGGCTAGAAATAAACAAGTTGTTGCTGTTTACAACCTAGTAACTTAGTTCGAAGGGAGCCTGCAAAGTTTGTTGCTAGAATTGAACAAGTGTCATACTTGCTCGTTTGATATTAGCAAAGCTGTATAGGAAGTTTTAAATAAGTCTTGGTTATTTGTAGCCGTATTTTAGCCAATCCAAATCGGTACTTTGCTAAAGCTTGTTTTTTCCGTGTAATAGGCAGATTTTGTTTCTTATAAATATTCGATCTATATAAACTCACGTCTTTTTCCTAGATGGTAGGTAGTAACTACAGAACGCCACCTGCTACGATGCTTATAAATGCCGGCATTTAACTTTAGCTCTCGGCGGAGTGGTGGGGGTTTATGTGCTCGTCGTATTGTCTTAAGAGTAAGGTCCAAAATCGCTTAAAGTAATTAAGGATCAGAGCTAAAGATAAATGCCGGCATTTATACATACTTAATTTGCTTCGTTTGCGCTTTCTATAATTATGTAGACAATAATTATTGAAAGCGCTTTTGTGTGGTTGAGTATTAATGTTTCGTTAATTATAAATGTAATAGAAAACCAACATACCCGTTAATTAGTCGATGGTGTTAACAAACAATTACGAATATGAGATAAAATCTTATAACAACAAATAAGGATAAAAGGAAAATCTACCAAAACACGGGTTTCTTTTAAGTAATTGTTATAAACTTTGTATGTGCATTCGTAATAATTACATAATGAACTATTGACTTTGACTTTGATTACGTATAAATGATTTATTTAATTCTTCGCTTGCGAACCGTCTCTAGGGATTTTTATTGTGTTCATCTCTGTTAAACTCCATTCATAGGAAGTAAATAAAAAATATAAACATAGTTTTATTAGTTGCTAATTAAATATGGTTTATATGCTACATATGTGTGTATTTATTGAATATGTAAGTACTACCGTACAGTATTGTCTCTTCTTATCCCTTTAATCCATCCAAAGGTTGATGATAAGACCGCCCGTTGAGTCACGTTACCCTATGTAAAATTTCAACATTTATATTTGTCTTTTTTGTGGTGTATATAATAAAAAGTATTCTATTCTATTCTATATTATATAAATTGCAACAAACCTATGAACACATCTTTTAGTTTGTACGGTCAACGAGCGCTAATGTTAAGCAATTCTCAAACAAATTCCTTTCCCACATAACGGGTGCATGTCACCTTTTTGAACTTGTCATTGGCGCCGATTCCCTTGTTCACAAACTGAACTAAATTTAAGTTCAGTGCATCTTTTTCTTTCTATTTCAATAAGAAAAGGACAGAAGATACATTTTAGTTTAGTCCTGTCAGATTAATCAGCGCCTGTCACTACTCTATACAAGTTTAGACGTGATTAAAAACTTGCCTACTAAAATTACGTCAATTTACGTCAACCGCTGATTAATTTGACAGGACTAAACTAAAATGTATCTTCTGTCCTTTTCTTATTGAAATAGAAAGAAAAAGATGCACTGAACTTAAATTTAGTTTAGTTTGTGAACAAGGGAATCGGCACCAATGTCATTCAAAAAGTTGGCATTCACTTTGTCAGAAAAATTATAATATGCAACTAATATACAACCTAGGCGCAGATGTGTATGTGTGTTAGTGACTTTTAAATTTGTTATTTCATTTTCGCCTTCATTATAATGCAAGTATGTTATGCAAAAAATGTATGTTAAACTAGAACGCATAACATAAATTTTATATGTAAACATATTATTATATGTATTGTAGTAAAATACTTTATGAAATAAATTCAGGAAGTAATGTCTACCCAAAGCATAAAAATGATATTAGTTTCAAACTACTTAAGATACAATTTGTATGAACAGACTATTTTATTATCTATAATAATAGATATAATATCTGTATTTTTTTCGAATGTCCATATTTTTGTTACTAAAAATAAATATTCCTTAGGAAACCGAACAGCCGCGTGGCGTGAGCGCGACGCATATTTGATGCACTCGTCATGTTTTATGCACTCGTTATCCATGAGTTTGTCACGAAAGTTAGAATACATACATAATATATGATATTTGTATGGCCAAGGTCAACGGCGATTACCCGATCCTTAACTTATCCCTTGACTATTTAAAAAGCTAGGACTCTTGATATTGCTCCATTGATGCATTAGGACTAATTCGAGAAAATCGAGAACATTTTTCTTACAGCTGTCTGTTTTTTTTTTTGGGAAATCGTCAAATAACTTCTCCCGCTCTGGGTGGAGCGGGAGGGTGTGTCAGACTCTTACTGACTAAAACCCACCAGTATTCCTTCCGTTGCCTGTGTTGCGGGGGCCTCGGTGACCCATTAGTACCTTCCCGCGACCCCGGCAGGTACAGCTGTCTCTTAGATGATTAAAAAAAGATACCTACAAAAACAAAATTTATATTTTCATTTATAATTACTTTTACAGTCTCTAGAATCTTTGTTTGAGTTTGATATTTTCTTTTCTAAAAGAACAAACAGTTAAATAACAAAAAGTTAAATACTTCTTGTTGCGCAAGCAGCTTATAAGAGTATAAGGTGCTTGCGCAACGTAGAGACGTTGCACAAGGCTTCTTATAACCTCAAATATAAGCCTTTGTCTATCACAAGTAAATCCCTACTACCTACAAGGATGTACCTTTAATACAGTCGTTAATAATCAGAATCACCTTATAACTGCCAATAAAATAACTTATGATGCAGTACACAACACTGAATATTATTATATCACGTGTTATATCTTTTGACTCAGTATGTGTGGGTATTTCCTATAAATGATGTATAAAAAGTTGTTTTTATGCTTCCTAATGGTTGTGTTGTTGAAGTAGTAGATTTAAAGACTCATACGATGTAAGAATCGTACGTCAATGTCGTGCGTTTCATGGACAAAGAAACTTACGACGTATTTTTTTTTTTTGGGTGGGAATTCATCAAATAACTTCTCCCGCTCTGGGCGGAGCGGGAGGATGTGTCAGATTCTTACTGACTAAAACCCACCCGTACCTCCTTCCGTTACCTGTGTTGCCTCGGTAACCCTTTTGGACTGCCACGCGACCCCGGCAGTCATCGGCCCTAGTGAACCCCTACACTTGTGCTGATGACATCTCTTTGAGGCGCGCGTGGAATACAACGCGCCGTCGACTCGGGCCTGGTCCTTACCGGACCCATTGCTCACCGTCCGCAAGCCCGCGCCTACGGTCGCCGGAAATCCGCCCGGGATTCCCGACGTCCAGGGCGTCTCCTGCGGCGGCTAGGGGCGAGAGGGCGCAAAATTTGCCTTTTCCTTAACCGTCCCGCCTCCTCCTTTGCGAGCATTACTGGTTTCTGAATTGAGAATTTTAAGTAGAGAACTTGTCTAACCCTTTACGCATCTCAATCTAAGCATTACAAGTTTATTAGTTCTCAACTTCAAATTCTCAATCCAGAAATCGTATGTTAATTTAGAATGAAATAATTGTTAACGTAATACCGTTGGTTAAGGTGGTTGGGTATCTAATATATTCGCTTACACTTCCTCATCGTGGTCAAACAAATACAAACGAGGTGCGCGGAGCACCATAGGTGCGCGAATATAACTAGTAGATACCTGTGGCGGCATCTACATCGCCACATGTGAACTACGCAACACAATGACGACACGCAAAATTATGCATCGCGCAAGCACAGTTTACCGCGCAACTAGTATATATACAACATCCCGACATCAACAGTCGGGCAGTTGCAGACACGATACCCGTCTGGTCGGAGGGTCCTCCCTTTTCTATGGAGGACGAGTGAACTTTACACCCTGCTCCTCATGCCTCTCGACTATATCTCCTAAACTGCACAACGGATTTTGAAGCGGTTTTCACCACCATTTAGAGCATTAATTTCGCAAGGTTTATGTATAATATTAAACTTCAACAGCACAGAAATCTCAATGTCTTGACATGTCGCCCCTTGCAAAGTAGGGGCAGGTGGCAAGTTATTCAAAAACATATTTTTACAATATGATGACTTTAGAGCAGTATAGTTTGGAAGGTAACGCGATTTTTAAGTTGCCGTCTGTCACAAAAAGATGAACGATGTAACTAACCGTAGCATTCTATCCGAAAAACTTAACTGAGCTGCGTGAGGTTCCCGACGCAAATAAGTTTTTGTAGGTAGGTACTTACGTAACTATGCATGCTAGGAAAATTAGAGTTTTTACTTAAATTATTGTTCTTTTGTTTTATGCTTTGTTGTGGGCATCTGATTTATTTTATTTTTAGGGTTCCATATGTCCGAATTGAAAACGCAACCCTTATAGGATCACTCGTGTATCTGTCTGTCTGTCACAGCCAGTTTGCTCCGAATCTAATGGATCGATTAAATTGAAGTTTGGTACACATCAATATGTGACCCAAATATGGACGAACCCAACTACGGAACCCTTCATTGTGCGTGGTCCGTCACGCATTTATGCGGTTTTTGAACATCCAAACCAAAGTTTAAGTTACTGGCTGTTAAGGCTCGTGCAGACTGGCGCGACTTGTCGCGCGACGCCACATCAGTCTCAGTCATCCTTAACTAATTATTTATTTTTCTTTTTCCGGTACACC
Organism: Atethmia centrago; assembly: GCA_905333075.3. Lineage (NCBI taxonomy): Eukaryota > Metazoa > Arthropoda > Insecta > Lepidoptera > Noctuidae > Atethmia > Atethmia centrago. The sequence continues at coordinate 18,107,113 of HG995382.1, forward strand.
ATATACAAGGTGTAAATTTAAAACCTGAAAATCTCTTAAGAGGGCATTGTACTCATAATTATGAACAACTTTTACTATTGGACCAAACCTGAAATCGGATAAAAAAATCTGCTGTAACATTTTGACGAGTTATACGAACATAAACGAACATAAAAAGTCAAAGTCAAAGTCAAATTATTTATTTCAAATAGGCACATATAAGGCACTTTTGAACATCAAAATTTACAAAAAATTAAAGTTGATTCTAGTCACCCCTTCCAAAAGTTAGTTTCGTATGGAGAAAAATGGGCAAGAAACTCCATCGTTACTCTTTTAAAAATGTTGTATAATATGTTGTATCGTTGTACATTAATTATATAATTATATGTGAAGACAATGCATCTAGAATAAAATTACTATATCGCAGTAGGTAAAAATAATTAAAAATGAAGCAATGACAGATAAATTAATTATGTGATAAATACGAGTACATGGTGTTCGCATATTTACAAACTTTGTAAAAGTACTTATACGTATTCCTAAATATAGGGAACACCTGATTTTTTTTCGTGCATCAGATATTTAAGCCATGTTCTAAATGTTGGTGGAGCTCATATTTTTGTGATAAAACCAATAAATAACGAAGTGGATCCTTTAATACACAATTTATGGCCTAATCTCTATAACATTTTAAATTTAAGACTCTCTTGAGTCTAATTCTGTTTAAATATCTACCATTAACGTGTCTACTGGAGCTAATTATAATTCATGACGTGAAAAGGATTTGTTTTATTACTGTTCACAGTTACCTACGTTAATATGTTTTGTTACCATTATCATTGATCTTGATACTAAATTAAGCCAATCGTATTAGTCTTAATTAGTTCTAGTTAGTCTGAGAAAAGATCGTATTTCGGATCCTTAGGATTCTCGACATTAATAGCTACATCTCCAAGTAAACACTTTGCTTCGGATTCATATTATTAAGAAACTAGTTTATCTCCGCGGCTTTACCCGCGTGGCTTTTTCTAAATCAAAATCGGTCCAGCAGTTGCGGAGATACGCCGAAACAAACATAAAGACAAAAATTAAAAAAAAAATGTTATGCTTAAATACCGTATATTCTTTCTTTTAAAAAGCCTTGTGAAGCCGTGATATTTTTCCTTTTAATTTCATTAACATTAAGCTCGAAGGGGGGGTCCTTACCCCCCCCCCCCCCCTTCGAGCTCGTGGCTCGTCTCTAACAAAAATTAGCACTTTAATGCTTAATATTATGCAAGCGGATCCTTGAATCGAAAAGTGGTGTTCACAGACCAGCAATATTTTTGAACACCATGGGGTAGACGAGAAAAAGAAATATCATTCACATTACGTACAAGGGAGGTACAAATTTTTTTTTTATTTCACGATTTCATTTTAGCAGGCTTTGTCGGCGTGATAAATATGTATACCAATGCCAAATTATAGCTTTCTAGTACTAAGCGTCTCTGAGCTACAGTGGGGTCAGACAGATAAACAGACAGACAGACAAACAGACGGACATGGTGAAACTATAAGGGTTCCTTGTTTACTACGGAACCCTAAAAAGCTGTTATTTTGACATAACAAACAGACACTTCAATTTAATTTATTTGTATAGCTTAGCCCGCGGCTACACTCGCGTCGCTGTAATAATTATGTATACAGCTTTTACTGCTTTTCCGTGTTACACATGTACACACCTAGACTTAAAATAAGCATCCTTTGATATTCCTAATATTGGTACGAATAATTTACCAATAAATTACTTGATAAATGTTTGGATATTAAGAATGTATCCCCTAAGTTATAATAATTTCCACTGAAATTAACCACTTATCCCAACCACGCAGTATTACCTCAAATCTACTACTAAAAACGGCAAAAGGAATAATTTAGTTAAAATTAAGCAAATTAAAATAAATAAGCTCGTAAACTTGATCAATTACTACGCCATAAAATAGTTGTAAAGTTACTAACGTTGTGTTTAACTTAATTTGTGTTAATTTAATTATTTATCTCTTTACAGGCTCCGCAGTTTATTACTTTTACTGATGGCAAATTAGGGGTCAACTTCGGTGGATACCACGCTGGCGTCGGCCTTGGAGGCTTAGGTGGGTCTTATATTTTTCATATTTTCTAGTCTATAATTTTTATGATCCATTATATTATTATTAATGCCTAAGTCGAGTCTTTTATATCTTCGACAGTTTTCAAATTATTTCCATTATCAAGTTAGGACACTTAATAGATTTTGAAGCTTCGCCAATGAACAGACTATTGCAAAGATATTTAACCACATGAAAACCAAGATCAAAACTTTTTACAAAATAATGCAACTATCTTCCAAAAAAAAAAAACTACAAAGTTAACAATAAGTTTAATTTCGAAAGTCGGTGTTGTGTATTATATCGATTTTGTGTATTAAATTTTTTTATTATATTATTATTAATTTTGTAGTTCTGGTACCTACCCCACACAAATTCGAATACCACTACCTGCTATATATAAATGACAGTGACAAGAAGTTATTATAGCATCACCCACGTACATACTAAGTGGGAAGAATACGTATTATTAAAACTAACTCAATAACTACCTAAGCAAAGTTAATCAAATTTATATGCGACCACTGCGCAGTCTGCGCAAAGTTCTCATCATTTTTTTTTCTGAAGGGAACCACAAACCAAAACGTCATCTGTGTATATATTTTGTGTTTCTGTTGATTTTTTTTCAAAAAGCGCTGTATTAATTTCAATAAAAAAAAATATTCGACAACCTCTGAAGTATGACCTAACAAACAAAAAAGAATCATCAAAATCAATCCATAATTGGCAGAATAATCACGTAACAAACATACGAAAAAAACATACAGTTGAATTGAGAACTTCCTCCTTTTTTGAAGTCGACTAAAAATAGCATACACCGTTGGCCAATGTCAATTTGGCATCAACCCATAACTTTTATAATTGCTTGATCATTGTAAACTGCAAATATATTATATTTTTCAAATTTACTAATGCTGTATCGGTAAAACAGATTCTATCGTACAATGAGCAGACAAAAACAGAACATATTTTGGATGTGACTGCACCTAAGCTACTAAGCAACAAGTTAAATTGTATGTAATGGGTATTTTAATTACGAATCATTTAGGTACCTACCTACATATTACATTTTTTTTACTTAATGAATCTATCTTTTTGGTTTTCTTAACGGTACTCTACAGTAGTCATCCTACTAAAAAACAAGTAGTTTTAACAACTTTTGCATTTTATAAATAAAAACCATCCTATCAGAAAGAAAATAAAAATTGTATCAGGAAAAATGACGCACTCAGTATTAAAATAATTGAATAAAAATTGTACCAGGAAAAATAACGCACCCAGTATTAAAATAATTAAATAAAAATTGTATCTGGAAAAAGAATGCACTCAGTATTAAAATAATTATTACTCACAATTTTACATTTATTAAGCACTTGGCGTTCATCAAATCTTATCGGGAAAGATAAGATGCTTATACAAAATACTGAGATTCTGAGGATCAAAATAAACTGAAGAGTTTGCTACATTAATAATATTCTATTTTTGTGTTCACAGAGAAATAAATTGCTCCCTCATTTATATCTTAAGAATATTTAATGAGGCTCTTCTATATTTTGACCTTTGGACTTTCTTAATCATAATTTTCGTCAATAATTTTATAACGATATTTACTTCCACAAACATTTGAGATATTTATTTAAGATTGCACAGGCTTGTTTATGTGTTCTGTACAAACAAAATAAACAAGGTAAACAAAATTATATTACGAGTATAATAGATTCTGAAAATTCGACTCGTTGCATATGTAGATTTATTCAACAATAATCTAGATTTAGGTTATTTTACTGAACGTTATTTTCGTGTGGCAATATATTTTATTCAAAAATAAAGGAGCAATATTTCATTATTTAATCATTTTTAACTTAACTGTTGCCTAAACTTTTAGCAACTGCCCGTTATGTGATTGAAATTCCGTAGTTTTTTTGTTAAATTGCACTACATTGTGGCTACTTAGGTTCCAGCAATGGCTGGCCTGTGACCACAAAGGATTACAATATTATTACCTTACGGCTTGTACGCACGGACGAACAAGAACATGGTGAACACGAACAGCGAACACTCTGTTCACATGTGCGTACCACTACTGAACATCAAACACTATGTTCATCGAAAATTTTCGTGGCGATGCAATTTAGTTTTTCTGTGTGGACGGTGTTCGGAGAAATTTGATGCAACATTGTTCGTACCGAACCCGTGGGGTGAGCGCGCGACGGAGTAGAGGCATCATTTTTCAGCCACCTATCCAACAGTGTACCAATTCAAACGGCGAATCCATGGCTACTAAAGAGACCGGGTCGCCTGAGCTCGAACACAAGTCAAACTGTGTTCGTATTCGCTTTGTGAATTTACGTCCACACGTATGAACCAAATTGTCCGAATTCTATGTTCGTGTTCACCATATTTTGTTTTTTCGTGCGTACACGCCTTTATAAATCTTTCTGCCAAGAATGTCCTTTATAGAAGTGTCCTCAAAAGAAGAATTTGGTGGTTACGATGATAAATAATATAATTAATATTGTAATTGTTTTTGTTATAGCTGGTGGAAATGCACGTACTGCAGGCGGACTTTTTGCTGAAGCTGGTACGCCATTTGGACCAGCAGCAAAAGCTGGGCTTGGTGGAGTAGTCGATGGCAACAGTGGCACTGCTGGTAAGGAAAACCTTAAAGCCCGTTCACACGGTGCAAGTATTTTGTCTGTGACATACAATAAGATTGAAGCAATAAATAACTTGCCTTGTCTAGAAAAGGCAAGTTATTTCAACAATCAAAGTTGCAACAAGTTGGTCGTTGCAAATTTGATTGTTGAAGTAATAGTTTCTAGACACCGTTTGGACGTTGCAACTTTGATTGTTGACACAACTTATGGTATGCCTTAGGCAATTTAACCGCACCGTGTAAATCAGTATTTTTTGGTTAATGATGAAGAGACGCAAAACTGTTTCCCATATGGTCAGCCTTTGTTGGAATTAAGTAATTAAGAATTACAATCTTATCGTGTCTTATGAAATAATTATAAACATATTTTTCACTTCTCATGCCCTAAAAGTTCGTCTTTATGTTATGCGTAGGCGACTTAAAGTAGCTTTTTATGCTCTAGTGCGTAAAGTTTTTTTTTTCTAAGTCTAAGATAATCACGCCCAATTGCCACACGCACAATAAAACGTCGCAGATTAAAGTCGTTATTTTATTTCATTTGCGTTAATTTGTAACACTTCCGTGTTTTCTATCGTTAATTTAATAAAACTAGATAAAACAGTTGTCATTTATTATTTTAAAACGCAAAGAAACTTTTTTATGACTTGGCAGTAAGAAGTACGTAATTCAAATGACACATAATGAAGAATAAAAAAAAACTTATAAAATGTTTCGTGGCGGGAATTAGCTATTCTCTTCTTCAATTTTGCAACATTTTGGAACAGTGAAAAGTTATTAAACTAAAACAATGGAATACTGTTATATAACTTATGCCTGTTTCATTTTCTAGCAATCGAAGGGAAAAGTAGAGTGTATATAACTCGGGCATAAACGAGCCGTTTGATCCTTCGAATTAACTATCCAACCTCGCCTGCGGCTCGGGTGGATATAAATGTCTCGGTGTAAAATGGCATCTTTATGCACTATTTGTACAATCTACTACTGCTTGAAACTTTCCAATTATATGTCATGCTAACCTTGCCTAAAGGAAGTCATTAAAGCCCTAGGTTCTAGCCGGGCAATAATATTGTACTGAATTTCATTATGACCCGCTAATGCATAATGTGATTTGAATTTGGAACCGCAACTAAAAAAATAATAGTAAAACGTTTACCAAAAAAAAAACATTTTTCTGTTTTAGTACACCTTGACCAAAGAATTCTCACTTCATAGGATTTAGTTGCCGCCGACGAACATTATAAAAGAAATACGGCACAATAGAGATATTATTGTGGAATAACAAGTAACAAATAATGTAAATCAATTAAAAATGTTAAACAAAAATAATTATAACAATAAAAACTATTATTTTGTTCTGATCAACTCCAAAATTAATTAAAATTAAAAGTGAGCATAGTTGACTCGTCCAATCGCTGTTTCTATATTATCTTTGGCTGTAATGGCGGCATGTCATCGCAACAGCAACAGCTGATCGGTTGCTGTGGCGCGTACCTCCAAGTCACGTTAAAACATTCGTCAGAATGTTGGATTTGGTCGTCATATTTACGATATCATTTATTGCGTTTCTGATGAAATTGCATGAATTTAGATAAACTAGTGTTTAAAACTGCACGTAACGAGGTCTCCCCCGCTTATTTAACAGTTTCGTAAACTACTTATTTTAAAATCAATATGGTTTTCATTTCCTCTTACTAGTTGCGAAAAGTAGAGCATTCTCCTCGGAGGTGAAAGTGTCTTCGTCTTGGGTGAGCGTGAATCCCTCGCTACTCTTAAGATTCTAGTTTTAACTCCCTCGTTTCGCTCAGGAGTTAACTCCGAGCTCAATTCAATATAGCACCCGTGACTTAAGACACTGCTTCAACTTAGTGAATAATGTACTATTTTTTTATATGACTTACTCGTAGCTCACAGTTAGACTATAAATAATCATCATTAATTGAGTTCGGCTATAAAAAAGGCGTTTTTTATGAAACATTTAATGGAATGTTACGTAGGTATCTCTAGGTATTTATTCACTGATATGCGAAATACCTTTCCACTTCATTGCAATCATAATAATTTTCATATACCCACTTATAAACTTATGATTATAATATCTTGCAATCTCGTAAGAGACCAAGTAAATCACTATAACGACTACTATATGCGAAGAATAAATGAAGCCTTGAAGTTATATGTAAATCCTAATCCTTTTTGTTTGAATGTGAATATTAGTATAAGTGAAGATTAATAAGAAGTCTACGGAGTTGAATAGAATAGTTTATAAGATGGTATTTTATCTCGCTAGACTTAACACAGTGATCGGAGTAACGCGTCAATCAGAGGAGCATCAACACCACGTCGACATTTGAAGTCAGATTGCAATTAACTTGTGACGCTTGAAAAATGAGGGAAAAAACTCATTGTCTTGATTGCGTATGTCACGTTTGTTCAGCTAATATCAGAGCCAAAATTAATATTCATTTGTAATTAATATTTCATTAATACATGAAATATTCATTTATTAGCGAAAATATAATATCATGATGGGCTAAACGAAAATGAACATATTGTTACGTTGAGCAAATATTTTTTTCTTATACAGGTGGACTATACGCTGGTGCCACAGCTGGAGGCAACGTAAACGCTGCCGCCGGTCTTGGTGGAGTAGTGGGTGGAGGCAAAGCAGTGGGCGGAGGCTACTCCTCAGCTCAAGCAGGAGGCAAATCCGCTACCTCAGTCCTGGTAGGTGACAAAGCTGAAAAATCTAGGAGAAAAGAAGAAAGGCGAAGACTAAAAGAGATGAGAAAACTTCTCAACGAGCAGAAAATACATTGATTGGTGGCGGATTCCATAATTTTATGAACAACTTACCCTCTTTCATAAACGTTCTATAAGAGATATTTCTTAGTTTTGTAATTGTTCGGTATTATTTTTATTTCAGTATTTACCTATGGCTATTGAAACATTAATAAACACAACGGGTAAGTTTGGTGTACAATCTTATCGAGCGTTTATGGATCAAGTTAATGTGAATGATTAAACGTAAAATAATACTTTTATACTCGTAAAATAATACTCATTTAATTCAGAAATAAATATCTAACAAACAATGTTTTATCATTAAAATATCAATGGGAGCTCCTTCTTATTGAACATGGCTGTTGTCTCGTCTTTCTACTATTCGGTCAGCAAAAATCTACTACAAAACGTGACTTAAGTGAGATTCACGGATGGTTACTTCCTGGAATAAGGTAAAAGTACCAAGTTTTCTCTGTGCATGCACTCACAATGCACGCCTATTTGTCATTTTGAGTCTCATTTTCGGGACCCATTTTTTCACTTTTTTAGGCCGCAAAATATTGCATGGTGCTTTGAAGGATGCTGTGTACCCAAATTTACCATGAACAAAACTTATATATATATTATGAAAAGTTCATCATTTTAAATGTTTCAAAGTCATGCATGACATGAACTTTAAACTAAATATTCGCTAAAATAAATCATTAAACCCAATCTTATCATTGCAGGGAGGTGAATCAGATGTATCTGGATCATCAGGATTTTCAATCTCCGCTCACAAATCTATTGGAGTGCCAGCCACAGTAGTAAAAGAAACTGAAGTTTCTGTAATTCCTGTGGAAGAAGTCAAATCGGTACACAAGAATGTATATGGGGAAGCAAAATTCGAGGCTGCAAATGAAATAACCCCAAGTGCAAATATTGAAGCAAACGCACACGTTGATGTAAACGCCCAGCCTGAATTTGTAAAAGAAGTGAGTAAATGGAAAGGACCACACTTTCACACACGTAAAATTCCTCAATTTAATTTCCAAGATATAATGAGTTCATTGCTTAGGAGTCCACAGGGAAGTTACAGTCCACCGATGTGGTTGCCTCCACCACAATATAATTATGTTCAGCAGGTTCGTTGAAATCATCCAAGATGAATTTGTTCGTGCACCCAGAGGCTTGAAGGCAGTTGCGCAAAATCTTTGCACTTTGTTCGTAATAACATATTTTAGCACTTCTACTATAAGTGCGTAACTATCTACCCGCGACATTGGCTAACCTATATGTATTATTTGTCTAGGTGCCGATCATGATTACAAATGCTACCAATTCAAATATTATAAAAATAACATGATAATAGACAATATAATACAACAATAAATAACCCTGAACAGTTACTTCATTCACTACATAATAATTATTTAAGTGTTTTCTTATTTTTCTTTTCACAAAACATAACACTCATTATAAACTTTTAGTTCTATATACATTACACTAACTTGACAAAGACTTTGAGATATAAAACCTACCAATGATCTCAGCTTTGTTTTAATCATTCTTATTGTGTCTAATGTTTTACTCTTTTATTTGTATGTCAAGTTTTTGTTTACGAGTTCAAGCTTATAAATATTTAACAGTCGCAAATGACGCAATTTTAACCTTCTACTTCAATATTTTCACAAAAAAGTCTTCCACTGGCGTCATCAAGTAACAACTTATCTCTTTCTACAAAGGTACACGTTGAACCTACACCAGTAGAAACAGTGTACGTTCGCAAACACAAGCCTCACAGACATCACGTGCACAAGACTGTCTACCTTGGTGGCTATGCAGGGCTTGGAGGTGCTCCAGAAACAAAAACAGTCTACAAAACTGTTCAGCCCATAGAGAAAAGAGTAGATGTTGATGTTGAAGCACATGGTGGAGCAGGAGCAACGATTAATGGAGAACACTATGGACCAGGCCAAGTTCTTACGTTCAGTAGCAATGCAAACGCAAAACCGAGTACTTTCTTCCAGGATATTTTTAATGTGAGTGTGTATTTATATTTTATAATTTTCTTTCTGCATCTCTCCCGATTTATTTGCAGTAGCTACAGCAAATCTCCTTCATACATACGAGAATGTACACACGGCTACATATCAAGTTATACATTTCCTATATAAGCTGACCTCTCATTGTACGGAAATCCTGTACAATGAAGGATCAGCTTATACTGGAAATGTATAGCTTGTTATGTAGCCATATGTACATACATGTCTATCAGCCGGCATCCCAATAATCACTCCCTTTCTAGCCGTAATGTCTTTTACACAGCCCATTCATCAATGGTTATTAGTTTTTTGTAAATTTAAAACTAAATTATGGTATGATACTTTTTACTGTTAGTGTAACCGATTTAAAATGTTGTCTTTTGCAGATCCCTATTTCGACTTTGAAGGCAGTGAGCGGTTTTCTGACAAATACCGCTGAAAATACCGGTGTTACAATACAAAAGTCAGCTACATTAAAAGCAGGTGGTTACTCTGGTTTCTCTGGCAATGCTGGATTTTCCGGTCATTCTGGCTACTCTAGTTATTATTAAAATTAAACTTTAAATTATTTTGTGTTAAGCGTTTTAAAGAATTTTTACTAGTGAGGGTATCAAGAAAATGATTTGTAATAAAGACATTTCTATAAAAAGTAACAAAAAATACAAATAAGTTTTATTTAAAATATAGTTAATTGAATTTTCTGTTTAACATTATGATGTTAAACAGAAAATTATTATGAAAATTATTTTTCAGAAAATTATATTATTTTGTCTTTTAAATTTATGAAAATAAAAACTATTATGATAGCAATGAAAAAGTCTTCAACTAAAATGTGTATCTATCTGGGGTAAATAACATTAACTGTGATTTTATCAAGTTTTATTTAGAATAGTCGGTACCTTCTGTAAATCATGGAAATATTTTACGGCGCTGTTACAAACTGTGATAAGCTATGTAAGTGACCTGCTGGGAACGACTCACTATAATCTTGCCCTCCCTTTTGGCCTTTCATGATATTTTTATCTGCTAGCTTTTATTAGGTTTTTATTTTTTACGAGCAACCCCTTTTAGAACAAAACGCCTTCGTTGGACTTATTAAAAGAATAAATAAATACAATGAAAATAACAGCTGTATCTACCGGTAAAATTGCTGGCTTTGTTTATTTTAATTTAAGTGTAATAAAAATGAGAATTTATTTTGACAGTCATGGCGTTGCCCTTGCTAGCTAATTTTACTCTTAGCTCTAATTTCTCTGTTACTTTCAAATAATTTAACTTTTTTAATTTTAAACCTAGGAGTACCTTCATTCTGAAATATTTAGTAGTTTACATTAAATTACGTTACAAACCCTTTTTTATCTACAAACACATGAAACCGATATTTTGTTTGGTTAAGTAAATTATTGCCATTGAGGCGATTAAAAAGATATATGGCGACATTTATTAGAAATAAAACGATCTGTTTTATTAGATATACATCTAGTATCTATAAATTTTCTGAAAAATCCACTTTGGGACTTTATTTTTGTATAGCATCAGTACCAACTTAATTTCAGGAGTTCATTATTTTTTTACGCTTTCATTACCGCATGGTTGTCCTAGATAGCTAACTATTAGATCCGTGTTGTGTATAATGATTTCTAAAATTTAATAAAATTCTGTCTTTCCTTCAGACTCAGATATAACATCGAAGCATGTTTCTCCATCATCATCATCATCATCTTCATCAGCATCCGAGGCTCATATCTCGGTTCAGACACCGAATGCCTCCAAATTTATAGATGACATATTCTCTGTAAGTGCACGGTCATTAGTCTAATTCATTACTGTTTTGTGTGATTTGCATGATTTTTGCATGTATATAATTATGATTGTATAGAACCAAAATGTAAGTAGCTTTTCCCACAGTTTGTTATGCACGTTTATTTTTAACGTCTATTTTATAGCCTTGATATTCAAAAATAATTTGCGCCAGTTTTTAAAAGATTTATTGATCAGAGTAGAATGATTACAATCCACTCTCTCTGATCAATAAATCTTTTATTAAATATATTAATAAGCTGTTGTGAATGGTAAGCTTAATAAATAACAACAAACAATAATGTGTTGATATGGAATTTGTAAATTGATTTTATTTAATTCATTTTTTTTTTACACTGGGAGCAGAACAAACAATCTATTTATACATTCTGAAATACATATGCACCAGTGACGCTTATTCGGTTTGGCAAAATAGTTAAATAGAAAAATTTGCACTACACAATACCTGCTTAGTATGTTTTCCTCACCAGCGATGCATGAAGTGCTTGACTCGTCGATAAAATTCATACTTTTTGTCTCGTGTGGGACTAACACGAACGCTCGGTGCACCTAAACGTAATTTAAATTCGAACGATTTTAAAATTGAAAATACTCGTTTCACACATAATATTTACTAAGTTTTAAGACGTTATTTATATCTATGAATAACGTCATAAAACTTGGTATACAAACCTACCTATCAATCTACTTGTGCTTACCGCAAAAATTTAAAGCAAAATGCAACAGGATAGTTGTATTTTCGATTAAAAAATCGTTCGAATTTACGTCACTTCGCACAGTCGTGCTAGGGCCTCTGGTCATCGTATTATGCACGTAATTACCCGACTGCCCCAGAAGGAGGGTAATGTTTTTCGAGAGTATGTATGTTTTTATTGAATAGTTTGATCAACTGTGACATAGGTACGTTGTAAGTTCAAATAATTCTAAAATCAAACTGCATGTTTTGATGTTTTATCTTTACACAGTCGTATGGTGGTTGACCCATTTTTGCCCAATGCTGGCTAAAGCATTGGGCAAAAATGGGTTGTAAATAGAGACAAAGTTGGCGGAAGGTTTGACGATACGAATATATCAATAATTTCATTTTGTTGGCTAAAATGGTATGGTGATATAACAAATTTGTGAAAACTGTACTAACGATATTTATTTAAGTAGATATACTAATAAGCGGATCGGTTTAATACTTGTGTACATTCATGGTGTGTTATTTTTATCAAGGATTTGAAAAGGGTGTTTGGTTTGGTAAGTAATTACCGCTTTGGTATTATGCACAATTGTTTAATATTTTTGATAACATTTTGCCGTTTGAATCTCTTATCTCATATATCTTTACATTTTACAGATACCAATTAACACTTTGTCGGCTGTAAACAAATTTTTAGAAAACAACGTTGCGGGAAGGAAAAGAGTTCAGGTGCGTACGAGTTAAATACTTTTATTTTATTTTATTGAAATAGAAAAACGTTGCAAGCTGCCTATTGAATGGATTTCAATGCCTTAGGCGATATCAATCTGATTCGTTTTTTTTTAATTTATTTTTTAAACAACAACAATTTTCCAATTTAGTGAGCTTTAGTGAGCAAATGGAAACAGGTCACTTAATTGGAAAATTGAGTGTTATATTTCTATTTACCTTTGATTTTTTAAATAACTTTGGACATGTCTATACATCTAATAAAATTAAAAGTAACGAAGAATTTTGTCCGTTTGTCTGTTTGTCTTGATGTATATTCCAGATTGGCGTAAAAACGGGTGATCGGATTTAAATGAAATTTGGCACACAGATAGTTTATAACCTAGTGAACACTTAGGGTACTTTTAATCCCGGTAGTACGTGTCCGTGAGATATTTTCCCAAATCCACGTGGGCGAAGCTGATATCGAAAGCTCCTTAATAATAAGTGCATAGAAAAATTGATATGGGTAATTTCTTAAATTGGGCAGAAACGAGCGTTTTAGTGATGCTGGGATGAAGGCCATGTCCAGCAATGAATGTCTTTGCGTTAAGATAATGATGATAATATTATGACTACCTTTCCGATCAGGATTAACAACAATTCTTAGCATACCTACATCTCCGTATCCCAGAAAGTATTTTAACAGTAATTCATAATCGAAATAATCATTTAAACCCCCGCAGGTGACATCAGAAGTAGCCGAAGAGCCAACCAGGATCAGGCTAGGGCCTCACGCAAGGAGGAGGTTAAACAAGCAAGTGGTCATAGTTCAGGAGGCGGCAGAGCAAAAGCCTGAAGAATCTAATTAAAACAATTACTTAATAAAGCGTTTGTACCTGAAGTTTACAATTCAAATATTTGACTTCTTAGAGGGAAGATTAAATACATTGTACAAAATTGTGTTGCAATTATTACTTGTGTAAATATTTTAGTATTATATTATTAAACAATAGTATTAAAATGGGTTGTTTTTAATTCTACTTGTTGATCAGACAAAAATCCTGTACCAGCTGTCAGCACAGATGGCCTCTGGCAACACACAGGCAACGGAAGGAACACGGGTGGGTTTTAGTCAGTAAGAGTCTGACACGCCCTGCTGTTTCGCCCAGAGCGGGATAAGTTATTTGATACTTTCCCACCCAAAAATAAATTTAAGACTGTACCAGCTGCGGTCAGCGTGCTGAAAACAAATACTTATATTCTGCTAGATACCTAAGTCATCTGAATGACTGTACTACTGACTTAATACCTGGGCCGGGCAAAGTTTAACCTATTACACTGTTTGTCCACCGCCACCGTCAACGGGACGTGAACGAAAAACGAGAGTATTCGAACCGAACGTGACGACTTGGCGGCGGTGGTGTGCAGTAGATACGCGGCCATAGTAAATGTATGTATCGCTCTTCGGCGCCGTCATCTCGTTCTCGTTTACGTCCCGTTGACGGTGCCATTGGACAAACGGCCTTAGGTGTTACCCAAGAACAGGGTAGCCAATTGAAAAAAAAAAACAGTATTTTTCGTATTAGGAAATACCTACTTTTAAATTTAGAACAACAACAATAGATTGTACAAATAGTGCATAAAAGAAGCCATTAAAAAAATAGTTCGTTTATGCCCGAGTTATACACTCTGCTTTTCACTTCAATTGCGATAAAACGAAACAGGCATATAGTATATAACAGTATTCCATTGTTTTAGTTTAATCACTTTTTACTGTTCAAAAATGTTTTAGAAAGAGTATCGATAATTCCTGCCACGAAACTTTTTAAAAGTTTATTTTTTTTATTTTCAACAGGTGTCATTCGGCTTGAGCACTTTATACTGCCAAGTCATAAAAAGTTACTTTGCGTATTTGAATAATAAATAAAAACTATTATACCTATCTGGTTTTATTAAATCAACGATAGAAAACACGGAAGTGATATAAATTAAAGCAAATTAAATAAAATAACGACTTTAATCTGCGACGTATTATTGTGCGTGTGGCTGTTAGGCCTGATTATCTTAGTCTTAGAAAAAAAAATACTTTATGCATAAAAAGCGAGATTTTGTCGCCTACGCACAATATAAAGACGATCTTTTAGAGCATGAGAAGTAAAAAGTCATATTTGTTGTTGTTCTATATTTAAAAGTATTTAATATAACTGAAAGGATTTACTTTGTAATAAACTTGTATTCATTCAGGAAGTGACAGACAACGCATAGTCTAAACAGCTGGGCATAGATATGCATACAATTTTACGCAAAAGGCACTTATTTTTATAGGACTGCCTTTTGGTATAGTGGTTGCAAGCGCTACTACTGAAGACGAAGTCCTAGGTTCGATTCCCGAGTCGGGCAAAGTGTTATTGGGTTTTTTATCTGGAATTTCTCGGTAGCAGCCCGGAGTTTGGATTTGTGTCCAGTTGATGGCAATAGGGTCGCCACTTATTACATGGGACCTAAACATAACTGGCGAAAAGTGGGTGTACTACAGGTACTTCTCTGCCTAACCATTTCTGGATGAGGTGTGATGTTATTTTACTGATTTTTTTTAAATTCCTCCCCTAATAATCGGTAATGAAATTTGCATGGATGTTAGTCATTTTTCAATGAGAAATCCCAGAGGACACACGGCTTGTATTTAAATAAAACAATAAGATGACACGGAGCTGTATGTTTATTATTTATCTTCACTTTCACTAATGAAAGATTTCAATATTCGACTTAATTATTCTTAACCACGTAACGCGACTTAAAACAGAAACTAGTCCCTTTATTTTTGTACATACTGAAAAACACGAGTGTTTCACCAATCTCTTTAATTGGAAAATAATAAGCTCCTGAATCCAGCTTGTTTAAATCCATTTTTTCAAACGAATAACTCCCTTTATATAATTCACAGGTTTTGTCATTATATCTGACGTTAGATGTCATTAAAACCACCCTGGGTATCACACTTTTACAGGTTAACTTTTTGAAAGTATTCATGTGCTTTATCACGTTGCCAGGTCTCTCAATGGCAGTTTTTATTTTCCAAAAGTATCCTTTCAGATTGTCTTTTATCGTCAAATTCCCTTTGAAATAGACTCCACCACTTTTATTGTAGGGCTCGACACTGAGTTCCACCATTGGATCCCGTTCATATGGTGGCTCAGGATTGCTACACCTTTCAGTACTACGCAGCGTTATTTTGTACATCATTGATGACACCGACACTAAGAATTGAATTAATACCATTGTTAGAACAATATTCCATGATGGCTTCATAATAATGTTGGTTAACCATGAATAAAACGTAATGGTTGTACTAAAAACAAGGTTCAAATAGCCATACCGATTGGAACCAGCAGCGACCAATTAAAATACATTCTAAATCTCGTTACCTGCGATTTCAAAACATCATGCTGTATTTAGGGGACTTTTATGCTTCTAATTGCTTTATAATAAGGTTGAAAAATAACAAGTTCTAACGTTTATGTTCGCATCAAAATACAGTGATCGATTCTAAACTTTCCCATTATGGTTCAATTTATGATGAAAAAATGTTCTGGCTCTGTTATGATACTCATGTTTGTTTTATCTATCTATACATAATTATACTACTATACATAATTATAGTAAATTGGAAATATACAAAAAACAAAAAAATAGCTGGGGCGTTAAAGAATAATCAACAGATTTTTGATTTTCAGATGTGCTATTTCAAAAATTAATGATAATGATTACCTATAATGTTATATAAACCGCTTTCCATTGGTGGTTGAGTAGTAGTGCTTAAAGAACTTCAAATGAAAAGTTGTGATACTATAAGATAATACCTAATTGATGTGGTGTTCTTAAAGAATACAATAATATTATTTATTAGTTTAAATCATAACAACTTTTTATAAGGTTTTAGTTTTATTTAATAAAGTTTATTGTATGCAGAGTGAGCATCGAGTTAACCACGGTATTCGATAGTTGGCGTTGAGGTTAGTTTTCCGTGGAAGAGAGACACTCGTTCGTAGATTGACGTTATTTTTTGTACTTACTATTTTTTTTTTGTAATAAAATTGTCGGAAATAAAGCAGTTTCGTAAATGCTGTTCTGAAGTTCTGGGGTCTTGGAAAATTTGGTTCTGGATTTATGTTTAGAGATCTCATCTCACTCAAGTTTGCACTCAGTTTTCTTCAACAAAATCGAAGAAATTTGAAGAAAAACTGAAGATTCTTTGAGGCATTTTTATACCCGACTTCAAAAATGAATAAGTTCTCAATATATCTGTTTTTAGGGTTCCGTAGCCAAATGTCACATCGAACCGGAACTCTTATCACTTCGTCCTGTCCGTATGTCTGTCATAGGTACAGACAATTTACACGGAGGATTATTTTTGTTTGAAAGAGTTCTCCCCCGAGAGTTTCATTTAATATGGTGAAGATATGACAATTGAACACCTCAATAACGTACAGTAGGTACACATATTGTGTATAATTTGGTTATTATACAGCCATCAAAGAATATTTCTGGTTAGGTAATATGCGTAGTCAGCTGATTATGGACATCGAAAATACCTACGTACCTACTTATCCCATGGAACTCCTCATCGTCGACCACTACACAATATTAGTGAATGGGTAATCGTACGGAAGATGAAGGTACCTAACAGTGGTCAACTGATCATTGATAGCGAAGAAACCCTACTGTCGCGGAACTCCTGAATCACGAACAGTATAGGTATACTGTAACTTTTTTCACATACCATACTAAAACCCAGTCACAATAGGTAGGTATGTGAAAAAAAGTTGCTAAGTATCAATATAATTTAACATTACACGAGTACACGAATTTGTGTGAGGTACCACAATTAAAAAATATATTTTTTTACGACTTCAAAAAAAAAACAGCTCAGAGTGCAAAAGACCTTTAGTTTCGGTAATTTCTTACTAACTACTTCCCAAAGTTGGTTATATTGTTTTTGTAATAAGTTTTTTTCAGCGGTGGACATATATTTATACTGTATTCATTCTAAAGCGGGGGTATAGTTTTTATGGTTTTCTGGAGTAAACAGAGGTCTAAATCAAAATGATGTGCATAATTATAGTTATGGGTGTCATCTTCACAGTTTTCGAGGGCCCCGGTGCTGAACATCAGGAAATAAAAATCCAAAATGGTGGCCATAACCCGAGGTGGGTTTGGTTTGCTTTTCTCGCGGGCAACTGTATGTAGAAGCTCTTTCGAGGGCCAAGCAACCTCTCTAACATCGTTTACATAGAAGAATTTTCTTATTTATTTGGGATCTCCAACAAAGGATACACAGATACAATAGAAATATCAATAATATTATATCGATAATTTCATAGTTCTATTGCCTGTTTTCTTGGAAATTTGTCAACAGCGCTCTTAAAGCGTGATCTTTCTTCACTACGATAACAATTCAGGGCACTCCGCCAGAGGGCCAGTCGACTTATTGAGTACGGAAGGTGTACAGACAATAAGTCCCGATCAGGCGCCTTGATTTTGATTTAATATATTCGAAAGTGCTGTGATAGAGAACCCCAGGTAGGACTTCCCACCAGCAGGCTTAGCACGAGCACTATTTTGTCTACGGAAGAATAGACAAAAATTACGTTCCGTGTAGAAAGTACGACGACAGCAAAATCGATTAAGTCACGTATATAAAGACAACTACATTTTTTTTTCTCAAAGTGTCGAACACCGTATTTTGGAACAAAAAATTATAATAGTAATATTGGCCTTCACCATTTCCTTGGTAATGTCCTATTAAAAAAAATATACAAAATAGGAGAAGATAGCCTTGTTATTCTATTAATTACCATATTTTAGCGTTCAAAACGCTCTCCTGTGAAATCATGATTTTGTAGATAACCATATATACCTTGTGGCCGTCGACTAGAAAAGTGCATATTGTCTTCACTACCTTAGACAACTGTCAGTTGTCAGTGTGATTTTGACAGTTGGGTATAGAAATTTTTCTTCTGAAATAGTCTACATAAAAAAGGACCTAGACAAGGATCGTTAGAAACGACAGACATAGTGACAGATTGCAGAAGGATTTCTACAGTGCGATGTCACAAATGAAGAAACGAAATGTCATTTTCTATAGAAAGAGCTATGTCTATTCTTCGAAGAAATAGAAAGCGTCGTGCTAAGCCTGCTGGTAAGATCAGAAGATTCTTCCTTTTCAATAGAGGAGTGTACTAGTAGAAAATTGAGTTGTGAGTACCTATAGCTTCTCTAAGCGACAGATTATTGTTTTCCAACATGCACGCGGGCGATGTCGCGGGCACAGCTAGTGATTTAATATTTACAATATGTATCATTTCGGTTTTCAGCAATCAATTTTATTTGGTCTCTGTCACTATAATAATTCAACTCACAACTCAATTTTCTACTAGACTAGGTAGACCTTAAATAGTTAAGGCAAAGTTCTCGTTTATAATATTAACAAAAGGCTATTTCGTGGAATATTTATTATCTCAGGACTCATGATAATCGAACGAACGAAGAGAGTGGGCAGAATAGAAACTAATCAGACTTCGTGAGTGTTCGAAAGTGGATAACTATTTAAACAGAATAAACACACAAAAGCCCAGTTGGCTTTTTCTTCCAAATTGTTCACCTCAGTTCCAAGAATATTGTGATTTCTGTGAAAACGACTGATATCTAACTGATATTTAACTCACAATGACAAAGGTTGAACGTGTGGTATCTCGATCACGCAGTTGAAGAAACTCGTGGCTTTATGATTCCAGATTTCATTTTTGTTACCTATATTTAGGATGTAGGTAATTTGAATGATATACCAAAATCTAGCTTTTTACACAGCTTTTCACATAAAAGCTAGATTTTACATCCTTAAAATTCTCAAAAATAATTGCCAGAGGTTGTGAGGGGTTTAGTGGTTAAGATAGAGTTCGGTACCACTTAACAATACTAATGTGATATTTCAATCTACTTTTTTATATTTAACAAAATTCTTTAATTACACTGACAACGCTCCGCTTAAACCTGGGTCTAGAACCATGAAATTTTGCACAAGAGTTCCTTTTATAGTGAAAGTGAGCTAAAAGGAATAATTTTTGAAAACTCTTCCCCTAAAGAGGTTACCCTAACCAATATTATAAATCCGTTCATTATTTGTTTGTTACGCTTTCACTCTAAAATGACTGAACGGATTTGGATGAAATTAGGCACATAGATAGACCATTACCCGGACGGGATTGAGACTTACGCGGGTGTAACCGTGGGGTGCATACCTATTTATTATATATATTTATAATGGATTTGTATGCCATTGGGAAATCCCAGGCGGGCACACGGCTTGTCATTATATAAATATCGTGTATGTAGGTACTGCTGGGACAACACTATGCCCGCTATTTCCCGAGACTAATAAAGAACTTATGGCAGAGCCTAATTATCAAACCAAATCCTTGTTGCCGAGTTTTACCATGTAGCTGGAATGCAGAATCCGGATGCTATATGGGAAAACAACAACAGTTTCTAGCATCCAGAACCTACTTTCAAAATAATATTACATCTTTTGTATAAAATAATATCACGTAGTTTAAGTTGGGTATCTTGTAAGAGTCTTAAAGGTTATGTCGTAAATCACATCCGTATTCCATTTGCGTTTAGCGTAAATGGAATGGGAGTAGCCGAGAATTTACTTAGTACTTTGCTCGTGAATACTGTGTACTCACCTAATATTTTATATTAGAAAGACACTGTGTGGAAGTATTCTTATTTTCAGGCCATACCAAGCGTCCCTAATGGAAAATGTATGGTAAAATTGCTTATCTATGTTGGCAATAAGCTTACTTTTACAGAACCTTTAAAGAGGATTCATATCATGTGTGTAGATAAAGTCTTGTATGCAACACTTAGTGTAGCCCAAATGCAAGACCAAGACGAGACTTAGCCAGTCTTGGCCTTTGGCTAGCAGCAAGAGTCTCGCAAGTCTTGCAAATACCTATTGCTATTTATTAGATCTTAGAATAACGTAACAGAGTAGGTACATGTTGAGCTTAAATTGACATAGGCATAGTAAACCAACAAATAATTCAATTAACTTTGACAATAATTAAAAAAAATACGCAATTTAGTACCTAAGCGTAATTACTAACTTTAGGTAGATACCTATAATGATGTTCTGTACGTGTTTAATGGCTATCCTAAGTTCTTCGAAAACAGCTAGCGGTTAAAATAATTATCACTTACATACTTTTCATCTTCAAACTCAAGCTCAAACTCAAAGCATTTATTTCAAATAAACCAATTACAGGCACTTTTGAATTGTCAAGGGTTCCGTCAGTCAGTCAGAAAGATGAAGCTAGTTGCCCATTCCAAAGCGTAGTAGGTACCTATGGAAAATAACGGGCAAGAAACTCCACGGACACTCTTTTAAATCAACGTATTAGGGTTACAAAATATTGTTTACATCATTCATTTTGAAATTATACATGTGAGAACGATGCAAAACGTAAAAGCGTCCGTAATAAAAAGATTACAACAAAAACAAAAGCAATTCAAAAATTAAAGTTAAAATAAACCGTGGCAGCTAAGAGATGACCAGTCTCTACTGACGGCGCCCGTTCACGAACATGACGCGTGGATCAGCACCATTCAGCTCAACCATTTTGAAGGGAGCTAAATGATCCAACACACGCGCCACCATCAGCGAGACATTAGAGTGAGCACGACATACTCCCAGTCACCAGGGCACATTCAAGTCAATGAAAGACGTATCCAGTAAATGGCAGCTTTATAGTACATAGTACTCACATAACAATGTGCTGTGCATCTATACAATACTAAGAGATTGAATTTATACAATGCAAAGAGAGTTTTTAAAATCTTCAGCAGCTCCAACACTATTTTCAATACCTGATCAATTAGTTTTTGCGCCCTTGTGGAGCAGGACCAGCGTTGAGCCAAGCATTTTTATCAGCAATGTAATCCCCCAATTTATAATATGCTTGGCGCTTTATAGTGTGCGTTTTATACTAGATTTAAATTTTATTTCATTCAGTTGAAGTATGTGGGGAGGTATTTTATTGTAACATTTTAAACAGTACCCCATGAAAGATGAGTCTACTTTAGCCAGCCTGAAACCTGGTTGAACTAATTGGTCCCTATTTCTAGTGATATAATTGTGTCTTTCACCTCTTTTACTAAAAAAGATGTAGATTTTTCCTTACTTACATGATGTTTTCATATATATATTGACAAGGTACCGTCATGATGTTAATTTCTTTAAACAGTTCCGTTAGAGAGTCGCACCTGCGGAGGCCATATATGGCTCTGATGGCTCTTTTCTGCAGAATAAAAATAGACTCGATTTCTGCAGCCCGTCTCCATAGTAAAATACCGTACGACATAATACTATGAAAGTAACTAAAATATACTAGCCGTGCGGTATCTACATCAGTAAATTGACGGATTTTTCTCACAGCATATGCTGCTGAACTTAGCCGTCCTGCAAGGGAAGTTAAATGAGGCCCCCATTGAAGCCTTGAGTCGAGCGTAATCCCCAGGAAAATAGTTTTATCAACGAATTCTAATTTCTCTTGATTCAATACTATCTCACAAATACTACTTTTGACATTTGGTAAAGAAAATCTAATGCACTTAGTTTCTTTCCCATTTAATACTAACTTATTACCAGTGAACCAATTTTGGACCTGCAATAGAGCATTATTTACGTCGTCAAAATTTGAGGCACGTCTATTAATTTTAAAAATTAAGGAAGTATCATCAGCGAATAACACCATTTGTGGTTGGGTTTTTAACAAGTGGGGTAGATAATTGATATATACTAAAAAGAGGAAAGGACCCAATATCGAGCCTTGTGGTACACCCATTTCTAATTTTAAGCCGAGTGAATTGACACCATTTATTTAAACTTGCTGCTGTCTATCATATAAATAAGATTTTACTAAACTGAGCGCAAGGTCTCCAAGTCCGTAATGCTTAAGTTTCAAGAGTAATGTTTCGTAGTCGACGCAATCAAATGCCTTGGAGAGGTCATAAAATATTCCTATTGCGTCTTGGGCCTCTTCCCACGCCGTAAATATGTGTTTTAATAAGGTGACACCGGTGTCAGTCGTACAACGTCCCTTGGTGAAGCCATACTGTTGATCGTGTAAGATTATATTGGTGTTAAAATGATTGGGCATTTGATTAAGCATTACCTTTTCAAACAACTTGCTGAAAACCGGCAACACGGATAGGGGTCTATAATTATTGGTGTCTCTACTATCTCCGGATTTGAAAAGCGGTATTACCTTACTACATTTCATTAGATCCGGGAAGACTCCTTGATCAACACACAAATTAAATAGTAATGCTAAGTATGCTTCATCTCGACTTGATACTTTTAACTAATAAAATTTGTCTTCTTCTGTTAAGTACCTGGTGGTACTTAAAAGCAGAAGACAAATTTTCCCACATCTAAAACATGAATGAAATTTGTGATACACTATAATGTATCAAACATTTTTTTGGATTCTATTGTGGCTTGTGACGAACAAAAATTGTTTGTAGGGATTTGTAAGCACCTAATTTTTATCTATCGAATTTTCACTGTAAATTAGGTAAACACTGCAATTTATCCACATTCACAGACACCAGCAAAGCACTTTAAAAAAATCAGCTGATTTATTAAAAAAATGATTGATATTAGAAATTACAAACTTTATATTTTAAGCAATATTGTGCGTTCTGTGACTCATTGATCACAGAAAATGCAACATACTTACGAGTACGACACGAAACAAACTCTTTCTCCAATTCAAATTTAGTGAATAATCTTCGATTAACAATGTACAATGTTGATCAACCAATAATAGAAAACTACTAGCAGAGCCTACCTATGCGGCCAAAATAAGGAAGTGTGTGTATGTTGAGGTTGAGATTACCAGATTTCATTACAGTGTGCATACATTTTTTCACAGTGTTTGGCCAAATAATTTTTTAAACATGTATTAAATCATGTTTAAATAATTATTTGGCCAAACACTGTCTCTTAAAATACAGGCTATCCTAGTTTAAGTGACAGGGTTATATATATTTTGTACAGATTTTGCAACTTGTAATTAATTGTAATTTACATTATAAATGTGTTTCTGTATTTTTTTTGTGAATAAACGTTATTATTATTCTATATATATTATGAATCTAAACATTATGAATATTCTATATATTATAATAATAATAATAATAATAATAAATTATTTATTGCGAGTAACCATGTGACTCATACAGTGTTAGTGACAATAAAATAAACTTACAACTATGTTAGTAACACAAACACACGCTACAAAATACAATCAATAATCATTGCTTCAGCACTCCAGCTGAGATACTGGAGCAACGACTCACAATACAGCAGTCCAACCTACCAGCAATCATTTCCAGGATGCTGTTGGAACTGGCTCGCACCCTGCGCACCAAGGACGCACATCTTTTACGCATTAATGCATAAAAGCAATCAACACGCAATTCCGCAAACATCCCTGATGCGCTACAGAAGTGAGGCAGCCCCATCAACACCCTGAAAGCATTATTGTATTGCACGCGAAGGGCACTGTACGATCTGCTGCGTAAAATGAGGAACAGAAGGCTCTAAAAAGTGTTTTTTTAACCTCCGTAGACGCACGCTTAAACCTGCGGGCAATCATATTCGCTCTGACCGACAGCGCCCTCCGCTCTCTCTCAATATCGTCATCGTCCCTAAGGCTAGCGGTCAAAACATGCCCAAGGTACTTAAAAGAGTGCACTCTCGATAACGGTACACCACTCATCATTACTGGAGGTACCGTTTCTGGACACTTCCCACCAGCCCCAAACACCATGACGACACACTTTTTTATATTATACAACAGACCATGAGCACCGACGTACCTCTTACATACACTCACCAGTTTCCTCAGGCCAAAGACTGAGGCACTGAGCAGCACCATGTCATCTGCATAGCTAATATTGTTGACACATATGCCATCAATATAACATCCGACTCTGGTGCTACTCAGCTTCCCAATCAAGTGGTCCATGTACAGGTTGAAGAGTGTAGGAGAACTCAGACACCCCTGCCTCACACCTGACTCAAGACCATAAGGACTCGAGTAAGCCCCGTCCCACCTTACACTGTTGATCTGGTTTCCGTACCAAAACTTAAAAATACTTATGATTTCAGGTGGTAGCTTCGCATCATTAAGTTTTTTCCAAAGAATATCATACGAAACCAGATCAAAAGCACTCGACAGGTCGAGGAAACAAGCGTAAACCGCAGTGCTACGGCGTGTGTAGTACTCCACAGCATGCTTAAAGCCCAATATAGCACTGTCGGTAGACAACCCAGGTCGAAACCCAAACTGGTTGTCATGCAACAGAACATGTTTATTTAATTGCGCATTAAGCACGCTGTCCAATACCTTAGACACAACCGTAGCCAGTGAAATAGGTCTATAGTTATTCCTATTAGTCAATAGTCTAGTTTTATTTTTTGCTTCGGGCACTACAACTGTTCTCAACATATCCGAGGGTATATACGCATGACTCAGACAAAGATTGTATAATAAAGCCAAAACACGCGTCAAATGAGGGCCCGCATACCGAAGATGCTCGATGCTGAGTCCATCATGGCCAGGAGACTTCCCACTTGACATTGACTGTATGATAGAAGCAATGTCTCTGGCAGTGACCCTGACTCCTAATTCCCCTTTGGGCTCAACATCGATCACCGCCTGCGACGGTCCTAACGACGACTTTACCTCAAATTTAGCTTCAAACAGTTCACCTACTCCCTGCGCATCACTCACACCGTCAACGCACACAGGCACGCTAGGCTTATGATTAAGTTTGTTTGTGTTCTTCCAAAACCCACGAAAGTCTTATTCAAATGACTAGATGCCAGGATATCCATTTTTATCTTATCCTCATTGCTCTGGCACCATTTCAACCGAGATTTAAATATCCGTTTCGACTCGCACATCTCTTCATAGTAACGGCCAGAAGTAGGCTTACCGTAGCACGACCATAACATAAACTTATCCCTAGCAAGCCTGTGTGCGTCGGCAACATGTCTATTCCACCCAACAACAACTTTTCGTTTGCTCTTCTTACTATCTCGGCCCACCACAGGCCCCAACGATTTGCCCATACAACTTATCGATTAGACGTCTATGATTTAAATCAGAGTACATATGATCACAACAATAGCGGAACTGCATAGGAAAATCTACTAATCTCAGACGCTTATGACACTCAGTATTGTACAAACTAATTTGCGCCAAGTCCCGCTCACCCCACGCAACCCTGTTATTTAAATGTCGAGTAGATACACATTTTTTTGGTACTATTACATCCAAATTACATTCAATAATTAACGGAAAGTGGTCAGACCACATTACATCATACTGAACAAACACCCTATTAAAATTATGAATCTAAACAAAAAAAATAAATATATATATATTTTTTAGGCAATTTGTCGTACTCGTGACTGGCGTGCTTTGCTACGTACCGTCGTAAGTATGTGTAAGTAAGAAACGATGTAGGTACATACTACAACAAAATTGTATTCCTTAGGTAAGTACGACGATTATTTTTATTTATTTATATTGTAAATAATCGCTGAGGATTATTATTAGTTTCTTTTGGATTTATATTCATGCCACTGCCTAATTGCCTAAGTACTCGTATATGGAGTGCATGCCACTGCTTATATGGAATGGGATGGAAGAGTTGTAGAATAAAGAATAAAATTAAGTAAACACAACGTTTATCAACTTTTTAATAACTATAATATGTTTCAAAGTTTATATAATAAATAATATAAACTTTGAAACATAATGTTTGTACAATTTTGTTGGCTACAATTTTAACCACATACCAATCTACCAACCTTAGATCTGCACATTAGACTTATACAAGCAAATATTATTATAGGTAGATAGATACCTACAAGGTATGAACTTTGCTGGAAAGTTATGCTAGGTACATTTTTATCACATATATGGGAATTGTGAGTAACACGCTACTTATTAAATAGTCGAAATATAATAATCAATACAATACGTTTTAGTGTTATGACGATACGGTTTCGATACTGGGGAACGTCTATCAAAATTGGGATTGAAACCAAATACCTACTTAATAACGCCGAAATCTCAGTTTGACTTAACTGCGAGACGCAAGAGTCTCGCAGGCTTAGTCTTGTTCTTGCTCAAATCTTGCAGGGGTTAGTCTTGGTCTTGGTCTTGCTACAATAAGTTGGTCTTGGTCTTGCGAAAATGCAAGAACAATACCAAGACTGCAAGACTAAGACCGATTTTGGGCAACACTAGCAACACTGTAGGTACATAATTAGGTAATAAACTCTCATGTTCATCTAACCCACGTTCGTGTTTTATTACTCCTTATTACAGTTGCGTAAATCACTATTGTAACATAAAAGTAGCGAAAATAAAAACGCATGGGGATGTTTTATTTTTGCAAGTGAAAATTCTTTATCTTTCAACATTTTTCTTTAAATTTTTGAACGAACAAGACCCGAGATTGTAAAAAGAAGCAGTTTCCTTTAGGTCTATAGTAACTTAAGAAGTAAACATTTGTCCCAAGTTGCCTCGTTGGTAAGAAAATTGCGGCGCGATCGATTTTAGTTTCTTCCAATTTTTTAATAGAATAATTTCCTTTGAATATATTGTAAGTCAAGGAAAATATCTTAGAACCGAAACTTCAAAGACATGTGACATCTACCTACTCGCACTGGGCCCGCGTGGTAGATTACGGGCCACTCCCTCTCACCGAGAGGAGGCATGTATCCCAGCAGTAGGAACATTGTAGGCTGATTATGATGTAGCAAGTCTTATGGTCATACTTTATAGTCGACATTCTAAAGATAAGTTTATAAATAAAGCTTTTGCAGGAAACTGCTTTAAAATCGTTTTTGTCGCCGTCTTTGCCGTCTTTTTCGAATCCTTTTTTGTATCTCCATACACATCGGGACAAGTTTTAATTCACACATGTTGGCATTGTAGTAGAAGTTATCATTATTGTTGATCACAGCAATGTTAGCCTCAACCTTTTTATTTTCTTCATAAAAAATCATCACCTTTGTAAATCATTTTGTACTTCACGCAAAACACAATACACTCCCCAGACAAAAGATGCAAGAATTGATTGCCTTAGAAATAGATTTCATATTTACACAGTATGTATTTTTAGACGGATTAATGATTTACTACTGATGTACTGAGTTTTGGTTGACAGAGTCATTAAGATGTCATTTATATAATGCCCAATCTACGTTATCAATAAAAAAACTATTTTACCGTCAATGAGGAAATTATACATACATGCAAATCTACTACAAATTTATCCTTTAGTGCGATTTCTTCTGTGATCATCAGCAGGCGGCAAAACGGTACTCGTGCTAAACGAGTACCGTTTTGTCGACGGAATAATAGACAAAAATGACGTTCCATGAAGACAGTACGACGCCAGAAAATTAGAAAGAGTCAACTGCACTTTTTGCGAAATTCACTCTTTTACATAATTCGAATCAAAATTCTTTGTTTTGTCATAGGATTATTTTAAGTCACGTATGTAAAGACAACTACAAAATTTCTTCTCAAAGTGTCGAAATACCGTATTTTGGAACAAAAAAATATTATAATAATAGGCATTAACCATTTCTGTGGTAAAAACTTTAACTAAATTATGTAAAATAGGAGAAGATAGCTTTGTTCTTCTATTAATTATCACAGTTTTGCGTTTAAAACGCTCGCCTGTAAAATCATGATTTTGTAGATACTTTATGGCCGTCGAGTGGAACAATGTAAATTGACTTCACTACCATAGACAACTGTCAGTTGTCAGTGTGATTTTGATAATTTGGGATAGAAAACTTTCTTCTGAAAGTCTACATAAAAAAGGACCTAGACAAAGATCGTTAGAAGCGAAAGACAAAATGACAGATTGAGGAATTATTTCTACGGTGCGATGTCAAAAATGGAGAAACGAAATGTCACTTTGTATAGAAAGAGCTGTATCTATTCTTCGTAGAAATAGAAAGCATCATGCTAAGCCTGCTGGAAGGTTTTTAGGTAAACATGAAATATTGATATTATTCTTGACCATTTTATTTCAATGAATTTAAGTGAGAATGTCAAACAACTGGCTCTCAACCACAACAGAGAAAACTGTAAGGATCTGCACCAACAAGTTGTCAAAGAAGAACATCAAGGGATTAGTGGAAGAAGAAAAATAAATGTTATCAGCTGATCCAGGATCACAGTAACACTAGTGCATTAATGCTTTATTAGACTTTGATAAACAGAATGCAGGATTGTATACACGAACGGGTTTCCTTAGGCTTATAGAAACTTAAATTGTAGACGTTTATCTCAATTCGCCTCGTGGGTAAGAAAACACACGATCTAATGTAGCTACCTCCAACTTGTTAATAAAATAATTCCTCTTGAATATAACGCATGTGTCACGGTCAAACCTGATTGAAGAAAGTCTAGAAATTACTTTTGCAGGTCAATCCTTTGAAGTCATTCTCGTAGTATATTTTTCCGGATCTTTCAAATCCATTTTTGAATCTCCATGTGTACAAGTACACCCTGACAGTGAAGTTGGCATTGTAGTATAAGCTTTCAGTAGTGTTTACCACATCAATGGTCCTATCAACTGGTGGATCTAGATCCGGGCAGAATTCATCACCTTTGTAAATCATTTTGTACTTCACGTAAAATAAAATTGATAAAAGTTCCAAGACCAATATTGTACCAAATTTATATATCATATTTAATCAAAATATGTCCGTTACTATTAAGGTCACATTTGCAATAGACAAATTAATTGCTGTTTCGTCTAAATAATAGGAGTTACTGATTAAAATCGTAACAATAGATACAAAACAATTTCACAGCCAATGAGCACATAAATGTATTCAAATATTGTACTACCAGTAGGTAAATAAATTGTAGTTAAATGGAATGAAATCCTTCCTGATTATAAAATACCAATTTAAGTAGGTATAATATTTGAGACCGTTTTGTTCCAGTGACAATAGTAGTTATTTTCCTCACTATTCATTTGCAGGAGGTGCAGCAGACGCAGAAATACTAGTTGATGCATTGAGAAACACACACGGCGGCACAAATTAAAGCACACACACATAGTACATGAACTTTATAAAAAGGCCGTAGGTAAATCTAGATTAACATTTTCAAGACAATGTAGGAACTGTAAATTCCAAACACACCACAACATACACAGGAACACCACACACATATGCAGAGACACACAAATTTCTACACCGTCAATTGAAGAACTTTTTTGGACAGGTTTATCAATTGTTTACAGGCACTTTTGAATTTATTGTCAGAGTCATCCAGTTAGTCAGAAAGTTGAAGCTAGTTGCCCATTCCAAAACGTAGATCTCTATGGAGAAGAACGAAAAAAAACTCCAAGGAAATCCCAATCTACATTCGTCACAACAAATAGTCAGTTCTAGCAAGTTAAGGCGTTTCTTTACTCAGATTTAACAAGCCTTAGTCGGTTTTAATAGCTCTTCTCTGGTGCCACATGCATGACACTCAGTTAAGAGTAGTACATGATTTTTCATAGAATGAACTACCTACGTAGTTTGTTCAAACATGCTTATGGACCAACTAGTGGCTTGGAGGACATACTAGTTCTTCTATAAAACTGGGTTGACCTCAAATATGTTGCAGAACAATATAAAGGCAAATTTCAACTTTCATCTAGAATTACAAAATAATGAAAAAAAAAATTAAACTGAAAATTTGGAAAGATTTATTTTTTAACTTTTATTATTACGACACGTGCTCGGATACAAAGGCAAGTTCTCTTCGGTTTATAGTAACTTAAATAGAAAACATTGATCCCAAGTCGTCTCGTTGGATTAAAATTCGTGGCACGATCTATTTTTGATATTTCCAATTTTTTAAAAGAATAATTCCCTTTCTGGATGTCGCATGTCTTAGGGTCGAAATTAATTTTCGCCATTCCATATATTAGTCTAGGGATGAAAGTTTTGCAGGATAATCCTTTATAGTCATTTTCGTAAATTACGTTGCCCGATTTTTCAAATCCATTTTTGAATCTCCAAGAATATCCGGATAGGTTTTCCTTAATGGTGAAGTTAGCTTTGAAGTAAAAGTTATCACTATTGTTAACCACTGCAAGGTTGAGCTCAAGCTTTGTTTCTTCTTCGTAGGGTGGATCCGGGTCCAAGCAGTAACCATGACTTTTGTATATCAATTTGTACTCTTGGCTAATGACAACTGTTTGAAGTTGCACGAGTAATATTACACAAAGTATTTTTCTCATGTTTATTATACTTTTACTAGGTGAAGTATTTGATACAGAAGTTGAATTTTGAATGAATCAGAAGGTGCTATTTATTTCAGGAAGTTAATGTTTATCTGATAATGTTACAGTCACTGAACACATTCGGATGTTGAATTATCCCTTTAAATATCCCTTTAAATATGGAGTCAAATTACGTTCGTTACAAAGTATGTTAAATCTATTTAAATATTGTAATTATATGATCCTCATTTCGAACTATTATTATTCCAGAGAGTACAACTTTGTGCCCTTTGGCGTCGAGACCCTCGGTCCGTGGGGTCCCAGTGCGCATAAGTTATTTGCGGAAATCGCGAAACGTCTAGTTGATGTAACTGGTGACCGAAAAGCTGGCGGCTTTCTCGCGCAACGCATCAGCATTGCAATTCAGCGAGGAAATGCCGCCAGCATCCTCGGTACAATGCCCCGAGGGCCTTTTTTAAGCCTAACTTAGTTTTAATTTAATTTAGTTAATGTTAATAATCATCTTGTAATTTGGTTATGTAAATAAATGATATTATTATTCCATCATTTTCATTCGTAGGTTATGTTTATCCACCTTATCTTATCTATACATAATAAATATGATAAAATAGTAACGAAGTCAATCAAAACTATAAGAGGTGTGAGAACGAGTCTGATGCCAAAATGAGAACTTTCGATCGTTTGTCTGTTTGTTTGGATGTATGTTCCGTATCGATGCAAAAATGGCTGGACGGATTTGGATGAAATTTGGCATACAGATAGTTTATAATTTAGATTAACACATTAAATGGGCATTCTGTGTTTCAGGTGTTGGGAAGAAGATTGATGATATATGATATCAATTGGTACTTATAACTTCGTATATTATAGTTACCAGTCCAGCGACACGTACAGAAAAGAAACCAAAAATAAAGTTACCCGATATTTTAAAACATTTAAAATGACAGTTGTCCCTTACTACTTAGCTTACATGAAAATAATGCAACAGATAAAATGAACTGAACTATACAAAACAAATACTTTTAAACTAAAAATTGTTACATCGTTGTAACAATTTTTAGTTTAAAAGTCTATTGGACATTACAAAAATATAATTGACTAGCTTTTGCCCGCGGCTTCGCCCGCGTGGATATCGGAATATCCCACGGGCACGTACTACCGGGATTAAAAATATTAAATCGTATGTGATAATGCACAAAAAATAAAATGTGTAGATAACTAATAGACTAAGAGTAGGGCTGTTCGCTCACACCGATGCATTTTTCTTACTTTTAGCATTTTTATACCCGATTCGAATAATTGAAAGAGGAATGAACATGTACTACATAATCAACCTTGATTATGGAACTAAACTGGCCTGCAAAGCTAAGTACTACACTGATTTTTTTTTTCCAAACTGTAGAAGTAAGACATTTAAAATAAAAGACGTTCTATAGCCTATTTTATCAGCTTTCTTTGAAACTATAGTAAATTATACATTAGCTTAGTGTCATAAAACTCAATTAACATTTACAAGTATTTTTTACCTGTTATAATAAATAACAAGTAAAACATACTTGTAAATGTTAATTGAGTTTTAATAACTGGTATTGGCTCCTCGGGCTCTGCTTACATCTTCGAGTCGATTTGGCATACTGAACACGAGGTTTCGGAGCCGATGTTGGGGAATATTCTCCCATTCTACTATCAGGGCCTGTTTTAGTGCCCTGAGGGTGGTTGGTGGTGGCCTGCGGCTTCTGACTAGCCTCTCTAGCTCATCCCAGGCATGCTCAATCGGGTTGAGATCAGGACTTCTTGATGGCCAAGCCATCACGCTGATTCCAACCTCCTGAATATACTCACGACCCGAGCCGTGTGTGGCCGGGCATTATCATGCATCAGCATCGATCCAGCACCCATATTTACTAAATACGGCCCTGCATACTCATTGAGAATCTCCTGAGCATATCTTTCTCCAGTCAGAGTACCATTTTCTATGGCCACTAACTCTGTGCGACCTTCTGAAGATATGCCAGCCCATACATGTACACTGCCTCCATAGTACTGGACTCTTTCTGAGAAGCAGGCATGAAGGTATCGCTCACCAGGTCGCCTGTAGACACTTCGCCTTCCATCAGAAGTGTAAAGTGGGAATCGAGACTCGTAAACAAAGTTCTTGACCATTCTTCTTGATCCCACTGTATGTGTTCACGGGCGTATCGCAGTCTCGCTACTCGATGCTCTCTCTCGAGCTGTTGCTGGACTTCAACTGCATTTAGGTGGCGATTTCTCAACATAGTGGAAACAATATAACGGTCTTCTCGGGCAGTACTACACCTTTTTTTTTTGGGTGTGAAATCATCAAATAACTTCTCCCGCTCTGGGCGGAGCGGCAGGGTGTGTCAGACTCTTACTGACTAAAACCCACTCGTATTCCTTCCGTTGCCTGTGTTGTGGGGGCCTCCGTGACCCATAAGTACCTTCCCGCGACCCCGGCAGGCATCGGCCCTAGTGGACCCCTACATTTGTGCTGACGACATCTCTTTGAGGCGCGCGTGGAATACAAAAGCGCCGTCGACCCGGGCCTGGTCCTTACCGGACAGTGAGCTACCCATTGCTCACCGTCCGCAAGCCCGCGCCTACGGTGGCCGGAAATCCGCCCGGGATTCCCGACGCCCAGGGCCCTGCGGCGACTAGGGGCGAGAGGGCGCGAAATTCGCCTTTTCCTCAACCGTCCCGCCTCCTCCTTCGCGAGCATTACTGCTTCGCAGAAGGAGGTGACGGCTGCCTATATCTCGCTCCGTACCATGGCCTAAACCAGGGCCCGACGCGAGAGATTTCTGCCACCGATCACCTTCATGAGGACACGGTGGTGCTCTGCCCAAGCCGGGCAGACCTCCACCGTATGCTCCACCGTGTCCTCCGGGCGATCCACACAGTGGTGACACCCGAGCTTTTCCTCCCGCCTTAACCAACACAGGAACCTCCCGAAGCTGCCGTGTCCGGTGAGGACCTGTGTCAAGCGGAAGGTGAGGACGCCGTGGTGCCTCTCTAGCCACTCCTCAAAGAGGGGACTTATCACTGTAATTGTGGCGTGCCCAGCACTGGGTTGTGACAACCGTACTCTCCATGTCGCCATGAGATCCCGCCGGAGCTCCGTCCGCTGTGCCGCGATTTCTCGCGGCAGCGAAGTTGCGCCCCAGTGTTTCGCCTCCTCGCGCCACTCCCATACGTGCGCGAGGACTTTTGCCTCCAGATCCCATGGCGGCAATCCGGCAAGGAGGCTCGCTGCCTCACAGGAGACCGAGCGGTATCCCTGGACCATCCGGATGGCCATGGCCCTTTGAGCCGCGCTCAACCGGCGGGCTGGCCGCAGCGCCAGGGAGGGCAGTAGTACACCTGGGTCTGCTATTACCAGGTCTCCTCAAACGGTTTCCAGTCTCTTTGTACCTTCGATTCACCTTCTGGACCGTTCGTAACGTCACACCCACCATTCTTGCAGTACGACGCATACTGATGCCTAGTTTCATAAAAGTCATGATCCTAGCACATTCTTTAGGTGAAAGAGGCATGATAAATAACTTTATGTGCTGTTGTCTAACTTACCTTTTGTAACAAGACTAAATTAGCTTTTGTTTATGATAAATTAAACAAAGATTTCTTTATGAAAAATAGGTTTACTAAAGTGTTTTACTATTTTTAATAGGTACGTATGAACAGAGAATTTTGCAAGATGAATACTGAACGAGTGTAGGAATGAATATAAGAATGAAAGTTATATTGAATGAAGACTATTGAGCGAATGTGTCGTAGACACTTTTGTATCAAGAAAAAATTTGGAAAAAAAAATGGATACAAAAAATGAATGGTAAAATTGTAATTCGAAAAGGATTATTTTTGATTTCAAAGTTTTTTTCAGTCATTTCTTAAAAGAAGGTTACCGACTTTGAAGTTTTTGTGTACAAAATTAAACTATTTTTCGAATCCTTTTTGATTAGAAAGTATATCTTGTGTACTTAAAAATTTATTGCAATTTTAAAAGTGTGATACTTAGTTTTGCAGGCCAGTGTATTTAGTTGGATATCATGATACGAAGTCATCTTCTTTCAAGTCTACCGTGTTTTGATTGACTAATTTGAACAAAAAAACGGTTATTGTGACTTTTTTGTGGGTAATAATGAGGACTATAAATACTACATGAGTACAATACTTCATGTATCATCAATAGTTTGCCTATAAAAGTCATTATTTGGCGTGCCAAATGACTTTTATAGGCATATTTTCTATACCTTGGGTTACATTATTGTAATTTTCGTACAATCTCTAACTTTTTTTTAATAAATTGCAGCCCATTATACTTGTTGATAATGTAGCTTTCTACCGGTTTATTTTTTAAAGGAGTTAAGTAGTTTTTGAGTTTATCCGTTCAGACAAACGAACAAACAAAAACACAAATATTTTCTCTTTATAATATTATATATATAATATATAAGTAAATTAACTAACGAAATAATTTAATGGAACTTACCTACTCAAATATTTAGTATTTAAGCATAGGTACAATAAATGACTTTAATGACCACAAATAAATTGGTCAGCGTTACCTTAAACAAACTTCTACATAATTATAACTAATAAATTCGACAAAGATATTATTTGATACGATAACATCTGTGTACATTCAGTTAATATTAAACAAGCTATAAATCCTCTCACAGTTTTGCGCCACAAAGTGAGGTTCACTGAATATAATATACAGGTACGTAATTAACTCATCAATAACAGATTGCAACCCAATCCTAATAATTACACTTATTGCACTGTTGTCGAAATTCTCATACAAACAAATGGAGTATGGTTTGACTGATAGGATTATCAAAATTAAGGTAGGCAGGTAATCCGCGACTTGTAAGCATCTTGGTTTTATTAATTTATGAAACGCGGCCAGATAATGTGATAATGTTACCAAAAGCGGTTTAGCAAGAAAATGAGAAAGTCTTTGACCAGTGAACAGTGAAAAATGACAAGCCAACCTTTGATGTAGGAAACAATTTTGATAAACGAAAAACATACGAATTTTATAAATGTTATATTTATTTAGCTGAGGGAAGAAGACGTAATAGAACTTTACAGTGAAATCGAAATTTAATGTTCTCCTTTAAAGTGTTATTCAGTTTGAAAATTACGGCACATTTTTACTTCTGGAAAATGAAAACATGACGGCAGATTTTTTTTAGAATTTACGATAAGTATTGTTGGTTTTATAACTCGGAGAATAATTTCTGCAATACATTTTTCTTTTACTGAACCAATTAAAAACTTTTAGATGTTTAGTAGTTACGAAAACTAAATCTAAAACTTTAACTAGTTTTCTTTATTCATGAAAACTCAAACATGAAACTAAATCATCTCCTTATATTCCTCATAAAACGTGTTCACATTTGAAAAAAGTTATGTGAGATATAAAAAAATCGTAAAATTTGGGCATCCTTATGCCACACACGAATGCGAATAATGCAAACACCACTAGCACCAAAATAAAAACATGGAGATGACAATAAAAACGTAATAATACGCAATGTAGACTCATAAACCGTGCAGTGGCTTTGTTTACAGCTTTTCGACAAAATGAAAGTATGAAGTAATTTTATGGCCGACATCTTTATGATGACAGCTATCAAAACAAACTTGAAAATTTGTTGGGGGACGATGGAGGAATAGTAAGGAAGTTTTTACATCGGAGCAGAAAGAAGAAGCGCCATTTTTCCGGGTCCCATCAAGTCATCTGCGTTCTATGTCTAATGGAAATAGGTACAAGATTTTACCAAAGTGGGAAATTATGCGGCTTCCACGATAAGCTCCTTTAAATGTGTAATGTCTTACGCAAAACGAACTTAGATAATTCTTGAAAATACACCTTTAATAATATTTTTCTACAAAATTGAATAGAGAATAAAGACAAGAAATGAATAATGACAATAATCACAAGAAGACAGTGCCAAAAAGTGATGGCGGAGCCTTGATAAATTGCTTAGTAGGTATAATACCAAAATTATATTCGAGCAGTTTTGATTGCTTTAGAAATTAACAACATACATAACAATGTATGTTGTTAATTTCTAAAGCAACCAAAAGTCACGCCTTGTTTCCTCGAAGAGTTGCGCAGAGGTGTACCTTTAGTACATCAACATTTCGTCTGTTATGTTTTAGCCCCATGTAATAGGGGGCGAGTCATCAACCGGGCACAAATCCAGACTCCGGGCTGCTACTGAGAAATTTCAGGTAGAAAAACCCAATAACACTTTGCTCGACCTGGGAATAGATCCCATGACCTCATCATTTCAGCAGTAGCGTTTGCGACCACTATACCAACAAGGCAGAGAAATGATCGAACTAGAAAACATTTTAGATGGTCAACTATTTCACGCCCCGCACTAATCTAACAAAGAGATTTTACCAAAGTTTGTACTTTCAACTAAAATAGACAAGTCCATCCAATCGCCGTCACCTCCTCAGGTTTCTAGTCCTCTAATTAAATTAAAACACAAATCATTTGCTGGAAACGCTTCAAGTTCAAATCTTTTCAACCTTGGGGTACACTTCGGCCACAAAATAGATCAGAAGGTCGTGTCCTTTCATCGAGCGAAAACAGGCGAACGCACATAGACGCGTCCGTATGGAGTCTCAAACTAAGTGAAACAAATTATGACAGTCCCTGTGAAGTGTGTACGTGAAACGTGACAATGTGTGCGTGCGTTTTCGCGTGTTGTATGGAACCGACCTTCTGTGCCTATATCATACTCAAATGTATGTATGTATGTATGTACTCTTTGGTATTATTGTTCGGCGAGACGTTGAGCTCCTTAAGTCCAGAGTTGAGCTACACGATTACTGACAAATGCTTGCACTGACTGGACAGCTCTACTTAAAGTGTGGTTCTTTCCTAAAAAGACCATTTCAGACACGGATCTACATGGTCCTCACATGATCTGACCAAGATTATGTTTGACCCTTGAGTTTGTTTCGCCATTTCTTCTCAGGGGTAGTCAGACAGGAAATGTTGACTCTTTTATTCCAAAAAGTAATTTTCGCAGCCGCCATCTTGCTTTTTAGATTTGATCGCACTATCGGCTTTAACACCCCGAAAACCATGAAAATGACACCCATGAGGAAAAATCTGAAAATTTTCGCAGCCGCCATCTTGCTTTTTAATTTTGACCTCACTATTGGATTTAACACCCCCGAAAACAATGAAAACGATACCCATGATGAAAAATCTGAATATTTTCGCAGCCGCCATCTTGCTTTTTAGATTTGACCTCAGTATCGGCTGTAACACCCCCGAAAACCATGAAAACGACACCCATGATGAAAAATGTTTGTAGCCGCCATTTTGGATTTTGATATAAAGGTGGTAAAACCAAATTTTTGTTTGTCGCGTATTTAAAAATAAAACACAAAAAAACTCAACTTGATATTAAGAACAGTGATCTTATCACTTTACCCGATTCTTGTAACCATAGTAACCACCCGCGCCGAAGTGAATCGGCTAGGTGAAGTGAGTCAGTAAGCGCCACGCGCGAGTGTCGTGATAACTTCACTCGATTCTCGTTGCCATAGTAACACCATTTCACTTGGGCTGGATGAAGTGAGCCTAGCCGCCTGTCGACCTGTCAGTTGAACTGTTGAATTTGGTTATAGTATTGATGACGGTGATTTTATGAATATTATTTTATTATTGGCAACACGTAGGTCAGTATAAATTTACCTACCTAAAATAAAATATTAGAAAGGTACTTATTAAATAATCCGCACGTTTTTTAATCAAATGGCTTATGTACACAGACACACACATCGTTTAGTTAGGTTCCCACATAGTTTGTGAGGGGATAAATTCTATGGTCTGTCAGCCAGGCACTTTTTTAGCACTCGATCACTTGACACACTCGGTTATCTCTTCTTATTGAACAGATTTGGGTTAATTACAACGCTGAATAACGTCGCAGAGGTATTACTCGACTCAATCCACTATCGTTTTTTCAAAACACGTCGCGGTTGGGTCATGGGATTGCGTTTATTTAATCAGTAAACTGATTATGATCAATAGAATTAGCATAAAAATATTATTAAAATCTCGATTATAATTGTAAAATGTAATCCTTGGTCCATCCCTAGTATCAGGTGGGATGACACTGACAGTTCACTCCACGTTCACTTCACTTAAGTTTTCACGGTGAGAAGGTTACAGAATAGCACTGCTGATGTCCTATTTACAGAATAAACAATTTCAATTCATTATATCTATGTTGTCGACTGTACAATTATAATCACTTCGGCAAGGTTTGACTCATCGAGAATCAATTGAGAGCCCTGAGATGTCACGCCCAATGTTTCCTTTGTTGCGTGTTACTCATAGCTTTTCCTAAAGCCGATTCCGGGTTCCGTCACATATCGGCTATTTTTAGGCGCGAATTTTTGGTGGAAGATAATTATTAACACAAATTATCACGCTTGTGTTCCCCGGAGGGTTAAGTAGAGGTGAACATACACACACCACTCACCCACACCCACATTTCGTCAGTTGTTTTTATACTCGTACGTAGTCTGTACTGTCGTAGGGTTAACTACAATACCTAAATTAATCAAATTACATTCATTACTGTATACCTTCACTCATCCCCATACACTCACACACACTCACATACCTTATACACCACACTTCACTTTTTCCTTTTTGATTATTGTTTAAATCTACTTGCATGTTCTTTTCTAAATACATGTTTCTCAATTCTATATATTTTGGATAAAGATAGGTGGAAGAGCGGAATCTCCTAACACAAGCATTTCCTTGCTTAAAAGTAGTCTCCAAATCATATAATGCAAACCAATTATGTTAATAGAATAGAATAGAATATGAACATTTTTATTGTATTTTTATTAATATTTTATACAGGGGCCGAGCTCCTTGCCATCAACAGGGTAAAAATCCAGACTCCTGGCACTGTGAAATTCTAGATGAATTGATCGATGATTATGATCCCATATACTATATTATAACTCCTCTGGGAAACTAGTCTCAAAGCCGTTTTATTATTTGATTTGCAGAATAAATATATTCATAGAAATACTAGCCTAAACTATAACTTTTGCTTTTGTACCCAACTAAAAACGACTAACGTAAATAAATTCAATTCTATTCTATTCTATTTGTTCTTGTTACTAGCTTGTGAAGAGCCTTTGGGATAATGTATAGAGAACTCTGTTAAAATATGTATAATACGAATAATTAGATTTGGAAAAGTGACGAGGCATTTCTTGCATTAAAGTTACTAACTTACAAGAATATCCTATTAACCAGCGGTAATTTATTTTCTTTGAAACAAATATTGAAATTTCCGGTCTGAAATTATAACTTCTTCTTTGGATACACAAACAATTTAAAAGGATTAATTAAAATTATTTTATGCATCTAATAGCTTCATTTATTATAATGTGATGGAAACTTGCTACCATTGTTTTGTTATGAAAGCAAAAGTTTGCTTTCAAGTTAATAAATACCTATTTAGTTTGTTACTACGAGTACGGCTTTTGGAGGGAACATCTGCCATTTTGTATTAGTGCCACCATTTCTTTGTTCGAACATTATAATTCTGCAAGCCGACATAGCCCGTATAATTGCCAAACTTAAATGGCAGTGAGCTTCCGGCGGGATCTCATGGCGACATGGAGAGTGCGATTGTCGCAACCCAGTGCTGGGCACGCCACAGTTGCGGCGATAAATCCCCTCTTTGAGGAGTGGCTAGAGAGGCGCCACGGCGTCCTCACTTTCCGCCTGACGCAGGTCCTCACCGAACACGGCAGCATCGGGAGGTTCCTGTGTTGGATAAGGCGGGAGGAAACGCCCGGGTGTCACCACTGTGTGGATCAACCCGGAGGACATGGTGGAGCATACGGTGGAGGTCTGTCCGGCTTGAGAAGAGCACAGCCATGTCCTCGTGGATGCGATCGGTGGCAGAGGTCTCTCGCGTCCGGCCCTGGTTCAGGCCATGGTATGGAGCGAGAGGGCATGGGCAGTCATCACCTCCTTCTGCAAAGCTTCTGCTCGCAAAGGAGGAGGCGGGACGGTTGTGGGAAAGGCAAATTTCGCGCCCTCTCGCCCCTAGCCGCCGCAGGAGATGCCCTGGGCATCGGGAATCTCAGGCGGATTTCTGGCCACCGTACTCTCCATGTTGCCAAGAGATCCCGCTGGAGCTCCGTCCGCTGTGCTGCGATTTCACGCGGCAGCAGAGTAACGCCCCGGCGTTTCGCCTCCTCGCGCCACTCCCATACGTGCGCGAGGGCTTTTGAGTCAAATGCCCTAGACGGAGTGAGAGAACATCGAGAATTCTCACAAGGAATCCTCTCACACACTCTAACACTACGATGGTTCATGCAAAAGTTGACGCCAGATCCCTGAACTCAAGTAGAAGAAATAATCAGTGGAAGAGTGGACTTCAGTCAAAAATAACGTATTCATTATTAGACTTCAGTCAGCCCAATTGCCAGATAGTTTATTTTAGAAGTTAGTTGCAGATAGGTAAAAGTAGAAAAAATAAAAACTCTGAAATCGGTCTTAGGACACTGTTCTTAACTCTTTGAGAATTTTAGATCTGCATACACAAATTTTGAAAAAAAGTACAGTCAGCAAGAAAATGGGCAATTTTCTCAAACAAAAAATATGCCAAATAGGTAGGTCCTGTTTCTTATGACGATCAACAAACTTTATTAGACCGACTGAGGTTTGAGTCTAGTATTCAAACCTCAGTTGATTCGAATAAAGAGACGGAAATTACAAAACTTTTCCGATACATTTCTTGGGAAATGAGACTCCAACTTACTTTTTAGGGCCCCGTACCTCAAAAAGAAAAAAAACTGAACCCTTATAAGATCACTTCGTAGTCCGGCCGTCCGTCCGTCTGTCTGTCAAGAACTTTTTTCTCAGGAACGCGTGGAGGTATCAAGTTGAAATTAATAGCATATATGCAGGTCTACGTTTTCTTGGAGCTTTATAAAAATAAGCTTTTAGAAGCTTGATTTTTTGACTTAGGTCAACGCCAAAAAAACATAGGGTCATTAATGCGAAAAAACTCGCAAATAAATCAAAACCTATAGGGTCCTCTTTCCGTTGACCTAGAATCATTAAATTTGGCAAAAAGCTTGCTTCTTGCCGAAAATACCTTTAATACCTTTTAATACCTTGGTATTACAGCACAATAACTGGAAATAGTCAGAAAATAATTTGTAGTTTTATCACATAATATTTTGTTTTTGCGGTGACAATCTTACGTTTGCATTTAGTGAATTGACCGTGACGTATATCGATGTATAGGAGAACATTTTTCAACTACAATGTTAAGTTAGTTCTTGGGATAAATTCATCCCACCTATAGAACCCATCATTGTGGTAGCAGGACACTTGCGCGAACCCACTTGCCATAATATACATTTTCGCGGAAAACCATGAAAACGACACCCATGACGAAAAGTTCCGAATTTTCGATGGCGCCATCTTGATTTTTTGATTTAGATCCTATTATCCTTACTTTACTTTACTCTTAACATAAGATATCATCACGCCTGTATTCCCCGAAGGGTTAGGCAGATGTGTACATATAATCGTATACCCACATATTGTCAGTTCACCGTACGCCGTTCTGTTCTCATTACACCGCTTTCGCGTTCGCATCATATAATTATTAATATAATGATATGAAAAATTCGAGCCAGAGTCGTTACTGACCGTATGAAATTGCAACTAAAGCTTGCGGAGTAGACATCTGGCTGTTGAGACCAAAACTACAAACGTAATATACAGGGAAGTTTTATAGCAAAGATATTTATTTACATAACCAAATTACAAGATGATTATGAACATTAACTAAATTAAATTAAAACTAAGTTAAGCCTAAAAAAGGCCCTCGGGGCATTGTACCGAGGATGCTGCCGGCATTTCCTCACTGAATTGCAATGCTGATGCGTTGCGCGAGAAAGCCGCCAGCTTTATAGAAAATAACATAAAATCTTGCCTGTACACATGTTTAGGTTCCATGTAATAGGGAACGAGCCTACTGCTATTAACCGGGCACAAATCCAGACTTCGGACTGTTACTGAGAAATTCCAGACGAAAAACCCAATAATACTTTGCCTGACCCGGGAATCGAACCCAGGACCTTATGCTCCACAGTAGCGCTTGCGAACACTAGACCAACGAGGCAATTTGTTATAAAAATGTGGCTGTTATTTTAATATGTTTTTGTGTTTTACGACTTCCACAGAAGCCAGTTTATCATAAAACATTAAAAAGAGAAATGTGGAAATAATTTATAAGGATAAATTCCTGTCAACTTTTAGGTATCTATCTTCTTCGGTTTTTGTTAGGGATATTCTACTAATTTCAATTGACAATGCTCTTTGTTTGGCTTTTTATTAATAATAATTGTAAGACTTTATTGTGAAAATAGGTTAAGAGTCCTTACCTAGGTCCAGTGGGGCCACTTTTGTTAAAAAAAAAATATTACGTAAATGTAAAAAAAAAAATCTT
The DNA here is from genome assembly GCA_905333075.3 of Atethmia centrago. NCBI lineage: Eukaryota > Metazoa > Arthropoda > Insecta > Lepidoptera > Noctuidae > Atethmia > Atethmia centrago. Next base: position 18,150,867 of record HG995382.1, read on the forward strand.
CTACTTCTTGAGGCATATACACATATTTGTAATATCGTAGCAGGTGGCGTTTTGTAGGTTCTACCGACCCTGGCATGGGCAGAAGGCGTGCGTTTATTTATGTATATTATGTAATACAATTTTATAAGGCCTGGTAGGGCGACGATCTCCGCATGGTGGCTCGTAGCAGCTACGAGAGTGTGATCCAGGAATCGAGGACCGAGTAAAATGGCGAGCGATTGCACAGGCCTATGTTTTGACTTCTGTGTTAAACAGGTACACAAAACTAGACAGAAATAATTCAGAGAGCGTTCAGTCAAATAAGTTTCAAACAAAACTTTCAATCTGAATTTCAGTCAAAAACTAATAAGAAATTAAATGACAACTGTACTCTCAAGCTTTCTACCATCACATTTTTGCTTTGGTCGGTAAAAGTAATATATTTTTGCTTAACTTTATCAGTCCTCAAAATCAGCGCCAATTACTTGAATTGCGTCATTTTCCTTTTTCATTACAAACTGTTAATCTCTCAGAGGCCAAGATTAGTTAAGTCCAAGTATTTCAAAATAAGTTAAAGTACCATCCATAAAGTAATTCAAATTACCCAAAACCCTTATGATCCTTGAGGTAACTTTGAGTGGCACTTTCGAGATCATACAAAACATAAGTTACGAGCCTCTAAACTTAAGTTACTATTCAAAGTTAGGCTCTGGAAAAGGCCACGTTCCTAGAAAACCGCGACTAAAATATATTTTGCCAATTTTGTAATAATGCTAAAGTAAACAAGAGAAGTGGGAAGATACATCTTTAATGTTATCTAGTTGTTCATCAAGTGGAGGGCGAGTCCCTCTAAATAATAACAGGCTAAGTAAAACGAGTAACAGCCGCACGGGTCGATCGAAGGTCAGTTAGGCAGTCGATCCATGTAAAGTACTTGGTATCCAGCTGCATTCGGTCAGCTTGGTCGCCTTGGTCTTGGGAAAAGGCTAGGTAGGCTTGTGTCTAAATAATACCAGCCGCACGGGTCGAACGATCAGGTTAAGCTACGGTTACCATAGTTTGTCCGTGGATGGGTCATTATCTTTACATACCAAGACCCCTCCGTACCTCGGAAAGCATGTTAAGCCGTTGGTCCCGGCTGTTATTTGTAGATCTTTGGCAGTTTTTACGGGTCGTCAGAAGCCCTAAAGTCTGATAACCAGTTTTCTTACCATGTGGTATTGTGTTACCCTGTAACCAGTGGCATGCCTAGGGTTTCAAAATAACGCAAGCCCAATAAAATTTTAACCGATTTCAAAAAAAGAAAGTTCAGTTTTCGACTGATTATGTAGGTACCTACGTATCTACGTATGTATCATCGCAATTTTCTCATAAACTACTGGTTAGGTACAATAAATTCTCTATCGAGCATTTTAGTAAGGCATTTTAGTAAGGCTTTTGGGCTTATATGAAGGTACCGCCACTGCCTGTAACTGGGTTGTTGAGGTCAGATAAGCAGCCCACTACTTATATGACTATGTAAAATACTAATATCGTCTGGGAACTATTTTACTCGAGGGCCTGAAGGATATTTCTCGTAAACTAAATCATTTATAATATCAACCAATAATATACGACGAAAACTTAAAAAAAAAATTTTAAAATTGACATTTTAGTTTGTTGTCATCGCGAGTGTGTGCTGTGTAACTGTTTTGGTTTTGTTCAGTTTTGTCTATTTTTTGTGTGTTATTCAATGGTAAGTGGGTATATTTCCATTCATAAGTTGTTATTACATCGTTTTAGACAATAATTGCTCGAAATCGCATCATAAAATCTTGTTTTTGAGTAAACTAATGTTACGAGAAAAAATCGTTAGAACGCCTCAATATTATGATGAATTTTCGACTTTATTTATGTTATCGACTGCAAATAGATCAATATTCATATATAAGTACTTATTACATCGTGTAGATAAAACTTTATCACGAAATAGGTGCATCTTATAATGTTTTTGAACAAAGTAAAATCCGAGAAAACTGATTGCTCAAGTCGTAAAATATAGTCTGTTTTTGTCATCTTTTTGCGTGTAATCGACGATGAGTGTTATCTATTCATAATGTAACATGCAAAATTTCTTGTGAATTGGAAACAGTAGTTTTATCAGAAATAGTCATAACACAGGGTCAAACATAATGGTCAACTATTGTCTGTTATCAATATGGGTTTAGAAATACAGTACGCGTCATACGACTATTGTTTATTGTATTTTAAAAGGTGGTCTGTTTATTCACGAAGCCAAATGAGTTTACGTTAAGTGGCTGCAGCCTGCCGTGTTAGCCAGGGATCGTTTTTTGTGCGTGTACGTCTCACTTCCGGTCGGCCGTGGAATACGCTTGGGCGTAGTGGCGTATTACGTCATGTGGTCGTTGGACTTTAGCGGTTAAGAAATGCTTCATTAATTCACGATTTCTAATGTATGCCAATGACATCAAAATTTACAAGTTGTGCGAAAGCACACAAGATCACCTCCTTTTGCAGGAGGGTCTCGATATACTTCAACTCGATTCGATATTGTTCATATAACAAAACTCCAGCTCAGTGTACCTAAATGCAATGTAATCACTTTCACAAAAACAAAAACATTATGAAATTTGATTATAGGTTACATGGTATCTGTCTGCCAAGAGTTGACCACATTCGAGATGTCGGTGTTACAATGGACTCGAAATTTCACTTCAGTGTTCATATTGATAACATTGTTAATAAGGCGTACCATAAGTTTGGTTTCGTCATGCGTTCTCCAAACGACTTTAAAAGACAGTCTACTTTGTACTTATATACAAACCCGGTCCGTTCTCAATTGAAATTCGTAGTACCTACCGATTTGGAATCCCTTTTTTGATGTTTATATAAAAAAATGGAAAGGGTTAAAAATAATATCTACGTGTTATGCACTACAGATACACTCTAAATTACCATACCCTCAATTATTAAAACTTCAAAGCATGGACTCAAGACGTATCCTACTGATGGCCATGATGTTTCATGGTTTGTGTAATAGCAGGTTTGATTGTCTAGATATTATCTATGTTACATTGTACCTAGAACTGTGATGCGTCAATAGGCGCGTGTGCCCCGGCTGTTGCACACCGCAAGGTGCAGAACTAACGCTGCCTGGTGCGCGGGTGCCTCTCCGACGCATTGTAGATACGTATAACACTCACTCCATCGAGTTGGATATTTTCGTGCTTTAAGTTTAAGTTTAAAAGGAAGGCTATTGATTCTTTAAAATAGTCATCTTATACCTATTATTCCAAAAATACCCTACTTCTTATTTTTTTTGTAAAATCAACGCACGCATTAACTATGTGAAACACCATTATTTTGTGGACATTGGTGTGGGTTACACGTATACCTGGTTTTTAATTTATTCCGTCACACTTTAATATTGTAATGTGTATCTGTTTGGTCCCAATAAAGTAAAATGAAATAGAATTAAATTATTTGGGGCTAAAAACAGATGTAAACGAAGAACGCTGTAAATAACGTGGTAAATGACGTCACATCATGCCCGCGACAGAAATGGATGTTTGAACTGAAGTAGAAAATTGTTGGAGTTTCAACATTTTTTTGAGCAACACTTAGTAGTTGAATTTAACTTTTAATACTGAAAAAAAAAGAAATAGTTTAAAAAAAAAATAGATGCTTATTCCCTATACTTTAATATATTATAAAAACCAAAATTATCAAAACATTCATGAAGTTAGCATCTTAACATCTTGCTTGTATTCCGAACGGATACTAATGCAGAAGTGTACCTGTACAGTGTTCCCACTTAACATTTCTGCAGTTGGGCTTGCCACCAACGAGACAGTGAAAGGAGCTCGCGAAATTCTTAATTTCTTACGTTTATAGGGTTTCGTAGACAACGAGGAACCCTTATAGTTTCGCCATGTCCATCTGCCTGTGGCTTAGATAGACTATTAGTAATTTGGCATGGTTATACATTGATTAATATGTGCCGACAAAGTGGTAAAATAAAACATAAAAAATAAAAATATGTATAGGGTACCTCCCTTGCACGTAAAGTGCGGATGATATTTTTTGTCCCGTCTATCCCATGGTGATAGGCCGTTCAAAAATATTGTGGGGTCAAAACTATTTTTAGATTCAGGGATCCCTTTGCGTAATATTAAGCTTTAAAATGCTCATTTTTGTTTGTCAAGTGTTTGTCCCCCCCCCCCATGTCAGCTAAATGGTTGTTTTTACATAAGTGAAAAAAATCACGGCAGTAGAATAAGTTAAAAGAAGAACTATCACAGCTAAGTAGGCTTTCCTAGTTAACAAGTTCCATAGTTGGGATGAATTTATACCAAAAACAAACTTGAAAAACATGTTCTCCCATACATAGATATATGTCACGGTCAATTCTCCAACTGTAAATTTAAGTTGGTCGACTATTACTCGTTAACTTGTAAAGCTCACTTAGCTGTCATACTTTTTATTTTAATTTCATTATATGAACTACTGCTATGATTTTTTCTCTTCTCCATAAACAACCATTTAGCTGGCAGAGGGCCGACACTTGACTCTAACAAAAATTAGCACTTTATTACGCAAGCTGATCCTTGACTCGAAAAGTGGCGTTCACAGACCCACAATATTTTTGAATGGCCTATCCAACAATAACCCGCACTATCGGGTCGACGAGAAACAAAATATCATCCCCACATTACGTGCAAGGGAGGTAACCTAAAAAATAATGATTCTCAAGATTTTATTTCAGCACTTTGTCGGGGTAATTAATATGAATACCTATGCCAAATTACAGCTTTTTAGTACTAAGCGTCTCTGAGCTACAGCGGGGACAGACAGACAGACAGACGGACATGGCAAAACTATAAGGGTTCCTTGTTTACTACGGAACCCTAAAAACCGCAGTTTTATGATTTTAGTGACTTTTAAACCTATTATTACGCCTTCATACAATGCAAGTAAGTTTGCAAAAAATGTATGTTAAACTACACATCAATTCTTTAAGTGAATATTAAAGTATTGTAGTAAAATACTTTACGAAATAAATTCAGGAAGTAATGTAGATCTAAAGCGTAAAAATCGATATTACTTTCAAACTACTTGATATATTTTCATGACTGTTTTTTTATGAACAGACTATTTTATTCTCTATAAATTTATCTGTTTTTTTTTTCAAAAATTCATATTTTCGTTACTAAAAATAAATATTCCATAGTATATGAAACCGAACGGCGGCGCGGCTTGATTACAACGCCGTTTCTATGGCTAAGGTCAACGGCGATTAGTCGACCCTTAAGATATAAAATAACATGTCACGATGCATTCCGAATCTCCATAACTTCCTCTGCCTAGCTAAGTAACGGTAAAATGATTATAGTACCGTGTTCTACCCACAATCCCGAATATAGACGAACACCCAAACATGGCCACTTGATAACTGTTTCCGAAATTAGATCAGGCCGTCCCGCGGGAGATTTAATTTTGGACCCTAATCAAACTTGGTCCATGTTCTCTGAAGTCGGTTAAAGTCAAGACTGAAACTTGTGGGATAAGACTTCGCTTATGCATTGGTACTATGTAATCTTATATGTATCATGAGGATATTAACTTTGTTAAGGTTGCAGCTGACGATAGCGTTGATAGTTAGAGACGATATTATCATTCCAATAATAAATAATTTATCACTTTTAATTTTTTATTCAATTTTATTTTATAATTTAATTATAAACCATTATTTTATAATCCTACATTTTCTATAATAATTCATTTGACATAATATTGAAAATCAAGTTAAGTTTTATTGTATTGTATTAATGTAATTCTTATCTTTTTATATTAGCATGTAAATCTTTTATAATAGTAGGCATATTGTTTTTTATGTATTCTTAATTGAATTATGTATTCAGAGCATGTGTACTCCATAATGTGTAAGCTGTGGTTACCTGTAATTGAATGTGCATTACAAGATCATCATCATCATTTCAGCCGAAAGACGTCCACTGCTGGACATAGGCCTCCCCCAAGCACCGCCACTTCGACCGGTTTTGTGCTTCCCGCATCCAGCGGATTCCTGCGGCTTTCACAATGTCATCGGTCCACCTTGTAGGAGGCCTTCCAACGCTACGTCTTCCGGTACGCGGTCGCCATTCCAGAACCTTTCGGCCCCATCGGCCATCTGTTCTGCGAGCAATGCGCCCTGCCCACTGCCACTTAAGTTTGGCAATTCTTCGGGCTATGTCGGTGACCTTGGTTCGCCTACGGATCTCTTCATTTCTGATTCGATCACGTAGGGAAACTCCAAGCATAGCCCTCTCCATTGCCCTTTGAGTGACTTTTAGCTTTTTTATAAAGCCCATTGTAAGCGACCACGTTTCAGTGCCATAGGTCATCACTGGCAACATGCACTGGTCAAAGACTTTCGTCATTACAAGAAAATGTATATTAAACTTAACATTGTAGTTGTTTATTATTGTAAAAGGTAATTGTAATGTATCTCGTTGGTAATCCTTAAATAAATACCTATATAGCGTGACGGCGTCAGGTGATGATCGACAAATAATAAGTAAGAAACTTCTCATTATTTACCGATCATGTATCTTGAACTGAAGTAGATCTCATTATCGTTTTGTTTTCCTTGTGCGGCTTGGTATAAATAAAGGAATAGTAGGTACCTATGTTTTAAGACTGATATGAAAGTCTTTTGAATGTAAAACCCTAAATAGACACTAATTAAACGTCTATCTTATTAAAGAGCGTGAAAACAACACCCAATGTTATTTTCAGCCTCATTAAGGGCCTCCTACAATTGAGAAAACGTCTTGTGTTCTAAAATGTACAAATCTATCGTCATGGTCCTTCGTTCAATGTGTTCGTTTATTCAGCAAATATCCAACAAAGTCTTCTACATTCAAGTTATTGCTTTGAGACGCATAGAGACTGCATAATGCTATAGCATATTCTTTGAAAACTTTATTTCTGTTCAGGTATGAAAGAGTATCCACATAACTATATTTAGGTTGTTATTCTATGTCGATACTCAGAAGCTTTTAAATAGCTTTTATAATGATTTTTGTACAAGGCATTCAACTTTTTCAAAGTAAGTATTGTCAAGGAAGATTGTTTAAATTCTAAGTAATTTCTAACTATTTTTTTTCCGTAGTGGTCACAATTCTTTTATAAAAATAAGGACATCGATCTGAGTTTTTTGTAACATCTTTCATTCAACGATATAAAAATGCTTCTAGTATCAAAAACAAAAAAATAAAATTTACTTCTAAATTAGAAATTAAATGCTACAGTTTCAATGCTCGTGCATTTAATTTCTAACTTACCTATATACTCTGCTTAGCACGAGAACCGTAGAGAAGTGTTTTGTCGACGGAAGAGTAGACAAAAATGACGTTTCTGTGTAAATAGTTACACAGAAACGTCATTCATCACCCTTACATAAACTTAGAATAGGTATATATGATTAGATAAAAATACTTTATTGCACACCAGATTATACATTACAAAAAGAAAAATAATGTGCACCACTGGTTGACCCGACAGACGTTGTCCTGTCCAAGCAATAATAGTTAATACAAAAAAGATTTTCAGTTTTTCCCATATTTTTCAATTTCCCGGGAAGCATTTTTTTCTTTCTGTAAAAAACTTATTCGGACTATAACTAACATTTTAAAACAAAAAATAACCAAAATTTTACCTCATAACGTGTTATGAGTTTTTCTTTAAAATTTCCTAGACTAGACTTTTTATATTTTTGTTTACTTTTTTTGCTTTATTTTTTTAAACCTATTAGTGTACTTTTTTTTACAAAATGAATATGCGTATTAAAACACATAGCATTTGTTTGAAAAAAGTATCTATACATTTGAACTTTATTGATGTTCGCCGATGCTTCGCTGTGGTGCTTCGAGAGCAACCATTTAGCAGCAAACCATAGTGTCGAGTATTTTAAATATGAGAGGGGAAGAATGCTCTTCATCCTCGGAGGAAGAAGGCACGCTTTTCCTACCGACGAACAATAGGTCAAAGAGATTGAAAAGATTTCCTGTAAGTCAGACCTATGCATTTACAATTGAATAAACCGTTAATTAATTATTATTTATTTAACCATTTATGTACACACATAAAAAAACAGAAAAGAAGACTGCTACTCCAAGAGAGGGCGTGAATGAAAACGACAAGGCGCGTAACTGTCTTGTTATTGTCTAATCTTCGAATATCTACAAAATTATTAAGGTATTATAATGGCAGATGAAAATATTACAATACGTCGGCATAAAACACTGTTGAACGAATCATTTTCAATTCATTTTTGTTGAATCAATCAATCATCTCTCTTTTGAATCTACAAATTCAGAAGTAAGAAGACATAGTCTACCGGACCTGTCTACTGGTTATGATAGTGATAAAGAAGACTTGAAAAAGGAATTATTACAGCTTAGAAACGAACTCGAAAGCGCACATTTAGAAATAGTAAAACTAAATGAAGAGAATTTGTCGCTTAAAGACGCTCTAATCAAACAAAAACTTAAAATTCAAACATTTCATAGAATTTGTTCAGAACCCAGAACGAAATCGATGGCTCCAAGGAAGAGAATATCAGGAAATTTGAGGCTGACATTCGTCGACGATGACAACACGAGTTTCATCGATCTTGGGCAGAATACACTAACCAGCGTCTCGACAATAGACGGCGATACCAATACGTCAACAGACCCTTTACAGGAGAATGAAAATTGCAACGCGACTGCAGATGGCGCTACCAGTACATCAACCGACACTTCACGGGTGAATGGAAATTGTTGTGTATCTTCCTATGTAAAGCCCCAAGTGGTAAACAACGTTCAACAACCAGAGGTGCCATCCCAGGCCTCATTTAATGACGGTCAGACATTAGTTCTAAATCGTCCAATTCAAAAACTTTGTATTATTAGTAGCAATGAAGTAAATAATATTCTCACCTTAGCGCTAAATGCGTTTCCGGGTTATGATGTATGCCATAATATTTCAACAAACTGTGGTATTAAACAGCTACTCGTTAATCTTAACAAAAAGCTTGTTAACTTCAATAAACAAGACTACTGTTTGATTTTTATAGGAGAACATGATTTTGAGACAACTGTAAATATTATGATCTAGTTAAAATTATACAGGAAACTTTAATGTCATTTAGCTACACTAACCTAGTATTGTGTTTGCCTACCTATAAATTTAATGGTTATAACAACATTTTTAACTCAAGAGTTGAGATTTTTAATACCTTGTTATACCAAGACAATTGTTAACATAACTATGCAATAGTATTTGATTCCAATTTGAATCTGCAATACGACAACACAATGTTTTATAAGCGAAGTGGAGTACTAAATAGACATGGCATGAAAAATATTTTTAATACCTTAACGCACTACATTTTCCAAGACTACAAGAGTCATTCCACTACGGTTTTGTCATCTAAACTTAAACCTCGTAAAGGCACAATACCCTTTTATTTCTCAGCGGTCACAAATAATAATAATTCCATAAACAATCATGCTTCCGTATTAACTAGTAAGGACAAAGATCCGTTTTTTCGTAAGTAAACGCAATAGTACCTCATTGTGTAGTATTGTGCACCAAAATATCGCAGGCGCACTTAGGAAAATGGACGATCTAGAATTAGCCCTCAATGAACTAAGTGAATCAAATAAACGTGTTATTGCCTTATGTCTCACTGAACATTTTATAATTAAAGGTGATGAGCAATTTTTAACGCTTCATAATTTTCATGTGTCGACCATTTTTTCCCGGCAATTGCAACGGAGAGTGGGTTCTTGTATGTTATTACGAAATGACCTCAAAGGCATGGAACTGCATGATATTAATAAACTGTGTATTGTAAAAAACATTTTGAAATCTGTGGTTTAGAAATTCCTGAATTAAAAATAATTATTATATGTATTTATAGAACTCCTAATTCCAACATAAATGTATTTTTTAACAAAATGAATGAAATGTTATCTAAATTACGCCATCAACAACGTAAATTAATTATTTGCGGCGATTTTAATATTAACATACTGGCTCACGATACCGCAAGTACTCAATTCCTAGAACTAATATCCAATTACGGACTGCAGTGTCATATCCAGGAACCAACACGAATAAATAAATGTATCGACAACATTCTTAGTAATATTCCAGGAGCAGTAGGTAGGACGCACAATTTCTGTCTCTCGGATCACGACACAGCACAATCAATAGAATTTGAAACAAAACAAATAGAAAAAATATCTAAACATTACTACACAACTACTCGTGACTACGTCAAAAGTAACGTAAGTAGATTTGTAGAGTGCATTAGCAGTTTAACTTTTTCTGAAATATTTAATAGATTAGATACAAATGAGGCTTTCAATGAATTTCACGAAGAATTAACATTCTTCTTTAAACTTTGCTTATTATGATAAGACGAAGAAATAGTTTTAGAACCGGCAGAAGTTCTTGGATAACGAAAACTCTTAAAATTAGTTGCAGAACCAAAAGAACGCTAAGATATAACTACTACATAAATAGAAGCAACAATAATAAATTAGAGTATATAAAATATTGCAAATTGTTAAGGAAATGTATAAATAGCACTCAGTCAGTAACCAAAGGTACATAACCAACTCTCGCAATAAAGGTAAAGCAACTTGGGACGTAGTTAAACGCTATGTTGATGGTTCTATACCTAGGACTAGTAAATTCATTGATAATAATAATAATAATATTGTCGACAACGGATGTACAGTTACATCTGGATCTGACATAGCAAACATATTTAATATTTTTTTCATTGATGTAGCTCAAAATTCTTGTGGTTCTGCTTCCGTCAATAATGAGTCTGAGCGTCGCACATCAAATTTTAAAAATAACGATTCAAGTATTTTTTAAATCCCACGGATGCAAACGGAGTTTTCAACACAATGATTTCCTTGAAATATTCTAAGTCGGCAGGGTATGACGAAATTAATTCCGACTTATTGAAACGTATTGCCCTATTTATATCGGAACCATTGGCTCACATTATAAATCTATCTCTTGAACAAGGATGTTTTCCAGACAAACTCAAGTTGTCGATAATAAAGCCACTACATAAGAAAGGGTCAAAATCAGATAAAAATAACTTTAGACCTATTGCTTTAACCCCGGTCCTATCTAAGATCTTTGAAAAAAATATGCTCAAAAGAATAGTTAACTTCCTAGATAAATATGACATTTTGGCACCGGAAAAATTTGGTTTCAGGAAATATCGGTCAACGCAATTAGCTACCTTCACCTTAATAAACCGCATCATTAATAATATCAACAATAAGATCCTAACATCAGCTATACTATTAGACCTCAGTAAAGCATTCGACTTCGTTGATCATTCGATGCTCATCTCGAAACTTGACAAATGTGGAATAAAGGGTTCTTCTTTGTTATGGTTTCAGTCCTATTTACAAAATAGGAAACAATTCACTAGGATTACTAAATTTGATACTGTAACAAATAATGTAGTTGAGTTTGACTCGAATCAAAGGATCATTTGGTCTGGGGTGCCACAAGGTAGCATCGTAGGGCCCCTGTTATTTCTTATTTACGTCAATGACCTCCCAAGTGCACTCGCACATGATTGTGTCTTGTTCGCTGACGACACAACTATTTTTATGAACTGTAAAAATATTGATACATATGAAACGGAAATATATAAAACGTTAGAAGATGTCATTCAATGGCTAGACACAAAAAAAAAAAAAAATCCAAGAATTTACTAACTGTTCCCTGCATATACATTTATCAAGTAGCAAAATTTGTAAAATACCACAGTCATCTTTTCACCCCCAACGACAATACATTTAAACGTAAAATTACCCATCTGCCCTTAAAAATGCCTGTTCCTAAGCTAGAACTGTTCAGAAAGAACTGTGCCTATATGGCACCTCTAATTTATAACTCTCTGCCCAAAGGAATGACTGACCGGCCATATAAAAGATTCTGTTGTGCCTTGCGAAAATGGTTAATCGCGGAGAGTTTTTACACCGTCAAAGACTTTTTGAATAAAAGCACATGCCGACTTGGTGTCCATTAAGATACTGGTTCGTCTTATTTCCTGTGACTTCGTATTTAATAATATTTCAATATTTTAAGTAATTGAATTTCTAATAATTGTAATTTAAATTATTCTAATAATTGTAATTCACATTTTCCTATATATGGTAATAATTCAAATAGTTCGAATAATTGTAATTTTTTTTTAAATAATTGTTGTAAATTAACCATGATTTTGCATGCCCGTAATGAGGGTGAAATATGTCCTGTGCTATAATTTAATTTAACATCTCGTGTAACCATATTTCATGCAAATAAATGATTTATTATTATTAAGAACAGAACAGAAAAATACGTACAAAGGTGAAACTTATTTCTAAAGAAATCTCTTCCAGCATACCTGCGATAGGAAAGTAGATAAAGAAATGTAGACACCGTGTGTAAGTGTAGAAGAGAAAATAGAATACATAAAATCGAAACAATTAACAAAACAAATAATATGGGAATATACTAACAAACATACATACACATATACATACATACATCTAAAATAAATATCACTAGAATATAAAAATACAGTGTAATTTAAAGCAATAAATACATACGCAACTATGTCGAAGTGGAAAGATAGTGTTCTTTCACTCTTCTTTTAAATACTGCAATAGTTTGGCAGTTCCTAAAGTCTGGAGGAAGTGAATTCCACAACCGGACCGCGTGAACAGTGAAAGAGTAGGAGTAGAAATCGGTGGAGTGGGAAGAGGACTTAAGGTTTCTAAGATGCCACCTGCAAGGTGCATCTGAAGGACGAGCGGAGGAAAAACGCTCCCGCAAATAGGATGGCGTTTTAGGATTGTGAAAGAGGTTAAATAACAGACACAATATCCGAGAGTTCCTGCGAAGTCGAATAGGGAGCCACTTGAGTATCTTGCGAAAATTAGAAACGTGATCATACTTTTTAAGGTTCAAAACTATAAGATAAGAACTAAAGATATTTTGCAAACGCTCAAGTTTAAAAGCTCCTCGGTGGCATCCAAATAACAGGCATCGGCGTAATCTATAATAGGCTGAATGAGAGTTTGAGCAAGGGAGATTTTGGCGTTCAAGGGCAAGAAGCTCTGGAGACATTTCAACGAATGGAATGTGTAGTGCACTTTGCGACTGACTTGAGCAACATGGGCAGTCCACGATGAGTAGGAATCCATGATCACCCCCAGGTTTTTAACCGTATTTGCGTATTCAATCTGAACTCCATTCAAATAGAGTGGAGACAGTGACGCAACATCGAGCCTGTTCCGCATATACCTGCCACCAATAAAAATGGCTTGAGATTTCGTAGGGTTGATGTGCAGTCCAAAGGACCGCGACCACTCGCTAATCGAATCCAGGTCCTTGTTCATGGCAGACACGGCGGCTACCGCATCTTCCCTTAAGAAATTATTGTAAAGCTGCAGATCGTCGGCATAGAGATGGAAGTAGGAAGAGATGACTCTGGTGACAGAGTTAATGAAAATAGAAAAAAGAAGAGGAGAGAGAACGCCACCCTGAGGCACCACCTGTGGTAAGAGAGCACCAATCAGAAGACGACTCGTTGAGACGAACCCGCTAGGAGCGGCCTTTTTATAATAATAATAATAATATCGTTTATTTGCATGAAATATGGTGCTTACAGATCTCATAATACAATACAGTGCTTCATATTCCGCCTACTAAATTCAGCATGCAAATTTAGGTTGTGCCATAATTTTAATTAATTAAATAAAAAATTGCATTTAAATATGTCACAATGGGGAAAAAAAAATCATGAAATTAAAATACAAATGTCAACTATGAATATTACACATCTATCAAACTATGAAAAATTACAAATGTCAAATTGAAAATTACAAATGTCAATGTACGAAAAATTACAAATGTCAAACAATAAAAATACTAATAATCACAATGTTCAAGATAAGCTTAGAGGAATGCCAAAGTCAATTTAATTACGTTATTCAAGTCTGTAATAAATTATTCTTTGTATTGAAATTCATAAATTCATTAATAGAATAGAAACAATTTTCAATAAGCCATGTTCGGAGTCTTCTTTGAAATAGATTCGATGGCAGTTCTCTAATTATCTTAGGTATCTTATTAAATATCTTCACTGCCATTCGACTGCAGTTTTTATAGCAAAAAGCTGTTCTACACCTAGGCATAGCCAATCTGGTTGGATCCCTTGAGTGTTTACCTATTTTATATATGTTTACACTATCGGCTTTACTAAATAGGTTAGGGTGTTTTTTTACAAACACGCCCATTTCCAATATGTATAAGCATGCCAGTGATAATAATTTATGCTCTTTTAATATGGGTCTGCATGATTCTAATGGACCTGCACCAAACACAGCTCGTAAGCACTTTTTTTGTACCATAAAAGCTCTATCACTGTCTGTAGAATTGCCCCATATTATTATGCCGTATCTAAGCACGGATGAGACGTAACCGTGGTAAGCGAGTAGAGCGGCTTTTACTCCAACAGTTTTCCTTAGGTTTCTTAGTGCAAATGCAAAGCTATTTAGCCTGTTGCATATGTTGTCTATATGTTTTTTCCAATTACAATTCTTATCAATTGCTATGCCTAAGAATTTTGTATCGTCAACTTCATCAATGTCATTGTCACGTCCAATAATTTCCATTGTTTTATTTGTCATCTTGTAATTACAGAAATTAATATATTTTGTTTTGGAAATATTTACGCACAAATTATTTTGTTCGAACCAATCTAGTATGCTTTCTATGGCAGTATTTATTTTGTCCTCAAGCTGTTCATTTTTATTTGCGTTACTTATTACTAATGAGATGTCATCTGCAAATAACACGCATTTATCCTGTGTTACTTTAGGCAAATCGTTTACATACAGAAGAAAGAGCAATGGCCCCAAAATGCTACCTTGAGGCACGCCATACGTATATGTGTTAACATAACACAAGTTCTACATTATATCACTAACCTTACTCACAAAACACTATCAACAAACTTCTAACCTTAACTGTTTAGAATTTTAAACCGCAGTGTTACTAGTGCCTACTTATTTTTTTTTTGTTTTTTGGATGGGAAATTATCAAATAACTTCTCGCGCTCTGGGCGGGTGTCAGACTTTTAATGACTAAAACCCACCGTGTTCCTTCCGTTGTCTGTGTTACCAGGGGCCTTGGTAACCCTTCCGTACCTTCCCGTGACCCCGGCAGGCATCGGCCCTAGTGGATCCCTAAACTTGTGCTGACATCTCTTTGAGGCGCGCGTGGAACACAACGCGCTGTTGACCCGGGCCTGGTCCTTATCGGACGGCGAGCTACCCATTGCTTACCGTCCGCAAGCCCGCACCTACGGTGACCGGAAATCCGCCCGGGATTCCCGTCGCCCAGGGCGCCTCCTGCGGTGGCTAGGGGCGAGTGGGTGCGAAATTTGCCTTTCCTTCAACCGTCCCGTCTCCTCCTTCGCGAGTATTACTGCTTCGCAGAATTTCCATTACAGTTAGTTCTTCTTTTAGTTTCAAAAGGAATACGTCATGTGTTTAAAGTTATGATCCCTTCTCATCGAAACAATTTAACTTAAATCATTTGATTGTTTGCGAAGCTCCTTTGAAATTAAACGGTAACCGAGACCACGTGTAATATATTGCAAAGTAGAAAGAACAGTAATTGTTACAGTATAGGAAAATTAACAAAATATTATTCGTTAAAATTCTGACAAAGACTGGGAAATCTATTCTAATATTACAGGTGTCAATCTTGAAGATTCAATAATAAATACATTCATACGATGCGGATTTTTTGACAAGGACCTACTGGTAGTGCAAAACAGGCTTGGTAATGACCAAGCCTGTTAAATTATTATTATGGATTAAATTGTACAGTCAACACAGTAAAGTTCAGAAATATAGAGTAACTATTCGGAATTGGTCACTGCCAAAATTAGTGTGGTATTTCTAACTTACGGATTTACAAGTTTCTCTAGCCAGGATCGCACTTCACTTTGACTAGTTCATTTCACCACTAGTGCTTTAAAAACGGCAGATGATGGTGACCGCCAAATGTGTCAGGTCGGCTTCTTGTCTAACTGGATGTAGTTCAATACCAGTATTTTACATGGAGCGACTGCCTATGCGACCTCCCAGTTACTGGGTAACACGATACCCCTTGATAAAACAGGTTGTAAGACTTTCGGACTTCTGACTACCCGTAACGAATGTCAAATTTTTACATAAGACAGCTGTGATCAACGGCTTTACATACTTTCCGAGGCACGGAGAGTCTCGGTATGAAATGGATGGTAGCCAATCCCCGGACCAACCTCGTCAAGCGATGCTCAACCTAGAAGATCGTCCCGTACGGCCATTATTATTGAGCCACGTGTTCTTCAGTGATTTAAAAACGGTGAAGAAAAAATGTGTAATGTGAGAACTAAAACAAATATTCGAAGATAATGAGATTAAACGTGAGCTCTCACAAATAGCTAGCCTGTGACCCTTTTATAGGCCAATTAGGTTCTTAAGTAAGACGCTTCTCGTCCTCCTTGTCCCTTAGCCGCATTTTATTAATCCGACGTCTAATCTATACCGACAAATTGACGGCCTTGAGCAAGTAGTCCATAATGATGCCTTTAGAAAGCTTACCTAATCAAGCCTTAGTAATTCAGATCACTATTCCAATTATACTGTTACTAAAAAAATATCGCAAACTATTTGTCGTAAAAGTCTAAAAGGGGACAGGGGATATTTCCCCTAATATATATTTTATGTAATGATACTTACGTAACATACATAGCATAATCAGTCTATAGTATTCCCACTGCTGGGACACAGGCCTCTCTGTGAGAAGGAGTGGGCCGT
The DNA here is from genome assembly GCA_905333075.3 of Atethmia centrago. Classification (NCBI taxonomy): domain Eukaryota; kingdom Metazoa; phylum Arthropoda; class Insecta; order Lepidoptera; family Noctuidae; genus Atethmia; species Atethmia centrago. Next base: position 18,167,795 of record HG995382.1, read on the forward strand.
AATCCACCACGCGGGCCCTGTGCGGGTTGGTAGATGTCACATATCTTCGAATTTTTGGTTCTAGGACATGCCGGTTTCCTCACGATGTTTTCATTCACCGTTTTGAGAGCAGTGGTGATGAAATAATTTACACAAAGTAAAGCGCCTGTCTGGGTTCGAACCTACGACCTTGAACACATGAACTCGTAAGTCGCGGCCGTTGTCACTGGGCCACCACTGCTCTCTTACATATCATGTTTCTGTGTAAAACGTTATTTATTGGGACGTTTCCTGTTGTGATGTTACGGAGAACATTATCTCTTTTTAAGACTCGTGCAGACTGGGATGATATCGCGGGCGCTACAGGCATATTGCTGCCTGTCGCGCCCGCGATATTGCGCTAGTCTGCCTTTACTGTGTTATGTTCTGTGTGGGAAGTTACATTTATGCGGGTATTGTCTTTATCTTCGAACAAGGAAGGAGAAGTGCGAGTGCAAAATTCAAGATTAAAAAGAAGAATCTAATTGCTGATCGCATAAATGATAACGGTCAAGTGGTTCGCGTCAAACTTTATGGTCGCTCTGAAGTGTGCTACTCGCTGCGCAATACCCCACCCCTCACCCCTGCTGACTCATGACTTTGTTACTGTGCAGCGACTCGCCTCTTGTTCCGAGCCGCCATAAAGTTTGAATCGGGCTGCAGGTACTTAGCTAAATATCTAATGACGGATCATTTAGTTGCCTTCAAAATGGTTGAGCTGAAAGGTTATTATTTGGGGCTGGTCATCTCCTATTATAGCTGCCACAGCTTATTATTTTAATTATTTTATCTAATATTCTTTTTTTTATTTTTTGCTGTACTCTAGATGTTTTTATCGTGCACGTGTGTTGTTTAACATCGTGCTCACATATAATTATAAATTCAACAATAATGATGTAACTAATATTTGGTAACAAGACCTTGACAATCAAAAGTGCCTGTAAATGGTTTAATTTAAAGTAATGGTTTGAGTTTGAACGTAAAATCAGTCTCAAGTCTCAACCCATAGGACAAAGGTGTTTAACGTAAATTCTTAAACTGTTCTCATAGTAAATAGATACACTTACCACTAATCTTTGAGTGTATGTCATTAGTTCGAGAGACAAGTCTTTAGCTGATAATCAAACGACTTGTTACTGTGAATTTGTTGGGTCGCGCCCTGGCAACGCTCCCGTTTGGCAACGGTACATATACTTACCTAGAGCAGTGTATTGCGTACACTAGATACAGTCAGTAGGTTAAGGAGGATCCGCGGTGGTAGCCTGCGAGTTAGATTTGTTCGATAAGAACTTTTCCATAAGAGATTTGTTCTTATCGAACAAATCGAACTATGAGAGATGTATTAATGGTTCTAATAATTATAATTCTGTAAAAACATATTTGATGGTCGTGGATCATATTTTGATGAAGATACAACCTAAAACTGACTAACATCGTTTTGTCTACGGAAGAATAGACAAAAATGACGTTCCGTGTAGAAAGTACGACGATAGCAAAGTAGACAGAGGCAACTGCACTTTTTACGAAATTCACTCTTTTACATAATTCTACTCAGAATTCATTGTTTTGCCATACTTTTTTTTTCTGTTTGATTCTCAATTTTTACTGATATTAAGTCACGTATATAACCTACAATAATTTTTCTCAAAGTGTCGAAGTAGCGTATTTTGGAAAAAAAAACGATTATAGTAATATTGGCTTTCACCATTTCCTTGGTAATATCCTATTTAACTAAATGATATAAAATAGGAGAAGATATCCTTGTTTTTCTCTTAATTATCACAGTTTTGCGTTCAAAACGCTCTCCTGTAAAATCATGATTTTGTAGATAACCGTATTACTTTGTGGCCATCGAGTAGATAAACGCAAATTATCTTGACTACCTTAGGCAACTGTCAGTTGTCAGTGTTATTTTGACTGTAGGGATAGAAAGTTTCTTCTGAAATAGTCCACATATAAAAGGACCTAGACAAAGATCGGTAGAAACGAAAGGCAAACTGACAGATTGCAGAAGGATTTCTACGGTGCGATGTCAAAAACGGAGAAACGAAATATCACTTTGTATAGAAAAAGCTATGTCTATTCATCGAAGAAATAGAAAGCGTCATGCTAAACCTGCTGAAAATTGCAAAAAAACTTAAGAAAATTTGAATTTCGCAGGCTACCACTGCGGATCCACCTTAAGTATTTTTTTTTTAAGAAATCTAAATATTTGTAACAGCTGCGTCCAGTTACAGCGGTAATAAATGTCCACGGGTCATTTAATAAACACCTCTTTGTCATAGAAGTCACAGACAGTCCGCTGTGCATGGAGGACGACGAGACAGCAGCTCATGTGCTACTAAACTGGCCAGTGGTCGTCACATATAGGGCAAAGTACTTCGGTAACCCTGGTACCATCCGTGAGATTGTCGGTGACACCAAGGCGTTGATGGTCCTTGAAGAGCTGGGGTGAATCGAATAATCGATTTTCCCACCCGTACGCAAAATACGCGCAATGATGTGGAGGCCGTATTACCTATTACCTATTCAGCTGCTACCAGCCACCCTGCTCTCTCTAGCGTAAGAGCATCCTACCCTACGTTTGCCAATTCACATTCTCCACCATACAGCTTAAAACCCATTAAAATGTTGTGTGTGTACATGAATATTTTATAAACTCTTAAGTATGTGCGTGCGTGTAATTTTAATCACACTTATTTGCATACTTCTAATTATGATGGAAGAGCGGCTTTGTATAATTTTCAATGTTATTTCCATGAATCATGGGAGTTTCGCGTTTTACTACACGTGGCCTAAGTTTGACTCCAAAGGCAAATATTTTTATAAAATTCAATAATTCTACAAAAGCTCTGAAAACCCTTGTGACGGTATTTGAGAAGTTTAGTTTTTGAACAGCATGTTTTAGCCTGTTAAGCCACGCGCGACACCGATATGGAGTCAAACAATAGAAAATCAATTGTGTCTCATTAGCTGTACTTGACCAGTTAATATAAACACATAACAACCCTGTAATCTCCAAAGAGGTGTAGGTACCTATAGTGCACCCACATTTCGCCAGTTATGTATAAGTCCCATGTAATAGGGTGCAAACCCGTTGCCATCAACTGGGCACAAACCCAGGCAACGGGCTGCTACTGACAAATTATATATGGAAAAACCCAATAACACTTTGCTCGACCCGGGAATCGAACTCAAGATCTCATGCTCAGCAGTAGCGCTTGCGGCCACTAGACCAACGAGGCAGTAGAAATAATTTATTATCCTCTTACGACTTTACAGATCTTAGACTTAATTGGATAATACTTTTGTGTAATGTGCTTCAATCGGTTTCACGAACAGTTAACTTTAGGCTAAGTTCATATGACCGCGCGGTACCGCGCGGTACAAGGTCAAAGTAAACAGTGATTATCGTCTACATGACCGCGAGGTACCACGCAATAACGCGCGGCGCGCCCCGACCCGCGCACAAGATCTTGCACCGCGCGTTACCGCGCGGTTTAAGTTCTAAAAAATGAGTAGGGAAGACGACATCGTATCTATCGACTTGCTCATCGACGAAGTTGAAAAAAGAGATACCATATGGAATCTTAATTCTAAGGACTATTCAAATAGAATATTCTTTTGGTGATATGCAATATCTAATAACATCATCATTGGGTTTTAAATCGTTTTCAACACAATCATATAAAAAATCAAAAGATGCAACCGACATCCCGAAATAGTTAAAAAAAAATTCTTCATGTAGTCTCAGTTTGGGATACAAAGTGACAAACATGCTTGAAGAAAGTCTTTCACTTAAATTAGGATGCACCCACTATCGTCTTTGTCTTCTTCTGCGACGACTCAGCCTTCGGTATAAAATCCATAAGCAAATTTCCTCCTCCACGTCCATTGTCAAGCAATGTTGACGCCAGACTGCCACGCCGGGCCGCGCGTACATATGCCGTCATGTGAACGCTACAACCGCGCGGCGACGCGCGGCTTCGCGCGGTCATGTGAACTTAGCCTTAAGGGCGCGTTTTGGAGGTCTGCCCCGCTTGGGCAGAGCACCGCCGTGTCCTCGTGGAGGTAATCGGCGGCAGAGACCTCTCGCGTCCGGCCCTGGTTCAGGCCATGGTACGGAGCGAGAGAGCATGGGCAGCCGTCATCTCCTTCTGCGAAGCAGTAATGCTCGCGAAGGAGGAGGCGGGACGGTTGAGGGAAAGGCAAGTTTCGTGCCCTCTCGCCCCTAGCCGCCGCAGGAGACGGCCAGGGCATCGGGAATCCCGGGCGGATTTCCGGCCACCGTAGGCGGGGGCTTGCGGACGGTGAGCAATGGGTAGCTCACCGTCCGGTAAGGACCAGGCCCGGGTCGACGGCGCGTCGTATTCCACGCGCGCCTCAAAGAGATGTCGTCAGCACAAAAGTAGGGGTCCACTAGGGCCGATGCCTGCCGGGGTCGCGGGAAGGTACTCATGGGTCACCGAGGCCCCCGCAACACAGGCAACAGGAAGGAATACGGGTGGGTTTTAGTCAGTAAGAGTCTGACACACCCTCCCGCTCCGCCCAGAGCGGGAGAAGTTATATGATGATTTCCCACCGTCAAAAAAAAAAAAAGGGCGCGTTTGCAAATCAGACAAAATTGTGCTGTTTTTCAGTACATATTGTGACAGAATTAAACCAAATCAAATTTAACTAATCACTACCACATATAAATTGGTTCTTCATCTACAAAAAATAGTAACCATTTTGAAAATTATAGATTTTTAATCGGCTACGAAATCAGAAGGTAAGGACTCATCATTACAATCAAAACCAGCCCAAACTTGGCACACCTAGTTCCATTCGTCGACGAGTTCCAGTAGCAGTTACCAAAGTACACCTTCAGGTCAGTCCATCAAGTCCGACGGTAAGGTCTCATCATTACTATCAAAAGAAGCCCAAACTCGGCACCCCTAGTTCTACTGGTCGACGAGTTCCAGACCCGCAATATTTTTGAACGGCCTATCCAACGATATCTCACATCATGGGATACACGAGAAAAAAATATATCATCCCCACATTACGTGCAAGGTGCAAGGGAGGTACCCTCCTCCCCGTGTTCGTCTCCCTCAAGCCAAATTGCTTGGGGTTCCCGTTTAACGGACACATGGGGCAGGATGGTGGAGGACTGGGCTCTGGAGACAGGCCTAGTCGTCCTAAACCAGGGTTCTGTCCCCACGTGTGTGCGGATGCGGAGTGATTCAGTGGTGGCCATCTCGTTCGCCAGCCCCGCTTTGTCGCCGCGTGTAGTTGACTGGCGCGTCATGGAGTGGGTGGAGACCTATTCAAATCACCGGTATATCCGGTTTGACGTCTCCGCCTAGACCTCGAACGCTTCAATCTGACGGGCCCCGAGTGGTCCGTGGTGGGCGCTGAAGTAGCTGGACCGGGAGCTCCTCCTGGAAGCCTCGATCGTGCAGGCCATCAACGACGAGGTGGAGTGGTTCCGGGAGGCCATGTCTGACATATGTGACGTGGCAACCTGTGGGACATCGGATACGACTGGGTGCTGCGCGCCGACCTCCCTAGCGGCGTCAGCGTAGTGTGCTACGCTGACGACTCGTTGGTCCTGGCGCAGGGCAGGTCGCACCAGGCGGCGGCCGAAGTAGCGGCACGCGGGGTTTCGACAATCGTCGAAAGGATCCGGCAATTGGGACTCGAGGTGGCCCTGCACAAGTCCGAGGCCATGTGTTTTCATGATCCTCGGAACGCGCCACCGTCGGGGTCCCAAATAACGGTAGGAGGGGTTTATGTCGGCGTCAATTCGACAATAAAGTACCTGGGACTCGTCCTCGACAGCCAGTGGAACTTCGTGGAGCATTTCCGACGTTTGGCTCCCAAACTGGAGCGGGCAGGGGCTGCATTGAAGCGGCTCCTGCCCAATCCAGGGGGTCCAAACGCCACCTGCCAGAGGCTCTTCGCGGGGGTCGTGCGGTCCATGGCCCTCTACGGGGCTCCTGTAGGGGCGCGTTCCCTCGCGCTGCGGCCAGCCCGCTGGTTGTGCGCGGCCCAAAGGGTCATGGTCATGCGGATGGTCCGGGGATACCGCACGGTCTCCTGTGAGGCAGCGAGCCTCTTTTCCGGATTGCCGCCATGGGATCTGGAGGCAAAAGTCCTCGCGCACGTATGGGAGTGGCACGAGGAGGCGAAACGCCGGGGCGTAACTCCGCTGCCGCGAGAAATCGCGGCACAGTGGACGGAGCTCCAGCGGGATCTCATGGCGACATGGAGAGTACTGTTGTCACAACCCAGTGCTGGGCACGCCACGATTGCGGCGATAAGTTCCCTCTTTGAGGAGTGGCTAAAGAGGCACCATGGCGTCCTTACCTTCCGCCTGACGCTGGTCCTCACCGGACACGGCAGCTTCAGGAGGTTCCTGTGTCAGATAACGCGGGAAGAAACGCCCCCACTATGTGGATCGCCTGGAGGACACGGTGGAGCATACGGTGGCGGTCTGCACGGCTTGGGCAGAGCACCACCGTGTCCTCGTGGAGGCGATCGGCGGCAGAGATCTCTCGCGTCCGGCTCTGGTTCAGGCCATGGTACGGAGCGAGAGGGCATGGGCAGCCGTCACCTCCTTCTGCGAAGCAGTAATACTCGCGAATGAGGAGGCAGGACGGTTGAGGGAAAGGCAGGATAACTTAGGATAATATAATGTAGCCTAAAGTTTGACTTGGCTAGTTTTCATATACGAATTATATTATAGCCTTCGCAAGTTCTAAACTTCTTAATGGTCGGTTCTTATTTTATTATTCCGAAAATTTGGCTTGCTGGTAGAAACTAGCCATCGAACATAATAATTCGTATATGAGAACTAGCCAAGTCAGACCTTAGGCTACAATATATTATCCTAAGATATAAGAAGAAATGATATTTTATGTTGTTATAAATATATTTCAGGACTGACCATTGAATTTGACACCCATTTAGATCTCACTTCTTTTGACGTTGAAGTCAGCAACCAAGGCGTACATCATAATCCTCAACTTGGCTCTCATTTCACATTTATGTTTTTGATGGGATTATGTTTACTAAGAAGATTTCCTAATGAACAAAGATCTCGGTTAATTATTATAAGTGTTAATTTAGATTTGTAATGTTACTCGTACTCTCATAGGATTATGCTTAACATAACCATTAAGACCAATTTCGTTTGTTTCAATTCAAAAATTGCCATTTTCTGCTCCTATGACGCATTTTTCAATTTGCTATGCATAATGTGCTACATATTAAAAAAACAGACCTAAGTCGGAAAATGTCAAAAAATTACATACTGTTCTAAAAACAAAAAAGGCGTAACTCTTAATCTTTCACTTTAAGACATTTTTTTTCGGCCGAAAAAAGACTCAACTTCTAAACCGTCAAATTTATGTCACTTTTCTCGGTCCAAAAATGACTGATAAAATAAATAACCTTTTTTTTACATTATTTATTTTAATAATTTTGTTTTTTTATGACATAATAATAGCTGAATGACTTTTTTATAATTTGCAGCACAAACATAGTCACTGACGTAAATAATCACGAAATAATAGACGAAAGGTTGCGGAGGTGTCACAATTTTAAAACTATTTTCCCAAAAGTTGTTTTTTTGAGTTACGTCGTTTTCGTCCTAAAGGTGCGATATATTAATGAAATTAGAGAAAAAGCTATGAAATTTTTAAATATCGTACCCCCCACCGAATAATATGGTAATCGATAATTCTAAATTTCACAGGTTAAATAAAAAACTATCTTATGCGTATATCTGAGCAGGGGTGGATCGTAAGATTAGCCATTTATACGTCAAATACAAAGCTAATTTTTACAATCTATTTTCTTTTATGATTTTTTAGGGTTCCGTAGTAAACAAGGAAACCATGTTATAGTTTCGCCATGTTCGTCTGTCTGTCTGTCTGTCCCCGCTGTAGCTCAGAGACGCTTAGTACTAGAAAGCTGTAATTTGGGATAGGTATACATATTAATCACGCCGACAAAGTACTAAAATAAAACCTTGCAAAAAATTTTTTTTAGTCTACTTCCCATGCACGTAATGTGAGGATGATATTTATTTTTCTCATCTATCCCATAGTGTGGGGTGTTCAAAAATATTGCGGGACTGTCGACACCACTTTTCGATTCAAGGATCCGTTTGCGTAATATTAAGCACGAAAGTGCTAATTTTTGTTAGAGTCAAGTGTCCCATCCCTGCCAGATAAATGGTTATTTATGCAGATATGAAAAAAATCATGGCAGTAGTACATATAATTACATTAAAAGGTAGACTATCACAGCTAAGCGAGCTTAACAAGTTAACGAGTAATAGTCGACCGACTTAAATTTGCAGTTGGAGAATTGCCCGTGGCATATAACGATGTATGGATGAACATGTTTTTCAACTACAATGTTAAGTTTGTGTTTGGGATAAATTCATCCCAACATCCCAACTACGGAACCCTTCATTGTGCGTGGTCCAACACGCACTTGGCCGGTTTATTTGTAATAGCTTTACAAAATAAAGAGAAGATAAGATCAATTTATTGGTCCAAAACATAACTATACACACACAAGGCATACAAGATGTTACATCAAATTATATCACAGTCATGTTTTGCCCTAACGGCGTACAAACGTATAAATAAGTAGATTATTTTCTTAGTAGGATTTATTGAACATTAAATAATTACAAATTTGAAAATTATTCAAAGCAATTAATAAACCAAATTAAAACTTTATCAATCAAATTATAACAAATTTTCAGAATAGTGTCATGGACTCGTCACAGAAATTTATAATAAAATTTGGCAATTAAAAAAACTTTTTACAACCAACTAAGACGACCCACTGTCCAAGCTTTCGGATCCTGCCGCATGCCGTCGCGACCTGCCGTTACCTCACGCTGCATGCTGTCGCGTCCCGTACCGTTTTTTCAAGATTTTATTTTGACTATGTTATATTTTATGTCGGCGTGATTAATATGTGTACCTATAGCAAATTACAGCTTTCTTGTACTAAGCGTCTCTGAGCTACAGTGGAGACAGACAGATAGACAGACGGACATGGCGAAACTATACGAGTTCCTTGTTTACTACGAAACCCTAAAAACTAGGCATCTTGTTATTTACAAACCGAACTTCGAAGATTATTTTGCCTGCTACACCATCCTAAAGAAAGAGGGGTAACGAAGGATGAAACCTAGACTGCCGTAACACTTGACTTTGTGGAGTAACTACATGTACGTTAACTATAACAAAAGAGGTAAAGAGGTAAAAAGATTTTTCATCTGACTGAACTGCATGCATTTCAGAATAATAAGAAATGTTTTCACACATTCCCATTTATTATTTCAACAAGGCTACATAACGTAATACATTTTCCACAACGTTTGGTCGCGGGTCTTGTGAATACGTTCATGTAATACCTTGAGGTTTTAGGGTCCCGTAATCAGAAGAAATTTTTTCATGATTTTAATACGAGTAGGTAGAGTACCTCTGTCTGTCAGAGTTTACATCCCCCATTCGTAGCTTTCAATTGAGCTTGATCTAAGACTGAATACAGAGACAGAATAACTATGATAAAAATGAACGATAATTTTATGTTACTATGTTTACAAATATAACAATTTAATAGATACTAGATGTAACTTTCTAGCAACACAACCACCTAAGTCTGTACAAAATGTTATAAACCGTAACATAATTAAACGCTTTTGTTTTTTATTAAACACTAAAGCGTTTACTGATAAAACAAAAAAAAATATTTTTAGATAAATATTTAGACTTAGTTGTTAAATTTCTAGAAGTGTTTCAAGTGCCTTTTACGTTTTATTGACGTTCAAAAGTGCCTTTCATGTGCCTATTTGAAATAAATAATATGACTTTGACTTTGACCTACCTTTATACATAATTGAAAATGATTACTACGGAACTCTACTTCACACTCGATTCAAATCACACTTCACGAGTTTTTTTCCTCTAAAAATGTGAATAATTCTGCCCAGTGCATCCACAATGCAGATGCAAACTTTCCCTCATACATTATCTTTCTGCGCCGTTACTTTCTTTGAACATTTTTGGTCTAAAACTACGTTAGAATGGAATAAAGTTGCTACAGTGTTGCAAGTGTGGAAACACTTTTGACAGTCAAGAACCTTGTCAGACATTATTTGAGTAAGCCGCCGAGTAGATGAATTACGTAACTCAGTTGTAGTGTCTTGAAAAGTTTAAGCACTGAATTCAGTTTATGTTTCAAGAAAATATGTTTTAGGTGATTCTCACACGACGCGGCAGGCGGTGAAGCGAATCTCACGTCGCATTGGCTTGTATGTAATCCGTTGATGCCTGTTAGAGTTGTAAATATACCGTATAATACCAAGTCGCTATGTATTATATCGGTATAATACAATAAAATTGTGTATAATACAATAAAGTGAAATATTTAAAATAATATAAATTATTAAAAAAAAAAACCAAAAAAAATATTTTATTTCAAGCTTTTTAGTTTTATTAATATATACATATTGTATTACTTTGGAAATTACTCATTACTAGGTTTCATTTGATGCCCATATTGTTGCAAATTATTAAAAAAAAAACTTTCTCCTTTTTTGCGTTCGCAGATGCAATATATAAATATTATATAGCCTATGTCACTTTCACAATTAAGACGAATCTAACGACACCTCTTATGTTGAAATCCATCAAGCCGTTTAGGCTACAGAACAGGCCAAAGAAATAGACATACATACATACATACTCTCGAAAAACATTACCCTCCTTCTGGGGCAGAAGGGTAATAATGTTTCATTTTGGGCGAAATTCGTTACACTTCGGTTTCAATTACTTTTGTTTTATATAAACTCCAAAGAAATATAGCACACTGAAATGATAATGCAGGGTAAACGGCAATAGTTTGGCTATCACGTTTTCCTTTTTTGCTGGCCGCCGCTCGATTGTTCGGCGACTCGATGCGTTCATCCCGTCCCGCGTCTTTCACATTGGATTTTATCATCGTCACTTTCCATAACCACACAAGGTAGAATCATTTTCGACATGTTAAAATAGTTACAAACTGCGTTGGTTGAGTTTCAGTATGAAACGTGCGTGCGCGCGCCTTAGTTAGTACAATAACATTGAATCGCTCCATCCACATCCACCGCGAGTATCGATCAAACACACGCAAGGAGCGAGCAAGGCATCCAATCCATCCTACATCCTACCCTCTTGCGCAGCAATCGCTTTCGCGCGACTTGACTTGACTTTGTATTTGTACGGCATACTATAATGTAAAATCACATTCAACTATATTGTAGGCAAGTACTATCGTGATAGTATTTTGTTTTATAAATGTGTCTCGTTAATACAAATTAATGATTTCGAAAAAAAATCTCTTAACATAGACAAATCAAGGTCAATATCTTATTTTGTTATTTTTATCTGATTTAATGCTGCACCGGCTGCCGGTGAAATCTAGCGCTGGGGCTCTGTCTCGCATAGGGTCGCAGCATTATGCTGAGCGATGGCCTTTTTGCGTGGATGTGATGTATATTTTCCCCCAACTTGATCTTTAGTGTTTGTGTTTTTTATCTTTGCGTTATGTTTACCGCAAATAAACGTATTTTCTTTCTTTCTTTTCATTCTAAAAAGCGGCTTGCATTTAGTAACTTGTGTGCACAATGTTTTGTGCATATTATACAGTCGATGTTGGTATAATACTATATTATACCGTTTAATACAATTCCAACCGTATAATACTCGTACATCGCCCAACCGTATGGACGAGCGGCGCTTGCGCCACCTCCACCTCTCTGCACGAATCACTACGTGGTAGGGTGGCGCTTGGCACACGAGACCATAGATGAATATACTGCACGAGACACAGTCGTGAAGTGATCCGCGCTGTAATGCTACAGCGCGGATCACTTCACGACTGTACGACTAATCGAAACGGCGGACAGGCGTGCTCACCGCATATCCGCGGGGCGGCGGCGCACCGCTAGAAGCCCATCTGCGCGACCAGGCACGCTCACCGCTTCTCCGCACGGCGCTACGGCACAAAATCCGTCTCGCCGCCTCCGCCATCTGCAGCGGTGAGCGGCATCGTATGAAAACCACCTAAATGTACCAGTTCAAACTATATATTTTGTTTTTTTGCTATTTTCTTCTGGAAATTTATCATATAGTCCCTTAGTAAAAATTTGCACCCAGTTTCTGAATTTTAAGTTAAGAACTTGTCAAACTCCACTTAGTGTTAGGTACAAGTTCTCAATTCAGAAACCGGGTATAATTTAATAAGTCCCTAATTTAATGTGTTTTGTAGGCTCAAAATATTTTAATTCGATTTTATTATCGATAGGCATTTTCGGTCATTTGGGAAAAAATGGGTCCACTACCTATATAATAGTTGTTCCGGGTATGGGCTTTTGCTACAATATAGTGACTTAAGTTCATCCAACCTTAGCCGTGCCAGTGCAGTCGAAAGGATATAGCCATTTCCTCACTGCACTTGGGTTTACCACGAACTTCCGACTGAACGGTGTCGGACAAAGTTATCGTCAAAGTAAAGTTATTGCGATAGTTTTGTTAGGGAAACCATAATAACTACAAACCCTATTCAGCTGAAATTGCTTCGTTAGACTAACTTATTAGTTAGATTATAGCAACAAATGATAGTTTTGATAATAATATATATAAATATTAAATGCTGTTCGTTGGTAAGCGCATCACTTGAGAAAGCCTGGACTAATTTGGCTATTTTTTTGTTTCAAAATGCTCGTAATAGTTAGGTTTGAATGAAAAGAAAATTTGGAAAAGATTTCCAGATAATTTCTAAATTCAGGAAAAACTGAACGTCCGTTTTTCTGTGGGATTTTTGTATAAAATGTTGTTTAAACAGGACGTCTGCGGGGACTCAGCTAGTTTTATGATAATATTGGAAGCTGCACTTATCAAAATGTTGTTTCAGTGCGGTTAGTGGGAGTGCTAAGGTGCGGTTCGGTCAAGTGCTGTTGAAATCAGTGCTCTGAGTGGAATACCTTCTTTTTTCGGAAGCACATATTTTTGACATTCGTATTGCATTCTATTTTTAAACATTCCATTGTTAGTTTTTCAAACGTAGTTCCTCCCGTTTTCAAAAGCATTCCAGCCAGCATCTATATTGCCATTTTACCTGTATTGTTTTTCAGGTTTTTGTTTATAAACAAGACTGAAACACAACACAAAAACAAGCATGTGTGATGTGACTATAAAAGATAGGCTGGCAAATTATGTGATAAGGCAACGGTGCAGTTTAAAGGAAGATGTAGTGACAAAAATTGAAAAGAGTATGCTTAGATGGTTTGGCCATGTTGAGAGGATGAATGAAAGGCGGCTAACAAAAGGTATTTACAAGGCAGATGTGAGTGGAAATGCCGGAAGGGGACGCCCCAGAAAGACATATAGTGACCTCATTAATGATGTTCTTCAAAAAGGTCAGGTGCGTAGTACTCGCAAGCGGCGTGCGTGTATGACCAGATGTATGAACGTAAACGAAGCAAAAGGAGTATGTAAGGAGCGTAGCAGGTGGCGTTCTATAGGTTCTGCCTACCCTCATGAGACGAAGGCGTGAGTTTATGTATGAAAAACAATACAGGTAAGCTAAGCTATAGCTTAGGTGGCCCGGCCATCCAACATAATGTTGTGCCTGTAACGTATTGGAAGGACATTTCCCAAGAGTACCGTAAGAGATGATAGAGTGGAGTGGGCAAGCATCTACCTGTGAATTAATAACACTACTACGATCTCTAATCTATCTGCCAAGAGAATGAATATGGTTGATAAGATCCCTCAAGACCGAGCATAAGTACATTATGATGGATGTTTTATCAGCTGCTGTGTTCTACTCGCAACCATCATTGTACGTATGGATGTAGATGAAGTTGGGGCCTTACTATGAACTCATAATTCCAGGCTGTTGCTCTTGCTCTGCCTTGCAATTTCGTATTATGAACTGGTCAAACAAGCCAGTCAGAGGTCATGTGACACCCTGGATGACTTCTGCCCGAATATTGCCTGGCAATACCGTACTACAAACGTTCAAAAGGGGTATGGAAGGTTCATATCAAATTCTAAAATAAAAAACACATTTATTTTAATTCATTTGAGATCATAATTATGTTGTACATTTGAAATAAAGTTAAAATTTTAATCACAATAAATATACTTATATAAAAATAATTAATTAAATAGTATAAATAAAATCAAAAATTAAGTTAAGTATATTAAAATAAAATAAAAATGATTAATAATACGCCTGCCTCTGAGTCATTTGTTTATTTATCACTACATTAATCATACAACAATGGTTAATATACTGACAATAAAACGTACCACGTGGCCCTCTTACTGACTGCTCTCATAGGAAAAAATCGTAAGTTTATGTATGTTAGTCATGTTTGTATATTATTTTATATGAAAGGTACACCAATGACTTATTCACTATAAACATTACCATAGAAAAAAATTACATATGCATTGAGTTATGGTAAATTAGTCACTTTCAGGCGTACACAGCACTTACATAAAAAAACAAATTATTTAAAAAAACAAAAAACCCGACTGCAAAAACACATAACTGAACAGAGAAAAACAAGTATTATAATCTATAGAATTTTGGTATTGCAGACGGGGACAAACAAAAGTTACATCATATTTCAGGTTATTGGTTTCTCCCCACCTGCGATTCCAAAATTCTATAGATTTTAATGCTTGTTTTTCTCTTTTCAGTTATATGTTTTGCAGTCGGGTTTTTGTTTTTTTTAAATAATTTGTATTATTTCAAGCTTTTTAGTTTTATTAATATATATTTATGGAATTGACTCTATATATAGCCTATGTCTCTCCCACCATGAAGACAAATCTAACGACACCTCTTATGTTAAAATCCATCAAGCCGTTTAGGCTACAGAGCGTGCCAAAGAATTAGACATGCATACATACATACTCTCGAAAAACATTACCCTCCTTCTGGGGCAGTCGGGTAAAAATAACTTCTTAAATTTGTTGTAACAAGAATTTTTACTCGTAGTGAGGATAGACAAATTAATTAGAAACATTAAGTAAAAAACAAAATCCGCTTCTGAACATTTGTGTGCGCAAAGTATTATATAAATAAATAAATAAAATCATAATCGAAATTAGAATAAAAAATGTATACCAAAATCAAAATTATTATTAGAATCAAAATTAAAATGAAAACAATAGGATTAAAATTAAAAATAAACAGTAAAATTGAAATTCAAAATTGGAAACAGTGGAACGCGATTACGACTGCAATAAGAGAACATTCCAAAATTGTTAGTGTTAAAATTAAATAGTAAAAAAGTAAAAAGTAGGTTATAAAATTATGATTCGTTGCTAATACTCGTAGGTATTTTCAAAAAGGGTACGTAGAAATAAATAAAAATAAAATAAATAAACGACCAGCCTGGCCTTGCATTTCGTTAATCAGTTTCTCTTGCTCTTGAAATTTTCAGTAAAGTAACCAGAATCCGATGTTCATATTTTCTTCTTTGCTAACTTTGAAGTAATAGGTAAGTGAGTTGACTGAACTTAATTAAGTAAGTTAAGTTAGAAAAGGACGGAGTGTACATTATGAATTTAATTAGCTTCCACTTTTAAAACTTGGTTTTTATTTAAAGTAAGTTTTAAGTAAAGTTTTTAATGGACTACTTTACCTCGTTAGAACTTGGACTACCATATTAGCACTAGTATTACCAGCCAGATAGTTTATACGAGATTATTTTATGAGATTGCTAAGTGTTTTGCTGTTGTTATAATGCGCTGGAGCATAAAAAGCTGTCTGTTCCTCGTTTACCTAAATACGTAACTTGTGCTTTTGTACTCTAACAATTAGTCAAAAAGAAAACTTTAATATATATATTATTTAATATATGTATATATATGTTTCACTTTAAATTAAGACTTTAAAAAAACCTTTAGACGCTGGCAACACCTAAACCGCGGTCACTGTCAGATTGCATAGAAAAGAAAGAGAAGTGCGATGACACAATGCTTGTAATTTATTGCAAAATATAACGCAATTATCTATTTACTCGAAATTGAGTTGAGTTATCGGAAATAAAAACAACCAAGTTCTGCATTCAAATAAGATGTTCTTGTTATTAATTAAATACGTAACGTATGTTGATATTTAATGCGGATGTTTTGGATTAGTACTCAAGGTAAACGGTTAGTTTAACGTTAGTTTGTATCGAGATTTTTCAAAACGTGTTTTGGTAACAACCAAGTTCTAGGAAATATGTTCAAAATTAACATATATTTTTTCCGCTACCACAAACTATACAGATTTGGCAATTTTTTTTCTTAAGATAAGCCTATTTTGGTCAATTGGGTCTTGTCAGCGCCTTAAGTACAACTATTTGAAAACAAAGGAAGTAATCTAGGCAACATTAGGTCTTAAGTTCCTGAAAGCTTATTTGATATTACCTATACCATTTGAAGTCAAATCTCGGGAGAAAATAATATATGATTGCAATTAAGTATTCTTTGAAGGCTTCTATAAACCGGGAAATAGCCCTCTACACAAATTATAAGCCCTACTTAAAAATGATGGTGGAAAATGGCACATTCCCTATCATGGAAAATGTGAGCTTGCTTTTGAGGGAAGGTCCCTCCAATAATCGGATAACGCTTGACTAGATATTCGTTGCTCGTCCTGGACATTATTGCTCTTTTTATATTAAGGGCCATGTCACACTCTTCGACAGTGACCAGCAATAAATTGTTTTAACATTTCAAATCAGAACACATTGTAGCTACAACAAGTGCGTATCGGACCATGCACAATGAAGGGTTCAACTTAACATTGTAGTTGAAAAACATGTTCTCCCATACATCGATATATGCTACGGTCAATTCCCCAACTGCAAATTTAAGTTGGTCGACTATTACTCGTTAACTTAAAAAGCTCACTTAGCTGTGATAGTTTTCCTTTTAATGTCATTTTATGTACTTCTACCATGATTTTTTCATCACATCTCCATAAACAAACATTTAGCTGGCAGCCCCCCCCCCCCCCTGCCCAACGTGCACCCTAAAAAATTTAGTTTTCCCATGGTTTTATTTTAGTACTTTGTCGGTGTATACCTGTGCCAAATTACAGCTTTCTAGTACTAAGTGTCTTTGAGCTACAGCGGGGACACACAGAAGGACACAGCGAAACTATAAGGGTTCCTTGTTTACTACGGAACCCTAAAAATACAAATTACTTACAGTTGCAAATCTGCTACAACCACATCATCTAAATAAATTTAAAAACTTTGTATAGGATGAGCCAGGTCGGGCGAAAGCGTTAAAGGGTTTTCTGTTGGGGATTTCTTAATAACAACCTGTAGTCTGTGTCTGTACCCAGTTGATGGCAATACGCTCGCCAAACTTTGGGTGGCAAAATATGGATATACTTCACATCTATTCCGATAATACAAGCGGACCTCCTAATAGCGGATGTTATATAGAAATAAGAAAGAACTGCACAATTTTTGTGAGGTAGATAGGCTGACAAATGTGGATAGATGGGTACGCAGTCTCTTACAATAAGGCGTGAACGTACAAATGAACAAAACATGGTGGCAGGTGAACACGAACATCGAACACGGAACGTTTGGTTCGTACGTGTGGGCGTAAATTAGCAAAGCGAACACGAACACAGTTCGACTTATGTTCGCGCTCAACCACCCTGCTCGCTTTAGTAGCCTTGGATTTACCGTTGGAAGTGGTACACTGTTGGATAGGTGGCTGAGAACTGATGCCCTCGCCCCACCGCTCGCTCACTTCTCGAGTTAGTTACGAACAATGTTGCATCAAATTTCTCCGAACACCATCCAAACAGGAAAACGAAATTGCCACGAACATTTTTAAGAAAAGAAAGAAGGAAAGAAAAAGTATTCATTAGGACTCACACAGGAGATCACACATTAAACTAAAAAACACTCATAGAAACATAAAAAAAAACAAAGTAAAATTAAAATAAAAACAAAAAGTCCTGTACTAGGCCAAAATGCTTCTATCTCAGCATAATACTGCAGTACTTAAGAAATAAGTGTCGCAGCGCTGGTATTCTGATAGGGCTCATTTTTAACGAACATAGTTAGTGGTACCACCGCACATGCGAATAAAGTGTTCGATGTTCGTTTTACCAATGTTCTTGTTCGTTCGCCACACGCCTTATAAAGCACAGTAGCGCTTGATGCTATTTTTATTCGACAAAATGATGCAGGGGCGTCAGTGTGTTTGAACCCTTACCTATAAAAGGTACAGCTCTGTCCTTTATCTACTCTAGATACTTCAAAGCACGTGACATGGGCTTTATGTATTCACAAATTAGCCATAATAGTTTCAGGGCACTTTTCCCTTACGAAGGCTGACATAATTTTTATTATCCGCTATCACAAAGTACCTAAGTACCTTTTTGTTACATTTCAACGACAACCCGTACTTCTGGACGTTGTAAAAAAGCTTTTAAGTTTTCTCTTAACAAAAGGTCTAGTGCGTTTCTTTTGTTTTCTTTTTCTAGAGAAATGTCCCCTTACATCCTTTAATCAGGCAATCCTTATATTGGCAAAGTTATACAAGACTAGCTTTTACCCACGGCTTCACAAGCGTGGAGGTCGAAAATTATCCCACGTGAACGTACTACCGGGATAAAAGTATCAGGTATCCTAACCATAGTCAAGGTCAGGTCATGGTCTGCTTAACATTGAAATCCGTTCAGCCGTTAAGGCGTGAAAACATAATAGACAGACTGCCAGAGTGCCTTTCGCATTTTTAAGTTTAGTATGGATTATAATACCTACAACGATTCGGTAGGTATCAGGAAAACAAAGAAATACTTCTGTCAAGTCTGTATTTGCTCAAGAAAAATAAACGAAAAATTTTATTCATAATCCGGTTACTGCCAATTTTAAGCCCCATATACACGGTGCAAGTTTATTGCCTGTGGCATACCATAAACTTGAAGTAACAACTGACTGGCACCGTATAAACAACACGTACAATTGTTGCACGATACGGGCAAGTTACTTGCCGTATACTGTACTGTAGGTGTAAACAGCACATACAATAAAATTGCATTAAATTCTGATATGCTTTTTTCTATTATTCGATTCTATCAAGTGCGGAAAGGAACCAAACAAGTTGAAAAAATCTTGAGGAGAAGTTCAATAAAATTTTATTAAATATTTCGCAGCGCAAATATGGGCAATACTTACACTAAAAGGACGTGCAAATCTGTGCTTAAACGAAGCAAAACTTGCATGCAATAATTGACTTTGTGTAAACAAAAGTCGCATGCAATATATGAATGGAAAAACTTAGACTCAATGATTGTATATCATATTTTTTTTGGAAATCGCACGCTTATAATCACTTCCATGCAATTCTTGAATGGCAATAATTGAACGTTCTTTATGATATGCGAATATTGCACTTGAATGTCCCAGAAATTTGCATCGTGTAACCATTTACACGGTGCAAGTTTCCAGAATGTTCAAGAGCAATAAAGTCCCTTGGCTTTAAGCATTGTTTATAAGATTGTCAATCTTAAAAACAATGTTTAAAGCCCCATTTACACGGTGCAAGTTTCTAAAATTCCCTTTATTTAGCGTCCCATAGTCGACAATATTACTAAACCTATTTACCACATATTATGAAAGTTTAGAACATACTTTATCAATGTCTACGAGATCCTTGTCCTAAATTACCGATATATTTTTGATTTTGTATAGCGTTTAAGACCTAAACAATACTGTAATCATTTATAATAATAGTTTCTTTATTTAGGTACACTTCTACGTCATAAACTTCTGTGTACCTCTGGATCTTGTTCTAAAAGTTCCTGTATCAGAAGAGCCAGTCAATACTTAAAACCTTATTTCAAATATTTCACAATCCCAGACTACTTTAATTCAAAACCACTAAACTAAACAAACATTATCGCTTCTCTAGTTACGTCTATGTCAAAGTTAGAGCTAGAACGTCACGTAAATCTAACAACTAGGGTCATATATTACGACTCGGATACAGAGCTCTATTCTGTTCAGAAAGAGCATTTATCAATCAATCAAATAGCTCAGATAATCTGACGTAAACCAATTAACGGTAAGCTCATGTAAATGAACGAAAGTTCAATGTTTGTTTAATTAGTTTAATAATTATTCATGTGCTTGGGTGTTTTTACCTGACTAGTCTTTACAATAACATTATTATGGTTGAATGTTATAATGAAAGAAAATTAGTTGTAATGGTCAGTTCATAGAAATACTCTCCATTTCGACAAATAAAAATCTTAATTTACATATCAGACTGTCAAGTTAAGTAAAACAAAAAACCTTTTTTAAAAGAAAAGTGCAATTTAATCAAGTCCTAGTTTTCTTTTGCTAAACTTGTAGTTTTTATTAGTGCTTGCATATTTTATGTATTTTCATCCTTGTTTTTCTCCTCCTACTGAAACTTACAAATTGAAACATATGTATGTATATTTGAATACTGAAATGTTAAACAACAATGAAAAATGTTTTCACACAGTTTCGGTTGTCGAATTTGCTCTATAGCTAGCCCATTAACCCCGATGTAAGGTTTCCTGCATACACTCACAGGTAACTATGAAAATATTGCTGCACCAAACGATACACAATTTTCATCACTTATTTGTTCTCAGCAATGAAAAAGAACAATTGATGCACGTTTGCTGAATACACACAACAACTCAAGCGCTAAAATTTTCCACATCGTTATGACGATGTGCGATTTTAATGTTTTGAACCCTATTTCTATTAGCGTAGAGATGAAAATTAACGATAATGATGCTATGCCTCGATTTGACGATTTTCAAATCGATCATAGTGATTGGTTTGTGTTTATCCAGTTGATTGCGTGTCGGCGAAATGTTACCTACTAATGGTGATTGTATTTTGAGCCATCATTTTAATGATTCCCTTGCTTCTGTTAGCTGTCAACGCGTTTAAAAAATACCATTTTTTTACTTTTTTAAACGCAGGCTGATTTCCTCCAAGATTATTCTTCGGATTGTTTTTCTTAATGTCAATATAATGAAGATTTAATCACGATAGTGTTGAATTAATGTAGCACACAATACAGAGATCGATAATTAAAAACGTTTACTGAAAACTTCGACTGATAATCTTTATTATTTACACTCTTTCCATTGACGCGTGATATTTGATATTTTTTCCTAATCACGAAATTAAATCAGAAATAATTCTTTAAAACAACAACTAAAGACAGCCTCCAGCAAGATTAAGATACAGTGAGTCAATTCCAATCAAACATAATCCTTCGACCGATGGCGAAGCGTGTGGCCCACTTCACACAAACATTGTTTGTTTAGGAAACATTGACTTAGGAAAATAAATGTTTTAGAATAATGAAAAGTCATTTCGTTATTGGTGCCAAATATTATGGCTGCAAAATTCTGTAGTTACCTACATTTTGTACATACTCAAATTCCATTGTAGCTAAAACAATATTAATGGAAAACAGTATACAAACTATTGTCAACTCAATAACTATTCAGCAAAGTGAAATTGGGTCGAATAAATTCCGAAGAAACAATTCGACCTTGAGAAAATAATATAAGTAGAGACACTGACAAATGCTCCAATAAAAGACTATTGTGGTTTATTTTTTCGTACCGTAAAAGCCAGCAGCTTCTCTAAACAGACATCTAAAAAAATACTAATGCGTAACGTTTAATTGGTCAAGGACAGCTAATGAGACACAATTGATTTTCTATTATTTGACTCCGAATTGGTGTCGCGCGGGACTTAACAGGACTTTATCAAAACGGAATGATATTGTAAATAAACAAAAGGCAAAGGCAATGGCCTTACTACTATTAGACACCTAATATTTTTTTCGGGTTTTAAAGTTAGCTGCTACCTACTCAAAATAGATATAAAAAAAAAAATACTAATGAGTAACAAATTATTCCGAAATAAATTGAGGTATGGAACGGAGAATGATGATGGTAATGAATGACCACGGCTTCACCCACGTGGTTATTTGTTAAGTATTATATATAGTTAGTTATTCCTTATAACATCAGCTATCTGCCAGTGAAAGGCCCATCAAAATCGGTCCAGCCGTTTCGGAGATTAGCCGGAATGAACAGAAAGACAGACAATTTAAAAAAAAAATGTTATTTTGTTCAAAGTGCCGTATAAACTTTCATACTCGTATGCATTTAAAACTAAAAAAGCTGTTGTTTTGACATTACAAACAGACACTTCAATTTTATGTGTTTGTATAGATAACATTCCATTTACAGTGGCCAGAATCGCCATGATAAATTCAATCCGCCATTTCAATGCAATTTCCTTAGTTTCTTAGCTCGCTGGCAGATAAAAAGCTTTCAGTAGGATAGTGAAGCCACACCGCCACATCCGATTTAACGTGGTACGCCAATTTAGCTTTAGAAGTTTGTTCTCTATTTACATTCCGTTTAAGTGTTGGTTTTGAATTTAGTATTTTTGTGTGTAATTTTGTTAGCGTTGGTATTTATACGGGACAGAAAACTGTAGATATTTAAACACATCACAATAATATGTGTTTTGACCACTTTTGTGTTGGGATCTTTCAATACCTACGTTTATTTATTCAGTGACAATGTTATAGAACACAGTGGAACAGCAGAGCTTGGTTTCAATGATTCAGTTGTGGTTACAACATAAGCCTAAGGCTGTTCATCCATAGCCACCGTTAACGGGACGTCAACGAGAAACGAGATTATTTGAACCGAACGTGACGTCCCGGTGACGGCGATCGTTTGTCCACTGAACTCGGTGATTCAGTATGTGATGATAGACAAAATAAAAGCCAGGCGAACGGCGCCGCTGCGCCAGCAGTGTGTGGAACGTAAACGTGTTTTGTGTTGCCGGTACATCACAATCTTGGACCGAGTTCTAGCGGTCGCGCCAAACTCCTCGAAAATTCGGGGGCCAGGATCTCAGTGCTTGGGTGACGGACTTGTGGTGGACACGACATAGTAAACGAATGTATCGCTACTTCGGCACCGTCATCTCGTTCTCGTTCTGTTGACGGTGGAGGTGGACAAACGGCTTTATTTATTTATTTTATTTTATTTTATTTCTTAAGAAAACTTACAGCTAGGATACAGATAGTTGACAGTTAGTGACAGAAGGCCAATTAAAAGTCTTCACTGACAATATTAGGGTAGCACAAGAAACAGTAGACAGGCAAGAGAAAGTAAGAATAAGTAAGCACTCGGAGAGAATCAAGAAAAGAGTGAACAGGTTTTAGTGATCTTCAAAGAAGTTTTTACACAGTACTTTTTTTAGTTTAGGAACACTGGTGGCGAATAAATCAAGATCATCAACACTCTGACACATCGTCGAGTTGTATGCCCTGCTAGCTCTTATCATAAAGAGTAGTTTGTAGAGAGAGCCCCATTCTTTGTATTTTTTAGTTTTACGTTTGTATATTCTACTTCAGATACCCACTAGAATCCGTATTATCCAAAGACCCGTTCCGCTACATGCTTCGTTCATCCCTATTACTTATTCTCTTACGCATGTTATGTTGCCAACAACTCTAAGTTCCACATAACCGTTACTGTATGTTTAGGTACTCAAATTTTATTATACCCAAGGATCTTAAATCAGACTACTGTGGTACAATTTCTTTGTAAATACAGGACATGCTAAGAATAAAATGTTGCTTGAACTTTTAAATTTTCTTTACATAAAGACAATTTAAAACTTCAAGTAAGATTTTATTCTTCATGGACTCATTTATTTTAGCAAACATTGCTGAATAGAAGGTTTGGTACAGAAAGTATATCTTGAAAACGGTAATGCGCTTAGTCAGAAGGTGGAAATGGTAAATGAAACAAAAGGTTAGAGGTTCTGAAAGTTTGAATTTTTGACAAAGTACCAGACCATTTACGGTAAATAATAATACTTTATCAAAAACTCAGACGCATAGGTAGGTACATCATGCGTCTGAGTTTCAAGGCTGTCGCTGATTTCATCATAAAACATGACTACTGGAAATTATATCAGACTAATATTGTTAAGTGTGTCTTTTCATAATCAAAAACATGTCTAGTAGAATAATAAATACAAATATCTCATCATTACTATTAACATACTAATTATTAGTTCCAGACAAATATTTAATATTTACACAGCCAATTAAGAATTAAGTAGAGTACACTCACATTTCGCCAGTAACGTGTAAGTCTCATGTGATGGGGGCGAGCCTATTGCTATCAATCGGATTCAGAGGCTGCAGCTACTGAGAAATTACACATGGAAAAACCCAATAACACTATGATTGACGTTTTTTTTTTTTGGATGGGAAATCATCAAATAACTTCTCCCGCTCTGGGCGGAGCGCGAGGGTGTATCAGACTCTTACTACCTTCCCGCGACCCCGGCAGGCATCGGCCCTAGTGGACCCCTACACTTGTGCTGACGACATCTCTTTGAGGCGCGCGTGGAAAACAACGAGCCGTCGACCCGGGCCTGGACCGGACTATGATTGACCTGGGAATCGAACCCAGGACCTCATGCTCAGCAGTAGCACTTGCGATCACTAGACCAACGAGGCAGTCACTATGTTCTTATTCTTCCTTATTGGGTCTTCGTCATAACAAAAGAAGTACCTGCACGCCAACAAAGAAAGACTATCGTTTAATTAAATACAAATTGAAAATTATTTTTTTGGGAAACTTGATTCAAAGGTTAGTATAAAAAACTTAGAAACTATTGTTGGTACCTACTTAAATAACATTACAAGGACAACACTCATCAATCATCATGTACTCGTACATCTAATTCTGTATACAAATGTCCCTGTGCTGAGACACCCCGCCCCGTCAAGATAACCAATAGAGAGATACCTCCCCAAAAGATCACCAGACGAACGAAATGCCTGAACACAGGTGCACACACATCTTCAGCTATAGTTTATTAAGGAAAGTTTTGTATAGCGAAATTTTCAGTCCATCATTTTATTTTTAATTAGTGTCACACTAGGGATTTATGATTGATATTGATTTCATGTTTTAATTGGTAAATTAAGCAGGTTATTGGTTGCTAAATAGTTTATTACCGGCTGAATACCACAATTTAATAATAGATATAGAAACAATTTTTTTCGCATTCATTTCAATTTTATAAATATCAAGCATCATTTTTTTTTGTCGCAGGAAATTACCAAAGTGTTACCGAGGCCCCTGGCAACACAGGCAACTGAAGGAATACGGGTGAGTTTTAGTCAGTAAGAGTATGACACACCCTCCCGCTCCGCCCAGAGCGGGAGAAGTTATTAGATGATTTCCCACCCAAAAACCCATCATCATCATCATCATCAGCATCATTTTTACCCGACTGCCTCAGGAGGGTAATGTTTTTCGAGAGTATGTATGTATGTATGTATGTTTAAATGTATATATGTATGTATGTATGTCTATTTCTTTGGCACGCTCTGTAGCTTAAACGGCTTGATGGATTTTAACATATGAGGTGTCCTTAGATTTGTCTTAATTGTAGGAGTGACATAGGCTATATAATATTTATAAATTGCATCTGCAAGTACAAAAACAAAAGGAGGGGAATGTTTTTTTTTAATTCATTATAAATAAATAATACTAAAAAGCTTGAAATAAAATAAATTATTTAAAAAACAAAAACCCGACTGCTAAAACAAATAACTGAAAAGGGAAAAACAAGCGTTATAATCTATATAATTTTGGTCTTGCAGGAACAGTCGAATAACCTGAAATACGGTGTAACTTTTGATTGTCCCCGCCTGCGGTACCAAAATTCTATAGATTATAACGCTTGTTTTTCCCTTTTCAGTTATGTGTTTTAGCAGTCGGGTTTTTTGTTTTTTATTTAATTTATTTTTTGTTTAGATATTTTCATTAATTTGTTAATTGGTCCAAATCTATCATTACAATTATAAACATGTAATTTTATTAAATAACATAAATATAAACTCACGCCTTCTTTCCACGGGGGTAGGCAGAAACCATAGAACGCCACCTACTCCTTTTGCTTCGTTTACGTTCATACATCTGGTCATACACGCACGCTGGTTGCAATCACTACGCACATGACCTTTCTAAAGAACATCATTTTGTTATAAAAGTAATAATGCCCGTTTTCGCTAAGAGCACCTATACATGTAATGCCTTAACCCAAGCGCACTGTTTCCACTATTGGTATAGCGCCGAGAGCTGAAAATCCAATGGACAATAGTATTTAGGTATTACATCTAGGTGTGCCCTAGCTATAGTGAAATTGAGCATAAGATGTAACCTTCCAATGCCCAATTTAACACTACACTGTTACACTATAACACTTTTACAAGTTTTGCTCCAAAAACAATACCCTTACCATGCGGGTAAGGTATCGATGCTACTAAGAGATTCCACCAAACAGCTTTAAATAACCACAATGCAAATTTCCTCTAGGAAAGCTTTGCGTTTGACTTATTGGTATCAATGAGAATACCTTATGATCCTCAATCAGAGATCCCACAAATCACAATGCCATTATCTGCATTGCTTTTGGTCTTGTTTTACCGGAATAATCCAGGTTTATTCGCAGTGCGAATTTCGTAATAAACCCTATTAAGTCTAGTTTGGAATTTATGGAGCAATTTTTGCTCCCAGATAGGGTTAAGATAATTGTGATCTGTTAGTGTGGGAAAATATTCTGAAAAAATGTGTTACTAAATACTAAGGTTCTCAAGAAAATTTCAAAATCATATATGTTAAAAAGTCAAAACCTTCAGCGCCTCTGATGAGGATGAGGTCCGGAGTTGCATTCCTATGTCGGGCTTAGTTTTATTGGACTTTTCCATCAGAATTTATTACCGGCTCGGAGTCTTGATCTGTGCCCGGTCGATGGCAATAGGCTCACGTCGTATTACATGGGACTTAAACATTACTCACGAAATGTGGGTGTACTTACTAGGTACATTTCTGCCTAACCCTTTGGCGAAAACGGGCGTTATGTTATATTATATTTCTTAATCTAATTACTTCAACTTAATTACTAGCATTATTATCCGTTTAATTTTAAATAATGTAGCTGTGGTGACACTTTTCTACTGACAATAAAATTGGATGACAATAAAAATCTCCGAAAACAAAAGAGTCCGTATTCCTTAGATTACCTAATATTCCTTCCTTTATTTAGTTAAGTCGACAATACAAAAAGTCGGCCTTTGGATGACTACATAAAACACCTGGGGACCCTTTCTGAATGTCAATAGCTGGCCCTTTCAAATATAATTCAGGGACAATAGGGATTCCTCTACAATAGAGTTATAATATGACATACTCTAGGAAGCTTTTCTCGTATATTTTGGCGGAGTGTGTCTTGACTTGTTCGGTATTTTATAGGGGTTGATTTAATCGGATATTCGGTATTTTTTGCTATAAAATATTTAAAAAAATCGTAGAATTTATTATGTTGTTGGTAAATTGCCAGTGAATGTTTTGTATGAACCATGTTTCATCATCACTGCTCTCGAAACGGTGAAGGAAAATATCGAGAAGAAACCAGCATGTCCTAGAATCAAAAAATCGAAAACATGGGACATCTACCAACCCGCACTGGGCCCACGCGATAAATTACAGCCCACTCCCTCTTTAAGAGAGGAGGCCTGTGTCCCAGCAGTGGGGACATTATTATAGGCTGATTACGTTGTGTATGCACACCAGCACCCGTAGACCATGACCTGGGTTAGAACATAGGATACTTTTATCTCCGTAGTACGTTCCCGTGGGATAATTACCGACTTCTTCGCCGCAGGCCAAAAGCCAAAACTTTTGTTCTATTCTCGTTTTTTAGGGCTGCGTAGTAAATAAGGCACCCTTTTTTTTTTTTTTGAGGGTGGGAAATCATCAAATAACTTCTCCCGCTCTGGGCGTAGCGGGAGGGTGTGTCAGACTCTTACTGACTAAAACCCACCCGTATTCCTTCCTGTTGCCTGTGTTGCGGGGGCCTCGGTGACCCATAAGTACCTTCCCGCGACCCCAGCAGGCATCGGCCCTAGTGGACCCCTACTATATGTGCTGACGACATCTCTTTGAGGCGCGCGTGGAATACGACGCGCCGTCGACCCGGGCCTGGTCCTTACCGGACGGTGAGCTACCCATTGCTCACCACCCGCAAGCCCGCGCCTACGGTGGCCGGAAATCCGCCCGGGATTCCCGACGCCCTGGGGGTCTCCTGCGGCGGCTAGGGGCGAGAGGGCGCGAAACTTGCCTTTCCCTCAACCGTCCCGCCTCCTCCTTCGCGAGCATTACTGCTTCGCAGAAGGAGGTGACGGCTGCCCATGCCCTCTCGCTCCGTACCATGGCCTGAACCAGGGCCGGACGCGAGAGGTCTCTGCCGCCGATCGCCTCCACGAGGACACGGCGGTGCTCTGCCCAAGCCGGGCAGATCTCCACCGTATGCTCCACCGTGTCCTCCGGGCGATCCACACAGTGGTGACACCCGGACGTTTCCTCCCGCCTTATCCGACACAGGAACCTCCCGAAGCTGCCGTGTCCGGTGAGGACCTGCGTCAGGCGGAAGGTGAGGACGCCGTGGTTTTCGGGTTCCGTAGTAAACAAGGCACCCTTATAATTTCGCCATGTCCGTCTGTTCGTCTGTCCCCGCTGTACCTCAGAGACGCTTATTACTAGTAAGCTGCTATTTGGCATAGGTATACATATTAATCACGCCGACAAAGTGCTAAAATAAAAAGTTGAAAAAAAAATTGGGTAACTCCCTTGCACGTAATGTGGAAATTATATTTTTTTCTCTCGTCTATTCCATGGTGTGGGGTATAAGTAGTACATATAATGAAATTAAAAGGAAAACTATCACAGCTATGTAAGCTATACAAGTTAACGAGTAATAGTCGACCAACTTAAATTTTCAGTTGGAGAATTAACCGTGACGTATATCGATGTATGGGAGAAAATGTTTTTCAATTACAATTTTAAGTTTGTTTTTGGGATAAATTCATCCCAAGTAATCCCAACTACGGAACCCTTCATTGTGCGTGGTCCGACACGCACTTGGCTGGTTTTCTGATTATGTATTGCTGTCAGTATACTAATAAAAATTTGTGAATCAAAAAAAAAAAACAAAAGTGCACGCCTCACAGACAGAAACATGTTGACGATACATTTTACGGAAAAATATCTCAGAAAATTCATCGATTTTTGTTAATATCTTTGAATAAGTCTAAGTCTAGTCTAAGTTTGATAAAAAAAACAATGGGGCTCATGTTAATGACGAAAGAAAACTTATAGAAGAGCTACATACATACCTAAACTCACGCTTTCTTCCCATGGGGGTAGACAGAAACTATAGAACGCCACCTGCTACGCTCCTTACTTATAGAAAAAAATGATTAATCCATTGTGTGACGACGTGAATCGTGATGACAAACAGACACACTTGTGTCAAGGTATATCTATATAAACATATAGGTATATCTATATAATCTTATAATGTTTTAAATGTTTTCAAAACTTCTCTGTTAATATAAATTACATGTATAATTGAGAGAATAGAAACGATTTTATGCTGGAAAATTTTGAAATGGCGACATATCGAGAATAGAGCACTCTCACATACTGAAACGTTGCTAAAAGTACTATAAATAAATTGCGTTGCAGATAAGGTACTAACTGCCAATATTGGAGCTAACATCCCCGTAAACAGATAGACAATAATTCCAGTTATGTAATATGCCAAGCTAATAGCTTGTATCTAGTTCAATGACTACAATCTTAATGAAAAAATGTGTGATAAAAGCAAAAAATAAGGACGTTATCCCTCATCGAACGTTGTTTACTTTCCGTGTAAGAGCAATGTCGCAAACAAAGTAACAGCCTTTCGCGATGTGTCGTTTGCTGATAACAGCGTTATTGTCTTGTTGTAAAGTCGAAAATAGCGTGCACTAAAGCTAAATGAACCTAACAGTTGGCGACCGAGTAGAGATAGGAGACCTGGAATAGTACTCCGTAATGTAGGTTGCAGCTGAGGGTATTTGGTATCGAGTTTATGTGAACAGGTTACACAGAACTGAACTAGGTAGACGAAAATAAGAACACCTAAACTTCATTACGGAATATTCCTTCAGGAATTTCGAATAGAGAGTTCTGAAATGCACTTAGTTGGTGTTCATACATTTGTTAATTCTACATTGTGATTTTGATTTAAAAATATCAAATCTTTTCCGCTCACTCACACTAAGAACGATACCCGCAAAAAATCTCTAAAAATACAAAAACCTTGTCAGCAAAGCAAATAAGTCCCTCAAAAACCAACAAATTCTTGTTTTTTCATTACGAACGCGCATTAACATTTCATACGTTTTCTGTTTTCGAGTTGTGAACAATAACAGCAACCCTCAAAACTCACGATGTAGTAACACCAGGAAACATAAATTACATGGCCTGTCGCATGAACTTCATTTCTCCATTAGTAGGGTCATGCTACCTTCGCTAAATTACTTCGATGATGGATTACGTGAAACAGTCCATTACAAATTATAGCACCTTTGCGCACACTTGCCGAGTTACGGCGCACTTCATATAATTTACAGGAAATTAGTTACTCAGAAACTAGAAGACAAAAGATTCTGCTGTGCCCCGACATTAAATTCCAGCCCATTAGTAGGATTCAAAGATGCTTCAAAATGTTAGATTTTTCTGGAAACTGTTCGGAAAATCTGTGTAGAATTATTAAGGAATGAATTGGAGAAGTTTTCTTTGAAATTAACGTCTAGTGTCACCCAGCACCATAAACGCTAATCCTTCAGATAGTACAGGCGTGATATTAATTTATGAGAACACACACGGTCTTTTTAGAAAACCTAAGTTTTTTAGGACAAAAACTTTGTGTCCAAAAAAGGAGAAATTGGATGTACCGGGTAGTAGCATAACAGGGGCAAACCCAAACTCCCCGAAACCCGTCTTTGATTAAAAACACTCAAGCGAAGCGCCTTAAGGCTTTACTTGACGTTTTTCTTCAAAGATTTGTTCTACGAATTAATTTAAACCTCCCCACAAAATCATAAATGTTTTGTACTTCTTGAATACTCAGGTACTTAGTGTTTGAATTTGAGTACACTTAGAATATTTTGAAGAGTTTATCTTTGCGACGGAATCTGTGATGAAGTGTTAATTATAGAAAGGCTTTATTCTTTGGGTGCTGAAGATATGATAATACAGCCTCCTAGTTAGTTGCTAATGATAAAGTTGCCATTAAGGTGCAAAATTGCTTCATGAAATAACGTAGCCATTACAACCAGTCGTTCGCTGGTGAATCCGATCGAAAGGTGTTCGGAGGCTCTCGTGACCAAGTAATAATAGCCGCACGTGTCGATCGATAAGGTTAAGCTACGCTTGCCACGATTGGTCCGTGGATGGGTGACCATCTTTACATACTAAGACCCCTTCGTGCCTCGGAAAGCACGTTAAGCCGTTGGTCTCGGCTGTCATTTGTAGATCTTTGACAGTTGTAACGGGTCGTCAGAAGCCCGTAAGTCTGACAACGAGTCTTATCAAGGGGTTACCTAGTAAGTGGGTTGTGGATGTCAGATAGGCAGTCGCTCAATGTAGAATTCTGGTATTCAGCTGCATCTGGTTAGACTGGAAGCCCACCCCAACATAGTTGGTAAAAGGGTAGGATGATGTTCGCTGGCGAGTGCAGATGTGATGTTCTTGTTTTTTATCTGCTGCTCTACCTAAATCTATACTACGGCCGATGAGAGAATGCGTTCCTGTCAACTGTCAGCTGAGTACAAAAGAAAAATAAATGTTTTACGAATTTAAAGTTTATTAGTTGCTTTTTTTTGGATGGGAAATCATCAAATAACTTCTCCCGCTCTGGGTGGAGCGGGAGGGTGTGTCAGACTCTTACTGACTAAAACCCACCCGTATTCCTTCCTGTTGCCTGTGTTGTCAGGGGCATAGGTGACCCTTTAGTACCTTCCCGCGACCCCGGCAGGCATCGGCCCTAGTGGACCTTTACAATTACAAAATATATACATATTATATATTTTGTATTTTTAATTTTAGCTGGAGAAATTTACATTAATTTACATTTAAATACAGGTACTTAAAAAAAAACAAATTTATCTAATGAATTAATAAAAATAACTAAAACTATACACAAACTAAAATAGGGCGTCGAAAAATTCATCCACATCGCTATCGACTGGTAATGTACCCAAGAGACTGGCGGCATTGCCCCGTTGTATGGCAATGCTTAGCCTCTGGCCAGGGTAAAACCCAGCCCTTGGGTCACGGGAAGTGTCAACCAGCCGTCTGGAGATTTTCTTAAAAAGGCCATGAGCACTCGGATCCCACGGCCCGAGGGTTTCAACCCCAAACGGCTCGAAAATATAATTACCAACTAGGTTATTATACTTACGCCGCTTGAGGTTCTCTGCAGCCGCAGCAGCAGCGCTAGCATAGCTCGCCGTGCCAGGAAGATGCTAATCTTGTCCAACTGAAAGGTGTCAGAAACGCATTCTCTCAGCGGCCCAAATTTAGCTCCTTTCCTCTTCTTATTCTTTTTGTTATGCAATCGATAAATTTGCCTCTATTTTGTCAAACATGCGAAACCAGTTATGAATGTGTCGTGCACAGTGTCCATAAGAATACGAGTGTGTCGTGCACAGTGTCCATAAGAATACGAGTGTGTCGTGCTCATTGTCCATGAGAATACGTGTTATGCACAAAATTAATTACAACGTGCCATCGGACTAGGTTGAATAATAAAATAAAAATGTTTATTTCAATTACAAAATGTATCACAAACATGATTTGGAGATCACCATATAAGCAAGAACTGCTTGTTTGAGAAGATTCCGCTCTTCCACTTAGCATTTACGATTAAATTGCAATTGAATGTAAAAAATTCAAAGAAAATAAAATAAAAATAAATAAATTATTTACTTTTAAATTATAGAAAAATACTCTGAGAACGACCGTTATACAGAGAAAAAGGTAAACATGCGAGCATTGGTGTGATGTGTATGGGTGGGAATGTGTAATTGTGAGGGTGTGTAGTGTGTATGAGTTAAAATTATCATATTTAGTTCTACTCTAGAGCATAAGTTAAGGTGTAAGTGTAAGTTAGCCCTGCGACAGTGTCTTGAGATCGGAAGAAGTCAAAGGTTAGGTCTACTATACTAAAGGTTTCTCTTTTCCACTAGCATTGTCGCAAAAAATATTTTCTTTCTGAATATTTTATCTCAAAAAGTTCCTTTAGCGTAATTTGCCAAAATTATTGACAACTTTGAAGAGATAAGATTTCGTTTCACTTTCCAGAGTTTCCTATACTGAGTAATTATCCAGTCATCCTTGGAAACTTTCAAGCTTTTAAATTAGTCGATTAAATAAACAAAATATTATCCTAGACCACTGGACGTTTTTGCCTATCGAAAGATTAATATACTTTAAAAGTTTGTGGACTTTGAACCTATTAGATGAACTTTGAAGTTGGTAAATCAAAAATCCACAATATTTTTTCTAAACTTATAAAGAGAAAAGACTTGATTTTTTGTATGTCTGTTTGTTACGTTTTCACTCTAAAACGGCTAAACGGATTAGGACAAAATTTGGCACATAGACCATGACCTGGGTAAGGACATAGAATACTTTTCATCCCGATATTCCCACGGGATGAAATGGGGTGAAGCTAAATGGTTGTTCCCAGGAACAACACATACACGTTTTTATCCAGATATGTGAAAAAAATCATGGCAATAGAATATACAACGAAATTTATAGGAAAACTATCACAGCTGAGTAGGTGTGAGGTGAGCAGTGGTGGCCCAGCGGTAACGTCCGCGACTTACGAGTTGTAGGTCGTAGGTTCGAACCCAGACAGGCGCTTTACTTTGTATAAAATAGTTCATCACCACTGCTCTCAAAACGGTGAAGAAAAAAAATCGTGAGGAAACCGGCATGTCCTAGAACCAAAAAAATTCGAAGACATGTGCCATCTACCAACCCGCACTGGGCCCGCGTGGTGGATTACGGCCCACTCTATCTCACTGAGAGGAGGCCTGTGTCCCAGCAGTGGGAACATTGTAGGCTGATTATGTATGTTATGTATTACAGCTCAGTAGACTTTACAAGTTAATGAGTATTAGTCGACCGACTTAAATTTTTAGTTGGAGAATTAATTGTGATGTGTGTCGATGTATGGTAGAACATTTTTTTTTTCAGATTTTATTTTTTCACTTTGTCGGCGTGATTAATGTGTATTCCTATGCCAAATTACAACTTTCTAGTACTAAGCATCTCTGAGCTACAGCGGGGACAAAAACACAGGCGGTCATGGCGAAACTATAAGGGTTCCTTGTTTACTACGGAACCCGAAAAAAGTAGGCTTTACGAGTATTATAGACTAAATTTCATTTGCAGTTGGAATATATGGGAGACCATGTATTTCAACTACAATGTTGAAAAAGTTTGTTCTTGGGATAAATTCATCATAACTAAGAAACCCTTCATTGTGCGTGGTCCGGCACGCACAATGAAGGGTTTTTATAAAATACGGGCTGTAAATATTGGGGTCAAGGAGCAAGGTGAAAATAT
This sequence comes from Atethmia centrago, assembly GCA_905333075.3. Taxonomy (NCBI): domain Eukaryota; kingdom Metazoa; phylum Arthropoda; class Insecta; order Lepidoptera; family Noctuidae; genus Atethmia; species Atethmia centrago. Next base: position 18,202,481 of record HG995382.1, read on the forward strand.
CGCTGTAGATTCTTCAAACAGTTTGGTTAAAAATTTTGTTCGCATAGATATTGAATTTCATTTCACTATCAGATGCACTTGGCTTCGAAAGGCTGGAAATTGAATTGACGCTTCAATTCAACTCATCTTTAAAGTGCCTTGATCGTTAAAGCTGTGATAAAGATAAAGATAAAAATATTTTATTTTACAAATACGGGTACAAGTCAAGGTGTTACATAAATATAAATACAGAAACAGCCATATTTTGCCAATTACTAGGCATGCAAAAGTACAATTAAAATACATATTTCCTAATAATACATAATAATATTCTAAAATTCATTAATAAGTATAATCAGTCAATAATATAATTAATGTCACAATTTCTAATAGTTATTTAGATACAATATATAAAATAGTCAAACAATTTTTTTCTGCAATAAAAAATCTTCAACTCTATAATAAACTTTGTCTACTAATAAATATATAGCCCTTTTTTTGAAAAATGTTAAATTATAATCTTTCCAACAACTTGGTATTTTATTATATATCACTGGTGCCATGCAACAGACACTCTTGCGCATCAGAGTTGTTCTAGCACTAGGGATACACAGACAACTATTGTCACGCCTATTCCGTGGAAATACATCAGCCATTCGTGCGAAGCGATCCGGGTTTAATTTTACGAACACTGCCATTTCTAAAATGTACAATAAGTATGGTAGGGTTAATAATTTATATTGTTTAAAATATGGCACGCAGCTATCAGTACTTTGCAAATTAAAAATATACCGTATGCATCTTTTTTGGGCCTTAAATGCAGTTTCTTTTTCTGTTGAGTTGCCCCAAAAGATAACTCCGTATCGGCATTCAACTATACCATAGTACGCAGTAAGGCATGCATCCAGATTAACAATAGCCGATAAGGTATATAATGCGTATGCAGATGACCTTAGTTTCTTACAAGGTAACTCAGGTGTTGTTTCCAGCTAAGTTTTTTATTTATTTCTAGCACAAGAAATTTAGTACTAACTACCTCGTTATTTTAATATCGTTATATTGCACCTTGAGATTGCCCATAACAGTCATGCGTTGGGGTGTAAGGGGGAGCACACAAAAACTGGACTCCCCAAATGTCAACCTCACCTGCACGCGGTACACCCTGCCACTGACGGACGAGGCGCTGACGACCGGCCGATGGCGGTATAACCATCCAAGAAACCAATCTAAATTCTCCAGAGCGATGACGGGCAGCAGCGTCATCGGTGCAAAAGGATTGGCACTGCGGTCACCAACCCGCTTGCCCAGCGTGGTGACTATGGGCATTAAAAACCTCCCAACAATGAATACAGTGCCAAAACAACGGCCCCCAGTTCCCGGTGGTCCCGCTATTCCTGGTCAAGGTAGCGGTCACGGTAACGGCGGGACGGGGGGAGCGAAGAATCCCCGGGCTACGGCAGGCTACCAACGACGACTACATCTGGCGACGTACAATGGACGTTCGATGAGGCTGGACCATCACCTTGCCGAACTCGAGGTAGAGTTAGGTCGCATTAACTGGCATATACTGGGGTTGTCTGAAGTCCGAAGACAGGAGGAGGACACGATAACCCTGGAGTCAGGTCACCTATTCTACTTCCGCGAAGGTGATCAGCTCTCCCAAGGCGGTGTCGGCTTCCTTGTCAACAAGGATCTCACTAGCAGCGTTGTGGAAATCAGTAGTGTGTCGACACGGGTAGCGTACCTTGTACTGAAACTCACTGACAGGTACTACCTGAAGGTGATACAGGTATATGCGCCGACTTCGACATGCTCTGACGAGACAGCCGAGGCCATGTACGAGGACATTGCCAAGGCAATGCACAGTACGAAAAAGGCCAACTACAATGTTGTTATGGGTGACTTCAATGCCAAAGTGGGAGTACAAGAATGTGGCGAAACGAAAGTTGGACCGTTCGGTTTGGGGCGCAGGAATCACAGGGGGCAAATGCTGGTCAACTTTTTAGAGTCTCAGGGGCTCTTCTTGATGAATTCATTCTTCTAGAAGAAGCCCCAAAGGAAGTGGGCCTGGCAGAGCCCCGATAACGTGACAAGGAACGAGATAGACTTCATTATGACGGATAAGAGGCACATATTTAGAGATGTCTCCGTGATCAGCAGGTTTAATACCGGAAGCGATCACAGGCTTGTCCGAGGCACTCTAAATATCAATTTTCGAGCCGAGAGAATCCGCATGATGAGGCTTACTCTCCGACCTACGCAGCTTCAAGCCGCTCTAGGATCCAAGAAGTTCCAACTGGAACTTCAAAATCGATTCGCCCTACTGGAAACCACAGGCACTATTGATGAGAAGGCCGACGAGGTGGGCGTCTTGTCCCGCAGACTTTTCCCGTCGCAACATAAAAGTAAAGTGTCCAAACTTTCCTCGGAGACTCTCTGACTTATGACGGAAAGACGAGAGTTGCCATCCGCGTCGCCGTCTTGGTCAGATAAGAGGGCCTTAAACCTAAAAATTAGAAAGCTGACACGTCGCGACCTCCGGTGCTCTAACACTCGTGACATTATGGTCACGATTGAGCAGAACCGAGGGTCGAAAGTGTTCGCTCAGCAATTAGGGAGGTCCCATCTGACGAAACTGAAAACTGCGGATGGTAGGATCGTGACTTCGAAGTCCGAGATACTCGAGGAAGTCGAGGAAGTCGAGGATTTCTACGGGCACTTGTACTCTACGCGGATGGCGAAACCAGCGGGGTATAGTGAAGATGACCATCGAGCCGAATTAACGCGCCACTACACGGAAGACATCCCGGATGTCGACCAGTGCGAGATTATGGCGGCTCTCGAGCAACTAAAGAACAAAAAGGCACCTGGTGATGACGGAATAACGACAGAGCTCCTTAAAGCGTGCGGGGCTCCAGTCCTGAAAGAGCTAGCGAGTCTCTTCAACTCCGTCATCCAAGAAGGCACAACACCGGAGGCGTGGAGCAGAGATGCGGTGGTTCTGTTCTTCAAAAAAGGCGACAAAACCTTGCTGAAGAACTATAGACCCATCTCACTTCTGAGCCACGTTTATAAGCTGTTTTCGAGGGTCGTCACGAACCGTCTCGCCAGGAGACTTGACGAGTTCCAGCCACCAGAACAAGCCGGTTTTCGAAAAGACTTCAGTACCGTGGACCACATCCATACTGTTCGGCAGATTGTACAGAAGACCGAAGAGTACAACCAGCCGCTGTGTATGGCATTTGTGGACTACGAAAAAGCCTTCGACTCCGTCGAAATATGGGAGTTATGGCCTCTCTGCAACGATGTCGAATTGACTGGCGTTACATCGAAGTGTTGAGGTGTTTGTATGACGCTGCAACGATGACTGTCCAAATCCAGGATGAAAAAACCAGCCCTATCCAACTGCTCAGGGGGGTGACACAAGGGGATGTGATATCCCTGAAAATTTCACCAATGCGTTGGAGGACGTGTTTAAGACGCTGGATTGGACTGGGCTGGGTATCAATGTAAACGGCGAGTACATCTCACACCTTCGTTTTGCCGATGACATCGTCATAATAGCAGAGACGCTGGAACAGTTAGATCAGATGCTGCACAGCCTAAATGGAGCCTCGCGGCGGGTTGGCCTCGGCATGAATTTGGACAAGACGAAAGTCATGTACAATTCGCACGTCTTGCCGAGTTCCAATCCACATCGAAGGGTCGCTTCTCGAAGTTGTGAAGGAGTACGTCTACCTAGGACAAGTTATCCAGATCAGTAGACACAACTTTGAGAGAGAAGCCGACAGGAGGATCCGATTGGGTTGGGCAGCATTTGGAAAACTTCGTCAAGTCTTCTCGTCACCAATCCCGCAGTGTTTGAAGACTGAGGTCTTCAACTAGTGCGTCCTGCCCGTTATTACATACGGTGCCGAAACGTGGACACTGACAGTCGGGCTGATCCACAAATTAAAGGTCACTCAGCGCGCCATGGAGCGGGCTATGCTCGGAGTTTCTTTGAAGGATAAGATCAGAAATGAAGTTATCCGGAAGAGAACCGGAGTTACCGACATAGCCTGCTGAGTCAGCAAGCTGAAGTGGCAGTGGGCTGGCCATGTGTGTCGAAGGACCGATGGCCGCTGGAGCAGACGAGTCCTGGAGTGGAGACCGCGTATCGGCAAGCGTAGTGTGGGACGCCCCCCAGCTAGATGGACCGACGACCTTAAAAAGGTGGCTGGGACAGACTGGATGCGGAAGGCGGAGGACAGGGTGTTGTGGTGCAGCCTGGGAGAGGCCTATGTCCAGCAGTGGACTGCTATAGGCTGAGTTGATTGAGTCATGCGTTGGTTAAATTTGATTATTTTTGTTTTATTTAAGTTATTAACCTCTAACCATTTTATAATAAATTTTAACGAATTATTAATGTCACTTTGGTATGTGTCAACGCTTTTCGAAGGTATCGTCACGGTACTGTCATCTGCAAATCGAGTCAATGGTCGTTCAATCCACTCCGGTAAGTCATTAATATATACTATAAATAACAAGGGACCCAGCACACTACCCTGTGGTACCCGATATCTAACTTTTCGCACTTCTGATCTAAATATTATCTCGTCATGTTTATTAATTATATTTATCCTGTTGATTTCGGTTATTTGTCGTCAATTTTTTAAATAAGATTGTTCTAAAATATTACCCCGTATACCATAAGCTCCAGTTTTTTAGTAGTGTAGGATGGTGAATGTAATCAAATGCCTGCATCATATCGCAAAAAATGGCGCCGACTGGGTTTCGTTTATCCACATTATTTATGACATTATATACAAAATCATAAATCGCCATATTTATTGATTTTCTTGGTCTAAATCCTTTTTGTTGCTCACACATAATATTATATTTGTCAAGATAATTATATAGCTCGACTGGCCTATAATTTTCCACTAGCTCTCTGTTTTCCTTTTTAAATAAGGGTTTAACAATGGCAATTTTCAAAGCATCTGGGTAAACGCCAACAGCTATAATGAGATTAAGTATATAACTTATATGGACACATAATTTCTTAGCTACAGATTTAATCACATTCGAGAAGATGCCGTTGTAACATCTTTGTGTTTTTCAATGACATTATTATTTTAATTATGTCATCTGGTACGGTTGGTGCCATGAACAGTGATAAAATGGTTGACAAACGTCGGTGGCAATGTCGGATTTGACTAAATAGTTTTCACAATTTCCCAAGACTTAACACTCTATAGCCCCACTTGCAACTACTAGATGAATAAAACAGTTAATTTTTCGGCTTAATAATTAAATAATTGAGAAAAAACTGCCACAATAATCCTTCCGTTAAGACCGTTATTCAAATAAATGACTGTATACATGTTTCCGTAATGCGGGAATAACCCAGGCGTTGCATCGCTCGACGTTCGATGTATCAGAACAGTAATTTCCAATAAAAAGCTCAACATTTTTTAATTTCGATGGCCGACGCATACGTGCAAAACCGCACGAGGAAGTCACTGTACAGAGTTGGCGTACTATGACTATTGTTTGGTTGATAATCAAAAAGATTTTCTAGTTGATTTTGTGTAAATAATATAACATCACGCCTGTAATCCCCGAAGGGTTAGGCAGAGATGTACCTTTAGTTCACCCACATTTCACCAGTTATGTTTAAGTCCCATGTAATAAGGGGCGAGCCTACTGAAATCAATCGGGCACAAATCCTGACTCCGAGCTGCTAGTGCCCATTCTCACACGGGGTGACGGCAACTCAACCTAAACTGGTTGGCAACGGGCGATGCCAACTGCGATGCAACTGGTACTTTCACATGGCGCAAGTCAAGTTATATCAACTTTAAGGCGCTGACAAGATGCAAACGACCAAAATAGGCTTGTCTTAAGACAAAAAATTGCCAAATCTGTATAGTTTCTGGTAGCGGAAAAAATATATGTTAATTTTGAACATATTTCCCAGAACTTGGTTGTTACCAAAATACGTTTTGAAAAAAAATCTCGATACAAACTAACGTTAAACTAACCTCCTACCTTGAGTTCTAAACCAAAATATCTGTATTATATATCAACATACGTTACGTATTTTGTTAATAATAAGAACGTCTTATTTGAATGCAGAACTTGGTTGTTTTTTATTTTTGATTACTCAGCTTAATTTTGAGTAAACAGATAATTGCTTCATATTTTGCAATAAATTACAAGCGTTGTGTCATCGCGCTTCTCTTGCTTTTCTATTCAATCTGACAGTGACCGTGGTTTAGGTGTTGTCACCGTCTTAACGATTTGACACACGATAACGCGCCAATTGTAGGAAAAATTGCGTTGGCAACGACTGAGCGACCTGCACTGCCAGTCGCATGTGACTGGTTGCGTCGCCGTTGACAACTTTTTTCCGACAAGTTGCGTCGTGTGAGAACCAACATAGAAATGTGTGTGTGTGCAATTGGTTGCGTTTGCTTTGAAAACTGGTTTTATTTTGGTCACCTTGTGTGAAAATGGCCTTACGGGAATATTACCTATGTATTTCAGTTACACGTACGGTCTAAACATATAAGCATAGAATATTGTATGCTCATTGTAAGTAAAGTAATAAGACATATTTTGTAGAACAGTTACAGAGCCATTTTGTAGAAAGCTTCATGCATTATGGGCAACGAAGCGTAACATTGTCGGGGCAGCATATGCATATAGCGACTAATTTACTCGCCACTTTTGCAGCTTTACTCAGAAATTCTGCAGTTCTAAATGTCATACGCTATTGAAGATCGCCGCCGATGCCACTGGCCGTGAATGGCTACAGGCCAAATCGCCTCCACAGCTTCTGAGAACAATCTATGAAATAGTTCGGTTAAAAGGAGGACTTATATAACGCTAACGTGTCTATTTCTGTGATTGTATCAAGCCTTAGGAGTTTCCATGTAGGTTAGTTACTGGCTGGTAAGTTTTATCCACATCAAAAAATAATGCGAGTGCAATTAGAGTGGTACTAAGATTGAAGACGAGACAGCCAACTGATTGATAGAGTGCCTTGTTTCTCCGAAGAGTTAGACACAGCTGTACCCATAGTAGGTACACCCACATTTGGGCAGTTGTGTTTAAGTCCCATGTAATAGGGGGCAACCCTATTGCCACAAAACCAGACTCCGGGTTGACAGAGAACATAATCCTAGAACTTATCAAGTTATTATTACTTATGTTTCAAATGTTTATTTGTCCAGAGGTAACCAGCTGACAGTTCCAGCATAGATATCCCCTGAAGATGACGATGCATAATGAACATGTCAATAACCCAAAATGGTGGTCACGTGTCAGCACGGCCTGTCAGACAACCCTCTTGAATGTAGGGACACGCGCCATCAAAAGAGGGGGAGGGTTCGAAGGGTTCCCCGACAAATTGCAACGCTCCATTCCCGGATTATTCCGGATATACTGGCGAACATATTGCCCGGATATTCCTCACCGGGACGCGTCGAGAGTGATGCCCCACCGTGTTTTGGTTTTGTGCTTAATTATTTTGTTGCGCCAAGTTTTACGCGAAGTTATGTTCCCTGTTTAAGCCCAATATATTGCAAGCTGTTGAGTTTGCGTTTAAGATTTGAAGGTTTCTGTAAGTATATTGTAAGTCGACTTAAGTTTGCAGTTAAGCAAATTGAATTTGTGGTTTCTGCACCAGTTCTTGCTATAACTAGGTACTTTTAATACTTCTACATTGTTATTGTTTTTTTTTTTCAACTATAGCCTCTTATTCTCTTATTCAACTATGGTGAAATAAAGAAGATCAAGTTAAGTAGTTTATTATGTATATAGTACATTTTTAGACTAGTGTTTCTTGCAATTGCATGTCAAGGCGCTAAAGGAAAAGTAACCGACAAACAAAGGCTCCCACCTTTATTATCTAGATGCAGCAAGTAAGTAGAAAGCAAAACTAGAACCCAAAAAACCTAAAACATCTTTGAAAGCACCGACTAAATGTAATCCGGAAAAGATTTGGACGAGTCCTGGGTGTCAAGAAATATATAAGGAACCTCTAAGAGAAGACTGGATCGAATGCTCAGTTTGTCAAGAATGGTAGCATTGGAAGTGTACAGGATATGGTTTGTTTAAATGCGACATCTGACTTTCATAACTGGTGCAAAAACGACCTCGTTTCACGTGCGCCATCTTACCGACTTTGCTGCGCTACCCGACAGGTTGTGTAAAAGTACGCATTTAATTTTTTTTTTTTTGTATTTCTGAAAATGAACCCAAAGGCAAAAGATGTGATTTAGATTTAATTTTTCTGTTGTTACCAATAAGTCAAATATGTAAAATGTATAAAGGAGAACGGGCATTCTAGCCTAGTAACCAATAACAACATGCGATATATCATTGGAAAGGTTTTTTTATGTACTTTAACTATTGTTATGGTGGGAAGTCTCAAATCGCTGTGTGGAAAAAGTTATTGCACAATAAAGTCTTCAAGAGCAAAAAATGTTTCTTTTTTTTTCGGCATTTCGTAATATTAAAGTGGTATATAACAACAAGCAATATGTCATTTTATTTAGGTACTACAACTCAGTCTGTACTGACTAAAATATCAACCTGCGTCAATATGCGCGGGCGCATACAAAATGTATATTAAAATATCTGCAACTTGTCTATACCACTGGTTTCTTATGTTTACTTTATCGCCTTCAATGAGACAGCCAGTAAGCGAGTGGCAAGGGGTGTTTGCGGGGGTGAGGGGAAAGTGAGCCACGGCGCCCAACACAGATGGCCCGCGCGTTAGTCGTTATTTTGATTTGAGTGTATCGAGTACGTTTTACTACTACCATTTTCATTCGTCATCATATCAATCGACTACGACCTTTGGCTTTGTTTATTGGACTCTGTGATTTGTTACATGTTATACCACTGGCTTTGTTTATCGGACCCTGTGATATGTTAAATGTTATACCACTGGCTTTGTTTATCGGACACTGTGATTTGTTAAATGTTATACCACTGGCTTTGTTTATCGGACTCAAAACTAAGCTATTAAATAAGGCCTATTTAGTCATGAGTGAATACCACAACAATTGTGTTATGTGCCAGCGTGGGCTGCACAACAGAAGGTATCAGCGTCACATTTTGGCTGAAAATATTCCACAAGATCGACCTGAGCTTGCAGATTATTTACGGGAACATGCACTATTGGAGGTTTGTTGTTTGTTTATTACAGTAGATATTTTATAATAGGGTTATATTGTGTTCGTTCATCTTCTATTCATACATAAATAGCGTTAAAGACAGATTAAACGCAAACATATTAATTATGGTCATTCAACGGTGCCTTTTTTAAGTAATTAAGCCCTGAGAACCGATTACTACGTACAGAAATCGGGCCACCGGGCCGATACGTGTAGACCTACCTGGTAATAAAAAATGTTAGTTAAAAGTTGGATTAGTTAATATTTTTTTCTATTTATATCTAGAATAATTTATTTATATAAGTATATTCTATTTAAACCTACACCACAAAAATATATAACAAAAAAATATTGAAAAACTACAAAATATACAATGGGCGGCCTTATCGCTTTCTGCGAATTACGACTTGAATGGTATTTAAGCCGATTCATACACTCACTAAGAGGATTAACTAAGAATTTGATTGTTTTCTTTCCAGGTTATATTCAATAATACGCGTTTAGTGTGCCACCGGTGCTGGCAAAGGGCTCAAAATGCAATAAGAAGAACTGTTCAAAATGTCCACCCAGAACAAAATGAAGCTGCCACCATTCAATCTGCTATTTATAGAAGAGCACCAAACACGAGTGCACACTGCATTTTTAATAACTGTCGTAACCAAGCGAACTCACATATAATAGAAGCGTTAAAAGTATATTTACTATGTGAACATAATCTGTATGTACCGCATAATGCTCGTTCGTGTCGAGAACATCTCCTAGCCAATGCGTGGGATGAATTAGTGAATTTCTGTAATGTTACACAAAACTTTAACAGTGCTCAATTCGACGATATTTGCGATATATTAACCAAAGCAGTTCGACATGGTAAACAATTAGACTTTGAAACTGTAGGTGCTATCACTGATGATGAGATGCATTTTTGGACCGGGTTAAAAAATAGGCAATTTGATATAATCCTACAAGAAACTCCATCTTTGCTAGAAAGTCATAGAAAACCGCGGTTGGCATTGGGTATTTACCTTTATAAACTACGAACCGGAGAGTCAAACGAACGACTAGCCAGTCAATTCAATACGTCTCGACGAAGTATACAAAGAATATTAAAGATAGTAAGATATTGCTTACTAAGAGAATTTGTGCCACAACACTTGGGCTTTGACCACATTCAAAAAAATGATGTTTTAGAACGTAACCTAACAATACATAAAGGAATATTTGGAAATCAAGAAAATACTAAAGCTATGATCATTTGCGACGGAACGTATGCATACATTCAGAAAAGTTCCAATTTTCTGTTTCAGCGTTTAACGTATAGCTTACATAAGTTCCAAAACTTGTTAAAACCCTTTTTAATTGTTTGTTCAGACGGTTATATAATAGATATCTTAGGACCTTTTGCTGCCACAAAGTCCGATGCATCCATCATGTCCGACTTTGTTAATGATGAAAACGGCGTTTTCCATTGGTTTTTTGAACGAAATGATGTTTTAATCCTCGATAGAGGTTTTCGTGATTGTGTTCCGGGTTTAGAAGCATGCGGTTATAATGTTCATTTGCCACCAACAAAAGACAGAAATGACAGTCAACTATCTACCGAACAGGCCAACAAATCGAGACTCGTTACTTTGTGTCGGTGGGTAGTTGAGGTCATTAACGGTCGTTTTAAACGTGACTTCAAGTTGTTGCGTCAAGATTATTTTAATACAACACTACGGAATCTGTTTCCAGATTTTAAAATTGCAGGTGCACTTATTAACTCTTTTCGTGAACCTGTGACTGATAATGTAGACGCGGAAATGATATTAAATTCAATTAATGAAAGGATCAACATACCAAATCATTTATACAATTATGTAAATGACAACAATCTTAATAGACAAAGAATCGCATTCGTGGCGATAGATGTAAACCAACAATTAGATTACTTTCCTCGTTTAACAGAAAGTGATTTAAAGCTTTTCACTTTGGGATCATATCAGCTTAAACTAGCGAAATCATATTGTGCAGAGCATTTGCACAATGGCCTATATATAATTGAAGTGAAAAGAGATGATATAATTGGGGATTTGCAACGGTACAATATGCCTCAAAATGTTTGGTTGTTAAGAGGCCGTATACAGTCTCGCCATGTAAGGGCAAAAATATATCTTTGTTACCTTTTGGTTATTAGGGACGCAATTGGCATTAGTGCGATAGCACAATATTATTGCACTTGCTTGACAGGGCGCCGGACAATAGGGAGTTGTGCCCATATAACCTCTATTGTCTGGTATCTTGGTTTCGGAAGGCATGAGCCGTTTAATCCTCCAGCGGGAGATTTAATTGGTATCATAATTGATGAAGATTGAAAAGGAGTTTTTTTATCTAACTGTAAAACTTAACTAATGAAAATAATATGTATTTGATTTATTATTATATTGTATATTTATAAGGCATGTAAGGGTGCGCTAGAGTATTTAAAACTTTTGTTTTTGTTTTAAATCCTTTAACTTGTATCTATTGTCACTAATGACCGTCTCAAATGTTTCTTTAGCAGAGTATAATGTTGTAAAACGTTTAAAATTCATTGTTATTGATATTAAATCTCAAAAATGTTTTTTTCTCACTTGTTTGTTTTATTTTTTTAGAGCAATATTAGGGTCTCCAGTCCTTACTTATTTTCTCAGAAACAAAATGTGTGGATAAAGTAGTGTATGTGTGTATGTAGGTACTTCGAGTTTAAGCATACCAGCGCTTGTAGCATGAGCTAAAAGTGAGAGCGAGATATGTCACATCTAAACGTCAAATCCATACAATTTTTATCAATTGATAAAAATATACGTAGGCATATGTACATATCATTTTACTTGTGACATATCTCGATTGAGTTTTTTTTATGGATTTGACGTTTAGATTTGTCATATCTCGCTCTCACTCATCTTATGCTACTAGTGCTGCTAGCTTCAGCCTACAGCCAATTTACAGTGATGGTGCTAAAGGAATGACCCTTAGTGTGCGAGTACAACTCGCACTTTACAGGTTTATTTTTTTTTGGTACTTCTCTATGTTAGTTTTACAAAAAAAAAACCTAATATTGATGATAAACATAAAAATAAACACATATTTTTGTGAATGAAGTCTGGCTTTATTTAGCAATAACTTTTTCCACACAGCGATTTGGGACTTCCCGCCATAACGATAGTTAAAGTACATAAAAAAACCTTTACAATGATATATCGCATGTTGTTATTGGTTCCTAGGCTGGCTTCCATACATTTTTGCCCGTCCTCCTTTGATTTTGAAACGTTGTTTTTCAATTTTCTTATGACCGATTCATTCAAACGTGCGACATCTTACACCTAAGATGGTGTAACCTACCTATTTTGACATAAATAACCTACCTACTTTAATTCACAAACAAAAAATTGTTACAAATGCACCATTATCTGCAACATCAGATAAAAAAGCAGAACAGATATCACATCAAAAACACATCAGTCATTGAAGTTATAAATAAGGGGATAGACCAATTTGCAATGCAGGCAAAAATATGAAATATTGTACCGTCAGAAAATAAGTGCAGCACATTACCAGGACATAATACATCTTTACTATTTAGGAGTCAAAGGCGATCGGTCATGATAATATACATAGGTACCCACGCACTGCGAAGACCCGGTGCCTTCAAAAGAACTGGCTTACTGCCAGAAGTAATGTGATAAATGATTTAAGTGGGCCATATTTTATCTAAGAGGACTAAAGGACCTAAACGCAAGTTTTATAAGTTTTATAATGCCTAAAAGTACATGATCCACTGCAGCAAACAAAATCAGAAACATATATGATATTCTTAAGGAGGTATAAGGTAGATAGTGTGTTGAAAACATAATACAACTAATTTGATCGCGACGGAAAAAAATCACGAAGATACCTCTAAAAACCATACTATTTACACGCAATCATTCAGATTATTCTACAAGCAACATATTAGCATAATAGTGTATTTTTTTATACAATATATAGATTTTTTGTAAATAGATAATTGCTTCATGTTTTCCAATAAATTACCAGCGTTGTGTCATCGCGCATCTCTTTCTTTTCTATGCAGTCCGACATTGACCGCGCTTTAGAGGCTGACTACACGTCGGCCTCTTAAGGTAATAATATTGTAATGTGTGGATTACATTTGCGTATATTTTTATTCAATTTTTTATACTATTTTTTTTTGGGTTTTCTAGTCGGTGAATGGTACTCACAGATTTTGATAACCGATTTGTCGCAATCGATGGCAAAATCTGTGTGAGGATGTGCGATTCGTAAATATCCAGCTAGTCACTGGTAACTTAAGTCGCTTAGTGTGACCTATTAAGCCGCGTTTTCACTACCCCGCTATCTAAAATTTTGTTCAGAGGTGGCTGTTCTGCCGATGTTCGCTTAAAACAGAAAACATCTGTTTTCACTATTCAGGATGCCGAGCGAACAGTTGTTCAGTGCAAACGTTTGCTGTTCTGCCGATGGTTACCTAAACGGTAAATAGAAAAGATCGGATACTAACCGAGCACGTCCAATGTCGAGCGAATAAACAGAGCAAATGTTAGCTCGCCGTGACGTCGTTTTCACTGAAAGAATGAGCGAGCGAGCATTCGTGCGCCGAGTCCAACCGATCATAACTGAACAAACACATTCGCTTGCTCAATTGTTTTCATTGACCGCGCGAACAAATGCTTGCTCGCTTAGAACTGTTCAGAAAGCTAAGTGAACACGCAACATTATACCATTATAGCATTATAACAAGGAATACAAAGCGTATCAAAACTCAACTGTTTTGTATTTACAGTCGAAACTCATAGTAATAAATTGAAGTTCTTACCTTTATTTCGTTGAGGTTTTTACAGTTCTGTGGATTAATTGCGTCCCTTACAGTAGCAATGGGTTTTATTTTGACAATACAACTACGTTCATTGCGTTAATTACGTTGTTGAGCAGACAAATTGGAACATAAATGAAGCAACAGATTAGCAATATCTTTTATTCAGTCATTCAGATTATGATTGATGCAGTGTTAGGTACTACTGACGTGTGGTTGATTTTGTTTGTGACGTTGACAATCTTTTCAGAAATAAAATTGTTTAATTGGTATTTTAAACGAATAATGTTTTAATAGGCTGCTGAGAATTGTATAATTGAAAATACACTGAAAGTTTTAAGTACCTAATTAAAAAACCACAGCACATACCTAATTTATGATAATTTGAAACTTCATGCGAACAATAAAAACATTATCTTTGTTCTGATTTATGTGTGTAACGTAGGTACAACATAATTAAAGTATAATTTATTTACATGTAGTACAAGTTTCATAAATATTATCCTTTTATAGGGTTCCGTGCGTCCGAATAAGGAAACGAACCACCAATTGTCCTTTCCTTGGTACTGTTCGTCGAGTCGTTGAGCTCCTTAAGTTTTGAGTTGAGCTACACGATTACTGACAAATGCTTGCACTGACTGGACAGGTCCACTCAAATTTGTGTGGTTCTTTCCTCAAAAGACCATTTCAGACATAGATCTACATGGTCCTCACATGATCTGACCAAGATTATGTCTGGACTTTAAAAGAGACTTTGACCCTTGAGTTTGTTTCGCCATTTCTTCTCAGGGGTAGTCAGATAGGAAATGTCGACTCCATCTAGCTTATTTTTTAATATGACGTGTAAAAGTGATTCTCATATCCTATTTACAGAATAAACAATTTCATTTCATTTCATTTCATTTCATTTATATTGTTCGTCTAGACGTGTTTTAATATAAATTCCATTGTGTCAATTACCTTTAAAAAGTTTTAGTCAATTTCCGTTATTTTTTTATTTTATTTTATTAATTTTAATAAAACTAACAGCTAATACATTCGAGTAATCAGATGTAATAAGTAGAAGAACGCCAATTACAAGTTTCCACTTATATAAACGAATGTATAAAATTGCCAAAACGGTGCAAACAGCGTGAGAGTTAGACATACAAACAACTGAAGAAAATAAACAAAAAAAAAAAATACAATACGCTCTACGTTACTATGTTACTCTTCAAAGAAAAAGTTACAAAACATTTTTTTTAACTTCTGGACACTATTCGTAAATAAACCAGGCTCAACATCCCGGCACACCGTATTAAACATTCAACATGCTCTTAAAATACAAGTATTTTGCCTACGGATCGTTTTCACAGTAAGTACATGAAGGAAATTAGGTCTCCGAAGAAACACTGACAGTACCCGAAGTCCAATCTTGGCCACCAGCTCAGGGAAGTCAGTAGACCCGTTCATTATATCAAATAGGAAAGCAGGATCTGCAATTTTCCTTCACTCGTCTAAAGGAAGAATATGAAATTACTTACACCGACTAATATATGTAGTTAGGAAGATAAGTATTAGAACGATATTGAGTGTACCTTCAAAATCGCTTTTGTATACTTTCAAGGCTTTTATTCATATTGAATGAACAAGTCTCCCAAAGATTGAATGAAAAAAATGCCGGGAAATTGCTAGTACCTCCTCAGAGATTGCAACTATACAGCAGAAATGCCAGTTGTATGACAATCAAAATTTATAATAAATTACCACCTGGCTTGAGAATGTTACCAATAACTAAATTCAAATGTAAAATGTTTACTTGGCTTTTAGATATGTGTTTTTATTCCGTTAATGAATTTTTAAATCATTCTTTTTGACATTGTAATTAATATTCTACGCTATTAGTATTTTGACATTATAATTAAATATTTTGATACTAGAACTTTGATTTTTGACATAACTTTTTTTTTTTTTTTTTTTGTTATGGAACTATGTTGTTTTTTTTTTTTGGCATGATTTAATATTTTGACATTACAAATAATCCAATTCAATTAATCTAAATTATTAATATTGTATCAAACTAAAAATATAAATTAATAAACAATTTCAATAATTTATTATAACTCTTATTGTACTCGTAATGTCTATAAGCATATTATTGCATGCACTTAGCTTATTTCATTTTTCTACACCAGCAATGGTAGTATATGTGAATCTATGTTTAATTTAAGATCTCAATGTACCATATACTTGGAAATAAATAAATATTATTATTATTATTATTATTAAGGCGATTCATATAAACATTGTAATTTGGATTCCAAACTTGAGAAGCATATTCGAGATAGCTATGGACAGTATAGAATTTTCATGGTTTTGACATTCTTAAACTCAAAGGAGACTCTAAAAACAAAACCCAACGCTTTAGAAGCCTTGTTGACTATTTTGTCAATGTGCGCATCAAACAAAAGCTTTGAGTTAAAAGTTACCCCAGGATCCTTGATGAAGTTGAATCTGGCGATTGAGGTATTCGATAATTTGTAATCATACATGATAGGGCTTGGCTTACGGGTAAATGTACACACATAACATTTTGAAATATTTAAATCCAAACTATTTCGATCACAGTAATCCTGGAACCGGTTCAGATCCCCCTGTAAAAGGTGTGTATCCTCAACGGTTGAGATTTGACTCAGAATTTTCATATCATCCGCGTATAATAAAATTTTAGAATTTAGGAAACAAGAGGCGATGTCGTTTACAAAAATATTGAATAAAAGAGGTCCTAATAGGGATCCTTGGGGAACCCCCGACGGAATGTACATCGCTCTCGAGGTATAACCGTTGAGGACTACAGTCTGGCATCTATTTTCAACATATAATACAAACCATCTGTACAAGCTACCCCTCACACCAATCCCTAGCAATTGGCGCATTAGAAGCGCATGATCTATTCGATCAAAACATTTGCTGAAGTCAGTGTATATAACGTCGACCTGAGACCTCCTGGACATATGCTCTGAAAGATAGTCACTACAGACCACGAGATTGGATGTGATTGAGCGACCCTTTAAAAATCCATGTTGGTGTTCGGAGAAACTTAATTTAAGGCGCTGACAAGAGGCAAATGACCAAAATAGGCTTTTCTTAAGAAAAAAAAAATGCCAAATCTGTATAGTTTGTGGTAGCGGAAAAAATATATTATATGTTCATTTTGAACATATTTCTAAGAACTTGGTTGTTACCAAAACACGTTTTGAAAAAAATCTCGATACAAACTAGCGTTAAAGTCATCTCATCTTCACTTGAGTTCCAAACCAAAATATCTGTAATAAATATCAACATACGTTACGTATTTAATTAATAACAAGAATGTCTTATTTGAATGCAGAACTTGGTTGTTTTTTATTTTCGATTACCGAACTCAATTTTGAGTAAATAGATAATTGCTTCATATTTTGCAATAAATTACAAGCGTTGTTTCATCGTGATTCTCTTTCTTTTCTATGCAGTCTGACAGAGACCGTGATTTAGGTGTTGTCAGCGTCTTAAGTGAAGACGAAAGTTGTATGTGTACGATTTTCTCCATGATTTTCGCGAACACGCAGAGTTTGGAGATCGGTCTATAGTTTTCAACGCTGTCCCTAGGTCCTTTTTTATGAATCGGCGTTATATACGCCGACTTCCAGATTGTAGGCACCACTCCCAAGTCTAATGACCGCTTGAATAATAATGTCAATGGAATGGATGGACAACAGGCACATTTGGTTATAAAAATTGGCGAAATATTATCCGGACCAGCGGATTTGTTAATATCAACTTGCTTTAGCAAGCGGAATACCTCCTCCTCCTGCACATCAATAGAGCAGATGTCTGATACGAGACCAGTAGACGGAACCGTTCTCGCAGAGGCCAAGAATTCATCTGCATCGCGTCGCTCTTGGAAGTTCGAAAAGAAACAGTCGCCAAACATATTGCAGATTACCTCCCCGTGACCGGACGACACCTTACCAAGCCCTAATATAGATGGGTAACAGTTGGTTTGTTACTTAGATTTAACATATTGCCAAAAAGCCCTAGGGTTTTTAGAAATGGCAAATTTTATGTTTGCTATATAATCATCAAACATTCCCTTCTCCAAATCTTTGGCCAGTCGACGTAAGATAACAAAAGATTCATAGTCCGAGAGATTTCCATAGGTTTTAAATTTAGAGTGAAATTTTGATTTTTCTTTAATAATTTTAATAAGAGGGCTTTTGTACCAAGGAGGATACTTACCACTGGGAGCGATAGTTTTAGATGGAATATGTGTGTTATGAAACAAGTTGATGGTGTCATAAAATAATTTAATGGTTTCTTCAAGAGGCCTACAATTTAGCTCTAAAGGTCAATCAATTGACAATAATAAGCACTTATTATATTTGCGTAGGTTAGTGCTTCATGATTTTGTTTCGCCATTTCTTCTCAGCGGTAGTCAGATAGGAAATGTCGACTCCATCTAGCTCATTTTTTAATATGTAAAAGTTTACAGAATAAACAATTTCATTTCATAAAAATATTGCTACGTTTTCTTATCGACCTTCGTGCTTTTATGTAGATGATACATTTTTTATTTTATACTAGCGATTATCCGCGTGAAGGCTCGCGCAGTCTAGCGCGATATCGCCCCAATCTACGCGAGTTTTTAAGTTAATTGTACTATGCCGCTATGTTCGCGCAACTGCAAGCAATAAGTTGACAAAGTTTTATCGCAATCTATTAGATTAACGGTATGGCAGCGCATAAAATACGAACAAAAACACATTTGTATATATTATTAACGAGCTTTCGCCCGCGTGGGGGTCGGGAATCCCACGAAAATGTACTATCGTAACGCGCAAGCCAGTAAAGCTCCCGGTCGGCATGATTTTTCCTGACATATCCAACAATCATCGTCATATTTCGGCCAATTCACACAAAACATTACCTTCCTACACCTACCTTCCTCATGAATCTCTCCGTCCATTGGTGAAAACTGTACGAAAACCCGTTTGGTTATATTTTGAGTTCATCGCGTTCAGACAGACGGACTTTGTTTTATAATATCTAGTGATAAAATGAACAGTAAGTTCTGGATTTAAATAGGTACCTAGTAATAAAACAATAAGGATGGATGTAGTCGGCCCGTAAAATAAAAACCGGCGAAAGCCTTATTTTGTAGGTGGATATGGGGGGCTGATACCAGTCAGGGGTGCGCGGAAATGTGCAATTATCTCCCGATATCCCAAGTTATGGTCGTGGTAGGAACCGTGGGGTTTTGGCAGATAACAGTCGGACATATCCCTCCGTTTTCCCCGCAGAAAAAAGGTAGGTATATTACTAAAAACTTTATTAAGCAACTAGCTACCAACAAAAAATTACCTACCTCAATAAAACGAACACTTCCTACTAAAAATTACCGCAAATCCATACAATCCCATGTCTGAATGCAGCTCAATTAAAATTTTTTACTCGAACACTCATTTGTTTATTTGCTACTGAAGAAATGAAGAACGAATGCCCGGGTTACACGAGGCTAGTTTTTGAAGCTAGGATAGCAAGATAGTGCTAGTAAGCTAACAAGCTAGTCACTCTAGCCTCCTGTATACAGAACTAGGTTATTTTTAGGCCAGTAAGCCAGTGAGAAAGATAGTAAGCTGGTGTGATAGTTTAATAGGATGGGTTTTTATTTTTGAGCTAAGAAAGAACGAATTAAAAACCGTTTATTTGTAAACATAACGCAAAGAAGGATCACAAACACAAAAAAGGACAAGTTGGGGGAAAAAATGCGTCACATCCACGCAAAACGGCCATCGCTCAGCATAACGCTGCGACCCTATGCGAAGCAGAGCCCCAGCACTAGTTTTCAGTGATAGCTGGCGTTGACACGATGGTATCGACCGGTGCAGCACACAGTGAGGTTATAATAAGAAATAAAAGAATAAAATAAATACAAATATTTCAAATGGTAACATTCCTTGCCTACAGTAATCTGTGCGCGCAGCTGTCAGAAAACTATTTGTTTGACATTTTGACATGTTAAGAATAATATAACTGTCTAATTAGCTAGTAGAGCCCCCCACCACCGATTTTACTATCTTGACTTGTGTACTAGCCTCATGAGGTCGGCTAAGCTAGTATTCAATCGGATCATTTTACTCTATGGACTAAAACACTGCAATGCTACTGGCTTAAAATTTCCTAGCATCGTGTAAACAGCTCTAGCATGTGCCCAGTGGCGTGCCTAGGGTTTCAAAATAACGCAAGCCCAATAAAATTTTAACCGATTTCAAAAAAAGAAAGTTCAGTTTTCGACTGAGTATGTAGGTACCTGCGTATCTACGTATGTATCATCGCAATTTTCTCATAAACTACTGGTTAGGTACAATATTTTCTCTATCGAGCGTTTTAGTAAGGCTTTTGGGCTTATATGAAGGTACCGCCACTGCATGTGCCAAGCCAGGATATTACTCTTTTGTTTTTCTAGCTTCAAAAACTAGCCTAGTGTAACCCGGCCATGAGAGACAAAATATGAATGTTGTCGATAACCATTTTGTACGTTTTTCTAAGTGAAACAGGCACAACGGGAAAATATTTTTCGTTGCTAATTTGCGACAATTTTAAAGATAAATTGGTGCTGTGCTTTTTAAACGGTACTTTTTATTTGAATCCTTATTAAAGACTGGCTGAAAAACAAGAATTTTATAAATATGTTTGGCTTACAAACTAAATAAGATAAGACAAACCATTGCACTCCTCATTATGAACAAGTTTTACAAGGGGAACAACACTGGAATAGCGAGAAAAATCTGCGGTTCCTGCGATAGCAGAAACAACAATAATAAATGTCGTATAATAATACCAGTCTATTACCGCACGCCAAAAGCCTCTTTTTATACAGAGAAGGCACAATCATCACGCTTGCACAAGATGGGTTGGCGATTTCAGACTTATATGTATACCTACTAATATTATAAAGAAGAAAATCAAATCTTTGTTTCAATGGATATACTCAAAAACTACTTAACAGATTTAAAAAAGATATCACTTATAGAAAGCTACATTATTAGCACGTAACACGGGCTGTTACCCAAGCTTAGAATATAGAAAGAACCAGAAGCCGCGAACATGCCTAATACTGAAGCGTCAAAAACTACTCCTAAATAGAGTAGTTTGACGCGCAGCCGATCAGTTACTGTGTGAACGTCGTATCGCGTAACGTGTTTTACCAGTGTGCAATTTAATTTAATTATGCCGTCTTGTGTCGTTCATACCTGTAAAAATGCAGCGGGGCTAAAAAATAAACAGGATAGGATCACATTTCACGTGTAAATAGCGAATTCAAATATCGTCTTATTTAATTACTGAATAAATTGTTCAGTTTGTAATTGTCATAGAGAATGATGGAAACATCTAGTTGGTGTTGCCAGTATAAGAGTTTTGATTTTTCCTTCTTTTTATTACCTACTGAGGGCATTTATTCGTTGTAGTGTTAAATTAATAACAACTTAAAAATAAAACCCGACTTGAAAAAGAAAGGTTATCAATGCAACCCGTATGTATTTATGATAATGTTAGAATTGCATAACATTCATAATAAGTACTACATATGTTAGACTATAAGGATTTCTAGAGGGTCAGCGCACGCCAAAAAATAATAAATTTTATAAGCAAATTTTTGGTACCTTGGGTTCTTAGAATATAGAAAGAACCAGAATCCGCGTTCAACTGTCATTGCAAGCGGCACGCTGTGTCCAAAATCAAGACAAGCGTCCCGCGCCCGCCTCACTTCCCACCTGCGTAATGTTGCTAGCTCGGACATTATGAACCCGTTTTGGGGTAAACGTTGAGAGTATTGGTATAATAATATAAATAATAAAATCACAATTGGTCTTTTCATAGATACATAATTTCATACACCCGCCGTGTATATAAAATAATATACATAAAATAATGTACTACATTTTAGTACTCATCATTACGCACAAAAAAATCGGTGAGGTTATTCTTATTATTATGAGGTAGAATTTTGTCTAACTATTATAGTTAAGTCACAATGACCATTTTTGTTCAAATTAGTCAATCAAAACACTGGTAAAATCGAGACATGATGGCATTCATATTATTATCATGATATTACTCCTTAACCATTAAATAGTTTAAGTTTAGTCTAGTTAGACGGCATAAATGTAAGGTCCCATAGTAAAACCCTATTTCAAATACACCTGGTATAAAACAAAAATACCAATTTATAAGAATGTACATATTTCCGCAGTTTCATTATGTAGACAGGAGTGTCGGGGGCCCATAGATACCCAAATTAATTACAATATTATCATTGCAAATCTAACTTAGCCATGTAAATATAAAATTGACACGATCACTAATGAGGAAACTTGGCGAGATCAGCAACCGGTTTATATTATATTATATCTTGAATATAATACATTCCATAAACTTGAAATCTATTATGGAGTTAGTTAAGTGTTAAGTTTAGGTTAAGTGCAACTTAGCTGTGTCGTATAAGGCGGGACGAAACGCCCGGGTGTCACCACTGTGTGGATCGCCCGGAGGATACGGTGGAGCATACGGTGGAGGTCTGCCCGGCTTGGGCAGAGCACCGCCGTGTCCTCATGGAGGCGATCGGCGGCAGAGATTTCTCGCGTCCGGCCCTGGTTCAGGCCATGGTACGGAGCCAGAGGGCATGGGCAGCCGCCACCTCCTTCTGCGAAGCAGTAATGCTCGCGAATGAGGAGGCGGGACGGTTGAGGGAAAGGCAAATTTCGCGCCCTCTCGCCCCTAGCCGCCGCAGTAGACGCCCAGGAAATCGGGAATCCAGGGCGGATTTCCGGCCACCGTAGGCTTGGGCTTGCGGACGATGAGCAATGGGTAGCTCACCGTCGCGTAAGGACCAGGCCCGGGTCGTCGGCGCGTTGTGTTCCACGCGCGCCTTAAAGAGATGTCATCAGCATAAGTGTAGGGGTCCACTAGGGCCGATGCCTGCCGGGGTCGCGGGAAGGTACAAAAGGGTTACTGAGGCCCCTGGCAACACAGGCAACGGTCTGACAAACCCTACCACTCCGGCCAGAGCGGGAGAAGTTATTTGATCATTTCCCACACAAAAAAAAAGTGCAACTTAGCTGAAATTGAACTACGAGTAGTTTGGTCACGGAATGTGAGACAGATTGTTACGTCATGGTAGGTAAGAGACGAATATATGAATGTGTGAAATGTATGAAATGGGATAAACAGAGGCATTTGAGGAATAAGTAAGAATAAGTAAGGTTATTCTTTGTTAAATTATAAGATGTGAACACTGTTAATTAGATATATTATCTAACCACCCAAAGGTATTAGTTAGCAAACTGAAACGATTGATATTTAAATTCAGGTAGATAACGACATAACTGTTTGATGAAAATTTACTTATTTTAGGATTCGAACTTAATCAATCAAGTTCTTTAACTGCGGAAAACATCATTGTTGTGGTTATTGGTATTATGTATCAGGTACAGAAACTAATTACGAACCGAAATACAAACACTTATGTACTAAAAATAAACTAAACAATGATACAAGAGCAACATTATAATATCAAGCAATGACACAAAGCATTCCTTTGTCCAGCTCCAACCCAGTTTCCATAATAACACATCAAACACACTACATTTTCCTCTTTTCCGCACTACCCTCGCCTTACTCAAGAATTTATCGTTCATGACCTGCAGAACCCGTGTCGCATACGGAAGCAGGTGAACACAAAATGTCCCTAGAGTGACTCTCACTTTGTTGAACATGTTGACTTGTGTGGTACGATATTACGTCAATATGTTATGACGTATCAACAGTGTGGGGAATCTTGGAGAGTTTGCTTTGAGACTTCGTTTGTTGGGTGATAATGAAAAGGGTGTTATTGTGGCGAGTGAAAGCGTATTACAAAGAGTTAATGGGGTGGGTGTGCTTTTTAGGGTTCCGTAATCAACAAGGAACCCTTATAGTTTCGCCATGTCCGTCTTTCTGTTTGTTTGTCTGTCCGCGGCTTAACTCAGAGACTTTTAGTACTCGAAAGATGAAATTTGGCATGGGTATACTTATATACATTTATTTGGGGGAAAGAGGAGAAACAAAACCATATATAACCCTGGTAGGGTTATATATGATTTTGTTTCTCCTCTTTCTAACCCACGGCGTTAGAAAGGTCGTATAAAAATATTGCGGGTGTGGTAAAGCCATTTTTCGATTCAGGGATCCGTTTGCGAAATATTAAGGTTTAAAGTGCAAATTTTTGTTAGAGTCAAGTGTCCGCGCCCCATAATTTCCAACCAACAAAAAAGAAAGTGACCGCGCTCCTGCCAGCTAAATGATTGATTTTGATTATGTGAAAAAAATCACGGCAGTACTATACAGGGTGACAGGGATATCGTTGCGTAACCTGTTACCATGGATTCAGTATCCGTTTATATTTTTATTTAGATGATTATTAACAAAAAGATAGCTGTTCCATATATTTCGACCACGTAGGTATTGCACTTTTCTATAAAACAACTGATATTTGTTTTGATAACCGACGAAAACTTTCGGTTATACAATAAAAATATACCACTGACCGGAACCCCTTAATTTTCTTTCAGTTTATAATTTGCAATTGGGTCCCGTCTGCTAGATCAGGTAGATCATTCATATATACTAAAAAAGAGGAACGGACCGAATATCGAGCCTTGTGAAACACCCATTTTTACTTTTAAACCGAGTGAATTGACACAAATTATTTGAACTTTGTTGTCTATCATTAAATAAGATTTAACTAAACTGAGCGCAAGTTGACCTCGTCCGTAATGGTCAAGTCTCAATAGCAAGGTTTCGTGATTTAGGCAATCAAATGCCTTGGAAAGGTCACAAAAGATTTCTATGGCATCTTGTGCTTTAAATCGAAACATAGTAATACTGCTTAATGGTGGCGGACATAGGTATGATGGGAGAACTCTTACTGTTATTGAATATTAAATGCCTGTCTGTTTGGTTTAATTCAGGAAAATTTAATTTAAAAAAAAATGGCTTTTGCAGAAACTTGTACAACTTTTACAATCAATTTTACATAGGGACCTCCTTTTAAGTAAAATATATACCTGTGCTTGCCGGGGTCGCGGGAAGGTACTTATGGGTCACCGAGTCCCCTGGCAACACAGGCAACAGGAAGGAATACGGGTGGGTTTTAGTCAGTAAGAGTCTGACACACCCTCCCGCTCCGCCCAGAGCGGGAGAAGTTATTTGATGATTTCCCAACCTCAAAAAAAAAAAAAAAAAGAGATCCCGCTCTTCAATGACAAATTATGAAACGTTAAAAGTGGTTTATAAAA
Organism: Atethmia centrago; assembly: GCA_905333075.3. Classification (NCBI taxonomy): domain Eukaryota; kingdom Metazoa; phylum Arthropoda; class Insecta; order Lepidoptera; family Noctuidae; genus Atethmia; species Atethmia centrago. The sequence goes on from HG995382.1 coordinate 18,227,830, forward strand.
AGAAAATAGAATTTAACCAAAAAATATAAGCATAAATTTAAACTAAACAAGGCAAGACTTGAAGTATAACTGAATAAAAGAAAAATAAACTTAGAGATATATCCCAAAATAGTGTGTGTGTGTGGGTGTGTGTGTGGGGGTGTGTGTGGGTGTGTGTGTTAGAGTGTGTGTGTGGATATGAGTATGTGTATGTGTGTATGTGCGTGTGTGTATGTTTCAATCTCATCACAGGTCTTCAGTTTTAACCATTAAACTATTGCCTTTTTGCAGTCTATAGTAGTCATTAACAAGTAATAATTAACATCTATCCCAGATGTTAATTATTTTATTACATAGGGCAGCGGGAGTTGTATGGAATTCTCTTTTGGCAAATGCAACTTTAACGAATTCTACTGGTGCCACACTGAATTTTCGTCTTCTTTCCTGATGGTGAGGGTAATAGTAACTTAAGGGTCGGGCACTTTGACCTTGGTCATACAAATACGCGTCGCGCTCTCGCCGCTGGTCGATTTCATAGGTTCATAGGATAGGTAGTAACGAAAACATGAATATTAGAAAAAACCACAGATAAAATTATAGATAATAAAACAGTCATATAAAAAACATCAAGAAAATATCTAAAGTAGTTTGAAATTAATATCGTTTTTTATGCTTTGAGTAGACACAACTTCCTGAATTGATTTCATAAAGTATTTTACTACAATATAATATTCACTTATAGAATTGACTTAAGCGTTCTAGTTTGACATAATATTTATTTATTATAATTATTCTAGCATTTTTGCATAACTTACTTTATTATATGAAGGCGTAATATCAGATATAAACGTCACTAAAATCATATATTCACCTTAAACAGAGCTAAAACAATGCTAGAATAAAAAAGAACAAAATAGCTCTGTAATATTCTCAGGTAGTACCCATTCCTAGTAAGACCGTTAATATAATGGTCTGCGCACACTATCTATGTAAGTAAAGGTTGGCATTCAGCTCTGCATATTAATTCCGAGCCGCGCGAATCAGTCCGTGAAGAACTTAAATGTTACGTTAAGTTCTATTTCATTTTTATTTTAGGTGAGCTGCAGTTTCAACTGTTATCTTATCTCTAACGTTATTTTAAAATAAAGTTTTTCTAAAAATATTTTTAGGTTAGGATGTTTGTTTGTTACTCTATCTATACACTATATATAAATATATAGATCACTGCAAACACAAATTGACGAACTGAATTACAGATCCATCCAACACCCAGTGCTAGGGATCAGACCATGTCCCACTCACAGGAGTGTACTGTGGCGGCATCTACATCGCCACATGCGAATAGGTATTTTGCGTGACATCACACTAATGTCACGCAAAATCCTGCATCGCGCAAGCAGAGTTTACTGCCAGACTAGCATATATACGACGTCCCGACATCAATCGCCGGCAGTAGCCCACCAGTCACAATACCCGTCTGGTCGGAGGATCCTCCCTTTTCTATGGAGGATGTGAACTTTATATCCAGTTCCTCATACCTCCATAGTCGTAAATGACTGATGCCGCAACCAACATGGCCACCTACTGAGCTAGGGCAGTATAATAAAATTCAATCAAAGTACCGTTGACACAAAAAGAAGAAAAGGCCCATTACGATTTAATGGCTGTTTAGGTGTGGATTAAATTTGGCACACAGATAAATAATGACCTGGAAGAAGAAATGAATTACTTTATATTTGAGTACATTAAGTATTTTAGTTCTAATACGAGTGAAACCACGCGCAACAGCTAGTTTTACATATAGGTAACAGTGGTGCCGATTCCCTTGTTTACAAACTAAACTAAATTTAATTTCAGTGCATCTTTTTCTTTCTATTTCATTAAGAAAGGGACAGAAGATAAATGTTAGTTTAGTCCTGTCAAATTAATCAGCGCTTGGCGTAAATTGACGTAATTTTAGTAGGCAAGTTTTTAATCACGTATAATCTTGTATGGAGTAGTGACAGGCGCTGATTCATTTGACAGGAATAAACTAAAATTTATCTTCTGTCCTTTCCTTAACCTGTTGAACCCCGCGCGACACCGATTTGGAGTCAAACAATAGAAAATCAATTGTGTCTCATTAGCCGTCCTTGACCAATTAACATGTATTTTTCCGCTACCACAAACTATACAGATTTGGCAATTTTTTTTCTTAAGAGAAGCCTATTTTGGTTAGGGATATTATAAATTGCATATCAAATAAATAATCGCCTATCAATACATACTCATCATTTATATTCTTATTTACATCTAATAACTTACTTCACTACAAATAAACTAAATGTTTAACAAAACTCAAACTGCAGATAATTCGAAATTATACATCAATATAACATTACTTTTTTCCTCATAATGCAATACAGTTAAATTTATTTTTGTACAAAAATACATACATACATACATAGCATAAATACTGACTGCACAACAAATTTTTCAGTTGTTGGGTTAGGTTAGGTTAGAACAGTGACCATTAACGCGCGAAGGCGAGCGAGCGAAGCGAGCGTGTCGCGGCAGCGACCGCCGAGCGCCAGATGCCCTCTATTACCAAAACAAAAATTCGATGCCAGTTTAAATTAAAACAAAGCTAACAACTGCTTATTAAGCTGCTACATTTTACTTATATGTACGTTATGGGGACAACGGGAAATAAATTTAATCACGTCCCGCTGTCCCCGTAACGACTGTGACTAATAAAATGCTGTTTTATTTAGAAAAACTGCTGTACATAATATAAAAATAGAAGCTATATTTAAAAGAAAAAGAGTTAACATGTATAATGTGCATTAAGATTATTAGCTGTGCATTGATAAAAAAGCTTTTGCTTTAGGAAAAATCGCTGTACGCTGCGAAAATAAATTGTAGTGTGTTTAGTGATATTTTGAGTTAAATATTTTGCTGTGCAATCAGTAATTTTGATGGGAATTCGGAATCTTATTGCATAGAAAAAGGATATTTTTTGATTTGCGTTTAAATACTACCCTTTTGGTTAATTGGGTTTTATCAGCGCCTTAATGAAATACACAGAAAAAGATGCACTGAACATAAACTTAGTTTAGTTTGTGAACTAGGGAATCAGTACCAGTGTGATTGCGTTTATGGAGTTAACTTTATACAGGTGTGAGCTTAGATTTGAAACTAAAATGTGGATAAACCTTTGTAAATTTTAATCAAAAGTGCATAGTTTCTAAACTGCTGAACTTTGGAGGGTAAACTCATGAGGATTAGTAGATACCTAGTGCTACTAACTTTTAGTTTATTACTTTCTAGTTAAAATCTCGGAGCTGGGCGAGGACCACCTAGCTAGAAGGATATACACCGATCTTAATAGTGATGTCTTAAAAAGTTCAGGTTCGTTGTACTCACAAGCGGCACACGCAAATGTCGAACTTTGAATGTTTAAACATAAACGTGGATGACATACAGGATTGTGATTGTAGGGTATGGCGCCACGTGCTGCTCTGGAGATTTTGCCCTTAAGTACGCACAAAAAACATAAGTCTGTGTGTGTTTTGGGCTTCCACGATACAGAAAATAAATACATGGTCATTCAATTTCATTTACATATTTATTGCTTCTTTACACATATACACAATATTGCGCCATATTTTCTCATAGGTACTTTTCCTCAAAAAGATCCAGTATTTCCTTTTGCTAAAACCGCGTCGAAAGTGTAAGTCTTTAAATTACAGGAGCACTGGTGCGACCTTTAATCGAATTGGTACAGCGATTTGTATGAGCCAACTTTTTTTTGTCTCAATTCAAAAATTATTCGTTGTAACAGGAATGGATTTGATTTCTTGATTTCGTTTAATTTTATTTTTGAATAGACATTCCTTTTGATACATTTTCACCGCCCCGAGAATAAACGCGCAAGTGCTATTGTGGCGGTTGTGGATGTTAATCCATATTCGTAATGTCGAAATACATCAGCTCAATTTTTTCCAGATTTTTAAATCAAGTATTTACGAAGTTACGAAATGTTATTATTTTATTCTGTATTTAAACTTCAAGAACTTAAGAGTACGATAATATCCTTTACATTTCGTTTCCGTATTAATTGTCTATAATCGTAATAATATTATCCAGAATAAAAACCTATCACCTATTACACTAAACAGAAACTTTTCGACTGCACCAGAATAAACGCGTAATAGCCCATTATATGGTATCACTGTACTGCGAAAAACGCAAAGGAAATTCAAGTTATATTACATTGCAAAATAAAAAAAAAACCAATAGTGGACAAGAAAAAAAACCCAAAGTTACATTAAATATAAAAAAAAAAACTAAAATATTTCAATAAAATGTTTTTTTATCAATAACTCAAAAACGATACCTGTTTAAAACTTAATATTAATTCGTTTTCTAAAAAAAAATCTTTTAAATGACATAAAAAACAAACTTTTATTCGGTGTAGTCATAAAGTTATGGATCAATTTAGGTTTTTATTTTTCCTGTAAAATTGACTTTTTACACTTGCGCGTTTATTTTGCGGGGCAGCATTATATTTTCGCTAACTATAATTTTTGTACTATTTATCTTCATATTCATACTTTCCACCGAGTCTCTTTCGGTAAAATGCTGTTATTTCTAATGTTACATTGACCTACTGCTGTATTATTTTTAGCCTAAAAAAATACAAATAGAGGCGAGAAAATACAGCTGAGCATGACCTCTTTTTTACCTACATAACACACGTAAACGTTACCTTTTTCATACAGGCTGCCCATTTATTATTAGATTTACAGGTATGTTTATTTAATTTAGAGTCTTGTGTTATAGTTGGGTATATAATCTATCCGGTTCATAAGGGTATAATCTCTTAATCACCTCCTATAGGACGGGTCGAGTGTGATAAGGGATGAGTTCATTTGTAATCGGTATACCTTTCATGAGTTCGTCAAAACTAGGGGAGTTGGTGATGTCAGTTGGCACACAAATGATGTAAAATTATAGCATGATAGCCCTTTCCAACTATAGGTTTTATTCAATTATAGTTCTAAGCACAATACTTGTTATAATGGAGATTTTATAAAGAAATCCTAGGCGACATTATTCTGCGAATAGACTCAAGCAGAGGAGTTTATGGATAGACTTAAATTTTCTAAAATGTATGTATACATTTTGTCCTTAATTAATAATAAAAATAACAAAACTTCACACATAAAAAAAAGTCTAAGTTTTCTTTACATAGTTTGTATACCTACCAAACTAGTTGTTTGGTATACAATCTTTTTGCTCTCGGAAACATATACTGGCTGATTTTAAAAATATAAACTTTTCTATTGTGTTTTGTTTGCATTAAAATAAAAGCTAGTAATTTTTTCCCGATTTCATGTGTTTTCTTTGCTTGATAAATTTGTTATTTATCTCACTTTTATAATTTTGAGATATTCAGTTTTTGAAAAAAATGAGTGGTGAGTCGTTTTTATGTCATGGAGAGAGGCCATTTGACTGCTGATGAAATGCAGAGGAATGCTACAAGCGGGAAGAAATCAGTCCCAGGTATCTCGGCATTTTGGTGTCAATAGGAGCGTGATTTGGGACACCAAATCCAATATTGACAAATAGGAGCGTGATTTATCGTCTTTGACAGCGTTACGTTAATACAGGGGATCCTGCTGAGCAGCACCCAGGACGTGGAAGGAGTACAACTGCTCGACAGGACCGATACATACAACTAACTGCAAGACGTCAGCCGATGTTAACCGCCCGGGAGATAGTTTTAAAGCTACAATTCTCAAGCGGCGTTGTTGTTAGCCACCAAACCATAAAAAATAGGCTGCATGAATACGTCCTACGACCACGACGCCCATTTAGGTGCCCACCTATATGCCATGGAAATCGCGCCCGTCGAAATTAATGGTTTAGGGAACACTTGACAAGCACCCAGGAGCAATGGGATACAATTTTATTTTGAGACGAGTCTCGGTTTGGATTTAAGCCTGATACGAGAAGGGTTTATCGTCGTCTCGGAAATGCTGAATGGCTGAGATGCGTCCAGGAAGTGCACCCTTACAGTGGCTCCACAGTGATGATAGGGCGGGTATTATGAAGAATACACGTTTTTGTAGATGGAAATACGAACGCTGAAAGTTAAGTTGAAAATGTCCTCGGGCCTTATGTTCACCCATTTGCACAAAGTCTTGGCTCAGATTTCACGCTGATGCATGACAATGCGCGTTCGCACACAGCTCGGAGGACCAGAGAATACTTGGCAATGGAAAACATCCGGATATTGCCGTGGCTTGCACAATCGCCAGACCTCAATCCTATCGAGCACGCATGAGGCATGCTCCAGAGACACATTCTAAAGAACCGGGACGGAGTGTCGACATCCCAACAACTGAAAGGCTTGTTAAAATTCCATTGGGAGCGATTGCCGCAGGATCAGATAAACAATCTTATAAATTCAATAAAAAGTCGTTGCCGACAAGTTTTAAACAACAGAGGAGGTCACAATTTGTATTGAATTACCAAATAATTAAAAAAAAAAATTGTAAAACAGGAAAAGTTTGATTTCGTTTTAACTGTATTTTATACTACGAGTACGTATGCTACGGTACACATATTGTTAATTATTGTAATTAAATGAACAATTGAATGAAGGATTGTGTTCTTTTCACAAACTAAAATGAACATAGTCGGATAGTCTAAATTTTGTTTTTCCATTTTTGTCACCGTTTCTTGAATTCACGCTATTGTTAAAACTTGTTTGTAAGCCAAAACTATGTAAATAAGCAAGAACGGGTTAGATATTATTTCTTGAAAATGGTTTGTATTTACTGTTTTTAGCGTTTAAGAGTACCTCTGTAGATACGCCTAAATGCTACATTCCTACGTTGAATCCGCTGTAGGTACTGTTGCCCAGTTCAGTTCGTAGTTGAAATATTACCGACTATCTTACGATCAGCAGCAAAACTTTGAAGTGATTTTGGCTTCCCAATAAATTATTTAGTGCTCTCTAGCAAATTTCCAGATAACCATATCAAAAGCTCAGTAATCGATTCTTTGCTTTAAAATGCACTTTCCTTAAAACCCGGGTTTAAAGCTAGCACATCAATACTGCAAACTTACTATTGCAGCCGCAGAATACTCTAAGCTTTAGAACAAAAGGTCGAAAATTGATAACATGAGTTGTCGTTATTAAAAAAGCCAATAGTGAGGATCCTAACTCTTCTTGAAACAAACTTTAATCTAATATCCTAACACTAAGGGAGCAGATTCAACAGAAAAGTGGTGGATTTTATTATACATCGCTATGTAGTCATATTGGGATTTTGGCCGTCTACGTTAAAAGTATTAGAAGCCTAGAACGTAATTTTGTTTCTAAAAGTTAACATTTGGCTAACAATTCTGTCTTGATGTTGTTAACCTCCTTCAAAAAAAGAAGGAGGTTCTCAGTTCGTCGGAATCTTTTTAGGGTTCCGTAGTAAACAAGGAACCCGTAAAGTTTCGCCATGTCCGTCTGTCTGTCTGTCCCCACTGTAGCTTAAAGACGCTTAGTACTAGAAAGCGGTAATTTGGCATAGGTATACATATTAATCCCGCCGACAAAGTGCTAAAACAAAATCTTGGAAACAATTTTTTTATTTTTTTTTTTTAATAAAAAAAAAATATATATCATTCCCACGTTACGTGCAAGGCAGGTACGCCTTGCACGTAACGTGGGGATGATATTTTTTTTTTCGTGTACCCCATAGTGTGGGGTATCGTTGGATAGGCCGTTCAAAAATATTGCGGGTCTATGAACGCCACTTTTCGATTCAAAGATCCACTTGCGTAATATTAAGCATTAAAGTGCTAATTTTTGTTAGAGTCAAGTCTCCATCCCCCCTGCCAGCTAAATGGTTGTTTAAGGAGATGTGAAAGAATTAATGGCAGTAGTACATACTCGTATAATGAAATTAAAAGGAAAACTATCACGGCTAAGTAGGCTTTACAGTAAACGAGTTATAGTCGACCAACTTAAATTTGCAGTTGGAGAGTTGACCGTGGTATATATCGATGTATGGGAGAACATGTTTTTCAACTACAATTTTAAGTTTGTTTTTGGGATAAATTCATCCCAACTTCCCAACTACGGAATCCTTCATTGTGCGTGGTCCGACACGCACTTGGCCGGTTTTTTTTACGTGTCTTCTGCGGTTACTCGACGATGGCTGGACCGTTTCGAAAAAATATTTTTGAAAAAGGTTATATAATTATACTTCCTAGGTCCCATATAAATTTTATTAACTTTGTTTGGGGTCTAGGCAAGTGGGTGTTATAATAACTTCCTGTCATTGTTATTTACATAGCAGTTAGTGATATTCGAATTTGTGTGGGGTAGGTACCACAACTAAAAAGTGAAAAATAAAAACTTTTTTACAATTTACCTGTTAAGCCCCGCGCGACACTGATTCGGAGGTAAACAATAGAAAATCAATTGTGTCTCATTAGCTGTCCTTGACCAATTAAAGTTATCAGGACTCTCCTTAAAGTCACATGATACACCATTGGTGCATAAGCAATGTCACTCCCACACTCGCACATTTATCGATTAAATTTTACGTTTATTTACACTTGCAACAAAGTCTGGCTGTATTATTCGACTAATCGATTCATACTTGACCGGTTTTAGTAACATTTTAGTGGGAACACCACCAAATTGAACGAAAATAAAACAAAACGTAACGCATCTGTGGTTGAGTCACGCGACGACGCCATATTGTCGCCAAAATGTAAACATTGCGCGGCATTGCGAATACTTCGCACTGAATGCAAAAAGAAAACGCGGAGTAATCTTACAAGAATCTTATACAGAATTACTGAGAAATAAGTGTAGATTCCGTATTGGGTGTTAGTGTTTCGAAAAGTGATAAATATTTCAATGAAAAAGTAACGAGTTTTGTAATGTAAGTACTAATTTTGATCTTGTCGCCGCCGTGTTTAGTAATGTTTTTATGATAAATATTCTTATAAACTGTTTGAAATATACATAAGTAGCTAGCTTATTTATCTACGAACATAATTTGGCTATTAGCTGCTAATATTATTGCGTATTGTTATCATAATCGTATTTTCAAGAGTAAAAGTCGGCGATTCCCCCGTACCGTGAGACTGCGTTCATAGTACGCGGGTATACAAGGTGGCTAGTGTAATCCGATAGTTTTACGACCGACACGCGTGCGCGCGGCACCATTTTTCTTTCGTTGCGTAAACAAAGAGTTTTTATGGTGTTTTAAATAGTTTCAAGTGGCATGAGTTCTTTTATCATATGTTTGTGTTGCGTACGCATATTCTGTTATCGTATTCAAGTGGGTTTATAGTGAATGAGTGTGTGAATTTGATATATTGTGATAAAGTTTCAAGGTTGTGCGAGTGAAAATTATCAAGATGAAAACATATCACATCACAGCGAGATAAGGTGAGTTATTTTTGATTTTTTGTTATTACACATAGTTAGTTTAACTAATAACGAAGCCAGAAAGGTATGATATATACCGTGTTAATGGCTATATATTGAATTTTCCTTTTTTCCGAAAACCTACCCCTTAAAAAAAGTACATTTGACATTTAAAGAGTTAAAATAAAGTATTTTTTTTTGGAAGTCGGTTTTTTTTTTTTGTAAAAAGCTTTTTTAAAGGTGTGCATTTTAACTATCCATTGAATATTTCACAAGATACGTCATAGAGAAATATAGTGTCACTGTTATATGTATTTTATTAGATTATCCCAATCGGCCAGTAGGTACCTTTTTGACAAAAAACACTCTTTTCTTTCTATCAGTTTTATTCCGCACAACTGTACCTCCTATTTCACAATCAAACGACAACTGACTCTGCACTACATTTTACCATTTAAAATTACTTTTGCCCCACCAAGAAACAACGCTAACATCATATCCGTTATTTCTGAGTGTTGTCAAAGTAAAATAATACTGAATGTATTATTTTACTTATGTTGCCAAAATGAAAAATTGTTTCTTGTTGTTGTTGTTGTTGTTGTGTTGTTATTTTGTTAATTTAAAATTTTGTTATAATTAATAATTTGTACTTTGACAGTGTTGCTACAGTGGATATTATTATAATTCGGTATTAAAACAAAGAAATCACGACACTCGGCCATTCGACGGCGTGCTAATTCCAAAGCACGCAATAATCACGACAATTTTTACTCTTAAACGAAACTATTTTTTTTAATACACTATCTGGGGCTCATTTACAAACATTGCTTAAAGTTAAGTAGTGATTAACGTCTGCCATGCATTTTTTTTACATTTAAACGTATCATAATTATCTGTAAGCAAAGATTACAGATAAAGGCGTTGTCATATATACAAAAAATAAGAAAGGAAAAGAGAGAAACCAGGCTTTGGTTTATTTATAAACGTTAGTTTAACAATTAGCATTTAATTTATCCCGAAATGTGGCTTTTACTTGAATTTTCTAACCAACAATTTAACAAGTGACAGCCGGAGTTTACAAAACTCTGTTTATTTTTATTTTGCTTTTACATTTATTTTTAGACACCTAACATCGTATGTGTCCGCAGAGAACTATTAGTTGTATCCAAATCCTTCTGTTTAAACCAAGGATTCAAATTGTCAGTATAACAGAGACTTATGTGTGACTTGGCTTTAAGTGAAACAAAAGTCTCGGGATCTAAGACCCTATAAAGTTTCTGTGTAATAAAGTTCGCGATAAATAAAACATTATTCCGCTAAGCTATTTTTTCTTAGGAGTCTTTTTTTCTTGACAGGATAATGTGGGTATCATAGCCCTATCTAATGGATTACATGAGCTTTACACCCTAGTTTGTTCGTATGTAGTAGTGTAACCGTTTTCGACAAATAATTCAGTATATAATCAATATAATATACATTATTATTATTAACAGTATATGGACTACGTCTGAAATAAATGTCTTATTACTATTATTATTATTATAACATAGCATCACGCCTGTATCACAGAAGGGTTAGGCAGAGGTGCGGTGAAACTGCTATGATACGAGTATGCGATGAAATGCTGATAGTATTTTTGAATAATATTTAGAAAATAGAACATCTATTGAAATTTTAAGTACTTACGTTAACTTGTTCGGATCTATGGTGCCGTTTAAAGTGATGACAAGACCTTTCGTTATAGTTTTTGGAATGTTAAATATTCTTTCCAATTCTTCCTAACTGGATAATCTAAAACAAATAAACATTGGTTACTTTGGAGTTCTCACGACAAATGCTCAAGTTGTATACACAAAAATCATTTAGTCCATTCACATTTTGCCAGTCATATTCAAGTCCCATGTAATAAGCATGTACTAGACCAAAAGCCTAAATCCTGGATCAAAAATCGTGGTGCATTAGTGTGTACCGATTTACTGAACTCTTGTAAATCGTTTTAAAGTTAAATGAGACCTACCAGTGATCTCTTGTAATCTCGTAAGATTTCTTTGGACTTCTATTATAAGCATTCTTTTAATTGGTTTTTAGCATTAATTGTGCCCTCATTGCTGTTGAATCTACCATGCTTTTGTAGCGCTTTCGGGATGTTCACCGAGGCCAGGGTTGATGGTTTCCATTATACGGAAACTCTGCGCTTCCTTTCTCGGTAGAATATGTGCTAGCTCCCACAGTAACCTGAGTTTATTGTGTGATAGGTGGGACAGCCCCATGCTGGCTCACTGGATACGGCTGCATACATAGGCGTCAGTCGTTTCAATTATGTATATAGTGTGGTTTTACTAACATTAGGTTAAGACTTTTACTAACAACATATGGATCTTGTAATTTGTTCTGAAATAAAAAATTTGTCGGAAATACGTTAGTCACTCGTTTGACTAATCGGGACGCCAGCGCCACCAAGCGGCGCTCGACAGAGTCTACAACATAATGCTTGACCGGAGATAAGCAGAGTTTGTCAGAGGCGGTCAAGAAGTGAACACGTTTAGAAACTGTCGCGCGTTCCGTATAGTTATTTCGTGTACCTACAGTGTATGAATAGCCAGTGTGATTATTTGATAGTAAATTATAATTTGATTTAAACTGCAAACGGTTTTTCTATTGTGCAATAACCAACACTTCCCATTGTACGCCCACAGTATTTAAAATATGGCTGATGATAACGAGCGAGAAGTACCTTTTCCGTCATATTTATTATTAATAAAATAATCCCCATTATATTGATGAAAATCCGTCTGATTAAAAAGGCACTAAGACGCTTAGTATACCTAAAAGCTCAGAAAAAAATATCCTATTATTATTATATTAGTAGTTAGTTAGTTAGTTAGATAATGACAAAATACTAAATACCAACTATTAAGAAGTATTTGTCACACTTATAAGAGTTACAAAATTCGATTAATATTTGTTCCAATTTGTGTCAGTATTACTCGATACATTGTATTTTAGCATGTATACATAGCAGTGGTGGCCCAGTGGTAATGGCCGCGACTTTCAAGTTGTAGATCGTAGGTTCGAACCCAGACAGGCGCTTTACTTTGTGTAAATTATTTTATCACTACTGCTCTCAAAACGGTGAAGAAAAACATCGTGAGGAAACCGGCATGTCCTAGAACCTAAAATTTGAAGACATGTGACATCTGCCAACCCGCACTGGGCCCGCGTGGTGGATTCCCCACTCCCTCTCACAGAGAGGAGGCCTGTGTCCTAGCAGTTGGAACATTATAGGCTGATTATGTGAGATATGTGTATATATATTATAATAGGAGGAGTTAACTTTTTTTTTTTGGGAAAATATAAAATATCTTCTCCCGGTTTGGGCGGAGCGGGAGGGTGTGTCAGACTCTTACTGACTAAAACCCACCCGTGTGCCTTCTATTGCCTGTGTTGCCAGACGCCACGGTATCCCTTTCGGACTTTCCCTCGACCCCGGCGGTTCTAATTTTACTTAAATATTTAGCACAATAATTAAAATAAAAAAAAAAACTGAAATGATAATCGGCTTTAGTCTCTGACTGTACAGCAAGATTGATGCCATTCAATATTAGCTGCACTTCTGTTTCTTCAGCCATTTTTTAGAAAAAAAATCTAGATCTCTGTCGATTAATCATTCGCAAACTGAAACGCGCTTAGCTAGAATCTCTCACTCAAAGATCATTGGTTCATTCACCGACGTAGTTAGTATTCACATTACGGTGAGAAAAGTTTATCGTTTTGATGTTGTGATAAATAATATAATAAATAATTAAAATATTTATTCTTAGATTGAGTATTTTAGGGTTCCGTACCTCAAAAGGAAAAAACGGAACCCTTATAGGATCACTCGTATGTTTGTCTGCCTGTTTGTCTGTCCGTCTGTCACAGGCGATTTGCTCCGAATCTACCGGACCTATTAAGTTGAAATTTAATACACATATGATTTTTTGTGATCTAAACACGGACGTGTAACTTAAATAAATTAATTTTGAACATGAGGGTCAGTTTGGGGGGCAAATTAGAAAAGTTTTGCAAACTGTACCGTGTGACGTATCAAATTAAAGAGCCCGATGTGAGGGTCCCTATTTTTTTTTTATTTTAAAATATACAGTTAATTAAGAAAATTAATGAAAGTTGACCATTACTCCTCCTTACCTCCAAAACCAATGAATCAAAAAATTTGGAAAAAACTCAGAATATAGTTCTGACTACTTATGGATTACAGCAAAATAATAAGAAGGCAATGGTGTTAAAATAACATGGTAAATCTCTCAATATTGTGCGTACAAAATTGCATTTGCAGTATGGGAGAGAACATGTTTTTCACTTACAATGTTAAGTTTGTTCTTGGGATAAAAAACATGGTAGATGATATATTCAATGTACAGAACCGTCACCACGCGAGTTCAACTCGCACTTGTCCGGTTTTTATATTCTGAAGTAAATTTTCGTCGGAATAAATTTTACTGTATCTACTTTAACATAAATCCTGATGCCATAAATAGCTAAGTACCTAAGTGTAATATTATAATAGCTTACATTTAGTTTTAAGTAATCTCTTGACTCTATAAATAACATTTTAATCTTTCAAGTTTTACATAGTCCGCTGAAATTTGTTTAACGCATTTTGAATCAACTGTAGGTAGTTGTTCAAGACTTAGTTTTTTGAAAAATCAACTATTTCCTCTCAGTTGTCTGATCTCAACAACTCATTTTAACGTCCGTACCATTTGGTATGTTCCCGTTAGCAGCTTCCTCCTTTATCTGGATGAAATCTGCATCTTACCTCACTTTTTTAGAGTCAAGATTGCAGGAATGAAATGCCCATGTAGTTTAGTTTGTCTGTGAACATTTGCATAATAAATAAATAAAAAAAACGGCTTTTAATTTTGATAATTACGATATGCATTGGTTAAAAAATATTAATTAGGCTAACTTAAGTTATAAACAGAGATCGGATATTCGGATGCATATATACCTAAAGTTAATTTTTCGCTACGAAAGTATGGAAGCGGCTTCTTAAAAATCTTATTTTTTTAAAGAGGCCACAAACAACGGGAATGCAAACTAGTCCGGTGTATAGTAAGGAAGCGACTTCTATAAAAAACATTTATTTAAAAAAAACCCGGGATTATTGGATCGCATGTTTATTTAAAGGCTCCTACATACTGGCGCGACTTGTCGCACGACGCGTCGCGACACAAAGGCACCGCTTGTACCGCTACACGCGGTGTCTTTGTGTCGCGTCGCGTCGCGCGACAAGTCGCGCCAGTATGTAGGAGCCTTAAAATTAATGTTTCTACCTACTTTAAATCATCATATTAGGTAGGTACATATGCATCCAATTACATATGTATTCAGAAAAAAACAAAATTTGTCGATTCGGGAATGGCGGGCGGGATTTTTACGATCGATACAAAAGTGCATTCCATATAAGCTAACATTTGAAAGTAAGTTAATATACATTCGATTCGATGATCAGAAACTTAAATTTGTATTCCCAGAGCCGCGGGATTTTGCGATACAAAAGCGCATTCCATAATAGCCAACATCACAACTCCGAATATGCGATCTCTAGTTATAAATCAATGTGAAATCAAATTCAAATCAATCGTCCCTTCGATCCATATAATACGTAGGTGGACTTAAACTTCTTACATACGAGGGTGACACTAAAAGTTCTTAGAAAATCAAAAACTGAACAAACTAGCAAGTTATTAGTTTTATTATATCTTTTCAAAATAGTGTCCATTTACATCAATACATCGCTGCATCCGATGGAACCACTGAGAAAAGCACTTTACCCACTCGTCCTTAGGGGTCTCTTCGACGGCATTTTGGAACGCAGCCACTGCTTCTTCTGGTAACTGGTTTTCGATCCTCTAAAACAATTGTTGCGTAATTACCTGCCCTTCCGAAGAACGAGGCCACCATCATTTTTCCCACGTTAGACCTCTCGTCACTTTAGTTGGCAACTCCTCGGAAGAAAATACCCAGACAGCAGACTGTCTCTTAGTTTCAGGATCATAACAATACATCCAGCTTTCGTCACCCGTAAGTATGTCGAATACAGCATTTAAATTACCTCCGTTAAATCTTTGAACCATTTCACGACACCAATCAACACGACGGAGTTTTTGGGCCTCTGTCAAATTATGAGGTATCCACCGGGCACAAAGCTTCCTGACCGCTAAATGTTCATGGAGGATTTTGTGCACTTGACTCATAATGATGCCTAAGCTTGTCCGAATCTGCTGATAAGTCATTCTTTTGTCAGTCTCTATCATACGCCGCACAACACTGATGTTAACTTCAGTCGTCACCGTAAAAGGCCGTCCCTAACGCAGATCATCGGTGAGATTAGTGCGACCACGTTTAAACTCATTAAACCAATTGTACGAGATGCGGCTTCATCATGAAAGGCCAATCGAAGTCTATCATAACTTTCTTGTTGACTTAAATGACATCGAAAGTCATAAAAATTGTTGTACGTAAATTTTATTGCGTTAAATTCATGCTGACATGACACAGATAATTTTCAATTTGCCGCCAAATCGTAAACAAATGACAAATGAATAAAATACATACACAATAATATTGGCTAAGGGTTCCAGTTTCAAAATTTAAACTGTTTTTTATTAGGTATATCGTTTACAAGTGGCCAGTTCTAAAAACTTTCAGTGTCACCCTCGTGTACTCGTATATATATTATACATACATAAACTCACGCCTTTTTCCCATGGGGGTAGGCAGAAACTACAGAACGCCACCTGCTACGATCATTACACACTCTATTTGCCTTGTTTACGTTCATACATCTCGGTGGGTCATACACGCACGCCGGTTGCGAGTACTACTCATCTGACCTTTTTGAATAACATCACCAATAAGGTCATACCTTTTGTTAGTCGCCTTTCATTAAACCTCTCAACATGACCATACCATCTGAGCATACTGTTCAATTTTTGTCACTACGTCTTTCAAACCGACCGCCTATCATTCATAGTCACACCACACATTCTTCGCAAGGAATGTATTTACTTCTTTTCCACAGCCAACATTCACTTCCATACATACGGGTAAGGCGCCAGCACACCATTGTGAATAGCCAGTCGAGCCCTTTTGGACATCAACTGGTTGGTCATAATCACATGCATAGCACCATCCACTTTATTTCTTGCATTTACTCTCCCTTCTATATCTTCATCAATATTTCCACAGTAAACAGACTTCCCAAATATGCAAACTCACTTACTTGCTTCACACTTTTATCATTTCTTTTCACATCACACACCGATACATCCTCTTCTCTTTCAAACACCATGCCCTTCATCTTTTTCACATTAACATTCATCCCTTTCATCTTATATGCTTCATCGATCACAGTCCATTCATCCTCAATCCGCACTCAACCTCTTTGTATCGGATAAACAGGCACTTACCTAATTTCAAGATTCAACGCGAGTGAAGCTACGAGACTTTATTAGTATTCTGTGCCACGGCTAAAAGCTAAAAGATTATCCTTGAAGGTCACACGAGCGAAATCGGGATCAAACGTTTCATTCCGTCGATCACAACACAATTGCTCGATGATTGATGGCTTCAGAGATAAAATATAGTTTTCCGGGATATCTGAGATAATATCTCATATTGGAGATGCACAAGGTCATTCTGTACCACAGCTGCTCTACATATCCGATGGATCATTAATTTTCTACAAAATGGCACCATCACGAAATCTTGTGGATCGTCAGTGTATGTTTACAGTCAAGGGCAGCCAACTATAATGAACAAAGTATTTTTTTATCCTTATAAACATACTGTACCCATTAGAGCTTATCCAAGAGTGAAGAAAATGTCAGAGGTTCTTTCTTAAATACTACAGCAGTATGTCTAGTTTCTTTCAAAATATTCTACATCAATTACATTTCCTTTTCAACTCTGTGCGAACCTGTCAATAAGTGAGCCGAAAGTATTTTTTTATTCCCGTCCTCAGAAAATTCTGTGCACATATGTATTTTATACTTCCTACTTAAAATAATATAATACATTTCCTGTCACACATCCGAAATTCAAAATCAGATATTCTTCCCCAAAATGTTATTACATATGTAAAATCAACGTCACTCCTGAACCTTGAAAGGGTTCGTATGAATGGAATCAGCGTCTTCAGAGCGTTTAATTATATTTCACCGAGCAGGAGCACATAATAGATAGGCACAGAAGGTCTGCTCTATACAACGAGCGAAAACATACAACGCAACAGACAGCGCACACACAGACGCAGTTTACGGTGACTTCAAACTATATTAGCCGAATACCAGTCGCGAGTGCGCTTGCACTCGATGTACGTGCAGCGCGTCTATGTGTGCGCGCGTTTTCGCGCTTTGTATTGAGCCGACCTTCTGTAATCACCTATCTATTCCTTGTCAGGAGTCTTTCTATTTTATCTAAGACAAATACATTCGAGTCGCGTATAGTCTATTAACATTTCAACCAGTCTTGTTAGCTAATACTGGAAAAAGACAGGGGTTTACAATTATTGGCTGAAGTTTAATTAATTTTAAAATGTGTCGTATTCGTATTATAATTTTATGTTGTGAGTTTGAGGTCATGAGATGTTTTGAATTGGTCGTAGCTTTGGTACCTATATTTAAAAGTAATTTATGAAATGTAATTATCGTGTAGCTGATTGATGTTTTAATTATGTTTAGCGCTAATTATGTTGAGTTAGCCGTCATGCAATCGAGCCTTTATTGTTATGTAAAAAGCTAATATCAACATGACATGTTAGTGTGTAGAAATTTAATATAACAGCTGTTCACTAAAGCAGTTTACAAGTCCCACACTGAACAGTGGACGTATATGATGATCAGTATTGAATATAATGCGTTTAAGCCTAACAGAACATAACACAAGTTTATAGGCCACTTTAAGCTCATAACGCATTCTGCCTCATTTACATTCATTGATAAACCAGTAAAGCTTACATTCAATATTCAAAGTCACAGTCAAAGTCAAATAAGCACATAAAAGGCACAATAAACGTCAAAATTTACAAAAAAATATAATTGATTCTAGTCACCCCTTCCAAAAGGTAGTTTCGATATATATATGTCGGAAATACGTTAGTCAATCGTTTGACTAATTGGGACGCCACACACTGGTCCCAAATGATAAAAAAGGGGACATTAAGAAATTTTTGACAAAAGGTCAACCGATTCAGCTTATTTTTTTTTTTGTAGACAGCTGATGCAATTACAAATCACTTTTGTACATTGAGTTTTTGCCAAAAAAAGCCGTATTTTCAGAGAAAAAAAATATTCAAATATTTTTTGTATGAAAGAAATCCTAATTTTGTCTTTACCTTCCAAGATTCAAACGTATTCAAAATAAAACTTAGCGCAGCTTGTAGAGGGGCTAATTTCTCACTACTTTGTCATAGACACTCAACTGCGATTTTGTGCTCCTTTTGAGTTACATGCACTTTAAATATTTTTTGTATGAAAAAATCCTAATTTTGTCTTTATCTTCCAAGATTCAAACGTATTCAAAATAAAACTTAGCGCAGCTTGTAGAGAGGTTAATTGTTCATCACTTTGCCATAGACACTCAATTGCGATTTTGTGCTCCTTTTCAGTTACAGGCACTTTAAATTTTTCGTTGTCGGATGAGCTTTACTAGTTTTTTGTAGACAGCTGATACAATTACAAGTAACTTTTAAAGATGTATTTTTTGTTAAATAAGCCGTATTTTCAGAGTTAAAAAATTAATTCAAAAAGTATTTCTAGTTCTGGGAGTATTTGTGGTAGCTTCTGATGTAGATGCACCCGCTTCCTCTTCGTACGATAAATTATGCTCTTCTACGTCTACTGAAATGTCCTCTATGGTATATTCTGGATCAAACAACATAGGAAAATTCACAGAAGTTAAAGTTGGCCACAAAATTTTAGACTCCAACCACTCCTTGTTTTTAACACCAAATCTTTCGTTTCTACCTGAATTGTCCCATCTTCTAGCTAGGTTTGACGTATAATTTTGGCAAAACTTTTTGATAATACTGAGCTCTTCGTTTGGAATTTCACTTGAAATACGATTTATAATGGTTTGACACAGTAAATCACTATTTTTAAGGCACCCACTATTACTCAAAAAAGAAAAAATGTCTAAATTAGTCACAAATGTAGTCATTTTGATACAAAAATGTTACAGGCAAATAAATAAAAGTTACAATGTGGTGATAGTTGATAAAAAATTGTGTTGTTTTTACGAGCACAAGACGCGTAATGAACAAAAACGGGTTCCGCTTGCCCTTATACTATTGATATATGACTCATTACCCAACTATCCCGTTACTTAATGGGGTAGTTAGATAATGGCTCATTACCTAACTACCTCATTACTTAATGGGGTAGTTAGATAATGAGCCAAATATTCTTGCAATTTGGATGAGTCACGAGAAAATAAAACATACTAAGATGTGCTCCTACATAAATACCGCAAAACTACAAAGGGAATTTTTAATTGCAATTTATATACCTATTCATCATTCAGCGTTTTCGACGCGTTCGACTAGATGACCAAATAGAGCCGAAATCGTCACTTATAGGGTAATTAAGCAATGACTCTATACAAAAAAAATTTTACATACGAGTCACACAATAACTTACCTGTACATAAACATGTCTGAACACGTTTTGAGATTTCCTTGTTTGTTTATTTGATACTGATAATTTCATATATTTGTAAGAGTACTCTACAAGCTGCGCTAAGTTTTATTTTGAATACGTTTGAATCTTGGAAGATAAAGACAAAATTAGAATTTTTTTATACAAAAAATATTTAAAGTGCCTGTAACTCAAAAGGAGCACAAAATCGCAGAAGAGTGTCTATGACAAAGTAGTGAGCAATTAGCATCTCTACAAGCTGCTTTAAGTTTTATTTTGAATACGTTTGAATCTTGGAAGATAAAGACAAAATTAGGATTTTTTCATACAAAAAATATTTAAAGTGCATGTAACTCAAAAGGAGCACAAAATCGCAGAAGAGTGTCTATGATAAAGTGGTGAGCAATTAGCTCTTCTACAAGCTGCGCTAAGTTTTATTTTGAATACGTTTGAATCTTGGAAGATAAAGAGAAAATTAGGATTTTTTCATACAAAAAATATTTAAAGTGCCTGTAACTCAAAAGGAGCACAAAATCGCAGAAGAGTGTCTATGACAAAGTGGTGAGCAATTAGCACCTCTACAAGCTGCGCTAAGTTTTATTTTGAATACGTTTGAATCTTGGAAGATAAAGACAAAATTAGGATTTCTTTCATACAAAAAATATTTGAATATTTTTTTTCTCTGAAAATACGGCTTATTTGGCAAAAACTCAATCTATAAAAGTGATTTGTAATTGCATCAGCTGTCTACAAAAAAAAAATCAGCCGAATCCGTTGACCTTCTGTCAAAAATTTCTTAATGTCCACTTTTTTATCATTCGGGACCAGTGTGCGCCAGCGCTACCAAGCGGCGCTTGACAGAGTCTACAACATCACGCTCGACCGGTGCCAAGGGCAGTTTGTCAGAGGCGGTCAAGAAGTGAACACGTTTAGAAACTGTCGCGCGTTCCGTATAGTTGTGTCGTGTACCTACAGTGTGTGAATAGCCAGTGTGATTATTTGATCGTAAATTGTAATTTGATTTAACTGCAAACGGTTTCCTATTGTGCAATAACCAACAGTTCCCATTGTACGTCCACAGAAGTTAAATATGGCTGATGATAACGAGCGAGACGTACCTTCTCCGTCATATATATATTCAATACCTATTTTCAAAGATATTTCGATAGTATCGAATAAACCAATGAGTCTATATCGAATTTATAAGTATCGGTTCCATACGAAATCAATTACAGACGAATCGTACGCCAAATGTCGACATAGGTGAAAAACCCAACGCAGATCATCGGTGAGATTAGTGCGACCACGTTTAAACTCATTAAACCAATTGTACGAGATGCGGCTTCATCATGAAAGGCCAATCGAAGTCTATCATAACTTTCTTGTTGACTTAAATGACATCGAAAGTCATAAAAATTGTTGTACGTAAATTTTATTGCGTTAAATTCATGCTGACATGACACAGATAATTTTCAATTTGCCGCCAAATCGTAAACAAATGACAAATGAATAAAATACATACACAATAATATTGGCTAAGGGTTCCAGTTTCAAAATTTAAACTGTTTTTTATTAGGTATATCGTTTACAAGTGGCCAGTTCTAAAAACTTTCAGTGTCACCCTCGTGTACTCGTATATATATTATACATACATAAACTCACGCCTTTTTCCCATGGGGGTAGGCAGAAACTACAGAACGCCACCTGCTACGATCATTACACACTCTATTTGCCTTGTTTACGTTCATACATCTCGGTGGGTCATACACGCACGCCGGTTGCGAGTACTACTCATCTGACCTTTTTGAATAACATCACCAATAAGGTCATACCTTTTGTTAGTCGCCTTTCATTAAACCTCTCAACATGACCATACCATCTGAGCATACTGTTCAATTTTTGTCACTACGTCTTTCAAACCGACCGCCTATCATTCATAGTCACACCACACATTCTTCACAAGGAATGTATTTACTTCTTTTCCACAGCCAACATTCACTTCCATACATACGGGTAAGGCGCCAGCACACCATTGTGAATAGCCAGTCGAGCCCTTTTGGACATCAACTGGTTGGTCATAATCACATGCATAGCACCATCCACTTTATTTCTTGCATTTACTCTCCCTTCTATATCTTCATCAATATTTCCACAGTAAACAGACTTCCCAAATATGCAAACTCACTTACTTGCTTCACACTTTTATCATTTCTTTTCACATCACACACCGATACATCCTCTTCTCTTTCAAACACCATGCCCTTCATCTTTTTCACATTAACATTCATCCCTTTCATCTTATATGCTTCATCGATCACAGTCCATTCATCCTCAATCCGCACTCAACCTCTTTGTATCGGATAAACAGGCACTTACCTAATTTCAAGATTCAACGCGAGTGAAGCTACGAGACTTTATTAGTATTCTGTGCCACGGCTAAAAGCTAAAAGATTATCCTTGAAGGTCACACGAGCGAAATCGGGATCAAACGTTTCATTCCGTCGATCACAACACAATTGCTCGATGATTGATGGCTTCAGAGATAAAATATAGTTTTCCGGGATATCTGAGATAATATCTCATATTGGAGATGCACAAGGTCATTCTGTACCACAGCTGCTCTACATATCCGATGGATCATTAATTTTCTACAAAATGGCACCATCACGAAATCTTGTGGATCGTCAGTGTATGTTTACAGTCAAGGGCAGCCAACTATAATGAACAAAGTATTTTTTTATCCTTATAAACATACTGTACCCATTAGAGCTTATCCAAGAGTGAAGAAAATGTCAGAGGTTCTTTCTTAAATACTACAGCAGTATGTCTAGTTTCTTTCAAAATATTCTACATCAATTACATTTCCTTTTCAACTCTGTGCGAACCTGTCAATAAGTGAGCCGAAAGTATTTTTTTATTCCCGTCCTCAGAAAATTCTGTGCACATATGTATTTTATACTTCCTACTTAAAATAATATAATACATTTTCTGTCACACATCCGAAATTCAAAATCAGATATTCTTCCCCAAAATGTTATTACATATGTAAAATCAACGTCACTCCTGAACCTTGAAAGGGTTCGTATGAATGGAATCAGCGTCTTCAGAGCGTTTAATTATATTTCACCGAGCAGGAGCACATAATAGATAGGCACAGAAGGTCTGCTCTATACAACGAGCGAAAACATACAACGCAACAGACAGCGCACACACAGACGCAGTTTACGGTGACTTCAAACTATATTAGCCGAATACCAGTCGCGAGTGCGCTTGCACTCGATGTACGTGCAGCGCGTCTATGTGTGCGCGCGTTTTCGCGCTTTGTATTGAGCCGACCTTCTGTAATCACCTATCTATTCCTTGTCAGGAGTCTTTCTATTTTATCTAAGACAAATACATTCGAGTCGCGTATAGTCTATTAACATTTCAACCAGTCTTGTTAGCTAATACTGGAAAAAGACAGGGGTTTACAATTATTGGCTGAAGTTTAATTAATTTTAAAATGTGTCGTATTCGTATTATAATTTTATGTTGTGAGTTTGAGGTCATGAGATGTTTTGAATTGGTCGTAGCTTTGGTACCTATATTTAAAAGTAATTTATGAAATGTAATTATCGTGTAGCTGATTGATGTTTTAATTATGTTTAGCGCTAATTATGTTGAGTTAGCCGTCATGCAATCGAGCCTTTATTGTTATGTAAAAAGCTAATATCAACATGACATGTTAGTGTGTAGAAATTTAATATAACAGCTGTTCACTAAAGCAGTTTACAAGTCCCACACTGAACAGTGGACGTATATGATGATCAGTATTGAATATAATGCGTTTAAGCCTAACAGAACATAACACAAGTTTATAGGCCACTTTAAGCTCATAACGCATTCTGCCTCATTTACATTCATTGATAAACCAGTAAAGCTTACATTCAATATTCAAAGTCACAGTCAAAGTCAAATAAGCACATAAAAGGCACAATAAACGTCAAAATTTACAAAAAAATATAATTGATTCTAGTCACCCCTTCCAAAAGGTAGTTTCGATATATATATGTCGGAAATACGTTAGTCAATCGTTTGACTAATTGGGACGCCACACACTGGTCCCAAATGATAAAAAAGGGGACATTAAGAAATTTTTGACAAAAGGTCAACCGATTCAGCTTATTTTTTTTTTTGTAGACAGCTGATGCAATTACAAATCACTTTTGTACATTGAGTTTTTGCCAAAAAAAGCCGTATTTTCAGAGAAAAAAAATATTCAAATATTTTTTGTATGAAAGAAATCCTAATTTTGTCTTTATCTTCCAAGATTCAAACGTATTCAAAATAAAACTTAGCGCAGCTTGTAGAGGGGCTAATTTCTCACTACTTTGTCATAGACACTCAACTGCGATTTTGTGCTCCTTTTGAGTTACATGCACTTTAAATATTTTTTGTATGAAAAAATCCTAATTTTGTCTTTATCTTCCAAGATTCAAACGTATTCAAAATAAAACTTAGCGCAGCTTGTAGAGGGGTTAATTGTTCATCACTTTGCCATAGACACTCAATTGCGATTTTGTGCTCCTTTTCAGTTACAGGCACTTTAAATTTTTCGTTGTCGGATGAGCTTTACTAGTTTTTTGTAGACAGCTGATACAATTACAAGTAACTTTTAAAGATGTATTTTTTGTTAAATAAGCCGTATTTTCAGAGTTAAAAAATTAATTCAAAAAGTATTTCTAGTTCTGGGAGTATTTGTGGTAGCTTCTGATGTAGATGCACCCGCTTCCTCTTCGTACGATAAATTATGCTCTTCTACGTCTACTGAAATGTCCTCTATGGTATATTCTGGATCAAACAACATAGGAAAATTCACAGAAGTTAAAGTTGGCCACAAAATTTTAGACTCCAACCACTCCTTGTTTTTAACACCAAATCTTTCGTTTCTACCTGAATTGTCCCATCTTCTAGCTAGGTTTGACGTATAATTTTGGCAAAACTTTTTGATAATACTGAGCTCTTCGTTTGGAATTTCACTTGAAATACGATTTATAATGGTTTGACACAGTAAATCACTATTTTTAAGGCACCCACTATTACTCAAAAAAGAAAAAATGTCTAAATTAGTCACAAATGTAGTCATTTTGATACAAAAATGTTACAGGCAAATAAATAAAAGTTACAATGTGGTGATAGTTGATAAAAAATTGTGTTGTTTTTACGAGCACAAGACGCGTAATGAACAAAAACGGGTTCCGCTTGCCCTTATACTATTGATATATGACTCATTACCCAACTATCCCGTTACTTAATGGGGTAGTTAGATAATGGCTCATTACCTAACTACCTCATTACTTAATGGGGTAGTTAGATAATGAGCCAAATATTCTTGCAATTTGGATGAGTCACGAGAAAATAAAACATACTAAGATGTGCTCCTACATAAATACCGCAAAACTACAAAGGGAATTTTTAATTGCAATTTATATACCTATTCATCATTCAGCGTTTTCGACGCGTTCGACTAGATGACCAAATAGAGCCGAAATCGTCACTTATAGGGTAATTAAGCAATGACTCTATACAAAAAAAATTTTACATACGAGTCACACAATAACTTACCTGTACATAAACATGTCTGAACACGTTTTGAGATTTCCTTGTTTGTTTATTTGATACTGATAATTTCATATATTTGTAAGAGTACTCTACAAGCTGCGCTAAGTTTTATTTTGAATACGTTTGAATCTTGGAAGATAAAGACAAAATTAGAATTTTTTTATACAAAAAATATTTAAAGTGCCTGTAACTCAAAAGGAGCACAAAATCGCAGAAGAGTGTCTATGACAAAGTAGTGAGCAATTAGCATCTCTACAAGCTGCTTTAAGTTTTATTTTGAATACGTTTGAATCTTGGAAGATAAAGACAAAATTAGGATTTTTTCATACAAAAAATATTTAAAGTGCATGTAACTCAAAAGGAGCACAAAATCGCAGAAGAGTGTCTATGATAAAGTGGTGAGCAATTAGCTCTTCTACAAGCTGCGCTAAGTTTTATTTTGAATACGTTTGAATCTTGGAAGATAAAGAGAAAATTAGGATTTTTTCATACAAAAAATATTTAAAGTGCCTGTAACTCAAAAGGAGCACAAAATCGCAGAAGAGTGTCTATGACAAAGTGGTGAGCAATTAGCACCTCTACAAGCTGCGCTAAGTTTTATTTTGAATACGTTTGAATCTTGGAAGATAAAGACAAAATTAGGATTTCTTTCATACAAAAAATATTTGAATATTTTTTTTCTCTGAAAATACGGCTTATTTGGCAAAAACTCAATCTATAAAAGTGATTTGTAATTGCATCAGCTGTCTACAAAAAAAAAATCAGCCGAATCCGTTGACCTTCTGTCAAAAATGTCTTAATGTCCACTTTTTTATCATTCGGGACCAGTGTGCGCCAGCGCTACCAAGCGGCGCTTGACAGAGTCTACAACATCACGCTCGACCGGTGCCAAGGGCAGTTTGTCAGAGGCGGTCAAGAAGTGAACACGTTTAGAAACTGTCGCGCGTTCCGTATAGTTGTGTCGTGTACCTACAGTGTGTGAATAGCCAGTGTGATTATTTGATCGTAAATTGTAATTTGATTTAACTGCAAACGGTTTCCTATTGTGCAATAACCAACAGTTCCCATTGTACGTCCACAGAAGTTAAATATGGCTGATGATAACGAGCGAGACGTACCTTCTCCGTCATATATATATTCAATACCTATTTTCAAAGATATTTCGATAGTATCGAATAAACCAATGAGTCTATATCGAATTTATAAGTATCGGTTCCATACGAAATCAATTACAGACGAATCGTACGCCAAATGTCGACATAGGTGAAAAACCCAATTACTGTGGACCTGTCACGTGAACTTTAATTGTAAATTTTTGATAAATGACTTTTATAACATTATAGACTTTTATTGGTGTTTCAAATCAGATTTATTACTAGTCCATAGTATTATTGGGTGTTTTAAGAATTCATATGTTTATTTTGAGCAATGATAACATTTTCAGGGTAAGAAATTACACCGGACATTGGTGGGTTTAAGTCGGTAAGAGTCTGACACACCCTCCCGCTCCACCCAGAGCGGGAAAAATGATTTCCCAGCCAAAAAAAAAAATAATGTCGGGCACAAATTCTCTAGAATACTGTACTAAAATCTTTCGGATACCGATTAACTAAGCCTCCTACTTTAAATACCGATCACCTATTACTAGTAAACTTGTATTTATTTAATTGACAATTTATAAACACATATAAACAAACAAGAAGGGCTTACTAATGTATGCCATAATTTAAAATGCAATAACTTTATATACCATACTTGTATTTGCTAGAATTTCATTAGAAATAACGCTTCAGTTGCCATAATCGTAAAATTACATTCATTCATTTTCTGTAATTTCATTGGTCATAATAATTTTAATCAATACATTTATTTGCTATATTTTTCATTTTCAATAATGTTATTTTCCATAACATTAATTCACCTTATTATACATTTGCCCATACTAGCACAACAATGCTAGTGGAATTTTGCGCGCCTGCAATTTTGATGTTATGATCATCTTAAAATGAATAATTTTGCTATTAACATATTCATAGTTAATACTGTAGTATGTGGGTAAAACAAAATAAGTCTGACATAAATAATCAGTCCATATTAACACTAGTCGTCAATTTACTTATTAAATCCGGAAACATGAGTGAAAGTTGTGAGGTGTTTAGAACAACAAAAGACGTCATCATATACTTATTGATAAATATATGATTATACGATACAGTTTTTATTGATTCACAAGGAAACCTAAAAATAAACCTAATCTACCATGCATACTTGCTTTGCAAAAGAGGAAATCTGGTGCTCGGTGGCCGCTCCCGCGGCACTCTAACCTAGCCGTTTCGATTTTGACTAACTGTTTATTGTCTAAAGATTGTTTGCTGTAATAAATCATTTGATTACAGATCAAATGCCTTAATGACATTATTTTTTGTACAAAACAATAATCGTTACTAAATTATATTAAATGTTGCTTATGTCAAGTATCTATTATGTGTTACTTCTCTTCCAGCATACCTGCATTAGGAAAGAGGATAGAATGGATAAAAACACCGTGTGTAAACAAGAGTCTAGACAAAATCAAACTGGTTGCTATTTTAATTTATTGTATAATTTCTAGTATCAACTAGACTTTGAAAGAATTCTCCTCCAGCATACCTGCAATAGTAAAGAGGATAGCAGAGATGAGGACATCGTGTGTAAGAGTAGAAGAGAAAATAAAATACATTAAATCAAAAAACAATTCACTTATTGAATAAAACATATACCTAATACGTGTATACCTATAATTAAATATCGACTTACGTACCTACTTCTAAAATTAATATCACTAACATCATCATTATATTTTCTTTGCTCTTGTTTCATGATTATTATTATAGCTTCTGCCCGCGACTTCCTTCGCATGGAAGTCGTAAGACGACACCACTATATACTAAAATAACAGCCACTATTTTTATAAAAAAACTGCCTCGTTGGTCTAATGGTGGCAAGTGCTACTGTTGAGGAGGAGGTCCTGGTTTCGATTCTCGGGACAGGCAAATCGTTATTGGGCTTTCCATTGTTAATTTCTCAGTAACAGTCTGAAGTCTGGTGCCCGGTTAATAGAAACAGGCTCGCCCCTATTACATGGGACCTAACGTGGGTATCGGTACACCTCTACCTAACCCTTCGGGGAATACAGGCGTGTATACATACACATAAACTCACGCCTTCTTCCCATGGGGGTAGGCAGAAACTATAGAACGCCACCTGCTACGCTCCTTACATACTCCTTTTGCTTCGTTTACGTTCATACATCTGGTCATACACGCACGCCAGTTGTGAGTACTATTCACCTGACCTTTTTGATTAATGAGGTCACTTTAAGTCTTTCTGGGGCGTTTCCACTCACATCTGCCTTGTTAGTCGCCTTTCATTCGTCCTCTCAACATGACCAAACCATCTACATCTTTCTGTAAACCGCACCGTTGCCTTATCACATAACTTTTCAGCCTATCCTATTATAGTCACACCACACATGCTTCTTTTGCCACACCCAACATTCACTTCCAAGCGTAGGCACCACCACACCATTATGAACAGCCAGTCGAGCCTCTTTGGGCATCGATTGGCTGGTCACCATCGCATTTAAAGCACCATTAATTTTATTTCTCGCATTTATTCTCCTATCTTTCCATCCCTTGTAAACAGACTCTCCAAATATACAAATTCATTTACTTGCTCTACACTCTTTCTTCTTTTTCTTTTTTTCTCTTTTTCGTCATGGGTGTCGTTTCCATGGTTGTTTATAAAATTAAAATTCAAGATGGCGTTACCAAAAATATGCAAATGTTTAGTCATAATTCCATGATGGAAAAGTTGTAAATTTTCGATGGCGCCATCTTAAATTTTGTTTTTGACCCCAATATTGTTGTCAGCGCCCTTGCAAACTATGAAAACGATACCCATGACAAAAAAAATGCAAATTTTCGGTGGCGCCATCTTGAATTTTGATTTTGACCGCACTATCATTGTCACCTCTCTCGAAAACCATCAAAACGACACCCATGACGAAAACTTTGCAATTTTTTGATGGAGCCATCTTGAATTTTGATTTTAACCCCATTACCGTTGTTAGTACCCTCGCAAACCATGAAAACGATACCCATGACGAAAAATTTGCAAATTTTCGGTGACGCTATCGTGAATTTTGATTTTGACCCGAATTTGTTATCAACGACCTCGAAAACCATGAAAACGACACCCATGACGAAAACTTTGCAAATTTTTGATGGAGCCATCTTGAATTTTGATTTTGACCCCATTACCGTTGTTAGCACCCTCGCAAACCATGAAAACGATACCCATGACGAAAAATTTGCAAATTTTCGGTGACGCCATCGTGAATTTTGATTTTGACCCGAATTTGTTATGTTGTACTTAGTTGAAAAAAATTATAAAAATAGACGGACAACGAAGTGATCATAAAGGACCACTCTATTAATAATTATAATGTAATTTAAAATAATAAATACATACGCAACTATGACGAAATGGAAAGATAGTGTTCTTTCAATTTTAAAAGTATTCACGAAGTAATATCTCCATGATTGGTTCAGCATCTGTCAGTATGCAACGCGAATTTGTTCTGGCGATGATTGACAGGATCTCGACGTCGTTTCGTAAATATACGTACCTTTAATACTTCTGCAGGATTTGCGAGACAGTTTCCTGAGAAAGATTACACGAAGCCGGATAGTGACTGTGGGAAATATGGATTCTAATAAAACTCAGATTTTGTATACGATTAGGTATTATAGCGAGTTGGCAAGATAATTATTAGGTCAAGTGCTTTAAAGTTTTATTCTTAGTATTTTTTCTATTTTAACAAATATCTGTAATCTTTTTGTCGTCTTATATTGGACACGAACTACCTTGGTTTATGAGAATGGCTTTTGTCGTGGTCTAAATGTAGTTAAAGGCTCATGCAGACTGGAGTGATATCGCGGGCGCGACAGGCGTATTACTGCCTGTCGCGCCCACGATATCGCGCTAGTCTGTATAAGCCTTAAGAAAAACTATTTATAAGTAGGTGCAGTTGTAACACAATTTATTATTTGGCAAGACCTTGCCAAATAATTCTGCTAAATATTCTATCATTAGGCGAAAGTATTGAAAGTAGGTCACTGGTATCTACTACTTTTTATAAGCTCTTGTTTGTTAGATTTTCAATCAAGATTGGTTTCCTTTTATAGATAGTTGAAGGAGTAGGTACCTTCGGAGTTTTCTGCAGTGCGGAAGAAATGAGTTTATTGCCTAGCTTATTTGCACTTAAGAAACCCTCTTCGTTGATTTGAAAGTATTTTCTTGCCTATAAATAGATCGTTCTTGTGGCTGTAGCCAGACCAATTTATTTAGAAGGATTGGGTAATAGTTCCAACTAGCATAGGTGCTACGTATTATCTTTTCAGTGAAGTAAATGGTGATCTAAAAAAATGTGAAAAAGGTTGACCTCATCACCATGTGAGTTCTGGTCAAACTGAAACAGGCGAGCGAGCAGGATGCGGTATGATATTCGCTCGCGCCGATTGTGCCAACTAAGTTCTAGGAAGGTCCTCAAACTAGCGCGAATAATCGCGAGACTCCTAATCATTAAAACAATCGTCGCGCGTAATTGCGTCCCGCATCCCGCTTACTAGCTGGCTAGAGCTTACAGTATATACGTCAAATTCTTTGTCTATCAAAGCCATTATTTTACCTTCCACCATCATCATCCATAAATCGTCCTCAGCCGTCAATATTGATTCTTAAAACCAGACGCGGTGGGTGTCTGGTTTTTACCTTTCACATTCAATATGATTGGAAATTATTCTCTAAATAAGTATGACGGCACAGCAAGTGGCACCGTCCAGTTTTGTTATAAAGTTAGTGGAACCACCGAAGAGGTCGGATAAGAGTGACACTTTTTTTTTGGGAGAGAAATTATCAAATAAGAATCCCGACCGGAAATCCGCTCGGGATTCCCGACGGCTAGGGCGTCTCCTGCGGCGGCTAGGGGCGAGAGGGCGCGAAATTTGCCTTTCCCTCAACCGTCCCGCCTCCTCCTTCGCGAAAGAGTGACACTGGCTGATAACTGTCGCTCTAGCAGAGCGTTGCATCGATGTTTGCATGCAAGTCATGGCGGCTGTCTTCTGATAACAGAGATGATATCAAGCCGCTGTCGTACTACGTCCACGACAAAAAGCTACCTTGCGGCACCCTTTGCGGCATTGCGGTATCCTGATGATATTAAAGCTACTGAACCACAAAGTACGATGACCACTTCTGGTAAAGGCTATCCGTGCCATTAAGTATATACAAGGCGTAAATGCAAAACCAAGAAACCTCTTAAGGGGTCATTGCACTCAGCATTATGAAAAACTGGTACTATGGTGATGATACTGTGGTGGCATCTACAGCGCCACATACGAACTACGCATCACACTGACGTCACGCAAAATCCTGCATCGCGCAAGCAGAGTTTACCGCGCAACTAGCATATATACAACATCCCGACATCAACCGTCGGGCAGTTGCCCACCAGACACGACAGCCGTCTGGTCGGAGGATCCTCCCTTTTCTATGGAGGATGAGTGAACTTTACACCCTGTTCCTCATGCCTCTATACTGGTGACCCCGAATATGAACGTCAGCGCAGCCTTCGTGCAACTACTTCAGCGTGACGTCATCATCTACACTTCCTCAAGCTCTCGAGCGGCAAGTCACACAGCCAGCCAGCACCCACGGCTTCAACGGGTATCCTGACCACCAGCATGCAGCGACCGCGCATACCTGGTCATCACCCTAAGCCTCATCAGCAACCTTGGCACAGCACACTGCACTTTCGGCCGGTCAAACAAGCAGAGCTCTTCAACGCTCTCCTGGTCGACGCCAGCAGTCAGCCCTCAACCCGGCGCTGTACCACATCCGACTCACTGGAGCATACCGCAGCGCCACCCCGACTCACTGGGGCATCACCGCAGACAGTTCCGACCCACCGCGAACTATGCGACAACCGGTTCCGACCCACTGGAACCCCATCTGGCACTGGCAAGCATCGCAAGATACACGACTCAGCCTACTATCGACCTCCGGTCTCCGGAGGGGAGTGATGTGGTGGCATCTACAGCGCCACATACGAACTACGCATCACACTGACGTCACGCAAAATCCTGCATCGCGCAAGCAGAGTTTACCGCGCAACTAGCATATATACAACATCCCGACATCAACCGTCGGGCAGTTGCCCACCAGACACGACACCCGTCTGGTCGGAGGATCCTCCCTTTTCTATGGAGGATGAGTGAACTTTACACCCTGTTCCTCATGCCTCTATAATACTAAACATGAAATCACGCAAAAAAATCAGCTGCATTTATGTTCGCATAACTCGTCAAAATGTTTCTTGGACGAGTAGGTAACGAGTTTCTTGGTGTTGCATTTAGACCTTGTATAATTAAATTAGATGACCTATGTATAAACTAATTAAGCGCCACATTTTACCTACAAACTAAACTTTCCTTATTACGTCACTGGAACAAGAAACCACGGAACTATAACTCTTCAATTCGTACCTAAGGTATAGGTACTTGTCGGAAACTCGTGGACTTGTTTTTATTACCCCAAGTTGGAATAGTTTTAGGAGTATCCGGGGTCCTCTAATCATGGGCATCATCGCTCGCTGCGAATCTTAAGTAAGTTTCAAACTCAACTTGGGAGTATAAACTTCTCTTACGTTGTTTTTAATACCGGTCTCGTCTTTAAATAGTTCCTGATCTTGATTAGGCTGTTTTACTGAAATTTTGGATGTAAGCTGTGTGTGTTTTAAGTTATGATTGTGTTGACTTTTCTAGAAATATTGTAAGTAAAAATGTTTGATTTTCTTTTATATCGTAGTTACCCTTTATCAAAATAATAAACAGTACCCCAATCGTATACCACACTTTCAATGATTTTAAAGGAAAATTTTCAAACATAATGATGGCTTGGTCTATTGTTGCTTCATAAAATTTTAAAAATTCATCTGCTTGACAATGTAAATGACGCAAATAATGTTGTTGAATTCTCAAATTAAAAGGTATTCCATTGTAACTGTGTAACGCAATGTTACTAACAATGTAACAATGCTTTGCGTTGGTAACTTAATAGTGTGTTGGAATAATTGGAATAGCAACTAAATAGTCAAGAATGTATACGAAAATACTGAAATAGATTCCATGCATATATTATGGTTTAGAGACCTGTTTGTTATTAGAACATACAAGACAATGTGCACACATTGTGTGACTGTTCTTACTGACTAACTAGTCGTCATGGACTTCTGGAGTCTGTCAAACCCATACTGATAAAACCACACGGTGTCACGTTAAATTCCTCGCACCCTAATTGTGTAAAACAATTTCAATCTCAGTTTAAAGGATTTTGAACGAAATTGCTAACCCATTACTTCATGTGTTTGAAAAATCGTCTTCGTCTGCTCAATAGCATAATCAACGCGTTGAATTTTGTTGAACTGTCAAATTGAAAGGCATTTGTAATTAAGACGCTGACAACACCTAAACCGCGGGCACTGTCAGATTGCATAGAAAAGAAAGAGAAGCGCGATGACACAACGCTTGTAATTTATTGCAAAATATGAAATAATTATCTATTTACTCAAAATTGAATTGAGTAACCGAAAATAAAAAACAACCAAGTTCTGCATTCAAATAAGATGTTCTTGTTATTAATTAAATACGTAACGTATGTTGATATTTAATGTAGATATTTTGGATTAGAACTCAAGGTAAGACGTTCGTTTAACGTTAGTTTGTATCGATATTATTGTTTCAAAACTTGTTTTGGTAACAACCAAGTTCTGGGAAATATGTTCAAAATTAACATATATTTTTTCCGCTACCACAAACTATACAGATTTGGCAGAAGCCTATTTTGGTCTTGTCAGCGCCTTAATGTGTTACGAAATTGCTCCGCTTATTCTAAACGTGAAAAAGGTGGCTTTAAAACTTAAAAGGCGATTCACCTTTACCTGCTTTGTAAGAAAACAACTAAAACCACCAGGAAAATATACAGTCCGCAAAGTGAAAATCTTTTGTTTTTTTATTTACATATACATTTACCTCTTTATACTGCCACCAACCGTCAAACGAACATCATCAATGTATTCAATGGTAATCATTTGAGCCAACATTGCTAACTAAAATGGTTCGCGAAGCACTTAATTAAAGAGAAGCGCTTACGGTACGAGCATGTGTTTGCGGGAACCCGTTTGCTTCGTAAATACAGTCCCTCGCCTCTGGAGGTCTGCTCCCTATTCACGAAATCCGTAGTTTCGGCTGAAGTTATGGGCGATTCCTACTCTGTATCACCTACGACACTATGGACATCAGATTATTTGGACCCGACCTAAGAATGAATGACACCACGATTTTACACCCTTGTCTCTACGCCCAATGTGTTTTTGCCCGTCCAAAAAAGTTAATTAATCAGGTGTAGGGTTTACTCCAAAGATTCAAATAATATCGGACGGGCCCGTATCTTTGTTGACGGACTTAGATAGTCGGCCTCCTGCTTTGTACGCCCCACGGAAAACCTTAGCAAAATAGGTACATATTCCAGATTATAAAACAAAAGAGTTCTACTTTTTATTTTACATACAATCTAACGCTTTAAATAGGTTGTAAAAATACCTATAAAAGGTTTTGCTTGATCGTAAAGCGATGTAAAATGTGTGTTGTGTATTGAATATTTGATGATGTGCCTTAATAAAAAGAGATTGACGAATTGAAGTGTAACATTTTTGTTATGATTATAAACTGTATTCGTTTTTAAATGGAAATATTCAGTTTTTAGTTTAGTCGTAGGTATGTAGTTAAGTCTATCAAAATACATACACCTAGGTTCGAGGTCATCATCATCATCATCATTTCAGCCGAAAGACGTCCACTGCTGGACATAGGCCTCCCCCAAGCACTGCCACTTCGACCGGTTTTGTGCTTCCCACATCCAGTGGATTCCTGCGGCCTTCACAAAGTCATCGGTCTACCTTGTAGGAGGCCTTCCAACACAGAACCTTTCAGCCTCATCGGCCATCTGTTATGCGAGCAATGAGCCCTGCCCACTGCCCCTTAAGTTTGGCAATTCTTCGGGCTATGTTGGTAACCTTGGTTCGCCTGCGGATCTCTTCATTTCTGATTCGATCACGTAGGGAAACTCCAAGCATAGCCCTCTCCATTGCCCTTTGAGTGACTTTTAGCCTTTTAATAAGGCCCATTGTTCCGTGCCATAGGTCATCACTGGCAACACGCACTGGTCAAAGACTTTCGTCTTGAGACACTGCGGTATGCGGGACGAGAAGATATTGCGTATCTCCCGAACGCTGCCCAGCCGAGTCGGATTCGACGATTGACCTCTTTCTCGAAGTTGTACCTACCTAACTTGACAGTTTGTCCACGGGTTCGAGGTACATAACAAAATTCTAGAGAAGCTAACAAGAGTTTAGTATTACAGCAACATCAGTAAAACTAATGAAAATGAAGTTATACAGTATTAAACAAACTGTTTCTGTTAATTTTCAAACAAAACGTAGGATTATTTATATCGGGTTAGTAATACCAGGCCACTTAGGTCTCAATGTTGTCAAAAACTTCTAAAGACAATCTACCGACAAAACGACTACATGAAAATATTTTCATAAGGTTCTACAGGTAATGAATGAAGTTCGACCACCCAACATTCAATACGTTTCATAAAAGCCACCTATTATAATAATTACGTCTGGGTGACGTAATTATTATAATTATAAATAAATAAATATTAAGAATTTCTAAAAAAATAAATGAGAGTTCGTCGTTTAAATATTCTTTACAGCAAATTTACTCCGCATATCTCACTCCTTGAGCTTAACTTTTCTTGGCAAGTCACTTTTCTTTGCCGAGTTTAGCTTTTTTTGCCTCATTAAATACCTACGTTGCTTTTTGAGAAATTTTTTGTCAACTCCAAGTCTCAAAGCTACTCATAAATAAGTTTTTTCTTCGGTAAATACTATCTCCATATAAGAAATAGCTTCGTTTTAAATTGACTATTCCCAAAGATTTTAATATGGGCATTGTTAACGAATAAAAATTTCATGCCTCAAGTCAGGCAGATATTTCTTCTAATGTATAAACGCAAATATTAATCTTGAATAATCTCCAAACTCATAATACCTTTATTTGGTATTGTTTTTAATGAATTGGATTGCTTTAATTTGAATCCATAAAGAAATTGATTGAAACTGTATATTTTTTTGGCTTAACGTGCCAACGCATTGATTGATACATAGATTTTAAGCGTTCATTTATGCCGAGTTAATTTAATTTAAATCTCATTTTAGCAACAGCCGAGCACCCCAATTGCTTAACACACACATAATCCGAAGGATTTTAAAAGAAATTCCTAATCCATTGCTTCATATGTTTGTAAAATTTGTCTGCGTGACAAATAAGGCAATGAATTTTGAAAATGAAAGTCATTGCAACTGTTATTGTGTTACATAATTACGCCGCTGTGCTCTCACATTTTCACGTTCAACTCATAAACTATTCGACCTTTTTATAGCCCTTTGATGACCGATGAAACATTGAGAAAATAGAACCGAATGAACTAATAAGATTTTGCTCAATTGGATACTTATTCAATTAATTAAGGACTCTTTGCCCAAATCTCTGTAAGCTTTGGTTGAAAGACTTTATTGAAAACCGTTCTATTGCCACTGAGGTATCTATCT
Organism: Atethmia centrago; assembly: GCA_905333075.3. Taxonomy (NCBI): domain Eukaryota; kingdom Metazoa; phylum Arthropoda; class Insecta; order Lepidoptera; family Noctuidae; genus Atethmia; species Atethmia centrago. Next base: position 18,265,319 of record HG995382.1, read on the forward strand.
ATCTCAGTAGCTCAATATCAAATATTGTTTTTAATGTTTTTGGGTAGTCGTGTGTAGACTTAAAACTAGCTATAACCTACGCTATTCTTAACTAAATTGAGGCATGACACACGTTAGCTGGGGATCGTGGAAGACGCACAAGTTACGCCCGCCCTAGGGCAGAGGACATTCATGAGGATTTCCTACACTAGAACCAAAAAAATAGCACACGTTACAAGGAGCGACTACGCTGTCATTTGTCGCTCAAAACTTAATTACTATAGTCATCTTTGACAGAGTCTGATGACTCGGCCTACTTAATGGTAACCCAAACCCATCCTTAATTTAGCCCGTAATATCCCATAGCTGGGCAAAGGCCTCCCTGTCACTTTTCCACACACGTCTGTATTCTACCAATGAAGGCCAGTCAAAAAAAGAGGACGGATGGAGGGACGAAGTTGACCCCTACCTTGTACCTATATAAATTTGATAAATCAATCCGAGGGCTGTCATGTAGCCACAAAGCCTTCAATTTTAATAGTTGTAGTCAAACCGCATATAAATTGTTTGGCATAACTGAATATTTACATCAGTTAGCCGCTAAAATAGCATTAATATTTGAACAGTTCAGAACGTGGTCAATTTTATTAATGCCTAGCGTTAAATTTAGATAATCCGCATGTGATTTTAGTGTTAGTTTAGTAAGATAAAGTGCCGTAACATCGAACATTATTATCATTATAATTATAACATTATTATTAAAGCAGCATAGGTAGTTAAAAATGAAAGAGTATTTCTTTTGTTGACATAGGCTTCCGTTTGACCACTATCTGTGGTATATCATGGTAAATGAAAGCAATTATGTAATAAAGAAAAACACTTTACTGTTATAGAAACACAAGGAATATAAGTTAACCCGACCTAAACCAGGGTCGACGATGGTGGTATTTTTTTTTTGAGGGTGGGAAATCATCAAATATCTTCTCCCGCTCTGGGCGGAGCGGGAGGGTGTGTCAGACTCTTACTGACTAAAACCCACCCGTATTCCTTCCTGTTGCCTGTGTTGCGGGGGCCTCGGTGACCCATAAATACCTTCCCGCGACCCCGGCAGGCATCGGCCCTAGTGGACCCCTACCTATGTGCTGACGACATCTCTTTGAGGCGCGCGTGGAATACAACGCGCCGTCGACCCGGGGCTGGTCCTTACCGGACAGTGAGCTACCCATTGCTCACCGTCCGCAAGCCCGCGCCTACGGTGGCCGGAAATCCGCCCGGGATTCCCGACGCCCTGGGCGTCTCCTACGGCGGCTAGGGGCGAGAGGACGATGGTGGTATACGATTTACTCTTGACTTAAAGACTCCTAGGTTTTAGATATCAAGTAACACAGACTCTTACAGGGAATTCAAATGAATAGTTGGCTAAGATTGAGGTCGTCATGGCCGTACCAACGATAGAGTATTGGTTAAAACAAACTTTTACTTTTCCTTTTACTTACATGGGCTTTAAAATATTGTTATTGCAATAAGTTAGTTAGTAGGCTCGACCTACATTTGGCAGTGCATTGACACTGACATATTGCATTATTCTATGCATTTTATGTATATTACATTTAGTGTTCAAGAAATGAAATGATTTTATTTCTGTAAGTAGGTTTGTACAAACACTTTTACACGTCAATCATATTTAGGAAAAAAAAAAAACTAGATGAGCTCGGCGTTTCCTATCTGACTACTCTGAGAAGAAAGGCCGAAACAAACTCAGAGGTCACAGTCTGTTTTAAAGTCCAGACATAATCTTGGTCAGATCAATTAGACGTGGTAGTCGGACAACTTGCATTTTTATTTAGATTCATCCCGTTGAGCATTCACTGACATTTTCTGCATTTAAGTTTAAATTTGACATTCTGCAATACATTGACATTTTACATTTGCATTGCCATTACTTATGTTAGAGATCACCCTACATAGCTTTTTGGTCCTTCTAACACGTTTTTGTGAGTGTCGAGTTATCCTAACTATATTTATATGTATAATATTGTAAATGCAGAAGTGTTTGTTTAACCAGTAACTCCCCATTGACTCCGAATAGGAGTCGCACTCCCGAACCCTTCAGTCCCCACTGACACCGAATAGGAGTCTTGGGCCACGCGCTTTACAACTCTATTTTAATGCAATAAGGTGCTCATCCGTTATAATAGAGTTGCAAACCGCGCGCCCCAAAGACTCCGAATAGGTGTCAGTGGGGACTGACGGTTGGAGGAGTGAAACTCCTATTCGGAGTCAATGGGGACTGTTATTTTTTACGCTGAAACTGAATGGACTTAGATGGAAACTGACACACGGATAGACCATGATCTAGATTACGTCAAAGGATACTTTTTTGGGACAATTTCCGACATGCATGCGAGCGAAGCTGCTGGCACAAGCATTTTTTTTTTATAAATTACAAATTAAAAAAAAAAAAATATTGCAATAACATAATCATTTGCTATGAAAGTGATTTAAACATTAATGTGTGTTCACTAACATCATTCATATCAATTAAGTATAGGTAAGTAGTTAAGACATCTGCGCTAAGAGCAGATAAGGCATTTTACTTAATGAAACCCATCAAAATGATTGAATCCTGAACCTTTGGCCTAAAACCTAAATGCATTTAGCAGGTATTCGCCCCTTTTTGTGAACCAGCACATTACAATTAGTAGCAAGATAATGAGTCCTAGCTTGATTTAAATCTAAATTCATGTTTCATGTAATTTATACGCCGAAGTTACGTAAGAGTAATGTATATTCGTCTATGTTTCTAAGCAAAATTATGATTGACTTAGACTGATGTATTTGACTTAATCCAGACAGTTTAGAGGATTTACGTAATGTACTCATGTAAGTCTGTACTTACTTATACAGGCTGACTGGGTAAACGTCGGACATTACTGTTAATGTTACTGTTAGCGTGCCATCCCATTGCTGGGCAACGGCCTCTCCCATGAATTCCAGTGTTTGCAATCCAGAGCTAATATGGACCACTGGTCGTTTTTTTTGTCCAGCGCGTCCCACCATCTTCTTCGGGGTCTGCCGCGATGCCTTCTTGCTATCTCAGGACTCCAAATAGAGACTATGTTGGCCCACAGCTCATTGGCATGGGGTAGACGTGGCTAGCCCAGTCCCACTTCAATTTTGCGGCTTTTTGAGCATAGTCGTTTTTAGCAATAGCAACGTCGGACATAATCAATAATAATACGGCAGGTAGCGCCACTACGGTACGGGTACGGTACGGTACGGGCACGGGTGTCACCACTGTGTGGATCGCCCGGAGGACACGATGGAGCATACGGTGGAGGTCTGCCCGGCTTGGGCAGAGCACCGCCGTGTCCTCGTGGAGGCGATCGGCGGCAGAGATCTCTCGCGTCCGGCCCTGGTTCAGGCCATGGTACGGAGCGACAAGGCATGGGCAGCCGTTACCTCCTTCTGCGAAGCAGTGATGCTCGCGAAGGAGGAGGCGGGACGGTTTAGGGGAAAGGCTAGTTTCGCGCCCTCTCGCCCCTGGCCGCCGCAGGAGACGCCCTGGACGTCGGGAATCCCGGGCGGATTTCCGGCCACCGTAGGCGCGGGTTTGCGGACGGTGAGCAATGGGTAGCTCACCGTCCGGTAAGGACCAGGCCCGGGTCGACGGCGCGTTGTATTCCACGCGCGCCTCAAGAGATGTCGTCAGCACAATGTAGGGGTCCACTTGGGTTGATGCCTGCCGGGGTCGCGGGAAGGTACTAATGGGTCACCGAGCCCCCGCAACACAGGCAATGGAAGGAATACGGGTGGGTTTTAGTCAGTAAGAGTCTGACACACCTACCCGCTCCACCCAGAGCGGGAGAAGTTATTTGATGATTTCCCATGCAAAAATAAAAAAAGGGAGGGTATTCTGTATTCCATTTTCATTCCAAATCATGCTTTTGGTTTCTTTTAACTTTGGCAGAATACGCTGCGGATTACGCCGTTTGTTTGATTGTTTTTTTTTAACAAGACCTAAATATTTTGATTTATTAACCTGTTAAGCCCCGCGCGACACCGATTCGGAGTCAAACAATAGAAAATCAATAATGACTCATTAGCTGTCCTTGACTAATTTTATTAACTATCGCCCGTTGTAACCGCCGCGGCGCTGCCGCGGCGCCGCCGCACCTGATGGAAACACCACTGATGATGCAACTGCCCAAAGCACAAATTTTAACTACAATTCTAATTACTAAGGAATACTTTGCGAAACATGTGCATTTTTTGTTACAAAATTAATATAATAATAATTTCATGTCCTCGAGCATGTCTATCGATCAACTTGCTTTGTATACATACCTAATATTTTCAGTGATCGGAGCTTCTGATACAATTTCATAATGAACTAATCTATCGAGGAGCTGTTTACTTGTTTGTTAGTCAACAATGCCTCGTGGATCGGCTCATAATTCAATTTGTGTGATGGGATAATGTGAGTTTTCAATTGAAAACAATTCATATTATGCCCAAGACAAAATACACGTACGCATGCTTGCCGAGCAATGTATCTTTATCGCCTAAATTTTAGGAATAACTATTGCCAATGATAGCTCTTATTAATATTATAAGACAATGATTAGTCTAAAACATCAAGTCAAACTTTTGGGTTCCGTACCCAAAGGGTGAGAAACGGAACCCTATTACTAAGACTCCTCTGTCCGTCCGTCTGTCTGTTTTCCAGCAGGCTGTATCTCATGAATCGTAATAGGTAGGCAGTTGAAATTTTCACAAATTGCGTATTTCTATTGCCGCTCACCAAGTAATAAAGATCAAATAAAGTTTAAAATTAAAGGGGTCTCCATAGAATAAAGCTTCTATTTCCTATCTGACTACTCAGAGAAGAAAGGCCGAAACAAACTCAGAGGTCACAGTATCTTTTAAAGTCCAGACATAATCTTGGTCAGATGATGTGAAGGCCATGTAGATTGGTGCCTGAAATGGTCCTTTTGAGGAAAGAACCACACAGATTGAGTGGACTCAACTGAAAGCATAAAAGGAGCTCAACGACTCTTCGAAAAATACCAAAGAAAGGACATTTGGGTACGCCGCATATAGTACTCAAACTGCCAGACTGTCATTAAAGCTAACTGAGAAAGACACAAAACAAAATCTGACCCACAATTAATTAAATTTAGTAATTTATTGTGAATATGAGGACTCCTCACATTCACAATAAATTACATAATAATATATTAAACTCCACAAAGTAAGTATGTCATTGTGTTAAGAATAATTATTAAATGTCAAAGTATATATAAAAAAATAAAAGTTTCAGTATTCCAAAATTGGAGCAGCTCAATCTCAAGCCTTTTAGTCCTCAATATAATCTTTAAAGGCATTTTTGGCTATCTGGCACAACTTAAAAAAGGTTTAATAAATGATTTGAATTTATTAAGGCTTAAATCTTGAACGTGGCTTGGAAGTTTATTATAAAAACATATACATTGACATCTAAATGAGCCACCTATTTTCTCGAGCCTTGTTGTAGGTACAAATATACCTACACTAAACGGGGTGTCACTATATCAATTAAATTTCGAATTTTTCTAACAGCGTTAGCTGCGGAGCTTAGCTTTTTTGACAATTTATCTTTATGTGGGGGTCCACATACATACACTGAAGATCATATCATCCAAATTTAAGTCCAAGAATCTTCAAGATTCAATTCTTCACATTAGTTTTCACCTGCCTAACGTGAGGTAGCGTAAACTTTGTTTTATTTTTCCATTAAGAAGTAAATTATTAACTTTGAACCAGTGAACTACTTTTGAGATCACGCAATTCACATCGTCAGTAACCAGCTGCTGACGTTTAAGTTTAAACAAAAGTGAAATGTCATCCGCAAACAACACTGTATCATGATTATTCTTTATGAGGTAAGGCAAATAAGAAACAAGAAAGGACCAAGAATTAAGCCCTTTGGGACTCCCATTGTTACTATAGATCCGGGAGATCTTTTTCCACTAACGTCAACTCTCTGAATCCTATTACTCAAGTATGAAGTAAGAAGATCCAGAGCGGTGTTCCGGATCCCGTAGTGGCGGAATTTCCTGATTAACGTTTCATAGAGAACGTGTGACTGTCCGTCATGTTGCCTAATTAAAAACAAAATATCTTATTCTAAATACTTAGTTTAACATTTTCTCACGATATGAGGCTCTTACAAATACATTAAATCTCAATTTTATGGTCTGACAGCTCGACATCTTACCGTAATTAATAACAAAACATCCTATTTCTTTGGAATTGTAAAACAATATTGAACCTTTTAGAAATGCATTCCATTTATATTTTATGGGAAACAAACTTGAGACAATTAACAACGGACAGGTCGAAAGCAATAATTCAACAAATTCTAAAGATACGACTAAAGTATTCGATTTCTTATCGCAGAGCACAATACTAGTGCCCAACATCTGCTTAGGATGGATTGAGCTCGGGTAAAACCCAAACAGGCCCTTAAAACAATTGAAAAATGGCACAAAAAAGGCAATAAACCTATTCTGAGTATTCGGTTGGCATGGGAAAAAAGCCACGCTCCGGTCGTTTTGGAGATGGAACAGATGACGAAAAGGTTAGGGCTGAGGAGAGTCGGTGATGAGCCGCGACAGGGGACGGACGTGATAACTAGGCTAGTTAAGTTAGGGGAGTTCGTGAAAGGACGACGATAAAGAGCGGTCGAGTTAGGTTTGAATAGGAGAGTTAGAACTAGGTCGATAAAAATGACACAATTTCACTTTGGAGAGATCGCGATAGCGAGAGTGTTATCAGTTTAATACGTTAAATTGTGTAGATTTAGACTAGGTTATATTAGTCAAGTATAATGTAAGTTGTGTGTAAGGCACGCGAATCTCAGTGAGTGTATCTGTGAACGATTGGGTGAGTGTTTACTATTATAATCCTCCTTATTCCTTTCTATGACGATCGAGGTATCCTACACCAGCGTTTGGTTTTAGGGACTCGGAGAATGCCTTCCATTGGGTGTGACGTTTAACAAGAGACGGTAGACTACTCTACCAACAGACTATAGACAACCACAACCAAGACATGACACTTACGGCAGTCACACCGCTTATGGATGGCTTAACCGAATTAATACTCGCAACTCGTTAGGGCCAATTTGAGCTATAATGCTACTTTGTAGTTGTCTACGAACACAAACCAACCAAATGCTAGTGATGGTTACCTTATCTCTATGGACTGACTAACTGCAGGATATTTTACATTGCCCTTGATGTATGCACATTCTCCGGGAAAAGGGGTTAGGCTTCACCAAGTTATATAAACTGGATTGATAGTTCGTTCTAAGGAACGCTAGGGATTGTGTCTCGTTAAACCACATCCGGCTTTCGGGCCTCTCACAAATTATCATTAGCGAGACACGATATTTGGATGCCGAGATAGAAACGCTCCGTTGCTCGACACAGTCGCACGGTGGCCGATTACATTGAAAGCATCCTCTAAATGGGGGAGATTAAAAGAGTGAGAAGTGACAATTTGGAATAACCACTTCGGCGTATAGCAGGAGCAATTGTAAAGAATTCTACTACCGACTGACGATGCGGTACGCTTGTGCAAGTTTTGTATTGTCTTTGTAACGGGTGATTAGGCCGTTATAAGGGGTTCATTACATTAGTACGCGCCCAGTGATTACTAGAACGTGTCTCGCTCAATGACAGTTGAACTTCGCAGTACTCTGCCTTAGGATTGGCCAAGGACTGATAGGGACCATGTCTCCTTAAGAGCATGATGCCGACGAAATTCCGCTAGAACTAGCCGCCCCGTTGTAGACAAGGACGGTTCGCACGGTTGCCACAGGGAAAGCCGCTTCGTCACGCTTATCAGTTTGAAAGAACTGTTAGGGACCATATCTCCAAAAGAGCATGACGCCGACGTAATGCCGCTGAAAAGCCGCTTGCGTCACTTTATGGAAGTGTTTCTCTGAGTACTCCAAGTACAGATGTAAAGTATCGTGTGAGTAATGCCTGACCAAATACCTCTTACGCTAGCGTAAGAGTTACCCACAAATCTATATAATAATATATTTAGCATCCCACTATTATTTATTGTCTTTCTAAAACCACATCCAACTTCATAACTATGAATTCTTAAATCTTATTTACTTTTTATTTCAATCCTTTCCTTGCTCTATTAACACAACAAGGCAAGAGACAAGGCGTTAGACTTCTTCATATTTGGAATTCTTTTAATCTCTGTCGGTGGGAGAGTGACCAGTCTGGAGACGAGCTCTACAGAGTCGCACGGCGGTGAGGTGCGACTTTTCCTCCTAAGGAGGAACCGACCTAAACAGTCATATAAACAGAATTAGGAAAAACGAAAATTTTATCAGCTTAGGGTTATTTAGGAACAGTCACAAACGCAATCGCATGCCCTGGACAAATCATAAAAAATGCGCAAGGCATCGCGCTCCATCTTCAGGTATCTCCCCATGCATTATAAATATGTCCTAAAAATTCAACACGTACATCAGTAGTTGAACGACCCCTTGTAAAACCGAACTGTTTATTGTGCAATAATTTACGTATATTAAAAAATCTTTGTAATTGGTCTAAAATTTTTATTTTTCTATTTTCTCTAAAAGTAGGTAGTACTGAAATAGGTCTATAATTGGTGGGGTCTGATGTACTACCTGATTTAAACTAAGGTATTATTTTACTATTTTTCATAAGGTCAGGAAACTCCCCATAGTCAACGCAATTATTAAAGATAAGAGATAAAGTAGGTGCTACAATTGCAATAATAGACTTAGCAACTTCTACAGAATTACCCCACGGATCTGCAGTAATTTTTACATTAAAAGTGTGAAAGGTTTTAATTATATCTCTACAGGTAATATGTTCAAAATGAAATTCAGAAACGCAAACATTAACGTTTTCCTTAAGCAAAGCCTCAGCAACAGAAGGTGATGAGTTTAGAGATTTAGTTGTTGAAACGGGAATACTTAAAAATAAATTTTCAAAGGCCGCGGCGACTTGCTAGTCTGATTTTATCATGTTGTCATTAATTGACAGGTTATAGTCAGTATTTCGGTTACTAGACCTTCCCGTTTCACTATTAATAATATTCCACGTCGTTTTAATTACATTACTACTATTTTTAATCTTCAAACTCAAATACGGAGAAAAGACTTGGTTAAGAATAATAAGACTTGGCCATACATCAAACTTTTTTAAATAATTTTGAATAATTTCTAACATATAAATAAAATTCAGCAGTGTTTATGTATATCCTTTCATTGTACATATCATAAAGCCTTGTTCTACTATAGACTAGAGTTATAATTATAATTACTTGGAAAAAGTGATTAATATAGTGTGGGTATATAAAATAATGTACATATAATTACCAACCGATATTTAAAGATTTTATCGAAGCTTACATTAAAGTGTCAGTGACCTATTCACGGGACCTATCCAAGAGTTGTTTCTTCCTCAGACCATAATATAACATGTTGGAATAAAAGAATGCCACAACCTCAACAATATAAGAATCACAGATTTCCATATATCTCTACAAAGAAGTAGGTGCTCACTGACAGATGCCTATTTATAGAGATCCATGTAAATTGGATAGGAATACGAAACAATAATAGAATCAAGTCCATATGGCTTGTGTGCTTGGGTATCCTATTTCCATTCCATATTTTTCCAACTTTTTCTTACTTATTTGATTCTCGTAGAATTTGTAGCAAGAAAACGTATCAAAATGTTTTTCCTTTTGTGTTGTGACCATTAAAAATAATAAGTTTACACTAGAATGGTGTCATGAGAGAATGAAAGAAAACAAATCTAGACACAAATGGAAGACAAAAAAAACTGTGGGACGTTTTTTGTGAAAAAAACGTTTACTTTAACAAAAAGGTCGAATAAAGTCCATCCAAGTTATAATATCGATTTATGTATAAATAGAGGTTAAAAAGTGTACAAAGTAGATGGATTTTTAATCGCCATGTATTTTTTTTAGGTTTATTGCTTCAGAGCTCCGTCATTTATAAACCTATTTGGAAAATTCTTTTCTTTTTTGGTACAGAGTGGTTCCATATAAATTTGGTCAAAGTTCTGATTAGTAGTTTTTGAGTTAGCTTCAATAATACGTATTTTTCCACTTAGTGATATGATGATGTTCTGTCACTGTTATTTACTTAGCAAGCGGTGATATACGAATTTGTGTGGGGTAGGTACCATAACAAAAGAATGAAAAATAAAAACTTGTTTGCAATTTAAAAACCTACTGCCAAAAAAACACTACAAAGTGAAAAATAACTTTAATTTTGGAAGCCGGTGTATTCGATTTTGTATTTTCGTTTTTCGCCACCTATTTCCGAAATTCAAGTTTAAGTTTTTTTTTGTAAAAAAAGAATTGTAGACTTCTCAGTGAAGTGAAGTGTCAAATACTAAAATGTTAACGATAATTGGATGCAACCATTGGCATTGCAGCTGAAGCATTCTCGACCCAACGTGCATCGATCACCGCCATACAGTTAGGCAATTAAAAATAACTTAAGCCACAGAAAATAATGTGTTCCACGAAAACAACAGAAAATCAGGAAGGGATGCTTGCTACCCGCACAAGTGTATGACCAAAAAGGCAGACCCTACCTCGGATAAAGGCGTAAGCTTAATTGTAATGAATATTAATGAAGTCCTTTGATATACACCTTAAATTATTATGACAAAACCTTTAAACAAAAGGTACACAGCCCCGCATTATCTCAGCACAATTAAACTGATGAAGCTTATAAAAACTCATTACCATTTAGCACGTAATAATAATATAGCAGCCATTACTGCCTAAGCGATAAGGTCGGTACCTACTAAGACCCGTAATGACCCGAAACTAATGATGTCTTCATTAACACTTCGTATAAGCAGCGGCAGGTTTACGTGCAGGTATGGTAGAGAAAAACTACAGGTATGAGTAGCAGATGAAATGTGCAAATAACACCTTTTGTACTTATGTTCACAAATAAAGATTGATTGATTGATTGATGATTCCTACTATAATCCCTTCTATGCTACATCGTGTCTGTGATGAGTAATGAGTCTTTTTTAGACTTCCGTAGTCAACAAGGAATAGTTTCGCCATATCCGTTCATCTATCTGTCCCCGGCTCAGCTCAGACACTCTTAGTACTCGAAAGCTATAATTTGGCATGTATATACATATTAATCACGCTGACAAAATGGTAAAATAATAACTTGAAAAAAATATTTTTATCCCTTGCACGTAAAGTGAGATATTTTTTTTTCTCATCTATCTCATGGTGTGGGGAATCGTTGGATAGACCGTTCAAAAATATGGTGGGTCTGTCAAAACCATTTTTCGATTAAGTATCCTCTTTCTTAAGATTAAGCTTCTTTTTTTTTTGGGTGGGAAATCATCAAATAAATAATTTTCCCGCTCTGGGCGGAGCGGGAGGGTGTGTCAGACTCTTACTGACTAAAAACCACCCGTATTCCTTCCTGTTGCCTGTGTTGCCAGGGACCTCGGTGACCCTTTAGTACCTTCCCGCGACCCCGGCAGGCATCGGCCCTAGTGGACCCGTACATTTGTGCTGACGTCATCTCTTTGAGGCGCGCGTGGAATACAACGCGCCGTAGACCCGGGCATGGTCCTTACCGGACGGTGAGCTACACATTGCTCACCGTCCGCAAGCCCGCGCCTACTGTGGCCGGAAATCCGCTCGGGATTCCCGACGCCCAGGGCGTTTCCTGCGGCGGCTAGGGGCGAGAGGGCGCGAAATTTTCCTTTCCCTCAACCGTCCCGCCTCCTCCTTCGCGAGCATTACTGCTTCGCAGAAGGAGGTGATGGCTGCCCATGCCCTCTCGCTCCGTACCATGGCCTGAACCAGGGCCGGACGCGAGAGATCTCGGCCGCCGATTGCCTCCACGAGGACACGGCGGTGCTCTGTCCAAGCCGGGCAGACCTCCACAGTGGTGACACCCGGGCATTTCCTCCCGCCTTATCCGACACAGGAATCTCCCGAAGCTGCCGTGTCCAGTGAGGACCTGCGTCAGGCGGAAGGTGAGGACGCCGTGGCGCCTCTCTACACGGAAAAAAAGGATGTCCTAAATTAAGACAATATCCTTTTGGTGAAGACATATTGATTGATTCATATATGGGGAAAACAATATATTCTTGAATTAAGTAAAATTTAGTCTTATTGTCTTCTTCGAAGACATTATACTTAAATGAAGAATTATTAAGTTTAATTTTAAGAATATTATTTCTAAAACTAGATATTTTCTTCAATTAACATTATTATAGACTTGAATCAAAAATATTTGCTTTAGTCAAGAATAAATACCAAGTATTTATTATTCTTAATTTGAGTAAACAGGTTTTCTTGGACAGTATATTTACTTACGTTAAGAAAATATTTACTTGGATTGAAACAATTTTTCTGAGAATATTGATATTCTTCGCTGAAGAGATCCTTTTTCCGTGTAGCCACTCCTCAAAGAGGGGACTTATCGCCGCAATCGTGGCGTGCCCAGCAATGGGTTGCGACAACCGTACTCTCCATGTCAAGATTTTTTTGTTAGAGTCACGTGGCCCCCCCTCTCTACCAGCTAAATGGTTGTTTTTGGATATGTGAAAAAAAACCATAGCAGTAGGGCGCGCATATATAAAAAAATTACAAAGAAAATAAAATTAAAACTATCACAGCTAAGTAGGATTTATTTTTATTTTTGATTTTTCTCGTTAACTTACGAGTAATAGTCGACCAACTTACATTTGCAGTTAGAAAATTGCCCTTGATGTACTTGTATATCGATATAAGGGAGAACATGTTTTTGAACTACAAAGTTAAGTTTGATTTTGGGATAAATTCATCCTAAAAAAATAAGATAAATTCACCATTAAATACGCCAAAACTTGTAATACATGGTCAATTTTCGGTAGAGTATTTTTTTGTCACAGTGGGGTCCGAAGTAAATAAAAAGTTATGATTTGAGAAAAAAAAATCGTAAAACTTAATATTATCTCCAATACACTCAATAAGCAACCATAAATAGTATGTCTAACGCAAGGACTTATCAGTACCAATCTAGTGAAAATTATAAAAAGATACCTGTATCTTTTTTATAATTTTCGAATAGATTTTTTATAGATTTTTTTCGAATTTTAATAAGAATTAGTAAAAAAAAGTCAATTTTCATTTCCAGGGTTGACCTTAAGGACCTCCCGTAGAACATTTTTTTGCAGCTAACCCCTAGTTGCATCTGATACACGATTTTTTGGCCACCCTGTATGACCATTTATAATTGACAAAAAGTCCGCGAGAAAAAGGAAATTGCTCATGGTACGTACTCGTATTATGTATAAGATCGAGACTAGTTCAAAGTTACCTAACATTTGTTAAAAAAAAATCTACTAAGCCAAACATTATATTATTATTATTTGTAGTTGAGATAAAACATCGAAAAGCAATTTATTTTTATTTATAACAACCATTTAACTGTCGTATTACAAATGTAAGGATTTTATTAGTTTTCAGCACACCTAAATAAGGTAAAAAAAGAGAGTACAATCTTTTCGCAATTCTGTTTTATTAATCGAAACATCTAACTCGGCTAGACTGAAATACTTACAGCTATTTTGTTGCTAACGTTACATACTATTTTACTGTTCATTTTTATAGCTGAAACACATTACATATCTACCTAATTCAATATTATTTAATACATATTCAGCCTATAATGTTCCCACTGCTGGGACACAGGCCTCCTCTTTGTAAGAGGGGGAGTGGGCCGTAATCTACCACGCGGGCCCAGTGCGGGTTGGTAGATGTCACATGTCTTCGAATTATTGGTTCTAGGACATGCCGGTTTCCTAACGATGTTTTCCTTCACCATTTTGATGTTTTCCTTCACCGCAGTGATGCTGAAATAATTCACACAAAGTAAACTGCCAGGCTGGGTTCGAAACAACGACCTCCAACTAGGAAGTCGCGGCCATTACCACTGGGCCACCACTGCTCTCGATTATTTAATACGTAACTGTAAATTCCAATCAATTTCTAATTATCATAACTAGCGCAATTAAGGTGTATTATAGGAACATCTCTGGCTAACCCTTCGGGGATTACAAGCGTCATGTTATGCTATGTTTTAATTACATATAATTGTAGGTAAGTACTTTTTTTTCGAATAAATGATGATCAAGATTATCTTAGAATTCAAGGAAGAAACTAAGTAGAAAAACATTGTGGCCAAAACTACGAGACTTAATTAAACAAAGGTGACAGTTTTTTCAGTAGGTAAAAAAAATATAAAGAGATAGAATGGAAAGATTTTTTTAATGACCAATAACGAAGAGTTTCCTAAATAAACATTGGGAAGAAATAAACTCAGAATTCGAGCTACACGTCGTACAAGAGTCTCACAGTTTTACAGAGAGTAGGCGGTCAAAGAGATGCTTCGCTGACTCTCGAGTATGACAGATTTGTGTAAGTAAACACATTCTCCTGTTCTTTACACACAAACCATGAAGAGGAAAACAAAAGTGAATATTTTGAGGTAAATATTAATAAAAACAACTGCTATTTTTTCGTATGCAAAAATTCGCATCACAATAGCTGTGCTGCTTTTAGACATGGATTTTTATTTTTAATTACTTAGATAAGCCGTTTAGGCTACAGAGCGTGCCTAAGAAATAGACGTACATCCATATATACTCCCGAAAAACATGGGTAATGGTTTTCGGGAGTATACATAATTATATGGATGTACGTCCTTTTGGGGCAGTCAGGAAAAAACTGGTATGTTTCAATTCTGCGATAGGATTTGTTTTATGATATTAGTGTTTAGTTGTCATTATTCAATTTATTCGTCAAAACAAAACATAATATTTCTCAGCCAATAATCTCAAATGCATAAAATTTATTATTATATTATTATTAAGGCGCTGACAAGACCCAATTGACCAAAATAGGCTTCTCTTAAGAAAGAAAATTGCCAAATCTGTATAGTTTGTGGTAGCGGAAAAAATATATGTTAATTTTGAACATATTTCCCAGAACTTGGTTGTCACCAAAACACGTTCTGAAAAAAAAATCTCGATACAAACTAACGTTAAACTAACCTCTTACCTTGAGTTCTAATCCAAAATATCTGTATTAAATATCAACATAAATTACGTATTTAATTAATAACAAGTACGTCTTATTCTAATGCAGAACTTGGTTGTTTTTTATTTTCGATTACTCAACTCAATTCTGAGTAAACAGATAATTACTTCATATTTTGCAATAAATTACAAGCGTTTTGTCGTCGCGCTTCTCTTTCTTTTCTATGCAATCTGACAGTGACCGCGGTTTAGGTGTTGTCAGCGTCTTAATGCATTTTTTTTCTGGGCCGTCCCAGTCTTTAGCATAACACACCGAGTTAGAAAAAAAACGGTCCTGCTGCCGGCAGCTATGATTGATAAAGATGTCGCTCTACAACCCGATTATGCGCTAAGGTAGCCCGTGGAATTCAATTTATTATATTAAGTTTTTTTGCAATTTGCAATTCAATGTCAGTGTGTAAGATGATTTGCGGCCGTAATAAACAACATGTAATTACAGAATAAACACTTTTAACCTAAGAGGTTCCCCGACAATGCGGGATAATATAAGGATAATACAATTCTAAAGATACCCCCATACATTTAAATCTGTTCAGGCATGTAAAAGTTATGATGGCACAAAGAAATTCACATAGATAGGCACTTACATGAACCCTAAACACATTACACTCCTTTTCGGTCAAACGTGTAAAAAGTGATAGAAAATGAAACAGACATAGTGTTACACTGTTGTGTTAATTAATAGTTCCTATGACATTAGTAGACTATAAAATAGTTAACCGAAGGTGATATCTACCTGTTATTTTACGACGCCACGTAAACTACGTCATCGATATTACTTCTTCTAGTCTGAACGAACAGTTAATTTTGTTGATCAAGATCTCAAACAAAGTAATAAAATGGATACGTGAAGTGCTGAACATGGGTTTGTTCATAATCCATTGAACTAGAAAGTTAGCTTTGAGGAAAATGGATTACTTCATCTTATGAAACTAGCCATTTACGTATGTAGATTAGAGATAAGTACTGTAGAGGTTCTATGATAATGCATCATCCTAGCCGCTACTTAACATTGGCAACTTAATAAAAATAAATATTCAATATCAGAATATAGATTGAAAATGATACATTGTCAAAAAGACAGTCTTGAAGGAAGTCAAAGTCAAAGTCAAATTATTTATTTCAAATAGGCACATAAAATACACTTTTGAACGTCAAAATTAACAAAAAAAAAATTAGAACTGATTCTAGTTGCCCCTTCCAAAAGGTAGTTTCGTATGGAGAAGAATGGGCAAGAAACTCCACCGTTACTCTTTAAAATGTTTTATAAAATTTTGTATAGGTACATTTTAAAATTATAATATGTGCAGACGATGCACCTAGAATAAAATTGCTATACCAAAATAGGTAAAAAAAGAATGAAAAATAAAGCAATGACAGACAAATCAATTATGTGATAGGTACATGATGCTCACATATTTACAAACATTGTAAAACTATACGTTTTCCAAAAAATAATAAATAAAGTCAGTGTGTGAGTTAAAGTAATCACAGAATAAAAATTCAACATTGATTTATTATTTGTATCAAATAATAAATTGTACAATTAAAATAGCAACCAGTTTGATTTTGTCTAGACTCTAGATTGTCCTATGGAGCTGGAACGGCATGTTTCCAAGCATTCTTATCTTGGATATCTCGGCAGTCTAAAACGAATGTGTATTGAATTAAAAAAGATAAATATAGTATCAGTTATCAAAAAGGATTATTATTTATTAGTGTAGCACGACCCGCACACTACAGTACCTACTATAGGTACTGACCTCGTAATTGCCACTTTTGACAACAATCCTAATCCAATTCTAATCCTAACTTCCTAACTAAATATTATAAAGTGAGTTTTTTGTTTGTTACTCTTTCACGCTAAAACTGCTGAACGGATCTGAACGAAATTTGGCACATGAGTAGATCATGAAATGGATAGACCATGACATGGGTAGACCTGGATTAGGACACAAATTACTTTTTGTCCTGATATTACCACGGGATCGAGACTTATGTAGGTGAAACCGATGGGGCGCAGCTAATAACTTGTAACTTCCCTAAGTTTGCTACTACTCGTCATTCATCTTGAAAGCAAAATAGACCTTGTCGTTTTATGACGTGCAAGTGACATTAAACCTTAGGTTGGTGAAGAAATTACGAGTTCAACTCTTAAATATTTACTTTTTGAAATACTTCAAAAAGTAAATATTTAAGAGTTGAAAAAAAATATATAATACTATATATTTTTTTAAATTATTGTGAATGTGAAGACTATGCAGGTCATTGTTTTTATTTTCTCTCTCAGTTTAATATTGGTCTGGCAAATTGAGTCATTTAAGTGGCCTACCCGAATGTCCTTTTTTTGGTATTGTTCGTCGAATCGTTGAGCTCCTTAAGTTCTGAGTTGAGCTGCACAATTACTGATAAAGGCATGCACTGATTGGATAGGTCCACTCAATTTGTGTGGTTCTTTCCTCTAAATACCATTTCAGACACCAATCTACATGGCCTTCACGTGATCTGACCAAGATTATGTCTGGACTTTAAAAGAGACTGTGACCTCTGAGTTTGTTTCGGCCTTTCTTCTCAGAGTAGTCAGATAGGAAGCGCCGAGCTCATCTAGTTTTTTTATAAATATGATTGACGTGTAAAAGTGTTTGTACAAACCTACTTACAGAAAATAAAATCGTTTCATCATCATTTCATTTCATTTCAACTATACATGGATAAAACAAAACATGCCCGTATTTTCCGAATTGGTAGGCTGAGGATACACACGCACATTTCACTAGTTATGATCGTGAATGTTATTTCATTAACCGGGAACAAATTTAGACTCCGTTACTAACAAGTTCTCAGTTGTAAAAACCTTATAATACTTACACAACCCAGGGACCAAACCATGATATTAGACCAACGTAGCAGATTTTTTGTCAACAACACCAAAATAATCACGTTAGCCTGTTCCCCTTGAAATGGATCATTAAATGCATAAACTTTCTCTGAACGTCTTGTTATTCTAACGGAAAAAATGTCACAGCGTGTCGTGTCGAGATACCGTCCCGCAAGTAAACTGATATAGATCTTAACACTTTGAACGGGGAAAAGCGCGTCGCCGTAGGTAAGATTGTTTTCGTTCCCAATAAAGTTTATACTATTCGAAAATGCATAGATTTTATGGAAGGCAGAAATAGCTTAGGTACTATATATACTTAGGCTATAACCTGACATGCTATGAGCATGCCACATTCGCGAGTTTAAGTTGATGGCATGAATGCGAGACAAAAATTCAATTTATACTTAAAATAGAAGAAAAGATCTAAAGAAGAAATAGAAGAAAGTCGACTCACTGAACACGAGCTGATAAGCGCATGTCATAAGACACACACACACACACATAACATCACGCCTTGTTTCTCAGAAGGGTTGGGCACAGGTGTACCTATAGTACACCCACATTTCGCCAGTTATGTTTAAGTCCCATGCAATAGGGGGCGAGCCTATTGCCATCAACCGGGAACACATCCAGATTCCGGGCTGCTACTGAGAAATTCCAGATAGAAAAACCGAATAACACTTTTCCCGACCCGGGAATTGAACCCAGGACCTCATGGTCAGCGCTTGCGAACACTAGACCAAAGAGGCAGTCATACTCGTAAGATAAAAATATAATAATGTAAAAATATTCAAAGATCTAAATATTTATCCTAGTTGTAGGTACTACAAACAGGCGTTTTATTTATTTCAGTATCTACCGTCAGCGCTACTCCACCGCTGAGAGTACCTACAGGTAAACTTACAATACACCATCTTTGAAATACGGACTAAAGTGTATAATGTTATAAATTAAAATGGAAAAAAGTATCTACACTTGACCGGACCATAGCATCATCCTTCTCTTGCGCTTTTCCAATTTATTTAGGATCAGTGCAACATTTTGTTTTTTTCTCCTGTTTAATGCAATCTATCCTGGGACATTTTGCAATAGGTTGATGATGGTTGCTGAACTTGCACGATAAGAAGCCACTGCCCTACCCGAGCGATACTACAGCTCATTAATGCTGGCTGTAAGAAAGAAAGAAAAAAAAGGTATTTATTGAGACTTGCACAGGAAGATCACAAATTAAACTAAACACACTCATAGAAATATTTAAATATATATATATATATATATATATATATATATAAAAAGTAAAAAGAAAATAAAAACAAAGTCCTGTAGGAGGCCATAAGGCTCCTATCTCAGCATGATGCTGCGATATTTAAAAATAAGTGTCGCAGTGCATTCTGATAAGGACCGCTATGATGTCATGGACTGATACAGAAATAAATAAAATAATATATAGATATGTGTGAAATAACGTATATAAATAAAAAATAATAAAAAAACATTTATTTAATACAATTATTGTAATCTGCGTGTCAGCATCTGACGTAACATCAGTTACTTGTCTACGCCTTTAATGTCTGTGGCAGTCTCTAGCATCACTGTTAGCCTGTGACAAGTAAAGAGACGCAGACGCCGACACCCCGGGTCTCCGCCAAAAATAAATATAAAATTACGGCTGTTTAATAAAAATATTGCTGTGAATAATGCAATAAAAAGTGATCTGTGGTAGTTTAGCATTTGGAGAAATAAAGATAAACTAATGTCAAGAGAATTTTACCTATTGTTGTATATATGGGACATATATAGACATATATGGGGTCGCACAACAAACAACGAGAAAAAATAAAAACAAAATGCGAAATAACTGCTGTGCCTGATCAGTGAACCCGTGAAGTAAGTCTTGGGGTGCCCTTCTTTTCAGTCTGGCGAAGGTTTTGACATTAGTTCCATTGCCAATTGATTTGAGTGGACTTTCAATCTGGTGGAGTATGTGGTAATATTAGCTTTGGTTTCCTTAATGACAGGATATTATATTAATCTTTAAATCATTGTGAATTCTCTCGTTTGTGATTTCCAGAGACATTTGGGACTTGTTGTTAATCATCCAGTGTAAGTAATGGAGAGAGGCTTTGCGTTTGGTAAATATGTGTTGACGCCATGTATGTCTGTCAAAGTATATTCCAAGGTATCATGTGACCTCTGTGGGGGGTCTTTCTATGTCATTTTAGGTCACAGAGCATATTTCTTTGCGTTTGGTGAATGCTACCTGGAGTGACTTTGTTTCATTGGCTTTATCTTCCTATCTTTAAGCTAATGTCTTCTCGTTCCATACTGCTTTGTTAGTCGTTGTCTAGGTAGTCATCCCTTTTCTCGCCATATTATCATCTTTCACACAGACCATCTATCGTTTCTTTGGTCTTCCCCTACTCTTATAGCCATCCACATTCATAATCAAAACTTTCCTCACAACATTTTCTTCATTTCTCTGCATTACATGCCATGTAACAACTGATTACCACACAACTTTTCAGTCACTGATGCTACTTTCAGACTTCCTCTTGTATACCCATTTCTTATTCTATCTATTCGCGTAACACCGCACATTCCTCTTAGCATTCGACCGGACAATAGCCAGACAGAGAAAAAAAAAAACCGGACAAGTGCGACGTCAACTCCCGGGTGAGGGTTTCATGCAATAAATATGTTATCTACCATATTTTTATCGCAAGATAATTTATCCCAAGAATAAACTTAACATTGTAATTGAAAAACATATTCTCCCATACATTCCAACTGCAAATATAAGTTTGTACGCATATAATTGAGAGATTTACCATGTCATCTTAACACTTCACACATATACTTCTTATAGGTTTTCCAGCAATCTATAAGCAAAGAACTATTTTAGAAATTAAAAAAAAAATAGGTTCAGTAGTTTCGGAAATTATTTTCATAATTTTTTTTAAAGACTTTAAAGTAATTATTTTAAAATTATTAAAAATAATATATTTGAGACCCTCACAACAAGTCCTTTCATTGTATCACACTGTATAAAGTGTATAGGTTGCAAAACTTTTGTCTCCCTAGTTTAATTTGCTCCTCAAAAGTGCTCCTCGAATTCAACATTATTTTATTTATGTTACACGTCCGTGTTTGAGTCACGGAAATTCATAATATGTGTACCGAATTTCAACTTAATCGGTCCAGTATATTTGGAGCAAATCGGCCGTGACAGACTGACATACAGACAGACGAGTGATCCTATAAGGGTTCCGTTTTTCCTTTTGAGGTACGGAACCCTAAAAACGTTTTCTTTATAAGTACCTCGAATGATATACTCGCATTTGACTACCTCACTTGATCGTATCTATACCTACCCATAAATTAAGTCAGCAAACTTCAATGAACTTATCACAATAAATAACTTGACTGACTGTTAAATTAACCATGTACAATAAATCCATACAACATTTTACAAGACGCCATATTCGCTACAGAAAACTTGACGGTACACAAAGATGCATGCCGACAATACATGAATACAAAATGGATAAACATCTCGCTACATCCCGAGAGACATGCTACTCAGTCTCTTTGCGCCATGCATTCCTAACGACGACGATGCATTGACGACACTTCTTGTTAATCTTTTAGGTAGTAAGCAGCTTGAAACAATGTGATTAAGTTATCAATTTTAGAGTGAAATCTCTTGGGAACGAGCGAAGAGAATTGCTAATTGTACGAGTATTTACTTAGAAGTTGCGCGCTCCGCTGGAGTGTTAAAGTCTTATTGAAATAATTACTAAGTCACATTTACACAGTGCGATTTAATTGCCTGTGGTATACCAACATTAAAGCAACAATAGAAGTTGTAAGTCATTTGTTGCTTCAATTTTATCATAATAATGTCACAGGCATGGAAATTGTATGGTGTAATTGGGGCTTTATCTCCGATCATCAAATATTGTATTCATTTATTCCTTATTTGAACAAAAACAATAATCAGTAAAAAGTTATAACAGCCGCGCCAAATAAGCCCAATTCAGTCTAAATACCAGACCACTAGTGCCTGAGAGGGCATGGGCAGCCGTCACCTCCTTCTGCGAAGCAGTAATGCTCGCAAAGGAGGAGGCGGGATGGTTGAGGGAAACGCAAATTTCGCGCCCTCTCGCACCTAGCCGCCGCAAGAGCCGCCCTGGGCGTCGGGAATCCCAAGCGGCCTGGGTAGCTCACCGTCCGGTAAGGACCAGTCCCGGGTCGACGGCGCGTTGTATTCCACGCGCGCCTCAAAGAGATGTCGTCAGCACTATGTAGGGGTCCACTAGGGCCGATGCCTGCCGGGGTAGCGGGAAGGTACATAAGGGTTACCGGGTGGGTTTTAGTCAATAAGAGTCTGACACACTCTCCCGCTCCACCCAGAGCGGGAGAAGTTATTTGATGACTTCCTATACAAAAAAAAAAGGCATGGAAATTGTACGGTGTAATTGGGGCTTTACTCTCTCTTCACAGCTTTCAACTGTTCATCAAAATATATTGTATTCATTATTCCTTATTTGAACAACCGAAGATCAGTGTGTTGTGATATTGGTTGTTGATATTGTCTTGCACAAAATAGACCCTTTATCAATTATACGTTGAGTAATCTGCAAGCAAACGAGATTGCATATTAACAATAAACATACAAACCCAGAAATTGACAAGGGAATATTTTTTTAAGATAAAAAACCGTATTGTTTTTACTAGACAAACTGAGACGTACATACAAAGGGAAGTTGTCTCAAACAAGTCACATAGCATACATACATCACGCTTGTATTCCCCGTAGAGTTAGGCAGAGGTGTAGGTATCTATAGCACACCCACATTTCGCCAGATGCGCTTAAGTCCCATGTAATAGGGGGCGTGCCAAAATTCGAGTTGCTACTAAAAAAAACCAGAGGAAAAAACCCAATAATACTTTGCCCGACCCGGGAATTAAACCCAGGACTACATGCTCAGCAGTAGCGCTTGCAACCACTAAACCAACGAAGAATGAAGTCACAGAGTAACCAATAATTTCAGAGGTGACATGACGTCATGTCTAATCAAAGTCTGATTCCGACTTTATCGAAGACATCTGCAATGGTATCGATCTTCCTTATCTTGATTACTCGACACTGAAGCCGAAGGGGTAACGTTCTCTTTTATATATGTGCACATATTTCCCATAGGGCTGCCAAAGCATTTTTTTTCAAAGACCCGTATTCTTATGTCTTTGTAATAAACAATGGCAGGTCTTGTTTTGAGTAGGTTCTAAAGAAACGTATAGAAAGAGAATGCCGGATCAAATTCCCTTAGGAAATAAAAAAAAAATATTTTGTATAAATAAGATGCACATTATAAAGTAAAATAATGCAAAGTAGCCAAAAGCCTCGTATTCGACCCCCCCCCCCCTATCTTTTTTATTTTTCTATCATCTTGAATGAATTAAGTAATGAAATGTACCGACCCCTGAGTGGTTAAACCAGACTCGATGTCTCGAATGAACCCGATGATTCACACTAGTCTCTGGAGCGTCATGTTTCATGGGACTACAGAGACCATTGCATACCAAAGAGTTTTTCTTTCTTCTTAATCACAAAAACAAGAAATATTTAGTTAGAATTTTTATGTAACTAGGTTGTATGGCCTATATTCTGTAAAGGAATTATATTTACAATTTTCAGTTGCTTTCATCGGCTTGTTAGGTACAAGTTTTTTATACGAAAATATTGTGATAATACAGAGCAGAATAAACTCGAGTGAAATACATAAATATTTCTACAGTTTTATCGAAAAGTCTATATACATAATATTATACATAATATTATGTAGGATCTTTACAGGTCTACCCGTAATCAGATCACATTATAACTTTTCGGTAAAAGTGTTTAGCATTTATATGGAGTTTTTCACTTTTGCGTCTTGTAGTCTAGAAAAGAACTTTATTTTGAAGCATTACTACCTCCATATTTCACCTTAATATGACACTAGAAATTTAAGAGCTGTAGCGAAAAAGTGCCATCCATGTAGACAGGGTTGACAGAGCATTTAAATAAAAATAAAATAATACATTATTCATGACAATTTGTATGTACATATGTATGAATTTTCCATGTTATGTAGATTTTCGTCCAGTTTACATATCCACCTTTATTATTTCAACTGACTATACAACTAAAACACAAATAAACCCCAAAATGGCGCCAATCAAAATCAACCTTGAACATTCGACATAAAGTTTAAATTTCATTGTCTAAAACACCTCGGTGTTTTATAGCCGCTCCCATCAATAATGCAACGTACACTGGCAACATTTAACCCTTGGGATTCTGCCCCTAATTAACTTGGGTCCACGAGACCCCGTTACCACTGTGATATTACGAATGCAAAGCCGGTGTCAAACTCTGAACAATCAAAGTAATAATGATGGTTCGTTGTAAACAAGGTGCGTCCGATACTTCGGGTTAAAAGTTCGCTTCGTTAGCTGATTGCGAGCTGAAAATATTTTAGGTTGGACAAATTTTCGGGGTAAGAAACTTTTGGTTTTTTTTCGTACCTACTCTTTCGTGGTGAGAATCTAGAATTGATCAGTATTCTGCTGGTTATTTTTTTTTTTGATTAACAGTAGGTACCCGGGCGTTAGTATGACTTTAAGAAAGAAACAGACGAATAGATTTTTAGTTTCAGATACTAAGATTTCTACAAAACCTAACTTATTCTAAAACTCGTCAATTATGCGTAAACTAAAGAAAGAGAGAATAAGATAATAAAGAAAAATATTTTATTTGGGATATGCACAGAATATACAAAATGTAAAAAAGGAGCATTTAAAACTAACCAAATTGACATATCTGGGGCCCAAGTCTGCTATTTTTAATAAACTCGTCATTCCAACACGATCCCATTGTCATTTTGCTAATAGTTCGTAATCTGCTAAATTCATAATGGTCGATCATTGGTCGGTCAATGATCTCGTAATAGAATCGTGGTAGAATGACATTGTCGTATTGCCATTATTATAAAACCCGTTAGTAGAAATGATTTTCGAAAAACTACTAGGTACTTAATTTGAACAGTTAGTCATGCCAGATTTCATTTATATATATATTTACATATTATTTATTAGTGTTATAAGCAATCTGAAGTAGCAAGAAGTTCGTAAATAGCAAAAACATTAAATTTATGTGAAACTATACAACTCAATAATATTTTATCAGTTTAGCTGTCAAAGTCAAATGTTAAATTACTGCTTACTGAGGTTAATCTGTTTTTAGGGTTCCGTACCCAAAGGGTAAAACGGGACCCTATTACTAAGACTCCACTGACCGTCTGTCACCAGGGTGTATCTCATAAACTGTGATAGTTAGACAGTTGAAACTTTCACAGGTACTTCTGTTGCCGCTATAACAACAAATACTAAACAACAGAATAAAATAAATATTTAAGGGGGTCCCATACAACAGACATGATTTTTTTGCCGTACGTCGCCCTTCGTGCGCGAGTCCGACTCGCACTTGGCCGGTTTTTATTTCTAGCGGTCGGTGTTTTGTTAGTTATTTATTTTCATTTGAGTGTTAATTATATTTTTGTTTGTGTATTTAAATTATCTTTTATTTATTTATTACATTTTATACAAAATGGTGCTAATTGAGCAAATTTCGGCTCTAATTGATTTTCTGGAAAACCACCAAGAAGTTTATCCAAACCGATATTAGATGGAGTGCGCCCAAATTTTAAATTCGATATCGGTGGACTGCCCCAATAAAACGACACGGCATAATGGCGCACTGTAAGTACTTAAATACAGTATTATTTAGTAATAGGTACCTATGCATTATGAATTGTACATATCATGATTGTAATTTTTGCACTTTTTTAGTTCTTTATTGAATCTGATCACGTGTTTGTCGACGGTCTATAAACTTCTTACATCCATTTTGAGAGCGAAAATTAACACACACATTGACAGTAATTCCATTATGTCTGCCTCTCAAAATGGATGTAGGAACGGGTCTCGTGGCACTAAGGAGCTACTTCTCATCGACATGGCCATTAGCCAACAGGTTCGTCGATCCCGCAAGGATCTGTCGACTTGCTGGATAGATTATAAGAAGGCCTACGACTCGGTGCCACATACATGGCTCATGAGGGTGCTGGAGTTGTACAAAATAGATACGACTCTACGCACCTTCCTTGAATCATGTATGGGGCAATGGAGGACAGTCCTTCGCTATCCGGAGTGTCGACAGATACAGGGGAATGATGAGCCTGTATGGATTAAACGGGGAATATTTCAGGGCGACAGTTTAAGTCCACTTTGGTTCTGCTTAGCCCTGAATCCTCTAAGCATGCAGCTGGAGGATTCAGGTCTAGGCTATCGGTTGAGGAGAGGTGGTCAGGTCATATCTCACCTCCTCTACATGGATGACTTGAAAATTTTTGCCCCCAACAAATTGCAACTGATGGAGCTACTGAAAGTATCTGAAACTTTCAGTAGCGCCATAAGAATGGAGTTTGGTGTGGACAAATGTGCAGTCATGCATGTGAAGCGAGGAGAGATAATGGAACCCGAGGGAATTCAACTTTCGGATTCCATACACCTTAGATCCCTCTCCTCACCCGAAAGCTATAAGTATTTGGGAATGTCGGAAGCGTTAGGCATCAACGTTACTTACATGAAGCAATCGTTGAAGGAGCGCTTTTTTGGCCACCTGAAGAAGGTATTGATTAGTCTTCTTTCAGGCGGTAACAAGGTGCGCGCCTTCAACGGTTGGGTCATGCCGGTTTTGATGTACTCTTTCGGCATACTCAAATGGACTCAGACCGAACTAGACGCCCTGGATAGGAGGGTCCGTACACTGTTGACCGCAAACCGGATGCATCACCCACGATCATCGGTGATGAGACTGTACATCCCGCGGAAGTGCGGGGGTCGAGGTTTTTTAAATGCGAAGACCCTCCACAACCGCGAGATATGCAGTCTCAGGGAATATTTTTTGAAAATCGAAGTGGGTATGCACCGTGATGTGGTCGCAGTGGACAAGGGGCTCACCCCACTTTCCATGGCTAAAGAGAACTGGTGCAAACCTGTAGTACTTACTACCGATGATCGCAAGGAGATATGGCAAAACAAGGAGCTACACGGGCGCTTCTATCGGGCTCTTCATGAGCCCGATGTAGATTTCTTAGCGTCCGTATCCTGGCTACGTTTTGGGGACCTTTTCGGGGAGCCTGAAGGTTTTGTCTGTGCAATTATGGACGAAGTTATCTTGACGAATAACTACCGGAGACATATTATGAAGGACGGGACGGTTGACGTGTGTCGGGCATGCCACCGTCCGGGTGAGTCTATCAGACATAATATTATCTCTAGTTGTTCTCGTCTGGCTAACGGCGAGTACTTGCACAGACATAACCAAGTAGCTAGGATTATTCACCAGCAACTTGCTTTGAAATATAAACTTGTGAACTCTGAGGAAACGTATTACAAGTATGTGCCCGACCCAGTTCTCGAAAATGACCATATCACGTTGTACTGGGATCGGTCTATCATTACTAAAAGGACTATTGTCGCCAATAAGCCTGATATAGTGGTGATAGATCGATTAACGCGCCGCGCAATGATAGTCGATGTTACCATTCCACATGACGATAACCTCGTGAAAGCTAAGAAAGAGAAACAAATAAAATATCTCGACTTAGCACACGAGGTTGTTGACATGTGGAATGTGAACTCGGCTGTCATTGTGCCGATTGTCGTTACGGCCAATGGTCTGATGGCCAGAAGCCTCAACCATCATCTCTCGAGGCTCGCGTTAGACGGATGGATTAAGGGTCTGATTCAGAAGGCAGTACTCCTCGATACGGCTCGCATCGTGAGGAGGTTCCTGTCTCTGGAGCCCTAACCACCGGTAGCTTGGACCCTGCTCCCGATACCGGCGGACCACTATTTTATATATTTTTAAATGTTTTTTAATATTTTTTCTAAGAAATATTTAAAAATGTATTTTATAAGACAAAAATGTAATAAACGACATAATAATAATATTCTTGGACAACAATGATCCATCGTGTTAGTAAGCAAAACAAAATAACTTATTTCTAGTGTTAGTAGCTGAGATACAATAGAGAAAAATAAAGATAAAAATAGTATTGTGAAAAGGACACCTCCGGTTTAATGTCCAGTGATTGTCCTTCTCACAAAACTTTTAACAATCGGAGAGTCGATACTCTCCGCCATAGTTTTTAGGATGCTGTGCACTCGCCCGCAACCTTGACAACAGCGACGCGGTTTTCTTACGAATGACGGCGTGGAAGCCGTCAGTTCGGTTTTGCGCAAACATAGCAGAAGCGCTGCACCATCGCGGCAGTCCCAACATCATCCTAAAAATATTATTAGGTATATTGTACGCGTAGGTCATCCAACGTTCTTTTAGTATAGTTGACCCAAAGATTCCCCGTGTAAAAACAACGGCAATATGCCTTAAACAGTGTTACTTTTACTAAACTGCTACACCGAGCGAATCTTCGGGCCAACATGTTACCTCGGACCGCCAGTGCCCTACGCTCTCTTTCAATATCAGCATTGTCCATAAGGTCGCCAGCGAGAAGAGGCCCTAGATATTTGACTGTTGTCACTCTTTTGACGTTCAATCCGTTTAGGGTAATGTCAGGTATAGTATCTGGGCATTCACCACCGGCCTTAAAGACAATGTATTCACACTTCTTAACTTTATAAACAAGTCCGTGTGAGGCAGCATACGCCTGACAGACCCGAAGCATTTCATTTATCGCACCTGCCTTCGGCGCCAGCAACGCCATGTCATCAGCGTAGCTAATACTGTTTATTTTTATACCATGGACGCTGCATCCCACCCTTATATTGCTGAGGTTCACGATTAGGCCATCTATATATGTGCTAAAAAGCCTTGGAGATGCTGACATCTCCAAGGCTTTTTAGCACATATATAGATGGCCTAATCGCATACAGGTTGGAATGCGGTGTGAGGCAGGGTGGTCTGAACCACCCTGCCTCACACCGCATTCCAACCTGTATGTATCAGAGAGTGCATTGGACCACCTTACAACATTTTCTTGGTTCCCATACCAATACCGTAGGATCCTGAGCACTCCGGCCGGTACACCCCAATCCTCAAGCTCTCTCCAGAGTACATCATAATTTACCAGATCGAAGGCTCTGGAGAGATCCAGAAAACAAGCGTATACCGGCGTTTTCCGATCAGTGTAATACTGGACGGTATGTTTGAGACTTACTATGGCGCTTTCCGTGGACAGTCCAGGTTGAAACCCGAACTGTGAGTCATGCACGGAAATAGATTCTTTCAAAGTGGAATCAATCATACCGTCCAGCACTTTTGCCAATGTGGTTGCGAGAGATATAGGACGATAGTTTGACTTATCGGATATGTCGCCCGTTCTATTCTTAATTATGGGAACCACTAGTGTTTTCATCAGTCCCGCCGGCAAGTAAGAGTGACTAAGGCACATGGTATAAAACACCGACAAAGCCCTTGGCAGATGCGCCCCAGCAAACTTGAAATGCTCAATACTGAGCCCGTCATGTCCGGGAAACTTCCTCATATTCTTAATTACTTTTGCAACTTGTCTGGCCGAGAAGAACATTAATGACTTATCTCCCTGAAATTCAGGCCCAGCATTGATCACATCTACTGAGGGACCCAGAGGAGATTGCACTGTAAAATGTTCTTTGAACATATTCGCAATCTCCCCCGGAGCACTCCTCCCGCCGACAAACACCGAGAGGCCAGGCTTAATATCAAGCTTACTCGTGGACTTCCAAAACTTAGCGAAATTATTTGTTGCTCTTGCTTTTGCTATAATACCCATCTTGATCTGTTCCTGGTTTATTTGACACCATTTTAGCGGAGCCTTGAAGGTATTACGGGCCACTCGCATTTGTTCAAAAATAACTCCAGAAGTTGGCCGATTGTGTAAAACCCACATTTTGAATTTAAGCCTGGCCTCTCGGTGTGCACCTCTTACATGGAAATTCCACCCGCACAATGTCCTGTGGCTCCTACCTCTACCTCCAGTCCCTACCTTTTCATATGTTTGCTCGGCAGCATCACATAATGCATATGATATTTTACTATACAACTTATCTAAAATAGCTTTGTGCTCACTTAAATTACAAAAAACTATGGCTACACTCTTGAAACTCTGGAGGAAAGTCGATATCACGCAGTTTACTATTACAATGATGATGTTTTTTTTATAATGACGCCATTATATTAGTAGATACCAAACTTGTCAAAATCAACAATTATGAAATCAATGATAGACCATTCTGACACTATTGTAATAGCAGACTTGAGGCCCTATTTGAATGAACAAAATACAAAAAAAATAAAGACCTGTGCGACGCGAAAAAGGATAGGAGCCTTTTCTCAGCATAATACTGCTATATAAAAAAATACCGAAACTGTCACACCTACGGACATATGCAGGGTGGATTTTTGAGACGGGGCAGTAAGGGCAGGTACCTTAACCGTTGTAGCTATAGGAAAACGGTCTTAGGAGACTGTCCTTAACTTTTGAGACATTTAGATCAGCATTCATAAATTTTGAAAAAAAAAATGTAGTACTCGTAGCAAGAAAATGGGCAGTTTTCACAAAAAACTTTTTTTGATGCCAATCGATCCTGTTTCTTGCAAAGATAAAAATCTCTATCGGACCAAATGAGGCGTATTCGTTCGAAGTTTAAATTTTTTGTTTAGTTTCGCTCAGTCTATCCATCGTAAAAAAGTAGGTCGGAGTGTTTTGATTTGCTACAAAATGTATGGAAAAAGTTGTTTGCTATTTCTGACTTTTTTAGTAGGTACTTAAATCTCAGTCGGTCCGATATTTCCGAATTTTTGGATCCTTATAAGAAACAGGATCGATTGTCACCAAAAAAGCATTTGTGTAAACTGCCCATTTTCTTGCAGACTGTAAAATTTTTTCAAAATCTGTGCAGATCAAAAGGCCTCAAAAAGTTAAGGACAGTCTCTTAAGACCGTTTTCCTATAGGTACATGGGTTGGGGACCTGCCCTTACTGTCCCATTTCAAAAATCCACCCTGTATAAATTCTACAAGGAGAATAAAAAAGAAATAAAACAATAATTAATAATAAATAAAAACCGTAATAATGTACAATAAATATTACGATCAACTCACGCCCGACGCTCGAATATCACTTGTCCACACTATAGACATATTTTCTATGATGTACAAGTGAAGGGACGTGGTGGGCGCACTGTGTTGCATTCGTTCGGCTGTCAATATATTTATAAAAATAAAAAAATAGTATTGATACAAATAAAACAATGAGTGAATCAAAGATATCGCTGGTTTGCGAGAATAACGACACAACTCAAAATTGTTTGAAATTTAGTTAGGTATACAAAACGAATTTAAATCACTGATATTTTATCGTGAAAAATGATGCAACGCCGATTTTGGGCAAACCAGCGCTAGACAGAGATAGCGTCATTATTCATTTGAGACAAAATACGCTGACATGTGTCACGAACACAGGCTCATTTCCAGTTGCACCATCGCCGACAAAGTGACCTACACTCTATTTTCACAAACACAGACGATTTTAGTGTTCGGTCATAATAATTCACATAAGTTTTTCAAGAATATAGACTTACTTCGTAATAGGTCGTTGTTTTTGATAAAAAGTAAGTGTTTTTGATGTCTTATTTTTTAATACGTCTGTGTTCTTGAATGACTAAGGATAATTTATTATAATACTGTTTTATTACACCGGCCAATCTTAAGTCAATATAGTTAAAAAATTAAGTACGGTAAAAATAAAAAACCTGTACGAGCAAGACGTCTAGGACCGCCCTGAAAAGTGCAAATTAAAATGCAATCCAAGAGGATTTAACTCGACAGCATATTTTCAGTGCGTATTAAAAGTTACCTGATTTGCAAAGTAAAAGACATTTTATTTTAGGTGGTATTATCGTGGAAGTTCTGCGTGGCAAACATGGCAATCATAGTCACGTAGACAATAATTTGAAAGATGTAAGAAATTTTATTAATTCGATTCCCAAAATAGAAAGTCATTATTGTAGAGCAGACACACAGAAAGATTATATAGATGGTAGTAAAACTATTGCAGAAATCCATAGGGACTACGTCAATAAACGCGAGGAAAGAAGAGAAGCAAGCGTTAATTATGTTATGTTTAATAGAATATTTAATGAATAATTTAATATGGCATTTTACCAACCCAAGAAAAATCATTATGAAGACTGTGTAGCTTACATTAATGCGACAGGGGAAGATAAAAATCAACTCAAACCTAAATATTCGATAGTTATTTTAAGAACTATGGATTCGAGAAGCCTGTCTTCTCTATAGAAGGCAAATGATAAAAGGGAAGCAGAAGATAAATACTCAACCATTGTTGCGGTTTATGACTTACAAGCTGTGATGCCATGTCCTGGAGGAGACGTTTCAAATTTTCATTATGTTTCCAAATTGAATATACGTTAAATTTTACAATTTATGAAATTAATACAGAAAATGTACACTGCTACATGTGACATGAAGGAGAAGCAACCAGAGGACCAACAGAAATAGGAACTTGCGTTTTTAAATATTTAGAAAGTCTTGGCCACGGTCTGGCAGCAGGAACCAAAATAGACGTAATTTTATATTCTGATAACTGCTGCGGGCAACAGAAGAATAAGAGATTCAGTATGTTTTTTTTTTTTTTGTTATTGCAGATCTATTAAAGTTTAATTTTCATAGTTTGTTGTTAAATCCTGTTTAAAGAAGACTTCACTAATGGATTTTGTTTTATAAGAATTATTTTTCTTGTTTTTTGATTGAAATACGTCTTTAGATTATATAACAAAATAATTTTCTGTTTTTATTTGTTTTTTTTTGCGAGGCTCGTTCATTTTAAAGTTAGACAAACATGATAAACTGATTATTCATCATTCATATTCTCGAGAATAATGACCGAAGTCAGAGGGGGGCATTTATGTGATGATTATTTATACTTTTCATTAAAAGTTTCGAAATATTTTATTGTGTTTTATTACTATTCTATATTATATTTTAATCAGTAAAGTTAGTCTTGCATTAAATTAAATACTTTATGAGATATGCTTCAAAGTATTTATAAATAAATTTAAAAACGTCATACTGTAAAATCGATGATTTTTAATTGCGTCGGTGTTCTCGCAAACCAGCGTTAAGTAGAGAGACAGCTCGTTGAAAAAAAATATGTCCGGAAAATGCACACTAGAATAACACAATGACAGCACAATGACGTAGCTGTCACGCACATCAGCTTTATTTATAAAAATAAAAAATAGTATTAATACAAATATAACAATGAGTGAATCAAAGATATGTAGACAGACAGCTCGTCGAAAAAAATATGTCCGGAAAATGCACGCACACTAGAATAACACAATGACAGCACAATGACGTATCTGTCACGCACGCCAGCTTATCGAAATTGGCCTGTTTGTTTTAGTTATTTTGAAGCGCGACACTCTATCTTGACGTATATAGAATCAAAGGAGTGAATAATATACGATAAGGCAAGGAAGTGGTGAAAATAAATCATATAAAGTATCGTTGTGTGTATGACTGACTGTGATGTGTTGTGTAAATCGAAAGAAAAAGATATACTAAGTAACTAGTATTCGTCATTGCTTGGTTGCTTGTAAGTTTTAATTTTAATTTGTTATTGTGTACAATAAAGAGAATTATATCTGTACGAGCCAATAATCCTCGTACAGCCTAATTAATCAAATCAAAAACCCAGCCTATAAGAGTCCACTGCTGGACATAGGCCTCTCTCTGGCTGCGCCACAACACCCTGTGCTCCGCCTTCCGCATCCAGTCTGTCCCAGCCACCTTTTTAAGGTCGTCGGTCCATCTAGCTGGTGGTCGTTCCACACTACGCTTGCCGATACGCGGTCTCCACTCCAGGACTCGTCTGCTCCACCGGCCATCAGTCCTTTGACAAATATGGCCAGCCCACTGCCACTTCAGCTTGCTTACTCTGCAGGCTATGTCGGTATCTGCAGTTCTCTTTCGGATAACTTCATTTCTGACCTTATCCTTCAAAGAAACTCCGAGCATAGCCAGCCTAATTAATATTAACATAAATTCAATCGTAACTAAAAACTCCGTCACGCCCTTATGTGGGGGTCGATTAATAACAACAATATGTGTGCGGAGTACGGCTTCGATAAATAAACAAACATAACTTTAAACTGTCTCCACAAATAAACTTTTGAACTTAACAGTGGTTTGGTGTGACTTAACTAACTACCTACAATAACTACCGGGGGTTATCCGTCGTCGACGATAAAACCCCAACACTATCTATCTATATACCTTACCCCTCCAACTAAACTAATATTGTGCTATAAATGGGTGACAATAGTGCCATAGATGAGGACAGAAATCACGACTTCTCGTCCGTCCGTCCAGACCTTGACCGTTGGGATATCCGATCCAACAAAATATGCAGTTCGAATGGTTCAACGTGACTCAAAGTGCGGATTAGAGTGATTTCACTGTCCCACTTTAACCCGCTAATGACCACTGCTTTACATGACCCAACCCGGCTACGACCCAATCCAACCACTACTTGAAGTGACGATCCCATGGAGATTATACTGTAATCAACGCGCTTATCTACCAGATTACTGATCGCAGTAAGATGTAGCAAGTACAAATACAGATGGTTACTGCCAACATCTTGATATAATCCCTAATACATCTATCAGTTGAAAGGGTAAGGATATTTAAGCCGGACTATAATATTTCATCTTGGGTCCTTGGTTGCATAAGATTATCAACCCATATAAGAGTACTGTCAACTATTCTTAAAATCCGACCTCAGCCTACAACCACTAAAAATAGATGTACGCATCAACGCCAGCTGTCTTTTATTATTTAAGAAAAGTGGAGTTTCACTCAAGAAAAAATATCATTTACAGACAAAATGCTGATTTGTTCACAGTATATTAACTAAGTTAGTAGTACCAAGTTAACACCTAGATCCGGAAAAACTTTATAGAATAATATCCGTGACCCGTAGTGCAAAAGCCAGCTAACTCGGTAACCAAGTCGTCCCAGGAAAAGTTCAAAGTTCTGTAAAAATATCTCCATGACAACATTAAGCACGTAATATTTCATCACAATAAACTGCTCAGTAGTAAAATGGGGAAATGCCTACGATTTATCATTTTCCATTGACTTGCCCTAAGGCACCGGTCCCTTTTATCTCTGCCCCTTGCCACAAGGCCGAAAGAATCATTCTTTTTTCTCAATTCTACCAAGAATTTGATAATCGGGCCCGAAGGCTTTTGAAAAGTATTGTGCTGAATCCAAAATCGTTTTCCATGTTCCCTTAAATCTGAAGCCTAAAAATGTTTATTCTGTTAAACATTTTTAATGGTCTCATTGTACTAAAGAATGATAAAGAAGGGTTTTGTTAAAACAAGCCTTCATTAAAAATGCCCAGTTGGGTAGATTATTTAAATTGTGCAGTTAATTTTTATCTAAATATTTTAAGTAGCCTGCACATTTACGGCCTTGCTTTCTTAGTACCAAGACGAGTGTTGAAAATCTGACGAAAAATATAACGATGAATTTATGTAATATTTTTTTAATGTTGTTACTTCATGATAGATTATACACACACGGGAGTAAATACACCCTTTGAAGTAAAAACACAAAAATAAAAAGTAATAATATTAAAATAGGTACGACTTAAATAATACGACTTAAATCCACTCGCTGAAAAAAGTTACACTGCGGGTGAGACCTCTAGGAAACGATAAAATGTGCCAGTATGAACAAATTCCCTAGAGATTTTTGCTGCACTTTTGTTAATATAACTAGCTTCTGCCCCCGACTTCGGTCGCGTGAAAGTTACAAGACATCACAATATACTAAAATAATAGCCACATTTTTATAAAAAAAAAAATGCCAAGTGCGTGTCGGACCACGCACAATTAAGGGTTCCGTAGTTGGGAAGTTGGGATGAATTTATCCCAGAAACAAACTTAACATTGTAGTTGAAAAACATGTTTTCCCATGCATCGATATATGCAACGGTCAATTCTCCAACGGCAAATTTAAGTTGGTCGACTATTACTCGTTAACTTGTAAAGCCCAATTAGCTGTGATAGTTTTCCTTTTAATTTCATTATATGTAATGTATAATAAATTTCATTACATTACATGAAAAAAAATTGGAGTCTGACACACCCTCCCGGGTGAGTCAGACTCTTACTGACTAAAACCCACCCGTATTCCTTCCGTTGCCTGTGTTGTCAGGGGCCTCGGTGACCCGTTAGTACCTTCCCGCGACCCTGGCAGGCATCGGCCCTAGTGGACCCCTACATCTGTGCTGACGATATCTCTTTGAGGCGCGCGGTGAATACAACGTGCCGTCGACCCGGGCCTGGTCCTTACCGGAAGGTGAGCTACCCATTGCT
Source organism: Atethmia centrago (assembly GCA_905333075.3). NCBI lineage: Eukaryota > Metazoa > Arthropoda > Insecta > Lepidoptera > Noctuidae > Atethmia > Atethmia centrago. The sequence goes on from HG995382.1 coordinate 18,301,903, forward strand.
CACTGCCCGCAAGCCCGCGCCTACGGTGGCTGGAAATCCGCCCGGGATTCCCGACGCCCAGGGCGTCTCCTGCGGTGGCTAGATGCGAGAGGGCGCGAAATTTGCCTTTCCCTCAACCGTCCCGCCTCCTCCTTCGCAAGCATTACTGCTTCACAGAAGGTGGTGACGGGTGCCCATGCCCTCTCGCTCCGTACCATGGCCTGAACCAGGGCCGGACGCGAGAGATCTCTGCCGCCGATCGCCTCCACGAGGACACGGTGGTGCTCTTCCCAAGCCGGGCAGACCTCCACCGTATGCTCCACCGTGTCCTACGGGCGATCCACACAGTGGTGACACCCAGGCGTTTCCTCCCGCCTTATCCGACGCAGGAACCTCCCGAAGCTGCCGTGTCCGGTGAGGACCTGCGTCAGGCGGAAGGTGAGGACACCGTGGCACCTCTCTAGCCACTCCTCAAAGAGGGGACTTATAGCCGCAATCGTGGCGTGCCCAGCACTGGGTTGCGACAACCGTACTCTCCATGTCGCCATGAGATCCCGTCGGAGCTTTGTTCGCTCTGCCGCGATTTCTCGCCGCAGCGGAGATACGCCCTGGCGTTTCGCCTCCTCGCGCCACTCCCATACGTGTGCGAGGACTTTTGCATCCAGATCCCATGGCGGCAATCCAGCAAGGAGGCTCGCTGCCTAACAGGAGAGCAGCCGCTATCTTGGATTTACATTTTGACCAGAAGAAGGCAATCGCAAGTATGAACGCTTTTTCACATGTTTCAATTTCTGCCAGTTTACTTCTACCGCAAGCGTTAAAGAACTTCGTTCCAAAAATTTTGTGAAAATTGAATTTTCTTGCTAAATGAATGTTTTATTAGTTATAAAAAATATATAACTAATTAAGCATTCAGTTTTAAAAATCATGAAGTCAAAGTCTACAAGAAACATCGTGAAGGAACTTCGATTTATACAGGAATTTAAAACATCAGAATTTGTAAAGAAAAATACAAAATGTAAAAAATACCTCAAACATAATATAATAACGTATAATATATAACATATGTATTATAATTTATCTAATATCGTACGTGTCAATAAATCAAACACAAAAACGAAACTTTCACACACAATTACTACAAAAACCTCAAACAGTGTAAAACGCAAATATTTTTTCAATTTTACAATGTCCACAGAGAGGTGACGCCGTGCGCACCTCGGGAGCATTATCGAAATATTGAATATATTGCAAACATTCAATATATCAAAAGTATTCAAAAATATTTATCACCTTCTCCAGGGAAATATTTTGAAGGAGATCTCTCCAATACTTTATAAGTGAAATTTGAAAACGTTTTACGAATTGGGTACCTATAGTTGTCGCTTTTTAGCATGGCAATTGCGGTCATTGCCCTTGCCTTAAATCTCTTCGTAGGAACATAAACAATAAACTATGTATGGTTTTTCGTTACTGAAACATGTTGAAGATCACGATAGATACTGATTCAGGACGATAACGGACTTCGTTTCAGTTATTGAAATAAAAAACGCTAGAAAACGTAGGTGGGTCAATGACCGCTATTGCCATACTAACGATAACGATAGTACACTCGCGAGCAAAAGTATGGAATCACTTACTTGGAATTGATTCCGCGCGATCTTGAGTACTAAATAACTGGTAATGAATAATGAAACCTCCAGTAGTCGCCGACTACTACCGCTCCACGGTCAATTAATTATATTAATTATATTAATTGGCCGTACTAGATCAAAAAAGTGCCTATTCAAGGCAAAATATTTCTTTAACGGAATTGCTGTCCGAGTAGCTTCATCAGCCCCCTCTGGGCCAAAACCACTGTTTCATGGTCCTCGGTGGATACCTTACGGTACCAACGAAACCGAGTGGGGTGTTGTCCTAATACATCCGCCGAACCCCTTCAGGGCTAGGCAGTCAATTGGACGGGTCCCAGAGTTAACCGGCCGTGGGGAATCTCCTAGTCGCCTCTGGTGTACTACTTTCCTTTCACTACCTTCCTTCCTACACCCTAGAGACACTAGTGTCTCTAGGGTGTGTCCAAATTCTTCGCGCTAGACTGGTTCAGGGCCCCTTTGCACATTAAGACTGGCAAAGGGTTACATGCTTAGGGCTCACAAATAGGTACACACCTCCCAGTCTGCACCCGACAGGGAGGGCGACTCATCCCCGGGCCTATCCACCCGGGAAGTTAGGTATAGGGCAGTTAGGCTAACATTAGGAGGAATTAAAATTCCAAAATTTCACCCTCATAAAACCCCCCTTTCCCCCGTCATGGAAGCCGCCCTTATAGTGGCGTTCTTCAAGGAGATCCTTTTCAAGGACCCCGATTTCATCGCCAAGTTTGCGGCTCTCTAGCAGCGCTCTTCTACCGACTCCATCGCTGACTTTAGCGATGCCCTGGCCCCCGCGACCGTTCCAAGTCCCTCAGTGTCCATGGACAGTGAGGAAGCTTTGTCTCAGGACAAACGCTGCCAGACCCCTTTTTCCTACAGTGACATCGAGTCTGAGCACTCGTCTTCCTCTCCTCACCCGAACCCCGCTTCCGAGGACGACGGCTTCGTGGCCGTCACCGGAAAAAGGAAAAAGAGAAAGCAAAGAAAGGCGACCTCCTCGCAGGTGACAAAGATCGCTGCCACGGAGGTAGTATGTACCCCCTCTCCCCCAGCCCCCGTGGCGCCCTCTATTTCTAACCCCACCCCGACTTCATCCTCTTCGTCCTCTAAGGATAAGTAGGCCACTCCGTCCCCTAAAAAGGTCCCCCCACCCCTCCTTTGTTCTTACAGGATAAATCAAAATGGTTGGACGTTTCAAAATGGTGCGTTGACCTTAAGATCGGCTTCTCTAAAGCCGTCACTACCCAACAGGGTATTAAAATCACTGTCCCGTCTTCCCGTGATTATAGGGAATTAACCCGAGTCCTCAGAGCGAGAAGTGTGTCTTTTCACATCTACTCGCTGCCAGAGGAACGTCAGACCCACGTGGTGATCCCCAAAGAAATCCCCTCAGCAGACATCAAGGTCGACGTCGACGCCCAAGGCATCCCGTCCACCGCATGCACCGCGCCAGAGGAGGTCAGGCGTACGACATGGTTCTTGTCGTATGCCCCCCGACAGAAGGGCATCACCAAATTTCAAGGTGTCCAATATCTGCTGTCTCGCGGGCCTCGTTATCGAGAAGCCCAGAAAGAGCGGCGTCGTTGGACAATGCCACAGATGCCAGCAATACGGCCACGCGCAGAAGAACTGCCATGACAAACCCAGGTGCATCAAGTGCCTGGGCGAACATGGCACGTCTGACTGCCCCCGCCCCAAGGATAGGACTACGTGCACCGAGCCGCCCAGCTGTGTGCTGTGTGGTGAGGCTGGACACCCAGCCAACTACCTTGGCTGCCGCATGGCCCCAAAGTCAACTTCTTCAAAGCTGGAGAAGCGTGCAGACGCCCGCCAGCAGCGAGAATGCCCTTCATATGGGTTTTTTCTCCACCTCCGACTCTCTCTCAACTTCCCCAGAGACCCGCAAAGGCCTAGCCAAAAAAGGCCAAAAAAGGCCTAGCCCCTGGAATTACCTGAACCATCAGCAGGCCTTCCCTGCTATGGTTCAGCCGAGACCCACTCCGCCTCCCGTCAGAGCGCTGATGGATCTCCGCATCCGCGTCCCCGCGCCAGTACCCATCCAATCCGCGAAACCAGCGCCCGCTCCCATGGCCGTTGCCGCTGCCGCTGCGACACGGCTAGTCGCCGCTTCAACCACTCCAGTGGTCGGTCCGTCAGTCCCAGTAGATCCGTTCAACGTGATCTCTGGGACCTTTTCAATCTTCATCACGCCTCGCGTACGTAAAATGGCCAACGAACTCGTTGCCGCCCGTAATTCCTGCGATCTCTCTCAGATCCAGAGAATCTTTGAGAAGGTTGACTGGTATAAAATGCCTATGGCATTAAGTCCGCCTCTGTACATTTGTGTGCGTAAAGTAATAAATAAAAAAAATAAAAAAAATCTTTCATGCGTATCCCGAGATTACGCAAGCTCTCGAAAAATTCGCGAAACCTTAGTAATGGATATACGAGACCAAGTGCGAACTAAACCCCGATCCCTAAAGTTAGGCTTATTTAATGCCAATGGCATTCAAGGACAACGCGATGAAATTGCTGCGTTCCTCCGGGACCATCAAATAGACATTCTCCTCTTACAGGAAACCTTTTTAAAGTCCAGCCTTCGAAACCCGTCAATTGCCAACTATCGCATAGTTCGCAATGACAGGACTAGATGTCACAAGGGTGGCACCCTAATTTATTATAGAACGTCCCTGAACTGCATCCCAATGGACCCGCCCCCTCTCTCGCGTTTAGAAGTGTCTACCTGCTGGCATGCCTGGCCACTAGCTAGGCATGACTGGCCACCAACCGATCACCTTAGTATCGGTCTATATTCCCCCCGTTTCCACATCAGAGTTAGCCCTACCCCCCTCTCTGACGACCTTTCCGTCCTACTTGGCCTGAGTGACTCCGTTATCATAGCGGGCGATCTCCACCAGAGGCAAACGCCAGTTTGACCTATGTCCTATCCTAAATTTCGACGTCATCGCCCCGATGACTCCCACTCACTTTCCCCACGACTCTAACAAAACCCCTGACCTACTTAACATAGCGCTTCTTAAGAGTATCAACCAACGGTTGGATTCTATAGAAGCGCACGACGAACTCTCCTCTGACCACCGTCCAGTTGTTGTAAAGCTGGCCCCCCGCCTAGGTCTCCACGACCCTGACAGACCCCCTCTCACCAAGTTAGTTATAGACTGGAGGAAAGTAAGCAACTGCCTGAAATCCACCACGTTAGGCCTCTGACTAGACTCCATTCCCGACCATTTCAACTCTATCGCGGACACGACAGCCGCGATCGACTCATTCACGGTACACGTACAATCAATCCTGAACGATTGTTCAAGGGAGGTTCCGGCGATGGATGACCATCGCTGGAAGCTTCCGGACGATGTGCGTGAACTGTTGAATGAGAAGAACGCGGCTGTCCATGCGTACAGTAACTTTCCCTGCCATGCGAACAAAGCCCATATGCGCTATTTACAGAGATCTGTAAAGACACGCCTATCGGAGCTGCGTAACGCTGGCTGGGACAAGATGCTGAGCGAGTTAGAGCCTACCCACTTAGCCTTCTGGAAACTTGAATGAATGAATGAATGAATGAAATGCACCGATCCTAGCGTGGTTAAACCAGACTCGATTGCTCGAATGAACCCAAGGATTCGCACTAGTCCCTGGAGCCTCATGTTTCATGGGACTACAGAGACCATTGCATATCAAAGAGTAGACCAGGGGGCGCGGTAATGGTCAGGAAGACGTGCCCTTAGGATAGGAAGGATTGTTAGAGCCAACCGGATATGCATCCTTGAGCAAGCAATGGAATAGTGGAGAGACGGGTAATTGATCTATGGGAGGGGCATCTTCTAACAACGTCGCCGCCAGGTTGGCTCAGGTCCAGTTGCTTGCGGTGGTATCCTTCTGCGAAACAGTCGTGTCGCAGAAGGAGGCTGCGGAACGGGAGCGGGAGATCTCTTCCGCTCACCCAGCCCGCAGCAGGCGCACCGGGCGTCGGCAGAGGGCAGACAACGCCCTCTTCCGGCCCCCCTAAATGGGTCCAGGGACGGCGGACTTGGGGACGTCCGCCGCCCCCCATCACACTGGACCCGAGGTGGCGGCGCGTAGTGTTCCACGCGCGCCCCTTTCAGACGTCGCGGGGGGGGTTTAAACACCTCACCCCCCCCCCCAGACTTGAGGTGGCCCGCAGAGGTGGGCCGGCACTAGCTGGGGATCGTGGAAGTCGCATTAGATCCCATGATTCCCGGTGCAAGTGTGGGATGGGAACACCGGGGTGGTTTTTAGTCAGTAAGAGTCTGACAGACCCCTCCGCCTACCCCAGGGCGGAGGACATCCATGAGGATTTTCCACCCCGGCAACAAAAAAAAAAAAAAAGGTCCAGTTGCTTTCTCGACTCTTTTCTGTGTAACTGCTATGCTGTGTTGCACGTTGCTGTTTCCACTGTCTTCATCTGAGGTATCGCTACTATCCGTTTCTGATTTCTTGTAACTCTCGCTAGCAGCCTTCCTGATCTTGTCTCTATCTTCAGCCGTGTCCATCCAAAAGTCGGTTTCCTTGTCGGAGTAAGTCATGTCTTGCTTTATGTTGTCGTTCTTTTAATACCGTTGATACCCGGTTGGCTCAGGATTCACCGGATCTTGAATGAATGATGAATGAATGAATCTTTTGGCGCGATTTAACTGCTTTTTCGACGCTTTTCTGTTTTCAATGTCTTCGTCTGAGGTCCCGATACTATCCGTTTCAGGTTTTTTTGGAATGAAGTTTTTTGACGCGGTTTGCGGTAGGAGTTCGACTGGTAGAAATCGGCACGTAATAAAGAGCGCGTTCATACTTCCGTGGAGTCTACTATAATCCAAATATCGCCAAGTTGGAATCCTCAGTAAGACGAAAACATTGCGTAAACTTCGCATGTCGCAACCTATAACAACGTCTTATTCGGAATTCACCGACTGTTGACTTTCGCCTTTTTTCTATCCTCACGACCCTTTTTTTGCAGTATGCTGGGTACTACGGGCTACCTGTGCACTTGAGGCTCGTTTATGACAATGTCTAAAATTAGAATGGGCCTTCACAAACCGAACGATTTTGGGACACTATAATATAACACTGCACTGCACATATTATTACTATTGTCACCCTCAAGTTAGGTACACTATTTGTTTATCACACATAACTAATTAAGCCAGTGTAACTAGTATCTTAGATTGTCGGACCTAACAATCTTTACTGGCTGCCAAACACCAACACTTGGTAGGATACCTAGGCCACCCGGTACCTGAGGCGACCCTGCGCGTGCCCGTTGCACGTTTATTGCTTGTTATTTGGCTTAAGGTCCGTACATAAATTTTATTTCCTGCACGCCGTTCTTTGTCCAAGACCCTTTTAAGCGTACGAATGTGGTCCTCTGTTGGTTAGCCTATTGTTTAAAAATTGTTTAAAAAGGCAGCTTTTTTTAAAGCCGTGTCACAACTTGTTGTGGTGTTTTGACGTTGATTGGTTCCTGACCAGACTGCAAGGTGGACTTTGTAGAGGACGTGAAGGTTGCTGGGTACTGATTCGTGATTAGGATGCAGCGATATGGACATCTCCTCACCAGCTCGTCTCGTTAAGCTATGCGGTTATGTATTTTGTTATCCTTTGTTCCTGGGAAAGATTGCTGTTAGGAAGGAAGTCTTGAATATTATACAGAAATGTTGAGTAATTTCTGTCCTTACCACGGTTCACCGAAACATATTATGTAGCAAGGTCTCGTCGTAGAGACAAGTGGAAAAGCTTTTGCTTGCATGTGGTGCATTTTTTGTGAAGAGATGTATCTTGTTATGAAGGTTTAAATACAGGGTAGGGTTTTTTGGGTTGTTACTGGAATTCAACAGAGTCGGCCTTTGACGACCGGCGGACATGGGTACACACACATGGGTAACTTGATTTACGACCTTTCAAAAGGATCGGTAATTTGCTTAGCTAGTGACTTTTGTAAAGTTAAAGAGGCCAAATAATAAGTTAGTTTAGTTAACTAACTAAGGATTTTTCTGTACTTTATAATTATATCATTAAACTAAATTTCCAGAAACTACTGTACAAACTTTTTATTTGGCCGATGATAATATAACTGTTCTAACTAGAACAGTTATATTATCATCCCACAACTGCCCAGGGTAAATGTTGAGTGTTGAAGGATTAAGGAATAGTAAAGAGTATTAAATTGACACATACGTATTATAAGTTAAGCGGAACTGTTCGGCAGATCCCTAAAATATATGGAAAGATCTCACCAGATTAGCTTGGACGGGGTCAGGATCGTTTTTCGTATGCACTAGATTGCCCGCCTGAGATCAGGACCCGGACTAGGCCTAGGTAAAATCGCAAAGGTAGGGTTACCTTTGCTATTTTATTTAACAACAAAAACAAAAAACACTGATCAGTTTTGACGGCGCCGGCGGTCGCTCTCAACTTAAGAACATGTGGCGCGCACGCAGCGCACAGTAAATATATTTTTGGAAATTTGACGGAGGACTCTCAACACGTCTGTTCACTTCAACGTCCACCGAACGACCCCCACTTAGCCTTCTGGAAACTTCATAGGAAACTCAAATCCGACGAAGTCATCTCTATGGTATATAGCGATGGACTTGTCGGGCCGCACCAGGGGGGGCCCCCTGGTGCGGCCCGACAAGACCGTCGCTTTCGATGACGTTGACAAGGCGGAATACCTAGTCGGTAGTCTTGAGGCTCACCCAGCTCTCAACCAGTAGACCAAGCTCACCTGTCCCAGGTCGACGTGGAAGTCGAAAGTAGAGCCTCCCTCCCACCCGATGAAGACCCTGATTATCCTCTGCCTCCCGTCATTCTAGACGAAGAGCATGATATCATCAAGGGTCTAAAACCTCGTAAAGCCCCGCTCAGACGGAATCACCAATAGGGTGCTCCAACTGTTCCCCGCCCACCTTATAATGCTCATGGCCACCATCTTCAATGGTGCCCTGAGCAATAACCTCTTTCCACAAGAGTGGAAAAAGGCCACCGTCATCGGCATACCCAAGTCCGGTAAGCGAAAACGGAGCCCACCAGCTACCAGCATATCAGTCTGCTCAATGTCTTCGGCAAAGTCTATGAGAGGCTTATTTATAAGCACCTCAGAGATTTTACTGAAACAAAGGGCCTCATCTCCGATCAGCAGTTCGATTTTAGAACCCAACACTCTTGCGTCCAACAGGTCCATCGCATCGTAGAACACATAAGCGATGGCTTCTAACGTGGTCTTACGACCAGTGCTGTATTTTTTGACATAGCGAAAGCGTTCGACAAGGTTTGGCACAACGGCTTATTATATAAACTCTACAAACTCGGTGTGCCCAATCGTCTCGTGCTCATCTTACGAGACTTCTTGTCAAACCACACCTTCCGCTATCGCATCGAAGGAGCGCTTTTTTCCCCCATCCTATCTGCGCCGGCGTTCCTCAGGGCTCCGTGATTGCCCCTCTCATTTTCACTCTCTTCACTAGCGACATACCCATCAGCTTGGCGCATGATTTAGAAAGTGGAGAATCGAAGTTAATCTCGCCAAAAGTCAGGCGGTTCTTTTCAACAAACCGCGTAAACCCCCCCCCCCCCCCCACCCCGCCGCTCACCATGTTTGGCAAGCCTATCCCTTGGGAGAAGCGAGCCAAATACCTAGGCGTGAACCTCGACCATCATCTCTCCTTCTCACAGCACATAAAGCAGGCGCGTTCTCGTGCCGCTTTCGCTCTCGGTAGACTACATTCCGTCTTAAATGCACGCAGCAAATTGTCCCTACAGTGCAAATTGCGTATTTACACAGCGTGCATCCGTCCCACCATGACATATGCTTGTGCAGTCTTCGCACAAGCTAGACTCCACCACATCCACAGGATGCAGTGCCTCCAACAAAACCGTTTCCTCCAAAAGGCAACGGGATCCCCCTGGTTCGTCCGAAACGAGATCCTCCATCTCGATCTTAAAATCCCCACCATCAAAAAGTTCAGGAAGCGCACCGCGAAGCGATTCTTTGACTCTGCCGCCACCCACCGCAACCCTCTGGTTGTGAAGGCCGTCAGTTATAGGCCCTCCTCCATTAGCTCTATTTGCCATCCAAGGCATACGCTCACCGACCCCGATGACCCCATTACCCTCCTCCAGGAGAGCAGTAGGGCTACGAGTACAGTGCACAAATCACACCGACCGATCTTCCTACTTCGCCGCCGAGGTCCCTCGCGAAAACCCCGACGTCATTGTCCCCCCGACCCTTGCTCGACGAAGTGCCAACCCTCGCCGCAGCTGAGCCCGTAGTTTTAAATTCCTCGTATAATAATAATAAAGTTCAGATCTAGCCTGTCCCACCTTACTGTCCTCCCCCCAGCAACGCCCTGAGCCGAGGTCCGTACCCCACAGCGGGTGCCCTTAACCTGCAATCGCTTAGTAACGTAAGTATTTCGCCACTGGCTGGAGGCTTTGAGTCCGCTTAAGGCAGCCACAGGATAGTCCGGTTGAGTAGTGACGACCTCACAAGGTCAACTACGAGATACAATACATAAAAAAAAAAAATCTTTATCAGTAGGCTTTCACACGTTGTCCGGTACACATCTCCGCTACTTTTGACCCTTGAACATGGACGACAATGGACACTACACCCACAGAAGCAGCATAAATCGTCGCCCTATTGCAAAAAGGGCTCAGCTAGCGGGCTGTCGCACGTCAGCTCCACATAAGCCAGTCCTGTGTTTTGAAAGTCTAAACGCTTTCGGGAGACTGATGACTTTATCCCGAAATCAAGATTTGGACGGCGCCGGTGCACATCGGAGAGGGATGACCGTTTTATCGTGTTAACCTCTCTCCGAAATCGATATTTGACTGGTGTCGACATTCAACAGGAGCTCCAAAATGTTCGTGGGGCAGCTGCCAGCAAGTGGACAGTTCGTCGAAGACTTAAGCAAGCTAATTTGACTCCAAAAAGGCCCGAAACTGACGGCAGGTCACCGACAAGCACGCCTTCAATTTGCCCATCTTGATTGGGAGGTTGAGCAATGGAGGTGAGTCCTGTTCTCCGACGAGAGCAGAATGTGTTTGCACGGCAGCGAAGGGTCGGGTCTACAGGCGGCCTGGGGAGCGATTTGCGCAGTGCTGTTTCGCTGAGACAGTGGCTTATGGGGGCGGTTCTTGTATGATTTGGGCCGGCATTTCCTTCGACGGTAAAACGTAGCCTGGCGAGGGAAGAGGAGGCGGTCTAACTTCAGACCGCTACATTTCTGATACTCTGCTGGAACATGTCGTTCCTTATGCGGGATATATCGGTGATGACTTCCTCCTTATGCACGATAACACTCGTTGTCACACTTCCCGTGCCACAACTGAATACCTCGAAGTAGTCGGTATCACCACATTGGACTGGCCAGCGCTCAGCCCAGACTTGAATCCCATTGAGCACGTATGTGATGAACTGAAGAGGAGAGTTCGTTCCAGAAATCCTGCTCCTTCAAGTGTGAAGGGTGGGCGTTTTGCGGGACTGTCTTATGTAAGTTTAACGTTCGAAAAGTGCTGATTCTCAGCCTAGTTTGAATAAATGAATTTTTGATTTTGATTTTGTGAATGAGCTGAAATCGGCTTCGGTAGAGGAGTGGGAAGGTATCCCGCAAGAATCGATTCAGAAGCTGATTAGGTCAATGAAGAACCGTCTTCGAGCAGTTATTAGGGCGAGGGGAGGGAACACAAAATATTGAAACTTAATTCTAAGGCCAAATAAAATTTTATTAATTAATTTTTGTTGTTTTCTTCATTTATTATTTTTTTCCATTATCCTATGTTTTCCTAACTCCTTCAGTCAATCCGGGATAGCTCCTTAAATACTAGTGTGATTTAAATGAATTGGGTATCAATTTAAAGTTAAAAGTTTAACCTTTAACATGGTATGCACCATTTTTATTATTCTTAACTAGTTATTAAGTACTCAAGATCGCATGGAATCAATTACAAGTAAGTGATTCCATACTTTTGCTCGCGAGTGTAGTTATTCATCTGATGTTCTATGTCACGAAGTCCGTTTGGCTATGAATGTTGTCAAGCGTGCACATGCACATTGTTTTTGTGTGCGTAACCTCGAGAGCGCTCAGTGTCGATCGGGACACGGTCCGGATCAGTAGTGGTTTTTAGTTCGCGCCAAATTGTTTCACGGAGTAAGGTCAGCATGGCAACAAAACGAAGAAGAGTTGTCCATAGTGAGGTAATATTTATTTATACGTTTTCAATTAAAATGATATACAAAGATACTTAATATAGCAATAGAAGTATTTATAAAATGAATGTTTTTTTGTGTTATAAAATGTTTATATTACTTAATTATTTTGATTACATTTTGTTTTAGGGTCGAAACATGATAGCTAGTGTTTATCATTTTCTGCGAGAAGAATATGAATTTACAAAATCATTAATGGAACTCAACTGTGATTTGTCTCATTTACGAGACATTACACGCCGTACAGCTGAAGCTACGGGTGTGAGCCAAAAAACAGTTCAAAGAATATTAAAAGAAGAGAAGGAATTGCCATCCACTTCATCAAAATTTACTTCACCTATGAAGAAAAGGAGAAAGCGAGATAATAAAGTGGATATAGATAATTTTACAGCCGATGTGGTTCGCAGTACTGTACAAGATTTCCATATTGTCCATAAAGAAATTCCAACATTAGCTAAGTTAAGAATAGCATTGAATGAAAAATCGGATTCGAAGGTTGTTTAGAAACTGTTCGCAAGTTACTGTTGAAATTAGGTTACAAGTGGCGCAAAACAGAGAACAACCGTAAAGTCTTGACGGAGCGTCATGATATACAAATGTGGCGTTTAAAATATTTAAAAAAAATAACAGAGTACCGCTCTCAAAGTCGGCCCATTGTCTACACCGATGAGAGCTACGTCCTTTCGACACACGTGCGAAACAACACCTGGGCAAAAAAAAGGAAAGAACTCCGTTTTTAAAAAAAATTTGCACAGGCACTCGCTTTATTTTAGTGCACGCGGGAACCAAGGATGGTTTTATTGAAAATGCTTCCTTGGTTTATAAAGCCAACTCAACAGCTGGTGATTATCATTCAAATATGAGCTATGATAACTATGTAAAATGGCTAAATGAAAAGTTGCTACCCAATTTACTTCCACGCTCTGTCATTGTCTTAGACAATGCATCTTATCACAACACACGGGCTGAACGACTACCGACGCAATCTACAAAGAAAGCCGATATGCAGCAATGGCTCAGGGATAAGGGTATAGCATTTGATGAATCTCTTCTTAAATTGGAATTGTACGATACAATAAAGAAGTACAAAGCCCAACACGTAATCTACAAGATTGACGATTTTATAAAAAGCAAGGGTTTTGATGTCTTATGCCTTCCCCCTTATCACCCAGAATTAAATGCGATTGAAAATATTTGGGGGATCGTTAAAAATTATGTCGCATCTAAAAATATCGAGCAAAACATGACGAATACGGAAAGACTGATCAATGAAAGTTTGGGCCAAGTTAGCAGTGAAACGTGGCAAAAAACTTGTGCTCATGTTGAAAAAATTTAAAAAGACTACTTGAAATATTTTGATCTCGATTTTGAATTTATAATCAATGTACAATGATTCTGACGACAGCAAAACGAAATCGGAAATCGAAAATTTATCTGATAGTGATTGAAAATACTGAATAGTCCTACTTGTTTCGTTTCCATTCTGTAACACCAATGCTTAATTAAATGCCTACATATTCTTAATATTTTTGTATTTATTGCAACCTAATCTAATTTATTTACAAAACGTATATACTTTTAAAACCAAAATTTTATTTAGATTATTAAATCTCGACTTGAATATATATCAGATTTTTTTGCTAACGTTACCTACTTTTACACACACAAGCGCGCTTGTCGGGATACGTCACTACTACAATCAAAGCCGAACGGACTTCGTGAAATAGAATATCTGTACTTAGAATAATTCTAAATTTGTATGAAAGAAGAATGGCAGTTTTGGTGTCACTTAATTTCAGAAGCGTTCTTGAATGTATGTAAATTCTATGAAACAGCTACAGGGCTTTACTTTGTACGCGTTAGCTTTTTTTATTAAATGTGACTATCAAAACGCAATTAATTGGAATATCTAAACGCAGAACCTGGGACGGTAGCTATGTAGTTACCATACTCACCAGATATAGTATTTCCATTTCTATAATAATTATACTAATCAGCAGGATTTTGGTGGTAGTGGTTTGATTGTTACTATTAAGGGAGTTTTACTACCTCGGCCTATTACAGCAGGCTTAGCGTGACGCTTTCTATTTCTTCGAAGAAAAGACACGGCTCTTTCTATACAAAGTGACATTTCGATTCTTCATTGTTGACATCCCACCGTAGAAATTCTTACACCGAAGAAATATAAAGCGTCATGCTAAGCCACACAAGACGTTAATATTGTTATGATGACTCAGTTGTGTTCCATCAAATCTAAGATGTTTTGGAGATGCAGACTTCTGTCCCTTGAAACACAAGAGTATTATTCTAGCTTTCGAGGCAGTGCTTATTTATATTTGCAACATGTTTTATATGTATAAGGGATAATATAAGGGAGCAGTGGTGGCCTAGTGGTAACGGCCGTGACTTACGGGTTGTAGGTCGTAGGTTCGAACCCAGACAGGCGCTTTACTTTGTGTAAATTATTTCATCACCGCTGCTCTCAAAACGGTAAAGGAAAACATCGTGAGGAAACCGGCATGTCCTAGAACCAAAAATCCGAAGACATGTGACATCTACCAACCCGCACTGGGCCCGCGTGGTGGATTACGGCCCACTCCCTCTCACAGTGAGGAGGCCTGTGTCCCAGCAGTGGAAACATTATAGGCTGATTATGTTATATGTATAAATAAATTTGTTATATTTTAACGACAGTTGAAGAAATCCAGTATTTAACGTTTTTTGGAGAATTTAACTTTCATGGCAACATTAAAATCTATTGATGTTAGCATCACATCAGGAATGACTAAAATTAATTTTAATGTCACTACTCTGTGAAAAAAGTCTATTAGACCAACTGAGGTTTGAGTACTCGAAGAGTCACAATTTGCCATTGACAGACGCCAATGACATTAATCACATCAAGACAAGTGTTTAATGCCATTGCTCTGTCTTGTCTTGATACCTCCACGCGTTTCTGAAAAAGTCTCTTGACAGACAGATGGACGGATGGATGGATGGACTACAAAGTGATCCAGATCCATCCATCACAGCGGTCATAACAGAAAACTTAACGAACCAATACGAACATCGATCGGCGTCGAAAAATCGCGAAGGCAACACTTCTCTCCCCACTTCACCTCAGTCCGCTCAGAAACGCCGTGACGGAGAGACGTGCGTTCTTTTTTTTCGCACGGTGAAAGTAATTTTTTGTGCATCTGTGTCGATTATTGTAAGTATACTTCAATTTTGCATTGTAAAATACCTTTTCATGTACATATTTATTATGTTAAATATATGGGCCATGATATCGTTTTATAAATAGACATCGATTTGAATTAATTGTTTAAGGTTATTTTCTAAAACGTGTTTTGGGGCAGGTTGTCTCTTCTTGACGAGGGCTGGTAGTCACATGTGACAACCAACCCCAAGTATGTGTGCTGCCTTTTTTTGTTGGCTTTTTGAAGTTTTACTTCATGAATATTTGTTTGTTTTAGATCTAGTGATAAAAATGCCACGGCATCACAAGAGAAAGTCTGCTCGAGGGCTTGTTTCACCAGCTTTGATGCTGCATGCTGCAAGGGAAGTGATGGCAAATCTATAAGGTCAGTCGCGAAAGATTTTGGAATTAATTATCGCACTTTAACAAGGTATTGTAAAAAAATTACTGCCGAAAAGATAAGCAACAGCGCCGTATCAACACCATCCACAAAAATAGGCTACCAAAGGAATCGACAGGTTTTTACCGATGAACAGGAAGAAGAATTGGAAAAATACAAGTATTTATTTCGGATTGTCTCCCAAGGATATTCGAAAAATAGCGTACGAGCTTACTATCTCCAATAACTTAAAAGTTCCAAAGTCTTGGGAATCAAACAAGCTAGCTGGCCCCGATTGGTTTACGGCATTTATGAAGAGACACCCTTCTCTGTCCATTAGAACACCTGAAGCCACTAGTTTGGCTCGAGCCACTAGTTTTAATCCACATAATGTCAATAGTTTTTTTGAAAAACTTGAATTGGTAATTAAACCGCATAGTTTTCAGCCACACGATATATGGAACATGGACGAAACTGGGGTGACTACGGTACAAAAAACGAACAAAGTTGTTGCTAGAAAAGGATTTAAACAAGTTGGTGCTATTACTTCAGCCGAGAGAGGCACACTAGTCACCCTAGCTGCTGCTGTTTCGGGAGGTGGCAATTCAGTCCCACCATTCTTCATTTTTCCGCGGGTACATTTCAAAGATAATTTCATCAGAGATGGACCAATTGGCTGCAAAGGAGGAAGTAATCCTTCGAGTTTGATGACAGAAGAGCTTTTTGTCGCTTTTTTTAAACATTTCCATAACCACGTGAAATCAACTAAGGAAAATCCATGTCTTTTGTTGTTAGATAATCACAGCTCTCACCTATCCATCGAAGGACTAAACTTTGCGAAAGAAAATGGCATAATTATGCTTTCTTTCCCACCACACTGTACCCACCGCCTGCAACCGTTGGACAGATCTGTTTATGGACCATTAAAAAAATACATTAACAACGCAATGGATCAATGGATGGTAAATCATCCAGGACAACATATGACGATATAACGAAATACCAGGCATAATTGCACAGGCTTTTCCGTTAGCAACAACTCCATCCAATATACTCACAGGGTATAAAACTTGTGGGATTTGTCCATTTAATCGAGACATATTTCAAGAGCATGATTTTATGCCGTCATCTGTCACAAATAGGCCACTAATTAGAGATCCTGTTGAGGACATTAAACACAATTTCACAGAAAATCAAAACGATAACTGTGACCTTAACCGTAATACAGCACCTGAAGAACTTAACACTGGCCCTATAGAACGCGCAATGACTCCTTCTGAAATCTTTGACCTTGATGATCCTGCATTGGCTCAAAATGATAACCCTAACCTTAATGTTCGTGCGATGACACCACAAAGTTCTACTAAGCTATCATTGCAACATCAAGCTACAAATGAACCCATTCCTGGTCCAAGTTGTTCAAGGAGTTCTCTGATTATATCACCGCAAGTTTTGAGACCTCTACCAAAAGCTTCTCCACGCAAGTCACAGCGAGCTGATAGAAGAAAGTGTAAATCAGCAATTCTGACAGATACTCCGGAGAAGACCTATTTAGAAGAGAAAAGAAAAGTGCAAGAAGCGAAGAAGAAAGTATCAAAACGTCTGTTGGGTAACAAACAAAGAAAATAAAAAGCTTTCTAAAGGCAAGAAGATTAAATTGAAAGCAGCTGAAAAGGACGAAAATGAGAAAGAGGATGAAGAGTTTTGCTTGGTCTGTTTGTCTCCGTATTCTGCTTGCAAGTTTAGGGAAGTCTGGATACAGTGCCAGGATTGCAAGTTTTGGGCTCACGAAGCATGCACACATGGGCAACCTTATTATATTTGCCAAAATCGCGATTCTGAATATTCTGACTGATTTTTTTTTGACGGATTTAATATTATATCGCTAGCTTAAGTACCTACTGTTATTTTAAAATATTGCGTCCAAAGAGATTAGTGACTGAGACTTTTAAATAAAAATACTCATTTGATTTAAATATGTGTTTTATTATTATTTCCCCCCCTTGATTTACTATGGGACTACCTACCCCAGACACTTTGAACTAGATTAGATACACTGTCCATTGATATATAAATGTCATTGATATACTCGTACCAAAAAAATAGGCACAAAAAATTAAAAAGAAGGTAAATGTGACTTCCAACCCCGGTCTCCTCTACCCTTACTGCCCCATCTCAGCAATCCATCCTGTATGTCATGATGATTGACTGCTTAGCTTCATAAAGATATAGCGTGATGATAATCTTTTAAATGGTTAAATCTGTAATTATCTGCAATGTTCTAGCCATTTGGCTTGTCTTTTTACAATGTGCTGTTAACTATAGAGGAATACAAACATAATGCAATATTGCTCATCCCCCATAGCAAATAGCGTGGTAATATATTTTATAGCCTACAGAGTCCACAGACTGACCAGACTTATAGGGATTCTATGCAAAATATCCAGTAGAATGCTGGAAAATACATTAAAAAAAACAGACAAACATTCAAAAATGATATTTTTGGCATTATAATCGATCCCAGACTTAATTTACTTATTACTTTTTTTTAATATTCTAAGTACAGTTTTGACTTCGCTATGATTGTACGAGTATTATATGAATAGTTATTAGGTATACGTATAGGCATAGGCAAAGGCATTTATGTCTATACAGTAATATTGAAAATATTATTTGTAAATGATATCACGACAAACAGCTGTCCCAATAAGCCTACTGACAATAGTATTATTAGTGATAAAGCCTCGTACTGGAGAAATGTCCTGCGACACTAGTCGCTTAAATCGTTGTGCGACATCGCCCAATGTCTCTCAATTTCGCTCGACATATCTAGGGACACGTGTCGTGGGAAACTATAACCCTCGAACCCGACTACGATGCACGAACGCAAACCGATAGCACGTTGGTTGGCAGTTGCAAGGCAACAAACCATCGCGCATATATTTCGTGTTGGACATATCCCTAGGTCGCATATTTGGTTTTCTTCATGCAAAAGCGTTGTTATCTTTGATTTGCCTTTATACAACAAGTCCCGGAATTGACGCATACCATCAAGTATAACGTATTTCTGGCGAAGACCAATATAAAAAAAAAAATCTTGGTCAAATTAAGAAAAAAGGTCGAGATCTACATATATTTTTAGAGTATTTGTACGAATGAACGGAAAGTTTATGTAAGTGCGACACCCAGATTACATGGAGTCCAGCCATTGTTCTTTTTTAGGGTTCCGTAGTAAACAAGGAACTCTTATACTTTCGCCATGTCCTTCTGTCTGTCTGTCTGTCCCTGGCTTAGCTCAGGGCCTCTTAGTACTATAAAGCTGTAATTTTGCATGGTAAAATAAACAAAGTGGTAAAATAAAATCTTGAAAAAAACATTTGTAGGGATGTGGATGATATTTTTTTTTGCTCGTCTATCTTATGACGTGGGGAATCGTTGGACCTGCCATATTTTTGAACGGCATAGGCCGTTCAAAAATTATTTAGACAGATTTGAAAATTTTTTTAACGGATAGCTGTTCAAAAATTTTACAGTACTGTCTAAATCATTTTTAGATTCAGGGATCTGTTTGCGTAATTAAATTAAATTGTAAGGTTAGCTGTGGGGTCTTCTGACCAGCACCTGCACAGCGTGCGACAACACAGAGGTGCGTCGTACTTTTCTATTGACATACTTAGGATGCCGTTAGAACTAAAACGCGCTCTTGACAAGATGGCATTTGTTTTTTGCGCATTATGGCATAAAAATCATCGGTATGCGCAAATGCGAACATACCGCACTACGATAGCGCGGTAGTCCCAACAGCATCCTGAAGCATTTTTTATATGGAATACGCAAGGCGTATTGAGGTCGCGGGAAGGTACTAAAAGGTTCACCAAGGCCCCTGGCAACACAGGCAACAGGAAGGAATACGGGTGGGTTTTAGTCAGTAAGTGTCTGACACACCCTCCCGCTCCGCCCAGAGCGGAAGAAGTTATTTTATGATTTCCCACCCAAAAAAAAGGGCGTATTGAGGGGCCGCTCGTGTAGAACGATTGGCAATACGCTTTAAATAGCGTTATATTTACCTCAATACTACAACGAGCGAACCTGTGTATCAGCATGTTGCCTCTGGCAGATACCGTCCTGTGCACTCTGATCTATGTATATCTACGTCGTCTTTGAGGTCTCCGGTTAGAAAGTGTCCCAGGTATTTAAATTTGTCAACTCTGTTGAGTGACAGCCCGTTCAGTATTACAATTGGATCGCTATGTAGACGTCTATTGGAAGCCTAAAAGACCATGTATACACTTTTGTTACACAAGCTCATGACATATCGCTCATACACGCTCCCTGATCGAGCCGGCCTTTGTAATATTAGGCTTTAAAGTGCTAATTTTGGCTATATTCAAGCCCTTTTCTTTTTGGGTGGGAAATCATCAAATAATTTCTCCCGCTCTGGGCGGAGTGAGAGGGTGTGTCAGACTCTTACTGACTAAAACCCACCCGTATTCCTTGCCGTTGCCTGTGTTGCCAGGGGCCTCGGTGACCAAGTGTCCCCCCTTTTCTTTTTTTTTCTTTTTGGGTGGGAAATCATCAAATAACTTCTCCCGCTCTGGGCGGAGCGGAAGGGTGTGTCAGACTCTTACTGACTAAAACCCACCCGTATTCCTTCCTGTTGCCTGTGTTGCGCGGGCCTCGGTGACCCATAAGTACCTTCAAGCGTCCCCCCTGCCAGCTGAATGGTTGTTTTTGGATATGTGAAAAAAAACATGGCAGTAGTACATATTATAACGAAATTAAAAGGAAAAGTATCGAAGCTAAGTAGGTTTTACAAGTTAACTAGTAATAATTGACCATGATGTATATTGATGTATGGAAGAACATGTTTTTCAAGTACAGTGTCAAGTTTGTTTTTGGGATAAATTAATCCCAATTACGGAACCCTTCATAGTGCGTGGTCCAACACGCAATTGGCCGATTTTTATTTATAATTATATAAATAGTTCTGATTGAAGATTGTGTATTTAAAGCGATTCGCTAAAAAAGTAAGTTTTATTTAGTTTGCTAACGAATTCTAGGTATTTGAAAACATTCTCTTACAAAGTTAATAGATATGTAAATATTTACATGAGTCTGAATTTCAGTGGCATGCTAATCCATTTTAGTGGCATGTTTAAATAATGTCGAAAAGGTTTTCCGATTTAAAATAAAACAACAATGAATAAACGACAATGTGAATGAATAAATAGTATTATCCACTAAAATATCATTCCCATGAATAAATAAACGTATTTATGCGTTAGAATGATATCTACCTACATACATATTACCCAGATTGACTCCATGACTAGCAGGCACGGATCAAGGATCACACTTAAACAGACAAATGTGCGAAAACATAATATTAACATTAATTAACATACGCAAAAATATTAAGCACAGTGAGAACATAATCCCGCACAGTGTTCCAAAAACGACACGTGCCCATTGATTCAGGGCCGTGCCCATATGAGGCCATGCCCAAACAACATCGCATTTGCAATTTTTGCAATGCAAATGCAATGACTGCGTACAAATAATATATTAATGTGAAAACGTAATTAAAACTATGAACCGTTTATTTTATTTGCTTTGTTTGTTCTGATATCGTTTTATTAGCTTGAGCGTTGGTTTTATACATTGATTTTTATAGTATGTCGCACTGGGCCCGCGTGGTGGATTATGACCCACTCCCTCTCATAGAGAGGAATGTGTCCCAGCAGTGGTAACATTATAGGCTGATGATGCTATGTAAGGTACTTCGGATGGTAAACTGATAGATAACAAGGGAGCATGAGAGTACGGAACCCTATAAAGGAAAATGTTGTTGTTTGGATATGTAAGGGGTGTCCCAACAAGAGCGCTGGATTTAAATTTACCGCCATTTTGTTTATACGAGTTTTACGGTGATTTTTTTTTTGACAGTTGTCATATAAAGACCACGCAATTTAAGAATATGGAGAAGTATTCAAACCAACAACGTTTAATTATTGTAGAAATACATTACAAAAATGGTGAAAGTTTTGCGAAAACAGTTCGCCAATTACGTCAAGTTTTCGGTAGCAACAATGCACTTAATGAATCGACCGAAACAGTTGAACATCTTATAGACGAAACACGGCGCGTTATTGGTGAAATACAGTCACATTTATGCGAAAAAGTTATTCAAAATTTCAACAAAATAATAACTCTGTGGCAGAGGTTTTGTTGTGGTCATTTGCCTGATGTTGTATTTCACTTTTAATCGGAAATATTTTTCTTTATGTTGAAATAAAAGTGTTTGCTTAATTAAAAAATAAATGTGTTTTTCTTTCAAATTAAATCCGACACCCTTTATAAGTAGCACTGGGTAGTTAAATTTTCCTTATGTGGTCTACGATAGGATCTCAACGAACACCATTGTAATCAATTCACTTGCTTCATTTATTTTGTACGAGATCGTAACTTGTACCTCATAAGAGAAAACGAGCGTGCGAGATTCTCCGTCCCCTATTCAGTAGCAGGTACATACGTACTTAAGTACGTCAAGAAGTGCACGGTATGACTTAAATTTTATTAAGATGCACTCGTGCACCGGATATTATTCTCATGTAACGTCATTCGTATTCTAGCTACGAGGGGCTTGTGGCTAAGTAATAACAGCCGCACATCTATCAGGTTAAGCTACGCTTGCCGCGGTTGGTCCGTGGATGGGTAACCACCTTTACATACCAAGACCCCTCCGTACCTCGGAAAGCACTTTAAGCCCTTAGGTCGGTCGTCATAATGTAGATCTTTGACAATAGGGTATTTTACTATATATGAGAAAAAAATCTTTATATAGATTGTTGAGATAGTTTAGGCAAAACGGATTCGGAAAATGTTACTTTTAGTTCATAAAATAACAAAATAAATTTTAAAATTCAATTCAACATTTTCAGTTTTTCTAATCTGTTAAAAACCACCATGAAATAGTAGCCGCCATGTTATTACGTCATACCGCTATGTAAACTAAAACGTGTCAACTGTCAACTGATAGTTAGATAATAGATAAGCGCATTTGTTTACATAGGCAAGTGACGCCATGACCACAGAGCAACATGGCGTCCACTGCGTCCAGCGTTTTCGTCAAACTACGCGCGAAATTTGAAAATGTAAAATTTAAATGCATTTTTATGGCACTTATCGATTAAATAAAAAATTTGTGATTTTTTTGGGGCATATTAGCACTACAGAATTTTATTAAGACACTTTTCAGAAATGGGTGTAAGACCCTATTGTTACTGGTCGTTAGAACTCCGAAAGTCTGACAACCAGTCTTACCAAGAGGTATCATGTTACGCAGTAACTGGGTTGTGGAGGTTAGATAGGCAGTCGCTCCAGGTAAAATACTGGTATTCATCTGCAACCGGTTACACAGGAAGCCGACCCAAACATAGTAGGGAAAAAGATAGGCAGATAATGACGTATTAATGTCTAGTTACGTCATAGCCAATCAACCTAAACATCGATGTTTGAAAATGATTTTGTCCGACGAATAAAATAATAATAATAATCATAAATATTTATATATCTCAACATCATATTACAGGCACTGTTTAATAAACTGCATAATCTTAAATAGAGAATGGTGTTGGAGGTAGGACCCTCCGGTCCTGAGTTACAGATCACCCGACTCTCTTAGGTCAGACAAGTTAATTTAGAAAACAGTATTATTTTTATATTGATGTTCAACTTTTTATACTGAACTTCTCCCGCTCTGGGTGGAGCGGGAGGGTGTGTCAGACTCTTACTGACTTAAACCCACCCGTGTTACTTCCTTTGCTTGTGTCTTGCCACAATATCCCTTTCGGACTTTCCCGCGATCCCGGCAGGCTTCAGCCCTAGCGGACCCCTACACTTGTGCTGACATCTCTTTGAGGCGCGCGTGGAATACAAATGGTTTGGATCCCCCATGACAATAGATTACTTACGATTGACACCTGACAAAATAACCTTGCTACGAGACAATTATCCTCACGATGCACGATGGCTGGAATTACTCAGCAGCAACTCAGATTCTGGATTTGTGCCTGGTTGATGACAATGTGATAAAGGATTAAACGTAACTGGCGAAATTTGGGTGTACTATAGAGGCACACCTCTGCTCAACCCTTCGGGGAAACAAGGTGTGACGTTATGTTATGTTAAAAATATTAATACACGCTTACGGCGCACTTTTAACTTGACGTCTCTTTAGTTGTTTTAACAAATCAACATTTTTCAGGCAATTGCGGTCGCCCACGATTTGTGTTACAGTATGTGGAGGGTTACGTAAAAATACGCTTTTTTGTAAAAACCGTCGGGTTGTTACCATATTCAGCGTTTAAAAATGTTAGCTTCATTTTCTGAAATTAAAATGCGTACCTAAGTTTACGTCGACTGAACGCGGAACTTTTTTCACGGGAAAACATTTAAAATTATTTGAAATCGTGATCATTTCTTTAACATGGGCGTTTTAGTTGAAGCAATTATGGAGCTAAAAGAAATATATTTTTAACAACATTTACTCTGACTCCGTAAAATGGACAAAGGAAAATAGAATAAACCGTTCGGTAAAGTGGAATTTCCATTTGAAGCGTCTGTAGCTACAACGGCATTTAAACGAACTTAATTTGCGGGAATTTGCGATGTAAATAAGGAATTGTTTAATGGCCTAAAGTCCGTTTGGACATTTAAAAAGAGGGAAATGAGCCTTTTGGAGTTGTCATTATGACGAAGACACTTATTAATAGGAAGAGAGGGCTTTGTCTCGTCTGTCTCATTAGTCTTTCCAAACTCTTTATTTTGCGTGATTTTGGTAAATTTACTTAGAATTTATGGACCATCAAGAGATTTTTTTTTGAAAAAATATCTTTAGAAGCTAGCATAAAACAGAAATCATTGGGTTGAAAAATGTTTTTATTATTTTGACAAATTACTGAAGCTGAAAGTGACATTGATGAAATACTAATCTACTAGCCCGACAAAAAATGAATCCAATACTTAAGGAGACAAATAAATCTTTTGTATTAAGTTTACATGATACTTACCTACTGCAATCCAGTAAGTACTTAGGATAAACAATTGATTTGACAATTTCATTACGCGAGTAAACTTTTGTAGAGACTGTAGTAACACTTAATTTTAATGCCACTTTACATAGAGTTTCTCAGCTGACTTAAACAAATTTAAGTTAACGTTAACTCTCTTTACAAGACATTTGAATTGTAAAGCGTTGCAACGAAATTGTTTATGGGATTTCTGAGTAGTTGTGTGAAACATTAAATTCTATTACGGGATCAGATTTTCAGTAAAGCTCTGTTTTCCTAGGTAAACGGTTCCGTCATATTCCGTCCAGTGAAATATGACTGAGCTTTAATGTATCACAAACCACTGAAGTATTTTAACATACTACAAACCTACCACCTATTGTGTATTATAAATGTCTATTCTATTCTATTATAACGGCAGTTAGGAAAATCTCTCCATTTTACCAATATTTGACATAAGGTGTCAACAAACGCTGAGTTTGGACAGGCCGTGTGATCGTTCACCGCTTTCTTCGGAAACTTAAAGCTTAAGTAACACCCACCTTGATTCACATTAAAGAACTTTAACATTACGTGCAGCCTGTGGACCGACTACACTCAAAGGTCTTACAGTGCCCTCCGAGTCCAATTTAATAATACGTTCAGAGTGCTGGTGGGGCTGCGGCGATTCTATAGTGCATCAGGGATGTTTGCTGACCGTCGCTTAGACTGCTTTTACGCTACGATGCGTAAAAGGTCCGCATCCCTGGTGCGTAGAGTACATGGCAGCACCAAGAGCATCCTTAGCATGATCGCTAGTCAGCTGTACTGTGGTTACATCAATTATTGCTGCGCCATTTGTCATAGAATGGCGCTGTAGTGATTGAGTTAACTTTCTTTTATAAGTTTTATTGTCGGTAGTTTTAAGTATTACTAACACTAGTCTATAAAAACATTGTTACTAACAAAATGGAGACATGGTCTGAAATAAAGTATTTAATTTAATTACCTAAGTATTTAAAGTTGTGCTCTTAAAAATGACTGAATTTTAGTATTTCATCTGGATCAATGGTATTCATCATCTATCTAGCCTTTTCCTATAAGTCTAATCGGATGCAGGTAAATACGAGTTTTTACATGGATCGACTGCCTATCTAACCTCCACAACCCAGTTACTGGCTAAAACAATATACCTTGGTAAGATTGATTGTCAGACTTTCGGGCTTCTGATGACCCGTAACAACTATCAAAGATCTACAAATAACAGTCGGGACCAACGCAACGGCTTAACGTGCTTTCCGAGGCACGGAAGATATATCAATGTTATTATTATACAAAAATAATCATTAACAAACACTAAGTAGTCATCTTCAAAGCATAATACTTACTTTCACGAAATTGGGTTTCATGTTTAACTTAAGAATAAGATCCCTGAACAGTGTTTCGTACAAAATGAACTCCGACAAGGATTCACTTTGTTTTGTATTACAAATTACAATTTGATGGCTCGCCTACTCTGACTTATTGCTATTAGGTACAGATTTCAGTCGTCCTTCACCAGGATTCCGTATTGTTCTTTTAAGTCGGCTTTGCTTATAGTCCGCGCGCAAGTGCTAGTCACCGCCTGAGGTAAGTGATTGGTGAGACGAGGGAAGCAGACAACGGTGAAGCTAACTCAGTCTGCCAATCTTGTGAAAGGAGTCTCTCCCCGTTTGAGAACTCACGAAGCGGTTTTCACCCGCGCCCGCCGCGTTGCCCACGCTGCCCAGGGCACCGACGGGCAACTTGTAGAATCGCGCGGGCAGCATTCACCCGCCGCCTCGGCTGGTTGCGCCCGCGCGCTCTGCGATCGCTTGGCGAGCGACCGCAGTAGCTGGCGGGGCGGGGGGTACAGAAATCTTCTATAATAACCGCCCGTCTTGCAACTGCCCGTCTTGCAACCGCCCGTCTTGCAACCGCCCGTCTTGCGATAATTGCCCGCCAAGTTTGCGGGCGATGATCTCAACCGCGATGGCTGCGTGACCGCGCAAATCACCGGTCTCGTGAGTTTAGAAATAAAACCGCAGCTCCAGCACGGGACAAAACCGCTCCGTGAGTTCTTAGCCTCACCCCTCACATACCTCAGGCAGTGACTAACACTTGCTCGCGGACTATTAGCTACGGTTTTCTAAAAGAGTGGTGGCTGCCACATAACGGCCACAATGACAGCTGTCATGAAAATGGTATCAAATCCCCGCTGGTTTGATTTTACGGTGTCAAAAAACCAAAACACACCAACATACTTTCGTAAAACGTTTCAGTGACGTCATTTGCCGGTAAATTGCGGACACTATTAATTTATAAGGCACTTACACGACTTATTAAGACATACACATACAAAAATCACATAGTTTTAGGAATTATTGTGAATTCGTCACTAATGGCAACCACCACACTATGTGGAAATCACCACAGGTAATCTATCGTGAGTTCGCGATCGCGTTTAGATACTCAGCTACTTACTATGCGACGAAAATGAGGATTATACGACGTTCTACGTTATTATATGCTAGTTCAATACCTACTAACTACGTCAAACCGTTACAAAGTACCGGGAAGGCTACGTTTAGTTAGTCTTATATTAGTCTTGAATCCGAGATGACTGAGCTAAGCAGCTTTACTTAATCTTGACATCTCCGGTATATACTGCCTTACACATATATTTTAGTCGTAGGAAATCTCCAATTTGTTCTCAAAATTGAATTGCGCACATTTGGTAAGACGTGTTTTGTAAATGATCGTGTTACTTTAAAAGCATTATTGGAATTTCGACGCATTATGGTAAGGCACTCTGCGCAAAATTATCTAAGGGAGAAATTATATAATACATAAGCAGACGAATTCGTAGCTTTTGTGGAAAGGAATTAGACTTACATCGAAGTGCCGATGTGTTTACTCGCAAGATTATGGGAAAATTGTGCATTTATGATAAGAGTTTCTTGCTTATTGATGTCGCTGTTATCGTCCCGAATTTTCGTGGAATTTCTTCTAATTATCATAAATCTTAACCTCAGATATTGATTTGGAAAAAAAGTTACGATGAGTATAAGAAAAGTTTTGAAATGAATATAACATCACGCCTTGTTTCCCCGTAGTACACCCACATTTCGCCCAATTATCTTTAAATCCTATGTAATAGGGGGCGAGCCTATTGCCACCAACCAGGCACAATGGAATTTTCATGAAATTTCTTCCAATTATCACAAAAAAGTAATGACGACTATATGAAAAGTTTTGTAATGAAATATAAAGTATCTCAAGTATTAGTCTTCCAAGAGTGAGTTTCAAAGAAAACCACACACAGAATACACTGTATCGCTTCGTTATCACTACAGACAAATTGTCGAAGTGTTCTCAAGAAATAGGTCACTATGTTACCTGCGGGGCAATAAGTGTTACCTACTTACACAAGATACTTATGTAACACTGCAGTCTTGGTCACCAAATAGTACCGATGCATTACTTTCATCTCATCTTTTTAGCAAAGGTCAGTTTTTTAAAGGCTCTTCCGGAATGTTGTATTTGAAAATGGAATTTATGATTAATAGGCAGTAAATTGGCAATGAGAAATATTTTTACTTTCTAATTATGTAATCTGTTTTTTTTTAATAAATAAGTGTCGTTTTAATTTTCTGGACTTTTCTCACAGTTGGTCGCAGTAACTAAGCTAGGGTGCCCCAACCTAATGGGTTAGGTTAGGTTAGGTTAGAACTGTGACCAACCAAGCGCGAGTCGAATTGGTCGCAGTCACTAAGCAAGGACATCCCGACCAAATGGGACAAGTTAGGTTAGAACTGTGCCAACGACCAACTGCGCTACATCCCATTTGTTTGGTTGTAGTTACTACTAGGCTTTTCATTATTTTTAAAGCCTCAAAATATAAATTATTTGAGGTTCAAGAGAAGAAGAACACAATATAGTGTTCAATAATATTTTTAGGAAAGCAAGGTGGGAATTATTTTGGGATCGATTAAGACACTGACAACACCTAAACCGCGGTCACTGTCAGACTGCATAGAAAAGAAAGAGAAGCGCGATGACACAAAACTTTATTTAGCAATTATCTATTTACTCAAAATTGAGTTGAGTAATCGAAAATAAAAAACAACCATGCTCTGCATTCTAATAAGACGTTCTTGTTATTAATTAAATACGTTACGTATGTTGATATTTAATACAGATATTTTGGATTGGAACTCAAGGTAAGAGGTTAGTTTTTTTTTTTTTTGAGGATGGGAAATCATCAAATAACTTCTCCCGCTCTGGGCGGAGCGGGAGGGTGTGTCAGACTCTTACTGACTAAAACCCACCCGTATTCCTTCCTGCTGCCTGTGTTGCCAGGGGACTCGGTGACCCATAAGTACCTTCCCGCGACCCCGGCAGGCATCGGCCCTAGTGGACCCCTACATTTGTGCTGACATCTCTTTGAGGCGCGCGTGGAATACGACGCGCCGTCGACCCGGGCCTGGTCCTTGCCGGACGGTGAGCTACCCATTGCTCACCGTCCGCAAGCCCGCGCCTACGGTGGCCGGAAATCCGCCTGGGATTCCCGACGCCCAGGGCGTCTTCTGCGGCGGCTAGGGGCGAGAGGGCGCGAAACATGCCTTTCCCTCAACCGTCTCGCCTCCTCCTTCGCGAGCATTACTGCTTCGCAGAAGGAGGTGACGGCTGCCCATGCCCTCTCGCTCCGTACCATGGCCTGAACCAAGGCCGGACGCGAGAGGTCTCTGCCGCCGATCGCCTCCACGAGGACACGGCGGTGCTCTGCCCAAGCCGGGCAGACCTCCACCGTATGCTCCACCGTGTCCTCCAAGAGGTTAGTTTAACGTTAGTTTATATCGAGATTTTTTTTTTAAACGCGTTTTGGTAACAACCAAGTTCTGAGAAATATGTTGAAAATTAACATATATTTTTCCGCTACCACAAACTATACAGATTTGGCAATTTTTTTTCTTAAGACAAGCCTATTTTGATCATTTGCCTCTTGTCAGCGCCATTAGCAGTCGCAATAATGACAGTCATTCACCTAACTAGTTTCACGTTCGCCTCTTGATGAGCTCCATCCTGACCGGTGTCTCTTAACCGGTGTTCATATATTCAATAGTGCTATTGGTTACACATAACTTGTTTTTGAACAAACAATTAAAAAGGATATGTTGCTTAAATTGATAACTTTGTCAATTGAATAACAATTGGGAGATTAAAGAGGTCCTCAGAAACCAAGCATTAGAGCATCATTTTGAATTCCAAAGAAGTCAACGCAAACCCGAAATAAAGTAAAATCGTAAAATAAATAAAAGGTTTGCTAAACTAACAATTACAATACTAATCACAAAAAAGTGTAACAATTTCAAGGTTTTCAACATAAAACCAACTGCAAAATGAACGTGTTCACTTGCCGAAGACTTAAACTCCCGACCTTCGCAACACGACAGGTATTCCAGTAATCTAGACAAACGGTTATCGAAACTCAGCTATTTTCATTCCTAGGTGTTGGTTCCGTGGAGCGGGGAAAGAAAGGATGTTCTATTTTAATCGTCTAGGGTACCAATTCACAGAACGTTTTTACTAAATGGTTTTCCAACAGTTTGAGTGGCTTCTGATACCTCCCAGTTTAGGTCCGGTGTGTGTCATTATTACAGGAGCAATGGCAGTCTTCACTTATCTGGGGCGTGGTTGCCATGTCTTACTGAAGCTGTATTATCTGGAAAATGGATACCTATAATTCAATTTTATTTAATGTAAGGCTGGTTTTTTGTGTTAATTAGTTTAGTAATGCAATAAAAACACCTATAATAATGCTTACCATTACGATCAGGAGGCTTGGCACTGTACAAAGTAGCAAACTTATCGCTTTGACCGAAAATACATGGTTCTCGTTTGCCGACAACGCCATGGCTCGATGCACGCCGTTAGCATATATTATTGTTACTAAAATCATAAAATAGCATTAATAGGAAAAACACCAAACTTTACACAACGCCCTGAGTAATTAAATTACTTTTTGTATTTTTTAATTGTATGCATATCAGTGATAGAAAAGCAGCGAAAAACAGTTAAATCGCGCCAAAAGATTCATTCATTCATCATTCATTCAAGATCCGGTGAATCCTGAGCCAACCGGGTGGCAACGGTATTAAAAGAACGACAACATAAAGCAAGACATGACTTACTCCGACAAGGAAACCAACTTTTGGATGGACACGGCTGAAGATAGAGACAAGATCAGGAAGGCTGCTAGCGAGAGTTACAAGAAATCAGAAACGGATAGTAGTGAGACCTCAGATGAAGATTTATTTTACTCTTACAACTCAACCTACGAAACTGAAGCATCATTGGTTTACGACGACTCCAAGTAACCTGATGGACTTTAATGGTTCCACGAAATGGCGTAATATTGCTGTTTTTTATTTTACTCTCAATAGACTCCACATGCGTCTCATCTACTCTAATGACTTCAGTGCCTTTACAGTTTTGAAGAACACACTCCATGAAGGCATCTAAACTATGGACATAGTTTCCTTGAGCGATGTGCTTATCAGCCGTACGCTTAAGACTACCACCCACGCCATCAGGGGCTCCTTTGCTGTGTCCACTCTCTGTGTAATGGTAGATTATGTACTCTTCGTTAGTCTCCTTGCTCAAGTAAGCAGCAATTAGGTGGAACATCGTCTTGTTTCTATATTGCGTTGAAGGTGCGTCACTCAAAATATGCATCCATTTCAAATTTGTGACCAGGGTCTTCATTGCAGCTATAATAGGCTTCAAATGAATACAATTAATGTAAATAATCCTTTCGTTTCTTTTTCCGTAATCTGTGTAATCGCATTCTGTACTTAGCAAGTTTACATTCTAAACTCAACAACTTCTTTTTCAGTAAAACATTCTTTACTTTCAACCGTCTTTTGTTTCTCACTGCAATACGTGCACCCATTTCAGCTCTTGATAATACTGAAGTTACCGGACTCGAGGGCGGCGTTTTGCGTGCAAGGTACTTTTCAGCTTCTTTTTGCATTTTGACTTTTTGTCTGCATCTTCTTGCATCCTCTCTCCATTTCCTCCTAAAAAGCTTTTTTTGCACATCTGGTAATTCTTCTACAGTTTTTATTTTCCCATCGGATTTCATCCGATAGTAATATTCTCTGTCTTTTCTTCGATTTTCTTCCAAGACTTCTATATCCTGTTTAAGTTTTTCACGCGCCTTCCTCATACTCGTTTTTGAGTTTTTTTGCTCACGGCGTCGTTTTTTTTTTTCTGGTTTTTGGTAAGTTAACTTCTTGCTTTCGCCATCGCCTAAAAAGTCACAACAAACAATGCACACAGGACACGGTGGAGCATACGGTGGAGGTCTGCCCGGCTTGGGCAGAGCACCGCCGTGTCCTCGTGGAGGCGATCGGTGGCAGAGACCTCTCGCGTCCGGCCCTGGTTCAGGCCATGGTACGGAGCGAGAGGGTATGGGCAGCCGTCACCTCCTTCTGCGAAGCAGTAATGCTCGCGAAGGAGGAGGCGGGACGGTTGAGGGAAAGGCACGTTTCGCGCCCTCTCGTCCCTAGCCGCCGCAGGAGACGCCCAGGGCGTCGGGAATCCCGGGCGGATTTCCGGCCACCGTAGGCGTGGGCTTGCGGACGGTGAGCAATGGGTAGCTCACCGTCCGGTAAGGACCAGGCCCGGGTCGACGGTGCGTCGTATTCCACGCGCGCCTCAAAGAGATGTCGTCAGCACAAAGTAGGGGTCCACCAGGGCCGATGCCTGCCGGGGTCGCGGGAAGGTACTTATGGGTCACCGAGGCCCCCGCAACACAGGCAACAGGAAGGAATACGGGTGGGTTTTAGTCAGTAAGAGTCTGACACACCCTCCCGCTCCGCCCAGAGCGGGAGAAGTTATTTGATGATTTCCCACCCTCAAAAAAAAAAAAAAAACAATGCACACAAACGAAAAAAAAGTAAAACTGTGCAAAGGAAGAGCAGAAGACTTTGTTAGAAAAAAAATTGCATAGGGGCAACGACCGTGTTTATGAAAAAAAAATTCTTTCCCATGCCGTTACAAATGCATTACAGGTACCAATCATTGTTCACTTAGAGCATGCAGCTATGGATAACTGCATTAACTACACGTCGACATGGTGTAGAAAGGTGTTAGGGAACGGGGTGGTTTAAAACATATTTACTCATAAAAATAAAGCGAAAATCACTGGTCTTTAACTGATAAAAACACCAGTAATTAGAAGCAGCTTTGTAAGTTATAAAAACTAAATAACGCACATTCAAGAAAACAATCCACTCGGTGGACATCTGTTGTTTCGGTGGACCAAAGTTCCACCAAAAAGATGTCCACCGAATGGACTTTTTTCGCAAAATCATTCACACTTTGCGCCGTTTATATGTTATGTCAAAAGCAAAGGTATATTCATAAAGTTTTATTATTTAACTAGTTGTTAAGAATGTTATATGAATTTATAGTGATTTACTTACCAAAATACAGTAGTAACCGGAAAGACGACTCAACTTTGACACAACTAAATATTTTTCTTAGTACAACAACAACTTTTTCTGCATACGAGTCACGGCAAAATGACCTCTAGCAGGGATAGTACGATATTGGCTGCGTTCAATTTTACGTTCCGTTCCATCATTTGACATTTACTTCATTTTAGTCAGTATCGAAAATAATGTCCACCGGAAAGACAAAAAAAGTTGTGACAAGATTAAATGATGCAGAAAGTGTGTTTTATTTCTGTATATTTTTTTAATACTTTTAACATTAAATGGAAATCATACGTAGATTAGGAAAATATCATTTTTGTAAAATAATAAAAAAGACGTATTTATTATAAGCTACATTCTATTGAAAGGTAAAATCCGAACAGTCCATCGAAGTGGACAATTCGGTTACATGGTGGTAGTATAAAGTAAAAAAATAATAAATTTATAGTAAATCTGTTACAGTTATGGTCTAGTACATTTCGTTTAATTTATTATTATGATGTAAAATTACGACGCAATTATTAAAAGTGTCTTATATGATTCGTACGAACAGTTTTTTTTAGGGTTATGACAATGACCCAAATTTTACGCAATGGACAGGATTGTCAAACTTGATTGCGAGGCTTTTGGCTACTTTGTATGTGTGTACTTTATGTTAATTTTTGTAATGTGCGTTTGGTTTGTGCAGAATAAACAATTTTTCTTTATAAACGCCTTTTCAAGTTTCTTGAGCAATATTGCACAAACTCATCTCTCTGCTTGAACGCTTAGCTATTAAGATTAATTTTATAAGTACCTACCACTGCATTTTTTTTTTGTTATTTTGGCTTCTTCATCTTGTCTTTGCACGGAATACAACTCTTAAACCATCGGAAGCTTTTTATATAACTAATTCTGGACATAAATCCCCCAAAATGGTCCTAACGAGCGGATATTAATGAAGATTCAATAATAATCAGTGG
Source organism: Atethmia centrago (assembly GCA_905333075.3). Lineage (NCBI taxonomy): Eukaryota > Metazoa > Arthropoda > Insecta > Lepidoptera > Noctuidae > Atethmia > Atethmia centrago. The sequence goes on from HG995382.1 coordinate 18,335,889, forward strand.
AAATAAGAAAAATACCAAACGTCAACGTGAACATCGACTTGGAAATCTTGGTATATTTGGAGATATTGGATAGCTGGATGTGGATAAATATAGGGTTCAGTGAATAATAGTATTGATAATATCCAGTACGCTAAATTAAGTTTGTTTGTTTTCGTGTAAGTTTCCAAAAATTGTTAAGGAAAACTGTTACTACCTACTTTATTTTACTTAGATTGTTACAACCAGATAATTTATTTATTTGCAGTTAACTGATAACACTGTTTAAACTAAGCAGAAACTACTTAAATGTATTGTAAATCAAGTGGTTATATCACTATATCATTAGGCATTATTGTAGTTCTGCAGTTGAGTTTTTATTAGTGTAAGGTGGTATAAAACAATGTGTTAGGTAGATTACTATTATAATTGTACTTTAACTTGTTGCATTTCAGCTGCAAAGGCAAGACATTGTTATTGTGAGGCATTTGTACGTTATTTAATGGTTACTTTTGTATATTTCAGTTTTAAAAGAAGGACATGTTATAAGGGACTTTTGACAGCGCTCTATAATTACGTCAATGATTTGGAAGATTTGTTGAATCCATCACAGTTGTGCGAATTGCAACTACGTTTGGGTAAGATAGAAAATTTATTTGTACGATTTGACGAGATTCAATTAATATTGGAATGTTTAGTTGATGACGTCAATAGTCAAATACCGGAGCGAAACGAGTTTCAATATTATAAGATCTTTTCAAAGGCTCAAGAATTACTTACACGTAATTTAAAACCAACCAAGGATGATCCTTTGGAAAATGATAACTGATCATCAGAAAGGGCGTAATCGTAGGCTTGCGAAATTACCTACCATACAACTGCTAAAGTTCTGCGGTTCCTATGAAAAATGGTTGGAGTTCCACGACACGTTCTCTAGTTCGATATATTCTAATAATTAAATAGATGACCTTAGGGCTTCTCTCGCGGGTTCAGCTGCTATGGTGATTAAATCTATAGAGTTTTCCGTCAGTAACTACTCTGTCGCATGGAAAATATTATGTGAACGTTTCGACAATAAGGGGCTTTTAATACAAAATTATGTAATGGCATTATGTAGTCTCAAGACGATTAGGAAGGAGTCATCTTTTACTTTAAAACGTATAATTGATACTAGAAACAAGAACTTGCGTTCATTGGAATCATTAGGAGAGCCAACAGTTCATTGGGACACGCCCTTAATTCATATAGTTACAAATAAGTTGGATTCTAAAACTTTTCGCGAATGGGAAGAATTTAAAGGTTTAGATAAAGAAACGTCAATTAAATTAGACATATTTCTTGTGTTTCTGTGAAATCGTTCAGGTTTACTAGAAACTATTGAAATGTTACAATATAATTCAAATCATAATTCTTCTAATTCCAACAATAAACATAAAACCATGGTGTTTGTGACCAGTACGTCAAGTAGTCGGCCTAATTCTGGTACTGAAATTGGGCCCAAATTGTCAAGGTGAACATAACCTCAGTACCTGTTCACAATAATTTTTAGGACTTAGTAATAAACAAAGGTTAGAATTACTACCACAATATAAAATATGTATTAATTGTTTCCGCACAGGCCATTATGCCAATCATTGTAAATCAAGTGGTTGCAAAAGGTGTAAGCGCAAGCAGAACACACTTGTTCATGCAATAGATGGCATAGTCAAGTCAACAATTAAATCATCTACTACCATTGGTGACCGTAATAATGACAGCGGTGAAGCTACTGAACCATTGGCCAACAATAACGTAACATTATCGGCACAAGTCACGACGAATGTTCAAAATAAAGGAGAAGTTCTTTTAGCTACTTCATTATTAGAAGTTTATTTAGGCAATAACCGCGAACATCTCGGTCATGCCATTATTGACAGTGGCAGTAAGTCGTGCCTTATAACAGAAAAAAATCTGTCATTTATTAAATTTACTGACTGTCAAAGTCAGCGAGTCACTCATGGGTATAAGTAATACCAAATCACCAATAGGTAAAATGTGTTGCGTTCCAATAAAATCCAAAAATGAAAATTTTTCAAAAAATATTTGCTGAGTTATCTCACTTTCTATTACTGATGAAGTGCCTTGTCGTTAGTTGGATCGTTATGAACTATATATTCCGAGTAATTTATGTCTAGCTCATCCTCACTTTTATGCAGCATCTCCTGTGGACTTAATTATAGGTGCTGATGTTTTCTGGGACCTCTTGGGTACAGAAAAGATAAACTTCGGTACTGGCAAACCGGTGCTATACGAAACTAGACTTGGTTGGATAGCTTCAGGCCCTATGCTACATAGTGGCCAAGTTCCGTGTTCCTCAATTTTGTAATTTGACAAAGATTAATAATCCCAAAACTAATGTTTTAGAGGATAACTCAAGTACTGATGACATTCAAAACCTTTTAATGCCCTTTTGGCAACTTGAAGAAGTTAGCCATCAGTCATCAGTATATTATCAAGAGGAGAAAATGTGTGAAAGCACTTAATTCAAAACACAACGCGTCTCGAGGACGGCCGTTTCCGTGTGTGTCTTTTTCTGTGTGTGTCGTTTCCGTTTCTTTGTGAACAATCGCATTATAACTTAGGTGACTCTATAGATAGAGCTAAGCACTGTCTGCTTTCATTAGCGCGCAGGTTTAAGGGTCAACCATCATATAAAGCACGTTATTGTGATTTCAAGAAGGAATATATTGAGTTAAAACATAATAATATGTCTAAATAAAATAGGTTACATATTTTATACCTCAGCATGGCGTTGTGCGCGTAAGTAGTTTAACTACAAAACTGAGAGTGGTGTTCAACGCTAGTAGTCCCACCACCTCAGGAGTATCATTTAATCATTTACAGATGACAAGACCTTACTGTACAAGAAGACTTGGTGTCAATTCTTCTTCGGTTTAGGAAATATTAATATGTACTCTTGGCATCTGCACACATCTGTGGAGAAGATGTACCGCCAGATAATAGTACACCAAGATGACAGGCAACTACAGCAGATCCTAAGGCGGGATGATCCCTCAAAGCCTATGGTAACCTACCAGTTAAATACGGTTACGTACGGTCAGTGGCGTGCAGTGGTTCTCCACAGAGGGTAGGCCACGCCTACTGACACAAAAAAAAAAACTAATTCGTGCAACATCACAGCGTCGCTCTACATATGATGACCCTCAAAGTAGTCACTATTGATTTATAATATTTGAAAAAAAAAAAACATTGAAAGTAATCCTGTAAAAATAAAAATTAAATACAAGAACTCACCACATTATTCAAGGTTCACAACACGATTTTCTGACGATGCAAATAGAAGAAAGATTCGGCCACCTGAAATATCATAACCTAGTGGGTGGGTGATAATTACAGAACACGTCACTTGCAAGATATTCGAAGTCATGAATTATCATATTTTTGGATTAATTCTCGTAATTCGGGCACACATCTACTTTTAGACACATCTTGAATCTTATCATTAAACGACAAGTGCGACTAACCTAACCTAACCAATACATTATCGGCGCAAACTTCACAACAGAACACCATTCTTAGGTAAATAAACAAATATTAACACAACAAATAATATTTACACTACTTTACGTTTCAAAACGAATTACTTATAACTTAATAACATTTAGAAAAGCAAAACATTCAAGTTCGGATATAATTTGCATGTCACATGAAACAAGGTGGCTTGTCGATAAAAAAACACTACCAATTAAAATTGTATCACTGTCATACCATGTTCTTCCACAAAAAGGACTACCATATTTTGCCGGATAACACAGTCCAGGGTTGCCGAAACTTATTTTCCTAACTCCCAAAATCCAAGTGAAATTTCTCAAATATGAGAAGAAAAATAAAAAATCATGAAGTTTTTAATTATTTTTATAGGGCTTTTGCTATTTGCTATTCCTTACAATTTATAATTTTTTGGAAGGTATAAATTCGAAAATACACCCTGTTGTTTTAATTGTCTCTAGTAGTCATGAATGAAACTTCCCCGCAATTCGGGGAATTGTCCAAAAATTGGGAACCCTGGTCTTCAATATTTTTCATTCATTAAATCTTGACTTTACACACAGCCAATGAGTACCAAGCTCCTGCCGTAGGAGCTACGCCCCTAATTTAAACCATGTCACTATTGTGTGCCGTTCATACACACGAAAATATACACGAGTGTGCGTAAATTAATGAACGGAATGTAGGCTAGCCGAATGCTTGCCTGATAAATCGCGCAGACCTACCGTACCGTCCGTCGAACTGTGAGTCACGTGGCGTCTGCGACAAGTTCCTATACGAGTTTTAACAGGAGTTTAACTTTTTTTTTAATATTTTGTATTATTGTATTACATAGTTAAAATATATGCATTTGGCGTTGTTGGTAGGGTAGGCTAGGCCTAATTGCCTCTATGGACGGCACGCCCCTGCGTATGGTACCGCTGGCGCACCGTATCTTGCCACTAGATGTCTTAGACAGGTAGAACTCGATTGCACCGACAAAAAATTTGCTGTTATCATAAACATGATTTTTATGTCGATTATTTGCTTTCGGGAGGGGATACAATTAAAGAGGTCCTTGATAAGGTAACCGCAGAACTGGCTTCAGCTGGAATCTTTCTAAAAGCCTTTTCAAGTTTCTTGAGCAATAATGCACAAACACGTCTCACTGCTTGAACGCTTAGCTAATAAGATTTATTTTATAAGTACCTACCACTTTGTACAACTTTTTGCTGTTTTGGCTTCTTTATCTTGTCTTTGCACGGAATACAACTCTTAAATCATCGGAAGTTTTTTTATTTAAATAATTCTGGATATAAACCCCCCAACACATACCATCTCCATTGTTTCTAAGCTCTCGGTTTAACTCGCTGTCACAGATAAAATACGTGTAGTTGCATTGAACGTAAGCTCTTTAGAAGATTTTACGCGTTTCCACCCAACGTTTGCACAACGATTGAATACTAAATTACCGCCACCAAAATATGGTATCGTCGTGAAATATATGTTTACCCTTTCGGAGTAAAACGTTTTGATAAAGTTGGCCTCGTCTTTCAGTATGAAATGTTTTTTTGTATTTCATAGCTAGGTACATATATCATTACGCAGCCTACACGAGGCTCTTATGGTGATTAGAGTATGATTCATTTTTTGATTTGCTTTAGTGGTTTTTGTTGAAGTTAGAATGTCTGCAGAGATGTAAAAAATGGTTTGATAAAAGTATTTAAATACTAAATACAAATACTTTTGCGTTTGCCATTTCAAATGCAAATACAAACTAGTTTCTTCGTTTTGTATTTAAATACAAAATGCAGAATGCCTATTTTGCATTTTGTATTTTCCAAAATACCTTTTCCAAATAAAATGCTCAAATAAAGATAAAATTGACAGTTTTATTTATTAACTAGCTTCTGTTCACGTGGAAGTCATAAGACACCACAATATACTAAAATAATAGCCATATTTATATAAAAAATGGCTTCGTTGGTCTAGTGTTCACAAGCGCAACTGTTGAGCATGGGTTCGATTCTCGGGTCAGACAAAGTGTAATTGTATTTTTCATCTGAAATATCTCAGTAACAGTCCGAAGTCTGGATTTGTGCCCGATTAGTGGCAATAGGCTCGCCCACTGGACCTTAACATAACTGGCGAAATGTGGGTGTACTATAGGTACACCTCTGCCTAATCCTTCAGGGAATACAAGCGTGATGTTATGTTATTTTTATAAGACTCCCCTGTATACTACGTTTATAGTTTTGGTCTCAGCAGCTAAAATATACAGAGACTCAGGACTGACTCAGTGACAGGAGAGCAAGTGACGTATAGTTGCTCTGTGAGAAGCAGTTAGTCCTGAAGTCGACTCCGCAGTCTTCAGTAGCAATTCCCCATTGCTGGAGAAATTATTAGTTGTTAGTAAATTAATGAACACCTGCGTTTTTGCATATACTAACTAATGTCAGAACACTGATACACTGACTCATGCATTCTTACAGATTTTTCCCGTAGAAAAATAAGTCACTTCGTAAATAATTTTTAAATTTCGAATTTCCGACGAATACGCGTTATAATTTTATAGGAATAGGAGGTACGAAACCCTAAAAAGTAAGTTGAAGTCAAATTTTCCATGAAATGTATGGAAAAAGCTTTTTGTTATTTCTGACTCTTATATTAATCAAACCGGGTAGCAAGACACTTGCGCAAAAAGACATTTCCGCGAATTTTCATTGGCGCCATCTTGGATTTTGACTTTACCCCACTACCGTTGTCATCGCCCTCGAAAACCATAAAAACGGCACCCTTTTGGTGATGTCATCTTGAATTTAGATTTTGGCCCCATTATCTTTGCCAACGCCCTTGAAAACCACGAAAACGACACGCATGGCGAAAATAAATAAAAGGTATAAAAACTAAAAACGGGTACAACAAAAACCTACGACAATAACTATTGACGCCTAACTGAACTATACTTCCAGTCTGTCTATAACTTGGACATGACTGGTGAATTGTGGGTGGACTATTCCCTGCCCAACTCTGAATTAATACAGGCGTGATGTTATGAAGAAATCTCATTTCCGCCACTTTTTTGCGCAACTGTCCTTTCGCGCAAGTGCATTCACGCAAATGACTTTCACGCAAATGGATTCACGCAAGTGTCATTCGCGCCAGTGGATTCACGCAAGTGTCTTTCGCGCAAGTGTCTTTCGCGCAAGTGTCTCTCGCGCAAGTGTCTTTCGCGCAAGTGTCTTTCGTGCATGTGTCTTTCGCGCAAATGTCCATTCGCACAAAAGTCCATTCGCGGAAATGTATTTTCGTGGAAGTGTCTTTTGAGCAAGTGTCCCTTCGCGCAAAAAGTCTATTCGCTCAAAAGTCCATTCGCGAAAATTGCTTTTCGCACAAGTGGGTTTGCGCAAGTTTCTTTAGCGGAAATGTCTTTTGCGCAACTGTACCAGATCTATCAAACCTCAGTTGTTCTAATAGAGTTTTTTGATTCTCATAAAAAAAAACAGGATCTAATGGCACCAAAAAGTTGTTTTGTGAAAATTATCCATTTTCTTGCTGACTGTATTTTATTTTCAAAATCTGTGTATGTAATGCAAAATGTCTCAAAAGTGACAATCTACTCATACCGATTTCGTGTAGCTACAACGGTTAAGGTATCCTTACTTCCATCTAAAAAGGTAACTATAACTATATTTGTAGCTATGTGCAATGTTCTAACAGTTTGGCTCGTCTTTTTACAATTTGCTATAAACCATAGTGCAATACAAACACAATGCCATATTGCTCAACCCCATAGCAAATAGCGTGATAATACTACTACCGGCTGATCAAACTTAGGGAATATGTATGCAAAATTTTAACAGAATCTATCAGGTAGAATTTGCGTGATGCTGGAACATATATTCAGACAAACAGACAATCAGACAAAATTAAAAAAAAGTCGATCGCCGATCTCATAGCAATTACTTTTTTTTCAAAAATATTCAATGTACAATTTGACTTAGCTACAATGTTATTATATTATGTATAGACAAATATCAATATTTTTATAAAGATCATGAAGTACCAAATTGAAAAGAGTACATATAAAGGTATATTATAATCCTGTAACAAAACAATTTGATCAAATACGAGTAAATTATCAGTCATCTTCCTTCTATGGGGCCTCATGATCATGCCATCGAAGGGAAATAAACGCTCTACTGGTGCAGAACTTGGCAAGCACGTATTAAATTTCAGGAAAACGTTATTGATATTTGGGTATTTGTTTAGTTAATCCAAACTCGTATCGTCTCTAAAAAATCCTTAAAAAACATGGTCCACAGACCACAAACAAGCTCGTAATATACATAGCTTGACTTTGTGAACAACTTTTGTTAAATTTATATGATCATTTGTAACGTTCGATCGATAATGTTGGTAATACTTGAGAAACGAAAAAAAATAAAATTGTAATTTTGTAAAAAAAAATATAGAAAATAGGTTCAAAAGTGTATTTCAAATAAAATCAACATTTAGTAAATGCTATTTGCGATATTTTATAATGCAAAAAGTATTTAAATGCAAAATAGAAATAGGTATTTTGCATTTTGTATTAATTTTATGAGCAACATTGCAACATTACAATGTATGAGATTTTTATTTGAATAATATTCTATGCGATTCAGACCGTCTCCAGTATAACAATAAATGAAATATTTCCACTGCCGAGCATCTACATCTATGAGACAGCACTGTTAGCCATTGCAATCTAGAACTGTTTGAGTATCGCACAAGAGCGCGTCACGCCGGTAAACTATGCGTTCCACCAGGGAAAACCGCCCTCTTTTCTAAAAGCTTTGTTTTCATGGGCCCTAAAATATATAATAAACTACCCTTAATTATACGCAGTTCAAAAAATGTAAATCTATTTAAAAAGAAACTTCAAGCTTTATTTATAGATAAGGTTTATTATTCAGTTAAGGAGTACCTGGAAGATAAAATGTTACGCAATCATTGTTAATAATGAATTAATAGTAATCAAAAATCGTCGAAATAATTGTAATCTACCCAGCATAATTCTTAAATTAATCTAAATAATCTTACTCTTATTGAATTTGACCTTTTATTTTAATATCATGATGACTATTTGTAATGGGTTGACTATCAATGTATGAACAGAAATGGATATCCTAAAGGTGGTGATAGGACGAAAACACTTGAACTGTATCTCAATTTAAATGTATATTGCAACAAGCGGTTGGTCATTTAACAAATGAGTGGCGCGAGAAAACAAATAAATAAGAAAATGCGATCAGTAAGGTGGACGTTGGTGCAGTGACGAGCCGACCTCTGCTTGCGCCCCCCCTCGCGGCCGCCTCTCCGCCCGCGGCCGCCCGGCGAGTAGTGATGTTGGCGAGTTTTAGTGTTGTTCTTCAACATGCTCCCGGCGTTGAAGATTTGTCTTCAAGAGTTAAACTGGAAGAGGACAGATAGTGTTGTAAGCGCGTCTGACAATTCCTTTCTTCGTCTTCACGTCTGCCACTCTGCTTATTCCGTCTCTTCCAGGTATCAGCCGTACGATACGACCTAGTAGCCACATCAGTGGCGGTAAATGTTGCTCCTTGAGTACCACCATAGCTCCCTCCTCAAGTGTCCCATCAGAGTCCGTCCACTTGGTTCTCTGTTGAAGATAAAATATGTATTCGTTAGAGAATCTAATCCAGAACTGCTGCTTTAGGTGTTCTATGCGCTGGTAGCGTTTCAGGCTGCGCCTAAGGTGGTGTTTTATAGACCTAACGGCAGACTCCCATAAACCCCCAAAATGTGGGGTGTATGCTGGGATGAAATTAAAATTGATACCTGTATTTGCCATTTCTGAAGAGAAATCCTGTTTTAATATGTCAGCTAGTTCGTTACAGGTGCCAACAAAGGTAGTACCGTTGTCCGAGTAAATGGTCCTGGGCTTACCACGACGAGCAATAAACCTGTTCAGTGCTGCAATGAAGGCATGTTTGGTTAGGTCTGAGACAAGCTCCAGGTGAACAGCTCTTGTGGCTAGACAAACAAAAACACATATGTATGACTTTATCAGTCTACATCCTCTACCCTTGCGGTCGGCTAGAAGGATGGGTCCGGCGTAGTCTGTGCCGGTCTCTAAGAATGGGAACTCCAATTGAACTCGTCCCTCAGGCAAATTACCCATGATAGGTTGAACTGTTCTGCCATTGAACCGTTGGCACTTTACGCACTTATGAACCGTTGATTTAGCTAGGTTCCTACCACCTAAGGGCCAATACTCGTGTCTAATTGTGGCTAAGAGTAGCTGTGGACCAGCATGAAATAGGCGTAAATGATACGTGTTAAAAATAAGTTTGGCGAAGTTATGCTTGCTGCATATAATTATGGGGTGCCTGACGTTATAGTCATAGCAAGAATTGTCTAATCGGCCTCCGACTCGTATAATGCCAGATTCGACAAAAGGTGATAATTTCTTTAGGCGAGTTTTATTTGTCAATGGTTTACCTGATGAAAGCACTTCGTACTCTTCAGGAAACATTTCCCTCTGAACTGCTTTAATAATGAATTCAGCGCTGTATGTTAACTCTGAATTAGTAAGATAAGACTGTGATTATGTACCTTCTTAGAACGGTTAATGAATCTAAATACGTATGCTAATAGACGTTGTAAATGTAAATAGTTAGAAGAATTGTTAATTAAGATTTGAAATAAATTATTAGGATTAGTAGTATGTAATGATTGATAATTAATATGTATGGGATGAGATTTTAATAGTTCTGGTAGTATCGTGTCAACATCTGTATTTGGCGTTGAAGGCCAAAGATCCTGGTCTGTTAGCAAAAATGAAGGCCCTGACCACCACATTGAAGATTGACCGATGAGATCAGGGCTTAGACCACGGGAAACCAGGTCTGCGGTATTGTCTTTGGATGGCACATATCGCCAGGTATAATCATCAAACCCTTCCCGGATCTCCGAAACTCGATGCCTCACGAATGGCTTAAGTGTGCCAGGAGGAGCAGATAGCCACCCTAGGACGATCATCGAGTCACACCAGAATACGCAAGTGTTAGGTGTTAGTGTCAAAGACTCTAGTGCCTTCGCACACAACCTTGTCCCTAGCAAGGCACCACAATGCTCGAGCCTCGGGATTGTTGTTGACTTGATAGGTGCGACCTTACTTTTAGATGTCAGCAAATGTGTATGGACGGTGCCGCTACTGTCTACAGAACGAATGTATATGCACGCCCCGTATGCCTTTTCTGACGCATCTGTAAAAATATGCATTTCTACAGATATAGGGCTGTTACATACTACCCAGCGACGTATACTGAGATGATTAAGTCGCGACAAATTTTCTGTGAACTTTAGCCATGACTTTTTTACGTCCGCGTTTACCTCGTCGTCCCATGCACACTTGTCAATCCATAGTTTTTGTAATATTATCTTGACTTCGATAACACATGGAGAGACAAGGCCCAATGGATCGAAAATTTGTGCTACTGTGGAGAGAATGTGTCGTTTCGTAATAGGTGTAGCAGTGCGTGTCGGTGCGAGTATGGAGAATGTAAGACAGTCAGTATGACAATGCCAATTAAGACCCAGGGTCTTACTTGGTTCGTCTATACTTAAACTGACTGTGTTAGATGTGTCTGTATTAGATGTGGTTGGAATGGTTGACGTATGTGTTTTCGTGGTGACTGCCTGTATTACTTGTACATTATTAGACTGCCACTTGCGAAGATTAAGTTGTGCAGCCTTAAGTGTGCTGATGACATCTTTACATAGCGCTATAGTACTCTCTATAGAGTCACTTCCTGAGAGATAGTCATCCACGTAAAAGTCGTGCTGTATGGAATGTTGTGTACGTGTGTGTGTGGCTTCCTTCGCCAATTGAGACAAACATCGTGTACTAATGAAAGGAGCAGACGCTGTTCCGTAAGTAACGGTGTTTAACTTATAAGTTTTAAGAGGCAACGATGGGTCAGAGCGCCACAATATCTGTTGTAAAGACCGCTGCAATTCGTCCACTTCAATTTGCCGGAAAAACTTTTCGATGTCTGAAGATACGACGTATTTATGCTGCCGGAACCTCAACAGTATGGATATTAAGTCGTCCTGAACTCTTGGACCTATGCCTTGAATGTCGTTAAACGACTTACCTGAAGTTGTGACGGCTGATGCGTCGAAGACAACTCGAAGCTTTGTCGTTGTACTGGACTCTCTGATAACACCATGGTGTGGAAGGAAGTATGAATGAGATGAAGAAGGCTGGGAGGCTTCGCTCATATGACCTAATGCTTCATACTCCTGCAAAAACTCTACGTAGCGATGCTTAAGTATCGGATCTCTATCAAGTCTACGTTCTAACGATAGGAAGCGACGTTTAGCCATCTCAAAAGAGTCACCTATTACTTCGGGAGATTCCTTCAATGGAATCGTGACGACAAAACGCCCGTCAGCATTACGCCTTGTAGTGTCTATGTAGTTCTGTTCACATGTTCGCTCCTCGGATGTAAAATTGAACCTAGGCGATATGGAGTCAAGTTCCCAGAACCTTGAGAGGTCCATGGGTACCTGTGAATGTGTCATGTGTGTGTCGTGCGCGAACATGCACATCGATGAGTGGGTAAAGCTTGGTTGAGGTATGGCTCCTGATATGAGCCATCCGAGCTTGGTCTCGAACAGCGTTGGCATATGTCTACCTAGATGTATACGGTTGCGACCAATCACACCCCAAAATATGTCGGCCCCAACAAGTATGTCGATGGAGGAAGGGACATTGAAAGATGGATCGGCCAGACTTACTCCTGCTGGTAGCTGCAAGTCTGATAAGTCTATGTATGTATGTGGTATATGAGTGGTTATACTGGGCAATACAAAACAGTCGATGTCGATATTGTATGACCCATCGCATGATTGTAAATGTAAAGAACAAGACTGCGTAATGGCCGACATCTGACTGTTGATGCCCGCAACGTGTGAGCTTACACTACGAATAGGTAAATGTAGCTTACCACAAAGGTCCTTGGTAACGAAATTTGCCGTGCTTCCATTGTCAAGTAAGACTCTGGCGCTGTGCGGCGACCCGGAATTGTCCGTGACCCTTACCAAAGCTGTGGAAAGCAACACATGACGAGGTGAAATATCATAATTAGCACCAGTCAAAGTTATATGTTCCTTACTAGAGCCAGGCTCATCATCATGAGAATGCAACATTGTATTATGCCTACTCTTGCAGTATTTGCAGTGACCAAGTGGACAAGTAACTTCAAAATGACCTGGTCGTAAACAATTCAGACAAAGCTTAAATTCCTTTGCTTTAGATAATCGTGCAGAGACTGTAAGTGCCTTAAATTGATCACAACCAAATATGTAGTGATTCTGTTTACACAGCGGACAAGAAATATTAAATTTACCCTTACTTGTTACTACCGAGAAGCTTTTAGGCTTACTGTGCGACGACTCTGCCTTTGATTTTAGACTCTTAGCTTCCTCAAGTGTTTCTAAAAGATTGCACCGGCTAGAAATAAATTTCGTAAACATGTCCAAGGATGGGTAATCAGTCAATGTGTTTCTATGTTCTTCCCATTGTCTGCTGGTAACCGAGTCCAACTTAGATGGTATCTCCATTAAACTATTAAGCAACATAATAGACATCGTAGCCCCCTATCTAGCTGTTACTTTTAATAAATGTGTTGATTTGGGCTCTTTTCCTGACCTCATGAAGAGTAGTAAAGTCATACCTTTATTTAAATCAGGTAATAAAAATGACGTTGGCAATTTCAGACCTATTTCTATCTTACCTGCATTTAGCAAAATATTTGAAAAGTTAATACTCAAGCAATTGCTAAGACATTTTAATTTAAACAGCCTCCTTCATAATGAACAATATGGCTTTACAAAAGGTCGTTCGACTACAGATGCGGGTGTTGCACTGCTGAAACACATATTTGACGCATGGGAGAACTCGCAAAATGCTATTGGAGTTTTCTGTGATCTCTCCAAAGCCTTTGATTGCGTGGACCATGACACGCTTTTGCGTAAACTGTGTCATTATGGTGTCCAAAATGAAGCTCTCAAAGTAATAAATTCTTATTTACATAATAGGTTCCAATGTGTAGATGTGAATGGTGTAAAATCTTCCGGGTTACCAGTTCAGTTAGGTGTACCTCAAGGCTCAATACTGGGTCCATTCTTATTCTTAGTGTATATTAATGACTTACCATTTTATTTAAAGGGTATCTGTGACGTTGTATTGTTTGCAGATGACACCTCACTTCTTTTTAAAGTAAACAGGAATAGACAAGATTTTGATGACGTAAACAGTGCACTCTCAATGGTCACGTATTGGTTTACGACGAATAACCTAGTTCTCAATGCCAAGAAAACGAAATGTATAAAGTTTGCCTTGCCAAATGTTAGGAATCTAGGTCCCAACATCGTCTTAGATAATGGGGTGCTTGAAACTGTAGACTCGGCAGTTTTTCTTGGTATAACAGTAGATGCCAAACTTCAGTGGGGCCCTCATATATCAAGCCTAGCGGGCAGGCTCAGTTCGGCCGCCTACGCCGTCAGAAAAGTAAGACAATACACTGACGTTGATACAGCTCGATTAGTTTATTTTAGTTATTTTCATAGCGTTATGTCCTACGGTATTCTGCTGTGGGGCAAAGCCGCTGACATTCAAAATATATTCGTTCTTCAAAAACGAGCTGTTCGAGCTATTTACCAGCTTGGTGCCAGAGTTTCTCTGAGAGATTTTTTTAAAGATGTTGGTATTCTCACGGTGGCATCACAATTCATCTTCGCCAACATCTTATATATTAGGCAAAATATACACTTATACACTAAAAATAGTGATATTCACAATATTAACACCAGAAATAAGGACAAATTACGAGCTCCATTTCACCGGCTTCATAAGGTACATAACTCATTTGTTGGGCTTGGTATAACTTTTTATAACATGCTGCCCTCTTCTTTGCTAGATTTGCCTTTTAATGCGTTTAAAACTAAAGTAAAATCCACCCTTTGTTCAAAGGCATACTATTGTATCAATGACTACTTAAACGATAAGAATAGTTGGTCGCTGTGATTAACTCAAGACAATGTTTATGTTCTTTCTCCAGAATTAGCTTTCCTACTGACAGGTTATATGAGTTCATATAATTGATTATTTTTTTATTTTGACTGTATAAGTCAATGTAATTTAATTAGTTAAATTTTAATTTATTAGTTACATAATCTACTCATTACAATGTGTGTTTTATGAGTTGTATTGCAATAAGTGGTTAGCTAGCGTCCTCGACTATTGATTATACTATTCTTGCCTGAGCAACCGGCAGCAAGCTCGTCATGCTCCCTTAGATGTCACTGCCTGCGGTAGCGTCGGGGATCGGGTTGCCTCCTTCCCTCCAATATGGCGAGGGGGGTGATGGCTGATCTTTGCGTTATGCTCGTGAACGGGTGCTGCTTGTGGTGACTGGTCGTCTTGCTGATCATGGTTTTAATTGTTATTAGTAATTGTTTACTTATTTTACTTCGATGGGGCTAGTTTATCATTTCTCACTTCGAGCTACAGCAATTGCCTTATGTAAGCGGGCACGCTGGAGGCTTTTATTTAGGTATTAAGTTCTATTTACGTTTTTTTTATGTTGAAATTTTTATCTGCTTGAGTACAGTTTGTTCATTGTTTTGTTGGTATACTGGCGCGTGCTAGCTAACGTATGGCAAGTGTGTAATTTAATCCAATGTTTTGTGTTTCCTAATGTTAATTACTTTGCATACGATTTGTATAAAATCAAGTTTATATAACTAAACAGACAGACGTGCTGCTGGGGAGTTTGTTCCACCACTTCTTCTTCCCAGCTAAAGCACTAGGAAGTGGTGACGGGCGGGCATTTTTGGGGGACTGTCTTATGTAACTTTGACGTTCGAAAAGTGCTGATTTTCAGCCTAGTTTGAATAAATGACTTTTGATTTTGATTTTTGATTTTGATGCCATTAAATGTATCACCACATCACCCCAATGTTGTACGGGTCGGCCTAGTGTTGCCAGTGAACGTAGATTTTTACTGGTGACGTCGACAATCTCACGTAATCCTTGACTAGTCTCCTTTAGCAGTGGTTCTACATTAAATAAAGCCTGAATGTGATTATTCACCAACAACTGCTTGTTGTCGTACCTTTCGCATAATAATTGCCATGCATTGTCGTAGTTGTCCCCTCTGAAATCTAAACTTTTAATAACCAGTGCTGCGCTGCCATTAAGTGACGAACGCAAGTAATGAAACTTGTTAATGTTGTCTATACCACTCTCTTCATGAATAAGAAAAACGTAAATATCTTTAAACTCTAACCAATCCTTATAACCGCCGCTAAAGTGAGGTAAATTAATTTTAGGAAGTCTAACATTGCTATGTCTATTAACCACTGAGAATTGCTCATTGGAGCCTACCTCAGAAGCCAGTTGCGCACGATGCCTTGACAGAAGCGCGCGCGCAGCTGCTAGTTGCCTGTAGTAGCTGCTCTCGAATTGCTCCCGATCGGCAAATTGCTCGTCGGGTCTTGCGGACAGGTACTCCAGTTGGCTCTGAAACTGATCATAGGTGGCATATAAGGTAACTATCTTCTCAATTCGAATCTCCAACTCGACTAGTTGTTCCTCACTAAGCTGATCGCAAGACTTAGCGGTAGCTAAGAAGTTTGTGAATTGAGTAAGCTGTGATTTAATTGAAGCGCGTTTTCTTGTAAGCTCTTTAACCGTCACTTCTTCAGCCATGGCTAAATTGGAAATTAGCACTAATCGCTAGAAAAAGAAAAAAAAAAGAAAGAAAGAAGTCAGAATTAAGAATAATTGCTACAGCACTGAATGAAGCTTATATTTGCGCCTGTAAAACAACAAAGAGCAAAAAGTTAACCGTTGAAGTGTTGCTAATCAAAACCGGTAGGCGGTTTTAAAAAAAAAAAATCAAGTTCAAATTGAAAGTAAAAAAAAAAAGTGGGTATTCTAAAAAATAATATTAGAAGGTTTATGTGGCTTATCAAGTACTTATTACTAATAATTATTAATGGATGGGGTTCTACTATAACGGGAAATCTACTTAAATGGACAAACACTTGGAACTAATGTACATATAATGTAACTACCGTTAGGTGATACTACTGACTAATAAATAAGAAAAAGGAATCAATAATAGGAACTAACGTGTTATTCACTGGTCTAATGCACTATCTAATACTCTAGTGGAACGATATGTTAGTATATGAATATGTAAATGTTAGTAAGAATATGGAAAGATCTCACAAAATCCTTGACTGCGAGTCCGAACTGAACGTCTTCCTGCTTGATGGCGATGTCCTTGGGCTCTGCCTGGGCTGCTACGCTGCGACGACCAAGCTATGATGACCACTGAAGAACTATGTTCGCTCCAAAACTCCAAGCTTCTTTGCAAAGGCTCCGAAGATGACGATCGAAGACTGGAACAGGCACGCACGAAGGGCGGGATGTCGTCTTGATCTCGAAGTCTAGTTTTCTAACGGCCGTTTTCAAATTTGGAAATCGCTTGTCACTCCTTGGTAACTGGTTAGTTACACGCCGAAATGCTCGAAGGACCATGAACAGAAATGGATATCCTAAAGGTGGTGATAGGACGAAAACACTTGAACTGTATCTCAATTTAAATGTATATTGCAACAAGCGGTTGGTCGTTTAACAAATGAGTGGCGCGAGAAAACAAATAAATAAGAAAATGCGATCAGTAAGGTGGACGTTGGTGCAGTGACGAGCCGACCTCTGCTTGCGCCCCCCCTCGCGGCCGCCCGGCGAGTAGTGATGTTGGCGAGTTTTAGTGTTGTTCTTCAACAATGTATAATTTATATTTTTAAGGATATGATCTAATTGTTTACATATTATGACACTATATTATAATTTGCATGCTAACAAGCTGAATATGGTGAAACCGTACCTGTGTAACATCTTTGTAAACCCATATTATGCAAATAAACTGATTGATTGATGAAAATGTAAAACTTTGTTTTAGGTGGCCTGGTGACTTGAAATAAGTTTTTTACAAAATCTGTATGTTTTGTAAAATACTTATTTTTAGGCACCAGTCTTCGAAAAATTAATTATAAAATTGTATCTGTAGATTTTTTCTGACATTCTCTGTAATTTGTGGTAAGAAATAAATAAATAATTATTATTTGCATGTTTCGTTCGCCAATTACGTCAAGTTTTCGGTCGCAACAATGCACTTAATGAATCGACTGAAACAGTTGAACATCTTAAAGATGAAACACGGCGCGTTATTGGTGAAATACACTCACATTTATGCGAAAAAGTTATTCAAAATTTCAACAAAATAATAACCCTGTGGCAGAGGTTTTGTTGTGGCCATTTGCCTGATGTTGTATTTCACTTTTAATCGGAAATATTTTTCTTTATGTTGAAATAAAAGTGTTTGCTTAATTAAAAAATAAATGTGTTTTTCTTTCAAATTAAATCCGACACCCTTTATAAGTAGCACTGGGTAGTTAAATTTTCCTTATGTGGTCTACGATAGGATCTCAACGAACACCATTGTAATCAATTCACTTGCTTCATTTATTTTGTACGAGATCGTAACTTGTACCTCATAAGAGAAAACGAGCGTGCGAGATTCTCCGTCCCCTATTCAGTAGCAGGTACATACGTACTTAAGTACGTCAAGAAGTGCACGGTATGACTTAAATTTTATTAAGATGCACTCGTGCACCGGATATTATTCTCATGTAACGTCATTCGTATTCTAGCTACGAGGGGCTTGTGGCTAAGTAATAACAGCCGCACATCGATCAGGTTAAGCTACGCTTGCCGCGGTTGGTCCGTGGATGGGTAACCACCTTTACATACCAAGACCCCTCCGTACCTCGGAAAGCACTTTAAGCCCTTAGGTCGGTCGTCATAATGTAGATCTTTGACAATAGGGTATTTTACTATATATGAGAAAAAAATCTTTATATAGATTGTTGAGATAGTTTAGGCAAAACGGATTCGGAAAATGTTACTTTTAGTTCATAAAATAACAAAATAAATTTTAAAATTCAATTCAACATTTTCAGTTTTTCTAATCTGTTAAAAACCACCATGAAATAGTAGCCGCCATGTTATTACGTCATACCGCTATGTAAACTAAAACGTGTCAACTGTCAACTGATAGTTAGATAATAGATCAGCGCATTTGTTTACATAGGCAAGTGACGCCATGACCACAGAGCAACATGGCGTCCACTGCGTCCAGCGTTTTCGTCAAACTACGCGCGAAATTTGAAAATGTAAAATTTAAATGCATTTTTATGGCACTTATCGATTAAATAAAAAATTTGTGATTTTTTTGGGGCATATTAGCACTACAGAATTTTATTAAGACACTTTTCAGAAATGGGTGTAAGACCCTATTGTTACTGGTCGTTAGAACTCCGAAAGTCTGACAACCAGTCTTACCAAGAGGTATCATGTTACGCAGTAACTGGGTTGTGGAGGTTAGATAGGCAGTCGCTCCAGGTAAAATACTGGTATTCATCTGCAACCGGTTACACAGGAAGCCGACCCAAACATAGTAGGGAAAAAGATAGGCAGATAATGACGTATTAATGTCTAGTTACGTCATAGCCAATCAACCTAAACATCGATGTTTGAAAATGATTTTGTCCGACGAATAAAATAATAATAATAATCATAAATATTTATATATCTCAACATCATATTACAGGCACTGTTTAATAAACTGCATAATCTTAAATAGAGAATGGTGTTGGAGGTAGGACCCTCCGGTCCTGAGTTACAGATCACCCGACTCTCTTAGGTCAGACAAGTTAATTTAGAAAACAGTATTATTTTTATATTGATGTTCAACTTTTTATACTGAACTTCTCCCGCTCTGGGTGGAGCGGGAGGGTGTGTCAGACTCTTACTGACTTAAACCCACCCGTGTTACTTCCTTTGCTTGTGTCTTGCCACAATATCCCTTTCGGAGTTTCCCGCGATCCCGGCAGGCTTCAGCCCTAGCGGACCCCTACACTTGTGCTGACATCTCTTTGAGGCGCGCGTGGAATACAAATGGTTTGGATCCCCCATGACAATAGATTACTTACGATTGACACCTGACAAAATAACCTTGCTACGAGACAATTATCCTCACGATGCACGATGGCTGGAATTACTCAGCAGCAACTCAGATTCTGGATTTGTGCCTGGTTGATGACAATGTGATAAAGGATTAAACTAACTGGCGAAATTTGGGTGTACTATAGAGGCACACCTCTGCTCAACCCTTCGGGGAAACAAGGTGTGACGTTATGTTATGTTAAAAATATTAATACACGCTTACGGCGCACTTTTAACTTGACGTCTCTTTAGTTGTTTTAACAAATCAACATTTTTCAGGCAATTGCGGTCGCCCACGATTTGTGTTACAGTATGTGGAGGGTTACGTAAAAATACGCTTTTTTGTAAAAACCGTCGGGTTGTTACCATATTCAGCGTTTAAAAATGTTAGCTTCATTTTCTGAAATTAAAATGCGTACCTAAGTTTACGTCGACTGAACGCGGAACTTTTTTCACGGGAAAACATTTAAAATTATTTGAAATCGTGATCATTTCTTTAACATGGGCGTTTTAGTTGAAGCAATTATGGAGCTAAAAGAAATATATTTTTAACAACATTTACTCTGACTCCGTAAAATGGACAAAGGAAAATAGAATAAACCGTTCGGTAAAGTGGAATTTCCATTTGAAGCGTCTGTAGCTACAACGGCATTTAAACGAACTTAATTTGCGGGAATTTGCGATGTAAATAAGGAATTGTTTAATGGCCTAAAGTCCGTTTGGACATTTAAAAAGAGGGAAATGAGCCTTTTGGAGTTGTCATTATGACGAAGACACTTATTAATAGGAAGAGAGGGCTTTGTCTCGTCTGTCTCATTAGTCTTTCCAAACTCTTTATTTTGCGTGATTTTGGTAAATTTACTTAGAATTTATGGACCATCAAGAGATTTTTTTTTGAAAAAATATCTTTAGAAGCTAGCATAAAACAGAAATCATTGGGTTGAAAAATGTTTTTATTATTTTGACAAATTACTGAAGCTGAAAGTGACATTGATGAAATACTAATCTACTAGCCCGACAAAAAATGAATCCAATACTTAAGGAGACAAATAAATCTTTTGTATTAAGTTTACATGATACTTACCTACTGCAATCCAGTAAGTACTTAGGATAAACAATTGATTTGACAATTTCATTACGCGAGTAAACTTTTGTAGAGACTGTAGTAACACTTAATTTTAATGCCACTTTACATAGAGTTTCTCAGCTGACTTAAACAAATTTAAGTTAACGTTAACTCTCTTTACAAGACATTTGAATTGTAAAGCGTTGCAACGAAATTGTTTATGGGATTTCTGAGTAGTTGTGTGAAACATTAAATTCTATTACGGGATCAGATTTTCAGTAAAGCTCTGTTTTCCTAGGTAAACGGTTCCGTCATATTCCGTCCAGTGAAATATGACTGAGCTTTAATGTATCACAAACCACTGAAGTATTTTAACATACTACAAACCTACCACCTATTGTGTATTATAAATGTCTATTCTATTCTATTATAACGGCAGTTAGGAAAATCTCTCCATTTTACCAATATTTGACATAAGGTGTCAACAAACGCTGAGTTTGGACAGGCCGTGTGATCGTTCACCGCTTTCTTCGGAAACTTAAAGCTTAAGTAACACCCACCTTGATTCACATTAAAGAAGTTTAACATTACGTGCAGCCTGTGGACCGACTACACTCAAAGGTCTTACAGTGCCCTCCGAGTCCAATTTAATAATACGTTCAGAGTGCTGGTGGGGCTGCGGCGATTCTATAGTGCATCAGGGATGTTTGCTGACCGTCGCTTAGACTGCTTTTACGCTACGATGCGTAAAAGGTCCGCATCCCTGGTGCGTAGAGTACATGGCAGCACCAAGAGCATCCTTAGCATGATCGCTAGTCAGCTGTACTGTGGTTACATCAATTATTGCTGCGCCATTTGTCATAGAATGGCGCTGTAGTGATTGAGTTAACTTTCTTTTATAAGTTTTATTGTCGGTAGTTTTAAGTATTACTAACACTAGTCTATAAAAACATTGTTACTAACAAAATGGAGACATGGTCTGAAATAAAGTATTTAATTTAATTACCTAAGTATTTAAAGTTGTGCTCTTAAAAATGACTGAATTTTAGTATTTCATCTGGATCAATGGTATTCATCATCTATCTAGCCTTTTCCTATAAGTCTAATCGGATGCAGGTAAATACGAGTTTTTACATGGATCGACTGCCTATCTAACCTCCACAACCCAGTTACTGGCTAAAACAATATACCTTGGTAAGATTGATTGTCAGACTTTCGGGCTTCTGATGACCCGTAACAACTATCAAAGATCTACAAATAACAGTCGGGACCAACGCAACGGCTTAACGTGCTTTCCGAGGCACGGAAGATATATCAATGTTATTATTATACAAAAATAATCATTAACAAACACTAAGTAGTCATCTTCAAAGCATAATACTTACTTTCACGAAATTGGGTTTCATGTTTAACTTAAGAATAAGATCCCTGAACAGTGTTTCGTACAAAATGAACTCCGACAAGGATTCACTTTGTTTTGTATTACAAATTACAATTTGATGGCTCGCCTACTCTGACTTATTGCTATTAGGTACAGATTTCAGTCGTCCTTCACCAGGATTCCGTATTGTTCTTTTAAGTCGGCTTTGCTTATAGTCCGCGCGCAAGTGCTAGTCACCGCCTGAGGTAAGTGATTGGTGAGACGAGGGAAGCAGACAACGGTGAAGCTAACTCAGTCTGCCAATCTTGTGAAAGGAGTCTCTCCCCGTTTGAGAACTCACGAAGCGGTTTTCACCCGCGCCCGCCGCGTTGCCCACGCTGCCCAGGGCACCGACGGGCAACTTGTAGAATCGCGCGGGCAGCATTCACCCGCCGCCTCGGCTGGTTGCGCCCGCGCGCTCTGCGATCGCTTGGCGAGCGACCGCAGTAGCTGGCGGGGCGGGGGGTACAGAAATCTTCTATAATAACCGCCCGTCTTGCAACTGCCCGTCTTGCAACCGCCCGTCTTGCAACCGCCCGTCTTGCGATCATTGCCCGCCAAGTTTGCGGGCGATGATCTCAACCGCGATGGCTGCGTGACCGCGCAAATCACCGGTCTCGTGAGTTTAGAAATAAAACCGCAGCTCCAGCACGGGACAAAACCGCTCCGTGAGTTCTTAGCCTCACCCCTCACATACCTCAGGCAGTGACTAACACTTGCTCGCGGACTATTAGCTACGGTTTTATAAAAGAGTGGTGGCTGCCACATAACGGCCACAATGACAGCTGTCATGAAAATGGTATCAAATCCCCGCTGGTTTGATTTTACGGTGTCAAAAAACCAAAACACACCAACTTACTTTCGTAAAACGTTTCAGTGACGTCATTTGCCGGTAAATTGCGGACACTATTAATTTATAAGGCACTTACACGACTTACTAAGACATACACATACAAAAATCACATAGTTTCAGGAATTATTGTGAATTCGTCACTAATGGCAACCACCACACTATGTGGCAATCACCACAGGTAATCTATCGCGAGTTCGCGATCGCGTTTAGATACTCAGCTACTTACTATGCGACGAAAATGAGGATTATACGACGTTCTACGTTTTTATATGCTAGTTCAATACCTACTAACTACGTCAAACCGTTACAAAGTACCGGGAAGGCTACGTTTAGTTAGTCTTATATTAGTCTTGAATTGAGCTAAGCAGCTTTACTTAATCTTGACATCTCCGGTATATACTGGCTTACACATATTTAGTCGTAGGAAATCTCCAATTTGTTCTCAAAATTGAATTGCGCACATTTGGTAAGACGTGTTTTGTAAATGATCGTGTTACTTTAACAGCATTATTGGAATTTCGACGCATTATGGTAAGGCAGTCTGCGCAAAATTATCTAAGGGAGAAATTATATAATACATAAGCAGACGAATTCGTAGCTTTTGTGGAAAGGAATTAGACTTACATCGAAGTGCCGATGTGTTTACTCGCAAGATTATGGGAAAATTGTGCATTTATGATAAGAGTTTCTTGCTTATTGATGTCGCTGTTATCGTCCCGAATTTTCGTGGAATTTCTTCCAATTATCATAAATCTTAACCTCAGATATTGATTTGGAAAAAAAGTTACGATGAGTATAAGAAAAGTTTTGAAATGAATATAACATCACGCCTTGTTTCCCCGTAGTACACCCACATTTCGCCCAATTATCTTTAAATCCTATGTAATAGGGGGCGAGCCTATTGCCACCAACCAGGCACAATGGAATTTTCATGAAATTTCTTCCAATTATCACAAAAAAAGTAATGACGACTATATGAAAAGTTTTGTAATGAAATATAAAGTATCTCAAGTATTAGTCTTCCAAGAGTGAGTTTCAAAGAAAACCACACACAGAATACACTGTATCGCTTCGTTATCACTACAGACAAATTGTCGAAGTGTTCTCAAGAAATAGGTCACTATGTTACCTGCGGGGCAATAAGTGTTACCTACTTACACAAGATACTTATGTAACACTGCAGTCTTGGTCACCAAATAGTACCGATGCATTACTTTCATCTCATCTTTTTAGCAAAGGTCAGTTTTTTAAAGGCTCTTCCGGAATGTTGTATTTGAAAATGGAATTTATGATTAATAGGCAGTAAATTGGCAATGAGAAATATTTTTACTTTCTAATTATGTAATCTGTTTTTTTTTAATAAATAAGTGTCGTTTTAATTTTCTGGACTTTTCTCACAGTTGGTCGCAGTAACTAAGCTAGGGTGCCCCAACCTAATGGGTTAGGTTAGGTTAGGTTAGAACTGTGACCAACCAAGCGCGAGTCGAATTGGTCGCAGTCACTAAGCAAGGACATCCCGACCAAATGGGACAAGTTAGGTTAGAACTGTGCCAACGACCAACTGCGCTACATCCCATTTGTTTGGTTGTAGTTACTACTAGGCTTTTCATTATTTTTAAAGCCTCAAAATATAAATTATTTGAGGTTCAAGAGAAGAAGAACACAATATAGTGTTCAATAATATTTTTAGGAAAGCAAGGTGGGAATTATTTTGGGATCGATTAAGACACTGACAACACCTAAACCGCGGTCACTGTCAGACTGCATAGAAAAGAAAGAGAAGCGCGATGACACAAAACTTTATTTAGCAATTATCTATTTACTCAAAATTGAGTTGAGTAATCGAAAATAAAAAACAACCATGCTCTGCATTCTAATAAGACGTTCTTGTTATTAATTAAATACGTTACGTATGTTGATATTTAATACAGATATTTTGGATTGGAACTCAAGGTAAGAGGTTAGTTTTTTTTTTTTTTGAGGATGGGAAATCATCAAATAACTTCTCCCGCTCTGGGCGGAGCGGGAGGGTGTGTCAGACTCTTACTGACTAAAACCCACCCGTATTCCTTCCTGTTGCCTGTGTTGCCAGGGGACTCGGTGACCCATAAGTACCTTCCCGCGACCCCGGCAGGCATCGGCCCTAGTGGACCCCTACATTTGTGCTGACATCTCTTTGAGGCGCGCGTGGAATACGACGCGCCGTCGACCCGGGCCTGGTCCTTGCCGGACGGTGAGCTACCCATTGCTCACCGTCCGCAAGCCCGCGCCTACGGTGGCCGGAAATCCGCCTGGGATTCCCGACGCCCAGGGCGTCTTCTGCGGCGGCTAGGGGCGAGAGGGCGCGAAACATGCCTGTCCCTCAACCGTCTCGCCTCCTCCTTCGCGAGCATTACTGCTTCGCAGAAGGAGGTGACGGCTGCCCATGCCCTCTCGCTCCGTACCATGGCCTGAACCAAGGCCGGACGCGAGAGGTCTCTGCCGCCGATCGCCTCCACGAGGACACGGCGGTGCTCTGCCCAAGCCGGGCAGACCTCCACCGTATGCTCCACCGTGTCCTCCAAGAGGTTAGTTTAACGTTAGTTTATATCGAGATTTTTTTTTTAAACGCGTTTTGGTAACAACCAAGTTCTGAGAAATATCTTGAAAATTAACATATATTTTTTCCGCTACCACAAACTATACAGATTTGGCAATTTTTTTTCTTAAGACAAGCCTATTTTGATCATTTGCCTCTTGTCAGCGCCATTAGCAGTCGCAATAATGACAGTCATTCACCTAACTAGTTTCACGTTCGCCTCTTGATGAGCTCCATCCTGACCGGTGTCTCTTAACCGGTGTTCATATATTCAATAGTGCTATTGGTTACATATATCTTGTTTTTGAACAAACAATTTAAAAAGATATGTTGCTTAAATTGATAACTTTGTCAATTGAATAACAATTGGGAGATTAAAGAGGTCCTCAGAAACCAAGCATTAAAGCATCATTTTGAATTCCAAAGAAGTCAACGCAAACCCGAAATAAAGTAAAATCGTAAAATAAATAAAAGCAAACCTAAACTAACAATTACAATACTAATCACAAAAAAGTGTAACAATTTCAAGGTTTTCAACATAAAACCAACTGCAAAATGAACGTGTTCACTTGCCGAAGACTTAAACTCCCGACCTTCGCAACACGACAGGTATTCCAGTAATCTAGACAAACGGTTATCGAAACTCAGCTATTTTCATTCCTAGGTGTTGCTTCCATGGAACGTGGAAAGAAAGGATGTTCTATTTTAATCGTCTAGGGTACCAATTCACAGAACGTTTTTACTAAATGGTTTTCCAACAGTTTGAGTGGCTTCTGATACCTCCCAGTTTAGGTCCGGTGTGTGTCATTATTACAGGAGCAATGTCAGTCTTCACTTATCTGGGGCGTGGTTGCCATGTCTTACTGAAGCTGTATTATCTGGAAAATGGATACCTATAATTCAATTTTATTTAATGTAAGGCTGGTTTTTGTGTTAATTAGTTTAGTAATGCAATAAAAACACCTATAATAATGCTTACCATTACGATCAGGAGGCTTGGCACTGTACAAAAGAGGCAAACTTATCGCTTTAAATCACAAACAAATCAGTCACTTAAATGCATTAAAAAAGTAAATAAAAAAATGTTTTGTGTCTGTCTACCGAAAAGACAATTCATTTTGGTGGTCAAAATATGTCTTCGTCGTCAGAAGACCAGAAGCTTTCAATTCGTTCAGCCAGAGAAAGGGGGATTGGTGGCTTCTCTGGTTTTGATGTTGACGTATCTGAGCTGTCAGAATATACGTCCGAAAATGGTATGCGCTTATAGTCATTACAGCAGTGATGGACTGCGCTCGCCAATTTCCAATGGTTGCTGCATCGAGCCACTCGCAATTGGACTGGACCATCGAAATGCCGCTTGCCACTGGAATGAGCATAGGAGTAAGGTTGGATTCGGTGAATTCATCCTCTCGGCGGGAGCTGGTGTGTCATTCCGAGTAGGACTTTGCAGACGAGTCGTCAGGACTGGACATGATAGAGTTGGGATATTATTTTGGAGTGGTATGGGACATAGTGCTATGTCAAGTTTTTTGCTACCTAAACCGTAATGCATATAAGTCTTTAATGGAGTACATTTCATACAACTCAACCTACGAAACTGAAGCATCATTGGTTTACGGCGACTCCAAGTAACCTGATGTACTTTAATGGTTCAACGAAACGGCGTAATATTGCTATTTTTTATTTTACTCTTACAACTCAACCTACGAAACTGAAGCATCATTGGTTTACGACGACTCCAAGTAACCTGATGGACTTTAATGGTTCCACGAAACGGCGTAATATTGCTATTTTTTATTTTACTCTCAATAGACTCCACATGCGTCTCATCTACTCTAATGACTTCAGTGCCTTTACAGTTTTGAAGAACACACTCCATGAAGGCATCTAAACTATGGATATCGTTTCCTTGAGCGACGTGCTTATCAGCCGTACGCTTAAGACTACCACCCACGCCATCAGGGGCGTCTTTGCCGTGTCCACTCTCTGTGTAATGGCAGATTATGTCATCTTCGTTAGTCTCCTCGCTCAAGTAAGCAGCAATTAGGTGGAACATCGTCTTGTTTCTGTATTGCGTTGAAGGTCAAAATATGCATCCATTTCAAATTTGGAACCAGGGTCTTCATTGCAGCTATAATAGGCTTCAAATGAATACAATTAATGTAAATCATCCTTTCGTTTCTTTTTCCGTAATCAGTGTAATCGCATTCTGTACTTAGCAAGTTTACATTCTAAACTCAACAACTTCTTTTTCAGTAAAACATTCTTTACTTTCAACCGTCTTTTGTTTCTCACTGCAATACGTGCACCCATTTCAGCTCTTGATAATACTGAAGTTACCGGACTCGAGGGCGGCGTTTTGCGTGCAAGGTACTTTTCAGCTTCTTTTTGCATTTTGACTTTTTGTCTGCATCTTCTTGCATCCTCTCTCCATTTCCTCCTAAAAAGCTTTTTTTGCACATCTGGTAATTCTTCTACAGTTTTTATTTTCCCATCGGATTTCATCCGATAGTAATATTCTCTGTCTTTTCTTCGATTTTCTTCCAAGACTTCTATATCCTGTTTAAGTTTTTCACGCGCCTTCCTCATACTCATTTTTGAGTTTTTTTGCTCACGGCGTCGTTTTTTTTTCTGGTTTTTGGTAAGTTAACTTCTTGCTTTCGCCATCGCCTAAAAAGTCACAACAAACAATGCACACAGGACACGGTGGAGCATACGGTGGAGGTCTGCCCGGTTTGGGCAGAGCACCGCCGTGTCCTCGTGGAGGCGATCGGTGGCAGAGACCTCTCGCGTCCGGCCCTGGTTCAGGCCATGGTACAGAGCGAGAGGGCATGGGCAGCCGTCACCTCCTTCTGCGAAGCAGTAATGCTCGCGAAGGAGGAGGCGGGACGGTTGAGGGAAACGCACGTTTCGCGCCCTCTCGCCCCTAGCCGCCGCAGGAGACGCCCAGGGCGTCGGGAATCCCGGGCGGATTTCCGGCCACCGTAGGCGCGGGCTTGCGGATGGTGAGCAATGGGTAGCTCACCGTCCGGTAAGGACCAGGCCCGGGTCGACGGTGCGTCGTATTCCACGTGCGCCTCAAAGAGATGTCGTCAGCACAAAGTAGGGGTCCACCAGGGCCGATGCCTGCCGGGGTCGCGGGAAGGTACTTATGGGTCACCGAGGCCCCCGCAACACAGGCAACAGGAAGGAATACGGGTGGGTTTTAGTCAGTAAGAGTCTGACACACCCTCCCGCTCCGCCCAGAGCGGGAGAAGTTATTTGATGATTTCCCACCCTCAAAAAAAAAAAAAAACAATGCACACAAACGAAAAAAAAGTAAAACTGTGCAAAGGAAGAGCAGGAGACTTTGTTAGAAAAAAAAATTGCATAGGGGCAACGACCGTGTTTATGAAAAAAAAATTATTTCCCATGCCGTTACAAATGCATTACAGGTACCAATCATTGTTCACTTAGAGCATGCAGCTATGGATAACTGCATTAACTACAAGTCGACATGGTGTAGAAAGGTGTTAGGGAACGGGGTGGTTTAAAACATATTTACTCATAAAAATAAAGCGAAAATCACTGGTCTTTAACTGATAAAAACACCAGTAATTAGAAGCAGCTTTGTAGGTTATAAAAACTAAATAACGCACATTCAAGAAAACAATCCACTCGGTGGACATCTGTTGTTTCGGTGGACCAAAGTTCCACCAAAAAGATGTCCACCGAATGGACTTTTTTCGCAAAATCATTCACACTTTGCTCCGTTTATAGGTTGTGTCAAAAGCAAAGGTATATTCATAAAGTTTCATTATTTAACTAGTTGTTAAGAATGTTATATGAATTTATAGTGATTTACTTCCCAAAATACAGTAGTAACCGGAAAGACGACTCAACTTTGACACAACTAAATATTTTTCTTAGTACAACAACAACTTTTTCTCCGTACGAGTTGAACAAAATGACCTCTAGCAGGGATAGTACGATATTGACTGCGTTCAATTTTACGTTCCGTTCCATCATTTGACATTTACTTCATTTTAGTCAGTATCGAAAATAATGTCCACCGGAAAGACAAAAAATGTTGTGACAAGATTAAATGATGCAGAAAGTGTGTTTTATTTCTGTATATTTTTTTAATACTTTTAACATTAAATGGAAATCATACGTAGATTAGGAAAATATCATTTTTGTAAAATAATAAAAAAGACGTATTTATTATAAGCTACATTCTATTGAAAGGTAAAATCCGAACAGTCCATCGAAGTGGACAATTCGGTTACATGGTGGTAGTATAAAGTAAAAAATTAATAAATTTATTGTAAATCTGTTACAGTTATGGTCTTGTACATTTCGTTTACTTTATTATTATGATGTAAAATTAAGACGCAATTATTAAAAGTGTCTTATATGATTCGTACGAACAGTTTTTTTTTAGGGTTATGACAATGACCCAAATTTTATGCAATGGACAGGATTGTCAAACTTGATTGCGAGGCTTTTGGCTACCTCCGTATGTGTGTATTTTATGTTAATTTTTGTAATGTGCGTTTGGTTTGTGCAGAATAAACAATTTTTCTTTCTAAACGCCTTTTCAAGTTTCTTGAGCAATATTGCACAAACTCATCTCTCTGCTTGAACGCTTAGCTATTAAGATTAATTTTATAAGTACCTACCACTATATTTTTTTTTTGTTATTTTGGCTTCTTCATCTTGTCTTTGCACGGAATACAACTCTTAAACCATCGGAAGCTTTTTATATAACTAATTCTGGACATAAATCCCCCAAAATCGTCCTAACGAGCGGATATTAATGAAGATTCAATAATAATCAGTGGAAATAAGAAAAATACCAAACGTCAACGTGAACATCGACTTGGAAATCTTGGTATATTTGGAGATATTGGATAGCTGGATGTGGATAAATACAGGGTTCAGTGAATAATAGTATTGATAATATCCAGTACGCTAAATTAAGTTTGTTTGTTTTCGTGTAAGTTTCCAAAAATTGTTAAGGAAAATTGTTACTACCTACTTTATTTTACTTAGAGTGTTACAACCAGATAATTTATTTATTTGCAGTTAACTGATAACACTGTTTAAACTAAGCAGAAACTACTTAAATGTATTGTAAATCAAGTGGCTATATCACTATATCATTAGGCATTATTGTAGTTCTGCAGTTGAGTTTTTATTAGTGTAAGGTGGTATAAAACAATGTGTTAGGTAGATTACTATTATAATTGTACTTTAACTTGTTGCATTTCAGCTGCAAAAGCAAGACATTGTTATTGTGAGGCATTTGTACGTTATTTAATTGTTACTTTTGTATATTTCAGTTTTAAAAGAAGGACAAGTTATAAGGGACTTTTGACAGTGCTCTCTAATTACGTCAATGATTTGGAAGATTTGTTGAATCCATCACAGTTGTGCGAATTGCAACTACGTTTGGGTAAGATAGAACATTTATTTGTACGATTTGACGAGATTCAATTAATATTGGAATGTTTAGTTGATGACGTCAATAGTCAAATACCGGAGCGAAACGAGTTTCAATATTATAAGATCTTTTCAAAGGCTCAAGAATTACACGTAATTTAAAACCAACCAAGGATGATCCTTTGGAAAATGATAACTGATCATCAGAAAGGGCGTAATCGTAGGCTTGCGAAATTACCTACCATACAACTGCTAAAGTTCTGCGGTTCCTATGAAAAATGGTTGGAGTTCCACGACACGTTCTCTAGTTCGATATATTCTAATAATTAAATAGATGACCTTAGGGCTTCTCTCGCGGGTTCAGCTGCTATGGTGATTAAATCTATAGAGTTTTCCGTCAGTAACTACTCTGTCGCATGGAAAATATTATGTGAACGTTTCGACAATAAGGGGCTTTTAATACAAAATTATGTAATGGCATTATGTAGTCTCAAGACGATTAGGAAGGAGTCATCTTTTACTTTAAAACGTATAATTGATACTAGAAACAAGAACTTGCGTTCATTGGAATCATTAGGAGAGCCAACAGTTCATTGGGACACGCCCTTAATTCATATAGTTACAAATAAGTTGGATTCTAAAACTTTTCGCGAATGGGAAGAATTTAAAGGTTTAGATAAAGAAACGTCAATTAAATTAGACATATTTCTTGTGTTTTTGTGAAATCGTTCAGGTTTACTAGAAACTATTGAAATGTTACAATATAATTCAAATCATAATTCTTCTAATTCCAACAATAAACATAAAACCATGGTGTTTGTGACCAGTACGTCAAGTAGTCGGCCTAATTCTGGTACTGAAATTGGTCCCAAATTGTCAAGGTGAACATAACCTCAGTAACTGTTCACAATTTTTAGGACTTAGTAATGAACAAAGGTTAGAATTACTACCACAATATAAAATATGTATTAATTGTTTCCGCACAGGCCATTATGCCAATCATTGTAAATCAAGTGGTTGCAAAAGGTGTAAGCGCAAGCAGAACACACTTGTTCATGCAATAGATGGCATAGTCAAGTCAACAATTAAATCATCTACTACCATTGGTGACCGTAATAATGACAGCGGTGAAGCTACTGAACCATTGGCCAACAATAACGTAACATTATCGGCACAAGTCACGACGAATGTTCAAAATAAAGGAGAAGTTCTTTTAGCCACTTCATTATTAAAAGTTTATGATGGCAATAACCGCGAACATCTCGGTCATGCCATTATTGACAGTGGCAGTACGTCGTGCCTTATAACAGAAAAAAATCTGTCATTTATTAAATTTACTGACTGTCAAAGTGGGTATAAGTAATACCAAATCACCAATAGGTAAAATGTGTTGCGTTCCAATAAAATCCAAAAATGAAAATTTTTCAAAAAATATTTGCTGAGTTATCTCACTTTCTGTTACTGATGAAGTGCCTTGTCGTTAGTTGGATCGTTATGAACTATATATTCCGAGTAATTTATGTCTAGCTCATCCTCACTTTTATGCAGCATCTCCTGTGGACTTAATTATAGGTGCTGATGTTTTCTGGGACCTCTTGGGTACATAAAAGATAAACTTCGGTACTGGCAAACCGGTGCTATACGAAACTAGACTTAGTTGGATAGCTTCAGGCCCTATGCTACATAGTGGCCAAATTCCGTGTTCCTCTGCTTTGTAATTTGACAAAGATTAATAATCCCAAAACTAATGTTTTAGAGGATAACTTAAGTACTGATGACATTCAAAACCTTTTAATGCGTTTTTGGCAACTTGAAGAAGTTAGCCATCAGTCATCAATATATTATCAAGAGGAGAAAATGTGTGAAAGCACTTAA
This sequence comes from Atethmia centrago, assembly GCA_905333075.3. NCBI lineage: Eukaryota > Metazoa > Arthropoda > Insecta > Lepidoptera > Noctuidae > Atethmia > Atethmia centrago. Next base: position 18,368,759 of record HG995382.1, read on the forward strand.
TTCAAAACACAACGCGTCTCGAGGACGACCGTTTCTGTGTGTGTCTTTTTCTGTGTGTATCGTTTCCGTTTCTTTGTGAACAATCGCATTATAACTTAGATGACTCTATAGATAGAGCTAAGCACTGTCTGCTTTCATTAGCGCGCAGGTTTAATGGTCAACCATAATATAAAGCACGTTATTGTGATTTCAAGAAAGAATATATTGAGTTAAAACATAATAATATGTCTAAATAAAATAGGTTACATATTTTATACCTCAGCATGGCGTTGTGCGCGTAAGTAGTTTAACTACAAAACTGAGAGTGGTGTTCAACGCTAGTAGTCCCACCACCTCAGGAGTATCATTTAATCATTTACAGATGACAGGACCTTACTGTACAAGAAGACTTGGTGTCAATACTTCTTCGGTTTAGGAAATATTAATATGTACTCTTGGCAGATGTGAAGAAGATGTACCGCCAGATAACAGTACACCAAGATGACAGGCAACTACAGCAGATCCTAAGGCGGGATGATCCCTCAAAGCCTATGGTAACCTACCAGTTAAATACGGTTACGTACGGTCAGTGGCGTGCAGTGGTTCTCCACAGAGGTTAGGCCACGCATACTGACACAAAAAAAAAACTAATTAGCGCAACATCACAGCGTCGCTCTACATATGATGACCCTCAAAGTAGTCACTATTGATTTATAATATTTGAAAAAAAAAAAAAAAACATTGAAAGTAATCCTGTAAAAATAAAAGTTAAATACAAGAACTCACCACATTATTCAAGGTTCACAACACGATTTGCTGACGATGCAAATAGAAGAAAGATTCGGCCACCTGAAATATCATAACCTAGTGGGTGGGTGATAATTACAGAACACGTCACTTGCAAGATATCCGAAGTCATGAATTATCATATTTTTGGATTAATTCTCGTAATTCGCACACATCTACTCTTAGACACAACTTGAATCTTATCATTAAACGACAAGTGCGACTAACCTAACCTAACCAACACATTATCGGCGCAAACTTCACAACAGAACACCATTCTTAGGTAAATAAACAAATATTAACACAACAAATAATATTTACACTACTTTACGTTTCAAAACGAATTACTTATAACTTAATAAGATTTAGAAAAGCAAAACATTCAAGTTCGGATATAATTTGCGTGTCACATGAAACAAGGTGGCTTGTCGATAAAAAAACACTACCAATTAAAATTGTATCACTGTCATACCGTGTTCTTCCATAAAAGGGACTACCATATTTTGCCGGATAACACAGTCCAGGGTTGCCGAAACGTATTTTCCTAACTCCCAAAATCCAAGTGAAATTTCCCAAATATGAGAAGAAAAATAAAATATCATGAAGTTTTTAATTATTTTTATAGGGCTTTTGCTATTTGCTATTCCTTACAATTTATAATTTTTTGGAAGGTATAAATTCGACAATACACCCTGTTTTTTTAATTGTCTCTAGTAGTCATGAAGGAAACTTCCCCGCAATTCGGGGAATTGTCCAAAAATTGGGAACCCTGGTCTTCAATATTTTTCATTCATTAAATCTTGACTTTACACACAGCCAATGGGTACCAAGCTCCTGCCGTAGGAGCTACGCCCCTAATTTAAACCATGTCACTATTGTGTGCCCTTGATATACACGAAAATATACACGAGTGTGCGTAAATTTATGAACGGAATGTAGGCTAGCCGAATGCTTGCCTGATAAATCGCGCAGACCTACCGTACCAAGCTCCGTCGAACTGTGAGTCACGTGGCGTCTGCGACAAGTTCCTATAAGAGTTTTAACAGGAGTTTAACTTTTTTTTTAATATTTTGTATTATTGTATTACATAGTTAAAATAAATGCATTTGGCGTTGTTGGTAGGGTAGGCTAGGCCTAATTGCCTCTATGGACGGCACGCCCCTGCGTATGGTACCGCTAATGCACCGTATCTTGCCACTAGATGTCTTAGACAGGTAGAACTCGATTGCACCGACAAAAAATTTGCTGTTATCATAAACATGATTTTTATGTCGATTATTTGCTTTCGGGAGGGGGGATACAATTAAAGAGGTCCTTGATAAGGTAACCGCAGAACTGGCTTCAGCTGGAATATTTCTAAAAGCCTTTTCAAGTTTCTTGAGCAATAATGCACAAACACGTCTCACTGCTTGAACGCTTAGCTAATAAGATTTATTTTATAAGTACCTACCACTTTGTACAACTTTTTGCTGTTTTGGCTTCTTCATCTTATCTTTGCACGGAATACAACTCTTAAATCATCGGAAGATTTTTTATTCAAATAATTCTGGATATAAACCCCCCAACACATACCATCTCCATTGTTTCTAAGCTCTCGGTTTAACTCGCTGTCACAGATAAAATACGTGTAGTTGCATTGAACGTAAGCTCTTTAGAAGATTTTACGCGTTTCCACCCAACGTTTGCACAACGATTGAATACTAAATTACCGCCACCAAAATATGGTATCGTCGTGAAATATATGTTTACCCTTTCGGAGTAAAACGTTTTGATAAAGTTGGCCTCGTCTTTCAGTATGAAATGTTTTTTTGTATTTCATAGCTAGGTACATATATCATTACGCAGCCTACACGAGGCTTTTATGATGATTAGAGTATGATTCATTTTTTGATTTGCTTTAGTGGTTTTTGTTGAAGTTAGAATGTCTGCTGAGATGTAAAAAATGGTTTGATAAAAGTATTTAAATACTAAATACAAATACTTTTTGCGTTTGCCATTTCAAATGCAAATACAAAATAGTTTCTTCGTTTTGTATTTAAATACAAAATGCAGAATGCCTATATTGCATTTTGTATTTTCCAAAATACCTTTTCCAAATAAAATGCTCAAATAAAGATAAAATTGACAGTTTTATTTATTAACTAGCTTCTGTTCACGTGGAAGTCATAAGACACCACAATATACTAAAATAATAGCCATATTTATATAAAAAATGGCTTCGTTGGTCTAGTGTTCACAAGCGCTACTGTTGAGCATGGGTTCGATTCTCGGGTCAGACAAAGTGTAATTGTATTTTTCATCTGAAATATCTCAGTAACAGTCCAAAGTCTGGATTTGTGCCCGATTAGTGGCAATAGGCTCGCCCACTGTCCCACATGGGACCTTAACATAACTGGCGAAATGCGGGTGTACTATAGGTACACCTCTGCCTAATCCTTCAGGGAATACAAGCGTGATGTTATGTTATTTTTATAAGACTCCCCTGTATACTACGTTTATAGTTTTGGTCTCAGCAGCCAAAATATACAGAGACTCAGGACTGACTCAGTGACAGGAGAGCAAGTGACGTATAGTTGCTCTGTGAGAAGCAGTTAGTCCTGAAGTCGACTCCGCAGTCTTCAGTAGCAATTCCCCATTGCTGGAGAAATTTTTAGTTGTTAGTAAATTAATGAACACCTGCGTTTTTGCATATACTAACTAATGTCAGAACACTGATACACTGACTCATGCATTCTTACAGATTTTTCCCGTAGAAAAATAAGTCACTTCGTAAATAATTTTAAAATTTCCAATTTCCGACGAATACGAGTCATAATTTTATAGGAACAGGAGGTACGAAACCCTAAAAAGTAAGTTGAAGTCAAATTTTCCATGAAATGTATGGAAAAAGCATTTTGTTATTTCTGACTCTTATAATAATCACACCGGGTAGCAAGACACTTGCGCAAAAAGACATTTCCGCGAATTTTCAGATCATATGATCTAATTGTTTACATATTATGACACTATATTATAATTTGCATGCTAACAAGCTGAATATGGTGAAACCGTACCTGTGTAACATCTTTGTAAACCCATATTATGCAAATAAACTGATGGATTGATAAAAATGTAAAACTTTGTTTTAGGGGGCCTGGTGACTTGAAATAAGTTCTTTTACAAAACCTCTATGTTTTGTAAAAAAACTTATTTTAGGCACCAGTCTTCCAAAAATGAATTATAAAATTGTATCTGTACATTTTTTCTGACATTCTCTGTAATTTATGGTAAGAAATAAATAAATAATTATTATTTGCATTTTAAATGGAACTATTTCAATCGCTTCTTCAATTCAAAAGTACCACAAATAAGAAAATTACAAAAATGTTTTTATTGCAAAAATACAACCGTAGTCCTTCATGGGATCTGGAGGCAAAAGTCCTCGCGCACGTATGGGAGTGGCGCGAGGAGGCGAAACGCCGGGGCGTTAGTCCGCTGCCGCGAGAAATCGCGGCACGGCGGACGGAGCTCCGGCGGGATCTCATGGCGTCATGGAAAGTACGGTTGTCGCAACCCAGTGCTGGACACGCCACGATTGCGGCGATAAGTCCCCTCTTTGAGGAGTGGCTGGAGAGGCGCCACGGCGTCCTCACCTTCCGCCTGACGCAGGTCCTCACCGGACACGGCAGCTTCGGGAGGTTCCTGTGTCGGATAAGGCGGGAGGAAACGTCCGGGTGTCACCACTGTGTGGATCGCCCGGAGGACACGGTGGAGCATACGGTGGAGGTCTGCCCGGCTTGGGCAGAGCACCGCCGTGTCCTCGTGGAGGCGATCGGCGGCAGAGACCTCTCGCGTCCGGCCCTGGTTCAGGCCATGGTACGGAGCGAGAGGGCATGGGCAGCCGTCACCTCCTTCTGCGAAGCGGTAATGCTCGCGAAGGAGGAGGCGGGACGGTTGAGGGAAAGGCACGTTTCGCGCCCTCTCACCCCTAGCCGCCGCAGGAGACGCCCTGGGCGTCGGGAATCTCGGGCGGATTTCCAGCCACCGTAGGCGCGGGCTTGCGGACGGTAAGGACCAGGCCCGGGTCGACGGCGCGTCGTATTCCACGCGCGCCTCAAAGAGATGTCAGCACAAATGTAGGGGTCCACTAGGGCCGATGCCTGCCGGGGTCGCGGGAAGGTACTTATGGGTCACCGAGGCCCCCGCAACACAGGCAACAGGAAGGAATACGGGTGGGTTTTAGTCAGTAAGAGTCTGACACACCCTCCCGCTCCGCCCAGAGCAGGAGAAGTTATTTGATGATTTCCCACCCTCAAAAAAAAAAAAGTCCTTCATATTTTTATATTTAAACAAGACACCCATTGATTTTGAATTTTAAGTTACAAAAACAACGCAACCTAGTTTTGAATTTTCGTTTTGAACGCGCGAAATATGATCTAAACCACCATATTGTCAGCTGTGCGTCGACAACCGAACTGAGAGCTCATTTCTTTTGTGCAAAAGTGTCTGTGTTACTCATTAATTTTATACAGAAGACGTCCATATTTCGGAATACTTCAGTTTTGTATAAAGGATTCACGTAAGTAAGACACTATTTTTAAATCAAAAGAACCATATTTCAAAACTGGTTGTTTTGCACAGAAAATATACATAAATTAACTTTAATTTTTTAATCAAAATAAACGTATGAGACAATGTGTTCGTTTTGCATTTAAGTTATTTAATATGAAGTACGATATTTAAAAATTGTTTATTTTGAATATTAAAATAAATATTTTAATTATTATTATTTCAAATCAAAAGGGCCATAATAAGGAATACACTCGTTTTGCTTTTATTTAAACAGAGTTGTTTTATTAGATAGGTTAATCGATATGGTCATGTTTTGAGATACATTACTTTTGCAATTTTTGTGCAAAGCATAGTAATCATTCAATTTTATAATTACTATTATTCCTTAGCTATTAACGTAAAATAAATGAAGTTTAATTTAAGGTGTTTTTTTTTTTTGTTTACTAGATATTCTATTTATACGAAGATAAACGTAGAAGAAAAGAAAATGGGTTTGGTTTGTTCTGATAAATGCAAGTTTCAGTGTTCTACAAAAATTACTAACCAAGATAGACTAATATTTTTTAATGAATATTGGAATACTGGCTGGTGACCTGGAAGCACTAAGACAACTTATTTATAATAACATGACTGAAATCGAACCAAAATATCGATACACTCGTGTTGGTAGTTCTTGCAAAAATCATAATAATTCGTACTACTTGCCTTTAGACAACCACCGTACGAGAGTATGTAAAGCTTTTTTCAGGAATACCCTTTCAATTTCTGATACCTACAGTAATTAGAACTGTTGTTAAAAAATACCAATCTAACCCCAAAGTCATCCAGTTCAAAGAACAAAGAGGAAAACATAACTACATTATCAGCTTGAACCATCTCTAAAACACGGAGTCAGGGCCCATATAAATTTCATCCCACAAATCGAAAGCCACAACTGTCGTAGTCAATCAAAACGTGAATATATTGAAGGAGGCCTTACTCTAGCGGCCTAACATCGCGATTATGTTACTGTGTGTGTTAATTTATGTACCCGATCATTATATAACGCTAATTAAAACTGCAAAAATGAAAGGCTCGCCTTATATGGTTAAAGAACTTGCCCATGATAGTATTGTTGGTTTAAAACCTTTGGCTTTTTTTTTTTGGGTGGCAAATCATCAAATAATTTTTCCCGCCCTGGGCGGAGCGGGAGGGTGTGTCAGACTGTTACTGACTAAAACCCACCCGTATTCCATCCGTTGCCTGTGTTACCAGGGGCCTTGGTGAACCTTTAGTACCTTCCGGCGACCCCGGCAGGCATCGGCCCTAGTGGACCCCTACATTGGTGCTGACGACATCTCTTTGAGGCGCGCGTGGAATAGAATGCGCCGTCGACCCGGGCCTGGTCCTTACCGGACGGTGAGCTACCCATTGCTCACCATCCGCAAGCCCGCACCTTTTTTTTTTTTTGAGGTTGGGAAATCATCAAATAACTTCTCCCGCTCTGGGCGGAGCGGGAGGGCGTGTCAGACTCTTACTGACTAAAACCCACCCGTATTCCTTCCTGTTGCCTGTGTTAATAGGTAATAGGTAATAGGTAAAACGGGCCGGTGTCCGCAAGTCCACGTCAATGCGCGTATTTTGCGTACGGGTGGGAAATCGATTATTCGATCCACCCCAGCTCCTCAAGGAAGGCCAGCAACGCCTTGGTGTTACTGACCATCTCACAGAGGGTACCTGGGTTACCGAAGTACTTTGCCCTGTATGTGGCGACGACCGGGCAGTTTAGTAGCACATGAGCTGCTGTCTCGTCGTCCTTCATGCAGGCCCTGCACAGCGGACTGTCTGTGACTCCTATGATAAAAAGGTGTTTGTTAAATGACCCGTGGCCTGTTATAGCTGCTGTAACAGTGCGCAGCTGTAGTTTAGTTAGTCGGAGAACCCGTTTCGTGAGGCGACCATCAATTGTAGGGAGAGCTTCCTTGGCCTGCCTGCACTCACCTTGGTCCGACCATAGTTTGAGATGTTTATCTCTGGTGCGTTTCCTTACCAGAGTGCGTAGGTACCCGAAGGGAAGTGGCACGATGGGTTCAGGTCCCACTGGTGCCATGCTCAACCCCCTTCTGGCAAGTTCATCGGCTGCATCGTTGCCTAGCGAACCGCTGTGTCCTTTAATCCATTGAATGGTTATGTTGTTGAGGCTACCCACCTGTTTGAGGCGCTGGTGGCACTCGTATATTAGCCCAGAGTCAACTGTGTGACTGTTTAGCGCTTGCAAGACAGCCATGCTGTCTGAAAGTATGCGGATTGAGTGGTCCTTAACTTCCCTGGTCATGATGGCTGAGGCGGCCAGAGAAATACCTAAGCACTCAGCCTGGAACACTGTGTTATGGACCCCCAATGGTGTGGCTATGCGTATGTTGAAGTCCTCCGAGAAGATTCCAGCACCTGTGCCACTACCTGTTTTGGATCCATCTGTAAAGATGCGCAGCTCTGCGGGGCGCAACCCCTCGCATCGGCGATCCTCGTGGAGTTGGATCTTGTATTTCTTATCAAATATAAATTGTTTGGGTACCTGGTCATTTATTGCTTTCGTGATGGGGAACTCTTTATTGAGTCCCTCAAGCAGCGCAGTGTGTAGTGTGTCTCTCTTGCCCCAGAGATTCAGTGCATTTAGGCGTACTGCTGCCATCGTCGCTTCCTGCTGTATGAACAGGTGGAGCGGCGGCAGTCCCAGCATGGCTTCGATTGCTGCAGTTGGAGTTGTCCTCATGCAGCCCGTGGTCGCCATGCAGGCAAGTCTTTGCATGCGTTGTAGTTTATTGGAGGCTGTGACTAGCTGGGTGCGGGGCCACCAGACCACGGCCCCGTAGGAGATCATGGGGCGGATTACCGCCGTGTACAGCCATAGTATAATTTTGGGGGATAGGCCCCACTTCTTACCTATCATTTTCTTGCACTGCCAAAAGGTGATGCAAGCCCTGTTTATTTTGTTGTCTAAGTGACTACTCTAGTTTAACTTACTGTCTAGAATGACCCCAAAGTACTTGACTTCGTTGGCTAACTGAAGTTCTGTATCGAACAGTATTGGTAGGCGGAAAGGGCCTAATGCTCGTTTATGGGTAAACATAAGTAGTTCAGTTTTGGTGGGGTTCACCGATAGGTCGAAATCCCTACACCATTTTTCTACGATACGTAGTGCCTGCTGAGTGAGGTTGCAGATTGTTCCCGTTACTTTCCCCGAAACAAGGATTGCAAGGTCGTCTGCATAACCTATTGTGTAATAGTGGTTCGCGTTGAGTTTGGTGATGAGATCGTTTATCACCAGATTCCATAAAAGGGGGGACAGCACCCCTCCCTGGGAGCAGCCTCTGGCTATCATGGCCAGCTGTCGCTCATCCTCAAGGCGAACCACACGTTTGCTTAACATGTTTGTAATCCAGTCCGTTAGTACCTGTTCTACTCCATGTCTAGAGAGGGCGCTGCTGATGCTGGAGAAGTTTGTTATATCGAAGGCTCCTTCAATGTCTATGAAAGTGCCCAGGCAGGTGCCCTTCTGATGAATCGCTTCCTCTATCTGTCTAACCACTAGATGAAGAGCGGATTCGGTCGACTTACCCGAGCTGTATGCATGTTGGTTACCGTGCAGCGGTATGGTTTTTAGAGCGCCGTCCCTCAACTCCCTATCACACAGCCTTTCCAGAGTCTTTAGTAGAAAGGAGGTCAGGCTGATTGGTCGATGGGATTTGGCGTTTGTGTAGTCCCCCTTACCTGGCTTAGGGATGAATGTGACTTTCACTTCCCTCCATCCTTTGGGAACGTATCTAAAGGCCAGACACGCTCTCATTAATGGCACCAGTCTTATTGCGACAGAGGTTCCGCCCCATTGTAGTAAGGCGGGGAACACTCCATCTGGACCAGCTGCCTTAAAAGGATGGAAGCTCCGGATGGCCCATTGGAGTTTCTCCAACGTGATCACCCTGCGTGCGTAATGCCAATCGTTGTCTGATGGCGTTTGAATTACATCTTGCCAGTCGATTACCTGCGTGAAGATACATCCAGGGAAGTGAGTCTCGATAAGGACGCGTCTCATTTCTTCTGGCGAGGAAGTGAGTGTGTTATCAGGTTTGCGGAGGGTAGTGGGCCCAGGAGATTTCTGTTGCGCCAGTACCTTCCTTACCCTGTTAGCTTGCTGGCAAGATTCAATGCTACCACAGAATTTGCGCCAACCCGCGGTACTCCTGAATCTAATGCATTTTTTGTAACTGGACTTGGCTGCGTAGTAATTATCCCAGTCCTCATCCGCACATGTGTTCATGGCTTTGTTCAGAGCTGCCCTTACCTTGCCGCGCTTGCGCTCTAGATCAGCGCCCCACCATGGTTGTTTGCCCGGTGTGCTGCGCGGGGTGGTCTCTGGACAGGCAGTTTGGTAGCTATCTATCATTGTTTTGGTGAGATAGCTCACTTGTACCTCAATCTGTGTCGTGTCCGCAAACGTCGCCGGATCGCTTATTGTCGCAAACTTGGATTCAAGGTTGCGTGTGTAAGTGGCACGATCCGTGTTTCGCGGATTGCGCCGTGGTAGGGCTGGAGAAACACAGACCTGGATGTCGAAGCGGATCCACCTATGATCAGAGCAGGAGGCCTCGTTGGAGACCTGCCACCCAGCAGTGATTTCCGCCGCGCCCTCTGTTGCCAGAGTGAGATCTATGATTGTTCGGCTACGCCTGGTTACGAATGTTGGTTCGGAGCCAGTGTTTAGTAGGGATAGGTTAGTCGAGAACAAGTATTCAACCAAGGCCTTACCCCTCTCGTTTTGCGTGTCCATACCCCACAGTTGATGGTGAGCGTTGGCGTCGGCCCCTACTACGACCTCAAACCCACATCCCTCGCAATGGCTCAAGAGGCGGGCGAGGTCGTGCGGAGGCGGCGCCTCCGCCTCGGGCATGTAGGCCGAGGCAAAAACGATCGCCATCTTCGTAGTGTCGTCACGCTGTATTACCAGCTTTGCTGCAGAGACATCTCTGCAACAGAAGTCAGTTAAAAGATGTGTTTTAAGGTTACCTGTGACATAGATGCACGCTCTGGGGTGATCGTGCTCTGTGGTGACCAGGAGCTTACCGCCAAGATTGGAAAGTCCTTGTATGCGGCCCGCCCTAATCCACGGCTCTTGGATCAAGGCAATGGCCGTGTGTTGCGCCTCCAGCCACTTGCGAAGCTGAGCCGTCGCAGTCTGACTGTGGTGGAGGTTTGCCTGCAGGACTTTACATATTGACGAAAGGGACGCCATCGCTGGTCGAACCCTCTTCGTCCCCCCCAAGTCTGAGCCCGGCAAACAAGTCGCCCTCGTCGAAGCCGTCCCCCCCCGGGCCCGAAGCCGGTGACAGGAGTATGTCGTCCAGCTCCTCTCCCGTTGGAGGGACAGCGCCCACGGAGGCGGCGGCACAGTCGGCCGACCCTGCTACAGCAGGTTCAGCCGCGGATGCGTCAGGGTTGTTTAGTGGGGGAGTGGTCTCCCCTGCTGGTGTTTGGGGCAGCTGCTTCGGCGCCTCGCAGATGGTCCCAGTGGCAGGGTCCCACTCCTGAGGGACGTCGGTGAACCTGCCGTTCCGACCCTGGAACTTCACGTATACCGTCCCCAATCCAATTGAGAGACGGCGTCCGGCTTCCATCAGGATCGGGATTTGGTCCACAGGGACACCGACCACCACAAACCATGCTGTGGCCTGTTTGTCGGCATGCAGAAGTACCCACCTCTTTATGTCGACCCAGGGGTTCTGGTAACTGAGAGCGCGCCCAATATTGGTCGGCTCTCCGATGACTCCCTGCTCGTCTGGAATCACGACGCCACATCGTGCTCGCTTCAGGATTTCCGACTGGCTCTTGACAACTAGCGGGATGCTAGATGGGAGAGACAAGTCGGAGACTGTTTTCCTTAGCCAGGCTAAGGTGTGGTCGTTACCGCACCACAGTTTAAGAACACCTCCGGCGAACAGCGGCTTGGCGTTGAAGGTCGGTCCTGGAGTGTCTTGCTTGGGGGAGCAGGCCTCAAGAATGATCTGCATCTGGATAGCAGCGAGTACCTGTTCCGATACGTCCTTGCTGAGGATTCCCGTGCGGTCGCAGGTGATCGCGACGTCCAGGGTTGAGCTGGCAGCTTGGGCGTAGCTTCGTTGTTCGATCCGTTTGGATTGGTCAAAACGCGGCCGCTTATGCTCCCACCGAGGTGTCAAAGACTCGTTGAGAGCTCGCTTGGCCGCGGCCTGATCCTTCCAATCGGATCGCTGTTTATTTTTATTGCCAGCACCCGGAACACTGGTTTGCGGTTGACTGGGCGTTGGTCGGCTTGTGCCGGCCTCTGTCTGTGACCTCTTACCCGCGGAGAAGCTCAGTTGGCCGCTCGTCGGTTTGTCCGTGCTAGTGGCAGTGGCCTGTTTGGTGCGGAAGCCCTTACCTGGCCTCCAGCGGGCTTGGCGTCGCTCCTTCCTCGTCACTCCGTCCCTCTGCTTGCCTTTAGCTGCAGCAGGTGATGGACCTGAAGGGTCAGTGCGAGGGCAACGGGCTTGTTGAGTGCGTTTACCTTTGCCCTTGCGTTTCTGCGCTTGCCAGGCATGCGAAAACGCATCCTGTGTGCAGCTGGCCGTCTCCGTTTGACCGGTGACGGCCATCTGGTGGGAGGAGGCTAGAGGAGCCTCAGGAGGATGAGGGTGTTTGGCTGGAACCCTGGTGCCGGTGTTACCTAGCACCGGGGTCGTCGCCTTGGTATGGGAAGGGTCGGTACTGGTCCCAATCAGCGCCGACGTCCTTTGTATGTTTTGGGACTGTTTTGTTTTGGTCTTGGCTGTGGTTCTCGCCACAGCCGGACCTACGCCCGCGCTAGTACCCGCAGCGTTAGCTGCAAGGCCACCAGGGGCGAGGGAAGTGCTAGCATCTCCCTTGGGAGTCTCATTGGCTTTCGCCTCCACTCCTGTGTTTATTTTTTTAACAGGCCTATTTTGATCCATGTTAAATTGGTTTTTGGATTCATCTCTCTGGCTCCCACCCTCCATGGAGCCCGCACCTGGAAACGTATCACTATGAAAAAGCTCGAACGTTAGGACTACCAGAGAGATATAGGGGCGCAAGGCTGGCTTTCAGTGCGACATCGGGTGCTCGATCGGGTTGGCGTAGGGGGTCGAAAGGTCCACCCCCAACGAACTGATCAACCCTCACTTACACCGTCAGCATGACTAACTGACATGGAACTAGACCAAGAAACGGGGTGGTAACCTCGGGAAGGTGTATCCGCCAGACTTGCCTTGAGGATCTACACGACTGTAGCGCTCTCCCTCAAGACCCCGCCATCCTACCACCTCTGAAGGAGGCGGAAGCAAGCAAAGCATGTCGTTGTGCAACCGCAAAAGCATAAATCCAGACCCTCCCCTGTTGCCTGTGTTGCCAGGGGACTCAGTGACCCATAAGTACCTTCCCGCGAAGCCCGCGCCTACGGTGGCCGGAAATCCGACCGGGATTCCCGACGCCCAGGGCGTCTCCTGCGGCGGCTAGGGGCGAAAGGGCGCGAAATTGCCTTTCCCTCAACCATCCCGCCTCCTCTTTCGCGAGCATTACTGCTTCGCAAAAGGAGGTGATGGCTGCCCATGCCCTATCGCTCCGTACCACAGCCTGAACTAGGGCCTGACACGAGAGATCTCTGCCGCCGATCGCCTCCACGAGGACACGGCGGTGCTCTGCCCAAGCCGGGCTGACCTCCACAGTATGCTCCACCGTGTCCTCCAGGCGATCCACACAGTGGTGACACCCGGGCGTTTCCTCTCGCCTTATCCGACACAGGAACCTCCCTAAGCTGCCGTGTCCGGTGAGGACCTGCGTCAGGTGGAAGGTGAGGACGCCGTGGCGCCTCTCTAGCCACTCCTCAAAGAGGAGGACTTATCGCCGTAATCGTCGTGATCTCACAAGTGTTCCTAAAAGCAGTTACTATACTATTCTAGCTATAAGGTAATATGTTAATAATTATTGTTGATTTAAATGTTAGAGTATAATGATAAAGAAGATTGCTAGAAAGTTTTGAATGTTTTCCTCATGTTTATAAAGTCTTTGTTTTATTATGAGTTTTGAAAAACTTACGTTAGTTTTGATAATTTGATTGGCTAATTTTATTATTTTACTTTTATGTTTTCATTGTTTGAATAGACCTTAAAAAATAATTGATGATTATTTTACAACAGTTTCGGAGATTTTTATTTGTTATTTTGAGGAAAACTTTGATATGTTTTAAGTTTTAGATAGAATTTTAGTTATTTTATTAAATTGCATGGTGATTTTTGTTGTGTTGCTAAAAAGTTTTATAGTCAAACATGAGTAATACAATCATTTTTTGTACCTACCGTTGTTTTATTCCATATTTAGAATATTACAAAAAAAAAATATATTTTTAAAAGTAACTTATATGCTTAAATCTCCTCTAGCAGTGAGTTTAGTATAAAACTACTTAACACATTTATTGCTGCTTAAAAATACGCTTCTAACGATATATAATATACATATATTTGATATAAAATATTATGAAAGTATTAGACGAAAAATTGTTTATTTTTCTTTGTTTAGCTCTCCTGTAAAAAAGTTTATTTTTGATTTGTGGTAGTTTTGAATTGAAGCAGCGATATATCACGTCTCTGAATGCCTGTAGATATAGATAAACATTTCTAGAAGATTGCGTGAGATGTGTCAAATATGGATGTTTAGTGTTATCTATATTTTACCATTCTTTGGTTACAAACAAGCACATTTGCTATACCAGAACTATTGCAGTAGTAGTAGTAGTAAAGGTGAAAATGTGTCACGTACTAGCAATTACACCGACACGCGTATCCTTTAAGACGCTGACAACACCTAAACCGCGGTCACTGTCAAATTCCATAGAAAAGAAAGAGAAGCGCGATGACACAACGCTTGTAATTTATTGCAAAATATGAAGTAATTATCTTTTTACTGAAAACTGAGTTGAGTAATCGAAAATAAAAAACAATCAAGTTCTGCATTCAAATAAGACGTTCTTGTTATTAATTAAATACGTAACGTATGTTGATATTTGATACAGATATTTTGGATTAGAACTCAAAGTAAGAGGTTAGTTTAACGTTAGTTTGTATCGAGATTTTGTTTTCAAAACGTGTTTTGGTAACAACCAAGTTCTGGGAAATGTGTTTAAAATTAACATATATTTTTTCCGCTACCATAAACTATACAGATTTGGCAATTTTTTTTCTTAAGCGAAGCCTATTTTGGTCAATTGGGTCTTGTCAGCGCCTTAAAGCAGAATACAGAAATATTACCACCAATTGGCCACCTGCTATGATCCTTACATACTCCTTTTGTTTCGTCTACGTTCATACACCTGGCCATACACGCACGCCGGTTACTTTCTGAAGAATTTCACCAATAACTTCACATGTAATATAATAATATTATAGTAGCTTATTATCACTGCTAGTAGACATATAATCAGGATACAGATATATAACACGTCCGAACCCCGATGTTGGAAGTACCTATTAATAAATTGCGGAGAAGGTATTCGAACTCACATCGACAGGACCAAAGGCGATTTCAATATACGTAGGGATCACGGGTTCACCTTTAATACCTAGGTAGCTATGTATAGAGACAATAATAGTGCCTTTAATTTTGGTTCGCAATGCACGTACCAGCCCGTGAGGAACTGTTAATTGGCAATTATTTAACATCAATGTCCTGGTGGCTTAGATGGTTATATACAGCGTGATTCAGAAATGTGTGGTCGTATTCAAGGATGTAGTACAGACCATGAAACTGAACCACTTTTAAAATATGTTAATAACATTTGAGTCGCTTTTGTACTCAACATCTGCCTAGCCTTTTCCCAACTATGTTAGAGTCAGCTTCCAGTCTAACCGGATGCAACTGATTACCAGTATTTTACATGGAGCGACTGCCTATCTGACCTCCACAACCCAGCTACTGGGTAACACGATACCCTTTGGTAAGACTGGTGGTCAGATTTTCGGGCTTCTGACGACCCGTAACGACTGTCAGAGATCCACGAATGACAGCCGAGATCAACGGTTTTACGTGCTTTCCGAGGCACATAGGGTTCTTGGTTTGTAAAGATGGTCACCCATCTATGGACCAACCGTGGCAAACGTAGCTTAACCTGATCGATCGACCCGTGCGGCCTTTATTACTTAGCCGCAAGCCAATGCACTTCATAGAATAATTGTAGTGTAAAGATTTATATACCAAAATAAAGGCAAAATTCTAGATAATAGAAACACATCTTAAATTATACTAATGTTGTTTATTCTTCATAAAAATAATTAAAATCGATACCGATACCGACACTGTACTTATCGTAATTGCTTAATGCGCAGACCACTATTACTAGGCACTACAAATCATGTTGGCTAAATTCATGTTGGTGGTCGCGTTTCTGCGCTGTGACCGTTTCATGTAAACGCGTTTTTGACGGTTATTTCAATAGTTTCGATAAAATCGATTTTAAAGATAGACTAGTCGGATTGTTACAAGCACTTACAAATTTCGTTTCTGTCCTTGAAAGGAATCTAATTTAGCCGGCGTGTTTTGTTGGACAGCTAAATTAATAAATTCCCACTAAATTTTGACTAAGAAACAATCTATAAATTAGTCCACTCAAAGTCAAAGTCAAATTATTTATTTAAAATAGGCACATAAATGGCAATTCTGAACGTCAAAATTTACAAAAAAATAATAGAATTGATTCTAGTCGCCCCCACTTCCGAAAGATAGTTTCGTATGGAGAAGAATGGGCAAGAAACTCCACCATTTTACTATTTTAAAATGTTTTACAATATTTTGTATAGGTGCATTCATTATATAATTATATGTGAAGACGATGCACCTAGAATAATATTACTATACCACAATAGGTAAAAATAATTAAAAGTGAAGCAACGATAGATAAATTAATTATGTGATAGATACATTATGCTCACATATTTACAAACATTGTAAAAGTATACGTTTATTAAGTATTGTTCCAAAGCCATACCTACCACAATAAACTTGGGTACACAATACTATGTGAAACCGCTGACATACTCGCGTATGTCAGCGGTTTTATATAGTATTGTTGAATGAGGAATTAAATAATATTCAAAATTTTCCCCAGGGGTTATTAGAGGAGTTACAAATTTTATGCGGACAGAGTGGTGGAGAATAGCTGGTTGATAATTATATATATATATATATATATAATTCGCTCGTTTGACTAATCGGGACGCCAGCGCCACCAAGCGGCGCTCGACAGAGTCTAGAGCATAACGCTCGACCCGAGTTAAGGACAGTTTGTCGGAGGCAGTCAAGAAGTGAACACGTTTAGAAACTGTCACGCGTTCCGTATAGTTGTTTCGTGTACCTACAGAGTGTGAATAGCCAGTGTGATTATTTGATCGTAAATTATATGTACTCGTAATTTGATTTAAACTGCAAACGGTTTTTCTATTGTGCAATAACCAACACTTCCCATTGTACGCCCACAGTAGTTAAAATATGGCTGATGATAACGATAGAGACGTACCTTCTGCGTCATATATATATATAAATATAATATATTTATTAATTTTCCTTTTTTCAGTTTTCGGTAAATTTCTGTAGGTACTTAATTGTAATTTTTGTAGTATGCAAAATAAAACATTTAGGATCTCATCTTTACCTTAACGCTACAAGAATCTATCCTGCAAGTTCTTTAACAAGCACTTTACTTGCACAAGCATAGATATAGGACAAATATATGTAAGTAGGCCATTCAAATCTCAGCGCGGAAATTGATTTCCCGTCTCTTACAACATATACGATATTTAGTTTGTCTTTGAAAATATTGACATTGATGTAACAGGAGTCAGGAATTCTATTTCCAGCGAAACACACTTTCAATCGCAATCTGAATGATTTTGAAGGATATTGCTAATCCATTGCTTTATGATCGAAAAATTTGTGTGCTCAACAATGTAAATAACGCAATGAATTTTGTTGAACTGTCAAAATTAAAGCCTATTGCTACTGTAAGGGTGTTACGCAATTACCCCTCTGGTAGGTAATTAGATTTTCATTTACGAAACTTGGTAATAGGGTTAAAATTGTACCTGAGACGGAAATAGGGTCACCCCGTGTGAGTATGTGCTACCATCATATTGTCACGTACAAAACATGACTGGCAAAACTCATACGATCTACGATCTTATTGCCTAAGAAATCGTAAAATTCAAGCACAATTTTCGTCCACTGAGCATTTTTGTAGGTATGCTTATTTAGGCAACACCTTACATGATTTTTTAGGTAACTCTTTTAATTCATAATTATAATTATTGTGTTTTCTACTGAGTACGCTAAAGTATATTAAAAAAAAAGTTTTCCTTGGTTTCGATCTCATTCCATGGGAGTCATTTTGCAAGTCTATCATTTCGTCAAACCTCTCTATAACCTCAATAAAGGTGGCTGTGCCTGCGACTTAACTTCCTACCAAAAAAGCCGTCAGACTTTATTAAACGTAAGTGATATAATGGAAGTCGTTATCGGCATGCGCTCGGTTAACTGCACCATATGCACCCAAGAGCCTCGTGTTAGGGCCCGCATAATTTTAAAACTTTTGCCTTTGATCATTTGATTTCATTCGGTGTTCAAGTGAATTCGTGGCTTCTGAATTTTGTTGAAATTAAATAAAATATAAAAGGTATTGTCTCAGGCTTTTAATATTACTTTTACATGTGTAGGCTTAGGTTTTACATGTAAGGCTTTGAAACAACCTAATCTCATCATCATAGTTGTGAAAAACAATATAATTTTCAAAATATCTGTAAGCAATGTGCTTGTACAACACTGGAAAAACAAAGGCATGCAATGACAATGTACAGCCAGATGGACAGTTGCTAAAGAGAAAGCTGGATATTGCTGGACAACTTACACGCGACGTGGACACTATCTGTATACAACTCAGCCAGGACTTGAACACACAACTTGTCCCTTCTACCGGCTGATTGGTCGAATCAAACGAATTCATTCGCCCGAAACGGGCGGATCGACACTTTTAAATAATATTAATTTTGCTGAGGCGATTTAATTTATTTTATGCAACAAAGTTATGAAAAAAGTACACTAGAAACTACATTTCACAATTGTTTTTGTACAAGTTCATATTTTACTAAGCAAATGTATATGAAAAAATAATAAAAGAAAATATTTTGTGTGCCAATTGCCTAATACGTATTTCAGGAGTTGTCCCCCACAAATAAATTAAATTCATGCAAATCGCCTTAGAAAAAAATTATATTATTCAAAATGTCGATTCGCCCGTTTTGGGCGAGTTTTGTGTGAATCGAACAATAAGCCCTTCTCCCTAGTTCTACCCATAACTTTTGCTTGTATCAGAGCAGGGTACTGTCATTGTTGAGTTGAAGTGATAATTCCTCGTATCCCCGACATAAGTTTTAAAGAAATACCGAAACCGTCGTAATAATAAAATATATTGTTGTTTTTCGCAAAGATGTTTAGTGGCACAGTGGTTTTTTTTGTACTTACCTGGTTTAAAACCCTGACCTAAGTAGCAATGTAAAAAAATTGTATTAATAGTTGTACACTTCATCCAAAGAGTCTTGTTGCACTCCAATTGACATTAGACGCAGAGGATAGCTTTTACATAAATCCAACCAATGTACGCATAACCCTAAAAGCCAGAATGTAAACGAGGAATATAGTTGTGACGTAAATCAGTTCCACTAAGCTGTTTATCTGACGTTTTGCAAGTTGCAATAGTTTACTCGGTTGCTGACAAGGATAAATCAATAACAGTCCTTCGGTTTTACGCAACAAATGTAGGAAGAGATTACTATGAGTTATGAGTTATAATGAGAAACTAAGTGGATATTATAAAGTTTACAAAAGCAATAAGTGTGAAGGAAATATAACTTGTGTTGTTATTTCTGACAGAATTGCTAAGAACTACGAAGATCACACTGTCAAGATATGTACGAAATAATTATAAACGCATTTGTACGTATTTTTCTGTTCTTTTGGTCTTCTCTGTTTCTATGTGTGTACATAAATGTTAAAATAGATAAAAAAAAAAATAAATAAATAAATAAAGGAAATAAAAATGTTCCATGTTATTTGCGAGCGGAAAAGGTATCAAAAGGATGTTTTTAATCAAAAACTTAAGACGCTGACAACACCTAAACCGCGGTCATTGTCAGATTGCATAGAAAAGAAAGAGAAGGGCGATGACACAACGCTTGTAATTTATTGCAAAATATGTAGCAATTATCTATTTACTCAAAATTGAGTAGAGTAATCGAAAATAAAAAACAACCAAGTTCTGCATTCAAATAAGACGTTCTTGTTATTAATTAAATACGTAATGTATGTTGATATTTAATACAGATATTTTGGATTAGAACTCAAGGTAAGAGGTTAGTTTACCGTTATTTTGTATCGAGATTTTTTTTCAAAACTTGTTTTAGTAACAACCAAGTTCTGAGAAATATGTTCAAAATTAATATATATTTTTTCCGCTACCACAAACCTTACAGATTTGGCAATTTTTTTTCTTAAGAGAAGCCTATTTTGGTCAATTAGGTCTTGTCAGCGCCTTAAGCAGCAAAACTCACAATCGTAGCATCGTTCTATCAATACCTAGTAGCAGCAAGTATGCTTACGATACTCAGTGGCGGTACCTTCATATAAGCCCAAAAGCCCCGGCATGCCTTACTAAAATGGATGGATGAATTCACTTTTAATTTTTAATAATTGTACCTAACCAGTAGTTTATGAGAAAATTGCGATGATACATACGTAGGTACCTACATACTCAGTCGAAAACTGAACTTTCTTTTTTTGAAATCGGTTAAAATTTTATTGGGCTTGCGTTATTTTGAAACCCTAGGCACGCCACTGACGATACTGAGATAAGAAAATAATCCGACTGACTGGCGCGTCATGGAGGGGGTGGAGACCTATTCCGATCACCGGTATATCCGGTTCGACGTCTCCGCCCAGACCTCGGACGCGCCGGTCCGACGGGCCCCGAGTGGTCCGCGGTGGGCGCTGAAGCAGCTGGACCGGGAGCTCCTCCTGGAAGCCTCGATCGTGCAGGCCTGGGTGTCACCACCGGACAGGCCTGCCGACATCAACGACGAGGCGGAGTGGTTCCGGGAGGCCATGTCCGACATATGTGACGTGGCAATGCCCCGGGTCCAGCCTGGACGTGCCTCGCGCCAGGTGTACTGGTGGTCGCAGGAGCTGACGGCTCTGCGCACTGCGTGCGTGGCTGCGCGACGCCGGTATACCAGGCACCGCAGGCTCCGTATCAAACCTCCGGATACGGAAGCCATTCAGGCGGAGCTGTACGAGGGGTACAGAGCGGCGAAGACCGCCCTCCAAGCGGAGATCCTGCGGGCCAGGGGGTTGGCCCGCGAGGAGTCGCTGGGGACTCTGGACAGGGACCCGTGGGGACGCCCGTACAAGGTGGTGCGGGATAAACTCCGCCCATGGGCTCCCCCGCTGACGCAGAGTCTCCGGCCCCAGCTTGTGGAGGACGTGGTGAGCGCTCTGTTCCCTTCGCGAGGGGAACACTCCTCCCCGCCTATGGCTCCGCCTACTGCGGTGCCCGATGCGGACCACACCGCCGACGACGACGACGATGCTCCGGAGGTGACCGAGGTAGAAATGAGAGCGGCGGTACGCAGGCTTAATGCCAAAAATACCGCCCCAGGACCCGACGGCTTACCTGGGAAGGCCTGGGTCCTGGCCTTGGAGGCTCTCGGGCCTCGACTTAGGGGGCTCCTAAGCGCATGCATGGAGAGAGGCCAGTTCCCGCTTCGCTGGAAGACGGGGAAACTGGTCCTCATAAAGAAGGCAGGGCGCCCTGCGGACTCTCCGTCCGCTTATCGGCCCATCGTGCTGCTCGACGAGGTGGGCAAGCTCTTTGAAAGAGTCATTGCAGACCGCCTCGTCGGCCAGCTGGTGCGGGTGGGGCCGGATTTGGCGGAGAGCTAGTTTGGTTTCCGCAGAGGGCGCTCTACGGTGGACGCCATCATGCGTGTGCGAGCCCTGACGACGGGGAATGCTGTTGCCCAGGGTGGGGTCGTCTTGGCGGTGTCCCTAGACATCGCCAATGCCTTCAATACCCTGCCCTGGAGTTGCATCAGGGAGGCACTCCGGTATCACCGGATGCCGACCTACCTCTGTCGTGTGGTCGAGGCCTATTTGACGGACAGGGCCGTCATCTACCCCGGTCACCAGGGAGTGTGGAACCGGCAAGAGATGTCGTGCGGTGTCCCACAGGGATCGGTCCTGGGGCCGCATCTGTGGGACATCGGATACGACTGGGTGCTGCGCGCCGACCTCCCTAGCGGCGTCAGCGTAGTGTGCTACGCTGACGACACGTTGGTCCTGGCGCAGGGGAGGTCGCACCAGGCGGCGGCCGAATTAGCGGCACGCGGGGTTGCGACAATCGTCGAAAGGATCCGGCAATTGGGACTCGAGGTGGCCCTGCACAAGTCCGAGGCCATGTGTTTTCATGGTCCTCGGAACGCGCCACCGTTGGGGTCCCAAATAACGGTAGGAGGGGTTTCTATCGGCGTCGAGTCGACGATGAAGTACCTGGGACTCGTCCTCGACAGCCGGTGGAACTTTGTGGAGCATTTCCGACGTTTGGCTCCCAAACTTGAGCGGGCGGGCGCTGCATTGAAGCGGCTCCTGCCCAATCTAGGGGGTCCAAACGCCTCCTGCCGGAGGCTCTACGCGGGGGTCGTGCGGTCTATGGCCCTCTACGGGGCTCCTGTATGGGCGCGCTCTCTGGCGCTGCGGCCAGCCCGCCGGTTGAGCGCGGCCCAAAGGGTCATGGCCATCCGGATGGTCCGGGGATACCGCACGGTCTCCTGTGAGGCAGCGAGCCTCCTTGCCGGATTGCCGCCATGGGATCTGGAGGCAAAAGTCCTCGCGCACGTATGGGAGTGGCGCGAGGAGGCGAAACGCCGGGGCGTTAGTCCACTGCCGCGAGAAATCGCGGCACAGCGGACGGAGCTCCGGCGGGATCTCATGGCGTCATGGAAAGTACGGTTGTTGCAACCCAGTGCTGGGCACGCCACGATTGCGGCGATAAGTCCCCTCTTTGAGGAGTGGCTGGAGAGGCGCCACGGCGTCCTCACCTTCCGCGTGACGCAGGTCCTCACCGGACACGGCAGCTTCGGGAGGTTCCTGTGTCGGATAAGGCGGGAGGAAACGTCCGGGTGTCACCACTGTGTGGATCGCCTGGAGGACACGGTGGAGCATACGGTGGAGGTCTGCCCGGCTTGGGCAGAGCACCGCCGTGTCCTCGTGGAGGCGATCGGCGGCAGAGACCTCTCGCGTCCGGCCCTGGTTCAGGCCATGGTACGGAGCGAGAGGGCATGGGCAGCCGTCACCTCCTTCTGCGAAGCAGTAATGCTCGCAAAGGAGGAGGCGGGACGGTTGAGGGAAAGGCAAGTTTCGCGCCCTCTCGCCCCTAGCCGCCGCAGGAGACGCCCAGGGCGTCGGGAATCCCGGGCGGATTTCCGGCCACCGTAGGCGCGGGCTTGCGGACGGTGAGCAATGGGTAGCTCACCGTCCGGTAAGGACCAGGCCCGGGTCGACGGCGCGTCGTATTCCACGCGCGCCTCAAAGAGATGTCGTCAGCACAAAAGTAGGGGTCCACTAGGGCCGATGCCTGCCGGGGTCGCGGGAAGGTACTTATGGGTCACCGAGGCCCCAGCAACACAGGCAACAGGAAGGAATACGGGTGGGTTTTAGTCAGTAAGAGTCTGACACACCCTCCCGCTCCGCCCAGAGCGAGAGAAGTTATTTGATGATTTCCCACCCTAAAAAAAAAAAAAAAAAAAAAAAAAAAAAAAAAAAAAAAAAAAAAAAAAAAAAAAAAAAAACCGTGCAAATTACATCATGCCTCTAATGTGATTCGTTTATAGGACACCATTTTTATGGCCTGATATTTCTGACTTTACTGGAAATTGTGTTCGTTTCGTGCTAGTACGACACAAGGCAAGTAGCACTGTGACTTCGAAATTAATTTTATAATCAGACTAGATGCACGCCGCGGTTTCACTCGCATAAGTTTTGACCCCATAGGTATATCGGGATAAAAATTATCCTATGTGTTATTACTGGTTATAAACTATCTGTTTGCCAAATTTCATCCAAATCCGTTCAATACTTTTTACGTGAAACAGTAACAAACATCCATCCATCCATCCATCCATCCATCCATCCATCCTTACAAACTTTCGCATTTATAATATTAGTAGGATTTGAGATGTCAGGTGACAGGTAAAGGACAACACGTGAACAAACTTGGAGTTTACAGTCCAGCCGGTCTATTCCTTTGAAATCTTACCGTGAAATTTTAGGTCAAGTGTGCCTTCATTCCACATAGTTACAACATTGAGAGCTTACTTCAAGCTCATTTCACCATTTTATTTTTTGGCTGGAGTCAAATAATTTCTCCCACTCTGGGCGGAGCTGGAGGGTACTGAATAAAACCCACCCGTGTTCCTTTCGTTGCCTGTGTTGCCAGGGGCCTCGGTATCCCTTGCGGACTTCCCCGCAACCCCGGCAGGCATCGGCCCTAGTCGACCCCTAGACTTGTGCTGACGACATCTTTTGGAAGCGCGCGTGGAACACATTGCGGCGTCGACCCGGGCTTTATCGGACGGCGAGGTACCCATTGCTCAACGTCCGCAAGCCCGCGCCTACGGTGGCCAGAAATTGGCCTGGGATTCCCGACACCCAGGACGTCTCCTGCGGCGGCTAGGGGCGTGAGGGCGCGAAATTTGCTTTTACCTCAACCGTCCCGCCTCCATATTCGTGAGCATTACTGCTTCGCAGAAGGAAGTGACGGCTGCGCATGCCCACTCGTGTTTCTTTCGTTGCCTGTGCGTTGTCAGAGGCCAAGGTATCTCTTTCAGGCTTTCCCGCGACAAGCTTACTTCACCTAAGTTTTCACGGTGAGATTTTTACAGAATAGCACTTTGCAGAATCCCCAACATGCACGATCGAACCTTAAAAAAAAAAACATTTTTGCATCTAAGTACGCTGGTGTCGATTCCCTTCTTCACAAACTAAAGTTTTATGTTCAGTGCATCTTTTTCTTTCTATTTCATTAAGAAAAGGACAGAAGATACATTTTAGTTTAGTCCTGTCAAATTAATCAGCGCCTGTCACTACTAATTACGTCAAGCGCTGATTAATTTGACAGGACTAAACTAAATTTTATCTTCTGTCCTTTTCTTAATGAAATAGAAAGAAAAAGATGCAACTTAAATTTAATTTAGTTTGTGAACAAGAGAATTGGCACCATTATCCATCATGATCAGTCCATCTGCCTTTTCTCTAAGAGAAGTGTTGGTGAACGTGACATAATTACCAGCTCAACACTAACAGTGCTTAGGTGAAACTTCAAACAGCTGTAGTAAACGTATTTTCATCTAGAACTAAGGAAAGTTTAATTCCGTTCCCGACAAGAACACCGGACACATTTTACACTAAATCAAATGTAATTTCCCTTGCGTCTTCAAGAACCGTATCCCGCGAGCCTCAGTTGTTTCCACTCTTAATACCAAGAATGTAATAAACAACGTTGCTAAGCTTTAAAAACAGCGCACACGGTTTCATCACACGGAATAGATACGTAACAGCAGGCGCTGGCTCCTTACAACGAGCGAACGCACTCGCACACATAGATACGCGTCTACGTACAGCGAGTACAAGCTGCAACCGCACTCGCAACTGGCACTTTTTCAGGGTCCCGTAGGAAACAAGGAGCCCTTATAGTTTCGCCATGTCCGTCTGTCCGTCTGTCTGTCCCCGCTGTAGCTCAGAGACGCTTAGTACTAGAAAGCTGTAATTTTGCATAGGTATACATATTAATCACGCCGACAAAGTGCTGAATAAAAACATGAAAAAAAAAAATTACGGTACGTTTCTTGCACGTGATATCGGTATGATATTTTTTTTTCTCGTCTACCCCATGGTGTCGGGTATCGTAGGATAGGCGGTTCAAAAATATTGCGGATCTGTGGACACCACTTTTCGATTCAAGGATCGGCTTGCGTAATAAGCATTAAAGTGCAAATTTTTGTTGCCAGCTAAATGTTTGTTTATGGAGATGTGAAAAAAATCATGGCAGTAGTACATATAATGAAATTAAAAGGAAGATTATCACAACTAGGTGGGCTTTACAAGTTAAAGAGTAATTAGTCGACCAACTTAAATTTGCAATTGGAGAATTGACCGTGGCAGATATTGATGTATGGAAGAACATGTTTTTCAACTACAATGTTAAGTTTGTTTTTGGGATAAATTCATCACAACTTCCCAATTACAGCCAACCCTTCATTGTGCGTGGTCCGACACGCACTTGGCCGGTTTTTTAAATACTTTGAAATCGTCGTAAGTATGCATCTATAGTACTGCGATCGCAATTTCGTGTCCAAACATGTAAACAAATATGTGTTTTTGGAAAACCAACTTTAATACCCACACATAAAGTTCAGTTTGATGAAAGTACTTTGAAATCAACATCATTTACATCTAGCTGATATTCGTACTTTGTGGAAAGTCATGATGACAATTTTTTTTTTTGCCCGTCAGGTACCGTACCATGAGTATTAAAAAATATTGGACACGTGTTTTTTCTTTTTTACGTAATCAAAAGATGACGTAGCGAGCCCCCCTCCCCAACTGTAATGCGTTTTAGATAAAACGCATTACAGTTTTTTGCTTTATCATATTAATAAAAAATTACTAAGATTAGTTATTTTTTATTAATATGATAAAGCAAAAAATATGCCTAATATTTTTTTATTATCTGACTGACGGAATAAATAGGATTCCTTTTTTTTTTTACCCAGGCATCATCCCTATTGGAAAAAAAGTATTTAAATAAACTTTATTAGTGCGTGCGCCTGTTTTCGCTCGTTATATGTAGTCAACCTTCTGTTCCTAACTGTTTTGTGTTCATAATCAAAGCGAAGAATCCAGGGCAGGAAGACAATACGCTCTTTGTTCGTGGACTTGCATGCACGGGCGGTATGGATTAAGCGATGTACAATGCGGAGTCAACTACCCTGACAACGGAGAATAAACAATCTGCTGATTAAATTACCGTGGTGTTAAGTAGGCCGTTCATTTTGTGAGGTTTCTCTTGTAAAGCCAGGTGTTAGGGAACTGCAGGTGTACTATTTACCTGTTTATTATTGGTCTTGATATGGAATATCTGATTGCTTAAAGCACAGTCTATACATCGTACAGTTGTCCGACGAAGACGTCTAGTCAGGGCAATCGAGCGGGGCTTGAGGGGCGAGACGGGGGAAGCGCGCTCCCGAACTGCTTACGCTACCATGTTAGTAGTTAGGGAGACAACTTTCAGGGCTATCGTGTTGAATTTATTATTGTTTTAATTTATGTAAGTATAATAATTGAAATGGTGTACCAGGTTTTTACTTGCAAGTATGCCGACCAACTGCCGGTCCGAAATACTCGCAAGACTTCAAAGTATTTTACTATTTTAATAGGCTACTCACTCCATCGACGCTCGACGCGATTCTGCTCCTTATATATATATAGTTACGGATCAATGTTCTATGCAAGTATTTTGTCTTCCATCAAGGCTTGGAAAGTATTTTACCCAGCTACTCCCTCCGTCGATGCTTGAGGCGATTCTACTCCTTGTTTATATTTGGGTAGGGATCAATGTTCTATGCAATTACTTTTCTTTCAACAAGGCTTGGAAATTGGAAGTATCCTTTTTACATACGCGATTGTAGTCCGTATTTGTATGAAGTTACGGATCTATGATATTATTGAAAGTATAAAATTTATAATAATAATAATGTTAATGACGATGTTGATCTAAAATAATTAAATTAATTAATAAATATTGTTAACTTGAGACAACCCTAGCTGTCGCGACAATGCCTACACGTTGTCGGCATTTACCACGAGATTAAAGGCGTCGTCCTACCTTTTTATATTATGGTTAAAGTGACCAGCCCAGTTGTTTAGTGACTTGTCTCGCTTTCTAAATTACCAAAGTATTTGCTTATTTTACAGAATTTTTTAGGCTTTCTCTCTTCTGATTTTCCAGACATGCATGTACTTGAGACAGAGTATGAACCTGCAAACATACAGTAGGTATAACACTGCAAAACAACACTCGACCTCACCGCAATCGGGTAAAATGCAACGCAACTTTGAATAGACAGGCGTCATTCGTAAAACAATAGCCATTGCATGTCCCAAGTCCCCTCAACTTGAGTCACCACGTTGTTACCTTGATGAGAACCTTTAACTTAATTAAGTCTATTAACTGCGTTGCAAAAGACGAATAAACTAACACCATGGTACGGAAAAACATGACTGAGAAGTAGGAAATCATGTCATGCTCTAGCTTTGCTTATCTAGATGTTGTTTTGCTTCAATCGTATTAACTTTTCTCTGTGCTCAGAGGTTATAAAGACACATTCTGGATCAAAATCAGGATCTTTGAACCAGACTGTGTCTTTCAACGCCGATTTTAAGTCAAACATAGGTATTTGACGACAATTCGGCGTTGAAATTGGCAGGCACAGTCAGTGCTCTGCATAAACCGACCCCTCTATCCCTCTTCTTCTTTGTAAGATGGGATGATGACCGTTTTTATTCTGTTATGTAAGAGATACCTCGCCGGTGCTTAGATCAGAGTTAAAACCATATTTTGGCTCGGTATAGGAACATCATTGTAATGTATGAATTACTTAGACATAAACTCCAGTAATTATTTTAGGATACGAGCGCCCTGCCCTTGCTTTACACGGTTTTTAGGACTTGATGAAACACCACGATTCTTTCATTATAATATAAGCTTAATATGAATTTATTGTTCAAATAAAGCTTTCGCAATAAATTCGCTAATGTATGGTCAAAACTGCATCAATATTTGTTGCGAAGTTTAGAAGAACAACGCGGTCATGTAGACACGAAAACCGACTTTGTTTTATATTATGCATAGATTCAACACACAGAGCCACCAAATAAAATACTCCTTTGTCGAAACACGAGTTTCTGTGACATCACAAGGAACGGCCCTTTCTCGTAAACCCACAAAGCCCTACCTTTGAATCCTTATTCGGCTAAAAACACGGAACTTTGAATAGACAGGCGTCACTATTCGGAAAACAATGGTCGTTTTACGTCCCGAGTCCACTCCAGTCACCACGTTTTTCAGCACAACGTCCTTTAACACGTTCACGTCGCGTCAGCGGGCTTCGCAACTTGTTCGAGTATGTCGTTGTGGAGGTACCCGCTGGACAGCCCGACATTAAATTAGGATATACGTCTACCTAAAGCGTAGTCGGCTATAAATTTTGATTTTTTGTTTGTTTGTTGGTGAGTGTGGACTTGGGATTTGTGGTGTGGAACGAATGTATTTAATAATGATTATGAATGCCGCAAATAGGAAAGATTAGATAATAATGATAATGAAAACGAGGAGAAAAATCCCTAAAATCGAGCGATACAGAGCAGTGTACAGTGGTTCTATTTCCTTAATGTCGGCAATTATTACATTTCCGCACACAAACGAATTCTAATTTACATCAATTATTAGATTTATTGTGTATAATAATTTGAATTCAGAACCAAGTACTTCTAAATTTTCTCTTAGTCGTCGGATTTCTATCAGTTGCAAAGGGCAACTCAACACAAACGCGGCAACCAATCCGACGATTGACGAAACACGGAGTTTGCCGAGAGACATTAAGAAAATAGAAGCACTGTATGTGTATGATGATATAACGACTATAATGGTGCAAACTGTCCTTCCTTCGTTCGAGCTACAATAATAACACACAAGTGATATATTATGTATGAAAAATACATAATGTCTGAACATAAAATATTTAAATGTCCTTTAACTCAAATTGAAACATTCTGAAGGATCCTTAAACCGCATACACACTACATTTTCTGATTTGCTCTGCATTCACTGGTCAACTACCCTTAACAAGGGTCGAGTAATCTGGGCAGGGTCTACAAAGATTCGCTGGAAAAGGTCTAAAATTTTCCCAATGACGCACTGAGGTCCGAATTTGCTTTTGCCAGACTAATATTTATTTTGACAGACAGAATGGATTTTAAGGGTAATGTCAGTAACTTTAATAATTGTATCTCATTATCTTCTGATATTGTGTTGTTTATTTCGAAGCCTAAATAAATTAAAATTACTGGATTTATATTAATTTTGGTATTAAATGATATTATTTACTTTCATTTATTATTCCCTTCTTAAATAAACATTTGTAGAACGTTCGTTAATGGTATCTAAAGGTCAGATTGCGATAGCACGCTTCATTAACAGTTTATTAACATGGTAGACTAGCTGCGCCCCGCGATTTCACCCGCATAAGTTTCGATCCCGTGGGAATATTGAGATAAAAATCCTATGTCCTAATCCAGGTCTATAGTCTATCCATGTGCCAAATTTCATCCAAATTCGTTCAGCCGTTTTAGCGAGAAAGCGTAACAAACAAACAAACTCACTTTCGCATTTATAATATTAGTTAGGATTAGAATTATAGTTATGTATGTTGTGCACTTAAATTCACGCCCAATAAGTTCTATGTGTTACTGCATTACTTCTGCCACGCATAGTTTATTCAAGCATTCCTGTAAAAAGTTCCATTGCCAGTAATTTGATTCTCATCATAGCACTCATCGACACAATAGAGTAGGATACTCTTTATTATGTACACCATAAAAATTACAGATTCAACTGTTGAAGTTTTATAAGGGGTGACAATAGTTCACAACAGACAACAGTGGTATGAGTTACCTTGCTGTCTTAGATCGCTATGTTCTGATAATATCAGTTATGTAGTTGTAGCTGGAGACTTGTGAGTTAACAATAACTTTGGATCGAAGTTAACAATAACTTTGGATCGAACCGATCCAAAGTAGAGTTAAGAGAATCGTCTGCCTAGCCTTTTCCCAACTACGTTGGGGTCGGCTTCCAGTCTTACCGGATGCAGCTGAATAACAGTATTTTACATGAAGCGACTGCCTATCTGACCTCCACAGCCCAGTTACTGGCCAACACGATACCCCTTGGTAAGACTGGTTGTCAGACTTTTGGCCTTCTGACGACCCGTAACGACTGTCAAAGATCTATGAATGGTAGCCGGGACCAATGGCTTAACATGCTTTCCGAGGCACGGAGGGGTCTTGGTATGTAAAGATGGTCACCCATCCACGGATCAACCGCGGCAAGCGTAGCTTAACCTGATCGATTGACCCGTGCGGCTGTTATTATTTAGCCACAAGCCCCACACAAAGTAAAGTTAAGAGAATACACAGCAAATAGTTTTTGACCGCGGTTTATTTCGCGTGGGGGTCTCAATTATCTCAGGGGACGTAATAACTACCGGGATAAGTTTTTTCTAACAATATGTCCTAATACAGCGGGTTAATTGCGTAATACACTTACAGTAGCAATTGATTTCACTTTGAAAGTTCAACAACATTCCAATGACCATTCCATGACCAAAGTATGCTTGTCTTAAGAAAAAAAATTGCCAAATCTGTATAGTTTGTAGTAGCGGAAAAAATATATGTCAATTTTGAACATATTTCTCCGAACTTGGTTTCAACCAAAATATGTTTTAAAAAAAAAAATCGATACAAATTAACGGTAAACTAACCCGTTGTCTTGAGTTCCAATGCAAAATATCTGTATTAAATATCAACGTACGTTACGTATTAATTAATAACAAGGACGTCTTAAACTTGGTTGTTTTTTATTTTCAATTACTCAACTCAATTTTGAGTAAATAGATAATTGCTTCATACTTTGCAATAAATGACAAGCGTTGTGTCATCACGCTTCTCTTTCTTTTCTATGCAGTCTGACAGTGACCGCGTGTTAGCAGTTGTCAGCGTCTTAAGCAATATTCTACAAAATAATTCAGATAGTGTGTGACGCAATTAGGAAGCAGATCATGCTTTGATTGGTAGCTTTATTTGTGAGCTAAATTATATCTAAATCCGTTCAGCCGTGAAGGCGTGAAGAGGTTACAGACACCTGATGGGCAGACAGAGTTATTTTCGCGTTTTTTATTTATTTGGTCCACCAACAATTGTATACACTGGTATAAGCAAATGAAACAGAAACAACAAATCAGAATAAAGTGTAAACTTTGTATGCACACAAAACGTTGTTGTAACTTACAACAAAAATAGAAATACCTAGAACTTAATAAATTAATCAAACTTAGTTAAAACAAAATCAAAACGAACTGAAGTAAATAAAACTAGGTAATGCAAGAAATAAGTAAGGAGTAGCCTAAATTCACCCACCGAGTGGACGGGCTAAGAAACTCAATGTTCGGGGAGATACTTATAAAAGCTGCCTTTCAATTTACCTAAACTATCAAAATGGAGGTCGATCCGATCACTGCAATCATTCACAACCTTGCAAAACCTCGCGTAGGGAGAATTAGCACCCAGAACCGTTCTTCTCAGGCAGAGTGGCGTTATAGGATTGCGAGGAATTCTGGAAGGGGCGCGGAAGTTAAAATTATTTAATATTTGCGAACAGTCAATTTGATAGGCCTTATAATATTAAAGTATAGATTAAAGAGACGCACTTAAGGCTCGTTCCGTATCACATGGGACTTAAACATAACTGACCAAATAAGACTGTACTTTAACTACACCTAACTTATTCAGGGGTGATGTTATGAACTAGATATGACTGTGTAGCTGAATTTAAAACTTTCCTCCTAACTAACGGAAAACACATAAACAATTCACGAAATACATTTCTGCACGAAACACAACACATTTTAAATATTGTGCTTATGGACCTGTATCTTTTAGCCCCGCGCACAAAAGCACAATTCTGGCCATACGTTTTTGCAACGCGTTTTTGAATGAATAACGATGAAACGCTGTGGTCACAGCTTGCACATTAGGATACACCGTGAAACTCAGATTTTTTGCGTTATTTTTGTTTATTTAGCAATGGAAGATTTTATTGGTTTTACCATAGTATACAAACGATAGGTTTGCACGAGTAATCATATTAAGCCTGGCGTATCTAGTTCTGGTAGTTACTTACAAATAAAGTATTCGTCTCAATTCACAAAAGAAATGTTCTCTATTGATCTTATTTCGTATCAAGACCAACTAAACAAAAAATACCTTATGCTGAAAAGATTCGGAAAAGTTGGTGGCAATGTTCCTTTGATCAGTAATTAGAAGTAAAGCCCCCTGTTATGTAGGTGATGCTCGAGATCATTGGGGAAATTCAATGGAAAATTCCCGTATTTTTAAGAACGTTCACATTCTAATTTAGTGTCAATCTTATTAATATTCCTCTAATTTACCCACTATCAACGAAAAAATTAAGCTTTAGCAAAGTAACAATTTGGCTTGACTAAAAATTATACGGCTACAAATAACTAATACTTATTTAAAACGTCCTATACACCGTTGTTAGTATCAAACAATCAAGTATTACTAAATGTTCTCTGGTACTATTAACGAACTACTTGGTTATATCCAAATGAGTGTCTTAGTAATTTCAACAGTAATTTAATTTGGTTAAACATAAACAAGTTTAAACGTTTATTAACTGACTACTATTTTATTTAATTTTAAACCTTTTATTACTTATTTAGATATGTCACCATGATGTTTATAACCGTGTAACATATTTAAAAAAAAACAAATAACCAAACTATGTATCGGTAAATAAACGCAGCTCGGTAGTTAACAACCCAGTATTGCAACTATTTCTGAACGAGTAGCTTATTTAGAATTAAAAATGAAGTCAGCTGCGTACAGCAGGGCGCACAAGCGAACTTTGCAGCTGGCCCGTTTTTTTTTTAATTCTCAGAAGGGGCGCATGCGTTAAAGCAATTATTCACCTGCACTTTGCTTTGTTTGGTAGCAAAGTGCAGGTGAATAATTGTAAAAAAATGTTTTGCTGTGTTGTATTTTATCTGTGATATAGGTTTTTTTGAATAGTACCTACTTTAATTTTATATATATTTCTCTATCTGATTGTATTTTTAGAGCTAAGATGGTTCTGCCGGGGAGCATGACGTGACGTCCTAAAATATGGGTCACCCTTTTCATTTGTCTATACGTTCGTTCGTGAATAAAGGTATATTTTGTATTTACATACATTTTCATTTAATATTGTTCAATGTCGGCAAATGAACCACAAGATCGGTCTGTCGTTATCATCTTTCACCAGAGAAATATCCATTCCTGATAGATGAACAATCTTTGATTTCATATCCTGATATGCCATCTTTTTTCCCACTGCAGGTAACCACACTCGTGTACATACACTTGGTGTATGTACACGAGTGTGGTTATCATGATACTTGGTATTAATTACTGGGTGAATTGGGTAACTACAGTTAAATAGTTTTTGCAAGTACCTACCAATTCTACCTACACAACCTAGCTACACATTTTCAGCAGAAACTCACCTCGCATTGTAGGCTTCCCATATAATGAGAGATACCTTGAACTGAAAATGTATAGCTTGACATGTGTCGTCTAGATGGTACTTGCAAAGAGTGTTATTTTTGCAGAGTGAATAGCTAAAAAGTAGCCAACCTAGGTTATCTATTTTTTTATAAATTTACTCAGTTAACGTTACCAATTTACGTTAACCAAGTTCACTTATTCAATTTTAGCAACAAACTTTGCAGGTTACCTCCGAACGAAGTCTTTTGGTTCAAAATAGCAACAACTTGTTTATTTTTAGTCGTTACACTGTTTCCGTGTTGATTGTCGCCGGGATGAGATTGCAACTACATTTTGAACGTTTTTAATTACGGGAATAATGGGCCTTATACTATCTTTTAAAGGTCCCAATTAGTATCCTAACGTTATTAAAAATAGAACAATAAAGAAACCTAACAGCAAAATATCAACTCGTAAACCCTAGGCTAAAAAAGTAAAAAAGCTCCCGAGCAATAATCTGATGGAAATCAAACGAATGAATGGAGCCAGGCGATATTTCGCAATAATCTCAAGTAGCAGTTATTAATTACTACAGATTTTTTTGAAATGACTCAACAAGCATCAGTTTCGTAGAGCCGACAAAGTTTGTAATTAGCAATGTACATCTGAATTTTGACCAAAAGTTCTATCTGAATTTTTAACCGACTTTTAAAAAGGATGAGATTATATGTACAGCTGCATGTATGTTTTTTTTTATGTATGTTCACCTATTTTTCCGTCAATTGTAGACCGATTTTGATATTTTTATTTTTTATTATAAAATTTTGTTTGAAAGGGCTATGCTCTCGAGGTGGTATTCAGAGTTCACCAAGTTAGAATCTGATGAAAATCCTCAAATTTTATATTTATTTATTTATTTATTTAAACTTCTCGCACACAATTAAGTACAAAGGCGGACTTAATGCCTTAGGCATTCTCTACCAGTCAACCAAGGGTGGTGAAGAGATAAGATGGCAGGTGCTCTGAGTGGAAATAAAAATAACGAAAAATATTAAAGATAACATAATAGATTATAAATAGAATAAGTACAGAAATACATAAATAGGTTACAAGCATAACATACAAATACATACATATTTACTACAATATATACCTACATTATACATATATATACACATACAAATTCAAGGAAAAGAGATACATAATTGAGATGACTCTACGCTATTTGTTTTGAAAATAACTCTGCAATTTCCGCTTAAATGCATACCGACTGGTGGCCATCCTGATATCAAGAGGAAGCGCATTCCAAAGAAGAATGGACTGAATATGAAAGGAAGAATGAACAAAGTCAGAAGTATGAGAAGGACAGAGTAGAAGAAGATTGTTGGAAGAACGCAGACTTTTAGCGTGCGAAGAACATAGATATTGGAAGTGAGACATAAGATAAGAAGGAGGGCTGGGAGAGTTGAGAAGGGAGAAAAGAGTGGTCAAAGCGCGCAAGCTTCTTCTTTGGCGAATGGACATCCATTTGAGCTCAGACCTGTAGCTCGACACATGGTCATATTTCCTTAGGTTGAATATGAACCGGATACCATTGTTGAGTAGTCTGTCGAGCTTATCCAGCAGAACCGCGTTCAAGTCAAAGTAGCTTATAGGCACACCTACAGCGATTTGACTATTTTTTAACTAGTGCATTTGCTCTCGGAAAGCACTTTTAGTGTAGTGCAACTGATGATGTAGACCACAAATAGCCACTGGAACTACTCAATAATACTAAAAAAATATTTTACAAACAAAAAAACAACTGACTTTATAAAACAAGCAATTTTTCACTTAGTTGTGTCTTTTTGGTAGTCGATTGTTTTTGATTGCAAAAAAGAGTTTTTAAAACTACAGTTTGAGTGCCAGCGTTTCCAAACAAATAGTTTTGATTCATATTCATATTTATTTATTGCGTTCCATATTGTAAAAAAGATGGTACAAAAGGCTTAAAGCTAAAAGGCTTAAAGTTAAATATACCACCACGAACCATGACCACACCACTACTGCCTCAACACCAACCCCACCACCATCACCTCCAACCATGTACCTATAAGCATCTTAGTAAGTTGGCCGTTTACACCCCCAACCCTTGCTCGACGAAGCGCCAGCCCACACTGCAGCTGAGCCTGTAGCTTTAAATTCCCCGTATAATAATATAGTTCAGATCCAGCCTGTCCCACCTTGCTGTCCTCCCCCCAGCGACGCCCTAAGCCGAGGTCCGTACCCTACAGGGGGTGCCCTTAGCGTGCAGTCGCTTAGTAATGTAAGTATTTCGCCCCTGGCTGGAGGCTTTGAGTCCGCTTAAGGCAGCCACAGGATCGTACGGTTAAGTAGTCACGACCTCTCAAGGTCAACTACGAGATGCCAAACATAAAAAAAAATAAAAATAAATAAATGACCGTTTACATGATAAGAGTCCAGTTATTGCTAATGATAGGTCTTCGATTTCTTATTTAGCAGAGTTCTAATCCATAGTATATATTATATACTATACCATCCATCTATACTGATATTATATACTAGCTGCAGTCCACGGCTTCGCCCGCGTGGCTTTTTCTAGAATAAAACTTACTTAACTTTTTCTAAATAAAAGTTACTCCTTATAGCATTAGCTATCTGTCAGTGATAGTCCCATTAAAATCGGTCTAGCTGTTTTGGAGAGTACCCGGAACAAACAGACAATTTATTTTTGTTTTTTTTTTTTATAAGAGCCGTATATATGCACTTAGTAAAAAGCTGTTATTTTGACATTACAAACAGACACTTCAATTTTATTTATTTGTTTATATAGATGTGAAAGGCAACTGTCTGTCTGTTAACGTCACGGCTAAACTTTTGAACCGATGAATATGAAATTGACGGATGGGTAGCCTGGGACCTGAAAAAGGACATAGTACCAAAATATATGTACGTAGAAGAAGTTCCGGGCAACAGCTAGTAATCTTAGATATTATATCTGTATGTTATGCTCATTTATACTCCACATGAAGCTCTTCTGTATTTATACATAATTATTATAAAATAAAGGTTCTTTTCGTGTCGGTTTGTGTGACCGCGTTGTTCTTCTAAACTGTACAATGAATTTTGATGCGGCTTTCATCATCATTTAGAGAATTTATTCCGTAAAGTTTTCATAATACATGAATATTATATAATATATAAACTTACATAAAATACAATAATATCGATGATTTGTGAAATCGTAAAACGCGTGCGAAGTAAGGGCGGGACGCTAGCGTAACCTTTATTATAATTAAGATCTGTATTTTATCTTCATTTATAAGTACTCCACATGAAGCATCTTATACTATTAATTTAGAGAATAAATCTCACTAGCTATTTCGAGACGTAAGAGCTGATTTCTCATAGGTACTATCTAGCTCTCTCATATCACGAGATTTAGCCAAGTAAACCCGTTCAATTTGCTTAATGACGCTATAAGATTTCACACAAAGGTGACCTTCATTCCCGTGTACTTTTGACCTTTGACCCTTAAATCATACATTTTAATATTTATAGTATTGTTTGCCAAGTCCTACAGGCCTTTGAAAAATGTTATAGCCCACTAAGAGTTATTTTATTACTTCATATTTTCTGTAACGATGCTAATAAAAGATTTTCTTCATTTTAAGCACGCTGGTAGCCTATTTCGTAGATAAGGGATATTTGAGTGAAACGATTTTGTCGTATGGGTAATGAATTTCAAATAAGTGCTTCTAGCATGCATAACTGGGGATATATTCGTAGAAATTAATTCATCTGTATGACGACAGATTTTGAAATACGTATTTTGATTTCAACAACAAAAATACGATTTTACTAACAACGTCGAACGATCGTAACAAATATCTGAAAAATGTGAAGGTTTTTAAGGAGATTCGTCCTTGTTATAATGCCGGTATTTTCGATACCTTTGCACCATCCATCAAGTTACCAACAACGTGTCCAATGTGTTCCAATAAACGTCACGTGTCCGTTCGTTAGGGAGGTAGGCTACCTATTAATACGTCCTATGTATCATGATATCCACACCGAAACACAATTTTGTACATAATATTTCATTCCATCATTTATAAGAAAGAAAAAAAGTTTTAATTTTACATATTATTATTATTATTTTCCAGAAATAAAAATAAGAAAAAAATAGCCAAAAGCCTACTATTCAAAACCTTAAAAGTTTGACAATGTTGTCTATTGCTTGACGTCAGAACAGGTCAAAGACAATACACGTTACTCGTTGCGACACTGACTAATGACAACAAACAACCAAAAAACAAAATTCCGGTTGCAGAGAGGAAATGATCTACTTTTGTAACAAACAACAATAAATTACAAGTAAGATTAAGCCATGTGTCGCATCTGCGCAAGAACAGGTCGTTGCTCAGAAAAATTCGGACGAACTTATCGTCAACAGCGCTGATTTTCAGTAACTACCTCTCGAGTGACATAATGACGTTCCCCTGTGTGACCTAATAATTCGGGTAAGTACATTTTTTTTATTGAAATAATTGTGATTCGTAATCAAACTGAACACAGTGTGTACTTAGGAATAAAAATTATGTATCTGTATATGATTAATGAAATATAAAAAATATAAATAATAAAATTAAAAGAAAAAAATACTAAGTAATAAATTAGTCTAGACGTTGACGTTATATACAATATAAAGGCTCTTCCAGACAGAGGCGATATCGCGGGCGCGACAGGCATATTACTGCCTGTCGCGCCCGCGATATCACCTCAGTATGCAGGAGCCTTTATGCGTTACCTAGATAATGCAGATTCGGCAAGATCGACAGCAAACACGTTTCTGAGATTTATTGAGGACTACCATTCCTCTTGTGAGGATGACACAGACCGCACCTAAACGAGGAGGGACCAGACAGAGGCCACTTGATTGCCCGTAGGCCGTAACCCTTGAGGAAGTTGCAAAGAGAGCAGTTATTATTTTTAGTTCAAGTTTACAATCATGTGGATTGTTGTGTCTGCATGAAATATCTATTTGAACATATATAACATAACGTCTGTTTTCCTGTGGACCTATAGTATACCTACATTTCGGTAGTTATGTAATAGAGAGCGAGCCTATTGGCATCAAGCGGGCACAAATCCAGACTCCGGGATGCTACTGAGAAATTCCAGATCGAAAATCCAATAACACCCGACCCGGGAATTGAACCCAAGACCTCATGCTCAGCAGTAGCGTTTGCGACTAACCGCTAGACCAACGAGGCAGTAATTAGTTAATTAGTCAGTTAGGCGAGGTATCTATTTGAAATATTCAGAAAATGCTTCTTTGTTCTCGGCACTCTTACTGGTGGAGGAAGGTTATTCCAACAGTGCGTCGCGGCGTATTTCAAGCTCCCCCTGAAAGCTGCAGTCCTATTTGTTGAGTACAAAGAGGTTTAGTAGTAAAACGTGGTTCGTGTCCTGTCTCCAACTTAACTTCAGAAATAGATAGAGTAGTTTTTGTGTATTGACTACTCCATCAAGTAAACTAGTCATTTACGTAACTTTCTCCTAGCAGGCATTTTCAAAATATTATTTTCATTTTTAAAAGGAGTGACGTGACCTCTACCAGGTATCTGATTCTGATATCAGAATTGTGTACACGCGTTTATACGCTGTATCAGCTTCTCTGTTAATATTGTTAAAATGCATGGGCCATCCACGGTATCGCAATAGTTAAACCTTGATAATAGCAGGCTATATAATTATACTAGTTGTTTACGTAGATCAACACTCAGGTAGTCTCTAATTGAATAAAGAGGTTTTAATATATATTGATACATTGAGTTATTGATGTGCTTCTCAAATCATAGTTCCGGATCCATGGTTAACCCAAGATTACATGCTATCTCTACTCTATCTATTTTATTCCCCTTGCTAACAACTTCTGCCTTGGCTGACAGTATGGTGCTGAACGATTTCCTACTTTCTAAAACCGTACGTTTTGATTTCAGTGGGTTTGATACTTACTATCAAACCATTTCACCCCTCTTTCAAGATTATCATTGATTTCCTTTACTGCCTCTAATGTATCAGCTGGTTTAAATGATATAAATATAGTTGGATATCATTCGCGTAGATGTCATACCTGCAATGCTGAAACGACTTAATAATATCTGCGCTGTAAAGGATATACAGAAGTGGCACTAAAATTGATCCTTGAGGCACACCATTTGACACCGGACTGGGGGGGTGACATCTTTGATCCATTCTCCCTCGATTTCAACGAGCTGTGACCTATTTTGCAACTAGCTAGCAAACCACTGTACTGTTTCCGTTGTAAAACCATAATAGGCCAACTTGGAAAGTAACAGAGTGATGTTTATTGCACGAAGGCCCATAAAAAATCAAGAAGTGCAAAAATGGAACAATCTGAGGTTATCTATATGGGGCTTAAACATAACTGTGAAATGTGGACGTCCTATACACCCCTGACTAACCCTTCGGAGAATACTCTCCGAAAAATATTAAGAGACATAACATCACGCCCGTACGGGTGTGATTTTCTATTATGTTATTTCATCACACACACCATAACTCTGTATAAAATTATTGTACACAACCGGAGGGCACTTCGTATATTTGTATTGCAAATTAAAAAGTCTGTGTCATTGCACATTGCATAAATTTCCTCAAAAAAACAAATAGTATGGCTGGCTAAACAAAAAGTAGCAAGGCCATTAAATTATAAAAAAAAATAACCGTGGAGTTCTTTTCCGGCTCTTCTCCATAGAAAAAGACCAATTGGAACCATGAACCTATAGCTTCTGATGGTTCAACCAGACTTATGTGAAATAAAATATTTTTCATTTTGAATTTTTTGACAAATTTAGGTTAATTTGGCCAATCAGCGAGGTTGATAACGAGGTTAACTACCCAGGGTATGCCGTACACACACATCACGTCAGTTCGTTACGAAAGTATGCCATCACTCAAGTATTCAAATTATTATGCTTTATTTTAACAAGTTTTCATATTATGAAACATTATTACAAAATAAGAGCATTATAAAATGACGTTAGCTACAAAAAAGAGAGGCCTATTAAATTTGTATTAACTGATATATCTACCATAAAGTGTCACGTTTCAGAAAAGGTAGGTACAACCGATTCCGAATAAGTCCTGAATTAATTAACGCCATGACAATGGATTAAATATAATCCGGACGAGCACGCAAGATAATTTCACCCACGAACCATGTCTGATTTCCGAGGCGCATTCATTAAAATCATTGGTTTTACGATAGGGAAAATGTGGGTGAGAGTAAACTCGTATGTTAGCTAATCTATGACGTATGTACTTTATCATCACATGGAGGAAAGAATAATAATGGTAACATTTAGATACAAAAACCAGCCAAGTGCGTGTCCGAACCACGCACAATGAAGGGTTCCGTAGTTAGGAAGTTGGGATGAATTTATCCCAAAAACAAACATAACATTGTAGTTAAAAAACATGCTCTCGCATACATCGATATACGTCACGTTCTACAACTGCAAATTTAAGTTGGTCGACTATTACTAGTTAATATTACGCAAAGGGATCCTTGAATCGAAAAACGGTGTTCACAGACCCGCAATATTTTTGAACGGCCTATCCAACGATATACAGCAGTCCCACAACATGGGACAGACGAAATTTTTTTTTTTTTAAGAGTTTAGTGTAGCACTTTGTCGGCGTCATTAATATGTATAACTAAGCCATATTACAGCTTTTTAGTACTAAGGGTCTCTGAGCTTTAGTGGGAATAGACAGACAGATGGACATGGTGAAACTATAAGGGTTCCTTGTTTACTACGGAACCCTAAAAACTATTCGCCAAACGTTGGTTCAACAGTAAATTCGTTTACTGTGGCGAACGTTGAAATATGTAAAGTTTGCTGGCTGACATGTATTTCGCCGACTAAGATTTATCATTTTAGATACAAAAAAACTTCCCCTACTTATTATATATTCGTTAGCTCACAATGGAAAATATGCCTAGTAGAAACCTTAAGTAAAAACATAGATCAAATCAAATCAGAATTCAATTTAAATATCGTTTGAGTCCGAAATCACTTTACACATTACACACTAAAAATGCGAACACTAAAGCTCGATCTTCAATCAATTTCGGAGATCACTAACATAATCTTGAAGGTCTATCTCGTAAATCATAGAAATACCAATAGGAATAAACGGTATATATGCCGCCTCCGTCATACCCCATCCTTGGCTTGGCACATCCAATTTGCCGGTATGATACCCGAACAATCTCACTAACAATAGAACCACAATGAATGGGCCCTGATCCAGTAAATATATCAAAATTATGTACAGCCCCCGACGCCATAAGTTGAGAAAAATTGTTCGGCTTAGTTTTATTTTCCTTTGTGTTCTTATATTGTAATTAATTGGATAATATTAATTAATTAGGGCCCATTTCGAGATTTATACGTTTTGCTTTCGGTGTTTAATTAAATTGTTTGCATCATTATCTAGGTGTAACGATTGACACAAATCTGAATTTCCGTAAACACATCGATTTATTATGCACATGAATGCGTAAATTAATGTACATTTTTAAGAATTTACGATACATATCAGACTACAAATTAATTAAACAGGTTTATTTAGCTTTGTGCCAATCCATTCTCACTTATTGTATAACTTCGTGGGGTGGGGCTTCTAAATCAATCCTACTGCCATTAGAACGTGCGCAGAGAGCTATCCTTAAGGTTACCTTTCCCCATTTAGATTTCCCACACACGAGCTTTACAAGGCATGTAAGGTGTTAACCGTGCGTCAACTATTTATTTTAAATATAAAGGCTCCTACATACTGGCGCGACTTGTCGCGCGACGCGTTGCGGCACCGCTTGTAGCGCTACACGCGGTGTCTTTGTGTCGCGTCGCGTCGCGCGACAAGTCGCGCCAGTATGTAGGAGCCTTAATACTACTCCAGCATAGCAAACTTCCTTATATCCCAATATCTATAGATAAGAGAAGAAAAGACTTGGTTTGCATAAAGCCTCAAACTAGACATACTTTTATAAATAAATATTATGTATTTTTAGGTCCCTTCTTATATAATAAAATCAGTAAGTCTCTAAGTATATATAGTGTAAATCGTAAAAAATGCAGTGAAATGTTATGCGAATATTTAGCGACATTTAATTACTCAGACACTGAAAAATTGCTAGATGTAATGCAATAAGTTTATTAGTGTTAAATAAATATTTATTTTAAAATACAATTAATATGTATCAATGCTAGCACTATGT
Organism: Atethmia centrago; assembly: GCA_905333075.3. Classification (NCBI taxonomy): domain Eukaryota; kingdom Metazoa; phylum Arthropoda; class Insecta; order Lepidoptera; family Noctuidae; genus Atethmia; species Atethmia centrago. The sequence goes on from HG995382.1 coordinate 18,411,921, forward strand.
ACAGTACCATATTGTCCACTAAAGCACGCAGCGTTGTTCAGTGATGGCCTGAAACACAGGTTTGAATAAACCTACATCAGGCATGTCGCTATTGTATGGAATTAGACCCTTAACCAATCTATATAAGTTATACACTAGATTTATTTTAGACATAGTTTAACATTTTCTTACTAATTAATACGTAAGTTTGTAATGATGTAATTTCTAGTAATTTGTATGTGAACTTATGAATAAAAATTATTATTATTATGTCGTTTATTATATTGTTTGTCTTATAAAATACATTTTTAAATATTTCTTAGAAAAAATATTAAAAAACATTTAAAAATATATAAAATAGTGATCCGCCGGTATCGGGAGCAGGGTCCAAGCTACCGGTGGTTAGGACTCCAGAGACAGGAACCTCCTCACGATGCGAGCCGTATCAAGGAGTACTGCCTTCTGAATCAGGCCCTTAATCCAGCCGTCTAACGTGAGCCTCGAGAGATGATGGTTGAGGCTTCTGGCCATCAGGCCATTGGCCGTAACGACAATCGGCACAATGACAGCCGACATTATTATTATTATTATTATTATTATTGCTTTTAATTACCTGCTTGCACTTGAAACTAGACGAAAAAAAAATATATTTGAACGTTATCCTATTATTTTTCTAAAAGCGGTGTCTTACAAAGTAATTACTTATCATAATATCACACCTGTATTCCTCGATGGATTAGGCAGACAAAGTAATTACTTACCTACACAATAGGTATAGGTTCGACATTTTTTTTTTATCGATCAATCATTTATTTTGTTAAACATAGGTATGGTTACAGATAGTATAATTATTGTCTAAAATATGTGCACTATGTTTTGCCAATATATGGCGTACAAAATTAACATAAACAAGCAATTACAATTACGGTGGCATGCCATTAATAAAATAATTCAATTTAAAATATGTCTGTTATTTAAACGGTCATTACAATTTTAGATAAATAAACACATTAATCAATAAATAAAATCATAAATGTCTAATTAGCAAGTCGGGATCGTCATACCTCTGTTTATCGGTAGTAAACTCAGTGATGGACTAGTAGCATCTCTCTAAAAGGAACTAAAACAAAGACCTCTTAAAGGATCCCAGACACTCTTTATTTCTAATAGGTACTGGTATACTATTGTATATTTTTGGGGCAATACCTAGCACACTTTTGCCAAAAAATGCGGTTTTATGAGAGGTAACATGGATGGTATTTTGATAACGTCGAGAACGCAGTTTTCCAAATAAATTAATGTTACAGTGAACAAACACTGCCATTTCATATATGTACATAGACGACAGAGTGAGCAAACGAAGTTCCTTACAAGGTTTACAAATATCGATCGATTGTAATTTGCAACCTGCTTTTCAATATTCTGAAAACATTTATTTGAATAATGAGGGTTTCCATTTTTAAATTCACTCCACCAGTTGGCGCCACTTTGGCAAGACGACAATGAATATAAAATATATGATGACGTTCATCATTCGTTTCATTTATTTGTTCATCTTGAGTCACGATTAGAGATAATAAAGGCGCTTTAACAATTTTGACAAGTCATTACCTGACGTCTCAGTGCTCTCAGAAAACCCACGTTGGACTAGTCCAAATCCAGTACAAAAAAATAACTATACTTTACAGCAATTTAGTCATTAGGTACTTTTAGGTTATCCCTAGGTCAACGAACCCGCACGAAACCTAACAAGAAAAAAAAACATCATGCAAAGGTAACATTTTATTTACCAGCCGGTCATCACGTAACATCCTCAACCTTTTCGATTGTTTCATAAAAAAATGTAAAAGCGTGCGAATGGCTTCCTTGTGGCAAGATGACCGAAAAAAAAACCGCAAGAAGCGAAACGTTTCGGAGGAGGTAAGAGGCTCATAAATTCCTGGCGAAATTGACGTTACAGATGTTAGATAAAATAAAAGGAAATTATGAGGAAGAGTCGGAGACATCCAATGTAACACGTGGGGGTTACAAGCCTACAAAATGATCTTGGATAAAAAAAGCGGCCAAATGTGAATTGGACTCACACATGAAGGGTTCCGTATCATCGCACAATATTTAACACTAGATATTTCTTTAACTTGTTTATTTTATGCTATAAGATTTTCGCACTTTTGGCGCTGTAACAAAAAATTATGAAAATAAAATAAAATTAAAATTACAGGGAGGTCCTTTAATTTTCAACTTTGTTTTATTTTTATTACTTTTTGTTATAGCGCCTATAGTAGTACACACTCTATGAAAATTTCAAGTCTCCCTATTACTACCTATTAAAGTTCAAAAGATACAGCCCTGTAATGAAGACGGACTGTATGACGGACGGACGGATAGCGGAGCTTTTTTAATATCCCAGTCCTGGTCCCGTTGGCATACCTTGGGTACGGAACCCTATAAAGTTGCCGTATTTGAATGTACCATCGAACAAGCTATTGGTATACAGGCAAGTAACTTCCAAACATAATTTTAAACAATCATAGTCGATTCTTTATCATCACTCTCTTAATAAGTTGAATAAATACAATAAACACACAATAAATTGATTATTGGAAGTTTAGTGGAAAGATTTATTTATTATATTTTATTTAACAGTTCATGCACGCAGATATAAATAGACTAGAAGAAAGGAATAGAAAAATACGTTCAAAAGTTATGCTTGTTTCTAAAGAAATCTACCTGCGATAGGAGAGTAGACAAAGAGATGTAGACAACGTGTGTAAGAGTAGAAGAGAAAACAATACATATAAAATAAAAATAAAACAATGGTTTATTTTTTATTTTATGTATATTGTTTTCTCTAATACACACTCACTCACTAATTTAAATATAAACATACAATAAAAGGATATATTGACATACATATCTACATACTTCTAAAATAAATATCACTGAAATATAAAGTAATTATAATTTAGTACAAAATAATAAATACATTATGCAACTGTGACGAAGTGGAAAGGTAGTGTTCTATCACTCTTCTTTAAAAACTGCAACAGTTTGGTAGTCCCTAATGTCAGGTTTATCTGTACTGCAAATATCTTGATTTACTGTACTTGAGAAAAATCAGTTTAGCTGTTTTAAAAAACATATTAGGTGGTAAAGTGAGCATGCCTCACTGCGGGGCAAAGGCGTTTACAAAGGCAAACGTTTGCTCACTTCGTGTTGAAAGCGCCCGTATAACAGTCTATAAAACTCAGGCTAAATTTTGTTAAATGTTCGTTCTGATTATAACTCAGTTTAATTTCTATTAAACTAGAATAAATTACAGCTATTGTGGCTGAACAATGTGTTAATTTGTAAATGAGCATCCATTCAAATGAGTCTATGAATGAATTATGGGTGCGCCATATTTATATTTCACTGTGGTGCACCCATAAGTATGTGTATATATCGATGCCTAACAGCTAAAAAGGGATAACTACCAGGATACTGTAGGTTCCGAAAGCTTCATAATTTACCCATATAACTTTTAAATATGTATGTACGAAATTTCATTGTTAATTAAATATAAATCACCTTCCTAACACCATTTACTGTCGTTTACCTTCAAATGGTCTTGATTTTATTAACAAGTAGAATGTCGTAAATGAAAACAACTCACTGTTTCACTTAGAATCTAAATGATTTAACTGCGCCTTTCTATTTATTTCAATTAAAGAAAAAGAGCATACCTGTAAGTTTTATGTTCATTAAGGCGCTGACGGCTGCCCATGCCCTCTTGCTCTGTACCATGGCCTGAACCAGGGCCGGACGCGAGAAATCTCTGCCGCCGATCGCCTCCACCTCCACGAGGACACGGCGGTGCTCTGCCCAAGCCGGGCAGACCTCCACCGTATGCTCCTCCGTGTCCTCCGGGCGATCCACACAGTGGTGACACCCGGGCCTTTCCTCCCGCCTTATCCGACACAGGAACCTCCCGAAGTATTATCCTGCTAAATAATTGGTGTAAATAGGTGTAACGTTGACACTGCTTAAAGTATGATAATGCAAATTGGAGTAAGGGACAACCATGTCAAAACTCGTGCAAACCATTTAAAGTACGTATAGATGATATTTATTTTTTGAGATAACAAAGGCATAAGAAGTGTCCAGTTTTATTATGGTTTCTTCAAAAATAAACCATGTAATGGTAATTCGTTGATTAGGAAGACCCTTACCTTATTTGAAGTGGATTAGTAGGGGTAGTTATACTATTTCAAGTTGCTATATTGCATAGTTTTTCAGATACGTTGTTATTATGGGAGTGATTCGAAATTTGGATCCATAAAATCAGTAGTGTAAGGGTCATTTTTCTTAAGTTAGAATTTTTTCATATACACCATTCGAAAAGGCGAAAAATTCTGAACAAAACTGTATACTCAACTCATTTTGGGTATTTTGTCCCTTACCTCAATTGAACCTACGGGCGACGATATGGTTTTCATTCGGGTATGTCCACCAGTAATGCGGTTTTAGATCTCACGAATAAAATTGTGTCTCATCTAGATAATAAACAATATGTTATCGGCGTCTTCCTAGATCTGGCAAAAGCCTTTGATGCAATCTCAATTCCCGCTCTCGTTGCTAACCTTGAAAAGATTGGTATCAGAGGCGTTCAGCTCTCACTCTTCGCGAGTTATCTTACAGGAAGACGCCAATGTGTCAAAATAAGCGACTAGATGAGCGACGAACTCCCTATAACCTACGGTGCGCCCAAGGGTAGTATCATACGACCAACCTTGTTTCTCATCTAAATTAATGACCTCTGTCATCACGAACTTTCTAATGGATCCGTCTTTACCTACGCCGATGATACTGCCTTAATATTCGACGGGTATTCCTGAGAGTCCACATTTAAATACACACAACTAGGATTGTTACTGACTGGTTATCACACAACCTACTCACTCTAAATGTAGATACATCTAAATATCTTACTTTTTCTTTGTCAAAAGTTGGTAAACCTTTAACATCCCATTTTTCATTGATTGCACTTTCTTGTAATGCATCACTTCAAACATCATGTACGAGTAGCTGTCCTCTTCTAAGTCGCATAGATAGTGTAAGGTATTTGGGTGTTCAAATAGATGACACATTATCATTTTATAACCATACTTGCTTACCTCCCGACTGCGCAACTTGATATTTATTTTTAAGAATCTTTTCCATGTGACCGACGCGACGCACAGGTACTTAGACAAGTATATCTAGCTCTCTGCCAGTCAATTGCACAGTACCGTATGGTTATCTGGGGTGGGGCAGCAAAAATCCATTTGTTAAAACTGGAACGTGTCCAATGGGTTATCCTTAAAGTAGGTTGATCAAGGGACCAACCCCCAAGTTAAGGAGGGTAGGGGTTATAAGTTTAGTGGTAGGAAATTGACAAGGGAGGAATTTCCTACATCGAACTTATAAAAACAAAACTATAAAACCTGTAAGGTCCTGTCTATTCGGAAATTGTTCATTCTAAATCTAATTCCCGCAATTCCTATAATCTCGAAAAGTTCGAAGTCTTGAAACGAAAGCATACGGTTTGTTCATCCATTCCTGTTCATTCAAAGCTAGCTCAACAATTATTTAACGTCCGTATGTATACAACAAAGTTAATACCTACAATCTTACATATGTACTCTATGGTTAATTATAGAAACAACAAACAATGCAAAACTACTGCTAGGAACTGGCTGGAAATAAACTATGAAAGTACAGAAAGTATCATCCAAACCATTTAATAATTTTGAACGTAACGAAAAATAGTAATAGGTAATTAAAGTAGTTAGCTGGTAGCAATCCTGATGCAATGTCACGTAGACTTCGCCTCTGTCCGTGGAGTTTCTTGCCCGTAATTCTTCTCCATAGGAATCCACAGCGCGTTGGAATAGGCGAATAGTTTCATCTTTCTGACTGACCGACCCCATGACAATTCAAAAGTGCCTGTAATTTTAACTGTAGGTATAGCTAAAATAAATGCTTTGAGTTTGTTTGAGTGGGTTTTAAATTGATATTCGCTATAAACGATCCATCAAAAAGCTTTTCGATCGCCACAGTGCACATTTGGTATCTGCAAAGAAAATTCAATTTCACAGATTGATTCTCTAGTGTTCGCTCGCACTCACAAAGGAGCAATCAACTAATCAGTCTTCCATAGTCCGCTGCATGGACCTAAAGGGAAGTTATTAATAGATGAATTTGTAGCTGAGATTAAAAGACAAACACACCTTAAGGGACATAATCATTTTGAAGTTTCGGAATTAAGAGTTAATTCTTAGCTGTTTTATTTTGTTATCGTTAATAGAATAATAGTAAAAACCCGGACAAGTGCGCGTGGTGAGGGTTTCGTACAATGAATATATGTATTGTCTACCTTTTTTATCCCAAGAACAAACTTACCATTGTAGTTGAAAAACATGTTCATACATTCCAACTGCAAGTGTAAGTTTTTACGCACAATATCGAGAGATTTACCATGTTAATATAACACCATAGACTTCTTATAGGTTTTCCTGTAATTTATAAGAATAGAACTATTTGCTTCCTTTTTATTTAAAAATTTTAGGCACAGCATTTTCGGAGACAAAGGGGAGGAATGGTCAATTTTCATCATTTTTAGGGATCCGTAGTAAACAAGGAACCCTTATAGTTTTGCCATGTCCTTCTGTCTGTCTGACCCCACTGTAGCTCAGATACGCTTAGTACTAGAAAGCTATAATTTAGCATAGGTATACATATAAATTAGGCCGGCAAAGTGCTAAAATAAAATCTTAAACACATTTTTTTTTAAGGTAGGTGTGGGGATTATATTTATTTCTCGTCTACCCCATGGTGTGGGATATCGTTGGATAGGCCGTTCAAAAATATTGCAGGTCTGTGAACACCACTTTTCGATTCAAGGATCCATTTGCGTAATATTAAGCATTAAAGTGCTAATTTTTGTTAGAGTCAAGTGTTCCCCCCCCCCCCCCCCTGCTAGCTAAATGGTTGTTTATGGGGATGTGAAAAATTCATGGCAGTAGTACATATAATGAAATTAAAAGGAAAACTATCACGGCTAAGTAGGTTTTACAAGTTAACGAGGTAATAGTCGACCAACTTTTACAGTTGGAGAATTGACCGTGGCATATATCGATGTATGGGAGAACAGGTTTTTCAACTACAATGTTAAGTTTGTTTTTAGAATAAATTCGTCCCAAGTAATCCCAACTATGGCACCCTTCATCGTGCATTAGAGTAATCCAGCGTCCGGACCTCCCTGCTTAGGAGTGGCCGGTTGTGGCGCTTTATGCCACGCGGCTAGAGTGCCCCTGACATCAGAGAGGGAGAGGGTCACAGAATTCACACACGTTTAGTTTTCAAATAAGTGTATTTAGTAATTTTAGTTAATAAATAGGCTTATAACCGAACTTATACCAACCTAAAATTAAGCTTTAAACAGACTAAGTTAAAAATGAGGCGAAACTGAACTAAAACTGCCATAAACTAAAGTCAAAAGGAAACTTTGCCAGGACAGACGGCCGCTTTCATAGTCCCTGTCCAACATTTTGGAAGTATGTGATAAGTATGTGTAAACATTTCAAACAATTCAAATTACTTTGTAGTTGATTGTCAGCCAGGAACAATAAAAACGGCTTACAGTGTAAACGTAACCTTACCACAATAACTTACAGGGGGACCTAGAAAACAGATTTCAGACACCGAATTATAACAAAAATTGTTGGACACGACAACTCTTTAAATGCTAAATATATAAATGGAATAAAAAATATGGTTTTGTGCAGCAAAATACCACAATATACAGACAACATAACAAGTCCATCCAATATCGTTAACAGAAGTATTGTGTAGTAATACCAGCGCCAAACTAGCTAAACGCTAAGCAATAACATAGTCTCTGGAGAATTGGACCGATTAAGTTCACTCAGTCGCCATTCGGTCGTAACTACCTCTGCTGTAATTCAATATTGGATAGTTAGTGCTGTGTGTTCTCCTTAACAATAGTAAGATGTCAATATGTGGCTGTATTCCACTTACAGTCACGGCCACGCGATATTTTACTAATCTTCATGGGTAGTCAGATGAGAAATGTAAACTCCATTAAGCTTATTTGTTTTTTCTTATATGACGTGTAGTAAATATTGATTGAAAAGCCGTTAGTCCCGGCTATCGTTTGTAGATCTTTGTCAGTGGTTACGGGTACTCAAAAGCACAAAAGTCTGATAACCAGTCATAACAAGGGGTATCGTGTTACCCAGTAACTGGGTTGTGGAGGTTAGATAGGCAGTCGCGCCATGTAAAATACTGTTGTTAAACATTGTTGAGAAAAGGTTAGGCAGATTGATTGATTGCCATTAGGTAAATTTAAAATACATAGTGGCTTTCCATAATTGAATAAAATTTTAATTCAAAACCTTAATTCGGATGTGTCAAGTCCTACAATTTATATAACTCAGTGTATATTACTGCCTCAATCCCTCATCCGCGATATTTCGTCATATGTGATATGTCACTGCAATTTTTTTCTTATATTTTGCTGTTCTTTCCTTATTGCTTCGGTGTGGAAACGTCGGGTAATAAAACCTTATATTTTTGTACATTTCTTATCGACTCGGTTTCTTGTTGCTTTATTTCTTTATCCCAAGAAAATATCCTCGTTTTGGGAAACAACTAGGTTACGTGAACTATAAAATGAGACCAGTACACTACTAAATAGATCTATGCACTACAATCCGGTATCTTCTTTTTTCTACGTAATATTTTTGTTGGTTTTATTAGTGAAGAGCCTTGTTTAGTTGTTTTTTTTATTTATTTATTTATTACTTTAGGCACACAAATATACAGAGGCGGACTTAATGCCATAGGCATTTTCTACTAGTCAACCTTTGGGTTATGCAGAGACAAACAGTGGTAGGTGCAATAGCGAAAACAATGGAATACATATTTATTTAAATATAAGGATATACTTATACCTAATAGAAACTTTAAATATAATATATATACCTAATTATACATAAATATAAGATCTAATAAATACACGAATATACTAAAACAGATAAGACAAACAATGGGAAACATTAGGTACCATTGTGATGATACTGCCAGCTTCTTACGAATTTGCTCGCGAACTTTGACTTTTAATAATTTAGCGTAGGGTCGTATGATGGGGACACAAGGAAAATATTCGTGTTATCATTTATCTATGGACGGGGTACAATAAGGTATTAACTGAAGTCGACAATCTATTTAATTGTCATTAGCCTTTTGCTAGCAACGTCAAAGTGACACGTAAAAAATATCTAATTCAACTTTCACAGTAAATTCAATAATTTATTATTTAATCAACAAATTAATGGATTTAGGTTTTTTTTTTTTATCCGCACTTTTTCTGAACAAATTGACATTAGCAGAATTGTCGACATCAGCTCCATTGTCATAGAAAATATAGAATAGAATATAATCCAATTCAACGCCATCACGTCACTCGCAAAGTGTCATAGCCACTCGGTGCTCAATATTAAGACATTTAAAATTCTAAAGGAATTCTACCAACTTTTTTAAAACCTCAGAACACATGCCTCATCCTAGCCACACTGAGTGGCGAGCCACAGATGTGCCGAAGCGAGTTACGATGACTGTTAAGCGAAACGACGCGAGCATCCTCGACACAAAACTTTGTCTAACACGCTAAGTTTCCGCTCACGTGTTTGTGGCCCCAGTTGCCTGTTTTGCCGTTCTTGTAACAAAAAGTTGGTTGCAACGGAAATGAGACAGCGTTTCATTATATGTTTCAGTGAGAAACTTCTATCGTTAGACGTTTATCCAAGAACATTGGTGCCTCAAAGACATGCTAAATTAGTTAAAAACATGTTTTTTTTTAAGCCGATATCTCCATTCTTATTTTTCTTCGTAGCACTCTTGACAGAGTGGTCGTGGTCTTCATGTTGTTTCTTGTCTAGAAGCTGATGTGATTCGCCTCAACATTTCTATATCTCCATTACTATAATATATTTAAAACTAATTAAAATTCCAACAACTAACGGCTCCAGTTGCCTATATTACTGTTTCTACAATGAAGTGTTTGAGTAATAGATTGCAACTAAAGACATTAAATATACTTACGGTAGACGAGACCTCGCTCAGTTTAGTTGTCTCGTGACATACGCACCTCACGACGCACAGTGGATCGAAAATCGGCTGTAGAAGACATATGATCTCGATTTCTTAAATGTTATTTTTTTTGCTGGAAATGACTTCTGCTGATCATTACTGTTCTATAAAATGTCATATGAAGTAATTGTGTGCACAAATGGAAGAGTTATAATTTTTATAAGAAAAAAATGTATGGAGCTGACATGAAAATGAGGATATCTCTGGAATCGCAAGGTTGGCCGTTATATCCTTGCACACTGTTATAGTACTATTTATTTGTGAATTTTTGACATACTTAATATCGCAGCATCAATTACGATTTTTTTTTTTAAATCTTCAAAATTAAAAATAAAAAAAATATATGATACATTTTAATGCTTCAATATGGCTATAACAAGTGTAATTTACAATATTTTTTATGCTTAGACCAAAACATTCTAAGAAATCACAAAGTCGTATTACCTACTTATTTGAAATGACATGATAATTATGAATTACGTAATACGTAATCTTGTCTAATGCCTCAAGTCCACATTAGCTAATGATTAATAAAACTTAATATCTATATACCTGTTAAAAGGATACGTACCATAATGAGGGTAATTAGATAAACGTGATCATTAGTCAATAACATTAAATGGTAAACTATTGTATGATTAAAAATAAAAGCAAATTATTAAAAAAAAATATTAACTTAACCTAACCTAACATAAACAATAAAAGTTAACTTATTTTATACTTCGTCACCATCAGAATCCACTTCAGAATCAGGCTCTACAATAGATATAACTTCTAAGAACTCTGTCGGAGCTTCCTGATCCTGAAGTTTCAGTAGTTCTACTGTTTCCTTAAAGTATGTCTGCCTCTTGTGGGCATTTAATTTTGGTCTTGTGGAAGAAATTAGAGGATCAGAAGAGACGATAAGCATATTGAGGATATCCTCGTTTGATGCTTGTCTACTCTTTTTCCTCGAATGGTGTTCTCTGAACCTCCTAAAGTCTTTATTTCGGGCCTCTGAAGCTTCTTCCGAAAGACTTTCAATTGGTACAATAGCATTTTCTGCAATTATGTCCCCTCCGTGAATCAACAATTTGTGGACGGTTGATGACATGTAGTACCAATCGTACAGTTCCACGTATTTTTCAGCGGTTGTTCTAGCGTATTCTTTAAATTTCGGCACGTCTACAATCTCTCCAGATGTGATAGCTTGCAGAATCACAGCAAATCTGCGTATTAGGTCTTCATCTAATCCAGTGATCGCTGCAGTTTTATCAGGAAATTCAAAAAACCGCCTTGCTGTGTTCCCGTCGTTAGTTGTGCCTGATCCTTGCTTAACGATGTCAATCAAAAGGTTGAGATCATCTTTGAATCGATATTGAATGAGTTTTTTTCGTGAATGCAATAACTCTTGATGACCTTCTCCTCTTGCAGACCACTTTTTGAAGTCGAGACGATACGCTATGTGTAGAAGACATTCCATCACATTAATGCGGGCATGAAGTGATGATAATCCGAACTCATACACACCAGAAGAAATGGTTTTTGACGCAATAACATCTAACTTATTCATTTCTGTAGGCTTAGCCAAACACAGGTAGCAGGCCGCATTTGACTTAGCTTCAGACAGATATGTACAAATTTTGCCGTCAATCATCGTCATCATTAATTTGTGACTAATTTCATGTCCTTGACATTTTGAGGGAACGAGAGCTTCAATTTCGTTATCCATTGCAGTTTTTTTCATTTATGACAACGTCTTTGGTTTCTTTCACAAAACTAAACTGGACTGGACGGCAATACCTAGGTGAGCAGGGTTTTGGATTCACCCGTACGGTATCACCGTCAGCTGTCAACTTTAATGGAACCAAAGAGGTCATAAATATGCTGGAATCATCTTGACCACTCTCTATGTTTTGCTTATATCTACTTTGGTTAGATGCACCGTCAAATCCCCACTTTGATATTAATATCAATTGTTTATCTTGTATCGCATCAGGAGTACGAATAGTTTCAAACGCTTGTAGTGCAATCTTAGCAGATGAATCCGTTACAGTCACAAATGTCTTCAGAGGGTAGCACTGTAGCTTAGCTTTTTGCACTTTATAGTAAGACGGATATATCTCCTTTGAACCTTCTCGAATAGTCGTTTCCCTTAATGTGATATATTGCCATTTCGATATTTTTAATGAAAGTAGCAAACCCAGTGCTTTTTCTGGTGAAAATATTGTTGAAGGAGCTGGTTTGTTCAACATTTCCTTGATTTTTGCTGCTGCTTCTGGATTTTGGAGCATATGTTCAATAACAGATGCAATATCCTCACGACCATTTTCAAAAGTGCTGCAGCTGAATAAGCTACTTCATTAGGGTCATCGCCTATATGTTCATCAGATCGTCTCTTCTTCTGCTTGTTACTTAGATCTTCAAACGGCTTTCGAGATCTTTTTGTCATCGTTGAAGTTGATTTTGTTGTTGAAGTTGATTACAGGTTCAGGTACAGGTTCAGTAGAAATATTTTCACTTGTTGATTCTTGAATGAGCAAATTGGTTTGCACGCAGTTTGGCCAGTCAATATTTGCCTCAAGCCAATTACTGTAATCACGTCTAAAAACTTCACTTTTCCTGTGGGATCGTAACCATCTCTTTTGAACTGCCCGTGTAAATCTTCGACAAAATTCTTTCACGGTAACACTGTCTTCATCTGAAAGGCTAGAGTCCAGTCGAATAACAAGTGCGTTGAACAATATTTCATGATCGAAAGACGAAGCATCCTGATTGCTCAGAATAACAAACAAATCCAAATTTGTAATAATGCTTTCCATTATTCACGATCACTGAGTAAAAAGACACGGTAGGATAGATGTTAGTATTAGAAATGCTCTAAATGAACTGAAGTTGTGAATCCAATGTTTGACTATTTATTGTTATTGACTAATGATGGTATCACATTTTATCTAATTACTTTCATTAAGTTAATCCTGTACTAATTGCTAAATTAGCGAGTACCCCAAATTATTTTGGTACGTATCCTTTTAACTAGGTATATAGGTATTAAGTTTTATTAATCATTAGCTAATGTGGACTTGAGGCATTAGACAAGATTACGTATTACGTAATTCATAATTATCATGTCATTTCAAATAAGTAGGTAATACGACTTTGTGATTTCTTAGAATGTTTTGGTCTAAGCATAAAAAATATTGTAAATTACACTTGGTATAGCCATATTTAAGCATTAAAATGTAATATACTTTTTTTTTTTTTTTAATTTGTAGATTTAAAAAAAAAAAATCGCAAGTGATGCCGCGATATTAAGTATGTCAAAAATTCACAAATAAATAGTACTATAACAGTGTGCAAGGATATAACGGCCAACCTTGCGATTCCAGAGATATCCTCATTTTTCATGTCAGCTCCATACATTTTTTTCTTATAAAAATTATAACTCTTCCATTTGTGCACACAATTACTTCATATGACATTTTATAGAACAGTAATGATCAGCAGAAGTCATTTCCAGCAAAAAAATAACATTTAAGAAATCGAAATCCTATGTCTTCTACAGCCGATTTTCGATCCACCGTGCGACGTCGCGTTATGTGCAAGAGAAAATTATTTTCTAAGAAAATAATAATATGCCGAATTGTACAATGTGGTATTGCAAACCTCGTAATGATAAAATGGCTGGACTTAACTACGTTTTATGTCGTTAGTATTTAGTTAGTGTTTAGAATTTACCGAGTATAATTTGATGGTTAGTAATCAAAAGTTACTGGTAAAAGTGTATCTTGTCAAACTTTGCTTTTAATTAATTTGCTATAATATGCATCACTGAGACATGGAATCCCAGTTTTTCTATGACATTTCTTCTGATAGCCTCTCTATTGTATCTTAAATCTCATTAGTTGCAACTCAAATGAGACAAGAGTTACATTGTATCCTTTTCTCACACTTCTATTTTTCAAGCGTAAGTAATAGAGGAATGTTACGATTATTGGACTACCTCTTTCATTGGACTACCATGGTATTTCCAAAACTGTGCAAGCTAGCAACTTCACCCAAACTAGTCAAAACGAGTTCATGGCACGGTTCTTATCTTACCTCAGTTACGCTGCGGCACGTGGCGTGGAGTGACGTGTGTGGTTGTGTTTGCGGCGGTCAAAATCTAATCATTTGACTCGGGACAATTTGACGTACGTATCATTGTATTCATATTTGTCTGCGTGTACTGTTTTGAAATATTATACAATTTAATTGTGATTCCATGTGTGTTATTCAGTTTTGTCTTATTTTTGTCCATGTATATTTACTTATTTTTTTCTTAACGAGCACCTTGTTGCCACCAATGTACCTCAAGAGAGTTCCACCGTTGGACCAGTCCAATTACAGCAATTTTATATAGTATGTTTGTTCATAATTATGGAAAAAGCATAGAAAAATCATTATAAATTTAAAATTTCAGAATTTCGCCGAAAAATAGAAAGTACTTAATATGGAATGAAACAAGTATAAATCTTACTATAGAATCAGTAAGGAAACAAAGCGTTTAAATGAAGCAAGCGGAGTATATGGAGTCCCGAAAGCAACTCTTAAATGAAGGTTTGACGGAGTAAACCAAAAAGCCAAAGAATACGTCCAAATACCAGGTTCCGAAAGTGACATCCCACCAGTTACAAAAAATGAGCTGTGTAAACACGTTCTCGAGATGGAAGGTTGCTTGTAAGGCATTACTCCTACATACATTAGACGACTGGCATTTGAGTTAGCGGAGAAAAACTTAATTACTAATTAAAGTAGTTTGTTTGCTCGTCGTAAGTGTATGAGATATTGTTTGTATCTCCTCGGATGTCGTAATTTATTAATATTCATAATTATAATTAGTTGCCTTGATCCAGAACAAATTTCTTGAAGTCCATTGATGGCAACCTGGTTGTTCAATGGAGGTGCCCATGGTCCAAAGAAGGCAACAGCCCAAGATTAAGTTTTCTTCGTTTATATCAAAAAGTGTAATTCCGAATTATTTCTGGGTTTGTTTATTATAAATAAAGGTCCTACGTCATTAAAATAATAAACTGCTTTCATTTTATCACTTATACTTTTAGAGATATGAAATCGTAAAGTAGTCCGTTCATAGCAAACTTCCCCAATTTGAAATGCTCAATTGCTCACAATAATTCATCGTTAATTTAGAAGTTGTTTTGTAACACAATGTCTCAATCGACGCGACGTCTATTTTGTTCCAGAAATTGATCCGTAAAACAAATTAAAATTCCAACAACTATAACAAAGTCTGAAACTTCTCAAACAGCAGATCTCTCTATCTCATAAACCTTCGCAAACGAAGCAATTAAACAAAGTAATAGATCAAATTTTCAATTACAAATGAAGACCCTACTCAGACATTGTGAGCCTACATAAAATCCTTGAGCCGTACCTAATATTGATGTCCGTAAGCCTACGCACGATTTCATTTGTCATGTTACGGTCGCCCGGCTATCTATACCCGTCATCTGAGTACATAGCACCATAGAAGATGAAATCCTTATCCTTAAAGAAGCGAAACTCAAAGTATTTTCTTGTGCCTGCGCGCAAACTAAAATAAGGTACCTAGTTACTGTTCATTTTAGCGATGGACGACCGAAGAATGCGTAAGGCCGCGTCCTATTTAAAATCGTCGCGCAAATACGCAATGGTCGTGTTCATATGTCACTTTTTGTTCGGAAAACCATAAAACGCCCTCTGTCGGTGCGACCACGCGTTCAGGTTCACCGATCACGATCGCTTTTAAATGGGAAGCGGGGTATAAGTATTACCACATCAGTTCAACTAAAGTGGATCATTGTCATAGATCGATGAAAAATGAAATCAGCCCCCAACTTCGACAGTTTTTACTAGAAGATCAAATCCTACCCAAGTAGTTATTATGACGCAAATGACGGTAGTATGTACAGTCAATAGCAAGTCTGTGTTAACACTTTGACCCTGAGCCGGCCCAGTTGGCCCAGTGTACTCCACAGTTTAAATAGAATAAGAGACCAGCAAAGACTGGTTTTGTAACTGACGTGCGGCCTACCGTACAAGCCTCGACTGAATTGACAGTCGCTTCTGTGTGCCTCTTCTTATTCTGTGACAGTTTATAGACTTCTTATCATCACTACGTTCATTCAGAACGAAGTTCGTTGGAAATAGGTCCTTTATGAATAACCGATAGGCCTGAAATCAAGTGGCCATTAAATAAAGGTAACCTCGGAGATCACAAAGCCGATAAGCGACCTTGACGCCGTTGTGGGAAGCTCTTACTGACGGGATTGTGTAAAGTGTACAATACACTTGAGATTTTTTTGTGAAAATAGTCTGGTTCTTAAATACATTTGTGACTTCAGACATTTTTTTATATATTGATTATAGGTACGTACATACTTTCGAGTTGGTAACGCACATAACCCTAATCTCTTCAAAGTGAGAGTGAACAGGCTTCTTCTGGGTAAGCTCGCTCCATCGTCGACTTTGTTTCTGTCGCCTCTGACATAGACTAAGGTCAAGAGCAAACCCATCACAAATAAAAAAAAAAAAAAAAAAAAACATTTAGGTTACTGAAATTATTTTTTAAAACACAAAAATATTAAAGGAAACTAGTAAGATTGTGGAAATTATTGCATGTTGTATTATTTTAATATGAACTAGGAGATTAAATGGCGTTGCATTTACGTGCCGTCTGAACGATGAAACATGTAAATATAACCGTATGTTTTTAGTAAAGAATGTTAAAAATATATATATATATATATATTCAGACAGATAGTTCTATCTGCATAAGCCCTTACGTCGTGAGACAGCTTTCCATCCAAAGGAAGTGGCCATAAATCGATGTAGAGAAACCGCTTCATATGATCCTTTCGGCTTTCCAAAGGCCGCCAATTCTCCATAAAAGTAACAAAATGGTTGGGTATAAATGCGTATCCATAAGTACTATTTTAGTTAAACGAGGTTAAACGAGGGACGTATTCAAACCAACAACTAATAAAAATATACACACAGAAACCATTGATACCTAAGCAGAGAAAGTATTATTTATCACACTGTGTGCAGTATTTTAGTCTAAATCAACTTATGGGGGTCGATGAGCCAGACGACATCGGATAACTGATGTCGGAAGAAAGTAGGACTACTGCAAATAATTGTGTCGCTTTTGGAAGAGGCGATACTGCCTACCGTGCGCGTTGTGTACCTATCCTACAGCAGAATTCCCACAAATTGATTAAGTTCAGGATAATGCACCGATACACACGGCCCGATCTATTATGGCGTGTTTCAACTTGCATCGTGACATTCGTCTCATTCAATGGGATTATTCGGTTTAGGAAATTCTGGTTTTGGCAGATTCTTGTTACAGTAGATTCTTTTTTTGGCAGATTCGTTATACGGTAGAAGTAACATAACCAACATAAACTGTACAATTTATGTTATGGTATAATCGCCTGCTCGGTCAGCAGTTATGAACATAAGGCATATATGCAATAAGCTTTTTGGTTCAACGCTGGGATTGAAAAACAACAAAAGAAACCCTGAAGCTGATGCTTAGATCACATTGTGCACGGGTATGGGATGATATCAGGGGGACTGATTTATGGGCGTGCCTTGACGCATCTATTCGAGATAGACTACGTGCCGTAATAGTTGCTGATGGAAGCTATACTAGTTACTAAAACAATCAATGGTTGAATTGAAATGAAAAAAATCCTTAAAATGATATAGATGTTTTGAATTGTTATTAGATTATTTAACTTATATAACCAAACCGTTTTATTAGAAAACCTTTTTTGTAAAAAAAATGCACAAATACTTCTGCATTTTTTTTACAAAAAAGGTTTTCTATAACTAACCTAGATGTTTCACAATGTTACGTAAGCCGCCGAGCCGGTGACGAGGGAACATAAAAGAACACCGTTTTTCCAATAACAACGTTTTATTCAATCAATTACTACAGGAGAAATATTAGAGGCTGTTATGAGACGTGTTCGTTTTGTGACACTTTTCCATGGTCTTCTTCACACAAAAAATGTTTTTTACTTCTTGAAAATTATTCTATGATATGACTATTGGTCATAAACGTGATGGAGCCTCGGCCAAAGTTCGGCCAGAATTAATAAAAACAAAAAACTGCGTGACATAATTGATATAAAAATTAGAAATTAAACTTTAACAAACATAGTGAGTAACTATGAGATTTAAATTAACTTACACATAAAAAAACCTTAGTACTTAGTATGATCTTACATAAAATAAGACAAAAGAGAAATCCTTACTTAAAAATAGACAACAGACACTAAGCATATTATATAGGTAGTGGACAAACTTTCATTACACTTGTACTTACTAATAATTGAACCCTTAACAGTTTTTACATCAACTGCACGAACTAAACTATCCTTCCCTAGAATGACCTTCACAACTCTTCCCACAGGCCAGTTTAATGGGGATACATTTTCTGACCTAAGTAACACCATAACACCCTTTTCTAAGTTAGGCTTTTGGGTTTTCCATTTAGGACAATTTTGCAGCATGACTAAGTATTGCTTATGCCATTGAAGCCAAAAATGTTGTTGCATTTGAGTACATTGCTTCCAGAAACTGAGTCTTCCTACATTTACATTAACTAAATTTAGCTCCGGATAAGGAGGTCAAGGTCAAGGTCAATGTCAATGGAGAACCAGTGAGGAAGTGTGCAGGTGTCAGGTAAGACATGTCATCACAGTTCCTTGACATGGGCGTCAACGGTCTTGAGTTTAAAATGCTTTCAATTTGCACTAGAACCGTGTACATTTCTTCATAAGTAAGTACACTATGAACAATTAAACGTTTCATAATATGATATTAATTAATAATTATTACTCCTGCTTCCCACAGACCATCGAATATAGGAAAGTATGAAAGAATAAATTGAAACTGAATCCTTTCTGAACTACCATAATCAAAATCTTTGTTTTGATGATCTGTGGAATTCAGTAAATCATACAGTTCCTTGAGTACATTATCAGCAACTCTGTATAACTAGCATTGTCACAATATATTTTTGTGGGTTTATTTCTTCGACTCATAAATATTTTTAAACACGCCAAGAAAGTATTAGTAGTTATATCTGATGCTAACTCAATGTGAATGGCTTTAGTAATAAAACATATGAAAATTACAACATATACATTTGTATTAACAGGATTTCTTAGCCTAGGGATATCAGTACCTACAATTTGAAAAGGACGAGCAATATTGACGCGCTCAAGTGGCAGAGATCCAATTAGTTGACTGAAAACTTTAGCCTTAAATCTGAAATAAAGTACACATTTGTGACTTGCGGACGATGAGCAATGGGTAGGTCGCCGTCGGATAAGGACCAGGCCCGTTTCAACGCAACGGTGCGTTGTGTTTCACGCGTGCCTCAAAGAGATGTCAGCACAAGTATAGGGGTCAACTAGGGCCGATGCCTGCCGGGGTCACTTGGAAGTTCAAAAGGGTTACCGAGGCCCCTGGCAACATAGCCCACGGAAGCAATACGGGTGGGTTATAGTCAGTAAGAGTCTGATACACTCTCTCGCTCCGCCCAGAGCGAGAGAATTTATTTGATAATTTTCCACCCAAAAAAAAAGGTGTCATATACTTTCTTTGCCAATATAGCTAATAATAAAGCACTGTTAAGCTCAAGTCTAGGTATAGTTAAGCTTTTATCTTTAGGATTTATACGAGATTTCGAACATAAAAGATTGACATTTACTGTGTTTTTTTCGCCAACTACTCTCAAATAGCGGCAGCAACCGTGCGCAATATTCGAGGCTTCGGCATAACCGACTAACTCTAATTTTTGATGTGGATATACATTGATGTTTCTAGGAACAGAGATACAAGACATTTACATCAAACTTTCAGTAAATTCTATGAATCTCTTATTTAAAAAATCTGTTAGGATATCATCCCACTTTAATTTTTCAAACCAGACCTGTTGCATTTAGTGTTTTGCTTGCACCAAGATAGGACCCACCAAACCCAGAGGGTCAAAAAATTTACTAATAAAGCTTAACATTTGCCTCTTAGTATAGGTTTGCTGTGTCTCAGTGACTGGACATCTCATATTCAAGGTATCAGAACTTACATCATATGACAAACCTAATGTTTTGACATAAGTATTTGCTTAATCAAAATCCTCTTTATTTAATTGATGAATTTCAATAGAAATCAAAATCAAAATATTTTTATTTCACATAAACCTACATGGGCACTGAAACGTCAGAAGCTAGGTGCTACGGTTCCAATTGGTCTTTTCCTATGGAGAAGAGCCGGCAAGAAACTCCACGGTTACTCTTTTAATAATAATTGGCTTTTACGATGTTTTCAAATTACAATGTTAATAGGTATGGGAGGACAGTGTAAGCCTGTCGAGAAGTACTTAACAAAAAAAAAAAAAGAAAAGAAAAAAGTCTACAAAAGATCTAGTCTATTAAGCCTACAACGTTCTCACATTCACAAAGTACACAAGAATCCATATAAAACAATGTTAAAATAATAAAAATAACCTATTTAAACCGAATCACATGTTTGCCATTACAACAAGTCTAAAATCAAAATTGTGGGTACATTATGTCAAATAATGAAAATATAATGTCAAAAAAGTACGTCTAAAAAATTATAATAATAAACATCGTAATTTGGGAGCAGTTAATAGACATTTACATAGTTATGCCGTTTCTGATGTACCAGGGAAGCCACATGTGCAGAAGGAATTATTGCCAAACTTCCTTGTCTTCAACGTAGTCTTTAATCGTATAATATGCGTTTTTGATAAGGACACGTTTGATGTGGGTTTTGAACTTTCCATCGATAAGTTCTGTAACTGACTTTGGCAACTTGTTATAAAAGCGGGTACTGTTGATAACAAATGATTTGCTTGTTTTTGTTAATCTAAATTTGGGTATCATAATTTCATGTTTACTACGTGTATTTATGTTATGGAAATCACTTCTTGTTTTGAAAAGACATAGGTTTTTGCAAACGTACAAAATACTTTCTAAGATATAAAGAGAAGGTAGAATTAGTACATTAATTTCTTTGAATTTGTTTCTAAGGGACTCACGAGGACCCATTCTATAAACTGCGTGGATTGCCCTCTTTTGTAAAATAGCTGCCGATATACTACTGTGGAAATAAGCAAAGTATACTAACCTAGCTGTAGCTGTATCAGTCAACTGTCTAATTTTTCTTACTGCATATGCAGCTGAACTTAATCTACCTGAAAGTGCTCTAATGTGGGCTCCCCATTGCAATTTTGAATCTAGAGTAATTCCTAGAAATATAGTTTCCGTAATAGCATCTAGTCTCTTGGCATCAAGTTTTAAATTTAGAGCCACTGGGGGTACATTTGGTAGTGAGAACTTAAGACATTTTGTTTTGTTCGCATTAAGTAAGAGATTATTAGCTGCAAACCATTTCGAAAGAACATCCAGACTATCGTTGACGTGTAAGACATCCGGGTCTTTTCTATCAATAAAAAAAATGAGAGAAGTGTCGTCAGCGAATAGAATTATATCCGATAAGTTTGCCATCATGTCAGGAAGATCATTAATATAAACTAGAAATAGGAAAGGGCCAAGAATTGAACCTTGAGTCGCGCCCATCTTTACTAGAGACCCCGAGGACGTCGCCCCGTCAACGTTTACTTTTTGCTGCCTGTTTGATAGATAGGACAGATAAAGATCTGCAGCTTGTCCATGAATTCCGTAGTGGTGTAATTTACAGGTCAGCGTATTGTGGTCAACGCAGTCAAACGCTTTTGAGAGGTCACAGAAAATGCCAATGGCATCCTGGGATTTCTCCGAGGATTCCAAAATGTGACTGATGAGTTTTACTCCTGCGTCAGTCGTCGACCTACTTTTCGTGAAACCAAACTGGCGACTATGTAAAATCCCATTAGAATTGAAATGTGACAGCATTTGGTCTAGCATGATATTTTCATATATTTACAGCACAGATATAGGTCTATATCATTTAATATAAAATAAAAAATATCATTATTATTTTACATATTAGGAAATATCATTTAATATTCCAATTTGATTACAGCACCACTTATGCAAGGAAAAGCCACCTAAATTTAAAAGTTGTCTTTTTCCTCAACAAGATCTGAAATCTCATTGGAGCCACACAACACATCATCGATGTAACTTGAATATTTCAACAAAAAACGTGCCAATGGATATTGCTCTTTGTACCTTTCAGCAAGCTCAATCAAACACCGTGTTGCCAAAAATGCAGAACTTTTCAAACCATAGGCACTGTAGACATTGTACACTTTGATCAGGTGGATTTCGGCAAAGAATGTTTTGTAGGCAGCAATGGTCATTGCTTACTAATATACCTCTATACATTGCCTTAATATCACAAAGTAAATAGAATAGAATAGAATATCATTTATTAAAACAAAATTAAAACTCTCTCTTAAATAGTATAAAAATGTCAAATAAGTCATTTTGCACAAATGGCCCATTAAGCATAACATCATTTAAGCAAATACCTTGATTAGTTTTCATGCTGGCGTCAAAGACAGCTCGAACCGGTATAGCTTTAATATTTAAATTAAAGACGGGGTGATGAGGTAAATAATACACATTACCTGCCCTAGGATCATAGTTGGAGATATCAAAGTATATGGCATGGCCCTGCTGTGAACTGTTTATACAGCTTATTGTTAGCAAAACGCTTTTCTAAATTATTAAATCAATGCGGTGCCCGATTGAATGACTCACCGAACTGGATGTCATTTAAATTATGTTCTAAAGGTAAGTCCACACAAAACTTTTTCTCAACAAGTTTCACGGAATTTTGGAAACATTCCTGAGCTAATTGATGTTTAGTAGTACCTTCAGGTACTTTTTCACATTTCCAAAAAATTGAAATAGTGTCATCAATATTACTTAACTGATCATTTTGAGAATTGTGAGACTTATTATGAGGTTTACCTTGAACACACAAATTTGATGAACATACTTTGCCAGCGAAGACTGGTAGACTGCCCGCCATAATATATCTTAAGCTGGTACTAACCAGGCAGGGCCCATTCGGCGTTAAAGGCAGCGACTCTCTCTCTGAAGCCCCTGAAAAATAAATCACACCCGTCATATCGTAGTAATGATATTCACCAGATTTATTAAAATGTTCATCTGCCAATTTGACATAGGATGGTATATTAAACCCAGCATTATAAAAACTTTGTTGTGGCAGTTCACAGGTTACGTTTTTGGCTATATAACAGGTTAAGCATAATTCTACTTGCTGCATAAATATCAAAATCTGCCTACCGATGCACGTTGCTAGTGCCCTGCAAGATACCTGTAATAAGTTGATTGGCTTGTTTTATTTTGCAGTCAATTTTACTAGTTTTTCAGAAATGAAAGACACTTGGCTGCCTGTCTAATAAAGCTCGTGCATAGATAAATGTACCATTTTTAGCGATAATACGCACCACAGCAGTAGGAAGCAACACATCTTTTACAAGTGAGATACTTGACATAACCACAACACTGTCATGCTTGCCAGGATTAGGACTAGGACTGTTAGCCCTACTGCTACGAAACTTGTGTGTGTTGAAAAGGCAAAAAAGGGGGGGAGGGGGACGGGGTCAGCAATGCTGCTAAGCATTACTGACCTCCCTTTTTGCCATTTCCATACCATGCAGAAGCGTATTGTGTCGTTGCTGACAGGTGGAACATTTTAAACGCAGTTTGCATTTACCACCATGTGCATTCAAACAGATTATGCATAGCTTAGCTTAGCTTTTTAATAAACAGACCTTTATCATTGTCAGTAACAAGCTTGAATTTTGCACACTCTTATGATTTATGGTTAGTATTACAATACTTGCATGAGGCCGGGGCTGCTACATTACAGGTAGACTTGCTAGACTTCACGCTCTCTTAGGGTTGCTTGAAGGTGCTGTCTCAATAGCAGCATTCTCGCTGGCCAGGGCTCGTTTCTCTAGAAAGTTGAGGAACTCATTCAACTTAGGCCCCACTTTTTCATTTCTCTCTAAGTGAAAACCCCTATTGGTACAGGCATCAACCTTTCTAAGTAAAACATTAACCACTATTGGATCCCATGTTTCTACAGCCACTTGCAAACCCTTTAAAGCAGTTATATGCAAGTTGACACTTGAGACGAATGACTATAAGATTTGAAGCAGTGCATTTGCTGAAGGAAGGCAAATTAAGCAAGGCATTAATGTGATGATTTATGATCATTGGCTTATTGTTATATCTGTTATCCAATATTTGTAATGCTGCAATATAATTTTGCTCAGTTAATGACAAATTTTGAGTTCAAATCTTCCCCTGTTAAAAATGAACGCAAATAATATAAATTTTAACACAAGCCCAACTTATCGTCGGCATCAATAACCGCCTTAAACATGTTGATGAAGGGAATGTATTCTACGAAATTTTTACCATCAAACTCTGTTATAGTAATATGAGGTAACTTTTTGAAATTAGTGCTTGCTTTAGGCGGCTCCGCCATAGCCAGACTGGGTTGTCAAAAATTTAGTTCCCCGTTAATGATACCAGTGCAAGTAAAATATTTACGTTCGTAAATTTCAGGGTCCTCCTCAACTTAGGATTTGCGTACGCCTTGTTATGCTCTTCGTTCTAAGTATCTAAGTAACTTCTTAAGTTTTCTATCAACCGGCTTCGACGTTCTTTTAGTAGCTCAATAGGTGCACTTGAAATTTCAGCGCTATTGCAAAATGCGTCTACCCTACCAACTGCCTTAAGCTTAAGTTGCGACAAATCATAACTTTGGCATTGGGACATCCTAACCTTTGGTGCAATGCAACAAAATACTCAATGCGTTTCCAAAACCAACGGCCCTAAGCGTTTGACTAAAACTTTAAACTGTCACGACTATCACTAGTGATTTCTTAAACTTAAACTTATTACTGCGGTAATTGTGATACAAGCCAATATTAAGTTTACAATTTTATCTACACAAAGGTAAAATGAGCAAACAAAATAGACGAAATGTGTTACAGGTTCAGAAATCCTCGGAAGGCTTCGGGGCGAAATCGATTCCTAATTGGTCGTTTTGAGGTTGGAATCACGTAACCACCTCTGCAGTCTATGCGCAGGACGTTCGGATATACGTAGCAAAGGCTTCAAAACATTTAAATTATGCTTGCGGATTTGTGAAATTGTTGCTTTCAAAATCGGGCGGGGTCGTCTCATTGGGTAAACTTAGGAATGCCTACGTGGGCTAGATCTATGTTGCCATGTTCTCCTCTATTATGTGAGACCTAAAAACTTCGGTCTTCAATAATGACGTTTTCAAGGATGGCAACATAACATAAACTAAAAAGGTTCATAAATGTTAAAAAGCTACCATTTGGTAGTTTTATCAACATTTTTGTTTTATTTTTTAACCAACAAGTTAGCCGATTTATTATTTCGGTTAATGTAATCAATGTTAATATTATTAAAATTGGATAAATAAAAATATAATGTATGTATAATATAATAGATATACGCTCATACGAGCGTATATCTATTATATAGCCTAAGTTTGTACTTATAAATAGACAAAAGAGTTATCCAATCAAGCCAATACAGAAATAAATAATTAATTTAATTTACTGCAATGCATCGGGCAGAGCGCGGAGGCTACTTATTTTCTAAAATTGATTTAATAAAATTTAGTGGGTAAGATTTTGTTAAATACACCTGGCAGCCCCAGTTCACAAGAAAAATGTCTGCCGGCGTGAGCGCATGATAATCTAGGAACGTAATTATTTACTTTAGATGTTATTTCTTGTGAATTCTCTTTTTGCAACGTTAAGTGTTATCCTCACCATTAACGACGTTGAGTAGTCTTTGACTTTTACAAATCAACCACTAACTTATGATTTTGTTGTTCAAAGTTTTCTACAAGCAAGAATACATTTTCTCCTATTACTTTAGATGTTATTTCTTGTGAATTCTCTTTTTGCAACGTTAAGTGTTATCCTCACCATTAACGACGTCAAGTAGTCTTTGACTTTTACAAATCAACCACTAACTTATGATTTTGTTGTTCAAAGTTTTCTACAAGCAAGAATACATCTTCTCGTATTTACCTTTTTATGTTAATTTCATCAATAAGGCTGCTTGACCACCAAAGCGGAGCTGGAAAATTGTAACCTGTGCAATTGCACAATAATTTAACATCGGTTACAGTTTCCCAGTTCTGCTTTCGTGGACAGGCTTATATATAAGTATCTCAAAGAAATGCGATTTTGAATATCCCGCATTCGCGAGTTTTCGGGGGCGTCCACCAGGAGGCGCCAAAAACCGTACCATTTTATTTGTTCGTAGTTGTCATTCTTCTCCCTAGAGTAAATATGTTCCTTGTTTCAAAATAGCCGACAACAAGGAAGTCTATACGTCTGTGTAAGGAAGTGTGTAGTGTGTATTGATATTCACTTTCACACACACACTTTTACACCTCATATGAAGAATTTCGGCCCTTCCTGTATTTTCTGCTTGTATTTTTCACAATCTTCGAAATTGTAGCCCGGTAAAAGGTTGAGGAAACCCGCAAGTTTTTTTCCAAGTACCACGCCTTGCAGCAATATTTCTTCAGGTGCAGAAATTCTCGCTTGGTACCACCAAAATAATGCGGCACACGGTTCCACAGGCTGACGCGGAGGCAGCATGCTCTTCTGCAGCAGGAAATTTGTTCCCGCCACGAGAATATGTACTCTCGTGGCGGGAACAAATTTCGTCGATTCTTGATTGCTCGAAGAACCAATTTTATGTTACACACCGTTATGAAAGATACGCCGGTGACGAGGAAATATAAAAGAACACCGTTTTTCCAATAACAAAGTTTTATTCAATCAATTACTACAGGAGAACTATCAGAGGCACACGTGTTTGTTTTGTGACACTTTTTCATGGTCTTTTTCCATAGACACAAAAAATGTTTTTTACTTTTTATATATAATTCTATAATATGACTATTGGTCATAAACAGCAGACGACACGTAAAGAAAAAAAAAACTATGGTCTATACCTAATAGAATTACATACATTATCGACCTTGTGACATAGATGTGTGCATGCAATTATAAACCTTAAGGTGGTAAGCATGACACGGTGGAGAATACGGTGGAGGTCTGCCCGGCTTGGGCTGAGCACCGCCTCTCATAGAGATGTCGTCAGCACAAGTGTAGGGGTCCACTAGGGCCGTTGCCTGCCGGGGTCGCGGGAAGGTACTAAAGGGTCATCGAGGCCCCTGGCAACACAGGCAACAGGAAGGAATACGGGTGGGTTTTAGTCAGTACGAGACACATCTTCCCGCTCCGCCCAGAGCGGGAGAAGTTATTTGATGATTTCCCATTAAAAAAAAAAGGTGGTAAGCATTTTCAGACCGCGACTGTACCATTGCGTTAGCAACATAACCTATCTTATCCATTTGAATTTAAGAAATTACTTATATTTATACGTATATTATTATAAGAATTCCTCACAAACAAGTGAGCATAGTACACGCCTAGTCTGAGTGTCACACTTCTATACATAATTACATTAATACGAACACGACTAAAATACACTTCGTGCATCCCATTGGTAAAAACGCTTGCATCGGGCGATCGACTCGTGAGCCGTGCTATACTATTATCGCCTTAGAGGTGAGCATCCCAAACTGGAGCGGGCGGGCGCTGCATTGAAGCGGCTCCTGCCCAATCTAGGGGGTCCAAACGCCCCCTGCCGGAGGCTCTACGCGGGGGTCGTGCGGTCCATGGCCCTCTACGGGGCTCCTGTATGGGCGCGCTCTCTGGCGCTGCGGCCAGCCCGCCGGTTGAGCGCGGCCCAAAGGGTCATGGCCATCCGGATGGTCCGAGGATACCGCACGGTCTCCTGTGAGGCAGCGAGCCTCCTTGCCGGATTGCCGCCATGGGATCTGGAGGCAAAAGTCCTCGCGCACGTATGGGAGTGGCGCGAGGAGGCGAAACGCCGGGGCGTAAGTCCGCTGCCGCGAGAAATCGCGGCACAGCGGACGGAGCTCCGGCGGGATCTCATGGCGTCATGGAAAGTACGGTTGTCGCAACCCAGTGCTGGGCACGCCACGATTGCGGCGATAAGTCCCCTCTTTGAGGAGTGGCTGTAGAGGCGCCACGGCGTCCTCACCTTCCGCCTGACGCAGGTCCTCACCGGACACGGCAGCTTCGGGAGGTTCCTGTGTCGGATAAGGCGGGAGGAAACGTCCGGGTGTCACCACTGTGTGGATCGCCCGGAGGACACGGTGGAGCATACGGTGGAGGTCTGCCCGGCTTGGGCAGAGCACCGCCGTGTCCTCGTGGAGGCGATCGGCGGCAGAGACCTCTCGCGTACGGCCCTGGTTCAGGCCATGGTACGGAGCGAGAGGGCATGGGCAGCCGTCACCTCCTTCTGCGAAGCAGTAATGCTCGCGAAGGAGGAGGCGGGACGGTTGAGGGAAAGGCACGTTTCGCGCCCTCTCGCCCCTAGCCGCCGCAGGAGACGCCCTGGGCGTCGGGAATCTCGGGCGGATTTCCAGCCACCGTAGGCGCGGGCTTGCGGACGGTGAGCAATGGGTAGCTCAACGTCCGTTAAGGACCAGGCCCGGGTCGACGGCACGTCGTATTCCACGCGCGCCTCAAAGAGATGTCGTCAGCACAAAAGTAGGGGTCCACTAGGGCCGATGCCTGCCGGGGTCGCGGGAAGGTACTTATGGGTCACCGAGGCCCCCGCAACACAGGCAACAGGAAGGAATACGGGTGGGTTTTAGTCAGTAAGAGTCTGACACACCCTCCCGCTCCGCCCAGAGCGGGAGAAGTTATTTGATGATTTCCCACCCTCAAAAAAAAAAAAAAAAAGAGGTGAGCATGCGGAAGTTTGGCTGATAGAACATACTAAATTGCTAAATTATCTCATTAAGTGTTAAAAAGGTTCCACTACCTAAGATTTGTTAATTATTTCATAAATTAGAAATTATTAAACAATAATTTATGACTATCTGTCATTGGTCTAAAATGGCGGCAATGTTGGATGTACTTGAGTAATATTGAGAGACTATAAAAATAAGTGTACCCTCCAGTTCAAGGACTTTTTGATAGAACTGTTGTGAAAGATGGACTGCCTCTAATGTTCACGTAAGTTAATTGATCCTATTTCTTAATTCTTGCTAATAACTGTGTTTTTTTTTTGTATGTGTTCTAATATGTTTCATGTGTTAAATCGAATTAAAGAATATTCATGTTCCGTTTTTTCCGTTGATAAATTTCCATAGCTTTGAGAAATGGACCAAGAGATTAATGTGATTTAGGGCCGATTTCTCAATCATCAGTTAACACCTCTATCTGAGGAACAAATATGGCGGTTTGACATATTTTCTATACAAAAACTGTCAAAACGTCAAACATATTCTTCAGATAAAAGTTATCTGGCGATTGAAAAATCCGCCCTAAAATAATTTATATAAATGTAAAAATATGTTGATAAACATTAAATTAGATGGACTTTAAATTTAAAACAAGCTGCCAGGGAGTTTCTTGTTCTTCTCCATGAAGACCTAGTTTTGGAATGGTCAACTAGTTTTCTCTTTAACGTATTTAACTGACAATCCGAATTGAAATAACCACTAATCTTGTCTTTCTGTGCTTTCCTTCATGAAATCCTTTCCCTACACACCATATTCATAGGTACTTTCTTACACAGTAAATAACTAGTATTTACTGTGTACATTCTGCCACTCAAAACTTGCTAATTTAGTGAATATCATTACCTATACCTAGAGTATTTATCCACTTATCTGACACGCGCTTGTCAATTTGTTGTCATATGATTTTCGTTCAAGAAACTGGCCCTGTGTGTGTGTGTGGGCACACAAAAATGAAAAAAAAAGGAAAATGGAATTCTGGTACTAAAAAAAAACTTGATGCCTGGACATAGACACAGGTAATAAAAAGGGGTGAAATTTAGTGGTGGAAGTTAGTATCAAAAAAATTTAAATCCACGCAGACGAAGCCATGGCAAAGTACTAGCTATTCATTTTCTTAGCAAAACTCTTTGAAGTAATGTGTTGTACGTTTTAGAAACACACACTTCAGTATTCCTTGAATAGCGCTGTGTTTTGTTAGAAAATTCCATTCCGTTTGAACGACACGACGAACAATGAAAGAACATATTTCAAGCTTTTCTGGAATGCTGAGAAAATAACCTACTTAAGTTTGTTGTTTTCACTTTGGTATTATGCAAAGACTGATTATCATCTTGATATAACATCTGTATAAATGAGGGAGAAACACTTAAGAAAGATTAGGTACCGACATTGAAATGCTTAAAAATACAACATTTAGCATAACTGAATGTTTTTGTAATGTAGGAAAATGATTTCTACTTTTAAGCATACAATGCTCTATGAGTCACTTTGGGCCATGATAGCTGCTTGATCGGCCATCTTGCTTACCTAAAATCGCCCTATCCTCTATAATTCCTTACATATAAAAACTCTATTGTTCAGTGAAATGATTGTAAATATGTAATAATTATACAACCTCGATTTTTTTTGTAGGTAGATATAATATTTTTAGGCTTCGACTCAGTCTGTGCTTTGCCCATATATTCAGTATTTATACTAGCATTAGATGGGTAACGTGGTGATTAGGACGAGACCAAAAACAAATTACACCAATGTGCGTGTGGTGTGCATGTGTACGAGACAAATAGTGCTGTGCTCACTAGCTGCCTCAACTGCTATCATCGATATAGTTCGCAGTATCTTCATATGTCCTGATTTGAAGCAGATGTGGATAAAGTGAATACCTATCTTATTTTTTATAGGAATAATAATAAAATTACAAACAAAACGTGTTCGTATTTTAAATTCCTCCAAAGAGAACTAATTTATTGTAAATATGTCGTAAAGTTTCCTTGGAAGTATTTCGCAATTTTGCTTCATAATTTATTCTATTAATAAAATAATGTTCGATTATTAGATTTATTAATAGGTGTTTAAATATATAATGGATAATGCTGGCAATCACACATGTGAATGTCTACTTGTTAAAGAAATACAAGATATTAATTTACCATTTATGGATATAATATTATTTTCGTTTTTAAACATATTAAAATTATTCCCTTTTATGTATTTTCGGAAAACTTATCATTCAGACTGTATACCTATCTCATAAACATCTTGAGAATGATAAATGACGCCACCTGCATCCATCACATAAACCATCTTCGGTTTCACCGTAAAGTGATTTTCTTTGCAATTTTTTGCACTAATGCACTAGTCGTGCAAAGCCATTAATTAAAAAAATATATGAACGTCATGTTATTGATAGCGTCCATGACATTAAAAAAAAAACAAGAATTCAAGTATTTGTTATTATTTTAAATATAATTCCTATACATTCAGAGCATTAATGTGATAAAATGCGAAAATTTCCGCATCTATTCGTGTAAAAAATTCGTAGCAGTAGAACTGCTACGATTTTTTTTGCCAGTAAAACATTCCAGTTGCTTTTACGTGTGAAATGAATAATTGTGTGGGTTTTCTTTATCAGATGAGTTACATACGGGATGTTACATACAAAATAAGCGGGATTTATATCGTTCACGACTGATGTCGGCCGATAGAGGCCGATCCAGATCGAATTTCGGCCATGGTGACCAATCCCAGCGGAGACCAGCCTTCGGCGCGTGAGATGATATAGTGCACAAGTGTGTGCGCAGACACAGGTGCACGCTCTTCCCTCACTCTCATAGTCCAATGGGACGGCAATTCGACACGAACGGAGAGAGATCAGGCGCAGGGCCCACAGGCCGATAAGGCGTACATGAATGGTCTCGTCTATCTATGGTGAAATGAAATGATTTGTATTTCTGTAAGTAGGTTTGTACAAACACTTTTACACGTCAAACATATTTGTTTTAAACTAGATGAGGTCGGCGTTTCCTATCTGACTACTCTGAGAAGAAAGGCCGAAACAAACACAGAGGTCACAGTCTCTTTTAAAGTCTAGACATAATCTTGGTCAGATCATGTGAAGACCATGTATGTAATATCTGAAATGTTATTTTGAGGAAAAAACCACACAGACTGAGTACGAGTAGACCTGTCCAGTCAGAGCATTCATTTGTCAGTAATCGTGCAGCTCAACTCAGAACTTAAGGAGCTCAACGACTCGATGAACAAAACCAAAGAAAGGACATTTGGGTAGGCCGCATAAAGTACTCAAACTGCCAGATTTTCATTATTCTATCTCGCTCTAACGTACGCTTAGGCTATGCTTGTTTCTCTTTTTCATTGCTAATCTAACCCTAGTAGTACAGACTAAGCTAATTGATATGGTTAAGTCAAAACACAGACGGATTAACGTTGTCATTCAAGAAGGGTTCGACTTAATCAGTACTGACAGTGTTATGGATTTAGTACAAATTTCATTAGGTCTTTTAAAGCTTAATAACGAAAACGAATAATTCCATAACTTGTTGGCTATCTATAAAAATATTTATATATAAAATCTGAGAATTCGAAGATTAACCAAACAATATAAATATTCTTGGAATCTGATAAAATTTTAGGAAAATATTATTATCCGGAACTTTTTGAAGGACCACATCAATGTGATTAAGTCTAAACCAGCAGTTTTCGAGAAAATTACATCTTTCTTAATAGCTTATTTTCAATTGAACACTTATTAATTTAATTTAATATTAAAGAACAATGGCAACTTCCCATACATTGTATTATTAGAATTTTTTTTTAATTTAATTAAGTTTAAAGTCTTTAAATGAAAAATATCTTATTTAACTCAGCGTCATTTTCTAAAGTAGTTTGTGCAAGATATTACTTTAGAGAAAGCGCAGATTAATAGATATTCAGGGTAGAACTTTTGTAGGTTACCTATATTTTTATGTCACTACTAGCGATGTGTAAATATGAATTTATTATTCAGTTTCGAGGAAGTAAAAGGGCAATATCGCATTAGTAAAAGGTAATATCTACAACCTATCTTTTCTTGACCCTAATCTTTACAAGTCTGTGCATTGAAGATTCCTCTTTAGTAGGATTAATAAACTACCTAGTTGATAAGGTTAAAGATAAACCAATAAAACAAGTTTATTATTTTATATCAATTTATTCTTCATCATTCTCCCTTACAATTATTTCATCAAGAAATTCTGCGGGTGCGGAAATATTTTGCTGATGTCTGGCCCATCCTAAATACCAGACCAACGTCATGATATGAACGCAACATCCTACTGTGCGCCGACCAATTAAACAACTACAGCAGTACTCACTGATCCGTGCCCAGACAGGAATATTATTTTGAATTAATAAGTAAACATAATATTGTCTCCTGGTAACATGGCGTGACTTTATTTTGCCTCTTATAAGTATTGTCACGCCAGAACCTCTAGGATTGTATTCAGAGGAATCGATTTGTTCACTGGAAACTTCAATTCTGTAGCCCCTGTGAAAACGAACATGCTCACCATAATATGAGCGAGCTTGTCTTATTTGGTATATTCCTAGAGCGAACAGAATTAAATCTCTATGTTCAACGGTAGGAAAGTATAAAATATTATTACGATCGGCAGTGATACTTTGGAATTGGGATGTTCTTCTATTCATATTTAAGGTTTCAATCATATTTGCCAGATTATTTTCTAATTCATCCTTTCTAATTTCTAATATCTCACTTGCATGCACATTATTCAGAAAACGAACTTCAAACTTGTTTCTATTTGGAACATTTGCATCATATGTGGTAGAGACCGATGAAGTTTAAAATCTCTTTTAAATTGACCATTTACACAGGGTCTACCACCCATCGGCAAGTAGTGACACAGCGACTTCTATTACTTGGGCTGTGGTTACTTAGTGTTGGCCTTCAAATGGCATATAATTATGTTCTATAGCCGCATCCCTGTAAACAGTCCATAAAACCCCTATCCAGAATGAACACATTATCTTCTCTGAAATATGATCTTAAAGTAGAATTCTCAAAGCAAAATAAACCAGACATAATATCGGCATCTGGTGTAACTACATGCTTTATATGGACCATAACAATCAACAATGTATCCATCACACGCAACAATCACAAAAGGTTCATTTAGCACGCACGGGTCACACACGGGAAATATCAGAGTCCATAAAGCAGTCCAGGTCAAGTGAAAATTCAAAGAAAACAGAACAAACAAGTCAGAGCGCAAGCGTCTGGTCAAGAGTTGTAAACTGTCAACGGTTGTCAATGTCAATGACCAAGCTATTTTTTTAAGACTTTGAATACTAGTCTTTTTTGTTCAGAATTGCCATAACATTTGTTTTTTTTGCTACTTAACTGCAATATTCTTATCAAAGCAAAAAATATTTTATTCATTCATTTAATCCATGTAAATATAATAACAAACTTAAAATGATAGTTAATTGATAACAACACCACGACAGTTATGTTGTATTTAGGAAAATAAAATAAAATGGCAACACTACTTATAACGAAATAGTCAAATAACTTTTCTTTAAACATAATTTTTTTACTCGGCTTTAAACTAGATAATATTATAGTTTTAAAAAACGTAGATTATTAATTGAATTTCATTCGTAAATGTGTCACTTTTAGACGCTTAAATTTATATCAAATAAGATTTCGCCATTGTTCTTTGAGTATGAAAGTGATCCTTTGTTTTAATTACGACACGAAGAGAAATTATTTTCATTTACTTTACAAACACTTATGGTCACAGATGTACATTTAAAATGTTCCAATAGTCTCTGGTGAGGCACTCTTGATCTTATCACCATCTGCCTAGCCTTTTCCTAACTTTGTTGGCGTTGGGTTCCAGTCTAGTGGAACGCAGCTGAATAGCAGTATTTTACATAGAGCGACTGCCTATCTGACCTCCACAGCCCAGTTACTGGGTAACACGATACTGGTAGTCAGACTTTCGAGCTTCTGACGACCCGTTACGACTGTCAGAGATCCACGAATGAAAGCCGAGACCAACGGCTTAGCGTGCTTTTTGAGGCACATAGGAATTTTGGTTTGTAAAGATGGTCACCCATCCACGGACCAACCGTGGCAAGCGTAGCTTAAGCCGATCAATTGACCCGTGCAGCTGTTATTACTTAGCCACAAGCCATTGTACTTCATATAATAATTATAGTGTAAAGATTTATATATCATATATATGTTGGGGTTGGCTTGAAGTATAACCAAATGCAGCTGAATACCAATATTTTACATGGACCGAATGCCTATCTAACCTCCACAACCCAGTAACTGGGTTGTGGAGGTTAGATAGGTTAGATAGAGGATAACAACACAATACCCCTTGGTAAGACTGGTTGTCAGACTTTCGAGCGTCTGATGACCGCAACGACTGTCAAAGATCTACAAATAACAGCCAGTACCAACGACTCATGTTACATTAAACAAAAATTAAAAAAAAAATATTGACAAATAAATCCTACCTGCAGTCCTTATTAGACCTCTGATTTTGTATTACAGTGATCTTTATTTTCTGTGTTTTTTTTTGCTGTAATGAACCTTACAGCAAAAAAAAACACAGAAAATAAAGATCACTGTAATACAAAATCTTATAATACACTTAATATAATAGGTTGCTGTCTGAAGAAAAATAACTTTGAAAGGACTGTATACATATTATGGTTTTAATTGTCAAACTTGATCATTTAATGTGTATACAAGAATCGGACAGTTAAACATATGACCCAGCACATCGTTTAGTTCCTCTTTAGATCCTAACTTACCCTGCAAAACCTACAAAACCTAAGCTATAAAGTCGGGAAAGTTTGGTCACAGTTTGTGGGAACAAAATCCCAATTTAGAAATTCGTTGCTTTCTATCTGGCGTATGTTGTTCAAACTTAAACATAGAACCGCAGCTAGCTTAGTTCAGTTTGTTCAAGTTTTCTATATTAGCTAGTATATATTTTATTTTCTTTTTACAGACTCATTATAGTTATTTGTACAACAAGAGAGCAAAGTCGGTTTTTGCTGCGATTGTTGATCTTCATTTGAGCAGTGGTGTCCCAGTGGTAACGGCCTTGACTTACGAGTTGTAAGTCATGGTTCGGATAAGAGTGTAAGTTGTTGTTCGAGCCCTGACAGGCGCTTTACTTTGTGTAAATAATTTCATCACCTCTGCTCTCAAAACGGTGAAGGAAAACATCGTGAGGAAACCGGCATGTTCTAGAACCAAAAATTTCGAAGACATGTGTCATCTACTAACCCGCACTGACCCCATGTGGTATATTAAAACCCACTCCTTTTCGAAGACAGGAGGCCTGGGACCAAGCAGTGGGAACATTAAAGGCTGATTACATTGATTTTTAATCCCAATTAAAATTAAGTGAAGGATTTTATGTTAGAATCCTGAGCGCAGCGTGGGATTTAAAGACACAAGATGCAAATAACGTTGGTCTCGTATAACACATACAACTTTTCACCTCAGCATGCAGCAGTGAGAACATCTTACCTAAAGGTTAAAAAAAAACAACATGGTAAAAATTAAACCACATGTATATTTGTAAAACAAACAATATCAAAAAGTTCAATGTTATAATATAATAATTACATTTAAAACCTTAACAGAGGATTTGCAATTTTGCGGTTATATAATGTGCATCCGAACGTTTTATTGTTTGTTTCTTTTTTGGAATTTGAAAATCAAACTTCGAATTGAATTGGTTCTATCTCTCGCTTTTTCGTATCGAAGTGAAAATGGTAGAACAAAGTGAAGTTCAAATCTTTCGAATTTTGTGAGTAGACCCAGCACTGTTCTCGGCATTAAAAAAAATATTTAAAAGCTATTTTGTCTCAAGTTCGCAGCAAAATTGAATTTTGCTCAGTCTTTAAAAAGCAAAATCTGCTTGTTTGAGGTAAAAAAAAATTGCCTCTCGCAAGATGTATTTTATTCTAAGTATTTTAGTACCTATTAATTATTTTCGTTAATTTATGTATTTTTGCGACGAATTTTCTTATGATGACTATTTGCTTTCATTCAAATCATAAACTACTTACAATTTATCGAAAATTTCACACAAAGCAGCATCATCTGTACCTCTATTTAGTCGGTCGGAACCGGCTAGAAGTTAATCACTTATACAATTTCCTCGGTCACACCGTCTTACTTCTCGTAAATCTTCGTCAACTAAACTGTCACCTTTATAAAGAGATACAACCTTTTTTACAAAGGGCCGTGACGGTTTGCCGCAAAAAGAGGATCAAGCTCATTTTGGTGACGTCACTAGCTCGAAGACCGTGCGATATGGACTTGCCCTCGTTTTTACACGACGTATAAGTAAAAAAAAAATCTCTTTAATAGTAATAAACATTGATCATGTTTTTCTACTGCAGATTAGGTATAGAATTTCTTTTCTACGATTACGTACATACGACTAATATACGTTTTGATGTTAGTTCGGGAAAAACGTTGCCTATTTTGCGGGAATATATTTAATGAGAAAAGTATATTAGGACCAGCGAAATAACATTTTATTCAAATGAAGCTTTTACCATTTCATAGGCTAAATAGAGATGAGGCTGTATTTTTAATGCGACTGGTGTGAAACTCAAAGCATTCATTTCAATTAAAACAATTATAGGCACTTTTGAATGGTTAAGCAGTCGGTCAGTCAGAAAGATGAAGCCCATTCCAAAGTGTAGTAGATTCCTACAGGGAAGAACGGGCAAAAAACTCCATAATATTTTTACTAAATATTGGTTACATGTTAGAACGATGTAGAAAGACGTGCACGGTAAAAGCGTCTATACTAAATAATTGTGGCAGCTTAGAGATGACCAGTTCTACCTGATGGCGCCCGTTCACGAACATGACGCATAAATTCAACACTCAGCTCAACCACGCAACATTTAGCTCAACCATTTTTGTATTTTTGTTTATATATTATCACGTTGACTTTTGAGTTGTACAAAATATTAACAACCATTCATACATCAATAGATACCATGAAAATTCATTTCATGATAACAGTTAACCTATGAGGCAGGCTTATATGAATGGGGCTCTAAAAGCCTTTCCAAAGGTTGATTGCAGTTCGTGTGATCATAGTATGAACTCAGCTAGAAATTTTGTAGTAGTTTGAGTAGGGAGTGAATTGCGCAATCGAGTGCTGTAGTTCGTGCTATTAAACGGCTTTAATCTGGAATCGAGGCACTCCTCTAAATTACCTCTCTAACGTTCAGCTGTAATCTACAGGTTGAAATTCTTGTATAGCAGCATCATCATCAGCATCAGTGAAGATTTGTTTAATCAGTCTATAATTAGTGGTGGGACTCAGCCCCCCGTCCCCCCCGCCCCTCCTGTGAAATAGTAGGGCCGTAATCCACCACGCGGGTCCAGTGCGGGTTGGTCATATGTCTTCAAATTTTCGGTTCTAGGACATGCCGATTTCCTCACGATGTTTTCCGTCACCGTTTTGAGAGCAAAGTCGATGAAATAATTTACACAAAGTAAAACGCCTGTCAGGGTTTGTATAGTAATTACTAACTCGCTAACTATGAAAAACTTAACATTAACCTGTAAAGCCCCGCGCGACACAGATTCGGAGTCAAACAATAGGAAATCAATTGTGTCTCATTAGCTGTCCTTGACCAATTAATAACCTAGAGAGCTAAATATACCTCCTAACAGCGTTATTGATTGAGATTTATTCTACACAGTATGAGAAATCATAAGTCCCTATTGTCAGTATCTACCTAGCTGTTGCTTGGGGTAGTTGAAATCTAAAATTTCAAACCGGTTAAACTTCGTTATAACTTGTTCGTGTTCTTCGTTATAACTAGTTTCAACTTAGTTATAACTTGATAAAATATTCATACGAAAATTTTCCAATGATTAAAATCAAAATCAAAATCAAAAGTCATATATTCAAACTAGGCTGAAAATCAGCACTGTTCGAACGTCAAAGTTACATAAGACAGTCCCCCAAAAATGCCCGCCCTTCACCACTTCCTAGTGGTTTAGCTGGGAAGAAGAAGTGGTGGAACAAACTCCCCAGCAGCACGTCTGTCTGTTTAGTTAAGTATATTAACTTGATTCTATACAAATCGTATGCAAAGTAATTAACATTACGAAACACAAAACATTAAATTAAATTACACACTTGCCATACGTTAGCTAGCACGCGCCAGTATACCAACAAAACAATGAACAAACTTTACTCAAGCAGATAAAAATTACAACATAAAAAAACGTAAATAGAACTTAATACCTAAATAAAAGCCTCCAGGCATAAAGGGCGTGCCCGCTTACATAAGGCAATTGCTGTAGCTCGAAGTGAGAAATGATAAACTAGCCCCATCGAAGTAAAATAAATAAACAATTACTAATAACAATTAAAACCATGATCAGCAAGACGACCAGTCACCACAAGCAGCACCCGTTCACGAGCATAACGCAAAGATCAGCCATCACCCCCCTCGCCATATTGGAGGGAAGGAGGCAACCCGACCCTCGACCTGATCGAGATGTAGAGGTCAGGTGGCAATCTCTCCGTGAAAATACTGCAGTCACATTTGATTAGATTAAAATTAGACTCGAACATTTGGAACATACTGAAGTAAACGAATCACTTATCGGAGTAGCAAAATAAATACCTTGTCAAACGAATAAAATAGAAAAAGTTGAATTAATTAGTTAGAGAAATCACAAAGCAAATCGAGCATGGCACATGCCAAGACAGAACAAAGTATAATCACTGAATACTTACACTTAATTCCTATACTTATGGAACTAACCAGTTTACCAGCTCCCAGTACCGTAATCTGTAGGTAACCACCGATACTCGCAAGTAATAAAAATCTTTACGGCGACTTACCAAGTTTATAACTAGCAATGAAGAGGGATCACAAGGAATAGCACGTGGGTAATGTACGAGTCTAGTCTAGATGTCGACTGCTGAGTATGAATAAGACAAGCTATTAGCAATGACGTCGCTTTTATAACCTGCAAACTGCAATGACTGACTTTATATGAAAACTGAGACATGATAAGGTAAATTGTGTAGTTTTTTGCAAAGTATTTTCCTTATATCAGCTCAACACAAGTATTGTTAATTACTTACTGGTGCTGCCCCAATTTATATGTTTTGTAACGATATGAGATATATTAAACTTTTTTATTATTATATCAGATGTTTTCCTTTGCTAAGGCTACCTAGGCGATTCGTAAGAGCTTCAAATCGAATAATTCACGATCATATGCAGCTGCGGGCAAGCATTGTGCATTCTACCTTATATTTTCAGTTGCCTTGCATGTAGCTTCACTAGTTAAGTCGAGCGACACGATTCGTGTGCTCGTGAATGACTCTGCATTCGTGTTGACTTGTCATCACTCCCATTGAAGCAGTATATAGCTATTCATACTCAACTCCAAAGCCTTTAACAGAAAGTTCGAACCCGAAACGTGTTCACGTCCGACCTATTTATTGGTACTACCGACTTACGTCCGCCGGGTAACGTAAACATGCTGAAAAATATATGAACGTAATAGAATTTTTAGTTCGGCGCCGATAGTATACAAAATGTTTTAGAAGTAAGCAATAGATAAGTCTCTCTTTGATATATATAAAAAATAAAATGTTATGTATTCTGTACTGTTGTTTCACTAAAATATTATTAGGAACTAGCTGTTGCCCGCTTGGCTTTTTCTAAAAATAGCTTACGTTACTCCTTATAACATCAGCCAGTGAAAGTGCCGTCAAAATCGGTCCAGTCGTTTCGGAGATTAGCCGGAACAAACAGGACAGACAGACTGACAGACAAAAAATATAAAAAATTGTTTTTTTTTTATAAGTAGGTACCGTATATACTTTCATATGCATCTAATAAAAAGTTGTTATTTTGGCATTACAAACAGAAACTTCAATTTTATTTTTTTGTACGTACATAGATAGTATAAATATAAAAATAAATAAAATTTCTAAAATAAAAGACTAAGTTACTCCTTATTTTAACAGCTATGTGCCAGTGAAAGTCCCGTCAAAATCGGTCTAGCCGTTTCAGAGATTACCCGGAACAAACAGACAGACAAAAATGGTAAAAATGTTATTTTGGTATATTCACCGTGTATACTCGTACATCCATATGCATTTAGTAAAAAGCGGTTATTTTAATATTACAAACAGACACTCCACTGGCCCGCCACTGCTCTATGTATGTGTATTGTTGCTAGCTAGCTTATAATACGTTCTTAAGGCGCTGACAAGACCCAATTGACCAAAATAGGCTTCACTTAAGAAAAAAAATTGAAAAATCTGTATAGTTTGTGGTAGCAAAAAAAACATATGTTAATTTTGAACATATTTCCCAGAACCTGGTTGTTACCAAAACACGTTTTGAAAACAAAATCTCGATACAAACTAACGTTAAA
Organism: Atethmia centrago; assembly: GCA_905333075.3. NCBI lineage: Eukaryota > Metazoa > Arthropoda > Insecta > Lepidoptera > Noctuidae > Atethmia > Atethmia centrago. Next base: position 18,453,538 of record HG995382.1, read on the forward strand.
CTAACCTCTTACTTTGAGTTCTAATCCAAAATATCTGTATCAAATATCAACATACGTTACGTATTTAATTAATAACAAGAACTACTTATTTGAATGCAGAACTTGGTTGTTTTTTTTATTTTCGATTAATCAACTCAATTTTGAGTAAATAGATAATTACTTCATATTTTGCTATAAATTGCAAGCGTTGTGTCATCGCGCTTCTCTTTCTTTTCTATGGAATTTAACAGTGACCGCGGTTGAGGTGTTGTCAGCTTCTTAATCAAGGCTCGTGCAGATCGGTGCGACATCGCGGGCGTGATAGGTAGCGCGACGCGCAGTGTAACACTTTTCATGAAGTTTTCATAGAAATTGTGCTACTAGTGTCGCGTCGCGCCTATCTGCAGGAGCCTTCACAGTGTATATGCCGCTACAGTATCATGTTAAATGGTATTGTTACTTTATGTGTTGTGTTTATAATGTTTATCTAAAATATGTCTGTGCTTATTATTATTTATTTATTTATTCCCTAAACTTTTTATTCAGCCAAGTAGAAGAATATCATCGAGATAAATAGGTTTACTAGGATTGTCTGAAAAGTTTATGTTATTTTAGCTAATAGGTCAACGAACTGAAAATGTAGCTGCAGGCTTACTATGACGCTTTCTATTTCTACGAAGAATAGACACAGCTATTTCTATAAAAAGTGATATTTCGTTTCTCCATTTTTGACATCGCACCGTAGAAATCATTCTACATAAAAAAGGACCTATACAAAGATCGTTAGAAACGAAAGACAAAAAGACAGATTGTGGAGTAGAGTAGAGAGCGTCATGCTAAGCCTGCTGACATGGACTTCCATACAACAGACATGATTTTTTTTCCGTTTTTATAGATAATGGTACGGAACCCTTCGTGCACGAGTCCGACTCGCACTTGGCCGGTTTTGTATTTTGCGAAACTATTTTTTTTCTCTAGAATTTTAGTTCCATCATGTAAATTTTGTTTAATTTGTTTAGAAACATTCTTTATCGTACATTCATTCATTCATTCATATCTGTATTTTTTATGTTATACATAATAAAAAGTGAAATAAGTATTCTATCGTCTATTTATCCACTTACCTACATGGTAGTAACAAAGATAGTAATAGTAGAAAACAATTACTTAAGCCCTATTTAAACGGTGCAAATTTATTGTCTGTGGCATACCTACCATAAAATGACTTCATATTTATTTACATAACCAAATTACAAGATGATTATTAACATTAACTAAATTAAATTAGAACTAAGTTAAACCTAAAAAAGGCCCTCAGGGCATTGTACCGAGGATGCTGGCGTCATTTCCTCGCTAAATTGCAATGCTGATGCGTTGCGCGAGAAACCGGTCACCAGTTACATCAACTAGACATTTCGCGATTTCCGCAAATAACTTATGCGCACTGGGACCCCACGGACCGAGGGTCTTGACGCCAAAGGGCACAACGTTGTACTCTATAATATTTAATAACTTTCAGATTTTCGGCGCTTTAGAAGTAGTCCGTTGGAGGTGGGACCATGCCAGTGTGTCTACACAGGTAGCATCCCATACAAGCATCCGTCCGAAACTCCACGGAATCAAAGACACACCATCAGGTCTTTGGCCATCATCTCTGACAATACCAGTCGGCTCAAGAAGAGCAGGCACATTGATGCTGGCAAGAGATTATGAGAGGATTATGTCATTAAGTGTCGCATGTCTTGAAAAGCGTAAAATTGAAACAACGATTGACTGGCACCGTCTAAGCAACACGTACAATTTTTGCACAATACGGGAAGTTAGTTGCCGACTTTTATAATTTTAAACAGCACATGTAATAAAATTGCACGTACAATAAAATTGCACGTACAATAAAATCGCCTTCAATTCTTGCATGAAAATTGTCTCTCTGATTGAAACATGAGTGCGATGAGTGAGAGTGTGTTAAGGCTCGTGCAGACTAGCACGACATCGCGGGCGCGACAGGCATTAAAAAGCCTGTCGAGCCTGCGATATCGCCCCAGTCTGCGGAAGCCTTTAATCGTTGCTGCTTTTTGAGGCAAGAAATCCTGACAAAACATCATAAATTAAATTCAAACAATCTTGTTTAGACGAGGCAAAACTTGCTTTCAATAATCGCCTTGCAATAATTGCCTTGGTGTAAACAGAAGTTGCATGCAATTATTGAATGGCAAAACTTGCATTCCATTTTATGGAAATCGCACGTGCGTAAATACTTGCATGCAATTCTTGAATGGCAATTATTGAAAGGGCTTTATGGCATGCGATTATTGCTCTTGAACGTTCCAGAAACTTGTACCGTATAAATGGGGCTTTAGTCGCCTTTTACGTCACCCAAGCTTGAAGACAAAGCCTATTTTTATCAACATCCTTACGACACGATCACTAAACTTGATTACCCTACGCCTGAGATACTTCATTACGTTGTACACGAATAAGATTGTACGAAAATCTTTTTATCTCCGTATAAGAATGTAAAAACAAGATAACACAGTTTATGTTGGCTTCGACCCGGGCTACTCCTACTACTAGAACAGTTTTTATAAGTCCCATGTTATGGTTGTAAGCCTCATGCAAGGCAGCGTTTGTTTCTGTGCCAACATGGATGGTAAAGGAACATAAGAAATGTATTATCAGCCAGCATTTTCATGTATCCTGCGTTTACATTTTAGTTTCCAAACATGTAAACCAACAAGTGTTTGTAAAAAATATTTTGATATTGTACAAGGGTCAGTATCCGCTAGAATTTAAAAATTTTGATGATTTTTTCAATGGCACTTTGTCATTCTTAAATCAACTTAATTTACACGGTCATAAAGTTGATATTTCTTTTACGTAACATCACGCCTTGCTTCCCCGAAGGGATGGGCAGAGGGGTACCGGTAGTACATCCACATTTCGCCAGTTATATGTAAGTCCCATGTAATAGGGGGCGAGCCTATTGATATTTCTTTTAGTAGAAATAAAATCAATTTGGAAACATGGATTTGAATATGGCAGTAGTACGTAACTTGATGTAGGTTAGTCTAGGTCTAGTCTGAGTTTCTTTTGAGCGACTATACATATCTGATCGAAATTCTGACGAAAGGTCTTGCTATAAGCTACCTATGGGTACTTCAAAGTAATGGCTGCGAAAGCCTCATAGCAGAGTCAGCAAGACTCTGGATTCGAAGACTGGGCAGATGATGCTACACCGTACATTAAACAAGCTGGTTCTCCTTAAAAACGACTACCAAACTACTTCAGTTAATGGTTCTGCAACCTTCAGTGAATGGGCAACTAAAGGGATATTTAATAGTAGAATCAAACTTTTTGAACTTTATGAGGAAAGAAATTATAATAAAAGTAAAGAATTTTATCAATATGTTAAGAACTATTCCAAATTATTTAAACAAGTTTGTAGCGAAGCTAAGAGTCGATATTTAAGTTTAAAAATTAAAAGGAGTCAAAATAAAACAAAAACGACTTGGGAAATTATAAACAATGAGACTGGAAGGGATAGGAAGCGTAATTGTGAATACAGCCTTAATATTAACAATACAGTTATTAACACGGATTTAGAGGTTGCCACAGTTTTTGAAAATTTCTTTGCAGATATCCCAGTCTCAACCACTAAATCTTTAAATTCATCACCCACTGTTGCTGAGTCCATATTGAATGAAAATGTTGATATTTGTAACCATGAATTTAATTTCGACTATGTTAGTGCTCGGGATATTATTAAAACTTTCAATACACTCAATGTTAAAAAAACAGCTGATCTATGGGGAAATTCTGTGGAGGTTGCAAAATGCATAATTAACACTGTAGCGCCTGAATTGGCAATTATTTTTAATAAATGTATTGACTGTGGTGTAATTCCTGACTTAATGAAGAGTAGTAAAATAATACCTTTGTTTAAATCGGGCAGCACATCAGACCCAACAAACTTTAGACCGATTTCTGTGCTTCCCACCTTTAGTAAAATATTTGAAAAATTGATGCTAGATCAATTGCAAAGACATTTTAATAAACATAAATTATTAAACAGTAAACAATTCGGTTTCACAAAGGGTCCATCGACTACCGACGCTGGTGTGGAACTTCTTGCACATATTTTTGAGGCTTGGGAGAAGTCACATGATGCCATAGGTATTTTTTGTGACTTATCTAAGGCTTTCGATTGTGTTTCTCATGATACATTGGTCAGGAAATTGCATCACTATGGTGTTAGAAACACTGCCTTGGATCTTCTTATTTCTTATTTGGATAATAGGCTCCAAAGAGTGGACGTTAACGGTAAGCGATCGCCGGGTTCTATTGTCACTATGGGAGTTCCGCAGGGCTCAATTCTTGGCCCTTTTTTATTTCTCGTATATATTAATGACCTACCTTGCCTTATAAAGAACAGTCATGAAATAGTGTTATTTGCAGATGACACATCACTTTTATTTAAGCTTAAACGACAACAGACAGTTACTGACGATGTAAATAATGCTCTCTCTAAAATAGTACATTGATTTAGTGTTAATAATTTACTTTTAAACGAGAAAAAGACCAAATGTTTCTTTATGTGTTTTAATTAGATGTAAATGTTTTTTAGATTTCTGACACCTAACGTTAAGCAGGTAAAAACCAATGTACTAGTAAATGGGGCGGAGTTGGATCTTGTGGACACCACTGTGTTCTTAGGTATTACTTTGGACTCAAAGCTACAGTGGGGCCCACATATAACCAAATTGTCGAAGCGGCTAAGCTCTGCAGCCTACGCGGTGTATAAAATCCGTCATTTGACTGATGTAGAAACAGCTCGATTAGTATATTTTAGTTATTTCCATAGTGTAATGTCGTACGGCATTTTGCTGTGGGGAAATGCAGCCGACATTCAGGCTATATTTGTGCTGCAGAAACGAGCCATTCGAGCAATTTATAACCTAAGTTGTAGGCATTCACTGAGGGATACATTTAAGGATATAAACATAATGACAGTCGCATCTCAATATGTATATGAGAACCTGATTTATGTCAAAAAGAATATTAACCTATATTCTAGGCACAGCGACATTCATAGCATAAATACTAGAAACAAAGACTTACTTATTGTGCCCAAGACTAGGCTCCAAAAAATTAGTAATTCATTTAAGTGCCAAAGTATACGTTTTTACAACAAACTCCCAAGCCATGTCAAAGAACTGAGCCTCAATAAATTTAAATCATTTATTAAACAGAAACTCTGTCAAAAAGGTTTCTATAAAGTTAAAGATTACTTGGACGACAAAAAGGCTTGGGATTAATTAAGCTACTCCAATGTACCCCCAGGCAACAAACTAATTTTATTTTTATACTAAGTGTGACATTGATGATTTTGTTATACTTATACACTATGACATTAATATTTACTTTTTGAAGTATTATATTATTTTTTTAAATTATTGTGAATGTGAAGACTATGTGGATTATTGTTTTTATTATTTCTCTCATTTAGTTTTCATCTTAGTCTGGCAGTTTGAGTCATTTATGCGGCCTACTCAAATGTCCTTTCTTTGGTATTGTTCGTCGAATCGTTGAGCTCCTTAAGTTCTGAGTTGAGCTGCACGATTACTGACAAATGCGTGCACTGACTGGATAGGTCCACTCAATCAGTGTGGTTTTTTCCTCAAAAGACCATTTCAGACTCCAATCTACATGGCCTTCACATGATCTGACCAAGATTATGTCTGGACTTTAAAAGAGACTGTGACCTCTGAGTTTGTTTCGGCCTTTCTTCTCAGAGTAGTCAGATAGGAAACGCCGAGCTCATCTAGTTTTTTTCTAAGTATGATTGACGTGTAAAAGTGTTTGTATAAACCTACTTACAGAAAATAAAATCATTTCATTTCATTTCATTTCACGTTTATATTGTCGATTAAATCTGGTAGGTAATGAAACAGGCCACGTTTTTATTTTTTAATTCAGACGTGGGCTTTCCACAATTTATCCTAATTGTATCAAATATTATAAATGTGAAAGTGAGTTTGGCTGTTTATTTGTTTGTTTGTCACGCTTTGACGTTAGCGTCAAACATCTGAACGGATTTGGATAAAATTTGGCACATGGGTAGACTATGACCTGGATTAGGACATAGGATAAATGAATGATAAATGATAAATGATTTTATTTCTGTAAGTAGATTTGTACAAACACTCTTACATGTTAATCATCTTAAAAAAAACTAGATTAGTTCGGCGTTTCCTGTCTGACTACTCTACACTATCCCGATATTCCTACGGGTTCGAAACTTCTGCGGGTGAAACCGCGGGGCACAGGTAGTAGTATATAACAAAACATGTTTGACGATAACTACAACAATCCAATTGAAGTAGGTACAGGCAGCAAGTATTTTATATACTTAATTTATTGAACAAAATATTCTATTTCTCTTAGCTATAACATGAAATGCTGAACGGAAATGTATCGAATCATTTTGTTTGATTGTTAATGCTATGTGAAATGAAATGAAACGAAATTGTTTATTCTGTAAACAGGATATCACTTTTACACGACATATCCGCGTACATAAAGCACTGTCGGCCACGGAACAAGGTACGCGCGTGAGTGCGATAATAACGCGTACATTTACGCTCCGGCAGACTACTGTAACTTAATTTGGAGAGTCGATCTACGTTCCCGATACGACAGGTAAGGTCAACATTTCTAATCTGACTACCCTCGAGAAGAAATAGCAAAACAAACTCAGGGGTCAAAGTTTCTTTTAAAGTCAAGACATAATCTTGGTCAGATCATGTGAGGACCAAGTACATTAGCGTCTGAAATGAGGAAAGAACCATACTGATTTGAATGGACCTGTCCAGTCAGTGCAAGCATTTGTCAGTAATCGTGTAGCTACACGATTACTCAGTTGAGCTCAACTGAGAACTTAAGGAGCTCAACGACTCGACAAAAAATACCAAAGAAAGGACATTGGGCTAGGCCGCATAAAGTTCTCAAACTGCCAGACTATCATTAAAACTAACTAAGAAAGTAAAAATAAATAAAATAAATTACCCACACAGTCGTTACGTTCACAATAATTAAAGTAATATAATAAAAAATAACTGCCAAACGCACTCAGAACGCTAATAGTAACGCTGTCTCGCTTACGCCAATACATTGTGTTGAGTTGTTACTCCGTCGCCCTCATGCGTGGAGGCCTCACTCGCTGGCACCGCGGTTACAAACGAAGCTAACTCGCCTGTATGCACCAGGAACACGGAAATCGGATACTTTGAGGCCTGCGCTGCGGTTTTGAATACCCATTGTACAGCTGTGTGCGCACACGCAGAGGGCGCGAACGAGCGATAATGAGGTGATTAATCATACTAGCTTACAAAACCAGTTTGCTACTAATCCAACGATGGCGAGACGTTCTTAAGGCAAGTGGAGATTCGAAGCAAAAAGTGTACTGTATTGATAACGACTGGCATGTGGTATCTCATAAAAAGAAGCGTACAAATGCAAAGTTTATTAGTAACACAGAGACTGATACAACGGATTTGAACTCTAATTTCAGAGCAGCAGAGAACATATTGCCCATTTACATATCAAACATATGTAAACAAACACAAGAGATGGACATAATAGATTTTATTTGGAACAAAACTCGAGAAAAGGTTACGCTGGAGAAGATCCGTGCAAAAAAGGAAAAATATTATGACTCATAAAAGTTATGTGTTCCAAGAAACAAATTACATATGTTTCTGAATGATGCGTTGTGGCCCGAGGGCAATTGTTTTAGACGCTTTGTGGTTTTTAATGAGAAAACTATAGAGAACATTAAATATTATAATGCTTAAATCAAAATAAATAGTTATGGATCACATAAGTAGTAACACAACACAGCTATGCAATATGGTAACATTCAATTGTAAGTCCATTAAGCGTTCTTTTGAAAGCACGACGTATCCGTAAAACCGCCGATATAGTGGCGCTTCATGAAACGTGGTTGCTGCCTCACTATATACCATTTTTGGGAACAGTTGATGAGAAGTTCGAGTACACGGGCAAGTCTGCGGTTGACACATCTGCGGAGATTCTTATAGGATGGCCATACGGCGGTGTGGCCTTATTATGACGGAAAGGCATTTTTCAGTCGGTTTCGTTAGTGCAGTACCAAAGTGTGCGACTTACGGTTATAAAAGCATTTAGTGTGTACATGCCTACAGATAATGTAAAAATATTGCCGGAATTCACAGATTGTTTAAGTGAAATGAGTGCTATAGTTAATAACAGTGAGCTAGAAGCCATATTTATGCTAGGTGATTTTAACTCGCATCCTAATCAACCTTTTTGGAATGAATTATGTAATTTTTGCTCTGATCAACAATGGATATGCGCCGAAAAGCTGCATAATAACACTGAAAATTATACCTTTATCAGTGATATTAACGGAAGCAGACGGTGGCTTGATCATTGTATTGTTACTAGGGCGGTTTGGCAGTCTGTTAACAATGTAAGCATAGACTATGGTGTTTTCTGGTCAGACCACCTGCCATTGACTGTTGGGTGCAATCTAAACACTGATGACAGTGTTGAATTGCACCAGAATTTTTTTTTTCTAGGAATTTTTCTGCAGTTTTCTTTGCCTTTGGCATGAGCCAAAGGCAAAGAAAACTGCAGAAAAATTCCCTAATAAACTGATATGGCGCGAGCGACATAACAGTCAGATCAGAAGATACCATGACCTATGTAATAGTAAGCTTAGAGACATTGACTTTCCCCTGCAATTTTTAACGTGTGCTGATAAAATGTGTAATAACACTGAGCCTAGGTAAGAACAAGTTGTACAGTGACATAGCGTCTGTGTTATCGGAGTCAGTCTATTCATACCTGTGAGCAGAACGAGGCACGAATGAAAAGCCGTGTGGTTGGATAAAACAAGCATGTACACGAGGCTCACAGGGAGGCTCGGATAAGGCATCAGGTTTGGGTACAACTCAGCAGACCTCAGTTCGGTCAAGTATGGGATGAGATGCGCGAGAGCCAAAGAGTTTTCAAAGGCAGGCTTAAATGGTGCCAGAAAAATCAAGACCAAATTAAAATGGACATTTTGGCTTCGCAAAGGTCATTGAATAACTTTGCTCAGTTTTGGAAATCAACCAATAAGCTTAACCTTAAGCTGCCTTCCTGTGAGTGTTGGGGGCCATGCTACTTCGGAGGATATAGCCAATATGTTCAAGGATCTTTTTGTAGTGTCTCCACCACTGGGAACATTAAACGAAAGTATCAGTGCTGCGGCTTGTCAGGGTAATTCTCTTTCTTGTTTTTCTGCCAAGCAGGTGACTAAGGTTATTATTAAAATGTGTAGAGGCAAGTCACCCGGACATGACAGTCTCAGTATTGAGCACCTGAAACATGCAGGCGTGCATTTGCCTTGGTCACTGGCTATGCTTTTCACGCTCTGTATCAGTAACTCGTACTTGCCAACAAACATGATAGTGGTGGTCCCCATTGTAAAGAACAGAACTGGTGATATCTCTGATCTGTCCAACTACAGACCTATATCGCTTGCCACTGTAATAGCGAAAGTATTGGACAATTTGCTTGATAAAGAATTAGGTAATATTTTACAGTTACATGACGCACAGTTTGGGTTTAGGCCCAAGCTTTCCACTGAAAGCGCAATTCTTGGTCACAAGCAAACTGTCCGATATTACATGGATAGAAATACCCCCATTTACTCCTGTTTTCCTTGACCTTTCCAGAGCGTTTGACCTTGTGGCCTATGATGTCCTGTGGGAAAGGCTGAGGGAAGCGGGAATATCAATCGAACTCCTGAAGTTCTTTAAATATTGGTACACTAGTCAGCTTAATTGTGTTCGATGGGGAGGGTCTCTGTCCGAAACGTACAGGTTGGAGTGCGGGGTGAGACAGGGTGGTTTGACCTTGCCAAAGCTCTTCAACCTGTATATAAACGGGCTGATTGCTGGGCTCAGCAGTATGCGTGTCGGGTGCTGGGTAGACAACGTTTGTGTAAACAACTTAAGTTATGCAGACGACATGGTGCTGCTGCGCCCAACGGCTGGCTCGATCAGAGAGCTGCTACGCGTGTGTAAGCGATAAGTCACGAATCATGGGCTTGTTTACAATGTAAACAAAAGTGTATACATGGTCTTTGAGGCCTCCAGTAGACGTGTACTTAACGACCCAGTTGTAATGCTGAACGGGTTGCCACTCAAAAAAGTTAACAAATTTAAATACCTGGGACACATTCTAACCGGAAACCTCAAAGACGCCACGACTCAGATCGCGGTTCGAGATCGCAGGGCGCTAGTTGATGATATACAGGTTCACTCGTTGTAGTATTGGGGTAAAGATTACGCTGTTTAAAGCGTATTGCCAATCGTTCTACACGAGCGGCCTGTGGGTAAGGAGAGTGGTACTAAGAGATCGCTAGACGCTCTGCGTATTCAATATAATAACTGCTTCAGGATGCTGTTGGGACTGCCGCACCATTGTAGTGCGTCCGGTTTGTTCGCGTTTGCGAATACCGATGATTTTTACGCCATAATGCGTAAAAAAACAAGTTCCATCTTGTCAAGAGCGCGGTCTAGTTCTAGCAGCATCCTAAGTATGTTAATGAAAAGTTCGACGCACCTTGGTTGTCGCACGCTGTGGAGGTGCTGGTTAGAAGACCCCACAGCTAACCTTTTTGTTTCTGTGTTTGTGTACTAACAATATTTTTTAAGAACAATGTTACTAACAATTGGGCCTAGTTGCCATAAATAAACAAATATTTAATTTAATTTAATTTAATAATACTTTTTTTTCCGCAAAATTTCTAGTGTTGCTTCCCCAGCCTTTTTTTCGTCCACCCATAGCACGTCGCGTCTCATAGGTAATATCCTAAGGGTTTTGCATACAAACTATGAGACTGCAAGCTTGGAGGATGCCAAGAATGCTTTTAAAATTGCTTGCCCGGGTAAAGAATTTCCAGACAACCCAAAATCTCAAAGGTGCTGGGACTATATTTATTGCAATTTAACATACAAATCGATTCACAGACGCAGTTCAGGTCCGGATCGCGCAAGACTTTTGGCGGTCGGAGCCAAAGAGGCCGGTCATTGGCTACATGCTCGTCCATCCTTCTTCATATACCGGTACCTTCCTGGATCCGACCTCGCTTCATCTGGCGCCTGGTCTGCGGATTGAGGTCACGGTATGCACTCCATACACATATGGCACAGTCGTGGACCGACTGGGACACCACGGACTTTGTTGTCAAAAAAGTGCACGCCACTTTTCACTGACTTGCGACACTTAATATCATAATCCGCCGGTCTCTTGCCAGCATCAATGTGCCTGCTCTTCTTGATCCGACTGGCATTGTCAGAGATGATGGCAAAAGTCCTGATGGTGTGTCTTTGGTTCCGTGGAGTTTGGGACGGATGCTTGTGTGGGAAGCTACCTGTACACACTGGCACCGTCTCTCCTCCAACGGACTACTTCTAAAGCGGGTGCAGCGGTAAAAAATACCGAAACTTATTTAATATTGGCCCTGGCAGAGAGTACAACTTTGTGGCCTTTGGCGTCGAGACCCTCGGTCTGTGGGGTCCCAGTGCGCATAAGTTATTTGTGGAAATGGCAAAACGTCTAGTTGATGTAACTAGTGACCGAAAAGCTGGCGGATTTCTCGCTCAACGCATCAGCATTGCAATTCAGCCAGGAAATGCCACCAGCATCCTCGGTACAATGCCTCAAAGGCCTTTTTTAGGTTTAACTTATTGTTAATTTAATTTAGTTAATGTCAATAACCATCCTGTAATTTGGTTATGTAAATAAACGATGATATACTTTATAAAGTAAACATTAATGTCATTAAGGAACCCGTGTAAATCGACTTTTCTTCCTGACTGCCTACCTACATAAAAGTTGGCTGTCAAATATACGGATATTGCTCTTTACATACCAATGTATTCCATATAAATGTATTAGGTACCTGACTTTTTTAGAAATCCTGTTAAGAATGCCATTGTATAGTGTTGGAGGAGAGAGGTACCAAATTACTTAAAAGCTTCTTATGATGAGTAGGTACGTTATAAATATCCTTACCTTTATAATGTTCTATTAAGTGAATCTCTTTTAAGTCCTCGCGCACGTATGGGAGTGGCGCGAGGAGGCGAAACGCCGGGGTGTAAGCCCGCTGCCGCGAGAAATTGCGGCACGGCGGACGGAGCTCCGGCGGGATCTCATGGCGTCATGGAGAGTACGGTTGTCGCAACCCAGTGTTGGGCACGCCACGATTGCGGCGATAAGTCCCCTCTTTGAGGAGTGGCTAGAGAGGCGCCACGGCGTCCTCACCTTCCGCCTGACGGACACGGAAGCTTCGGGAGGTTCCTCTATCGGATAAGGCGGGAGGAAACGCCTGGGTGTCACCACTGTGTGGATCACCCGGAGGACACGGTGGAGCATACGGTGGAGGTCTGCCCGGCTTGGGCAGAGCACCGGCGTGTCCTCGTGGAGGCGATCGGTGGCAGAGATCTCTCGCGTTCGGCCCTGGTTCAGGCCATGGTACGGAGCGAGAGGGCATGGGCAGCCGTCACCTCCTTCTGCGAAGCAGTAATGCTCGCGAAGGAGGAGGTGGGACGGTTGAGGGAAAGGCAAGTTTCGCGCCCACTCGCCCCTAGAAGCCGCAGAAGACGCCCTGGGCGTCAGGAATCCCGGGCGGATTTCCGGCCACCGTAGGCGCGGGCTTGCGGACGGTGAGCAATGGGTAGCTACTAATGGGTCACCGAGGCACCCGCAACACAGGCAACAGAAGGAATACGGGTGGGTTTTAGTCAGTAAGAGTCTGACACACTCTCCCGCTCCACCCAGAGCGGGAGAAGTTATGTGATGATTTCCCATCCACAAAAAAAAAGTGAATCTCTTTTGTTTCATATATATAAAATTATTGAATAGATCTAAATTTCTTCCACGTGAACAAGTTAAACGATCAGATTTTTTGGATAACATAAAGATCGAAGTGTGAATATGAATTAACTAGCTTGCGCCAAAGTAGGGTCAAGATGGCGTCTCATTCAGAGAAGAATTTGCAAATTTATCACCACACTTGGTCACTCTGTAGGCGATTTCATATGACGTCAAAAATACAAGCGCTATTGTCTTCTAAGTACTTAGTTTTATCTATGCCAAATTCTACCTTGAGACTGCAAATAAAAGGTTGTGTGTCTTATTAATAAATAATATACAAATACTCGTAAAATAATTTGTAATAATAAAGCTTTTCAGTTGAGCACATAAATTGTTCACGAACATACGCAATGATTCGAATAAACAGTTGTATTTCATTGTCAACACATCAGCCAACTCTAGACGTCTAGAGCGAAAACATTAAATATGTATTCAAAACCCCGAAAAAGGTTGTTACATAAGGCTTCTTGTACTAAAAATCCGTACAAATACATATGTAGCATAAAGAGGCAAACAATTCCTTTCAGTGCCGTTACGAGCGTAACTAAACTCAAGAAACGTGTGAAAAGTACATTTGGTATAGTTTCCTTTTCCCTGGTGGTATAAAACGGTAACGTTATCTTATTTCGTATGTTGACTTCGTTACGCGCCATTAGCGGTTACCCCACACCGTGGGAGGAAGGATTACGATAAATATCCCCGCAGCAATTGTGTGGCTTTTGAACGAGATGCCTTCATATAACTTTAGAAGAATCTCTATTCAGGGCGGATTTTGAAATGAACACTTTATTATAATGTTGTTTTACTTTATCTGATTTTATGGATGAAGGTAAACTGAGATTTATGGAGTTTCCCCGTGATGTAGATTTAGATTAATGTACCCTTGCAACACATTTTGATCAAGTCAAAGAAAAATCATCACAAATAGGAAGGTACAATGAGATTTATATTCAGACATTTTTTTATACAAATCTTGCCATTTTGCTGCAAACGGACGTTTGAGTAGAACGGCTTATAAAGTGGTTGTTACATTTTTATTGCACTGTAACCGTAAAATGTGAAACGTTATGAATTTCTACGTGAAAACAAAATATTTTTTTATTTAACTTGAATGTCAGGGAGGGAAAAGCTGCGCTTGTCATTTTTAACTTTTGTGGAAACGACACGTGCGCTATTGTCGTTATTTGGGTTGTGTGTCGACCCAAATAACTCAGGCCATTGAAGAGTGCTCGTCAAAGACAAAAGGTACTCACATTCTTACTCTGCAATCTCTCCTGTACCCATACATACGTGGTCAGCTTTACTTCTTTTATGATCGATAAGTCCAACATTGGTAGTGTGGACATCGATTTTTGGTTGGAGTAGGGGCGCTATGGGCTCGGGAGGAGGCACGGCTCTCTGTCGTTTCAGGTGACGCGGGTGCTCTCGGGGCATGGTTGCTTCAGGAAGTACCTATCTGTGTCGCATAAACAGGGAGCCAGACGCCCGGTGACACCGTTGCGTCAACTGCCAGGAGGGCACGGCGCGGCATACGCTGGCAGAATGTGCCGGTTGGGAGGGGCCGCGCCGTGTCCTCATCTCAGGAGTAGGCAGTGACCTGTCGCTGCTGGCCGTGTTTAAGTCCATGGTCGGCAGCGAGCAGTCCTGGGACGCGGTGGTATCCTTCCGTGAAACAGTCAAGTCACAGAAGGTGGCTGTGGAAAGGGAGCGGGAGATGTTTTCCACTCACCCTGCCGCAGCAGGTGCACCGGGCGTCGGGGGGTGGACAATGCCCTCTTCCAGCCCCCCTAAATGAGTCAAGGAGCGACGGACTTGGGGACATCCATCGACCCCCACACAGCAGGACCCGAGGTGGTGGCGCAGGGAGAGATTTACATCTCATTTCCCCCCGCGGGCCTGAAGTGGCCAGCACTAGCTGGAACTCGCGGAAGATGCACCAGATCCCATGATCACCGGTGCAAGTGTGGGAGGGGAACAACGAGGTGGTTTTTTGTCAGTAAAAGTCTGACAGACCCCTCCGCCCGCCCTAGGGCGGATGACGGATTTTCCAAACCGCAACAAACAAAGTGAGGACTTAGTTTCTTTTTTCAACATTTCGCTGGTTTTTTTTACATCATCTCATAGTTTTACAATTTTTTTCCAAAAAAGATTTTCATCCGAGCTACCATTTCGGATATATCGTTTTATATAATATAGAAAAAAAATCGGGGGACCATATCTCGGAAACGGTGCGTCGTAGGGCCATGCGTCTCAGAATTGAAATGTTACGGTCAAGGCCCAATACTGTAAAAAATAATGGGAAATCTATCAGTTATAGATTTCCCATGATGAAAAATTACAAATTCAGTCCCAAAACTATTTTTTGTTTTCTTTTCGCAGTGCCCCCAAGCGTATACTCCAACTCCTACAACTCCGCTCCTAAGACGACCCACTGACCCGATTTTATGCTCCTTAAATATGCATATAATTGCTAGATATTCAAGTAGGTATTTCGAGTACGCCAGTCAATTTAAACAATAAATAAAGATAAACCACCGAACACTACTAGAAATTCGGTTAGAACTTCCACTAACATACAGCACACACGCGCAACATATTATTCATTACACCAACTGCGGCCCACGCAAGATAAATGCGATAGTCCAACGTGGTTTCACGTTATTACCTAGATATAAATCTGCTGAACAGACCTTGTAAGCGCTTTCATCTTGGAACAAAGCAAACACGAGTCACGCTGGAAGCGCCACAAAAGCTGTCACGTCTATTTTGGTGTTACAATTGCGTTATCACGCTTTGTGTCAACCAAATAGCATTCGAGCTTTTAGTGGCAACCCTTACCAATTATTGCGTAAGATGTAATTCAGCGGGGTAATTTCGTAATACACAGTAGCAATGGTTTCATTTTGATAGTTCAACAACATTCATGGCGTTACTTACGTTGTTGGGCAGGCACATTTTTCGAACATATAACATACAATAGATTAGCAATATACTTCAAAATCATGTAGAATTCTGATTGACAGTATGTTACGCAATTTGGCTTTACCGTGTGCTATGTGTACCCAAGTTAGGTGAATGATTGTAAATGAATTAGGTATAAACTACTTGTAATTCCTTTTTCCGTCTTAATTAAACTAAAAACAGTTCGTTGCCAAAATAACGTTGCGTTATCCAAACTTATACATATTGGTAGATGTCACATGTCTTCGAATTTTTGGTTCTAGGACATGCCGGTTTCCTCGCGATGGTTTCCTTCACCGTTTTGAGAGCAGTGGTGATGAAATAATTTACACAAAGTAAAGAGCCAGCCTGGGTTAAAATCTACTCCTAACCTGGGTTACTACCTCAAACCATGCCTTCCAGAAAATATGTTGTGAGTCTTGTATAGGGAAAATGTTTAACTAACCTAATGTTAAATACTTTATCCTTACAACGCCATCTCAAAATGAAAGCAAAATCGCGATAAATCTTGTAGTATGCGGTGGATGCGTAAGAGAATGTTTAATATTTTACCTACCTCATAATGGAGAGGGTTGGTGGTTTTACTGAACTAAGAAGGGGTATTTCACCTTCACATAAAACTATGGCATTTTCCTCTTATGGCTGAAGCCCGCTTACACGCGAAGATCAGATACCGTTAGAATATTAAATGTTGTGCACGTTTTTTTGAACGCTCGTTTGCTTTAGTTTTCCCGAGTTTTCAGAGACTGATTTATGGGGCACTAAAATACACATACACTTAGTATCACGCCTGTGTTCCTGTACCTGTACTGCTGGAGAGTTTGTTGCGCCACTTCTACTTCCCAGCTAAAGCACTAGGAAGTGGTGAAGGGCGGGCGTTTTGGCGGACTGTCTTATGTAATTCTGACGTTCGAAAAGTGCCAATTCTCAGACTAGTTTGAATAAATGACTTTTGATTTTCAACACTACCTGCCGTGCAGGGGAAGTGATAAATTAATTCATCTTATTAGTTGTCTACTAATAAACGAAAGAAAACGCTGCTGGATTTTTAACACAATTTTCATGAATCGATTCTTTCTCATCTCAGTAGATGGAGGATAATTCTAGTCCACACGGCAGATATTCATTTCATAATTTTATAATCTCGTACTCAAAGGTTGTCTTTAAGGGGACTACAGGACCTAAATGCAATTTTTTTATAAGTTTTATAATGTCTTAAAGTATATGATCCACTGCAGTAAACAAAATCAGTAAAATATATGATATTCTTAAGGATATATGCAAGGTAGATAGTGTGTTGAAAACATAATATAACTAATTTGATATGATAGAAAAAAATCTCGAAGATACCTCTAAAAATTTATTTTAACGATTAAAAACCATATTAATATACATGCAATCATTGTGATTTTTTGTCAGATTATTTTACAAGTAACATATTAGCATAATAGTGTTTTATTTTTTTATACAATCCATAGCATTTTTGTAAATTGATAATTGCTTCATATTTTGCAATAAATTACCAGCGTTGTGTCATCGCGCTTCTCTTTCTTTTCTATGCAGTCCGACAGTGACCGCGCTTTAGGTGTTGGCTGCCTCTTAAAAGATCTCTTTTAGCAATAAGACCGCCCGTTGTGTCACCCTATGTAAAATTTCTACATTTATAGCTGTAATTTTTAAAATTACATAAGACAGTCCTGTCTTATGTAATTTTGAGATTCGAAAATTGCTGACTCTCCGCCTAGTTTGAATAAATGACTTTTGATTTGATTGATTGATTGTATCTACAGTACACCCAATCGCACTAAAATAGTAGGTAATTTATCTCCCGCAGCCGAGGCCAAGGCGCATTTTGAGTCGTCGAGCCAACGAAGTAAGTAGTGAAACTAATCTACGATGATTAACAAAAAACTCGTAAGCTTATTATCATCAAAGGAATTTTCATAATGTGCAGCCTTATGAGATGCTGAGGAG
Source organism: Atethmia centrago (assembly GCA_905333075.3). Taxonomy (NCBI): domain Eukaryota; kingdom Metazoa; phylum Arthropoda; class Insecta; order Lepidoptera; family Noctuidae; genus Atethmia; species Atethmia centrago. The sequence continues at coordinate 18,471,421 of HG995382.1, forward strand.
ACCTAGTAGCATTGTGAGGGGTCTCAACGGTAAATAGTCGAGTGATGCTAAATATTTCACAATTAGTAAGTTGCTAAGCACATCACTAAAATCGTGGAACAACATTATTTTTCTAAGAACACTCGTCCATTTGGACCTCCGCACAGACTTCATAGGAATTTTTCTCTGAGCGTCGCTTCTCATAATGAGCGACATTATGAGAAGCGACGATCAGGGAAAAATCAAAGTCCTCAACAGACGTCTTGCATTCCCATTACATCGCTCTTCACCTTACCGTAAGTCCCACAACGTCGCGCCTACTTATGATACAGTCATATACAGTCTCTTTTCAAACTTTATTTTAAGATTTCATGAAATTGTTGAATTAAATTTTATTTATTATAATAAGAAAAATAAAAAGGTTGGAACGGAAATAGGTATTAGTTAGAATTTCTCTCGGATGTGGACCAACGACGACCACGTAATTTTACTTTTTACTATCTGTAATTTTATTTGAAAAGCACTAAGTTAGCAGAAGTATGCAAGAGATTGCTGCTAAAATAAAACTCATGAAGAACATGCGGCTTATGCATGGGGTACGCATTACGTATTATACACACGTTGGAACTCCGCTAGGAGTAATAGTGTTCTGTGATTTGGACAGCAGTTGCTTAGATATCAGAAGCTATTCCTTGACCCTCAGGATTCTGTGTGCTTCAACCTAGGGTGAGTTCCTTATTAATTTAGTATTTATAACAGACCCTCCGGGCTGGATAACCTATGTTAATATCGCCGCCCCCGCAGAATAAACGCATAAGTGCTATTGCGGCGGTTTTGGTGTTAATCCATATTCGTAATGTCAAAATACGTCACCTCAATTTTTTCCAAATTTTTTTATGAAAAGTTATTTGTTTATTCTTTACTAGATGTTGCCTGCAATCCAGGATAAAAAGTAGCCTATGTCTTTCTCCAGTTCATGGGTCCATGTGCCAAATTTCATCCAAATCCGTTCAGCCGGTTTAGCGTGAAAGCGTAACAAACAAATAAACAAACTCACCACAATTAAAGCCTTACTTTACGATGTGTAAAGTATATTAACAAACTTATCAGGTGCAACTGAGATAGCACTTTTGCGCGTTCGTTCTGGTGCAGATTTTAATACTATATTTCCGCAACGTGCAATCGCAGAAAACTTCAAGAGCTTAATAGTACGGTAATAATCTTTACATTTCCTTTCCGTCTTAATTGTTCATAATCGTAATAATATTATCCAGAAAAAAAACTTTACCACCTCTTAGATTATCAGAAACTTTTCGAGTGCACCAGAATAAACGCGTAATAGCCCATTAACGGTATCATCGTACTGCGAAAAACGCAAAGAAAATTCAAGTTATATTATACTGCAAAAAAAAAACACAATAGTTGATAAGAAAAAAAAACTCAAAGTAACATTAACGATAAAAAGAACTAAAATATTTCTGTGAAATGTTTTTTATTTATAAATTACTCAAAAATGGTACCTATTAACACTTAATATTAATAAGACTAGGTATCTATAAAAAAAATCCTTTTAAACGACATAAAAAAACAAACTTCTAAACGGTGTAATCATAAAGTTATGGATCAATTTATAATTTTTCCTGTAAAGTTTACATTTTTTACTTGCGCGTTTATTCTGCAGGGGGCAGCGATATCATCATCCATGTAGTATCTGATTTCGCGGGTGTCATGTCAGACCACGTGGCTTTAGGTTATCCAGTGCACAGGAGACTGAAATACGTATGTGCTACTGCTGCATCGGGGCTGTGCAGGGCCACTGAGTATTATAAGCGATATAGCAAGCCATCTGCTGAGATCATTGGTTTACTTTGTGTTTTATGCTTGCATGTCACATACTCATAGTGCATCTGTCATGCATCTGTTTTGCCACGATGTATTTGCAAACTCTCTGCCTGTAAACCGCTGCGATATGTTGAGCTTCCGCCTACCCCGCTTCTCACACCTTTCCTTGGTCGCTGAGATGATGCTGGGCACATCGCATTTGGCTTGCTGCGTTTGCACCGCAACTAACATATGCTTCCTAACGCACCTTCCAGGTTTCTACGTCCAGCGTGAGGGCAGGCATTTTGAGTTCTTTATGCGGCCAACCCAATTGTCCTTTCCTTGGTATTGTTCGTCGAGTCGTTGAGCTCCTTAAGTTTTGAGTTGAGCTACACGATTACTGACAAATGCTTGCACTGACTGGTCAGGTCCACTCAAATTTGTGTGGCTCTTTCCTCAAAAGACCATTTCAGACATAGATCTACATGGTCCTCACATGATCTGACCAAGATTATGTCTGGACTTTAAAAGAGACTTTGACCCTTGAGTTTGTTTCGCCATTTGTTCTCAGGGGTAGTCAGATAGGAAATGTCGACTCCATCTAGCTTATTTTTTAATATGACATGTAAAAGTGATTCTCATATCCTATTTACAGAATAAACAATTTCATTTCATTTCATTTCATTTCATTTCATTTCATTACATCTACACATTGCACGCTTCTCCAATGTGTACGCTGCTCCGAACGGCGTGCTGCACACTTAGCTGAACTATGCGCTAAATTCATCCTACGGCCTAATACCAACGCACGCTAACTGCAGTCTTACAAAGGCCGGATTGGCTTCTTGCTGATCCTGTGCTGGCGTCTCGTGACGCCACCAAGGATGGTCTTCTTCTTCTTCTTAGCACTCTTGTCAGAGCGGTCGTGGTCTTCATGTAGTTTCTTGTCCAGGGGCTGTTGTGATTCGCCTCACGATTTTTCGCTATCTACTCCGATTTTTGGTGGACTAAGGATACCCCTATTTATTTAGTCCTTTCCTTGGTATTGTTCGTCGAGTCGTTGAGCTCCTTAAGTTTTGAGTTGAGCTACACGATTACTGACAAATGCTTGCACTGACTGGTCAGGTCCACTCAAATTTGTGTGGTTCTTTCCTCAAAAGACCATTTCAGACATAGATCTACATGGTCCTCACATGATCTGACCAAGATTATGTCTGGACTTTAAAAGAGACTTTGACCCTTGAGTTTGTTTCGCCATTTGTTCTCAGGGGTAGTCAGATAGGAAATGTCGACTCCATCTAGCTTATTTTTTAATATGACATGTAAAAGTGATTCTCATATCCTATTTACAGAATAAACAATTTCATTTCATTTCATTTCATTTCATTACATCTACACATTGCACGCTTCTCCAATGTGTACGCTGCTCCGAACGGCGTGCTGCACACTTAGCTGAAATATGCGCTAAATTCATCCTACGGCCTAATACCAACGCACGCTAACTGCAGTCTTACAAAGGCCGGATTGGCTTCTTGCTGATCCTGTGCTGGCGTCTCGTGACGCCACCAAGGATGGTCTTCTTCTTCTTCGTAGCACTCTTGTCAGAGCGGTCGTGGTCTTCATGTAGTTTCTTGTCCAGGGGCTGTTGTGATTCGCCTCACGATTTTTCGCTATCTACTCCGATTTTTGGTGGACTAAGGATACCCCTATTTATTTAGTCCTTTCCTTGGTATTGTTCGTCGAGTCGTTGAGCTCCTTAAGTTTTGAGTTGAGCTACACGATTACTGACAAATGCTTGCACTGACTGGTCAGGTCCACTCAAATTTGTGTGGTTCTTTCCTCAAAAGACCATTTCAGACATAGATCTACATGGTCCTCACATGATCTGACCAAGATTATGTCTGGACTTTAAAAGAGACTTTGACCCTTGAGTTTGTTTCGCCATTTGTTCTCAGGGGTAGTCAGATAGGAAATGTCGACTCCATCTAGCTTATTTTTTAATATGACATGTAAAAGTGATTCTCATATCCTATTTACAGAATAAACAATTTCATTTCATTTCATTTCATTTCATTACATCTACACATTGCACGCTTCTCCAATGTGTACGCTGCTCCGAACGGCGTGCTGCACACTTAGCTGAACTATGCGCTAAATTCATCCTACGGCCTAATACCAACGCACGCTAACTGCAGTCTTACAAAGGCCGGATTGGCTTCTTGCTGATCCTGTGCTGGCGTCTCGTGACGCCACCAAGGATGGTCTTCTTCTTCTTCGTAGCACTCTTGTCAGAGCGGTCGTGGTCTTCATGTAGTTTCTTGTCCAGGGGCTGTTGTGATTCGCCTCACGATTTTTCGCTATCTACTCCGATTTTTGGTGGACTAAGGATACCCCTATTTATTTAGTCCTTTCCTTGGTATTGTTCGTCGAGTCGTTGAGCTCCTTAAGTTTTGAGTTGAGCTACACGATTACTGACAAATGCTTGCACTGACTGGTCAGGTCCACTCAAATTTGTGTGGTTCTTTCCTCAAAAGACCATTGCAGACATAGATCTACATGGTCCTCACATGATCTGACCAAGATTATGTCTGGACTTTAAAAGAGACTTTGACGCTTGAGTTTGTTTCGCCATTTGTTCTCAGGGGTAGTCAGATAGGAAATGTCGACTCCATCTAGCTTATTTTTTAATATGACATGTAAAAGTGATTCTCATATCCTATTTACAGAATAAACAATTTCATTTCATTTCATTTCATTACATCTACACATTGCACGCTTCTCCAATGTGTACGCTGCTCCGAACGGCGTGCTGCACACTTAGCTGAACTATGCGCTAAATTCATCCTACGGCCTAATACCAACGCACGCTAACTGCAGTCTTACAAAGGCCGGATTGGCTTCTTGCTGATCCTGTGCTGGCGTCTCGTGACGCCACCAAGGATGGTCTTCTTCTTCTTCGTAACACTCTTGTCAGAGCGGTCGTGGTCTTCATGTAGTTTCTTGTCCAGGGGCTGTTGTGATTCGCCTCACGATTTTTCGCTATCTACTCCGATTTTTGGTGGACTAAGGATACCCCTATTTATTTAGTGTGAACTTTCTCAGGTAAGGTCACTGATTTTCTGTTCTGAGCAAGAGCTCAATGACCTTACCCGTGACCTAGCCAACTACTGTTGAAATAATATGTATAAACCTTACATAAGTGTTTCTTTTATCTCTAAAAACTAACATGATAGTAGCGGCCTGCGCGTGCGCAGCCCACCTGCAAAGCCCTAGCCGTTACACTAGCCACAACCAAAATAAAACGAGCGAGCCTTACAGTAGTCGCATATGATGTGTAACATCTGATATCTCACCTGGGTAATAAGCAACTGAACAGCGACAGAAATTAACCTCAAAATATTAAAAAAGCGAAATACTGAAAAATATTTATTCAAATATTCATTAATAGTGGTCGTCCACTGGTTGAAATTCAACCCCCTCTACTTACAATCTATATAGTAGTTAGTAATTCCGAACACTTTTGACAATTACCTACATGCTATTATAAAGTATTTACTAATTCCATCCTATTAAAAAGTATTTACTTATTCCATCCTCAAGCTGTCCACAGGCAACGGAAGGAATACGGGTGGGTTTTAGTCAGTAAGAGTCTGACACACCCTTCCGCTCCGCCCAGAGTGGGAGAAGTTATTTGATGATATCACACACAAAAAAGAAAAATCCTCAAGCTGTCACTTCCTGTTACACACTTCCGTCCCTTTTCACGAAATCACTCCCATAGAAAGCGAGACGAAAGACGTTACACATCAAAACTTTCGTTTAGCGCTGGTTAGTTAAATCACGAAAAAAAAGTGATAATTGATGTACTGCCTACATTCTTATAAAATCGTAACCTAGTACCTATTTATTGTGAGTAAACTACCGACGTGTTAAATGTGGATCTCTTTCATCCTTCGGTACGTTTCTTATTGAGTTAGGCGGGGTGCAAAGCCAATTTACTTGATTGAGTTATATATCCACCGGCTTATCGAACAGCTCGATAGAAAAACTTAATCCCACGTCGTTTCAAAAGGTATCGGCTTAACAATTTTCTCAAAAGGGACATAAAACAACATTTCTTTTAAAAATCCATTTAATGATGAGACTAAATAAATATCAATCGTCACTTTAATTTTATATTTACAATTAACTATTGTATTTACATTCCGATCTGCATATTTACAATTATCGAATCCTGTACAAAATGTTTTTGATCACCAGAGAGATATTTTACACCCAAATATTATTTAGATTCTTCAACTTCGTGACCAAATGTAATCGTCTGTAATCTTGTAAATGTATTTACATTTTCGTACAAATATTTATAATTTAATGACTAACCACACAAAACTTAGGCGAGTGATGTATTCGATGAGCCTTGATATAAGGTTGCGCGAGGTAATAAGCGTGGCGGGTACCAAGGCGGAAGAACGCGGCGCGCGTTCGTCCGCCATGACACTTGACGCGACTACGATGCGTCGCCCGCTGGACCCGTCGCTTCTAGTCTCATCAGCTGCTGAAACGCTGCTAACTTCCGGAGGTACGCAGTTTGGAGGCTTTTCCTGCTAAAAATAACATTTCCGTCAGATTCTCCCGAAGGTATTTTATTTACGTAATATATTCGTCGCCAGTAAAGTTATTACACAATTAGACATTCCAAGATTTTTTTATCGTAGAAGTGTGGTAATTTATGAAACAATAGTGACGTGGAGACACGAAACTTCTACATAATTCGATAAGAACTTCAACACTTCCTTAAATTTTCTTTTGTCTGAAAGTTATTTATGGTAAAATATTGGGCTTCAACTGAAGAAATATTCATGAACAGGGAAATTTTGGCTTTTTTATGCTTACCGGTGGTTGTGTAAAGTTGACTTTTTCTTGACATCTCCGAGACTGATGGGCGATGCAGGCAGCGTAGGCTATCGCATGAGGGATGTAGCTCTGCTCCACTACCCCCGTAAACAATATCGTTGCCATTGGACCTGCGAAGCAGCAAACAGTTAATATTAAATAACCTTCTTATTTTTTTTTCTTGATTCTAATAATTTTCCAGAAACCAAACTGTTACCTAGAGCCCAAATAGGCACATCTTCTCCACCATGAGTAGCCCACTGCCTAGGAACAGCAGCTGCATGAACAGCATCAGCCGAAGCAGTAGCTGAGGTCGTCGTATTCAACGGCAGAGCCCTGGGTTCCGAATGTCCAGGACCAGTTCCATACAGCAAAGTAGTATACCGCAGGCCATCAATATCCGAGACCACAGTATCCGCACCTAATCACAAAACACACTTCAAACTTCTTCTAAGTACTATGGACAACTCTCAAATCTCTATATAAATACTTCTAAAGCCGCAAAAACCTCGAAGTTAAAATAATCTTTAATTAATTTCCAAAACTCTAAGCTGCAATTTCAACGGCGGAGCCAATAGCCATCAATGCGGTTCAGAGGACATCATGTAAACGAAAAACGTTTGGCACACGGCTTCAATTAGCAACTTTTGTAGTCTGTGCCAAATGTTGCTTGTTTCTATACATATTTGGCTTCCATTATCCACATTTCAACTTGAGTATTAAATAGGAAATTGGCTAGACTAAAATAATAGAATAGAATTTGTGTTTTAATTTTCTATTTAGTTTGTTACCTAAAACGGGGTGTCCTCTCGGCGTCGCCTGTCCGCCGAAAGTCATTACATGGCCGTGATCGGCGGTGACTACGATCAAAGTTTCAGCGGGATTAACCCTCTCTAATGCTGCCAACAGTGCGGTTTCTAGCTCCAAAGTCTCGTCAAGAGCTCTATATGGATTGTTGTAGTGATGAGCGTGATCTATCCTTCCACCTACACATGACACATGAAAACAAGAATAAGGCCGTGTTTATTAGTTCTGAAAATCATCAAAATAAAACGTAAAATCCTCTTGACTTAAAAGAATTAAAAAAAATTAAAACCACATGGAGAAAAATAATTTACAGCACAAAATCTTCAGTCTTTACTAATAAAACACATAACACTTCTGGTACCTATAATTATGAAAGGTGTAACGAGTAAAATAAAAAGCAGAACCACGTGAAAAGCTAAAATATAAAACAAAATCTTACCTTCGATAAGGAGAAAAAAACCTTTGTCGTTCTTCGTCAAAATTGACAAGGCGGCTCGAGTCATATCAGCTAAGGATGGATCATCCGCTTTTACAGCAGAAGTTGCGCTCGCTCCCTCTTCCGCGTCCGCGACTGCACCTCGCTCCGCGTTGAAGTCCATATGCGAGTATTCGAACAGACCTGCATTTTAAAAATGGAAAACGTAATTTTTAAGCTTCCGTCATTCTATTTTTTTATTCGCTATAGTCGCTTTTCCCGGCAGTAATATCATTTAGCGCTTTAACCTCGGTTAAATGTATAAACTTATTCGCAACGCTGCGCTGACGCTGACGAATTGATGTTATTGTCACGCTCGATAATATTGTTACTTTGCAATTTCTCGGTTTCCTCTCCTGCCAGAGATATTTATATCTTCATGTTTTTGTGGCAAACGGTTATTCATCAGAAAAATTAAATCACTTTGAAACACATTTAACAAAAGCTAATAAATCCTTCATAATTCAATGAACAAGTACGGTCCTGCAATCCAGAGCAATTACTTAGGTGACAGATAAATTAAAATACTAACAAGCATGGTTAACAATACAATTTTGAATCAAGGATGTTGGTAACAGCATAATCCATATTTGAAATGCAAATGCTACTTTATGTCGGGCGGGTGAGATTAAAAAGGATTCAAATGAGATTACACAGTGGGGCCGCACTGATGATAATGTAAACTCGGTAAACGTAATCTGGGTGAACGTAAATATTTCATAAACTCCGTAAAAGGGACCGGAAACGTTTTTGGTACAACTTTTCTTAAACCAAATGTTGACTTCCAAACCCCTGTTGTCTCTCCTATATTAATTTTACACAGGAAATTCATTACCTTTATCATTTCCTGATCTTTGCGTATCCGGGAAAATTAAGTGCTGTTCAGAAGTTGGGATTACTTTGTAATTTTTTTAATAAAAACTGACAGGAATTTTGGTAAGTAGAGGATTAGAAATGGCTTACTTAGATGACAATAGTTTAAGCTGGGATAAGCGGAAAAACATATTAAAGGAACCAATTTAATGCAAAAGCTTTATAATTTAAAACAGCCAGCATATTGGACACATTTCCTATTGACAGCGATGCGGATGAATTTTTGATGCCCTTTAATTTTATACCCACGTTATGCATATTTTTATTATTATTCTAAGACTGCTGGCTAACAAATTAATTATGTTTATCAATAATATATATTTAACTGAAAATAAGATATATAAAATATCTTGATATTATCCAACATAATTTTGATTTTGACAATTCTACAATTTTGATTTCAGACTTGTTGTAATAGCAAACATATCATTTGGTTTAAATAGGTTTTTATTTTTATTATTTTAATATTATTTTACATGGTTTCTTGTGTACGTTGTGAATGTGAGAACGTTGTAAACTTAATAGACTAGATCTTTTGTAGACCTTTTTCTTTTCTCTTTTTTTGTTAAATACTTCTCGACAGGCCTACACTGTCCTCCCATACCTATTAACACTCTAATTTGAGAACATTGTAAAAGCCAATTATTTTTAAAAGAGTAACCGAGGAGTTTCTTGCCGGCTCTTCTCCATAGGAAACGACCAATTGGAACCGTGCACCTAGCTTCTGACGTTTCATAAGTGCCCATGTAGGTTTATGTGAAATAAACATATTTTGATTTTGATAAATATTAATCAGAATAAATACAATGTTCAACACATCAATTTTATTAAAAAATTAAAAGCGTCAATCCATCTTTCATCGAATCAAAGCTTCTGTTCGCTTAATAATTTAATTAATCCTATAGCTATTTATAGGTAGCTACATAAAGCTGCTATTAACGTTTTGTTAAAATAAGTATTCAAGCCTGCTTTTGCGTATTCGCTTGTTAAGTCCTGCGCGACACCGATTCGGAGTCAAACAAAAGAAAATCAAAATAATGTGTCTCATTAACTGTCCTTGAACAATTAAATAGCTTTCTCTTTAATTAAGTCATTACGCACCTACTTCGCCAAAACAAATAGTAAAACCAGTAGTAGAACTAGCTTGTTTATATATTTTTATTTATATTCCTTCATTGTATACGGGTATCAAACGGGAGTCGCCCAAAACAGGCACTCGAATTGCTGAGTAAGCTTTAACCCTTACACAAACCCAACAAAGCACACAAAAGAGACCAGTTTCTTAAATAATCCGACGGTAGCTGAGGCGTTTCAGAAAATTTGTATAAAAACGCAGTTTCATAAAAGTAATGGCTCTTAAACTGACGGTTTAAGCCATAATTTAAAGACATAATAACGAGTTTTTAGGTAGTTTTCCCGGAAGTAAAAGTTTAATATGCGAGTAATATTTTCCGTGCCCTAATAATGTGAAAGTTTCAGTGTTTATTATAATTGCGGGGTAACCTTTGATATTTTGTAACCTTTACATATAATGGAACTAAATCAGCGGAAACTGAATTATCCTACCTGAATAAAACCAACAAAATCATGCCAGTAGTTCCCACCAATGTTTTCCTTTATAGGTAGTGATTAACACTGGTTCGGCACGACGAAAATAAACGAACATAATATTTTCAATATCAAAAGAGCTTCGGCTACCGTTCGGTCTTTTTATAGTCGCACATTTTGGCCTGAATGTATAGTGTATCGAATATCATGATTCGTATCTCCATTCATATCTTATAAACAGACCTTTCCAGCATGATTGACTTTTTCTTGGCTATCAGCTACCCCAGCCATTATACCCCGGTCATAATATATTTTACCCAATATCGTGACCTTGGCATGAAATATGTAGATCAGAAGCCAGTCATCTTTTGATCGCATTAGACTTCTTGCCTTTTTTCTTATAGCTTCGAATTTTCGATGTCAAATTGCGAAGTATTGGGAGCAGATGTTTTGTCTACATAGTTAAGTTAAGTTTATTTATTGAATCGATTGAGTAATATCTTCGAAAACAGTTGGCAGTCTAACCGAGCATTTGGCGTTTACTTGGAATCGATTTTCCCACTTATTGAATTGAAAATTAATGCATAGTGAATGCAAACACGTTTGCACAGTACTTAAAATGGAATCTTCAGGTCAAATAGTTGTGGATAGAGGAGCGCTTCTGGGATTCGAAGTCCATCTGTACGAATATCTTCACTGAATTTAGCCACAATTTAAATATGAATGTTTGACGTCAAATAAGTGCACTTTGATGATCATGCTATCATGATCGGATGCAAATGGCTTCTGTTTTGACTGCCAACATTATGGATTCAGAGAAATCAAAAACTGCGGGTATGACCGGGATGAGACTCGCACAGGCTGGGAATGCATGGCACAAAAGGAAAGAAAGAAAGACAAATTGCGTATTCTGCACAAACGAAACGCATATTACAAAACAATAACATAAAATTCACAAATATAAAGTAGCCAAAAGCCTCAAATTCAAGCAATAAAAGTTTGAAGTTTGGAAGAGGCCTTTTAACACTCAGCAAATGGGTGGAACAAGACTGCCAATGACGATGTCAATCAATACTTTGCAATGAATTCAAAATTATGTCGTCGTTAAACTTACCTAACAAATAATCCACTGTTCTTGGATCTAACTTCGCAAGTTGTTCTTTTGTGTGTATGTATTGAGCTCGCAATCGCCGCCTCTTCTTTTCTCTTGCCCAATCTTCTGCTAAGTTCCTGCCATCCAGTCTTCTTCCTTCACGATTTGGATGCTCTGGATCGGAGGTCACAGTTGGCAGGAAATGTCTTCTTCCACCTCCCATTATAACCTTTTTATAACAAGTCACACATGTAAACATTTTTTTTGAGCAGCTATCATAATTTTATTTGATTATATATGTCTTTCATGGCAGCCTCCTGAAATTTAACGAGGATGCAAAACGGCACCTTGTATATTTCAATGAAAACTCTGAAAGTCTATACATAAAATTATATACCAGCAGATTTTTTTTACCAGTAATCTCTAAATATAAGTAGGTAAGCTTTTGAAATAGGAAATAATTCTCAAAATCATACACGTTCATATAGTTAGATATTATTTCACAACAGCTCCAAACAAAACGAAGATAGATAACTCTACTAAAATTTGTGGTTTATTTTCCACTATGTTGTAACTGTTGTAAGTAAGCAGTGCAGATTGTTTCGAAGAACGGAAAAGCGGTCACATTCTTCAAAGCAACTTTTCAGACTTATAGTCAGAAAAGCTGTTCTGTATGTAGTGTATAAACTTGATTAAATTTTGCAAGGAACTGTATTACGATACATTTCATTTACATTTTAGTCAATTTAATAAAATTAACATTTCCATGTGTATGTAGATTCTTCTGAGTTTATTGGGTAGTTCGAATAAAAATGTTTTCTACATTTTGTCATTTGACGTCTTTCGAAGCTGTAAAACTCAGGATATACGATGCAATGATCCTGGCTTGACACTATTTAGACAACATATACTGAATTCCAATAAGTAACTTCTGAAGAAATGCCAACATATATCTATATAATGGGTATATGTTTCCACAGTAGATACAACTTCTAAGTAATTGATATAATATAACGTCAACATTTCCTTCCGTCTATCTCACGGTACCGTGATCCCTATTCAAAAGATTTTCGCCATATCCCCATAGCTTACAATATTTATAAACGTTCCTTTCTTTACTCTTCAAGCCTGTAATCTTTATCATCTATATAACTATAGCAGAGTGAAATGCAACTGAACTTTCAATTGAGCATAAAGTACAGCTACAAAAAATAAAATGTGCAACCCAGCTACAGTATAATACCTACTGATTATCCCAACAACGCCAACCCAAGTACTCGTATCTTCGGTGGTTAGGACCGGGGGGTGCTCTGCCGAGCAGGTGAGGGCAGGCACCATCCGTCCTGACTCCACGGGGTTGCAAACCGTTATGGTGAGCTGCCCCGTGTCGGCGGCCAGAAAAATTGCCGGGGAGTGCCAACGGCTATTGGTGGGCTGGGTTTCCGCGCAGGTGAAACTGCTGGAACCCAGACCTCTGAGGTGCTTCCGCTGCCAGGTGGGCAACCACGTGCAAGCGAATTGCACCTCGGAGGTAGACCGCAGCGGTCTTTGCTACCGCTGCGGTCTGCCCGGGCACAAGGCCGGCTCGTGCAATGCCACGCCGCACTGTGCCGTATGTGCAGCGGCTGGCAAGCCGGCCGAGCACCGGATGGGGGGCAAGGCCTGCGCCCCACCCACCAAAGCCAAGGCCAGAGGCAAGCCCTCCGCCACCGCCGTCACCGCCGCAGCCGCCACCACTGCCACCGCCGCTGCTGCCTCCAACACCGCCGTCGTCGCCGTCGATACCGTGGCCGCTGCGGCAGGCCCCTCTCAGGGGGCTGGGAAGGAGGCCCAAGAGGGGGCTGACATGGAGTGCCATTAATGGCCCCATTACGCCTCCTCCAGGCGAACATCAACCACTGCACCGCCGCTCAGGATCTGTTGCTCCAGAGCATGGCGCAGTGGTCGATTAACATCGCCGTGGTCGCTGAGCCGTACTTTGTCCCGCCCAGGGATGACTGGGTGGAGGACCTGAGCGGCTCAGTGACCCTAATTTCGTCGGCCGCCGCCGGTACCCCGTCCCTCGAGGCCGTCAAGAGAGGACGGGGCTGCGTAGCAGCACGGTTCGGCGAGATTGTCGTGGTAGGGGTCTACCTCTCTCCGAACCGAACTCTTGCCGAGTTCCACAACTCCCTTGCGGAGTTGAGAGACGTCGTCGTCGGGTTTGGTTTCCCTCCCCGTGTTCGTCCTCGGGGACTTCAATGCCAAGAATTTGGCTTGGGGTTCCCGGTTAACGGACACACGGGGCAGGATGGTGGAGGACTGGGCTCTGGAGACAGGCCTGGTCGTCCTAAACCGGGGTTCTGTCCCCACGTGTGTGCGGATGCGGGGTGAATCAGTGGTGGACATCTCGTTCGCCAGCCCCGCTCTGTCGCCGCGTGTAGTTGACTGGCGTGTCATGGAGGGGGTGGAGACCTATTCCGATCACCGGTATATCCGGTTCGACGTCTCCGCCCAGACCTCGGACGCGCCGGTCCGACGGGCCCCGAGTGGTCCGCGGTGGGCGCTGAAGCAGCTGGACCGGGAGCTCCTCCTGGAAGCCTCGATCGTGCAGGCCTGGGTGTCACCACCGGACAGGCCTGCCGACATCAACGACGAGTCGGAGTGGTTCCGGGAGGCCATGTCCGACATATGTGACGTGGCAATGCCCCGGGTCCAGCCTGGACGTGCTTCGCGCCAGGTGTACTGGTGGTCGCAGGAGCTGACGGCTCTGCGCACTGCGTGCGTGGCTGCGCGACGACGGTACACCAGGCACCGCAGGCTCCGTATCAAACCTCCGGATACGGAAGCCATTCAGGCGGAGCTGTACGAGGGGTACAGAGTGGCGAAGACCGCCCTCCAAGTGGAGATCCTGCAGGCCAGGGGGTTGGCCCGCGAGGAGTCGCTGGGGAATCTGGACAGGGACCCGTGGGGACGCACGTACAAAGTGGTGCGGGATAAACTCCGCCCATGGGCTCCCCCGCTGACGCAGAGTCTCTGGCCCCAGCTTGTGGAGGACGTCGTGAGCGCTCTGTTCCCTTCCCGAGGGGAACACACCTCCCCGCCTATGGCTCCGCCTACTGCGGTGCCCGATGCGGACCACACCGCCAACGACGACGACGACGACGATGCTCCGGAGGTGACCGAGGTAGAAATGAGAGCGGCGGTACGCAGGCTTAATGCCGAAAACACCGCCCCAGGACCCGACGGCTTACCTGGGAAGGCCTGGGTCCTGGCCTTGGAGGCTCTCGGGCCTCGACTTAGGGGGCTCCTAAGCGCATGCATGGAGAGGGGCCAGTTCCCGCTTCGCTGGAAGACGGGGAAACTGGTCCTCATAAAGAAGGCAGGGCGCCCTGCGGACTCTTCGTCCGCTTATCGGCCGATCGTGCTGCTCGACGAGGTGGACAAGCTCTTTGAAAGAGTCATTGCAGACCGCCTTGTCGGCCAGCTGGTGCAGGTGGGGCTGGATTTGGCGGAGAGCTAGTTTGGTTTCCGCAGAGGGCGCTCTACGGTGGACGCCATCATGCGTGTGCGAGTCCTGACGACGGGGAATGCTGTTGCCCAGGGTGGGGTCGTCTTGGCGGTGTCTCTAGACATCGCCAATGCCTTCAATACCCTGCCCTAGAGTTGCATCAGGGAGGCACTCCGGTATCACCGGATGCCGACCTACCTCTGTCGTGTGGTCGAGGCCTATTTGACGGACAGGGCCGTCATCTACCCCGGTCACCAGGGAGTGTGGAACTGGCAAGAGATGTCGTGCGGTGTCCCACAGGGATCGGTCCTGGGGCCGCATCTGTGGGACATCGGGTACGACTGGGTGCTGCGCGCCGACCTCCCTAGCGGCGTCAGCGTAGTATGCTACGCTGACGACACGTTGGTCCTGGCGCAGGGGAGGTCGCACCAGGCGGCGGCCGAATTAGCGGCACGCGGGGTTGCGACAATCGTCGAAAGGATCCGGCAATTGGGACTCGAGGTGGCCCTGCACAAGTCCGAGGCCATGTGTTTTCATGGTCCTCGGAACGCGCCACCGTTGGGGTCCCAAATAACGGTAGGAGGGGTTTCTATCGGCGTCGAGTCGACGATGAAGTACCTGGGACTTGTCCTCGACAGCCGGTGGAACTTCGTGGAGCATTTCCGACGTTTGGCTCCCAAACTGGAGCGGGCGGGCGCTGCATTGAAGCGGCTCCTGCCCAATCTAGGGGGTCCAAACGCCTCCTGCCGGAGGCTCTACGCGGCGGTCGTGCGGTCCATGGCCCTCTACGGGGCTCCTGTATGGGCGCGCTCTCTGGCGCTGCGGCCAGCCCGCCGGTTGAGCGCGGCCCAAAGGGTCATGGCCATCCGGATGGTCCGGGGATACCGCACGGTCTTCTGTGAGGCAGCGAGCCTCCTTGCCGGATTGCCGCCATGGGATCTGGAGGCAAAAGTCCTCGCTGCCGCGAGAAATCGCGGCACAGCGGACGGAGCTCCGGCGGGATCTCATGGCGTCATGGAAAGTACGGTTGTCGCAACCCAGTGCTGGGCACGTCACGATTGCGGCGATAAGTCCCCTCTTTGAGGAGTGGCTGGAGAGGCGCCACGGCGTCCTCACCTTCCGCCTGACGCAGGTCCTCACCGGACACGGCAGCTTCGGGAGGTTCCTGTGTCGGATAAGGCGGGAGAATACGTCCGGGTATCACCACTGTGTGGATCGCCTGGAGCACACGGTGGACCATACGGTGGAGGTCTGCCCGGCTTGGGCAGAGCACCGCCGTGTCCTCGTGGAGGCGATCGGCGGCAGAGACCTCTCGCGTCCGGCCCTGGTTCAGGCCATGGTACGGAGCCAGAGGGCATGGGCAGCCGTCACCTCCTTCTGCGAAGCAGTAATGCTCGCGAAGGAGGAGGCGGGACGGTTGAGGGAAAGGCAAGTTTCGCGCCCTCTCGCCCCTAGCCACCGCAGGAGACGCCCAGGGCGTCGGGAATCCCGGGCGGATTTCCGACCACCATAGGCGCGGGCTTGCGGACGGTGAGCAATGGGTAGCTCACCGTCCGGTAAGGACCAGGCCCGGGTCGACGGCGCGTTGTATTCCACGCGCGCCTCAAAGAGATGTCGTCAGAACATATAAGTAGGGTTTCACTAGGGCCGATGCCTGCCGGGGTCGCGGGAAGGTACTTATGGGTCACCGAGGCCCCCGCAACACAGGCAACAGGAAGGAATACGGGTGGGTTTTAGTCAGTAAGAGTCTGACACACCCTCTCGCTCCGCCCAGAGCGGGAGAAGTTATTTGATGATTTCAAACCCTCAAAAAAAAAAAAAAAAAGTACTCGTATCTTATTAACATCACTTACTAATTTACAAAAAGGGCTTTTATACAATTTCAGGATTCAGTTTAACTTATCCCCCGAGAGCTATTAATAAAAATAAGAAATTCATACTTTTGTACTTTTTAAAATTCAAGCAAAAACCCTTCCTTTTGTTCTTGAGACGCATCGCAAGTTTCTGCCCCCAAGCTTTAATAACAAAACATTGCGCTGTATTTTGTTTCGAAAACATTTTCGAGGACATGAACTTTACAAAATTAGTGCGTATTTTGCATGAAAATTATACGGGTAGATTATGTAAAAAGATATACGTAAATGTGCTTATTTTGATGCAAATATCAGACTTTCTTTGGCCAAAATGTTTGCTTCTTTCGAGATTTTTGATAGTTCATAACATTTTAGTCTTTAGGATAACATTTTATGTGAGAGGGTATGAAAAGCTCATTTTCGTCTTATAACCAGGTTCCTTTTTAGTAAAAAGAAACCTGGTTAAAAGATGAAAATACTCGTAAGTACCTAATTACAGTAAAGAATACGACATAGGCTATTATTGGTTTTTCATGAGACATCTTTTAGAACCTACTCAAGTTGCATAAGCAGTTTACGAGTATTTGGAATGATTCCATATGGCTAAGGGGCTTAAGGCGGGCCGCGCCTCACTGCAAAAAACTTCTCTTTCCTATATTCAGAAAGGCAGCACCGCACTTTTTTGTAATGAAATGCAATGTGCTGCGGCCCGATGCAGCTGCAATATTATTAAGCACTTAGCTGTAATACTTACATTTATACTTCTTCCCGGCTCATTCTCTACAAGCTGCATGGCTATATCCTTGCAGTCTTTCCTGACTGTGGGAGGTACTCTGCTGTCATCTTCCCAGTATCTGGACGGCGCATGCGCATATAACGCCGCAGGCGTTGCGTGCGTGATCCTCGCTGTTGTGACTATGCCACTGGATTTACCTGAACAATAGATTTATAAATAAATTAAATATTAAAAAAAATATAATTGATTTTGACTGTGAAATGAATGGACAAATTTATTATTTTTTTGGAATTTGTATAATGTTCACATTCAAAATTCCCGTATGTTACAAAAGAAACAGGAAAATTTTAGTTTCTGCAGCAACAGAAATATTGATGATCAGAATGGATAACTTAAAAGAAAAAAAAATGTCAGTCGTAGGACTGCGCGTCAGAACTGAAAACTTCTTCACAAACTTGTAAACATCTGTATATACGTATTTATGTATCTGAGCGTGACGATCACGCGAGTTCAGTGTTTTTTCCCGATTTCAATAGTGCCCAACGTGCCTAAAGAAGATTTATTTTCAAAAAAAAAAAAACAGTCCAAATCAATTGTGCTCATTGCTCAATAAGGAACAGTTAATAATAACAAGATCAATTAAAAAGAAAACAAATATAATACCAGGCTGGGACCTATTACGTAACAGTTCGGGTTATGTAAATGTATACGAGTAATAATAAATAAAAGGCAATAGTGAAAAGAGGAGGTAAAGGATAACTAAAGAATAACTAAAGTACAGAGCATCAGTAGTATACTTCCACGCACATTTAAGGCCCACCATTAAAAAATAATAAATGCAAAAATGTAAAGAGAAAGGACTGAATATTATGAGAACCTTGAACAATGAACTTAAGAAAACATAAAACATAAAGGTAACTTTCAGTCGTTTCTACGTTTATGATTACGATCTAAGGAGCTTAGCTTATAATATGGTGTGTCGTGATGAAATGGAAATTGTTTCGTTGGAAAATATAGCGGGGCTTAGGCATGAAAATGCCGATGTTTTTGGTCGTCTTATTTGCGTAGGTAAGTAAACTAAATAGCTTTAAGGCGCTGACAAGAGGCTAATGACCAAAATAGGCTTGTCTTCAGATAAAAAATTGTAAAATCTGTATAGTTTGTGGTAGCGGAAAAAATATATGTTAATTTTTAACATATTTCTCAGAACTTGGTTGTTACCAAAACACGTTTTGAAAAAAAAAATCTCGATACAAACTAACGTTAAACTAACCTCCTACCTTGAGTTCCAAATTAAAATATCTGTATGAAATATCAACGTACTTGACGTATTTAATTAATAACAAGAACGTCTTATTTGAATGCAGAACTTGGTTGTTTTTTATTTTCGATTAATCAAATCAATTTTGAGTAAATAGATAATTGTTTCATATTTTGCAATAAATTACAAGCGTTGTGTCATCGCGCTTCTCTTTCTTTTCTATGCAGTCTGACAGTGACCGCGGTTTAGGTGTTGTCAGCGTCTTCAGGTGGATCCGCAGTGGTAGCCCGCGGAATTCAGATTTCTTACGTTTTTTGCAGGTCAGTGTCAGGTTGTATCTTGATCAAAATATAGAGGGGTGAAAGGCTATTTCTTTGAAGCAACATTTGACAAATTATGCAGAAGAGCCATTTCAAGATCCAAAATTGGAAAAAAATATCGTTATAAAAAACTGCTCCTCTTACTTTGATGGGGATTAGGGATCTTTATTGCAGAGAATCCCTAAATATTTTGGTATAGTTTTCAATAATAAAATAGCTATAAGAACAAATATCTTATAGAAAATTTCTTATGGAACAAATCTAACTCAGAGAGATTTATTAATGATTATAACCATTATAATTCTGTAAATCAGTTTTTGATCACGGTACAACCTGACAAAGAGTGAATTCGTTTTTGCAATCGTCATAATCTGCCTTGCCTTTCATCAATTATGCTGGGGTCGGCTTCCAGTCTTACCGGATGCAGCTGAATACCAGTATTTTACATGGAGCGACTGCCTATCTCTGTCCTCCACAATACTTTTACTGGGTAACACGATCCGCCTTGGTAAATAACAGCCGGGACCAACGGCTTAACGTGCTTTCCGAGGCACGGAGGGTCTTGGTATGTAAAGATGGTCACCCATCGACGGACCAACCGCGACAAGCGTAGCTGAACCTGATCGATTGACCCGTGCGGCTGTTATTACTTAGCCACAAGCCCCTCGTTTTTGCAATGTTGTCTTAAAAATACTTCGGAGTAGATATTTTGTAACTACGATATTTTGAATTTTTCAATTATGTTATTATTGTAAAACCGAAGAAACAGCTCGATACAGCATTTGAATATATAATTGGCTCAAAACAATAATATTTCGCACACAAAGAACTATCACAAAATCACAACACAACATCATATTCCAGAAATGTAATAAACTGAAACATTATCTTCACAATAGAAATACAGCGCATCGTATAACCAGATATAATATGGCCGAGATACGTTCACACACTTGCCCATTGAGTGCCAGTCCATCGAAGCGAATGGACCACACAATGGCACTCGACGTAACGATTGCACCCATATTTTACCAACGCGACAATTTCGCCTACCACATTGAAGGTTTGATATTTATTAACGTTGCAAGTAAAGATTAACAACTGTTAAACCATACATTTTGTTGTTGTAACTTTAAGCAACGTTTATAAGGGGTTTATTTTTGAGGTTTTGGTGTTTATCTCCGAATTAAATTATGAAGCCAGACACCTTTTGATACGTAAGCTCAACAGACACAAACAATTTTGGAACAGATCAAATTTCAATACTAAGAGACTCCAGACTTTAGATCCTCAGTCTTAATATGTGATACCTACATTTAATAATTACATTAAACCATAACTACATTGAATTTCCAGTAATATTGGTACCCTAGATCCGATTATAATTATCAACCTTCAACGGATTCTGCTAGTAAACGTGCAAATAAAGCAGCATTCTTTTTGGTTTGACATTTTAATCGACTAACTTTGCCTTGGTTAAAATTCTTGTGGAAATTCCAGTTATATTTCACTTATAGTATTGTTTTGCTTGTATCAAATAAAAACTTTATTTCGGGTGGCATAGACCCATAGCAACCATAACTAGTACATATTTGTTAATAAATATTAAGAAATATGTAAGTAGTAGGTTATTTTCCATGACTCGCCACACCCACACAAGAAATGTCCCACTGACTCTGAAAGGGACAGTCAAAACGTACAGCTATAGCGTTCGGAATGCCGGTGTTGTTACTCCGTTTACGGGCCAGCAGGGAAGCTGCTTTTTTGGGCATAATGGCCTGGAAACCATCAGTGCGCACTTCAGCAAATATCCCAGACGCGCTGCACCGCCACGGCGGCAGACCCAAGAACATCCTAAACGCATTATTGTACTGAGTAATAAACATTTGATATCCGTTATCATTTAATTTATAATTGTTATTTCTATATCTTTGTACATTCCAAATAAACATAAAAAAACCGGCCAAGTGCGAGTCAGACTCGCGCACGAAGGGTTCCGTATAATCTATAAAATCATAATCTATAAAAACAAAAAAAATCATGTCTGTTGTATGGGAGCCCCCTTAAATATTAATTTTATTCTGTTTATTAGTATTTGTTGTTATAGTGACAATAGAAATACATCATCTGTGAAAATTTCAACTGTCTCACTATCACGGTTCATAAGATACAGCTTGGTGACAGACGGACAGACAGACAGACAGACGGACAGCGGAGTCTTAGTAATAGGGTCCCGTTTTATCCTTTGGGTGCGGAACTCAAAAAATGAAACAATTTGATTCAAACCCTTAAGATACATTACGTAACAAAATACTACTGAAAACGTTACGTACTTGATAAAATAAATGATATCTATTCGTCTACTGTGTTCCCTTGGGTCAATATCATTGTTATTGGATAGTTTCCTTTTGAAGGCAAAAGATACACAGAATTCCTTATGGAGGGTATAATAAAACATTGTTTTGTGTCACTCATAAGTGACGGGCAAAACGTTGGTAGGGAGGGAAAAGAGGTTGGGAATATGCATACTCGACTGTATTGAATCTTGTGTCTTGAAAATGAAGATATTACTGAAACAAAAATTAAATCGACTGTTTGTGGGGTTTGAATGAAAACCTAAATTTTTATTATTACATTATATTATTCTGTGTAAGTGTTACAAAAGTAATCTTCTTTTTTTTACAACTTCTGACGTCGCGGAATCATTCCGCGAATGGAACTCTGTCCATCTATCTTTCTGTTACTTTTCATGCCTAAACCACTGATCAGTTCAGTGGTTTTGTTATGAAATTTGACAGAGAGGCAACTTGGGACCAGAACAAGACAACTAGTCTTGTTCTAGTCCTAAGCTGCCTCTCTATCTGCATCCTTAATATTTGTATTAAACAATTATGAAATACAAAATACACTAGACGAATTCGCGGGAAACAGTTAGTGATAAATAAAACTAATAACATTATTTTCCGTTATTAGACGTTATTTATTCACCCCTATCCGGTATCGAGTGCACAGATTTTACTATAATACGAGTACCTCTATCCACTACGTGACCCCGGCTTAAGGACAGAGCTTAAGAACTGAATCTTTGCTGACATTATTAACAAGCGGTTCTAATTCTCACAATATAGGATACAATTGGAAGACTGACCCTTCTGTTGGTCACAGTCTATTACTAAACTATTCAATGGTATTTGAAACTAAAAGGCTTTTTAGTCATTCGGATTTTGATGAATTTTTAGTTTTTTAGAATATGTTTTATTAAACATTTTTAGCGTGGATACACACTGATCCATATTTTTCAATAACACAATAACAAAATAATAATTAAGCCTTTAAACCTATTATGAAACAGTTATTAGTAGGAATCGATCAATTTTATACAACGCTTATTAAAGTAACAAATAATCATTTCCCTCAATTTAATGCGAGCAGTTTTAAAAGCGAACGTAATAATTGTAACAAAACCTTTATAGTATGCTTACCGGCTTCATGTGCCCAATCAACCAGTGATGTGACTTTGGAGTTGATAGTAGAAGCACAGTTGTTGAACCTGCCTCCAGCATCCAAACCCAGGGTTTCATACCGTGCCTTCACACCACAGAGAAGAGCAGTAGCACAGGCTGAAGACTCTCCAGTTTGGGCATCTATGTTGTAGGTCTGTTAACAAAATGGATCCAATTAGACGGGAAGTTATTTTTTTTATTAGAAATGAAAGGCTCGCACATAGACGCGATTGGGCGTGGACAACGGTGAGGGACGAGTCACGGACGCTCATCCTTGCACGTCCATTGCATTTGAATCAATGGCACAATGCTCGGCGACGACGGGTCGTGACAGGGGCGTAGATAATACTTTATCGTAGGATAAAATTTATTATAGTTGTGTATTGATAAAGTCACGTCCGTAGCCCGTCTAGTCCGGTATATGATTTGTCACTTCTATTTTACATTGCGCTTAAATTTTTGTCAACGTTGGTTAAAATGTAATATACTGTTGGTCATAATCATGTCTTAAGGCAACGGTGCAGTTTAAAAGAAGATGTGACAATAATTGAAAAGAGTAGGTATGCTTAGGTCATGTTGAGAGGATGAACGAAAGGCGACTAACAAAAGGTATTTACAAGGCAGATGTGAGTGGAAACGCCGGGAGGGGACGACCCAGGAAGACATATAGTGACCTCATTGGTGATGTTCTTTCGAAAGGTCAGGTGCGTAGTACTCGCAACCGGTGTGCGTGTATGACCAGATATATAAACGTAAACGAAGCAAAAGGAGTAGGTATGTAAGGAGTGTAGTAGGTGACGTTCTTTAGTTTCTGCCTACCCCCAAGGGAAGAAGGCGTGAGTTTATATATGTTTATGTACTTTTAGTCAAATCTTGATTGGTCAAGGACACACAAATGACTTTCTATTGTTTGACACCGCATCGGAGTCGCGCGGGGCTTAACAGGTTAAGCAACTCCCCAAAGTCAGTTTTAAATCCTGCTGTGAAACAATACCTTGTAGTAACTGTTTGAAAATATTGTCACAATAACAACTCGCTAAAGTACACCAACCTTGAAGTACCATTTCTAAGCGCTAAAAACCATACTGCCTCATTTGAAGATAATAAGAGTCTTCGCAGCATTGCGTTCCGAAATTGTTATAACACCACGCACAGATGGGATGGTGATGTTATTTGTTCACAGGTAGCTGCAGTCCCAGTATAATCCTTTAATCGGCGCTTACGACACACATGAAAAACAATGGGACACTCTCATGCCGGAAACCATTTGGGTATAACTGTTTATGTGGAAATATAAGAAGAGAATCCTCATCAGATGATTTTTCGCTGCGCGAGTTATAAGTAAACAAAAGAAAGTAGGTTAGTATGTTGAGTGAAGTGGGAAGCTGCAACTATTTAAACCGTAACTACATTGGAGAATCTCGTAAACATTCAACGCTTATGGTCTGCCTCAAAGACCGCAACAGCGCGCGAGTTTGTACCGATAATACCATAATCCTTATACTGCCACCAAATTGATTCATTATGTCAGTGACATTTTCAAACATTGTGAGCAAAGTAATGAAGTTGGTAGGTATACATAATCAGCCTATAATGTTCCCACTGCTGGGACACAGGCCTCCTCTCTGTGAGAGGGAGTGGGCCGTAATCCACCACGCGGGCCCAGTGCGGGTTGGTAGATGTCACATATCCTCGAATTTTTGGTTCTAGGACATGCCGGTTTCCTCACGAGGTTTTCCTTCACCGTTTTGAGAGCAGTGGTGGTGAAATAATTTACACAAAGTAAAGGTCCTGTCCGGGTTCGAACCTACGCCCTACAACTCGTAACCACTGGGCCACCACTGCTCCCAATAATTATAAAAGTAGGGGACAAAGGTAATGATGGATGGATTGTGTGAAAGATTAAATGGAAAATTAAATTAATTAATTAAATTAATTTAATGGATGGCATGAAGACACGACTACCGATATGACGGCTAATAGATAGATGAGGTATGTATGTACATGCTGCGTCGCCTCCAAACAAACTGGGATGTTATGTTAGTGAGATTCCATCAGAATATAAACTGCTATTCAGTCTCAAATTAAACTTGATTAGCATCAAAAGCCTTCGGAGTGTTCTCTATAAAGGACTTAATGTAATGTGAAAGGAGAATACAAAAAAAATGCTCACTGAAAATTTACTGGAAAAATTAGCAAAACTTGGCGATAAAAAGCACATGAAAATATAAAATAAAATGGTTCCCTATATTCACTGTTTAGCATGTTATCGCTGATGATATGTATTATGCATGTAGATTTTATACGTTGCTTCAATTGTATCTTTGAATGAATTTGATCAATTCAAATTTTGGTGGTATAAAATGATTAAACCAATTTGTGATCTTGATGTATTCAAATAAGTGTTTACAGGAATTTCTGATATTGCAATGAACTGCGAACTTCTTATGTTGGATAGTTGACTTTTTAATTGTCAGCTTCAAAGAATGGTATGCGTGTGATGTTTGAAAACCACTATTTTACTGCGCTGAAGAGATTAGGAAGATTGTCCTTCCAATACTTTTGCATAACCACTTTACGATGGCCACGTGAAGCCAAAGACTGGCCAAATTGTGCCAACACTTGGCACAATTTTATTTAGCCAGTTATTCTCTCGGAACGATCTTTTTTCCTTTGTACACAATATTGTACTAGTAGTAGAGTATGTAGCCTCATAGTTTATCGAATGCTTTAATTGTGGTTTTAGAATTTTATGAGCAATTTAACTTTTCCAACAATTGAAAAATGCTGAATTGATTTATTCCCTAAGATCTGAAGGCTAATTACTATAAACATTATATTACAACATTATATATGTACTCGTACTTCAAAAAATCGTCGCAATGTCATCTCACCTACTGACAATCAAAGTCACATGATAGCAAAATATTGGCTTTTTTGATAGACTGAGCCCATGTCCTAGAAAGCGACTACGCCACCCTTGCAAGTTCGCGTGAACGTTTTTCGTTTGAACTAGCGATCAATCGTATCGAAAGAAAGAAAGAGATATATTAATGCGTCTATATATTAATGCGCGATCAAACATATTGTGCCTAACTGACATTTGCGCGAACGTTATCGCGTTACGCCGCACGTGATTAGGGGAGGAAAAACAGAAGTACAGAGGCTCGGTGTTTACGGGAAACAAAAGAAAAAAACTCTTTTCTGTAATTTTTTTATTGCAAACAACTCGAAATTTTTGTACTTATCTGCGCGTTTTGGACTATATTGAAATGTGAATTATTGACACGAATACGCGATGCGACCATCTATCCTCGGCGATCGCTTATATTAGGACATACATTTTGACATTGACCGAAAAGGCGATCTCA
This sequence comes from Atethmia centrago, assembly GCA_905333075.3. NCBI lineage: Eukaryota > Metazoa > Arthropoda > Insecta > Lepidoptera > Noctuidae > Atethmia > Atethmia centrago. The sequence goes on from HG995382.1 coordinate 18,497,444, forward strand.
TTCGCGCGATGATCGTGTACTCGTGCGACGATCACGTTTGAACGTTACACACAGACAGAATAACATGTTAACGTTATTAAAAATACAAGAATTACCCTTCTGGTGTCATGGTTGACGGTAATCCTATCCTACTAACTAATATTATAAATGCGAAAGTGTGTTTGTTTATTTATTTGTTTGTTTGTTACGCTCTCCGCTAAAACGGCGAAACGGATTTCAATGAAACTTGGCACATGGGTGGCCCATGACCTGAATGAGGACATATGATACTTTTATCCCGATATTTCCATGGGATCAAGACTTATGCGGATGAAACCGTGGGGTGCAGCTAGTTTCATAATACATCAAAACATTAACCCGGTAAGTACGGAAACTATAAACAATCCTTGAACAGGGCACTTTAACTTGCTCACTATATTTGCACTCATTAAACATTTTATACGTTCCTGCTATTGACTTAATCTTCATTAAAACAGTGTACTAAATACCGCTACGTTCCGTATACATGTTGTTTAAAAACAACCTTTTTTACATCCTCTGGTTAAGTAACCAAGAACAACTTAATTAATTTTTAGTCGTGTTTGTGAAAACATGTTATCATGGTAAAGAAATTATAACAAAATAATAAAATAATAAACAACCTCATTATAAAAGTCATATCAGAAACATTATAACAGAGGGGCTTGTGGCTAAGTGATAACAGCCGCACGGGTCGATCGATCAGGTTAAGCTACGCTTGCCGTGGTTGGTCTGTGGATGGGTGACCATCTTTACATACCAAGACCCCTCCATGCCTCGGAAAGCACGTTAAACCGTTGGTCCCGGCTGTCATTTGTAAATCTTTGACAGTCGTTACGGGTCATCAGAAGCTCGAAAGTCTGACAACCAGTCTTGCCAAGGGGTATCGTGTTACCCAGTAACTGGGTTGTGGAGGTCAGATAAGCAGTCGCAGCAAAATACTGGTATTCAGCTGTATTCGGTAAGATTGGAAGCCGACCCCAGCATAGTTGGGAAAAGGCTAGGCAAATGATATCAGAAACATTATTCTCATATTTATCATAATTTCTTCATAATTTGATAATATTATATACTAAAGTCATAATTTGAGGTTTGACTCCAAACCAGCTCGTAACAAAAGATTCTGGTCGAGTTATAACCCAGTGGTGAATATCCGAAAAAATACTCGTGAACAAAGCGGAAAATATGGGAAAAATTATGCGACCATTTATTTAAAAGCTTATGTTTTCTAGGAATGAAAAATTCTATGAATTCATTTCATGGACATAAAAAACTCAAGTTGAAAAACCCCCGACACAACCAAAGACCTCTAAAAAGTAAAAAAAATATTTGGCCCTTTAATATAAGTTGTAGGTAATATTCTGATCTAAGCGTCGTCGTGGCGGGGGACGGCTAATGAAAATAGGAAGTTAACAGCAGCTATCCTTTCTACAATTTAGCATATTCATTATTTCTAGGTATAAACCTCATCTGTTTGGCGTTTTCGTTACCCCTCTTTTTCGTCAGGGGTTAAAAAGGGAAAAGATACTACATTCGATGCGAACCTACGACACGTTTCATCGAATTCCGTAATAACGATGAGCCTTTATAACCTGCCTGACCTTTAGAATGGAGCGAGTAAGCGCAGAAGAGCGAGGAAGCAGTGTGCAGTGTATCAAAATATTTCTGTCTGGTTAGGTGGACCGAAGAAGGTACGTTGCAAGAGCGGATATTGCTTTGCATACTTTACGGTTATAATAAACAAAACTATTTTCATAGTAGTTTTGATCAAAAGTGTCCATGGATTTTATTTTCCATTGTTCTCCATGGGTACCAATTACGCTTTGGAATGGGCAACTAACTTCATATATCTGACTGACCGTCTCCTTGGTAATTCAAAAGTGCCTGTGGTTTAATTGAAATAAATGCTTTAATTTGAGTTTGTGCCCTGCTGTAGTCATGACCACTGAAATGTAGCTGAATGGAGATATGAATTGATTGGAATTCGATCATTAATATTTTCCTAGCTCTGAACTTCTCCGCTCTATAGACAGACAGCCAAAGGACATTGCTCTGCGTCCATACATTGTTGGCCCTGGAGCCAAGAGCATCGGATAATTATGTATTGTATTCTCTATCATTAGTAGATTCTTAAAAGATCTTGTATTTGTAGCGGACTAGCTGCATAAAAGGTATATTTCAAAACAAGTATCAGTTTTTGAGGTTATAATCTAACCATAACAACGAATATTAAATGTAGGTACCTACGATTTTTCATAGCTCTGAGTGATTTTTAAGAAACTGAAAGGTAGGTAATATCATAATACCTACCTATATAATTAGGTACCTATGCAGTTGTTTTTCTAAAAAGTGGATGCAAGTGCAAAATTAAAATGCATTTAAACTATTATTAGTTTATTTTACGCCGAAAAAGAAATGTTATTTTTGTATTAATTGTCGTAAAAAATGAATTAGATAATCAAAATAAAAAGTTTTGATTACTGTATAATATTATTCTTACTACCTATTTAAAAATTGGAGTATGACTGCATACATAAAGTATTCTTATTAGGTTTTTAAAAATACACTTTAGAAAAGAAAACACAATCGATCGATTAATAATTCAATCAATCGATTATAATTGATTGGACATCCCTATTTCACTTCTGACACGACATGACATTATGCGAAGATGGCGATCTAATGTTATTAGTCGCGTTAAATTCTATTAAAAGTACATTTTGGAATACAGCTAGTCCGTGATACAGAAGTATTTGCAACTTAAATAATAAAATAGGCGATTAATTATCGTTTAATCTGATACTATTTATTGCACAGGGCCAATTTGGACATTGTCTTTTACGATTTTCTAGAATAACGGTGGCCGCCACATAGCGTCTGCGATTTACCGAAACGTTAATATTTATGAAAAAAGTTGGTGAGTTTTCCTAGAAAGCTTTTTTTAACACCGTAATGTCAAACCCCGCTATCTTAATTTTCAGGGCAGCCGTCACTACGGCCATTATGTCGCCGCTCTTCTAGGAAACCGTAGCTTTGGAATTGAAATGGAAAAAGTCTATCATAAAACTGCTGATGAAACCGCTAAAATTAAACCTTGTGTAGCAGAAGTAACTCCATCATCGCTTTGTAACAATATTGCAGTATTTTGGTTTAATTATGTAAATTGATAGTTATCGCGAATTTAAACCTCGATGAAAATTAATATTTACTACCTTTCATTATTATTTTTAATTTGAATACAGTATTAAATACACTGTTGCTTTAAAGTATTTACTTTTATCTACACCCATGATATAAATTCTCTATAAGAGTTTCTGAAACAGTTAGCATGAGCCAACATTAAAACAACCAGTGTCTTAGTAACCATAATATCAACCAAACGAGTGTTATAATGTTTTACTAAATTTCATTATGCAACTCCTTTTCAAAAAAAGAACATAGTCATGCACGCGCGTTTTACTACCACAGGCCATAATTAAAAAAAAAAAACTTATAAGTTATTCGAATTCTCGTCCTATCCCGCCATTTTTGATCGATATTAGTATTGCAAAAATGTATTACTTTGTTGTTTACAAAAATGAGTGATACAAGCTTTGATAACACACCACCAGATATTTCTAATGCAGCAAAGGACATTTCTAACCAATTATTACCAGAAACTTTCCATGAATTTACATAGTTCTTACAACACTGTACGACACCCTATGGTTTCAGAACCTTTTATAGAGGATTCATACCATGTGTGTAGATTAAAAATTCTTGGAGGATACTATTGTCACACTCGGCTTCGCCTCGTGTGATAAACCCACATTCGTGGTTAATACCCCTTAATATTACAGTTGCATAAATAACTATTATTATTTTTATGTAGGTAAAAAAAAAACATGACACGGACTTTTCAGAAAATTTTGCTACTCGTAGGTAAGTAGTGATTTGAACACGTAGGTATGGTTATTCTTTCGTCAATGGGGACAACAGAGCCACCAAAAAGGCGGCAAATCCACTTATGGAGTACCTACGAAACGATAATTATACGGTCACGGATCATGGCAAGACTGAAAATGACTCCCAGCCTTGTGAAGGAAATTCATAATCCATTGATTATGAATGTTCTTCAACTAGATATGTTTCGCAATTTCGGTGATGTCTATTGGACGTTTAACGGCGTATAAAATGATGAGTTATGAATAAAAGCATACTGTCTTTACCTTAGCCAAAGCGACTGCAGGGAAGGTGTCCCAGGCCAAATCTGTGTCTTCACCAGACTGGCCACGTCGCTGACCTCGGAGAATCCTAGCTGCTGTCGCTGTCGTCAAGCTCATACCGTCCCCCACAACTAGGATCACGTTCCTGTACACAAAAAAGGTTTTCATGTTATATTATATTTTTATGATATAGAACATTACTGCAGCGGCCTGCAAACGAGGCATTGATGGAAGTGAGTCTATCGATACCTGGTATCGGCCAAGGCTTGTATAGTACTTTTCTCAAATATTGTGTGGACATTCAAACTAAGTCAGTTAATTATATAATTATTCTAGAATCAATGACGAACAATTAATTTTTCACGCGCCAATTATTCATTTGTTCATTTTTTACTTAAAACAGCTCTATAGTGCGTTCACTATAACCTGACGCGTGACGCAATAAATGTTGCACAGTCTTAATTTAAATATTAATAGAGTTCAAAATGGCGACTTATAGAACAAAACTACCAATCACATGACTGCAAAATTCAATCGCGTCACACGTCAAGTTATAGGAAACGCACTACAGGGTGACATTGAAAACATGCGACAAATCGAAATGGGAGATTGTACTCATCATTATGAACAACTTTTACTGAGGGACCAAAGCTACAATCCCAAAAAAAAAAACTACAATCCCAAAAAAAAAACTGCTGTCCCCTACATTTATGTTCGCAATACCTCATCAAAATGTAGGAAAAGCAGATTTTTTTTGGGATTACAGCTTTGGTCCCTTAGTAAAAGTTGTTAATAATGATGTATACAATGTCCCATTTCAGTTTGTCGCAAGTTTTAATTTCAACCTGTATATTTGCAAGCCAGTTTGAAATTTAAATAAATTCTTTGATAAATTACCTCCTTGGTTGCCATGTTTCGAAGTAATAATTTTTTTTTTTTAATTAGAGGTATATAGTTATGAGTGTTCATAGTAATTTATTGGGCCGCTAAACAAGCCAGATATGGATTTTCATACTAACGTTTCCGGCCGCTGCCGGCACGTGCTAGACCAGTATAGCTATTCACAAAGACACGATACGCTTTCGTGTCGTATCGAACTCCAATATTATCGACGAAGTCCTCTAAACGCTATTCACAAATCCGGAACCATACAATTTTGACAGTTCAAATACGGTATGAGAGCAGTGGTGGCCCAGTGGTAACGGCCGCGACTTACGAGTTGTAGATAGTAGGTTCGAACCCAGACAGGCGCTTTACTTTGTGTAAATTATTTCATCACCACTGCTTTCAAAACGGTAAAGGAAAACACCGTGAGGAAACGGGCATCTCCTAGAACCAAAAATTCGAAGACATGTGACATCTACCAACCCGCACGCGTGGTGGATTACGGCCCACTCCCTCTAACAGAGAAGAGGCCTGTGCCCCAGCAGCAGGAACATTATAGGCTGATTATGTAAATATGGTATGAAGACATCAATTTTTCCGAAAGGTAGGTATTTTTTGTCGGAAGTGATATCGAACAACAAATATTGTTCGATATCACTTCCGAACTAATTTAGGCACTATCTGAAGTACTTATACAAAATGTAGGTATGTAAAGTTTTATTATTGTTTTGACCGCTGCATAGATCCAAGATAAGTATAATTTGTAAAGACGTATATAACTTGAAATATGATATTATTAATTATAATTTCATTAGATTCTTTAATGATAACAATATCTTAATTCTTATTTACTTGATTTATTTAAAATCGCTACTACTCGTAGGTATATATTTGATAGACCGACAGGGTCCATGTAATTTTTATAATTATTATTAATATGATTTTGTAAACACGTGATATGCAATAAAGATTTGAATTTTTAATTTGCAAATATATGTATCTATATATAATGTTAGGTGGTTCCATTCGTACGTAATACTTAAATTCGTTCTAGACTTTGATTTAAATTATTTTGGTAAAAAAAAAAAAAAAAATATATTTTGGTAGATGAAGTACCTACGTGATTCTATTTTACGTGGTTAGTCTAGCAGATTTTTTGTGCGTGCTTCGTCCGGTCCTGATACATGGCCCTGGGCAAGTTCCTTATGCCCGCCCTTGCATGAATGCAGTGAACATCTGCCGCTGCTCCACTGACACTTTTTTGCTGCAAATATGCATTTTTAACTACCTACGTTATAAAACATGAAAATGAGCAATTAACAAGAAACAGTCACATAGAGTTACGTACATATATCTACTGATAAAATACCCACACCCATTTCTGTTAAAAAACTATAGACTGGACAGTTTTTTTGTTCAAATTTATTCAAATTTTGAAGTGGAAGTTTACAAAGCAAGTTTAAGAAATTAAAATTTTATTTATTAATAAAATCATTGTTTACTGTTTTTTTGGTTAGGTTAGGTTAATAGTTACTCGATGTAATGTTCTACAGTTGCACTTAACGAGATACATAAGCATTTTTGAGAAAAATAAATTAGTTACACAAACATTTTGTAATTCCAAATATTATGTTTTTCTAACGTAGGTATAATGTTTTTAGAGTTGTTTCTATTTGCTTAAGCAAACGGGAAACTGATTTAAAATCTTGCAACGTTTTAAAATACGATATAATTTGTTTATTTTTAGAACGCACTTTAAAAGCTAGAAGTCTTAAAATAATAATATGGGAAATCACGCCATTTCCTATGTACATTTGTTATGGACATATCCACGTATAAAAAAGGGGGAACAAATCATATACGGCTTCAAAAAAATCTTCCACATCTCTGTCAAAGGGAAAAGTGCTCAAATGGCTAACACTATTGCCATGCTAAATGGCAATGCTGATTCTTGGGCCAATACGAAGGAATAATATTTTTTCAAGAAAAAACCTTTTATGTAAAGAAAGAAATAGTGAAGATTTTTGTTTAAAGCATTTTCTACCGAGATCCAGGACTTGTTAACGTGAAATAAAAACAAAACTATTATTGTTTCAGTTCTTTCTTAATGCTAGATTTTCTTGTATCCTTGTTATATATATTTAGAAATTCTTAGAGCAAAATGAGAAATTATTTGTAGAATAGTGTTTATCACTTTTATCAAAACCTGAGGCAAATAGTTTATTTAATTAAATAAATAATACCACTATGTGGAAATTATAATCAACTTTGTTGACAGATCGTTTATCAACTGTCATAAAATCAGTTATTAAGTTTTCAGAAATTGTATCGTCTATTGACAGAAGATGTATTGAATTGAATTGTAGCTCATAATGTTTTCACAGGGCTCTACCATCAATCAGAACCATTATTTTTTATGTCTTTGCACGAGACAGAACTAGACTGATCGAATATTCACCAGTGGACCGGTGGGTTATTGCAAGTAGATTACGACGTTGTTTGCTTTGTCCCGTCTATTGTGATTACCTATATTGAAATGTATCCATTCTATTCTTCAATACATGCTTTGCATAACCATATCCAGTACCTATTCAGTTCCACAATAAAAATAACGTATCACAACAGACCCCTTTTCCCATTTTTTGTATTACATTTATCAGTGTCAACGCTCCCTAAGACTAATGTAGGCCAATGTGAGAGCTTGGGCCTTAACTTGTCCCCCAAAAGGGTCGAGTGACAGGTACGTAAACAAAATCATTAATTATATATCAATCTTTTGTACCTGGTGGAGGAATTGGGGGAAACGGGAATTTTTCTTGCTATCGTGTAAAATATTTTGGAAACTTTACGCGATTTGATGATCACTTGCTTTGCAATGATATAAGCTGAATGATTTCTCAGATTTCTATTACTGAGAATTATTTAAGTCACTGCTCATACTAATTTATGCAATAATTTTCATATATTTCCACTTGGCGTTGAGTTGCAGAAACACAACGACAGGCTACCCCCGCAAGCTCTCGCTACTTGTCGCAGCGACTAGACGCACAGTGTGCGCGCACACCTGACGACAGTCGCATGCGACATGTCAACGTCAGTCTTGCTCTGAGCTCTAATAAAGCTAAAACTTATGTTTTTGTTGCGAATCTCGTGGATATGTTCGATGACGATATTTTCAAATCAGACGTGGCACCGCGTCGAATACTCAAATAAAATGATCGCTTCCTGTCTTGCACGACGGATTTTGTAGCGCATAGTCACCGTCGCAAACGACAGCTTTGCGCGCAGTTTGCGCTGGCAGCAACATCAACGTATATGCAGTTTATAAAAATTATATGTAAAACATCATAAACATGTAGTTGCCAGTTGCCGAATCTCAAGGATCAAAATTGCTCCAGCTGCGCAGCGCCTCGTATCCTGGTTGATATTGGAGCGTAGTTTTGTAGCCCGGTACACGAGTACCTATTACTCATTTTTTAATGGCGCGCAGGTAAAGTTACCTCTAGAATTTTTGATTGGTTTTCAAAGGACCAACATCCTAATTGCGTAACACAGTTTGAATCAAAATCGAGAGAAAGAGTTTTGAACCATATTACTAATCTATTGCTTCAATGGTTTGAACAATTCGTCTGGTCAACAACTTAAATAACACAATGAACGTGGTTGGGTGAACTGTTAAAATGAAACCGATTACGATCAATTGTCATTGTGTTACGCAATTGCCCCGCAGTTTGGCATTTCCATAAAAAGGAAAGGGGCATCAAAGAATTTAGCAATTTTTGGAAAATGAGAGATTCTTCTTTTATTAATGCTTTTCTTGCTAATTATAACGTTAATTGTGTTCGTATAACAGCGTAAAATAATGGTTTAGTTTCCGTATTTGCTTACTTTCTTTAAACTAATCTCTTTCCATTAAATTTCCCATTCATCTTCGCAGGAACTCTTGGATATTGTGTCTGCTATTTAACATCCTTCATAATCCTAGTACGCCATCCTATCTGCGGGAACGTTTTTCCTTCGCCCGTCCTTCTGATGCACCTTGCAGGTCGCATCTTAGAAATCTCCTTAAATCCCCTCCCCACTCTACCGACTTCTACTCCTACTCCTTCACTGTGCACGCAGTTCGGTTGTGGAATTCACTTCCGCCTGACATTAGGGACTGCCAAACTGTTGCTGTTTTTAAAAGAAGAGTGAAAGAACACTATCTTTCCACTTTGCCATAGTTGCATATTATGTATTTATTATTTTATACTATTAATTATAAGTATATAAGTATTTTAGTGATATTTATTTTAGAAGTATGTATGTATGTACGAGTAAGTATATTCTCTAATTGTATAATTAAATTAGTGAATAGTTTTATTTTGTTTTTATGTATTTTGTTTTCTCTTTTACCTTACACACGTTGTCTACATCTCTATGTCTACTGTCCTATCGCAGGTATGCTGGAAGAGATTTCATTAGAAATAAGCATCACCTTTGTACGTATTTTTCTGTTCCTTTCTTCTTGTCTGTTTATATGTGTGTACATAAACTGTTAAATAAATAAATAAATAAAATAAATAAATAAAGAGTAAAATTGAATCTATCCTTTTGATATTAGAGTATCTTGTAATCTTTCATTGGAAAAGCGAAATACTGATCTCCAGCCGCTACGAAAGTCTTAAGGGGCCGTGCACGAAATCGACTGATCAATTTTGTTCATTGTTTGTGAGAAAGGGAAAAAGAATTTAAACAAAATTATTTGTGATTTGAAAAGTCGAGTTCTTTGTTCTGTCCTTTCGCACCAAGTTTCCCGAAAAAGTACGCGAAACTGACGTTAGATCATCTTTTTGAACAGTATAACATATCATCGACATCTATAAAATATCTTCAATATCATCTATCGGTCTACTTGTGACATTATGTGGCTGAACCACTTTTTCCAACTTCGATACAAAATATAGCAGAAAAATGATGTTGAAAACACCTTTTTTTTTAAACCCTGTTAGTAATATATTTTTCCCTATTATTTACCAAACCATATCAAGAAATTCAAAAATCACACATTAGTCTTCAGCTGTCCTTGAGATGAAATCAAAAGGAGCTGGACAAAAATTGCCCCAAGTTGTACATAAATAAAAGTATAACAGTTAATTTAATTGAAATAAATGAAGAATTTACAACAGCTAATAATATTTCATAGCAGTCGCTGAAAAAATACTAAAAAGAATTTTTAAGCGATTTTATCCGTTCAATTTGACTAAAGTATCTTCAATGTTGCCATTTAATAATATCAATAATTAGTGGAAAAAAAATAACTAAACGCACGTAGAAATTAAAATATTCGTAACGAAATATTTATGTAGATATATTTTTGACGGTAAGTAATCCATCAAACCAACCATCTCCTAATGATTTTATTGATCGAAAGTCAAAGTACACTTATGGATAGGATATTTTATACAGTAACGTCGTGTATTGTAGCATTACCTACAATATTGACATAAAGTATTACATGACTTAATTACTAGCAACACTCAAGGAATCCATCAAATGTCAAAACTGTCATTATAAACGCTCGTGACGTCGAGTGACGCATATGAAAGGTTCTGTCGGCGAAATGTCCATAGGTGAAACGTTCTATCGACGAATCTCTCAAAACGAAACGTCCTGTCGGTGATCAGTCCAAAGGAGAAATGACTGTCGGAGAACGCTTGCAGACTCAAATAAACTATGTTTTCGAGAGCGCAGCGAGCGAAGTGATGAAAGTATTTACAGGTGCTGTGACTGACAGGAAAGGTTTAGCTCCATCAAAACTGTACTTTTATAGTCACACAGACTTAATGTTTCAATTATTTCAAGCTTTCTTACAATTAGATAAGAAATTGACAAAAACGGGTTTTACCATGGTGCGTTTTGCGATAAATGCCAGAATGATGACGCTGACATGTACTGTATTACGCAAGTAATTAACGAAATCAAACAGTAATTGAACCAGCAAATGACAGTCACGATTAACACCCAACACTGATGGTAATTCACCTAATTAGTAAGTGCGAACATAGACGATTTGGATTAAATTACTCAATACACGTTAACAGGCACCCAGACACTACATTGTGGAATTCAATGAATTCAGAACTTATCTATACCTAAGATCTTCTAGGACTAAAGCTATTACGAGAAGAACAAAGGTGAGGAATAGACTCTGAGCGAGCATTGTGGAATGCAAGAAATTATTGAGTATTGATCCCGGAAAGAGCAATATTAGGTGACTGTTTATATCAGTCCTTAGCTTTATACAACCTTGCTTTTGCTTTTCTTAGGTATTTGGGTCAGTAAGTCTTAGGGGCGGTTTGTTTCTGAATGAGGTCCTGTAACCAATTTGTGTTCGTAAACGCACTTAGGACACATAGTAAGAATTGCTATAGGTAATATAAAAAGTGGCCAAGTGCGAGTCGAATCACACGTACCACCGTACAATATTCAACACTACATTTTTTCATACTTCAGTAAGTAACACGTTTCTTGTATGGGGACCTCTATATTTTAAACAATATTATTCTTTTAATGTATTATTGTTTGTTTTTATTATTTGTTGTTATAGCGGCCACACACGCTGTGAAAATTTCAAGTATCTACCTATTACGTTTCAAAAGATACAGCCCTGTGGCAGACGGTTTGACAGACGGACGGACACCGGAGCCTTAAAAATACGGTACAGTACGGAACCCTAAAAATCGCATAACGTACTGTCTAAGAACTCCTATCTCTCTCATTTTCCCCACTCTAATGTTGTCTTTTTTTTTTTTTGAGGGTGGGAAATCATCAAATAACTTCTCCCGCTCTGGGTGGAGCGGGAGGGTGTGTCAGACTCTTACTGACTAAAACCCACCCGTATTCCTTCCTGTTGCCTGTGTTGCGGGGGCCTCGGTGACCCATAAGTACCTTCCCGCGACCCCGGCAGGCATCGGCCCTAGTGGACCCCTACTTTGTGCTGACGACATCTCTTTGAGGCGCGCGTGGAATACGACGCGCCGTCGACCCGGGCCTGGTCCTTACCGGACGGTGAGCTACCCATTGCTCACCGTCCGCAAGCCCGCGCCTACGGTGGCCGGAAATCCGCCCGGGATTCCCGACGCCCTGGGCGTCTCCTGCGGCGGCTAGGGGCGAGAGGGCGCGAAACGTGCCTTTCCCTCAACCGTCCCGCCTCCTCCTTCGCGAGCATTACTGCTTCGCAGAAGGAGGTGACGGCTGCCCATGCCCTCTCGCTCCGTACCATGGCCTGAACCAGGGCCGGACGCGAGAGGTACTCTAATGTTGTCTAAGGAGAGAAAATGAGAAAAACTACGACGGACTGATAGGTGTACAGGGTGGCAGGGACATCGACGCGACTGTTTCCTTGGATTCAGGACATGATTCTGAACTCCGAGCAGAATATTTTTGGTCGGTTATTAAAAAAAAATTGCTGTTCCATAGATTTTGACCGCATAGGTATTGTACTTTTCAATGAAACAGAAGATTTTTTTTGTTGATAACCGATTAAATATTTCTACGTTACGTCTAGAATATTATGTGCTGAATTCGTGGTTACAGTTTTCGCGTCGATGTGCAATGAAATGAAATGAAATTAAATGAAATGATGAAATGATGAAATGATGAAATGAAATGAAATGATTTTATTTCTGTAAGTAGGTTTATACAAACACTTTTACACGTCAATCATATTTAGAAAAAAACTAAACGAGCTCGGCGTTTCCTATCTGACTACTCTGAGAAGAAAGGCCGAAACAAACTCAGAGGTCACAGTCTCTTTTAAAGTCCAGACATAATCTTGGTCAGATCATGTGAAGACCATGTAGATTGGTGTCTGAAATGGTCCTTTGAGAAAAAAAAACCACACAGATTGAGTGGACCTATCCAGTCAGTGCACGCATTTGTCAGTAATCGTGCAGCTCAACTTAGAACTTAAGGAGTTCAACGATTCGACGAACAATACCAAAAAAAGGACATTTGGGTAGGCCACTTAAATGACTCAAACTGCCAGACCAATATTAAACTGAGAGAAAAAATTAAAACAATAATCCACATAGTCTTCACATTCAGAATAATTTAAAAAAGAATATAATACTTCAAAAAATAAATTATAGTCATAGTGTATATAACAAAATCATCAATGTCACACTTAGTATAAAAATAGATTTAGTATAAAATTAGTTTGATGCCTGGGTGTACTTTGAAGTAGCTTAATTAATCCCAAGCCTTTTTGTCGTCCAAGTAATCTTTAACTTTATAGAAACCTTTTTGACGGAGTTTCTGTTTAATAAATGATTTAAATTTATTGAGGCTCAGTTCTATAACATGGCTTGGGAGTTTGTTGTAAAAACGTATACTTTGGCACTTAAATGAATTACTAATTTTTTGGAGCCTAGTCTTGGGCACAATAAGTAAGTCTTTGTTTCTAGTATTTATGCTATGAATGTCGCTGTGTCTAGAATATAGGTTAATATTCTTTTTGACATAAATCAGGTTCTCATATACATATGGAGATGCGACTGTCATTATGTTTATATCCTTAAATGTATCCCTCAGTGAATGCCTACAACTTAGGTTATAAATTGCTCGAATGGCTCGTTTCTGCAGCACAAATATAGCCTGAATGTCGGCTGCATTTCCCCACAGCAAAATACCGTACGACATTACACTATGGAAATAACTAAAATATACTAATCGAGCTGTTTCTACATCAGTCAAATGACGGATTTTATACACCGCGTAGGCTGCAGAGCTTAGCCGCTTCGACAATTTGGTTATATGTGGGCCCCACTGTAGCTTTAAGTCCAAAGTAATACCTAAGAACACAGTGGTGTCCACAAGATCCAACTCCGCCCCATTTACTAGTACATTGGTTTTTACCTGCTTAACGTTAGGTGTCAGAAATCTAATACATTTGGTCTTTTTCTCGTTTAAAAGTAAATTATTTACACTAAACCAATGTACTATTTTAAAGAGAGCATTATTTACATCGTCATTAACTGTCTGCTGTCGTTCAAGCTTAAATAAAAGTGATGTGTCATCTGCAAATAACACTATTTCATGACTGTTCTTTATAAGGCAAGGTAGGTCATTAATATATACGAGAAATAAAAAGGGCCAAGAATTGAGCCCTGCGGAACTCCCATAGTGACAATAGAACCCGGCGATCACTTACCGTTAACGTCCACTCTTTGGATCCTATTATCCAAATAAGAAATAAGAAGATCCAAGGCAGTGTTTCTAACACCATAGTGATGCAATTTCCTGACCAATGTATCATGAGAAACACAATCGAAAGCCTTAGATAAGTCACAAAAAATACCTAGGGCATCATGTGACTTCTCCCAAGCCTCAAAAATATGTGCAAGAATTGCCACCCTGTATAAAGTATATGACGTCAATATTGTAACACGCTCCCGGTCGATGCCATCTTTGCCTTTCCCTTCGGGAAATACAAGCATGATAGGTATTATGTTATTATAGACGTTAGCCTCAAATAATATTACATTTACATACGTATCGAATTGAAAATACTTACACATAATTTTATTATCACTTCAACATTTGTTTTATACCGCAATTCACTTATCGTCTTGTTACAAAACAAGGATTATCTTCAGAACCAGGTTTAAATTAATGAGCCATTTTTGAATTTCGAACTTTATTCGTTTATTACGTTAAAGTTCTTAATGAAAAACTGTCAACTTAGTACCGGACTAAATAGTCAGTTTTGTATAAAGAACTGCATTTCAATCATAGTAAAGTTCTTTTTACGAAAACTGGTTCGATGGTTTAAACCATGTCAAAAGAAATCTTTGTTTTGTAATAACACCGTTAGAGTCTAAATAATGTTCGTGTAATAAAGCCTGGAAATTGATATGAACCTAGTATATAAAGTTATTACCTTTCAACGTTATCCTAACTTTGAAAGCTTTATTTATATAACCAAATTACAAGATGATTATTAACATTAACTAAATTATATAAAAATCCTAACTAATATTATACATGAGAAAGTGAGTTTGTTTGTTTGTTACGCTTTCATGGTAAAACGGCTGAACGGATTCGGATGAAATTTGGCACATGGGTAGACTATGACCTGGATTAGGATATAAAATACTTTTTTTCTCCGTAGTATGTTCGCGTGGTATAATTTCTGACATGAACGCGGGCGAAGCCTTTTGCAAAAGATAGTTACGAGTACATTTAAAATAAACAGCCTGTTACGAGAACTGTTGGGAATGGTTATAACTAAATCCCGGAGCAATTTAATTACTAAACTATTTCTAGTTTATGGTATTCCATTTCTCTTGGTCCATTTTGTATTAAAATTACATCTAGGCTGATGTATGTAAACCGGTATTTTTTTTCTCTAATTCATAATTAAGTATGATGGTTTGGTTGTTGATTTGCGTCCGGTTGATGGCAATAGGCTTGCCACCTTAGTATTACATGGGACTTAAACATAAGTGGCGAAATGTGGGTGTACCTCTGCCTAACCCTTCGGGGAATACAGGCGTGATGTTATGTTACGAGTATGTGTTTGTTTCTTATCCTACCTAATCCTAACTACTATTATAAATGCGACACTGAGTTTGTTTCGCTTTCACTTTGGCACATAGGTAGACCATGACCTGGGTCAGGAAATAAAACTTTTTATCTAGGTAGTACGTTCCTGTGGGATAATTTCCGACCACCATTCGGGTGAAGCCGCTGACAAAGGTTAATATTTTTTATAAACTTATTGCCAAACTTTTTATTAAACTACCCAGTTTATTTAAATAAAAAATTGATTTTAATCTCATTTTCAGAATATTTATAATTGACTACTGTTTGTTCCTGGGAAAAACTGTTTTAGCACTTTTGTTATTTCGACAAAAAGCGTGTTTTAGATTGTTTTCGTTAACGATAAATGTATGTGAACAGTTTATTTCCAATACCTTTTATAACAATAATCTTCCAAACACAGAATAATATGAAGATGAAGCCCTCATGTGAAGAATTTCTGGCTCAATATTTATTCACGTGTACCTACATAACATTCAATTTACATGAGTACAACCGGGATCCAAATATTTGTCTCTAGTTTCCCTATTGTTTGTACTGTATTGTATCTGGACCCATAGGTCCTAGTTGGGGTCGAGTATGTTTGTTCCTATTTAATAAACAAAACAAGTGCGAAAGTTGGTATATTGCTCTGAATGAGGCAACGAGGCCCGACGAAATTGAACACGGAGTTTGTGGAGGAGGAAGAAAAAGAGGGATTCATCATACGGGTTTATTTTTTGTAAGCCACTCACTTATTAGACCTAGGTGCAAAGTGGTAGTCAGACAGTCTATCAGACGTATCGATCATTTGCGAGAAAATTGACCTAATTCAAAAAGAGAAATTTTTGGATATTAATATGATGATTTAAAAGTAAGAGTGCGACGAAGCATAAATTCAACTTTCTAGCTCCCTTATTTTTAGTGCTCATCACGTATACACCAAAGGCAAAGACAAATCGCACCCGTCGACTCTAGTCGAGGGCAGCCGCAGAGGCAACTGCAGCCAACTCTAAATTGCTGTTTTTTTTGGTAAGTCACACTTCCTGCCAATGAGCGGCTATGTGAGGTTAATAAAAATATAAATAAATATAACACAATAATTGAACATTTTAACAACCTATCTATTATACTTTTTGGCTCTTGTTTTGTATAACAAGAGCCCAGTCAAAGAGAGCCTATAATTATTTATAAAGATGGCCTAGTATTTTTTTAATGTAACAATCGTATTGTTAAGATTTACTAAAATGCTTCGAGCACAAAAAATAATATGGTGATAATAAAAATTGTTTTCTATATTCACTCGAGTCAACACATTGCTATTTTGAAACTTTAAGTCCCACGTGACCCATATACGAACTTGACCGAGATTTCCACGTAAGTATTGCTTTTGTGAAAATGTCGGTCATGCCACACAACCGACCGCAACACGCACCCAATACTGGGTGCTCGCCATAGAGAAGATTTAGCTTTTAGATTTCGAATAAATCCTCTATTCTGAATTCGAATTAATGATAAGTATTGATGTGGTTTTTTACGCTTGGCCAAAGTTTCCCCTTTTCGTTGACAGAAATTTCGCTTTACCATTCATTTATTTAAAGTCGCGATTTGAAAGCAATAGGATAATCTAGCAATGAAATGTATTACCTACCTACCTAGTGGGGTTGATAGGCCACTTCAAAGAATTAGACGTGTAAGTGTTGGCTATGACTGGCTATAGGAAGATGATGAATTTTTATGACTAGAAATAAACAATGGAAGCAAAACATTAACTTTTCATACTCACTTTGCAACTGGATTTTTATCGGCAGCGTATTGCAGTCGTTTCTGCAACGTTTCCTGCGCCTGCGCGTACCAGTAGTGGCGATCTGTGAAAGAAGGAATATAAAAGTATACTTATCTATAACAGTTTATGTACCTACACATATGGACTGACAAAATTAAAAAAAAACATAAAAATAAGTACAAAGGTCATGTTTATTTCATTGTTTCAAAAAAACACTTCTTCGAACATACCTGCGGTAGGAGATAAAAAAATATGTTGACACCGTGATACTTAAGTACATTCATTCGTAATTATATTTCTCAAAAAGAAAATTAGACCAAAGTAGAAGGTAATTACTTAGAATCTGTTAATTTGTGTAAAATTAACAGATTCTATCTGTGGTATCTGAGGAATCTCTCGAAGAAATATCAATCAAAAGACCATATAATTTCTTATATAAAATGGCTTACGATATAATACTCAGTACCGAGAACTCCAGAAGCTCACCAAGTACAGAACCTACTCAATCAACATTCAAAGAAAAGTCAAATGAAAAACCACTTCACAAATAAAATATTGGAAATTGTGACATAGGTTGAAATACTCGTATGAGAGTTACCTTCACTCTCTGGCACCAGATTCATCTTCATTTCTTAGCTTAGGAATGACGTCACTAAATAGTAGAGCCTTGTCCGCCTTAGTGCTCATGTACATGAGCGGTACGTCGCCAACGGCAGGGGCAACTGCAGCCGTAGACGCGTGTCGCGGGAAGGTACTTATGGGTCACCGAGGCCCCCGCAACACAGGCAACAAGAAGGAATACGAGTGGGTTTTAGTCAGTAAGAGTCTGACACACCCTCCCGCTCCGCCCAGAGCGGGAGAAGTTATTTGATGATTTCCCACACTAAAAAAAAAAAAAAAAATCCGTAGACGCGTCGACGGAAGAGGCTACTGCAGTCGTCGACGAATATCACGCGCGCCGACTTCACGCCATTGGCAACGCGCCGCTCGTGTATTTGATCACATAAGTACTCAAATACATGACACGTTCAATATATAAATCAAAATATTTTATTTCTCATAAACCTACATGGCCACTTATGAAACGTCTGAAGCCTAGGTGCACGGTTCCAATTGGTCGTTTCCTATGGAAAAGAGCTATATTTGCAGTTGGAATATATGGGAGAACATGTTTTTCAACTACAATATTACGTTTGTTCTTGGAATAAATTATCTTGGGATAAAAAACATGATAGACATACATAGCATATTTAGTGTACCTACGGTACTCTCACCACGCGATTTCAACCCGCACTTGTCCGATTTTTATATAATAGTCTGGTCACTGCTGTAGCTTCAAAAGGTACTATGTGTCAAAACCAAAAACCAAATAGAGGCTACTGCAGCCGTCGACAAATATCACGCCCGCCGATTTCACGCCATTGGAAATGTGCCGCTTGAGCACATATTCAAATACATGGCATGTTCAATCAAAAAAAATCAAAATATTTTATTTCACATAAATCTACATGGGCACTTATGAAACGTCAGAAGCTAGGTGCACGGTTCCAATTGGTCGTTTCCTATGGAGAAGAGCCGGAAAAAACTCCATGGTTACTCTTTTAAAAATAATTGGCTTTTACAATGTTTTCAAATTACAGTGTTAATAGGTATAGGACAGTGTAGGCCTGTCAAGAAGTACCAGGTACTTAACAAAAAATAAATGGCCTAAAAATCTAGTATATTAAGCCTACAACGTTCTCACATTCACAAAATATAAAATACATAACATAATATAACATCACGCCTTGTTTCCCCAAAGGGTTGGGCAGAAGTGTATCTGTAATATAAAATAACCTATATAAAATATTATTAAAATAATAAAAACCTATTTAAACCAAACGACATGTTTGCCATTACAATTATCACAAGTCTTAATTAGTATCCTGTCCACAAAAACCACTAATAAATAGTTTGATATAAACATAAATACATAGTTGTCGACGGCTGCAGTAGCCTCTACCGTCGACGCGTCTACGGCTGCAGGCTGCAGTTGCCTTTGCCGTTGGCAATGTGCCGCTCGTGTATATGAGCACTTAGCATTATTGTATTGTATTGAATTGATTCGACAATTTCTTATTCAACCCCTTAGGTTCATTCGGTGAAGTGTCCGTTTATCTATCAGCACTTCTTGAACTCTCGTCTTCAGTTTCAGCATTTTATAAATGGTGTGCAATTGGAGAAGGCTGTGTCTATCTGTAGACAGCTGTAAGTGATGCCTAATGATAATGATGACGATGCGTTGAAGCGGTCAAAACCGATGTTTGGCAAACCACTGCATCAATAACGCGATCCATTTCAAGTACATAATAAACATATTATTACGGTAAAAGTGGGCACCAAACTTGGCAGGTTGTGTGTGTTAGTGGTCAATGCATTGGGTCAACAGATTTGTCGAAATGTCGACAGATTTATATGTATAACATTTTATCAATAGAAGGATATATTATGGAAATACTAAATTGTACTTAGTAGATGTCATCTGTCGCTTCAAGCGAGGTAACGAGTGTGGACCCATTCATAAAATATAATTATGACGTAGTATAAACTCTAGCATTTAAAGAAATGTTGAAGAAAGGAACAAAATTATCACAACGATTAAGATTTTTCAAATGCCGGTCATCCCCCTACGTCAGCCACCGTACACACAAACATCACATTATTTCGCAAAAAATCGCACCGCACTGATTTTTTTGGATGTTGTTAGGATAGATACCAATAGTGTAAAACCAAGTATGCACCTTTGGAAGTGCCAGAGCTAATTGCGTGGTGCTCGATAATCGAGCGAAGTAAGCTTGGGACTTGGGGCACCCCGATTCGGAAAGGTTAGGTTCGAATGGGATGACGGAGGCTCAAGTGACCGAGTAAAGGGGTCAAATGGGCCCCGTCATACCCTGCAGATAGAATTAGGATCCCCGCACTACGCCTTATTATTATTGCTTGGAAACAAAAGAACTTAAGGGTCGCTATTGATCTTGGCCATACAAATGCGCGTCACGCTCACGCCGCGCCTCCGTTTGGTTAAAAAAAAAAATGAAAATACCAGTAGTAGTTTGAAAGTAATATAGTTTTTTTATGCTTTGACTACTCAAAGCATAAAAAAACTACACAACATTACTTGCTGAATTTATTTCATAAAGTATTCTACTACAATACTCAAATATACAGAATTGATGTGTATGCGTTCTAGATTAAATACATTTTTGCATAATAAGTTATATGAAGGCGTAGTAACAGATTAAAAAGTCACTCTGATCATATATCTGCGCCATAATACTATCCCACCAATCCCGAAAGTAACTTTGGAGATTTTTACTCGTCACCTATGGATTCGCGCACTTTAGCGTTTTCAAATATATTCAAATATACTAAATAGAGTATATTTTACCCAAACAAAATGTTTCTATATAAAAACCGGGTGTCAAATTGTGGTTCCCAATTTTTTCCGACCTACGATATTTAAATGAGTGGCCTATTATCCAAACGAATTATTATAAAGAGGTAAAATTGTTTGTTAGTTTGTTTGTAAGGGGTAATCTCTAGAAGTAGGACCGACTACTGAACCGATAACAAAAAAAATGTTTGACTGATAGAAAGCTACATTGCCTAGTGCCATAAGCATGTTTTGTTAGTTGACTTCCAAGCGAACGAAGTCCCGGGTGTCGTCACTCTGTGGATCGCCCTGAGGACACGGTGATATTGCATATTGTGGAGGTCTGCCAGGCTTGGGAAGGGCACCGCAGTGTCCTCGTGGAGGCGATCGGCGGTGGAGATCTCTTGCGTTCCGCCCTGATCCAGGCCATGGTACGGAGCGAAAGGGCATGGGCAGCCGTCACCTCCTTCTGTGAAGCAGTAATGCTTACGAAGAAGGAGCGGGACGGTTGAGGGAAGGCAAATTTCGCGTCCTCATGTCCCTAGCTGCCGCAGGAGACGTCCTGGGCGTCGAGAATCCCAGGAGGATTTCCGGCCACCGTAGGCGCGGGCTTGCGGACGTTGAGCAATGGGTAGCTCACCGTCCGATTAGGACCAGGCCCGGGTCGACGCCTCGTTGTGTTCCACGTGCGCTTCAAAGAGATGTCGTCAGCACAAGTCTAGGGATCGACTAGGGCCGATGCCTGCCGCGGTCACGGGAAAGTCCGCAAGGGATACCGAGGCCCCTGGCTACACAGGCAACGGAAAGAACACGGGTGGGTTTTAGTCAGTAAGAGTCTGACACACCCTCCCGCTCCGCCCAGAGCGGGAGAAGTTATTTGATAATTTCCCACCCAAAAAAAAAACCGGACGAAGTCGCGAGCAGATGGTAGTAAGGAATTAAGTAAATACGAGTATAGCAGTGTAAATATAAATATACTGCTATACTCGTAATTACTCCATTCCATTACTTCATTCAGACTACCTATTTACATAAAGGTTAACAAAACATACAATGGCACTGTTTTTTTCAAACATAACAAAGAAATATTTAGTACAATAATAACAAAAACACAATACTGTATACGCTACATGAGTCGTTGTATGTATTGTACGAGCAATGCTTTCAGTTACATGTCATGAGGCTTCCGACTAAAGCACCTGTCCCACCACCGACGAGGAAGCGTCTAGCTATAAAAGATTTTCTCGCTTTAGAAACGTACTAAAGATTGTCCCGTGTAAGTAAAAGAGATACGTTGATACTTCTGGTTCACACCGCCGCCGGCGAGTATTCGTTTGTCCCGGCAAAAAGCACTATCAAAAGTCGCTCTCGCTCAGCGGCGCTCGCTTGGCGAGCCTAACAATCGGCATGAGACTAACGCTTGGTACACACTGAAAGTTTTTAGAACTAGCCACGATATAATAAAAAAAAAACTATTCAAATTTTGAAAATGGAACTCTTTGCCAATATTATTGTATGCATTTTATTCATTTGTCATTTGTTAACGATTTGGCGGCAAATTGAAAATTGTCTGTGTCACGTCAGCATGAATTTAACGCGAGAACATTTTCGTACAATGATTTTTTATAACTTTTGATGTCATTTAAGTCAATAACAAAGTTATGATAGATTTTGATAAGCCTTTCACGATGAATCCTCATCTCGTGCCACTGTTTACAACCAGTTCAATGAGTTTAAACGTGGTCGCACTAATCTCACCGATGATCTGCGTGAGGGACGGCCTTCTACGGAAACGACTGAATATTGACAAAAGAGTGACTTATCAGCAGATTCGGACAAGCTTAGGCATCGGTATGAGTCAAGTGCACAAAATCCTACATGAATATTTCGACTGTTAAAAGGTAATAAGGCATAAGTGACATTTTGTTTGAAAATGAGTTATGAATGCCATCCTACTTCAAAATAGAGATTAAGTAGGATGGCATTCATAACTCGTTTTCGACCAAAATGTCGATTTAGTGGTTAGGAAGTTTTGTGCCCGGTGGATACTTCATAATTTGACAGAGGCCTAAAAACTCCGTCGTGTTGATTGGTGTCGTGAAATGGTTCAAAGATTTAACGGAGGTGTCTCAAATGCTGTCTTCGACATACTTACGGGTGGCGAAAGCTGGATTTATTGTTATGATCCTGAAACTAGGAGACAGTCTGCTGTCTGGGTGTTTCATTCCCAGGAGTTGCCAACTAAAGTGAAGAGAGGTCGAAGCGTGGGAAAAAAGATGGTGGCATCGTTCTTCGGAAGGACAAACAATTGTTGCATTACGCAACAATTGTTTTAGAGGATCGAAAAACAGTTACTGCAGAGTGGTACACTAACAATTGTTTGCCACTTGTCTTGGAGAAACGACAGTAGGATCCTCCTTCACCACGACAACGCCTCGTCGTACACCACCAAGCAAACAATCGACTACTTGGCGACGTCAGACGTGGAATTACTGGGTCACCCGCCCTATAGCCCCGACCTCGCATCTTGCAGTTTTTATTTATTTCCGAAAATAAAAGGAAAACTTCGAGGAAAACGTTTTATGGACGTCGAGGAAGCAGTGACTGTGTTTCAAAATGCCGTCGATGAGACCCCTAAGGACGAGTGGGTAAAGTGCTTTTCTCAGTGGTTCCATCGGATGCAGCGATGTATTGATATAAATGGACACTATTTTGAAAAGATATATTATAACTAATAACTTGCTAGTTTGTTCAGTTTTTGATTTTCTAAGAACTTTCAGTGTCACCCTCGTACATACGCATACGCATAAATACAATTATGTATTCCATAGTGTCAAACGGTGTTGAAGTTTACATAATCAGCTTATAAGGATCCCGCTGCTGGGACACAGGCCTCCTCTCTGTGAGAGGGAGTGGGCCGTACCTAATCCACCACGCGGGCCTAATGCGGGTTGGTAGATGTTACATGTCTTCGACTTTTTGGTTCTAGGACATGCCGGTTTCCTCACGATGTTTTCCTTCACCGTTTTGAGAGCAGTTGTGATGAAATAATTTACACAAAGTAAAGCGCCTGCCTGAGGTACCTACAAGTCGTAAGTCGCGGCCGTTATCACTGTGCCACCACTGCTCTCGCATACATACACATATCAGCGATTAATCGCTCGTCGCCGTCACGCATTCGCTGCTCGTTGCTCGCCAACTCGTTTTTAGTTGCTAGCTCTATTCGCTTCTCGTTAATCGCTGGCATTGGCATAGGTGCCTAAGTGCTTGTGTGCTAGAAATATGTGGTTACAAGATTATTGTGCGCCTGACAACAGCTTAGCATAGAATTATTGAGGTTTTAATGCCATTTTACTGATTAAATTACTCCTCTATTCCGCTTTAACTATTTCGAATAATGTTGTGCTGATACCTCAGATTAGTAGAATCAATGTTTTTTTTTGTATGTCCGCATCCAATTGGTATGGCTTACTCCTATTCCAGCAACTAAAGTATTCTTTGCCTGCCTTAGATTTATATGGAAAAATGGAGCGAGGTTTTTTCCCATCATCGTCTCCACTCTTCAAGCAACATGGTAAATTCAAAAATAGTCTAAAAGAATATTGAAACTTGATGAATTTCCGTCATGAATTTCCCAGAAAGGTATTATTTAATATATTAAACGTGTGGAGCCACGGGTGGCGCGCTAGTTTACAATCTATAAATAAAATATAACTTTTACGGCCAGGCTCCGGCTATATATATATACTATACTATACTAGCTATACTCCAGCTCTTATACTTTGTTGGCGAAAACGTAAATATTGCAAACTTTCAACCGCACAGTTTTCCGCGACCAATCTATTCCGTCTAGGAAATATATTTATCAGCTTTTACCCATGTGCTTTTAACTTAGTTTGAGTTAGAAACAGGTCACAAAGTCTAATTCAAATCTAATAAATGATTATGGGCCAATTTTTCATTTAGCAGATAAACTTTATCTAAAGTATAAAAAACCACCATTTTTATACTTTACATAAAGTTGACAAACTGTCATATTTATTTATTTATAGTTCATTAAAACGGTACAACACCAATTACATTATTGAACATAGAAACAATTACAATAATAATGCCGAATATAATCAATTAATTTAAAACTAACATGGAACAGTGGACTCCCTTGCTTACTTTCTCTCACAGAACTCCAGAAATATACGCATAATTTTACTCCATTCATCCAAAAACACATCACGTTCAGGGTTGGCAGTCAGAAGGGCATTTAGCATCTTAAGAGTACGACAGTCTTCGGGATTCGGCTCTACAGTTTTGGATAGCAGTTGCGCAAACAGATTGATGCCGACTTTGACGGTGTCCGATGTATTTGTTGGGCTCAAATAATTATCAGAAAAGGCACTGGAGCTCTGGGCAGTCGATACGTCTCCGTAAGGTCTTACAGGCTACCATGAGCTGATCAGGACGTCTTCTCACCTCCAACGAGTTAAAGCCCAATGTCCCTAAAGGATAGTTGGTATCGTAAATGTATGGGAAGAAATAGTATAACCTTTAGAAGGCAGGTTAGGAAAGTTTTCTGTACATTTTCTAGCATCAGTATTTGGGTCGCGGTATAGGGGTGCTAAACACAGGCACTGCTCGAGTTTGCTCCGAATCAGAATGGTGTACAACAGCCTAATGGCATTTGGATTGCGAAAGTCACGAGCATTTGGCAAAACTGAAAGATTCCTTCGGAAGGGTAGAAACGTGATCTCTGAAAATCAGACAGCGGTTGAAAGTCACTCACAAGTTAGACAGGTACTCATCCAAGTACCTGTCTAACTTCGGAGTGACTTGAAACGTTAACTAAATTAGGATGGATATATATCTATACCTCCATCCGAATTTAGTTAACTTTTGGTATCTTTTTTTTTTATTTTTTTATGAGGGTGGGAAATCATCAAATAACTTCTCCCGCTCTGGACGGAGCGGGAGGGTGTGTCAGACTCTTACTGACTAAAACCCACCCGTATTCCTTCCTGTTGCCTGTGTTGCCAGGGGACTCGGTGACCCATAAGTACCTTCCCGCAACCCCGGCAGGCATCGGCCCTAGTGGACCCCTACATTTGTGCTGACATCTCTTTGAGGCGCGCGTGGAATACGACGCGCCGTCGACCCGGGCCTGGTCCTTACCGGACGGTGAGCTACCCATTGCTCACCGTCCGCAAGCCCGCGCCTACGGTGGCTGGAAATCCGCCCGAGATTCCCGACGCCCAGGGCGTCTCTTGCGGCGGCTAGGGGCGAGAGGGCGCGAAACGTGCCTTTCCCTCAACCGTCCCGCCTCCTCCTTTGCGAGCATTACTGCTTCGCAGAAGGAGGTGACGGCTGCCCATGCCCTCTCGCTCCGTACCATGGCCAGAACCAGGGCCGGACGCGAGAGGTCTCTGCCGCCGATCGCCTCCACGAGGACACGGCGGTGCTCTGCCCAAGCCGGGCAGACCTCCACCGTATGCTCCACCGTGTCCTCCGGGCGATCCACACAGTGGTGACACCCGGACGTTTCCTCCCGCCTTATCCGACACAGGAACCTCCCAAAGCTGCCGTGTCCGGTGAGAACCTGCGTCAGGCGGAAGGTGAGGACGCCGTGGCGTCTCTTCAGCCACTCCTCAAAGAGGGGACTTATCGCCGCAATCGTGACGTGCCCAGCACTGGGTTGCGACAACCGTACTTTCCATGACGCCATGAGATCCCGCCGGAGCTCCGTCCGCTGTGCCGCGATTTCTCGCGGCAACGGACTTACGCCCCGGCGTTTCGCCTCCTCGCGCCACTCCCATACGTGCGCGAGGACTTTTGCCTCCAGATCCCATGGCGGAAATCCGGCAAGGAGGCTCGCTGCCTCACAGGAGACCGTGCGGTATCCCCGGACCATCCGGATGGCCATGACCCTTTGGGCCGCGCTCAACCGGCGGGCTGGCCGCAGCGCCAGAGAGCGCGCCCATACAGGAGCCCCGTAGAGGTCCATGGACCGCACGACCCCCGCGTAGAGCCTCCGGCAGGAGGCGTTTGGACGCCCTAGATTGGGCAGGAGCCGCTACAATGCAGCGCCCACCCGCTCCAGTTTGGGAGCCAAACGTCGGAAATGCTCCACGAAGTTCCACCGGTTCTCGAGGACGAGTCCCAGGTACTTCATCGTCGACTCGATGCTGATAGAAACCCCTCCTATCGTTATTTGGGACCCCAACGGTGGCGCGTTCCGAGGGCCATGAAAACACATGGCCTCGGACTTGTGCAGGGTCACCTCGAGTCCCAATTGCCGGATCCTTTCGACGATTGTCGCAACCCCGCGTGCCGCTAATTCAGCCGCTGCCTGGTGCAACCTCCCCTGCGCCAGGACCAACGTGTCGTCAGCGTAACACACTACGCTGACGCCGCTAGGGAGGTCGGCGCGCAGCACCCAGTCGTATCCGATGTCCCACAGATGCGGCCCCAGGACCGATTCCTGTGGGACACCGCACGACATCTCTTGCCGGTTCCACACTCCCTGGTGACCGGGGTAGATGACGGCCCTGTCCGTCAAATAGGCCTCGACCACACGACAGAGGTGGGTCGGCATCCGGTGATACCGGAGTGCCTCCCTGATGCAACTCCAGGGCAGGGTATTGAAGGCATTGGCGATGTCTAGAGACACCGCCAAGACGACCCCACCCTGGGCAACAGCATTCCCCGTCGTCAGAGCTCGCACACGCATGATGGCGTCCACCGTAGAGCGCCCTCTGCGGAAACCAAACTGGCTCTCCGCCAAATCCGGCCCCACCTGCACCAGCTGGCCGACAAGGCGGTCTGCAATGACTCTTTCAAAGAGCTTGCCCACCTCGTCGAGCAGCACGATGGGCCGATAAGCGGACGGAGAGTCCGCAGGGCGCCCTGCCTTCTTTATGAGGACCAGTTTCCCCGTCATCCAGCGAAGCGGGAACTGGCCCCTCTCCATGCATGTGCTTAGGAGCCCCCTAAGTCGAGGCCCGAGAGCCTCCAAGGCCAGGACCCAGGCCTTCCCAGGTAAGCCGGTCCTGGGCGGTATTTTTTCATTAAGCCTGCGTACCGCCGCTCTCATTTCTACCTCGGTCACCTCTGGAGCATCGTCGTCGTCGTCAGCGGTGTGGTCCGCATCGGGCACCGCAGTAGGCGGAGCCATAGGGGGGGAGGTGTGTTCCCCTCGGGAAGGGAACAGAGCGCTCACCACGTCCTCCACAAGCTGGGGCCGGAGACTCTGCGTCAGCGGGGGAG
Organism: Atethmia centrago; assembly: GCA_905333075.3. Lineage (NCBI taxonomy): Eukaryota > Metazoa > Arthropoda > Insecta > Lepidoptera > Noctuidae > Atethmia > Atethmia centrago. Next base: position 18,525,570 of record HG995382.1, read on the forward strand.
CCCATGGGTGGAGTTTATCCCGCACCACTTTGTACGGGCGTCCCCACGGGTCCCTGTCCAGAGTCCCCAGCGACTCCTCGCGGGCCAACCCCCTGGCCCGCAGGATTTCCGCTTGGAGGGCGGTCTTTGCCGCTCTGTACCTCTCGTACAGCTCCGCCTGAATAGCTTCCGTATCCGGAGGTTTGATACGGAGCCTGCGGTGCCTGGTGTACCGGCGTCGCGCAGCCACGCACGCAGTGCGCAGAGCCGTCAGCTCCTGCGACCACCAGTACACCTGGCGCGAGGCACGTCCAGGCTGGACCCGGGGCATTGCCACGTCACATATGTCGGACATGGCCTCCCGGAACCACTCCCCCTCGTCGTTGATGTCGGCAGGCCTGTCCGGTGGTGACACCCAGGCCTGCACGATCGAGGCTTCCAGGAGGAGCTCCCGGTCCAGCTGCTTCAGCGCCCACCGCGGACCACTGGGGGCCTGTCAGACCGGCGCGTCCGAGGTCTGGGCGGAGACGTCGAACCGGATATACCGGTGATCGGTATAGGTCTCCACCCCCTCCATGACACGCCAGTCAACTACACGCGGCGACAGAGCGGGGCTGGCGAACGAGATGTCCACCACTGATTCACCCCGCATCCGCACACACGTGGGGACAGAACCCCGGTTTAGGACGACCAGGCCTGTCTCCAGAGCCCAGTCCTCCACCATCCTGCCCCGTGTGTCCGTTAACCGGGAACCCCAAGCCAAATTCTTGGCATTGAAGTCTCCGAGGACGAACACGGTGAGGGAACCAAACCCGACGACGATGTCTCTCAACTCCGCAAGGGAGTTGTGGAACTCGGCAAGAGTTCGGTTCGGAGAGAGGTAGCCCCTACCACGACAATCTCCCCGAACCGTGCTGCTACGCAGCCCCGTCCTCTCTTGACGGCCTCGAGGGACGGGGTAACTTTTGGTATCTAAGGATTATTACAAAGTAGGGGAGGGTGGGACAAAATGAGGCTCGGGGCACAACGCGGAGCTAGCTTGTATGCCTGTCACACACGGATATTACAAGTTGACAGCGGCGTCATTCGTTCGTTGTTCAGTCGCCTCACGTTAGTCAGAGCAAGCAGAATGTATCGGTGCGTGTTTTAGTGTCGTGGCTGATAAAAAGAATTTTTGAGGGTATTTCTATTTATGTTCGTATGATATACTCTTGTGGAGTGAGGTAAGTACATGACACGCATAAACTTTCACACCATAAGTTAATGGGAGTGGTGCTACCTATTCAAATACTAATTTATATTGAGGTTAAAACTGGCCGACTTACTTGAAAAATGTAATGGTTAAGGCATAATGGGATGGCATTTTGCCTCTTCTTCACAGAGGCCATTTAATTTAATATTTATTAATTTATGGTTTCAGTTTCTTCATAGTCATTCATACCCCTCGCGTTCACTTTAAGGGCTAAAGAGAAAACTCCTGAAAGGTAAATTTGAAAAAAATGGGTAGAGTTCATTTACAATTACACCGAAAAATATTATGGCAATTCCCAAAAAGTTAAGAACTAAGGAAAGACAAAAGAGAAAACGTAAGAAAACGGCTATACTCACGGATTCCCGTACAAAAATGAGCTGACTAAGGAAAATAATTGGCTATTTTACCCCACCTTCCCCTACCTTATTGACCTGTAAATAAGCTACATCGACATAGCTCTTAATCATCGGAAATGAACAAATATCACCCAGTTTGTTTGTGGTATAAAATGTCACATAATATAATTAGGTACTTACAGTATCAAAATTATCAATGTCATGTAGCCTTCATACTAAGTGCTTAATGAACTACATAGTTTCAACATATACTAAAGACAGCCACAAAGAAAATATGTAGCGTAAAAGTTTTTCAAGATCCAACATTTCAACAAGCGATCAATGACGGAAAGGCCCACACTAGATAGCAAATACTGATCGGATAACTTCGTCGAGATTGCAGGAAGCCCCTTTCGTATACCTTCAGAGAAGGTGATGTAGGGTGTTTATAAAGCAAAAGTTTATGATCAGAAAGTATACATAAATGTTGGTGTATCTATCGACAAGACTTACGTACGATACGTTATTAAAATATACATATAAATTGGGAATATTTAAGCATGCTAAGCTAAAGATAACACCGTGACAATGAAAAAGGAAGTTTTATCCTATATTAAAAAGAACCAGGTTCTTAGTAATTAATTACCATCTAGCCTATAAGACTAATAAGTCATTTTGATCTGATAACAAATTTTTTACGTTAATACGAAAACCGAAAAAGGAAGTGCAAGTCTAAATGTGAAATAGAACCAATAGAACTGACAGCTGGAAACGGTGTAATTGCATAAAGCGCAAATCACAGCCGCAACGGGCCACAGCGCAACGCATTTTCATACAACAAAGTATGATGCGGCGTGTCTGTAGTGTGCGTTGATTCATAGAAAATGTAAAAAAACTGAAGAAGGATGTTTTTTGCAAAGCGTTACGTTGCGGCGCCGCCAGCCCCTGCACTAACCTTAACAATGGAGACACTTCAACAACATTAATTGCGTCATACATATGAAGTACGTAAAACATATGAAGCAATGGATTAGCAATTTTTTTCAAAATCCTTCGGAATGTGAATGAAAGCGTGTAACGCAATTGAGGAGCAGGATACGAGGACGCTGACTCCTTGAGGACGAAGATTAGCAAAAGGGAATAATTGGCATGAGTCTAAAACAGCAGATGATGACAGTTTTCTCCCTCAGAAGGTTTCTCCTTTTTAACCGATTTCAAAAAATGCGGAGGGTAGGGTCTGTATGTATTTTTTTTAACGTAAGTTCATTGATTTCTCCGTCAGTAGTCGGCCGCTTTACGCGATTCTTTTTCATTTGGTAGAGGAACCATACAATTTTTATTAACTTTGTTTTGATAGGTTTTGAGTATGTTGATTAAAAATATGATTTAAAAAGTTCCTGTCAATGTTTTTTACATAACAAGTAGTGGTACACAAATTTGTATAGGGTAGTTATAACCGTACAACAATTAAAAAGTGAAAAATTAAAACTTTAATTTCCGAAGTCTATTTCAAAAAACGAAAATACAAAACAAAAAAATACTCCAACTTCCAAAATTAAAGTTTTTCACATTGTAGTATTTATTTTTTCATATAAAAGAAAAATTTTCCTTCATCAATTATAATCAAATATTTATTTCTTGAACTGACTCCATCATTTTTACGAGGCAAATGAGAAACGAGCGTATTTAATCAGAACGAAAACAACTGGAAGTCGTTTCCGCCGCGTTGGTGCCATTATTTAAATTTTCTTAGTATTGTTGGGTGCTTAACTAGGCACTTTGTTTATTTGAGCCATAAATGCTTGTTTGACGTGTTTATTTATATGGGTTTGTGTGTTTTTATGCTATTAGTCATGGTAATGAGACTAAAATGGGACGCTATTTTCAGCACGTTTTAAGTGAAATTGAGCATAGAAGTCATTGATAAAATGTCAAAACAGTTCAATAGCTTATCTTAATGAAAATAGGATCAAGAATTCGAGAATTCTATTACATTTCTATGTTTCCGGTTCCAAATAGCTACCATTCAATGGCTTGAACTGGGAATTTTACTATTTCGTCCCTTCAGTGCCGAGACTCAAAAGCACGACGCGACGTTCTCGCATCAAAATCTAATACACTCGATGTGAGTGTATGAACGTGTTAGTACTTTTTAAGCCTCACAAAGGCGCATCGCAGTGTTGAATTTCGGTTATAGCTTCAATTATAATTTACTAGCTTTTACGGGCAAAAACTAGTAAATTCCTAAGGCCTCGCCAGCGTGGAGGTTGGAATAAAAAAACTTATCTAAAATCATTATCCATGAAAAAATACGCATATATCGCACCTTTAAAGACAAACCGTTACTAAACGATTTTTTTCATGAATTGAGTTACTAATGCCATATTTGATGGCGCCAAATTTAACCGTTACAAAACTAAACAAGATTTTTTTGCTAAATGCAGTACTGTGTCGATACCAGTAGTAACTTGTTCGTAGAATAACGATGACGGAAGTTTGAAAGAAATGTGTAATTATTTGGATAACCACGGCTGCAAGCCAAGAAAAATGTATTTTGTTTAGTCGTTTTAATTGGTATAGTGTAACATTTTGTTTAGTCACAGTTTTTTTTTCTATCAAATTATGAAATTGGTAAAATGTTTTTAACATTTAGTATAATTTAGTATAATTAATGTTTACATTTATGTTTTGGGATATTCATGCAATCATATTTATCTCTAAAGTGTAATTGTTGGTATAATCACAGTTTCCTTTCTATTAAATTATGCAATTCATAATGCATGAAATAAAGGCAACTCTTATAAAGTAAATGAAATGTGTTTTTCGGTCCTTATAGTTATAAAAAATCTTACAGACGCGTGTGGTGGACGATTTAAAAAAAATACTTCGGGTGAAACTGTCAGATTAAGTGAAATTAAAATAATTAAATTTGAAAAGCATCAAGATTCTGAGCATATTGTTTTCGTCTATTACAAAACTACAATACTTAAAAAAAAAACAATCGTTCATCACGCACACTTCCAGCGAATTTCGCGCCCTCTCGCTCCTAGCCGCCGCAGGAGACGCCCTGGGCGCCGGGAATCCCGGGCGGATTTCCGGCCACCGTAGACGCGGGCTTGTGGACGGTGAGCAATGGGTAGCTCACCGTCCGGTTAGGACCAGTTCCGGGTCAACGGTGCGATGTATTCCACGCGCGCCTCAAACAGATGTCGTCAGCATAAGTGTAGGGGTCCACTAGGGCCGATGCCTGCCGGGGTCGCGGGAAAGTTCGAAAGGGTTACCGAGGCCCCTGGCAACACAGGCAACGAAAGGAACACGGGTGGGTTTTAGTCAGTAAGAGTCTGACACACCCACGGAACAGCCGTGGACACACCCTCCCGCTCCGCCCAGAGCGGGAGAAGTTATTTGATAATTTCCCAACCAAAAAAAAAACCTTCAAGATTACCTATTAGTGCCACTGTATCAGTCTAGATTAAAATAAGGCGACAGAAAGAACAGTGATTTAAACATTTTAATTGCAAGCAACATTATTCCGCAGAATTATGCAGATTCATATTATACTAATAATTATCTTGTCTTAGTGTTACAAAGCCCAACACCATACAAAATCATTGCAGCTTAGTAAGTTTTTTGAAATATTATTTGAAGCTTTATTAATTGTCAGTAGGACTTTATTATATTTTATGCGGCATTTCACTCGCTCTTCTGTAAAACGGGTAATACCATCTATGCGCCCTGCGATTATTACTTAATTTGTTTAAGATTTATAATCCGTTTTATCTTGCTATCACTATTTTCTGTTGGCTTATTTATTATTTATTCTTTTAACGGCTGATTTTTTATCGTCTCGAAAAACATAGGGTATATAGTAGGTGAACGGAGTAGAGAAGCCTATGGCATAGGTAGTCAATTTTTTTTTTTATTCTTCAACCTGTAAAGAAATTGATTTATCATTGAAATAATATCGAAATTCAAGTCATACAGGGTGCGAATGATTTGAATTTCGATATTTTTCATCGATTAATTCTTTTTTTTCCTGTTTTTATTGTTTTAGTATGAAAAGTTTACTTCAAATGGGTAGTATTTATTGATAAATCAATTTCTTTACAGGTTGAAGAAAAAAAAATTGACTATGCCATAGGCTTCTACTCCGTTCACCTACTATACCCTATGTTTTTCGAGACGATAAAAAAAATCAGCCGGTATGTCGGCGCAATATGGAGTGACACATGACATTAGCTGTCGTATACGTCGGATTAGAGTGACAATTGACAAGCTGTCATTCTGACGGAGCGTCGCATCTGTGGTAGCGAGGCGTCATACGGAATTTTTCACTCGAGAGCCGCCAGCGCACCACGTTCACGACGAATCGTTTAAATCCAGCACAATCATAGAAGTGTTTTGGTTTATCTTATGCGTAATCGGTTATTAGTTGCTAATTACAATGGAATATACGACTATTTGGTTATCTAAGTTAAATTTCGATCAAGATAACCGTTTTAATACACGTGGATGATGGAACACACTGATATAGGCCATCCTGAGCCTATATCAGAAGTGGGATCGAACGAACGTCATAGGGAGGAGACGCAACCTTCAAATAATGACCCTACAACAAAATTATGGACGAACATGGATTTGCTATCTCGGTTGTTTGCGATGTCGCAACCCACATCTACCAGTAAAAGAAACCGCGTCCGAGTCTGCGATGCGCCTGTGAAACATGATTGAGCGGCATACCAAAAACCGAGCTACGAGTATCTGAAGAAGCGACCACTGGTTTCGTTATATCGGTGCTCTGTCAAAAGGATAGTTAGACCCGCGTTCAATTATTGCAGATTCTTGCATTTCACTTAAACGACGGGGTGACTCGAAAAAAACCTGATTCGAAGCAACCACGGATAGCAGACACTAGATTACCTGGCACTAATGTGGCCTAACAGGTCATCGACAGATTGACTGTAGGAAGCGAAAGGAAGATTCCGGTTCTTCGAGGCCTCAAGATCATTCGAGTTCTACACGAAGCAAAGACAAGGCATCAGTAAACTGCAATACATATGGAAAAACTGGTCACGTGTCGACGGCTTGTCCAGAAAAAAAGAAGGGTGATGGAACCGTGAATAAAGAGGTCAACCTCTGCGATTATCGCCTCTCGAGATCCTCCTTGGAGACATCTTCCGGTGAGCAGGTTCCTTTTTATTTGATAGCGGATCATCTTGCTCACTTTTAACGGAAAGCCTTTGTAAAAAGTTTCCTGGTGCTGTACGCAATAATCTTGTTTATCTTAAGGGTATCGGAGGTAATGACATACGAGTACAGTGCTCTTCTCAAATTTTAAGCACGGTAAAATCAGTGAGGCTTTAGTTGATATAACCTTTCCCATCGTTCCTGATTCTGTAATTTCTGTGCCGGTCATTATATGTAGGGATATTTTACATAAGTTTTTGCGTGACAATTGATGATTTCAAATATGTGTTTGGCGTCAAAAAAACGGACTCAGATACCACCATGGCTAATTCTGAAACCCTTACCGCTGGGTCAGATACACTCAGCGTGTACTCTGACCCCGACACGTTAGATGTACAATGTGAAGTCGAAATTCATAATAAGCAAGATTGTCCGTAACCAACAGGTATGTAACTAATGTGTATGTGTATTTTACAGAAAGTAGTGGTGGTGGTGGTTTAGTGTTGAATGGTGTCACCTAAAGTTACGTTGGAATTGATCGAAAGGACAGTGTCGTCCGGGCCAGCCCCGTGTGGGTGGTTGAAGGGATGCACTCGTCCGGTCCATGTTTGTGATTCTGAATCGTACAACTGGTCGAAAGGACAGTGTCTTCCGGGCTAGCCCCGTATATTCTATGAGTCCAAACACGATGGTGCTATCTTGTTTGCTTGAGGATTTCCTATGGCCACCCTCCGGCTCCATCATTAGACTCTGAACAACACCTGGTATAATAGCACTTGCTAAGATAAAGCCAATGAGTTCAAACACGATACTGCTATCTTCTTAGGTTGTGGAGTTCCTATGGCCATCTTGCGGCTTCATCATCACATCCTGGATACTACCTTGGGCTATAATACTATTTAACAAAACCAACGAGTCCAAACATGCTGGTGCTATCTTATTTAGTTGAGGAGTTCCTATAGCTACCTTCGGGCTCCATCATTAGACCAGTCACTAAAGTTATACATCTATGCTAAGATTAAGCTCAATCGGATGCCAAAAAGTGTTTGAAAAATGGATGTCAATGCGAGTAACCGGCTTGTAAAAACAGATAGGTAGGCACTTACCATAAGCTTCCTTAGCCTCAGTCTTCTGCGGAGCCGGTGTAAGAACACTGGTACTGATAGTGGACATCATGATCGCGATGTAACACCAAGCACTCATGGTTCACAAGCCTCATCGGTGCTGCAGTCTTGTCCGGGCGTACCGAAGAAAGTCCGATTTACCGTTACGCACTGCGACGAGGGGTTGCGACGTAATCACCAAAGTTCGTGCTTTATCTGTAAAGATGGAAAAGTTTTGTTTATATTTTATTTTTGTGAAATTAATGTGTTTCATTCTTTATCTCCTTTTTACAGAACATGAGAAAATAATACCAGTTTATTGAAAATAAAAGAGCGCACAGTTAATAAATTGAATACCACATTAACACGTTCCATGCGTCATGAACAGTACAGACCCATACTCGACTTTACCAGGGTGTGGCGCCCAAAATTGCAGTTCTCACCGTGGTTACGTGGGGGTTTCTGTACGATATTCCACGAGTACAAAAAAGACAAATGAATGTGGATATGTTCTGAAATAGGAGTTATTTTGTTTAAAAAATAGTGTGGCAAAAAAAATCGTAAAAACTTTATTACACAAAAAGCATTCACAAGAATTTGATACATAGCTACAATATTCATATAATGATTACTTATGGTACTGAAACTGATATCCAAACTAAGCTAGGGCTTGTATTTTGGGAGTCAGTCCTAAACGTGGAGCATTTTATGGAGACCGTGTCAACGTGAATGTGAATGGCGTGACGTAAATTATTATATTAGCATAATAAGCACTTGTGAGTTGGGTGTGTTTGTGTGTGTGTGCGGGTGTGTGTGTGTGTGTGTGTGTGTGTGTGTGTGTGTGTGTGTGTGTGTGTGTGTGTGTGCGCGTGGTGTGGTGAGTTGAAGCGTGGAAGGTTTCAGTATAAAATGTGGAAGTGTATTATATTATATTATGCAATGCGAGCAAGTAAGTCTAAAAGAATGTTCATGACGCACAGAAGTATAATATTTTGCGTTGTGTGCGGTATGAGAAGTATATATTGACACGGACGAGCACCTCATGCCACATGTTTTTACTGACCTCTATTACCCTCTTCCAGAAAAACAGTAGGGCCACGAGTACAGTGCACAAAAACCAACCGACATTCCGACCTAGCCGCCGAAGTCCCTCGCGAAGACCCCGTCGTAAACGTCCCGTCTTCTACTTCAGTGCCAGCCCGCGCCGTAGCTGAGCCCGTAGCTTTAAATTCCCCTGATGATAATAATTATCCAGTTCTGATCCAGCCTGTCCCACCTTACTGTCCTCCCCCCAGCGACGCCCTAAGCCGAGGTTCATACCCCACAGGGGGTGCCCTTAGTGTGCAGTCGCTTAGTAATGTGTAAGAAATTCGCCCCTGGCTTGAGGCTTTGAGTTAGCTTAAGGCAGCCACTGGATAGTCCGGTTAAGTAGTCACAACCTCTCAAGGTCAACTACGAGATGTCACACAAATAAAAAAAAAACCTCATGCCGCACTGTGGTGGTCGCGCCGCACGCTGTGTTGCTTAGTGCTGTATGTATAATGTCGACACGCGCGCGCACGTTTTTATCGATATACGAGTAAGTCACGAATGTGAAAAGATCGAGAAATAGATTAAAGTTTTTCATCTTGATCAGATGATTTAAAATGGCTATTAGAGCCAACCGAAACTTTATTATTTGAAACAGAATTATAGAAAACAGCCCAGTGACACGAAATCTACCTATTAATTATTATTATTATTATTTTACGTTTAAAGGCTCGTGCAGACTGGAGCGATATCGCGGGCGCGACGCATATTGCTGTCTGTCGTACCCGCGATATTGCGCTAGTCTGCACGAGCCTGAAACTTCTCATGTAGTGATTATTTCCTATTAATTAAAATTAAGTCAGAGACAAAGGATTCCTACTGTTACAAAAGGGTTATTAAATCTAGTTATCTTTTAATATCGATGTTTAATTCCGTACTATAATATTATATCTATACTAGATGCGCCCCGCGGTTTCACCCGCATAAGTTTTGACCCCGTAGGTATATCGGAATAAAAAGTATCCTATGTGTTGTTCCTGGTTATAAACTATCTGTGTGCCAAATTTCATCCAAATCCGTTTAGTACTTTTTGCGTGAAAGAGTAACAAACATCCATCCATCCATTCTTACAAACTTTCGCATTTATAATATTAGTATAGATATTATATAAAAATTAATTGACATTTGTTAGTCTCACAAAAACTCGAGAACGGCTGAACCGATTTGCCTAATTTTGGTTTTGGAATATTTGTAGAAGCCCAAAGAAGGTTTAAAAGGTGAGAAATAATAGGGTAGATAGGGTAGGTAGGAAGGGTAGGGTAGATACTTAGTGCGAAGCCGGACCGGGTAAAGCTAGTATAATATATATAATTTAATATAGTATCGCCAAAACCACTGAACGGATTAAAATTTGGCTGTATCCCGGAAAAGGACATAGGCTACGTTTTGTCTCAAAAATAACCCTAAAGGGATATTGGTTATAGGGGGTGAAAGTTTGTATCGGAAATCTATCATTTCTTAAGTTTTCAAATTTATGCATTTGGTAACAAATAAAAAATTACGTGTTGCAGCGTTTTTCTAAAATCATCCCTCAAGAGGGAAATATCGGAGATTTTAAAATTCACATGTAATATTGATATTTTTGTGTGACTCTTTTCAAAAGTTAAGGGACTCTTTTCAAAGGATACTTGCGCGGAACGGATAGTTTGAGTTTACCTGTGTAATCGATAGATAGCGTTGTGCAAATGACCTGATTTTCTGAATCGCGGTGTTAAGATTTTCCCTAGCCTTCCTGCATACAACAGTTTTGACTTTTGAAATTGAGTAAGGTTGATAGTTTCTGAAAATTTCGGTTTTCGCAGATAGTTTAAATTTTAATTGAAATATAATTGAGTGGTTTTTCTTCTTCGTTATGACCAATTATGTACTATTCTCGGGAAGTCCGAAGAGCGGGGAAAAAAACATCGGTCGAAGTTGTTTTGTTCTGGTCTTCAGGTTAGGCATGGGTAATATTGACCGGCTTGGGCAGAACACCGCCGTGTCCTCGTGGAGGCGATAGGCGGCAGAGATCTCTCGCATCCGGCCCTGGTTCAGGCCATGGTACGGAGCGAGAGGGCATGGGCAGCCGTCACCTCCTTCTGCGAAGCAGTAATGCTCCCGAAGGAGGAGGCGGGACGGTTGAGGGAAAGGCAAGTTTCGCGCCCCGTCGCCCCTAGCCGCCGCAGGATACGCCCTGGGCGTCGGGAATCCCGGGCGGATTTCCGGCCACCGTAGACGCGGGCTTGCGGACGGTGAGCAATGGGTAGCTCACCGTCCGGTAAGGACCAGGCCCGGGTCGACGGCGCGTCGTATTCCACGCGCGCCGCAAAGAGATGTCGTCAGCACGATGTAGGGGTCCGCTAGGGCCGATGCCTGCCGGGGTCGCGGGAAGGTACTAATGGGTCACCGAGGCCCCCGCAACACAGGCAACAGAAGGAATACGGGTGGGTTTTGCTCAGTAAGAGTCTGACACACCCTCCCGCTCCACCCAGAGCGGGAGAAGTTATTTGATGATTACCCATACAAAAAAAAAGAAGCATGGGTAATATCGATTTTACACTGTGTCAAATCGTATTTATGTATCAGTTTGGAATATCGGATATCGCATCTGTATATTTCATTACATAATAATATATATTGGCTGAATCTAAGAGGAACTCTAAAACGAAAGGTACTGTGACTTTTAGGTTCCGGTTTTGTACGACATATGTACATTCAATGATGTACGTATCTTGAGGTGACATTTCAAAAGTTAAGTCAAAAGTTATTTTAATTTAAAGTGTTAAAACGAGTTCCTGAGAAAAAGGGTTCCAATTTTTCATTTTGAGGTACGGAACCCTAAAAAATATTATTTTAATTTATTATCTCATCAACATCATCATTTCAGCCGAAAGACGTCCACTGCTGGACATAGGCCTCCCACAAGCAGCGCTACTTCGACCGGTTTTGCGCTTCCTGCATCACACAAGATCTTCACAAGATCATCGGTCCACCTTGTAGGAGGCCTTCCAACGCTACGTATTCCGGTACGCGGTCGCCACTCCAGAACAGACGACCCTACCGGCCATCTGTTCTGCTAGCAATGTGCCCTTCCCACTGCCACTTAAGTTTGGCAATTCTTCGGGCTATGTCGGTAACCTTGGGTCGCCTGCGGATCTCTTCTGCGGATTTCTTGTCTGCCTGTCTGTAACCTTTTCATGCTGTAACGGCTGAACGGATTTAGATGAAAGGCATACGGTTAGGCCATGATTTGGGTTAGGATATATATATAGATAGATAGAATACTCTTTATTATGTACACCATAAAAATTACAGCTATAAATGTAGAAATTTTACATAGGGTGACACAATGGGCAGTCTTATCGCTAAAAGCAATCTTTTTTTTTTTAAGGACTTCACGTTTGTCCATTTATTGCTAAAAATAGTTAAAAGAACTGAATGCTCTTTATGTGGCATAGACTACAATATATTTGCCACGTATTAAAATAAAAACTGTAAATATATCCTAAAATTTCGTTGACCTTCAAGATGTGGGCAAGTAATGCTCATGACGCACATTGGTAAAGTTGCGCATGGGAAACAAGGAGATCATGCCGCATCCATGCCAAGGTTGGTATATTTGGTGCCGCGTTGAACGTATATATGAATAACTCCCATAAAATAAATGGAGTTCAGTGTATATTACGCAAACGGATCCTTGAATGGTGTTCATGGACGAGAAAAAAAATATCATCCCCACATTACGTGCAAGGGAGGTACCCTAAAAAATTTTTTTTTCGTGATTTCATTGTACCACTTTGTCGGCTAGATTTATATATATACCTATGCCAAATTACAGCTTTCTATACACGAAGAGTCTCTAAGCTACAGTGGGAATAGGCAGCCGGACGAAACTATAAGGGTTTGTTTACTACGGAACCCTAAAAAAATATTTTATTTATGTTTTTCTGTGCCAATATTAAATTTCAGTTCCACCAATTAGTTTCAGTATTTCTCTGTTTTTACGCAAAGATTATTTCGTATCAATTGAATTCGGAATACTTTTTATTTCTGAGTTATGTAGCCCGATTGTAGGTCGCCTATCTTCCAAATAAAATTTATCGTCTAGCAAAAACATTTATCATTAACGAATATTCTTATGCCTACACGTTATCTGATTTATTAATCTTTACTAATATTCGTTAGACACGAAAATAACACAATTCTAAGACCATAAAAATGCTCGTAAACAAACAGTAACTGGGTAGAAAAAAGCAATAAAGTGCGATCATGCGAAGACTATTTCACTTTGCAAAAATTCCGAGATATGACATGTCATCATGTCAGGTGCTTTTTCACTCACGCCCTGGTATTCGGTGCCGGTTCCTACTAAATTGCGAAGTTTATGTATGGGCGAGTATGAAATCAGGCTTCTTATACGTGCCTTTTGGCACAATCCTACACGTGCCATTCGGCACAATTCTATACAATACAAGTGCCTTTCGGCACAATTCTATACACGTGCCTTTTGGCATAATTCTACATGTACCTTTCGGCACCATTCTCCTGGCTTATAAATACATCCACCACCAGTTACCCGACGACATCTATCCGACAGCCAAGGCGTGTCTAAAGGGCCTTGATGTCCACAGTTAGGCATAAACGGAGTTTACTTGAAATATTGTGACGTTTAAATTGATACAATCGCCACGCTTGGCTGACCTATTGATGATCACACTATGTTGATATTAGTGCAAAGATGGACTATAACTATTTTGTTATAATTTTATTGGATAGCTTAGTAACTTATATTATTCTTCATAAAAATACGTAAAGTAAGTCACGAAACTACCGTAACTCGTGCGGAAAAATAGGCACCAACATTACATAAATCTATTTGCAATATTCCGAGAAAATAATACGAATGCGAAAGTAAAACGTTTGTAAGATAAATTTTACGTACTATATACGTTCTTTTCCTAGTATGTACCTTAGTAAATCTCTGCTACGCTATTAAGACTAGTGCAGACTGGCACGACTTGTCGCGCGATGCGACACCCGTAGAACAATTTCCATGAAGTTTTTATAGAAATTGTTCTACCTGTGTCGGCTCGCGCCAGTCTGCACGAGTCATGATGCGTCAAAATACCTAAATATTATGTTAGTCGAGAAGAAAAATGTAACAAACTAATTCACTTTGAAATAAATAAATAAGAAATTAAATTTCGACGTTTCTTCGTACAAGAATAACCAGTTATCGCACGCAAACGATCATTACCGCGACCCGTTCACGGCCTCGAGCGATATGAATTGTGTCAAGCGACACGCGCGCGCGTCACCTGTCCCTAATGTCCCTTTCCGTCTGCCGCGCGTCGCTCCGCAAGTCGCGTCGCGGCATGCTCTAAACAACTTCATTCATTTATTTTCTTCGCAGTCTCTAAGTGTCACTAAAGTGGTTAGCTCGTGGTCACGAGGTTAGGAAATTTCGTCGGCGACTTCGCCATAGATGGATGATTTATTGATCTAAAAAGGAACAAAGATGAGGACAGGAAGGTATATAATATTATGTAATAATATTACTGACGCACTTTACAGAAACAAATACCGTAAATTAATCATCATCATAAATCATTCTTACAAATTAATGAATGAAGGCTCGAGCAGACTGGTACGACGCGACGCCGCACAGTGGAACGAATGTATGGGAGCGGTTGGACGTAGACATGTCCGAAAAAAAAGAGTAAAATTATGCCAAACTAATGATGCCATCTTATTCGATTACTTAATGCCTTCATAACTTGTGGTGATGAATTTCTTCATAACTCCCATATTTCGGGAGTAATTTGAGAAAATGTGAAATTTTACTATGAAAATGAGTGTATCGAGCTCTCTCCCTCCTGATTCCGGGCTTGTTTCAAGTAGCGGTCTCTAATATCATAATGCTAATACTAAGAGCTATATTTAATACTAAGACACATAGTGCGCCAAATGTGCACTTTCTGGGATAAAGAGTGATGTTTATTTTATAACACAATTTTTTTATTTTTTGTTTATTTTGTTGATTAAAACCGTTTTTCTAAAGGTTTACCTTATTACAATAACATTTCTGAGCAGCCAATTAGTGAAGATATAAGCTAATTAGGATATATAATTAGGGACTTAAGGTTTACATATAAAACTGATGCACTAATGATTACTGATAAGAACATTGCTATTATTTAATTACTAAATGGCTCTTAATACACTAATTTAGCATGCATCATTTACTAATTATCACAATAACTAATTACCTTGCAATATTTAACAAAGGATACCTGGGATACCTGGATTTTATATAAATAGGTCACTATTAGTAACTTTAAAATCAGTGTTGATTTACACCTCGTTGTATCCAAGCTAATCTCGCAATGTATTTTCCAAATTTTAATACAAATCTTGATATTCACGTTGCTTTATGCGCACGCGCACATAAAGATTTACGCGACTTTAACTATTTGTTCAGTGTTTTAAAAGATAACAGTTGTGTTCAGTTATGTGAAAGTGCTGAAACAAGTTTAAAAGACTGGTGTCGTCGATTTTGCTACCGCATTTATGCAAAATGGACACAGTCTGGAAGAAGCACAGATAAGTTTCGGAAGAAACATGAGATTTGGCTACAGGCTGCAATTCAATGGCCGGAATTACAGAATGAAAATATGGAACCTTCTACAGAAAATATAAGTGACGTCATCGAGCCCATAATTTCTCCTGCTAAATCTGATGCTTCAACTTGTACACATCCTAGTCCTCGTAAATCTTTTGAGGACCTTAGTAACCGGCAAAAAAGAAGACGCACTGAAGATAGTCTTTCATGCAGCAGTAGCAGCGCTGAAATTATGTTTTCGGCCGAAAGGGCGCTTCAAAAGGCAGGACAAAGCGATACAGCTTATGTTATGAAATACTTGACGGAGAATCCAGAAGAGGCCTCAAAAATCAAAGCCTTCATTGAAGGTAAATCAATTCAGGTACGGGAAATATCCCCTTTGAAGGCATTGGCTCTTTATGTATCGATGAACTTATCGAAATGGCGCTATAACACTCTTCGGGATTTCAACACTCAAGAAGGAGCTCTTCAATACCCGAGTTACTACATGTTGGTTAAAGAAAAAATTAAGTGCTATCCGGCCAAAGAAGATCTCACAGTTACAGAGAGCTCTGCAAAAATCAAATTACAAGCCTTGATGGATTTAACCTCAAGAAGACTTATTAGGTCGTTAGAAACCCCTGTTGATCCCAATCAACAGCTCGTATTGACCAGCAAATGGGGTTTTGACGGATCATCTAGCCAAAGCATTTATCATCAAAGGACGAGTGAAGATGAGCAAATCGATCTTGCTAGTAATTTTATGATTAGTCTTGTACCACTGCGGCTCGTCTCAAAAGGTGTAACAATTTGGGAAAACGAGCGACCATCTTCCACTTCATTTTGCCGGCCAATATTGTTTAAGTTTATAAAGGAAACCAAAGAAAATGTGCAGAGAGTGATGGCTGAAATCGAAGCAGAGATTGAAGCCTTAACTCCATCCACCATCACTGATGGAATTAGTGTCAAACACCAACTGCTGTTGACAATGATTGATGGTAAAATTCATTCCATTATATCCAATACAGCAGCTTCAGTGTGTGACATATGCAAGGCTTGTCCTAAAGAAATGAATAATTTAGAGTTAATCAAAGATAAACACGCAAACGAGGACATGTATAAATATAGCTTAAGCACCCTTCACGCTTGGATTCGCTCAATGGAATGCTTATTACACATTTCCTACAAATTAGACATAAAATCATGGCAAGTAAGGGGTGATATAGCAAAAAGGCAAGTTGATGACAGGAAGAAAAGAGTTCATGAGGCTGTAAGAAGAGAAACGGGCTTACTTCTCGATGTTGTGAAACAAGGCAGTGGATCCACCAACAATGGCAACTCGGCAAGGAGATTTTTTGAAAACTACACTAAATCTGCTGAACTGACCGGAATAGATGCTATGCTTTTAAGAAAAATCTGTGTGATCTTGCAGTGTATTTCATCAGGAGAGAAGATCAACGTAACTAAATTCCGAGAGTTCTGCTTTGATACTGCTAAGCTTTACGTGGAGTTATACCCATGGTATTATATGCCTTCTTCACTTCATAAAATTTTAATGCATGGGCCAGACATAGTTCAGAACATGTCAATTGTGCCCATTGGTTTTCTATCCGAAGAGGCATCTGAGGCTAGAAATAAAGATTTTAGAAAATATAGAGAGGGGCATTCTCGAAAGCATAGCAGTATCTCATGCAATGAAGATATTATGCACAATCTTTTACTGTCTTCTGATCCACTTGTTACAAGTATCCGTCCAAAAGGAAATAAGTTTGTAAAAAAATCTTCTGAGTAAAAAAATTTTCTGAGAATTTTATGAGCTTACGGATTCTGAGAAAAGTGATATCGAATTTGTTAACATAAATGATTTAGCGGACATCGATTCTGAATTTGAATTAATTGATGATGATGATGATGACGAAGATAATTAAATGATGTTATTGTTTTAAAATGTGTAACTTAGTAAATTAGAGCTTACATCTTAATTATTTATTGTACTTTTAATGAAACTAGGTAATTTATTATCAACTTACTTAAAAGTCATACTCTCATCAGTTCTTGTGAATATTTTTGTTAATATATATTTCTGTATATATATAATATATTTATAGACCTCTTAATAAGTCTGTCTGCGGTTTAAAGTAAATACAAATGGGGAAAAAAACGTTTTTTTTTTTAAATTTTCATTTCCTTTTATCCCAGAAAGTGCACATTTGGCGCACTATGTGTCTTAGTATTAAATATAGCTCTTAGTAATAGCATTACGATATTAGAGACCGCTACTTGAAACAAGCCCGGAATCAGGAGGGAGAGAGCTCGATACACTCATTTTCATAGTAAAATTTCACATTTTCTCAAATTACTCCCGAAATATGGGAGTTATGAAGAAATTCATCACCACAATTTATGAAGGCATTAAGTAATCGAATAAGATGGCATCATTAGTTTGGCATAATTTTACTCTTATTTTTCGGACATGTCTACGTCCAACCGCTCCCATACATTCGTTCCACTGTGCGCCGACGGCACGACGCGACACCGGTAAAACAATTTCTATGAACACTTCATGGAAATTGTTCTACCGGTGTCGCATCGCGGCAGTCCGCACGAGCCTTGATTGATTGATTCATTTAGTGGTATAATCTAGGTAGACAATAGTAATTAATTACCTTATTAATGTTATTATAGCTACTGAATCTCGATATTATCGTTGATCTGAATCTATAGTAAGAAATTATGTATTGTTTATGGGATTCCTCATAACGTAAACAAGGTAAGCCTATTCACCATTTGCTTTTGGTTTATATGGATACGAATACTATAATCTGTACGTAGGTACAGAGCATATTATTATTCGTATCCAAATACCTACGAGATTGTTGTTTACATACGTGGGTATTTTCAATATAAATAGTGTTGTAAAATATTCAGCTCTGCACACTAAGGGCCGATTCACATCGCGAAAGCAGTGGCTGATAGCGTCGCGGCGAGCACTTTCAGTATGAAATAATTTTAACATTTATCTGCATAATTAAAAGACCAGTATCGCTTGAAAAGCTCAATAAGGTCGTGCGGCCGCCCGCGGTGCCGCGCGCAGCCTGGCGGCCATTCGCGTCTTGTCAGTTGTACTGCCCGCGTCACGTCGCTGTCGGCCGCTGCCGGCCACTTCTGGCCGCTGCCGGCTTCTGCCGTTCCGGTGTGAATCGGCCCTAATTATATGATAAGATATATGATTTATACATACACGTGAGTATTATATCAGTTTCTCAAGACGAAAGTCTTTGACCAGTGCGTGTTGCCAGTTACCTATGGCACTGAAACGTGGTCGCTCACAATGGGCCTTATCAAAAGGCTAAAAGTCACTCAAAGGGCAATGGAGAGGGCTATGCTTTTTTTTTTTGGGGTGGGAAATGATCAAATATCTTCTCCCGCTCTGGGCGGAGCGGGACGGTGTCACTCTTATTGACTAAAACTCAACCGTGTTCCTTCCGTTACCTGTGTTGCATATCAATCATAATTTGAATGATTTTGAAGGATATTGCTAATACATTGCTTTTTAAATTATGTTCGAAAAAATTGTCAGCTCAACAACGTAAATACTGCAATGAATGTTGTTAAACTGTCAAAATGAAAACCATTGCTACAGTAAATGTATTATGCCTCGCAGATACTTCTTACTTGCGGACGGTGAGCAATGGGTAGCTCACCGTCCGGTAAGGACCAGGCCCGGGTCGACGGCGCGTCGTATTCCACGCGCGCCTCAAAGAGATGTCGTCAGCACAAAAGTATGGGTCCACTAGGGCCGATGCCTGCCGGGGTCGCGGGAAGGTACTTATGAGTCACCGAGGCCCCCGCAACACAGGCAACAGGAAGGAATACGGGTGGGTTTTAGTCAGTAAGAGTCTGACACACCCTCCCACTCCGCCCAGAGCGGGAGAAGTTATTTGATGATTTTCCACCCTCAAAAAAAAAAAAGGTAGATACTTCTTACTTATTGTTAGTAAAAGTAAAATCCTGCTTGGATATTCGGGGAAAACAAATCGATATACATATCTAAATAATTATTGGGTGAAATACATATGGACCACTGATTTTTTACTGAATCATCAGAAATAAAGAACATTAAAACCGTTGTTGAAAAATCGTAATATTTTTGATCCCTGAATAGAATCAAAGTTAATGAAAGAACTTCAATAAACTTTTTTTACCTGCATTGCTCTCAAAACTGTGAAAGAAAACATCGTGAGGAAAATGGCATGTCCTTGAACCAAAAACTTCGAAGACATGTGACATTCACCAACCCGCACTGGGCCCGCGTGGTGGATTACGGCCCGCTTCCTCTCACAGAGAGGAGGCCTGTGTCCTAGCAGTGGGAACATTATAGGCTGATTATGCTAAGCTGCATGGCACGCCACAATTGCGGCGATAAGTCCCCTCTTTGAGGAGTGGCTAGACAGGCTCCACGGCGTCCACACCTTCCGCCTGACGCAGATTCTCACCGGACTTGGCAGCTTCGGGAGGTTCCTGTGTCGGATAAGGCGGGAGGAAACGCCCGGGTGTCACCACTGTGTGGATCGTCCGGAGGACACGGTAGAGCATACGGTGGAGGTCAGCCCGGCTTGGGCAGAGCACCACCGTGTCCTCGTGGAGGCGATCGGCGGCGGAGACCTATCACGTCCGGCCCTGGTCCAGGCCATGGTACGGAGTGAGATAAGCAGCCGTCACCTCCTTCTGCGAAGCAGTAATGCTCGTAAAGGAGAAGGCGGGACGGTTGAGGGATAGGCAAGTTACGCGTCCTCATGCCCCCAGCCGCCTCAGGAGACACCTTGGGCGTCAGGTATCCCAGGCGGATTTCCAGCCACGTAGGCATGGTTTTGCGGACGGTGAGCAATTGGTAGCTCGCCGTCACCACACCTCGCCGCGTTGTGTTCCACGCGCGCCTCAAAGAGATGTCGTCAGCACTAGTGTAGGGGTCCACTAGGGCCGATGCCTGCCGGGGTCGCGGGAAAGTTTGAAAGGGATACCGAGGCCCCCGGAAACACGGAAGGAACACGGGTGGGTTTTAGTTAGTAAGAGTTTGACACACCCAAGTTATTTGATAATTTCCCATAAAAAAAAAAGCTGCATTTACCTTTTATAAGCAACAAGACAAAAGCTTATAGAAAAATGTAATGATAACTGGCAAATACTTAGGTTAACAATATGTTTTGTATGCAGGCAGTCTTCCCCGGTTATGTGCGCAGAACTATTTTACGAAATTTTTGATTTTTTTTTTTGTGGTTACCTACCTTTTAAATTGTTCATAGCATATGTTTTGTGGGTGTGTACTACTCTGAAAAAAACATAATACAGGTTGGCAGGGTCATCGACGTGCAACCTGTTACCATGTTACCACTTACATGATTCTGAACCCCCCTGCGTTGAAATTTTTCGTCAGTTATTTATAAAAAATGTAAGCAACTAAGTAACTCCTTATAACATCAGTGGTCTGCCAGTGAAAGTCTCGTAAAAATCGGTCCAGCCGTTTCGGAGATTAGCCGGAACACACAGACAGACAAAAATAAAATAAAAAGTTTTAAGTGCCGTATATACTTTCATATTCATTAAGTCAAAAACCGTTATTTTGATAATGACTTACATTGTATTTATTTGTATAGATGTATATAATTATATTAAGATTAGATGACCTTATTAATCGTTATATAATTAGAATTACAACAGAAAGATTTGGTTAAAAATAACCCATCACCACATTGTGATAACGGAAATGATGGGCTAATAGTAAAAGTGAATCCCTGCAATAAAAGACACTCTGTCTAATCGAGGTAATAAACGCGATTCATAATAACGCAATAAAGAATTAGCGCAAGCCCAAGCGTAAATAGGATATAATATTTTCTCTGGAGTAACGCCACAAAACGTCCTCATTTCCTCTGCACATCTAAGGAAGTAACCCTAATTAATATTTTCGTTCTCCCTTTGGAAATAAATCTCGGCACACATGGCGACAAAGCGATTAAAGAACAAGAGAGAATCTCATTTATCTCGAAGGAACTGGGAGTACGTTGATAAGGACAAGTTTCCCGAGGTTGGCCGCCACCGACAACCATGAAGTTCCAAACTCTATTCTTATGATTGCGGTCAGCGAAACGGCGAACTTTAAAATTGTTTTGTACCGAACCGAGGTCGAATCTATAGGATTTGTATTATCAAACGATTCATTTTAAATCCCCCGCGGCTCTCCCTGTTTAATCTGCGAGCTTCGTGTTAACAACTTTGGTATCATGGTCCCAAAAGAAAATGTTAATAAGCAAGCTTAATTATTTTGTTACAGACTTCTTCGAGCGACGATAATTCAATGATTACAGCGAGCGGTTTCTGTTGAGAAATTGGGTTTTTAATACTCAAATTAGACTGTTCCAAATAGTTACGTCAAGATCTGTTTTGTTTTGCTTTAATGAATGTCTGAGTATTTTAATTAAAAGGAAGCAAATAAGGTTTATTTATATAATAATTGGATAAGTAAAAAAAAATATTAGGGTTCCGTAGTAAACAAGGAACCCTTATAGTTTCGCTATGTCTGTCTGTCTGTCCGTCTGTCTGCCTGTCTGACTGTCCCCGCAGTAAAGCAGTAATTTGGGATAGGCCATGCCGACAAAGTGATAAAATAAAAACTGAAAAATATTTTTTTAGGGTAACCCTTGCACGTATGTAATGTGGGGATGATTTTTTTTCACGTCTACCCTATAGTGTGAGGTATCGTTGGATAAGCCGTTCAAAAATATTGCGGGTCTGTGAATACGAATTCTCGATTCAAGGATCCGCTTGCGTAATATTAAGCACTAAAGTGCAAATTTTTGTTAGAGTCAAGTGTCCTTCCTTCTGCCAGCTAAATGGTTGTTTATAGAGATGTAAAAAAAATCATGGTAGTAATACATATTATAATGAAATTAAAAGTAAAACTATCACAGCTAAGTGAGCTTTACAAGTTAACGAGTAATAGTCGACCAACGTAAATTTGCAGTTAGAGAATTGACCGTGGCATATGTCGATGTATAGGAGAACATGTTTTTCAACTACAATATTAACTTTGGTTTTGGGACAAATTCATCCCAACCTCCCAACTACGGAACCCTTCATTGTGCGTAGTCGGACGCGCACTTGGGCGGTTTTTCTTAATAAAAGCATGTGGTCGGCATTACCTAGGCTACATAATGAACTTCCAAAGCCTTCAACGAGATTGCGTCACAACGGGTCTTGTATACGACATTGGCATAGTAATACGTGTATGTATATATCTATAGGTATATGATTTATACATACACGTGAGTATTATATCAGTTTCTCAAGATGAAAGTCTTTGACCAGTGTGAGTTGCCAGTTACCTATGGCACTGAAACCTGATCGCTCATAATGGGCCTTATTAAAAGTCTAAAAGTCACTCAAAGGGCAATAGAGAGGGCTATGCTTTTTTTTTTTTTTGGGGTGGGACATCATCAAATAACTTCTCCCGCTCCTTGTGTCAGACTCTTACTGACTAAAACCCACCCGTATTTCTTCCGTTGCCTGTGTTGCGGGGGCCTCGGTGACCAATAAGTACCTTCCCGCGGCCCCGGCAGACATCGGCCCTAGTGGACCCCTACCTTTGTGTTGATGACATCTCTTTGAGGCGCGCGTGGAATACAACGCGCCGTCGACCCGGGCCTGACCCTTACCGGACGGTGAGCTACCCATTGCTCACCGTCCGCAAGCCCGCGCCTACGGTGGCCGAAAATCCGCCCGGGATTCGCGACGCCCAGGGCGTCTCCTGCGGCGGCTAGGGGCGAGAGGGCGCGAAACTTGCCTTTCCCTCAACCGTCCCGCCTCCTCCTTCGCAAGCATTACTGCTTCGCAGAAGGAGGTGACGGCTGCCCATGCCCTCTCGCTCCATACCATGGCCTGAACCAGGGCCGGACGCGAGAGATCTCTGCCGCCAATCGCCTCCTCGAGGACACGGCGGTGCTCTGTCCAAGCTGGGCAGACCTCCACCGTATGCTCCACCGTGTCCTCCGGGCGATCCACACAGTGGTGGCACCCGGGCGTTTCCTCCCGCCTTATCCGACACAGGAACCTCCCGAAGCTGCCGTGTCCGGTGAGGACCTGCGTCAGGCGGAAGGTGAGGACGTCGTGGCGCCTCTCTAGCCACTCCTGAAAGAGGGGACTTATCGCCACAATCGTGACGTGCCCAGCACTGGGTTGCGACAACCGTACTCTCCATGTCGCCATGAGATCCCGCCGGAGCTCCGTCCGCTGTACCGCGATTTCTCGCGTCAGCGGAGTTACGCCCCGGCGTTTCGCCTCCTCGCGCCACTCCCATACGTGCGCGAGGACTTTTGCCTCCAGATCCCATGGCGGCAATCCGGCAAAGAGGCTCGCTGCCTCACAGGAGACCGTGCGGTATCCCCGGACCATCCGGATGGCCATGACCCTTTGGGTCGTGCTCAACCGGCGGGCTGGCCGCAGCGCCAGAGAGCGCGCCCATACAGGAGCCCCGTAGAGGGCCATGGACCGCACGACCCCCGCGTAGAGCCTCCGGCAGGAGGCGTTTGGACCCCCTAGATTGGGCAGGAGCCGCTTCAATGCAGCACCTGCCCGCTCCAGTTTGGGAGCCAAACGTCGGAAATGCTCCATGAAGTTCCACCGGCTGTCGAGGACGAGTCCCAGGTACAGAGGGCTATGCTTGGAGTTTCCCTACTTAATCGAATCAAAAATGAAGAGATCCGCAGGTGAACCAAAGTTACCGACATAGCCCGAAGAATTGTTAAAATTAAGTGGCAATGGGCAGGGCACATTGCTCGCAGAACAGATGGCCGATGAGGCCGAACGGTTCTGGGGTGGCGACTGCGTACCGGAAGACGTAGCGATGGAAGGCCTCCTACAAGGTGGACTGATGACTTTGTGAAGGCCGCAGCCGCAGGAATCCGCTGGATGCGGGAAGCACAAAATCGGTCGAAGTGGCGGTGCTTGGGGGAGGCCTATGTCCAGCAGTGGGCGTCATTCGGCTGAAATGATGAATGATGATAGGTACTATTAATATTAATAATTAGGTATATTACGCACCCTGAAGTGACATGTTGCAATGTGTAGCGGGAACGGGAACACAAATGATTTTAGTGGCACGATACTCAACAACGTAAATACTGCAATGAATGTTGTTAAACTGTCAAAATGAAAACCATTGCTACAGTAAATGTATTATGCCTCGCAGGTACTTCTTACTTGCGGACGGTGAGCAATGGGTAGCTCACCGTCCGGTAAGGACCAGGCCCGGGTCGACGGCGCGTCGTATTCCACGCGCGCCTCAAAGAGATGTCGTCAGCACAAAAGTATGGGTCCACTAGGGCCGATGCCTGCCGGGGTCGCGGGAAGGTACTTATGAGTCACCGAGGCCCCCGCAACACAGGCAACAGGAAGGAATACGGGTGGGTTTTAGTCAGTAAGAGTCTGACACACCCTCCCACTCCGCCCAGAGCGGGAGAAGTTATTTGATGATTTTCCACCCTCAAAAAAAAAAAAGGTAGATACTTCTTACTTATTGTTAGTAAAAGTAAAATCCTGCTTGGATATTCGGGGAAAACAAATCGATATACATATCTAAATAATTATTGGGTGAAATACATATGGACCACTGATTTTTTACTGAATCATCAGAAATAAAGAACATTAAAACCGTTGTTGAAAAATCGTAATATTTTTGATCCCTGAATAGAATCAAAGTTAATGAAAGAACTTCAATAAACTTTTTTTACCTGCATTGCTCTCAAAACTGTGAAAGAAAACATCGTGAGGAAAATGGCATGTCCTTGAACCAAAAACTTCGAAGACATGTGACATTCACCAACCCGCACTGGGCCCGCGTGGTGGATTACGGCCCGCTTCCTCTCACAGAGAGGAGGCCTGTGTCCTAGCAGTGGGAACATTATAGGCTGATTATGCTAAGCTGCATGGCACGCCACAATTGCGGCGATAAGTCCCCTCTTTGAGGAGTGGCTAGACAGGCTCCACGGCGTCCACACCTTCCGCCTGACGCAGATTCTCACCGGACTTGGCAGCTTCGGGAGGTTCCTGTGTCGGATAAGGCGGGAGGAAACGCCCGGGTGTCACCACTGTGTGGATCGTCCGGAGGACACGGTAGAGCATACGGTGGAGGTCAGCCCGGCTTGGGCAGAGCACCACCGTGTCCTCGTGGAGGCGATCGGCGGCGGAGACCTATCACGTCCGGCCCTGGTCCAGGCCATGGTACGGAGTGAGATAAGCAGCCGTCACCTCCTTCTGCGAAGCAGTAATGCTCGTAAAGGAGAAGGCGGGACGGTTGAGGGATAGGCAAGTTACGCGTCCTCATGCCCCCAGCCGCCTCAGGAGACACCTTGGGCGTCAGGTATCCCAGGCGGATTTCCAGCCACGTAGGCATGGTTTTGCGGACGGTGAGCAATTGGTAGCTCGCCGTCACCACACCTCGCCGCGTTGTGTTCCACGCGCGCCTCAAAGAGATGTCGTCAGCACTAGTGTAGGGGTCCACTAGGGCCGATGCCTGCCGGGGTCGCGGGAAAGTTTGAAAGGGATACCGAGGCCCCCGGAAACACGGAAGGAACACGGGTGGGTTTTAGTTAGTAAGAGTTTGACACACCCAAGTTATTTGATAATTTCCCATAAAAAAAAAAGCTGCATTTACCTTTTATAAGCAACAAGACAAAAGCTTATAGAAAAATGTAATGATAACTGGCAAATACTTAGGTTAACAATATGTTTTGTATGCAGGCAGTCTTCCCCGGTTATGTGCGCAGAACTATTTTACGAAATTTTTGATTTTTTTTTTTGTGGTTACCTACCTTTTAAATTGTTCATAGCATATGTTTTGTGGGTGTGTACTACTCTGAAAAAAACATAATACAGGTTGGCAGGGTCATCGACGTGCAACCTGTTACCATGTTACCACTTACATGATTCTGAACCCCCCTGCGTTGAAATTTTTCGTCAGTTATTTATTCGCCGTATTTCTTCCGTTGCCTGTGTTGCGGGGGCCTCGGTGACCAATAAGTACCTTCCCGCGGCCCCGGCAGACATCGGCCCTAGTGGACCCCTACCTTTGTGTTGATGACATCTCTTTGAGGCGCGCGTGGAATACAACGCGCCGTCGACCCGGGCCTGACCCTTACCGGACGGTGAGCTACCCATTGCTCACCGTCCGCAAGCCCGCGCCTACGTTGGCCGAAAATCCGCCCGGGATTCGCGACGCCCAGGGCGTCTCCTGCGGCGGCTAGGGGCGAGAGGGCGCGAAACTTGCCTTTCCCTCAACCGTCCCGCCTCCTCCTTCGCAAGCATTACTGCTTCGCAGAAGGAGGTGACGGCTGCCCATGCCCTCTCGCTCCATACCATGGCCTGAACCAGGGCCGGACGCGAGAGATCTCTGCCGCCAATCGCCTCCTCGAGGACACGGCGGTGCTCTGTCCAAGCTGGGCAGACCTCCACCGTATGCTCCACCGTGTCCTCCGGGCGATCCACACAGTGGTGGCACCCGGGCGTTTCCTCCCGCCTTATCCGACACAGGAACCTCCCGAAGCTGCCGTGTCCGGTGAGGACCTGCGTCAGGCGGAAGGTGAGGACGTCGTGGCGCCTCTCTAGCCACTCCTGAAAGAGGGGACTTATCGCCACAATCGTGACGTGCCCAGCACTGGGTTGCGACAACCGTACTCTCCATGTCGCCATGAGATCCCGCCGGAGCTCCGTCCGCTGTACCGCGATTTCTCGCGTCAGCGGAGTTACGCCCCGGCGTTTCGCCTCCTCGCGCCACTCCCATACGTGCGCGAGGACTTTTGCCTCCAGATCCCATGGCGGCAATCCGGCAAAGAGGCTCGCTGCCTCACAGGAGACCGTGCGGTATCCCCGGGCCATCCGGATGGCCATGACCCTTTGGGTCGTGCTCAACCGGCGGGCTGGCCGCAGCGCCAGAGAGCGCGCCCATACAGGAGCCCCGTAGAGGGCCATGGACCGCACGACCCCCGCGTAGAGCCTCCGGCAGGAGGCGTTTGGACCCCCTAGATTGGGCAGGAGCCGCTTCAATGCAGCACCTGCCCGCTCCAGTTTGGGAGCCAAACGTCGGAAATGCTCCATGAAGTTCCACCGGCTGTCGAGGACGAGTCCCAGGTACAGAGGGCTATGCTTGGAGTTTCCCTACTTAATCGAATCAAAAATGAAGAGATCCGCAGGTGAACCAAAGTTACCGACATAGCCCGAAGAATTGTTAAAATTAAGTGGCAATGGGCAGGGCACATTGCTCGCAGAACAGATGGCCGATGAGGCCGAACGGTTCTGGGGTGGCGACTGCGTACCGGAAGACGTAGCGATGGAAGGCCTCCTACAAGGTGGACTGATGACTTTGTGAAGGCCGCAGCCGCAGGAATCCGCTGGATGCGGGAAGCACAAAATCGGTCGAAGTGGCGGTGCTTGGGGGAGGCCTATGTCCAGCAGTGGGCGTCATTCGGCTGAAATGATGAATGATGATAGGTACTATTAATATTAATAATTAGGTATATTACGCACCCTGAAGTGACATGTTGCAATGTGTAGCGGGAACGGGAACACAAATGATTTTAGTGGCACGATAGTCGGTTCGCTCACGTTCTGTATACTAACTACTTAGTGACAGATTGCTACAATTGATAACAATGTTTATTTCCAGATTATCGTACTACGTTGTGAGTCGTTTGGTTTTCAAATACTACTGCCAAATATTAATTTACACAGACAGGTACAAAAGCAAAGTACATTTTGCGGTGCTTTTGACAGCGGATATAAATTTTAATACATTGCTGTTTCCATGCATAATCATCAACATAATACACCATTTACCACTAGACCGGCCTATGAATATTGCCAACTGCAGGACAAAAGCTCTTTGTCATACAGAGATGTCACGCGCATTAATCAAAAATGGCTATTAAAAGTCTAAGATAAACTCTAAGAGAGTTCTGCTCTGCTTCTCGAGCTCGAGATCAACCTCGAGCAGATTCTTAACCGCTAAGCTATCACTCACTTTTTAACACACACAAAAATTATATTAACTACAAATAAAAATACCTACATGTCACATTGTCACAGTTTACATTCAAGAGTTTAATTCAAAAGTGAAACAATGGCATAGATACAATCATTCCATAGAGGCATTCCATTTTCAAAGTTGAAACAGCTATTCGAAGTTTAAACACGTTCTATAACGGTCAATAATCTGATTTCAACTGCACGAAATTCTATTCCGTTTATCATATTGTAGCTAATGAGGTTTTTCAAACAAAAGTGGCTTCAGAATACAAAGGAAATAATAAATCTGATGCGGAACAAAAGACTGGGGGGTTTATGTTAGTTTGTCCTGTGGAGTTAGTGGAAGTTTTTGGTTTATAACTTCTTTGTGACTGTCACATACAGTGCGGTTTTCTGGAATTCAAGGTGAGTGAGTTAGTTCCGTGAAAGTTTGTTGTAGAATTATGCCTACACGACATAGTTTGTAGTGTGTGCTTCGTTAATATTGTAGACGAAACTACGTAAAGCTGACGGTTTTGCGACAAAATCTAAACGTTTTTATTACGTATGAGCGTTTTTACGTCAGCTGGCATCCGATCGGTTTTATGTAGCACTTTTAACTCCACACTGCCATAAAAAGCAATTCTAGAAATATTGTTATAACTCCAGACAAAAGTAATACGTTTCGAAGAAGAAAAATGTATTCTTGTAAAACACTTCGAAAGATACTTCGGCGCTGTTTGTATAATAAATAAAAATGTTTGAAATGTAAGTAAAGATAGAAATAGTATATCGATGTCTTTTTAGACAAAGCAAATAGTGTACAAAGGAAAAGACGAAGCATTTAGTTTCTAGAAATAACAGCATTTTGTTTATTTAGTTTGTATCGTTAGCCGGTAAAGTTCCTGCCGGGGTCGCGGGAAGGTACTTATGGGTCACCGAGGCCCCCGCAACACAGGCAACAAGAAGGAATACGGGTGGGTTTTAGTCAGTAAGAGTCTGACACACCCTCCCGCTCCGCCCAGAGCGGGAGAAGTTATTTGATGATTTCCCAACCTCAAAAAAAAAAAAAAAAGCCGGTAAAGTTCGTGTTATGGTAATAACCATAAATGTCTAAACTGAGGCCCATTGCCCGTCCCTGATTATAAATCTCGCAAAAGCCGAATTAAAAAAGAAGGTAGGTATCTGCACACGATTGAAGTGAAAACGTACCACCCTCTGGTCCGAGAATACGCGATTCAACGCAGAATATACGTGCTTCAGCGTCACCGACCGACTGGAGCCGAGTATGCGCAAAGTGTGCCTGAAGAAGTTTTCACTTCAGAAACAGGCGAAAGAAAAATAGGCCCACTATAAAAGAAAGAAAGAAAGAAAAATATTTTATTTATTTGGGACACGCACAAGAAATACAAAAGTAAAATAGGAGCATTCAAAACTAAACTTCAAAAACAACAAAGAAAATCAATAAAAACGACTTGTGCGATGCCAAAAAGGCTCCTATATGCTGCGATATTTAAAAATAAATACCGCAGCGCTGGTATACTGATAGGGCCCGATAAACAAGACTGAAAAGCAGATGGCCACAGTATAATGACAAGAAAAATAATGGTTATTTTTTTATTTCATAGGTTATGCACAAGTAAATACAGTTCAAAATCAAACTGAATGCCATCAGCCAGGTATTTTCTACCAGTCCAATCCAGTTAACAAAAAATAAATAATTTAATTTATTTATTTATTTTTATTTTATACATTTAAGTGATAAGTTTTATTTAAAAACGTGTAATGCTAAGTGGTGGTATTTTTATTTTAAGCATTAAATGTGGCTCTCTCTTACTCTCACGGCGTAGTGAGGCGTGGATGGCGTGGGGATGAAATGTTTGTTTTGCATGTACACCCTACTTAAGTAGAATTTATGCTAAGAAATTGTATAGTTTTGGCATGTGCTCATCAATGATTTAATTTTGATACGTATATTGTAATAATTGAAGATTTTTTTTCAATAATATTGATAACTTGGGATGATGAAAGGATTCTAACGATACCCCATTCATCTAAATGTGTTCAGGCATTTAAAAGTTATGGCGGCATAAAGAAACGGATACATACATACATGAACCCTAAACACATTACACTCCCTTTTGGGCAATCGTGTAACAAATAATACAGTACCGCTCCTCCGACTGATATAGTGAAATTCGCTACGTGAATCCATCCTCTTGAAATCAACCCTCGTCGTATTCCAAACAATTATATCAATAGGTATTGTGTGCTAAGACTTATGAGACAAGTAAACAACAGAACCTCCCTTGACTAAATGTCAACCTTATGACAGACATGAGAAGAGAGATTGTGGCTACTATGGCAATAGGCTCTACGCCAACCCGTCTTGAGCAACTGTGGTGATCAATGCCTTTCATGTATGAGAACTTGCTATAGATTTAAAATCATATTGAGGATGTAACTAACTAATCAAATGCAAAAGAAAACAAATTAAAAGTTCGTTTATCTGTGAACAAGTCGACACAATAAAATATTTACAAATCTACAAAATTCAACAAGTCCTCATACTATCTCGTTCTCGCCTACGCATTTTTCTCTTTCTGTCCCGGTATTAAAGGCTCGTGCAGACTGACGCGAAGGCAGTGCGACGCGCAGCGTGATACTTTCCATGAAGTTTTCATAGAAATTGTGCTACTTATAGTGTCACGTCGCGTCTGTCTGCGGGAGCCTTTACTCACTCGGCTTACCCCGCTTCGCACCGAGCGGTGTTTCGGAACGAACGATTGCCACCGAAGCGTGCCCGAAGTGCTGACAGCTCGTGCGGCTTATTGGCGCTAGTGTCGTCGGAATTCTTGGTTGAAACGTTGAGACAAAAAAATGTAAATTGCGTTCACGATTTAGGATAGACTATAGGTACGCGTTTTTGTTTTTTATTTTAAGATGTATTAAATGCCTGTAATATTATGTCATATGTATATTATTTAGTATTAGTAAACTCAAGAGTCGTTGTCCCGAAAGGAAGCCGGTAGAAATGAGGTTGTATGAAGCCGTCGCCCCTGATTAAAAGAGGCCTTTGCCATGCAGTGGGACAATAAAAGGTTGGTATTATTATCATAGAATATAATAGAATACTCTTTATTATGTACACCATAAAGTATAGTTCGTATTATTATTTTGTTACTTGTGTCTCTATTTCAACAGTCTTGTTGGTCTAGTGACTGCCTTTTCTGGGACACTGCTGAGCTGGTCCTAGGTTCGATCCCCAGCTTGGACAAACTGCTACTATGTTCTTTCATCATCATCATCATCATTTCAGCCGAAAGACGGCCACTGCTGGATATAGGGCTCCCCCAAGCACCGCCACTTCGACTGGTTTTGTGCTTCCCGCATCCAGCGGATTCCTGCGGCCTTCACAAGGTCATCGGTCCACCTTGTAGGAGGCCTTCCAACGCTACGTCTTTCGATACGCGGTCGCCACTCCAGAACCATCAGCCATCTATTCTGCGAGCAATGTCACACCACTGCCACTTAAGTTTGGCAATTCTTCGGGCTATGTCGATAACCTTGGTATGTTCTTTAGTTGCACAGAAAGAAGTTACAGATGTTAAGTTTAAATTTATCCTTAAACTAACAACCTTAACTAAGGTATGCAAACAGCTTAAGCTATAAGTAATTTATTTATTTATTTATTTAGATTTACCAACGTTCATAAACACTACATAAATTACAAGAAACAACAGAAAATAAAGAACTAAGTGTAACAAACAATTATAGGTAAATACAGCATTTTCTTATTATTACCTACTAGATGAACAATCTTAAAATAAGCAGTTAAAACATTTGTATATGACGGAGAATGTACGTCTCTCTGACATTTATATAACAAAACAAAGAGAGCTACTGCCATCTCATATGTTATTAATTAAAAAAAAATAAAATAAAGAGAAAATAATAAAAAAAAAATAATGAAAATTGAGCGTTTTAAAATTGCTATTACTTCCGACACAAATTATCAAGAAGTTTAGATCGGAACCGACCAAGTGAGCCCATATGTACATCTACTAGATCACTGCACTCGTTCATGAGCCTACACATTCTTGGCAGTGGAGAATTTGCTCCGTACACGGTTCTTCGGCGCGGGGGACAGAAAGGGGTGATACGACTGCGGGGATATCTAGCAGGAACCCTGTAATTAATCTTACTCAGGAATTTAGGACAGTCTATCATATTATTTAAAATTTTGTACATGAAAAGACAATCCGACAATTCTCTTCGACTAGACAAGGAAGTCATGCCAAATTTCGTCAATTTATCCGTGTAAGACGCTTTTTTCTTTACTCTACCTGAACTACCACATACCAAGTGCCACATGAACCGTTTCTGTATCCTTTCCAGTCGAAGCGAATGTGTCGCATAATGTGGCCTCCATACCACGCTGCAATAGTCCAAAGTACTCCTCACCAAGCTGTTAAACAAAACTATTTTGGGCCTGCTATTACGAAAGATTTTTCCGTTCCGAATGACGAAGCCCAACATTTTAGAGGCCTTTTTAATGGTACTTTCGAGGTGCGGGAGGAAGGTGAGCTTACGGTCAAATACTACGCCTAGATCCTTTATTCGGTCTACTGTTTCAATAATTTCATTATCAATACGGTATACACCTTCAATTAGGTGAATTTTCCTCGAGAATTTAATGTGAAAGCATTTTTTGCCATTTAAGTGCATGCCATTACGCTCACACCACGCAACCAAACTGTTGAGATCGCTTTGCAGACACATGGTATCATTAATTGAGTTTATCACTCTTCCAAGCTTCAAATCGTCTGCGTACATGAAACTTACAGAGGACTGAAAACACGTTGGCAAATCGTTATTAAACACATTAAAAAGCACCGGGCCGACATGGGAGCCCTGCGGCACACCAGATGTAATATTTCGAGCAGTTGATTTAAAGCCATTCACCACAACAAAGAAAGTTCGTTCTTCGAGGTAAGATTTTAGCCACATTAACAAGGTGCCAGTGATGCCATATGCTGATAACTTTTGCAAGAGTATCTTATGTGAAACCCGGTCGAATGCCTTACTAAAGTCCGTATATATTACATCGAATTGTCTGCCGGAATCCAAGGCCTCAGTAACAAGTTCAGTGAACGCAACCAGGTTGGTGCAAGTTGATCTTGCTTTGACAAATCCGTGTTGGCTCTCACTGAGATATTTCCTAAGGTGGTTTTGTATTACATACACACTAATGACTCGAAGATTTTGGCAAAAGATGACAAAATCGAGATTGGCCTATAGTTACTCACCACAGTATCGTTTTCACATTTGTGGATGGGAACAACTTTAGCAACCTTCCACTCATGTGGAAAGATTCCTGTCTTTAAAGACTCATTGTAGATTATCAAGAGGGGTACAACTAAATATTTAGCACAAGCAGATATAAAAGCAGGTGGAACTCCGTCGGGTCCAGCGCCCTTAGCACAATCCAGTGTCTCTAGTTTTGCCAGTAGTTTATCGTGCCCTATAACAGGTGATGTTATGTTCAGGCTATACGTATCCAGGTTCTTTAGAAAATCAGAATTATTAACGTTACATTTTACACTGTCATTTTGTGTATATACTGATGAAAAATAAGAGGCAAACATCTCGCAAATGTTTGACCCTAATGAGGTTCTTGTAGTGCCATCGGTCATTGCTATTGGATACGAGCTCAGTCCCCCTCGTTTTGTCTTAACGTAAGACCAGAAAAACTTGGGGTTTTTGGTTATCTTATCCCCCAAATCCAACACATACTGGCGATAACACACGTTAGCCATGTTTGAGCAGCGCTTACTCACTAGCTTTAATTCGATTGCATCCATTGGGTTTTTATATTTCCTGCAACGCACCCTAAGCTTATGTTTTTCCTTTAACATTTTCATAAGACTGCGATCAAACCAAGGAGGAAAATGGCTACGTCTTTTGGCACTTTTGGGTACATAGCTTTCGATGGCCGATCTAATATAAAGATAAAATATGTTGAGCATTTCGTTAACATCACTCAACCCATCAAAAATTATGGTCCAGTCCAGATCCGATAGATACTTGTGAATTTGGTCATAATTGGCTTTATAAAAGTTATATTTCACGTTATTTGTGTTATAAGAAAGTTTTTCTTCACTTAAAACTGGAATGTGTA
This sequence comes from Atethmia centrago, assembly GCA_905333075.3. Lineage (NCBI taxonomy): Eukaryota > Metazoa > Arthropoda > Insecta > Lepidoptera > Noctuidae > Atethmia > Atethmia centrago. The sequence goes on from HG995382.1 coordinate 18,560,329, forward strand.
TTTCTAGGGGAGGATGAAATCCGTCAATTGTGCTAAGGGCATCAGAAGCCTCATTCACATTACAGGATGGTAAGTTGGTAATTACTAGGTCGAGTATTCGTCCAGATTTATTTGTTACATAATTATGTTGGGCCAATTCATTCAAATTCATAAAATCGATTAAGATCTGACCCATAGCAGGAATCAAGCAAACACAAGAGGGCTCACTCAGCCGGTTCCAATCCACACCCCCCTGATTAAAATCGCCAACTATACAGGTATACATATCAGATCGTTCAAAAACAATATTACAGTTATCCAAAAAATATTCAAATACGGATCTCTGCACTGGAGGCGGCATATAGGTTGCACAGAGAGCTACTCGACGCCAGCTACCAGACATCGATACCTCCATAACGACCCACAGATCTTCACACTTACTTTCCCACCCACGCATACGTTCCGATTTAATATTCTTAGCAACAGCCATTAACACCCCACCTCCGTCCTTCGCGTAATGAAAGCCCGAGTGCTCCCTATCCCTTCTATAAACCTTGTACCTGTCGTCGAACAGCTCACTGCTCAAAATATTGCTATTAAGCCAGGTCTCTGTTAGAATAATAACATCGTAGCTAGCACAACATAACTGCCGGTAAAAGTCATGGGTTTTTGTACGTAACCCACGAGTGTTTTGGTAGTATAAATTTAAATTAGAGAATTTTATTGATTTAATACAATATTACATCAATTACTAAAAGGGAAGAAAAAAGAAATGATTATAAGTAAAAAGCGAAAACTTAATATTTATGGTAATTTATCTAAAGCCGCCTTACTTTTCACCAAAATGTATTCGTGGCCTTCAAGCTTTCTCATGAAGATTTTACCATTCCTTACCCAGACATAGCGATAGCCTTTTTCTTTAGCTTTAAGTCTAGCCGCTGCATGGAGTGATTTGTTGGCCGGAGATAAATGCTCAGTTACAAAAATGGGTTGTTTGACGCCAGTATATCCAAACATTAAGTTATTTAGTTTATTGTCGGGATTCGCTTTATTGTAGTTAATTGTCGATGCAAGTAGCTGGTCTCTAATTCTTGGTGAACTTAGTTGTATGATTATGGAACGTGGTCGTGAGCTAGTACTGTCTTGTTTGGCTATACGCGTACAATTCAGAATATCCTTTGCTTGGATGTCGCAGCCCACCACAGTGCCCAGTTTAGCAGCAATATGCAGAAGATTCTCGTTTTTTTTCTCTGGTACGCATTGTAATTCTACATTACTAGATCGTGCATGTTGCTCCAGTTGGTTAAGACGAGAAGTCAGATCATTAACGCAGATTTTCAGGGTCAAGTTTTCCTTACTGAGGTCTTTTATAGCCCGCTTGGACTCTTCGTTTTCCCTGGCAACGTCTTCATAACTTTTGCTAAGAAAGTCTAAGGAATTCGCCATTTGCGATATTTCAAGTTTAAGTGGTGCTAACTCTCTGTTGATTGTATTCGTAATCGATACATTAATTTTGGAAACCAGTTCATCCATTTTACAAGACATCGTTTCTTCTATAATTTTACGTATACAATCTGGATTTAGGGAAGATACTGGAGATACTTGCGGGGGAGAGTTTAAAGCCTGTCTCTTGTTTCCTCTCGTAGCACACACGTTGCGGATAGGAGTGGTCTCTTTTTTGTTAGATGGTTCAGCGATTATACAAGCAGAACACTTCCATGATTCCAACTGCTCTTTGGAGAGCGTTTCTTGGGCAATAGACAAGCAATCGTAGTGGTAGTTGTTACGACATTTAGTGCATACCAAGAAACTTTCTTCGTCTCCTTTTTCACAGCATCCCCACAGCATCGATTGGTCAGACAACTCATGCATAGTTGTTCCAGAATGATAAAAAAAAAATATATGTAAAAAAAGAACAGTTGTTATAAAGATATTAGGTCCCTTCCGTCCTTTCCTTGTTTGTGACAGTTTTTCCCAGATATGTGTGGAGATTTAGAATTTCTGGCAACCCTTTTGTTTGACAGATGGCATAATAATATGTCAATGTCACTGTGTGTGAAGGACAGCTGTCATTTGAAGTTGACAGTAGTTAATGTAGTTCTTGAAGTGGGTACTTTAAAAAACTTGTTACTTTTAAGATATGCGGGTATAAAAATGCAGTACTTGCGGCTGTGATTTCTCCTGAATGCGGTCGCACTACTTGAAGATAACAATTGGTGGACTTCTTGCGCTGTTCATTAGCTCACTGACGTAAAAAGTTAGGGTTTTCCAAAGATTTTAACACTTTTCGGTAATATTTAACTTAGGACGAAACGTAAAACAGTGTTGACACACAGTGTTTACGTTTAAGTAATAATAAAGACTCAATATAATTTTTTGCCTGATTGATGGCTGTAGAGCAGTGGTGGCCCAGTGGTAACGGACACGACTTATGAGTTGTGGGACGACTTCGTAAGTCGTGTGTAAAGCACCTGTCTGGGTTCAAACCTACGAAGGTTCGAACCCAGACCGGCCCTTTACTTAAATGAATTATTTCATCACCACAGCTCCCAAAACGGTGAAGGAAAACATGGCGAGGAAACTGGCATGTGCTAGAACCAAAGACATGTGACGACTTCCAACCCGCACTGGGCCCGCGTGGTGGATTACGGCCCGCTCCTTCTCACCGAGAGGAGGCCTGTGTCCCAGCAGTGGGAACATCATAGGCTGATTATGCTAATGGCTGTAGGGTCGCTCCCTCGACTTAAACATAACTGCTAAAATACGTACACCTTTGCTTAGCCCTTCCGGGATTACCGGCGTGACTTTATGTGTATATGTATAGTGAAAATGTAGGAAGTCGTAGTAGGTAGTTCAATTCTATTCGTTGACCTGTAACTAACTTTTTACACAAAACTATTCACCTCCACGCAACATAAATCGTTATAACTAATTAAGTCCGCACAAAAAAGTGAATTGCCAAAGAAAATTACATCTAACACAGTTGTAAATTTTCAATTCAACATGCACTATAAAAGTTACTGCTCGCTATTATGTCAAAACTAACATAATACCGTAATTACTCGCAATTACCTTCCCATAGTTTAGTGTAAGTCGTTTGGAACAATTTGCACTTATCAAGCTGCCAGAGGAAATACCTGCTTGAAGGTAGAAAAAAGTTTTTAGTCTGCGGGTTCCGTTCACGTCTTATAACAAAAAGTCTTGGTTAAACTAAACTGAACGTGACAATTTATTCAAAAGTATACTCTTGGGAGACAATCTGATGTCGGATTGAAACAAGAAATAAATTTTTATGGCTATGTTCAAATCTGTTTATAAAGCGTCATTTACACGGTGCGAGTGTATTGACTGTGGCGTACTATAAAATTGAAGCAACAATTGACTGGAACGAACCGTCAAAATAACACGTCCAATTTTTATACGATACGGGCAGGCTAATTAGAATTCAAAACTAGTACGAAAAATAAAATTGCACGTACGATGAAATCGCACGTACAATACAATCGCATTAAATTATGATATGGAAATTTTCTATCATTCAAACATGAAAAAAACAAGTAAAAAAATAATCTTGAGAAGACGTTCAATAAAATTGAATGATATATTTGGCACAGAAACTACTGGTATAATACTGAATCAATTGTACAAGGACGTGCAACTCTGTGCTTAGACGAGGCAAAACCTGCAATAATTGCCGTGGTGTAAAATGAAGTCGCATGCAATTATTGAATGGCAAAACCTGCATGCAATTCTTGAACGGCAATAATTGAACGTACTTTATGGCATGCGATTATTGCTCCTGTACGTTCCAGAAATTTGCACCGTGTAAATGGGGCTTAAACGGGGCTCGTAGCTAAGCCTTACGGGTCGATCTAAGGTTAAGCTACGCTTGCCACGGTCGGTTCGGGGATGGGTGACCGACCTCTGTGCCTTGGAAAATACTTCAAGCAGTAGCCGCGTTGGTTCCGGCTGTCATTCGTAGATCTTTGAGACTTTACGGGTTTCACGGTCTGACAACCAGTCTTATCAAGGGGTGTCGTGTTACCCTGTAACTGGGTTGTGGAGGTTAGACAGGCAGTCACTCCATGTAAAATACGGTAGGTATGGTATTGGTTAATTATAGTGTGACGGCCATCTACAGCGCCACATGCGAACTACGCAGCACACTGACGTCACGCAAAATCCAACATCGCGCAAGCAGAGTTTACCGCGCAACTAGCATAAATACAACATCCCGACATCAACCGTCGGGCAGTTGCCCACCAGACACGACACCGGTCTGGTCGGAGGATCTTCCCTTTTCGATGAAGGATGAGTGAATTTTACACCCTGTTCCTCATGCCTCTATAACAGTATTCAGTTGCATCCGGTTAGGCCGGAAGCCGAACTGAACATAGTCAGCAAAAGACATCCGTTTATATGGGCGCAAAAAATAGCTTTTTACCCTTCATTGACACACGTTGCTACAGAGGCGTGTACGGAATTAGTTTCATTTCGACATTGTAACAAAGTTTTTTCATCAATCGTATTTCCTCGTTTTTTCAGTACCTACGCAATTTGGACGTCCGTTCTGTTATCCATCGCCAGTACATCGAATTTTAGATGGCTTTTTATTCACCATTTGCACGCGAGTTACTATCATTGATGCTATATTTTTTAAACTTTGTCTACACTAGGATTTTTCATGTATCATGGGTTCGTTTACAAAATTACAGTTCTAACACACACAAACACCGGCCCTGAAAAAACTTTAGATAAATAGATAGATAGAAACTCTTTACTTTTAACTTTCTACAAGCCTAATCAATATTTATTTTTTGTAAGGTAGAATGTTGATGCTTTTACAAGCCACACTCGAACGAAGACTGCAAGAATACATTGAAACTGAAATATGGTATGTACGTTTTTTAAGAACAGCAATTAAAATACTCTTAAAACTCAAGGACTTTTCCCCACCCTGAAGAACCCTTGTCTTTTCTCATACAGATAATATTTTCAGTTAATTCAAAATACAAGAGAAAGTAATTACTCCTCCACAACACGTTTTATTCTACGTATTTGGACAAGTCTAATTAAAAGATAATAATTAACATTATTTTTTTATAAATGTAAATTTCATATCCCGTTTTGGCAAAAGATTTTTTTTCCTAACAATGTAACTCCAAAAATCAAACCTCTGCAAAACCGGAATAGAAAGATTACAAGATTCACAAAGAAATATTTTACATATATTTGTCGTTCAAACAATAAGTAAAATTAAAGTTGAGCCAGTCTAAGGAACAAAGATAAACGGATTGAATACTGAGAACTCACAGGAAAACGAACAAATGAACGAACTATCTGAAAGGAAGGTCGACTCACTTCCCAATGAATTTAGATAGACAAAAGAGATTCCCCATTTCAACGGAACCTTAAAAATACTACAAAAATAACCTGAACTACTGCTTGTCACGCAAACTAAAGTGATTACGTGAATCAGATTGAGTTCGAAAAAATGCTGAACAATTTTCCTTTAGTCAAAGAAAGATTTAAATCAAATCACTAGGTACTGAAGTATTAGCCATTCCTTTTTTCGTTAAGACTTGTTTGAAACAAGACACAAATAACATTTTGTAGGCACAGAAACTAGGTAAATTGAAAGGCCAAGATTTGCAAAGTAATTTAAGAAATTGCATTTTCAAGATAAAGTTAAAATAAAGCATGTAATTGAATAGAAAACACAAAAAAATTGCTAATATTGATATCAGATCACTAGATAAAAACAGAATGATAAAATTGTAATACTTATAAACAGAGAGTGCCATACATCTAGGCTTGTCAACCATACTGTTAAAACAGTATTATACTGTTTTTCGCTCCAAAATACTGATTACTGTTCAACAAAAATAAAGTATACAAATATATTGTTTTCAATCTTAACCAGAGCTACAAGTAATTAGTTCCATATACTGCGTAGAACATGGTGCATGCAACGGGGCATGGGCGCGGTGTTTTAGCCGGCCTGAATTTCATTACATTAGATTAATACATAAAATACTGTTTATTTACCCTGTTTGACCCTAATATACTTAATTTCTTGTATGTACAAAAAGTTGGTAACCCTATATACATCACTTAAAAAGTAATTAATAATGTTGTTCAAATTCAGGTTAGAACTTATTAAGTCTACAAGAGAAACCGTGACAACGACGGATACAAACAAGTTTCAATGGAAAATTATAATTCAACTACAAAATTCAATTCCTATTTACATTAGAGTTACTACAAACAGCTGTGTCTTTGAAGTTTCGTGTGCTGCGGAATGAATGCCGAATAATAGTATATATCATTGCAAGCAGTGGTGGCCTAATGGTAACGGCCGCGACTTAAGAGTTGTAGGTCATAGGTCCGAAGCCAGACAGGCGCTTTACTTTGCGTAAATTATTTCATCACCACTGCTCTCAAAACGGTGAAGGAAAACATCGTGAGGACACCGGCATGCCCTAGAACCAAAATTCGACGACATGTGACATCTACCAACCCACACTGGGCCCTCGTGGTGGGTTACGGCCCACTCCCTCTCACCGAGAGAAGGCCTGTGACTCAGCAATTCCCCCGTATAGGCTGATTATGCAAGCATACTCGTAATTACTTATGGTATTTTTTAATGAAATTATTACATGGAGTTAAACACTTACATTGTTAAATTAAGTTATTATTAAATGATTTTATTACATTGAGACAATAATATATAGGGATTATTATTAAGTCATATTGCTATAATAATATTAGTTTGGCTTAATAAGTATTAATATTATCAATTATTATGTTGCTGTTTACCTTGGCAGGTAGATTGGTCTGCCGCAAATTTTCTTTACATATACTGACTTATGTAACTACAATGATGTAATATGATAAGTTAGTCAAAAATTAGACAGATTTTAGTATGTAACGTAGCGCTCGGAAAAATATAGAAGCTAAGTATTTTTCCTCTCCAAAATGAATTGAAAATATTACATGCGAACACAGTTGCTGAGGTCATTAATAGGTTGATGAACTTTAGGTCTATTTAGGAAATACCTCGTTTTATGGGCACATACGTCACAGTTAGTTTAGCGCTAAAAAAAAGAAATATGATTTAGGTGCTAATTCGATAGGTAATCTTCATTAAAAAGTATTCCACTAACAAGTACACAAGATTAAACCCGCCATTACGTTACGCACGAGTAAGATAAAGTTAAGAAGAATAAAATTATGAAGCAAGATGACAGTAATTAATTTCACGAACCAAATAATGTGCCACACTTTTGCCACCACGAGAAAATTAATTAAAAGACATACACACACGAGACGTTTATGAAATTAATTTGGTTTGCCTTGCTTGTCTCCGAGAGAGAGAAAACGCCGCCGACCACCAAAAAGAATTTCAAGTTCCGTGAAGTCGCACTTGACTTGGTTTAAAAAAATACAAGGACATTTTAATGTATGTAAATATGTAACGAATCTATCTATACAATAAAAATAAAATGATATTCGTAGGTAAACGCATAACTTGGGAACCGCTAGTCTGATTTGGCTATATTTTTGTTTTAAAATGTCTGACTGCCTCGTTGGTCTAGTGTTTGCAAGCCCTACTGCTGAGCATGCGGTCCTGGGTTCAATTCCCGGGTCGGGCAAAGTGTTATTGGGTTTTTCTATCTGGACTTTCTCAGTAGCAGCCCAGAGTCTGGATTTGTGCCCGGTTGAAGTCAAAGTCAAAGTTATTTACTAAAGATTTTTGGTGATAAAACAGGGTCTTAAAAATATTTTATAGTACCTCAAAAATCTATCCATTAAGCCATGCATTGTTAAATTACAATATTAAAACTTAAAGTTAAACATTACATGAAAAAATATAAATACATAAAATGGTCAGTCACATGAAATTTTGTCAACTGGGAATTCTTCAATGGTATAATAGCATTTGTCTATTAAAATTTTATTTAGTTTACGTTTAAATTGTGTCAATTTTAAATCTTTTGTCATTTAGTAGCTTATTAAAAAAATTTGGAGCCATGCAAAGTATGCTCTTGTGCATAAGGGCGGTTTTTGAACTTCTTAGGCATAATTCATGTCTATATGTTGGTCTTATTGATCGATAGCTTTTTTCGGAACCTTTTTTAAATGAATCACTGTTTTTCTTTACGAACAAAGCGGTCTCATATTTATATACAGACAAGGTATCGTTAGTATTTTTAATGCGATAAAAAGCGGTTTGCAAGTTTCTGTTGATTTAAGATTGCACATGGACCTTATGCACCTCTTTTGCGCTTTAAAAATTTCAAGTTTTTCACAAGATCTTTTTTGCAAGTTCGCCTAATTTCCGTACACTGTGTTCTATTCTCAAGGTAGGTTTTTATCAGAAAAAGTCCCGGTTTCCCCGTATTCCGTATGCACTTAGTTTTCCTAACAAAATATTATGATCGACTCGATCAAAGGCTTTCGTCATGTCCATAAATATAGCGCTAGTAGGAATTCTTTGATCGATTTCAGGCATTATAATATTAAGGAAGTCATAGATAGCCAAGTTTATGGATTTGTTTTTCCTAAAGCCTTTCTGTTCCTTCACTAAAATATTGTGTTTGGTGAAGAAGGAATACATACAGTTATAAATAATTTAAGATATCAGGACGGCCACCACTCGGTATGCATTTAAGCGGAAATTGCAGAGTTATTTAAAAAAAAATAGCGTAGAGTCGTCTCAATTATGTACCTCTTTTCCTTGAATTTGTATTATAAGTTTGTAACCTATTTATATACTTCTGTACCCATTCTATTTATAATCTATTATGTTATCTTTGATATTTTTCATTATTATTATTTCCTCTCAGAGCACCTGCCATCTTATTTCTTCACCACCCTTGGTTGACTGGTAGAGAATGCCTAAGGCATTAAGTCCGCCTTTGTACCTTAGAATATAGAAAGAACCAGAATCCGCGTTCAACTGTCATTGCAAGCCGCACGCTGTGTTCAAAATCAAGACAAGCGTCCCGCGCCCGCCTCACTTCCCACCCCCGTAATGTTGCTAGCTCGGACATTATGAACCCGTTTTGGGGTAAACGTTGGGAGTATCTTATTGGTAAGATAATATGAATAATAAAATCGCAATTGGTCTTTTCATAGATACATAATTTCTTACACCCGCCCCCTCTAGAAATCCTAATAGTGTAACATAGTACCTATTATGAATGTTATGCAATTCTAACAAAATCATATATACATACGGGTTGCATTGATAACCTTTCTTTTTCAAGTCGGGTATTTTTTAAGTTGTTATTAATTTAACACTACAACGAATAAATGCCCTCAGTAGGTAATAAAAAGAAGGGAAAATCAAAACTCTTATACTGGCAACACTAACAAGATGGATGCATCATTCTCTATGACAATTATAAACTGAACAATTTATTCAGTAATTAAATAAGACGATATTTGAATGCGCTATTTACACGTGAAATGTGATCCCATCCTGTTAATTTTTTTAGCCCCGCTGCATTTTTACAGGTATGAACGACATAAGACGGCATAATTAAATAAAATTGCACACCGGTAAAACACGTTACGCGATACGACGTTCACAGAGTAACTGATTGGCTGCGCGTCAAACTACTCCATTTAGGAGTAGTTTTTGACGCTTCAGTATTAGGCGTGTTCGCGGCTTCTGGTTATTTCTATGTTCTAAGCTTTGTACTTAATTGTGTGCGAGAAGTTTAAATAAATGAATAAAAATTCAAAATCCAAATCCGTTCAGTCGCTTGTTACTCAATCATGTGAAAACATGATTGCGTAACAAGCATCCAAACGTACAAACTTTCCCACCTAAAAACAAAACGTACAAACTTTGACATTTATGCTATTAAGTAGGATTTCCCAGGAATTTATGACGCGGGCACCGACCGACTACGACTTGAATGTTACTTTTTAATTTTTACTTTTTTACGTCTTACGCAGCTGTTAGGCAGAGTACGCCACGACCGTTCAGCCATTACAAAGTTATTGAGTGCTTTACTTACCCTTAAACATACCTACTTACTCATTTTGTATACTTGGATATTATTATTACTAGCTGTAGTCCGCGAAAGTAGATATTTCATAATTTGTTACATAATGAATTTGTTGATATTTCATATGTTGTTTTATTAAGGACGCTTTTAACGTTTTGCGTCGTTCTCACATGTACCTAGGTATAATTTCAACACGAATGATGTAATCAATATTTTGTAACTATATGTTGATTTAAAAGAGTGTCCGTGGAGTTTCATGCCCGTTCTTCTTCGTAGCTAGCTACGCTTTGGAATTGGCAACTAGGTTCACTGACTGACCGACCCCTTGACAATTAAAAAGTGCCTGTAATTGGTTTTGAATTCTAAACAAATGTTTTGAGTTTGATACCAATATCCAGGATAGCTTATGAGTTCTGGATAAGGCGGCATTGTGTGGATCGCCCGGAGGACACGGTGGACCATACGGTCTGCCTGGCTTGGGCGGGGCACCGCTGTGTCCTCGTGGAGGCGATTGACGGTGGTGATCTTTCGCGTCCGGCCCTGGTTCAGGCCATGGTACGGAGCGAGAGGGCATGGGAAGCCGTCACCTTCTTTTGCGAAACAGTAATGCTCGCGGAGGAGGAAGCGGAACGGGTAAGGGAAAGGCAAATTTTGGGCCCTCATCCCCCTACTCGCTGCAGGAGTCGCCCTGGGCGTCGGGAATCCCAGACCGCTTCCCGCCAACGTAGGCGCGGGCTTGCGGATAAGGACCAGGCCCTGGTCGTTGTGTTCCACGCGCGCCTCAAAGAGATGTCAGCACAAGTGTAGGGGTCCAATAGGGGCCGATTCCTGCCGGGGTCGGGGGAAAGTTCGAAAGGGATACCGTGGCCTCTGGCAACACGCAGGCATCAGAAAGAACGCGGGTGGGTTTTAGTCATTAAAATTGCTGCTCCGCCCAGAGCGGGAGAAGTTATTTGATAATTTCCCACCCAAAAAAAAAAAGGATGGCCTACATCCTTCTCCAGGTCCCAACCTATATTTCATTCATAAAAAATTATTCAGTTGGTGGCTGGGACAGACTGGATGCGGAAGGCGAAGGACAGGGTGTCGTGGCGCAGCCTGGGAGAGACCTATGTCCAGCAGTGGACTGTTATAGGCTGAGTTGATTGATTCTGTTGTTTAGGCGTGAAAAGGTAACAGACAGATAGACAGAGTTAATTTCGAAAACCCCCGAAACCGTGATCGGCTTGGTCATCTAGTCGGCCGATTAGTCTGCCTCTTTACAACCGACTAATCGGCTATTCGGCTAGTCGGAAAAAGATATAGCGATAGAAGCCAAAGATATAGTCGGCACATCTCTTATTTATAATATAGTACTAGTGGATTAGTATGGATTATGATGCTTTTGTTTGAAAGGTCACGATTATGAAAAAGGAAAACGTGATAATTTTAAAATAGGGATTATAATTCACTAATCAATGTTCTTGATTGGTTTTCAATTGTTTACCTAATAGGTACTGAAAATTTTTGATCTGATTAATTTAAGTTGTTTAATTTACTTACACCGTACACGTGCTTGAGGTTTAAGGCAGAATATGGACAGTATGGAAACTAGGCCTAATTGTTGACATAAATAGATACGTTCCATTTAAAAGATCGCGGAGATCACTCGTTTTAACACGGCACCCGCAACTGAAATCACCGTGACGGGTCTTGTTAAACAGCGTGCCTGTGTGAGTGTGCCGTTACGAATGTTTACTATTGTCGTTTCTGTACCGTCCGTATTTATACTGTGTTCAAGGCTTACATTTTCAAAAATATCCCGCTAGTTTCTTTTGCCCACGACAACAACACTCCTGTCCGTTTTCATGGACACTAGGCAACACCTAAATATAATGGGTAAACACTAAGGATGGATTTCACCAATGAAACTGAATGCTATCAAAACATCTAAACTTCGTTCAAGAGCTGTCAGTGTCAATATTCCACAACAATGATGACACTAATAGCTCTTGAATGTAGTTTAGATGTGCTGATTGCTTTCGTTTCATGGAGGCGTGAGTTTATACTCACGCCTTCTTCCCGTTGGGGTAGGCAGAAACTATAGAACGCCACCTGCTACGCTCCTCTTTGCTTCGGTAACGTTCATCTGGACATACGCACGCCGGCTGCAAGTACTACGCACTTGACCCGTCTGAAGAACATCACCAATTAGGGCACTATGTGTCCTCTTATAGCGTTTCCACTCACACCTTGTAAATATACGTCCATAAATAACACCTTTTTGCTGTATCTCTGTCATCATTTTTGAAAATCTTTTATATAATAATAATAATGTATTTTATTTATTCAAGTAACCATGACTCGTTTGTTAGTAAAACTTATCCTATGTTAGTAATTAAGACAATTTTATCTACATCCAAATTCCTGTACATTATCCACAGCGGTAGTACTGTCCGACGGTTCATCGCGGCTGCACCATTCCATGGGAAATGGCGCAGCAGAGATTCACGTACGGACAGTTCAGCCTGCTCGAAATTAGAGACAGGATACTGTTGTTGCCGCCGCCCATGTGCATCCGCGAAAATCCCTGATGCGCTACAGTAGCACCCTGAACGCGTTACTGTATTGCACGCATAGGGCACTGTACGATTTTTGAGTATATCTAGCCCACAGGCTGCTCGTGTAAAACCCATATGCCCCTAAAAATATAAAATTGTTTAAAAAATACAGTGACATCCATAATATAAATACTAGGGACAAACTAAAATTTGTTCCACAAACAAGGCTCACGAAAATAGGTGGCTCGGTCAGATGTCAATGTATAAACTTCCTGGCTTTTGTAATAAACTTCCAAGCCACGTTCAAGATCTAAGCCTTAATAAATTAAAATCATTAATTATAAATAAGTTGTACCAGAAAGCCTTTTATACCGTTAAATATTATATTGAGGACAAAAAGGCTTGGGATTGAGCTGCTCCGATGTTTACATACTGAATGTTGTTTTATTTTGCTTATTTTTTACACTTCGACATTATTTTAAAAACAATGACATGAATATTTACTTTGTAGAGTATAATATTATTATTTAAATTATTGTGGATGTGAGAATATTTGATGTGGGTCATCTTTTTTTTTCGTCTTCTCTTCTCAAATTATCATTAAAACTAACTGAGGGCAGTTAGTTTTAATGCTAATTTGAGTACTGTATGCGGCCTACCCAAATGTGACTCGGTATAAATTGTTAGTCGCACCGTTGAGCTCCTTAAGGTCTGAGTTGAGCTGCACAATTACTGACAAATGCATGCATGAACGGACAGATCCACTCAATCTGTGTGGTTCTTTCCTCAAAATACCATTTCAGACAACAATCTTCATGGTCCTGAAATGATCGGACCTAGATTATGTCTGGACTTTAAAAGAGACTGTAACGTCTGAGTTTGTGTTCGCCTTCCTTCTCAAAGTAGTCAGATAGGATACGCCGACCTCGTCTAGTTTTAAAAATATGATTAACGTGTAAATGTGTTTGTACAAACCTACATACAGAAATAAAAATCCTTTGTAATTTAAAGCTGACTGGCATATTTTTTTATTTATGAATAGTTGAATACCGGAAAAATATTGTAAATGTACTAAATATACATAACTACTACTTATACTTATATACGAGAAAAATACTGTAAATACTAAAATTATTTTGAAACATCTACTTTCTGGCCACAGTGAGGTTTTTCTGTCTTCCATTAAACTTAGCCGTCTAAGCCCTAAAGAAATGGTAAAAGAGTTTTTCTTTCCCGCTTCTAATTACCTCCCAGATTAATGTCTGTCTACCTAATTACAAAATGGTTGAATTGACTGCCTTAAAGGGATTACAGTATTTTTCCTTTTTGATTCTGGGAGTATAACCCAGCTATCACAAAATCACAGTTTTTAGTTCTTTAGGAAACAATAATGTTACCTTTAGCTTGAATCAACGAATTCAAATCATCATCATCTGCCTAGCCTTTTCCTAACTATGTTTGAGTCAGCTTCCAGTCTTACGGGATACAGCTGAATACCAGTATTTTACATGGAGCGGCTATCTGACCTCCACAATGAAATCAAATCAAGTCATTTATTCAAACTAGGCTGAGAATCAGCACTTTTCGAATTTCAAACTTACATAAGACAGTCCCCCAAAAACGCCCGCCCTTCACCACTTCCTAGTGCTTTAGGGACGAAGAAGTGGCGCAACAAAATCCCCAGCAGCACACCTGTCTGTTTAGTTATATAAACTTGATTATAAATAAGGAAAAAGCGAAACTGGATATTAAACAGCATTCTATAGAGTATTCTCATTGTAAAATACACACAAATGTATTTAACATACACACGTAAAGTGAACACTGAAAACAATTTCCTCTGCAAGAGACGGTTTGCTTGAATACGTTTAGTGAAAACTTATGAAAAACACACAACATTTTCTCCGCTTCTTTAGATGTTGTAATGTATGTTTAAATAAGGTACCACCAACCGGTTTTACTACTCTTCGGTACTGTATGGGAACTCCCCAGGGATGTCATATAGGTATTTTTACCACATAATTATCATTTATTATTTTCTTAGGGTTGAGGCGGTACTGTCTTTTTATAACCACGCCTTCATCCGCGTAAAATTTCTTGTTTTAACAAGAATAATTAGAATATATAGAATTTTTGGAATCGGATCAGCAGTTCCGAAGATTATCTCCTACATACAAACTCTCAGATTTTACTTCTTTATAATATATGTGTATGTATTAGTATAAAAGTGAAGATTATTACTTACTTCATTATTGTTCACAGTTATCGTTACAGGAAAAGAATTGGAGAAGTCAATGAAATGTTTTGTTAGTTGCAACTTGCGCAGGATGTTATTTACGATTAATAATAACAGATAGGACATATCTTGTATGACGTCTTAATGAGGGTGTTTACTTTATCGAAAAACTATTTTAGCGACAAGGTGGTTGTTGATTTTGTTTGTCCTGATATTATATTGTTCTCTCGGTGCGGCATAAGTCAAACCTCCTTCAGTTTTTCATTTTGTGATTTATAAGATATTTTAGTGGGGTGTCTGGTGGGCTTGTGGCTAAGTAATAACAGCCGCACGGGTCGATCGATCAGGTTAAGCTACGCTTGCCGCGGTTGGTCCGTAGATGGGTGAACATCTTTACATACCAAGACCCCTCCTGCCTCGCAAAGTACGGTAAGCCGTTGGTCCCGGCTGTCATTCATAGATCTTTGACAGTTTTTACGGTCGTCAGAAGCCCGAAAGTCTGACCACCAGTTTTACCAAGAGGTATCGTGTTACATGGTAACTGGGTTGTGGAGGTCATAAAGGCAGTCGCTCCATGTAATATTATTGTTATGTATTTATTATTATGTTATTGTATTCCAAGTTTAGTAGGTATGTTTAGAGAAAAGTGATATTTAATGACGAATTCTGGGAAAACACACATAATATTTACATAAAACACACAAAACACGTCCTCGAAGGAATACATCGAATTACAACTCATCCTGCATACGGGACGCGATACTCAGTTATAGAAGACTTTCCTGAAAAATAAATTAAGTACCTAACACAATAGTAAGAAGTACCAATTTACTGATTAAAATCTTCCAAACGACCCACGATGAAGATTACAGGAACACGAAAAGGACATCATTAAGGAAAGTTACGAAAGACGTTAATTAACTAAGTAAGAGAGAAATACTCTACTTTGAAGTAGATAATCATTTCATGTGTGACCTCTCTTTCTCCATTTTCGAGAAATTGCGATGACATTTTCCGGGACTTGTTAGGGAAAATCGACTTGTGGAAGGAAAGTCTGCGTCGGAAGATTAACAGTCTTATGTAACGTAATTGTGCCTTACTATTACAAGAGAGGAAAATAAATGAACCAGGCAGCTTCCTGGATGGGAAACAAAAGAAAACCTCATAATGGTCAGGCGGCTAATTCTAGTATTAATAACGTTCCAAAACTAGTCACAAATTCATGCCGGCTACAATCACTGTCAAAAACGTAGGAAAATTAGAGATTAGATATTTTTGACAGATTGAGACTAATGTATGTTTAGATGGTCATGGTCATGTTGAGAGGATGAATGAAATGCGACTAACAAAAGGTATTTCAAGGCAGAGGTGACTGGAAACGCCGGCGAGGGGACGTCTTAGGAGGACATATAGTGACCTATTTGGTGATGTTCTTGGTGCGTGAGTGACGAGATAATCATACGAAACGAAGTAAAACGAAGACGACGACGATGACGTAAACGAAGTAAAAGGAGTATGTAAGGAGCGTAGCAGGTGGCGTTCTATACTGTCTGCCTACCACCACCATGGGAAGAAAACGTAAGTTTATGTATGTATGAAACTAAGATTCTAATACCAACAGTCTTAAAACTACGTGATTATTGCCCTTCTGATGAAGGCTGCCAATAGCGCCGTCCGCTGGAATGCTAAAATCATACGGCCATCTGAAAACGAGAAACGGAGAATCAAAACAAACAAAGACAAAGAAGTCACGTTATATCATTATCACAAATTGAAACATTTGCCAGATTAGACGCTTTATAAGTTAAACAATACCCTCTCTATGTCACAAAGTACCAAAAATACCTAACAGACTGACTTTAATCCCGTGTAAAAACAAATCGAACTTTCCCGAGAACAAAAACAAACGTTGAACAAAATGAGGAAAACTGACTAACAATTCGTCATGCAATCAAATAAGTGGTGCTTCCGTTACGTAACCAAAGGTTCGAATAAGTTTCCCAAAATAACAAGGAAACAATAATGTTTTCGCTTAACATCCGAATATGCGATTAATGTTATCGATTATCGAAAGTTATATCGAGAATCGTGGTTCGTTATATCATTTTCTGCAATCGTTTTCCGGGTTCTCAGTAAGTTTAACTTGTTCTTTTACCTAATTTATTGCGCGTAAAATATAGGTGGTGATTATTATTAGAACGCTATAAAAACTTGAATTATTGAGTCCTAATTAATACATCTTAATAAACTATTATGTAGCAAATTGAGGTAAACCATTTCTTGTTTAAAAATTTAAGTAAATATAGGTCAATTATTCCTTGTTTAAATTCCATACGAAACTTCTTGTAACGACATTTTGTGCCATGTATTATTTATTTATTTATTTAATTTTAAAGAAAGCTTACAGACTAATAACAATCTTGAATATCGTGCATAAGTTTCCACATTTGCTAATTACAATCTTCCACATATCTATACTTAGTTCGGTACGCGTTATTTGCGTTGACCAGTTACAGCGAATTGACTAAGTAAACAGGTTACAATGTAAACAACATAAAGGTATGTCGAGACAATATATTAGGTATGTCAAGTCGTGCAATACCAAAATCGGAATTAAAAGTTATTTATGGTTGTAACCAAAATACTCCTTGTTTAAAATATTTCTAATTGTATGTGCGCTGGTGCAAAATAAATCAACTTCCAGGTGTGATGGTAAACTTTTGAAAGCTATAACACTGCGTATGCAGAAGGCGTTGCGCCTGTTCTTAGTCGATGTGAATGGTACATGGCCGTTTTCTAAGGTTGTTTAGATTAGTACGAAGAAGTATTTTGCTTAGTAGTTCGGGATAATCGACGGAGCCGTTTGTGATGTTCACTAAAAAACAGATATCACTAATATTACGTCTCAGTTCCAACGGTAAAAAATGATATCACTTACAACGGTGTTCATAGTTGACTGATAATTGCCTAGAATTGAAGTCCAAGTATTTTCATAATACTTATGTATACAATACATTTTAAGATAGTTTCCCAAAAACGGTACAGGCTGTGTGCGGTGTTTATAGCCATTTCCTGTCTCCAATTACTCCTCCATAATAGCCTAGGTGTACGCAGCAACTAAAATAATTTTACTCTGTTTTTCTTTATTTTTTCATTAATTAAGGCGGACATCTGAAATGGAATGAGATTTGTGCGAACATTGTGCCGGTGGTCACGGTAGACACAACCCGGGATGCGGGTGTTAAAATTTAAATAAAATACGAAATAATCTGTAAAAGCGTGCTTTGTGGTTGCAGACTTGCAGTTGTATTAATTTTAGACGCGACGGTAGGTACCTATTGTAGAGCGTGCCCTTAAATATAACGTTTATTGTATTTTACGCTTGTAATTCGAATTTTCCTGACAAGGGATTGTCTCCACCACCCTAAGTGCAATAATCCAGCATGCATGCTACTTTCGTGCAAAATCTCATCCAAAATCGAATTCTAGATTGCATCTAGTTTTATGTAAGTATGTAAAACAGGATTCTATATTATTTGAAAGATAAAGGTTTTATTTTTAGAAACTTTTATGAGACAACAATGTTACTTGATTTAAAACAGGATACGTTCGATCAAATATTGCAATATTTCAAGTTTATTACTTCTCTCAGCACGATTTGTGTAGTACAGAATTTGTATCCAAAACAAAATGAATGTATCTTGGACAGATGAAATTAATTTTATGTTGCGGACTTGTCAGTATGAAACTGTTACTGGAAAACAAATGCAAGAGGGAGACATGACCAGTTATGTGATTGGTTGAATAAGCAGCAAAAAGCAGTTACGCCCAACGATAAAAAACTACCATATAACTACTTTTAGAACAGAAAAGAATTTCTTTTGACAAAGTTCCTTTTACAAGTATTGCCTTTTTGGAGGGAACCCAACACAAGTTGTAAACTTTCTTTTACATATTTCGTGCTGCGGTTTCACAATTTTTATGAGACATCTTATTGTGAGTAGGTACTGCAAAGGAACAATAAAAAAATCATAACTATGATTATAACTACTAACTATGATTTAGTTGTATGAACTATATACATAGTAATCCTAACTATCCTAATTCTTACTAATATTATAAATGCGAAAGTGTGTTTGTTAGTTACGCTTTCAACCTAAAACGGCTAAACGGATTTGGATGAAATTTGGCACATGAGTAGAGCATAACCTGGATTAGGACACAGGATAGTTTTTATCTCAATATTCCCACGAGATCGAGAATTATGCTGGTGAAACCGCGGGGAGCGGCTACTTTAATAATAAAGCAGTAGAAGAGTCACTGTGGGCTTTTTCAGAAACAAAAAAATCCTGAAAGCTATGTAGATTGCTTTTAGATGCTGCTATTCTTTGGTCATCGAGTTTGAAGTGCAGGTGTGTTAAAACTTAATTGTCGCGGGAAGGTACTAATGGGTCACCGAGGCCCCTGGCAACACACAACACACAACCCCTGGCAACACTGAAAAGCACACATAGAAGAACTCAGTAAAAAAATTAGTAATTCTTGTTATGCGCTGTTCAAACTGGTCCCAGTGCTTAACACTGAGTCATTGCTCACGGCTTATCACGGTTTGGTTTCTTCACATTTAAGATATGGGATCATTTTCTGGGGCAACTCAACCAACAAGGACATACCCTTTAAAGGCCAAAAAAGGTGCATTAGAACTATGTTTAAGTTACAGTCAACCGAAAGTTGTAAGCCCTACTTTAAAAAATACCAAATATTAACTCTGCCTTGCCTTTACATTTTAGACATTGTCATGTTTGTAAAATCAAATCGACACTTATTTCCACGACTTCATCAATCAGAAGTGGTCGATCGCAACCATAGTAGACGCGATGACAGTATTCTCTGTCTACATAGATCGAAAACAGCATAAATACACAAGAGTGTTTTCTGTATGGCCCCTAAAATTTTCAATAAACTCCCAAATAGTTGGAAGGAGCTTAATTTTCGTCAATTAAAAAATAAACTAAAAATACTGCTAGAAGGGAAAACATACTACAGTATTCTAGAATTTCTTAATGACAACATCTCATACCGTGTAGTAACTAATATTATCAATACATCTTTGACATAATCTACATAAAGCAACATATTATTGCTATGATGATAATTTTAATTGACATTTAATAATTGTTACATAACTATGACCATATATTTAATTTAATTGTTTTCAAAATTGACATTTACTATTTTGTTCTTATGTAATCTAATACTTTATCCAATAATTTTTATAACTGAAATTTAAATATTTGTACGCCACTAAGGCCAAATATGACTGATCTTAAGACTATAAAGTAATTTAATAACTTGTATGCTCTGTATGTGTACTCATGTTTTCACAAGTAAATAATAATCTAATCTAATCTAATCTAATCTAACACAGGCAACGGAAAAAATACGGATAGGTTTTAGTCAGTAAGAGTCTGACACACCCTCCCGCTCCGCCCAGAGCGCGAGAAGTTATTTGATTTTAGCCAATCCAAAAAAAAAAAGGGTGAGTTAAAACTTAAAACGGATATAAGAATGGCTAGTAAGGCAACTAGCCGCAGTAGCAGTTTCATTTATTGAAATGTAAGCAACGATCGGTTTTTGAGACAAAACCGATCATGGCTTACACTTCAATAAATTATAAGCAAGCGATACTGCTGAGCATGAGGTCCTGGGTTCAATTCCCGGATCGGGCAAAAGTGTTATTGGATTTTTCCATTTGGAATTTCTCAGTAGCAGCCCGGAGTCTGGATCTGTGCCCGGTTGATGGCAATAGGCTCGCCGCCTATTACATGGCACTTAGACATAACTGGCGAAATGTAGGTGTACTACAGGTATACCTCTGCCTAACCCTTCGGGGAATACAGGCGGGATATTATGTTATAATTAAAACCAAATTGGTATAAAAACCGATTCAAAACACATTGTTTGCCATTCACGTTAATCCGTAACCTTTATAAATGCAGACAATAAATCCCGTCCAAATAGAAGTACAATATCCACAGTGCCTTTATTATTTAAACGGAGCTCAGCTCTAACACCATTGTGGACATAAACTTTCAATATTTTTTCATGAGGCGGACCGACCCAATCTCTTCGTAGTCCCCAAACGGGATTACACTCAACACCAAGCATTTATTTTGTTTTGGGGCATTCAGTTACTATTCAACGCAAACGTTACGAACCGCTGAATTTATTATAAGCAAGTTTTGTTGAGTACACAACACGAGCTACGTTTCTCGTAGCATAAGAATTGTATCGTAGCACGTGTCTACGAAAGTGCTACGCCGTTTCAATTATTGGGTTTCGTAGCGCAGATTTCAGTAAAACTACAGTTTCTCAGAAGAGCGGTGGCCGCCACAAAGCGTCTGCAATTTACCGGCGAATGACGGCACTGAAACTTTATTTATGAAAGTAAGATTTTCCTAGAGAGCGTTTTTTGACACCGTTAAGTCAAACCCCGCTGCCATTATTTTCATGATAGCCGTCACTGCGACCGTTGGGTGGCGGACAACGCTTTTCTAGAAAACCCAAGTATAAGACTCAAGTATAAAAATACTCTCTCATTGATCCAAAGTCAAGGCGGAATCATCCCTCAATCCTGGATTCAGTAACAAACAACTTACATGAAATTAGAAATAAAATATTCAAGCGGGTTTCACTGATCTTTGGAAAAGGGTTCTTCCTAAACCCTACGCCCACCAGGCGCGTTTTTCTGTAAATCGTTAGTGCGCATGGGGAGCATTTTGCGACCTATATTTATCGTTAATTTTGAGTAGGAATACTGCAATTAAATTAAATAGTTCTTTCAGAAATTAAGTAAGAGAGAAACAGTTTATAAGACAACAACATATTTATTATTTGTCAAAGGAAAGTGTCCTTTATAATATTTTCTGGAGAAACTAAGCTTTTTATGGACTTGTTCAACTTATCCTACACGATATTTAAAAAAAAAAAGCTTTTTTGACGCCGTAAATTCGAACCCCGCTGCCATCATTTCCATGACAGCAGTCACCGAGGCCGTTATGTGGCGATCACAGCAATTCTGGGAAACAGTAGCTTTACTGAAATCTGCGCTACGAAACCCAACAATTGAAATGGCGTAGCACTTTCGTAGACACGTGCTACGATAAAATTACTCTGCTACGAGATGCAGCTACGGCGCGACGCTTGTTACGTCATGTCTACGTCCCTAAAGTTACTATCAACTTTTGTACGCGCTTCTATATTTATGCGAAGTTGAGAACGTGTGAATTCTGGGACAGAATAAGCTATCCCCGGGGATTGGTATAGTTATGATTGGCAATCTGCGTGTGTGAGATATGCCAATTTTTTGTACACAACGATATTGTCCTGGTTCAAAAAATGCCCTCGCTTCCTGCCATAATCTGCAGCTTGATATAATGACGGTTTTTACTATACAAAGAAAGTGGTATGTAAGCTGGTGTTCTACTCTATTTAAAGTTCCGTCGCGCGTCAACGCGATTCTTTATCGTCAATAATTATGGTTAACAGGGCCCAACTTCGTTCAAGAAACCTAATATCGTTATTGCAAGTTAAAAGTTAGTGTGTACTTAAAACTTGAGAATTATGATGAGCAGATTTTTCATAAACAAAAGCGTCAGCACTGGGCCAACTTACAAGGTAAATAGTTTGTGTTACGAGGGTGACACTGAAAGTTCTTAGAAAATCAAAAACTGAACAAACTAGCATGTTATTAATTTTATTATATCTTTTCAAAATAGTGTCATCTTACATCAATACATCGCTGCCTCCGATGGAACCACTGAGAAAAGCACTTTACCCACTCGTCCTTAGGGGTCTCTTCGACGGCATTTTGAAACGCAGCCACTGCTTCCTCGGCGTCAATAAAACATTTTCCTCTGAGCTTTTCGTTTATTTTCAGAAATAAATAAAAATTGCAAAGTGCGAGGTTGGGGCTATAGGGCGGGTGATCCAGTAATTCCACGTCTGACGTCGCCAAGTAGTCAATTGTTTGCTTGTCGGTGTGCGACGAGGCGTTGTCGTGGTGAAGGAGGATCTCACTGCGAGGTCGTTTCTCCCGAACTTTTTTCGAGACAAGTGGCAAACAATTGTTAGTGTACCACTCTGCAGTAACTGTTTTTCGGTCCTCTAAAATTTGTTGCATAATGACCTGTCCTTCCGAAGAACGAGGCCACCATATTTTTTCCCACAC
Organism: Atethmia centrago; assembly: GCA_905333075.3. Taxonomy (NCBI): domain Eukaryota; kingdom Metazoa; phylum Arthropoda; class Insecta; order Lepidoptera; family Noctuidae; genus Atethmia; species Atethmia centrago. The sequence continues at coordinate 18,583,336 of HG995382.1, forward strand.
TTCACTTTAGTTGGCAACTCCTCGGAAGGAAACATCCAGACAGCAGACTGTCTCTTAGTTACCGGATCATAACAATAAATCCAGCTTTCGTCACCCATAAGTATGTCGAACACAGCATTTGAGTCACCTCCGTTAAATCTTTGAACCATTTCACGACACCAATCAACACGACGGAGTTTTTGAGCCTCTGTCAAATTATGAGGTATCCACCGGGCACAAAGCTTCCTGGCCGCTAAATGTTCATGGAGGATTTTGTGCACTTGACTCATACAGATGCCTAAGCTTGTCCGAATCTGCTGATAAGTCACTCTTTTGTCAGTCTCTATCATACGCCGCACAACACTGATGTTATCTTCAGTGGTCGCCGTAGAAGGCCGTCCCTCACGCAGATCATCGGTGAGATTAGTGCGACCACGATTAAACTCATTAAACCAGTTGTAAACAGAGGCACGCGACGGGGCTTCATCGTGAAAGGCCAATCGAAGACAGTCATGCCTTTTCTGCCGATTATTTGTGCCCGACAAATACATCGTCACCGTCAGAGGCACAATCTGTTTGCGCAAATGCCATCCAAAACTGTAGCCAGAGCCGAATCCCCAGTCTGTCGTACTCTAAAGATGCTAAATGCCCTTCTGACTGTCAACCCTGAATGTGATGTGTTTGCGGATGAATGGAGTAAAATTATGCGTGTATGTCTGGTGTTCTGTGAGAGAAAGTATGCAAGGGAGTCCACTGTTCCATGTTAGTTTTAAATTAAATTATTTACAACGTAATTATTAGTAATATATTAATAATTGTTTCTATGTTAATTAATGTAATTGGTGCTGTACCGTTTTATTTAAAAAAAATTAAAACGAAAAATATAAAAAAAAATATAATAATAAAAAATAAAAAAAATATATATTATTAATATTTTTTATAAATAAATAAATAAATAAATCCAAACTTTCTTGTTGACATAAATGACATCAACAGTCTTATCTATCGTATTGTACGAAAATTTTCTCGCGTTAAATTCATGCTGACGTGACAGAAAATTTTAAATTTGCCGCCAAATCGTAAACAGATGACAAATTAATAAAATAAATAAATAATCATATTGATAAGGAGTTCTATTTTCAAAATTTGAACTGTTTTTTATTATATCGTTTACAAGTGGCCAGTTCTAAAAACTTTCAGTGTCGCCCTCGTATTTAATGAACGTAGCTTATTTTTTTACCACATTCACAACGCGATTTATTTTTCGTCACGCATGATTTTACGAGCCCACAACTCTTACAAGGAAAGAAAATAAGAAGGATTTGCACTCTTTTGTTTTCGATATCAATTTTCTTGGCTAGAAAAAAACTTATTAAATGCTTTGACAGTAATTTCCACCAAAACAAAAAAAAATGTCGAGGTTCCAAGAAAAGCCCAAAGCACGAAATTGTCGTGACCGCGCTCACAGCTTCTACATATGGCTGGTACTTATGAAATTCATGGCGGTGAAAGTAGGTACATTGAGCGCCAACTTCTGCTAGGGACTGCCATTCAAACCCGTCAGTTTCTATACGTAATTCGTGTCGTACTGCGAGTAAACGGTGAAACATTTGGCTAATATCGATGGTAACAATGCCATCTCTAGCATCAGCTGGTGCGGCGGTTCCATGCTCTGTGGAAATACCCACCACGCACAATGAAGGGTTACGTTATAGTTGGGATGAATTTATCCCAAGAACAAACGTAACATTGTATTTGAAAAAAAAAAAATTCTCAATACATGCCAACTGCAAATGTAAATTTTTTTGACCCACAATATTGAGAGATTTCCCATGTTTTTTTAATACTGTAAACTTCATATAGGTTTTTCTGTAATCTATAAGTATAGAACTATTATTCTCTGTTTTTTTTCATATTTTTATGCTAACTGAGCATAAAAATATGAAAAAAAACAGAGTTTCGGAAATTATGGTAATTTTTCATATATTTTCTTTAATAACTTTAAAACGAATTATTTTAAAATAGTAAAATAAAACATATTTGAAATAACAAGCCCTTTTAATTGATATGTCACACGGTTGGCAAAACTTTTTTTATCAACCTTTTCCCCCAAAAGTTAACCCTATATTCATAATTCATTTATTTACGTTATACTTCGTGTTTGGGTCACATAAATTCATATGAGAACCAAATTTCAACTTAATTGGTCTAGCAGTCCCATTTCTTCCCGTGGGTTTCGTAAAGAGCGACTAAGGGACTTACTAGAGAATGGGCAGCAGCGTTTTATATGCATTTTAACACCATACTGCGATCGACAACCCGCCTGCCAAGCGTGGCGATTATGGCAACGCCCTCCCCTTTTGGGGGAGGCCTATGTCAAGCAGTGGACGTCTTTCGGCTGAAGTGATGATGATGATGGTCTAGTAGTTTCGGAGCAAATCGGCTGTAACAGACGGACAGACTCGCGGGTGATCCTTTACGGGTTCCCCTTTTTTTCTGTTGAGGATGTTGAGGTACGGAACTCTAAAAACCTGTCACATCATAAAACCTACACCAACACGCTATCTTACTCAACAAGGGTTGAATAAAGGTAGATTACGGCGACATTATTTACCTTTTCCTAGCAAAGTAAGAGATCAACCCCCTTCACCATTTCAGTTTGTCGTCACTTAACTAAACAGGGAGTTAATAATAAGGGAGCTCTTAGTGCTACCCGTTTATATTATTCATATTCATGTCCGCGACCCCATTATTACGGGGACGTGTGTCTTTTAGTAGCTTGTAAGTGGAAAACTGTTTTATAATCTAAAATATATGTAAAGGGTAAAAGAATTTGAAATCGATACAAAAAAATATGCTGAAAGAAAGACACAAAAGGAAAAGGGATTGTGTCATTTATGTAGATCCTATGCTATTGAAACTTAAACGATACAAGACAATCATTCAAGACATAGGTCGAATGCTGATCATAGGCGTAATTCACGTATTATCACCACATCAGAAAGACAGATTAAGGATACAACTTATTTACATTTCCAGACCCACGAGGACACACAAAGGCCAAGTGCCAGTTGGACTCGCGCACGAAGGGTTCCGTACCATTATCTATAAAAATGGCAAAAAAAATCATGTCCGTTGTATGGGGGCTCCCATACAACGGACATGATTTGTTTTACCCTTAAATATTTATTTTATTCTGTTTTTTAGTATTTGTTGTTATAGCGGCAACAGAAATACATCATCTGTGAAAATTTCAACTGTCTAACTATCACGGTTCTTGAGATACAGCCTGGTGACAGATGGACAGATAGATAGACAGACGGAGAGCGGAGTCTTAGTAATAGGGTCCCGTTTTACGCTTTGGGTACGTAACCCTAAAAAAATAAAGTAATTCGTTTATTTGCGGTAAGCATGACGCAAAGAAGGAACATAAATACGAAAGAACAAGTTGGGGGAAACACACACACACACACACACACAACATTGAAGGATACTTTTCTTCTCCCAGGAAACTAGAGAGGTACATACTTTCGAGAAACATAATTGTGATACAGATAGCTGAAATAAAATATAAATTATTTCAATGTTGCTATAGTACAGTCGTCAGCACACCAAGCTACCACTAACTGTCAAATTTCTTCAAATGATTTTAAAACTTAATATGTTGATGCTTAATTTCAAAATCGAATGAGAAAAATTGATAGTTCGTGGTAACTTGATGTACTGACGACTGTACCTTCAGTGGAAAAAAGCCTCAACAGTAAGACAATTCCATGCTACACAAAGCCACATCTTTACATTATATTTATAAATTTACTTTTCAAAAGGCCATGGTTATGTCCAACAATTCTTGTTATAATCTCTATACTGTTTCCTTGCTTCAAACATGGAATCATATTGTTATGTCTCTCACTTTCTTACATCTTACTGTTGATGCTTTTGCAGCACATCAAGTTACCAGTGTTGTGTAGTCTCGCTTCAGATTTTCTACCTAAGAGACACAAATACAAAGCCGATTAAGTAAGCTTGAATTCCAAAGAAAAACATGTAGTTTCGGGGTATTGTAAACCAAACTACATATATCCTCCCGTAGGGGTTTTAAAAGACGACTAAAGGATTGGCACAGGGAAAAGATTTTTTTATTCCTTACAGTTGGTTGAGATTATGTACGCCACTCATATGTCATATAAAAACTTTTCTATTTGCGATATTGTAAGATGGAAGAACTAACGTCTATTCAAATATTTGTTTCCAATTAATGTTATTTCTGCTTAAACGAATATCAAACTTATATTCGTGTAATCAGTCGTAAATGTTTGAAGTGGTGGTAGCTCAAACTGAACTTTATGTGTTAGGTTTAAAGTTGTTTTTCCAACGCATACCTATTTGTTTACATTTTCGGAAACTATTTCGAACGCAGGGTAATTACATGATATATAAAAAACGAGCGAGCCTTACAGTAGTCGCATATGATGTTTAACATCTTACATCTCACCTTGCTAATAAGCAACTGAGCAGCGACAGAAATTAAATTCTGAGGGAATTTAAAAAACCTAAATACTGAAATATTTATTCGAATTCATTACCTACTAGTGGTCGCCTATACAAGGTGTCGTTTTGCATCCTCGTCAAATTTCAGGAGGCTGCTATGAAACACATATATAATCATTTAAAATTACGATACCTGCTCAATAATTAATACATACTTGTTTCTTTAGTTATTTAAGTTGGACAGTATTTTAGAATACACCACTTTCACAGAACAGAATCACACTGGTGAGGAGCCACACTGTCGCCCTAACGCATCGTGTGGCCTCGCCCTAACTGTTAATCTATGAAACATAACATTGATCTCACGGTCCACTGGCGACTCCAAGGTGACTGAAATTTTTCGTTAAGAAATTGTGAGCGCGTAGATCCAAATATTGTACCCGACAAAAGGCCATATTGCTTGTTATCGTGACCAACTCCCGGAAGTCGGAAGAATACGTACAAGGGTGATGCTTATTTCTAAAGAAATCTCTTGCAGCATACCCGCGATAGGAACGTAGATAAAAAAAAGCAGTATTGTTGACACCGTGTGTAAGAGTAGAAGAGGAAATAAAATACGTAAAAATATTATTTAAAAAACAAAAAAACCCGACTGCAAAAACACATAACTGAAAAGGGAAAAACAAGCATTATAATCATTAGAATGTTGGTATCTCAGGCACAAAAGTTATACCATATTTCAGGTTATTGGTTTGTTCCCACCTTCAATACCAAAATTCTTTTTTTGTTTTTTTTTTTTTTTAATAATATTTAATTTCTTGCTTTTTAATTATATTAATATATATACTATATATATATATATATATATATATATATAAAATTCGAAGACATGTAACATCTACCAACCCGCACTAGGCCCGCGTGGTAGATTACATCCCACTCCCACTCACAGAGAGGAGGCCTGTGTCCCAGCAGTGGGAACATTATAGGCTGATTATGGTACGTAATTAATAATTTTAATTTACAAATAGTTTGTGATACTACAATTAATATAAAACATAGAACTAGACGTAATCCACCACGCAGGCCCAGTGCGGTTTGGTAGATGTCACATATCTTCGAATTTTCGGTTCTAGGACATGCCAGTTTCCTCACGATGTTTTCCTTCACCGTTTTGAGAGCAATGGTGATGAAATAAATTACACAAAGTAAAGCGCCTGTCTGGGTTCCAACCTACAACCTACAACTCGTAAGTCGCGGCCGTTACCACAGGGCCACCAATTATTAATTAGAAATGAATATTTAAAATATATTATATACTTTCACTGCTGGCCAAGGACAGATATACTGTTAACATTAGCATGTCGGTAACGCGAACCCATAAGATTTTTTTCTACCAAAAATCGGTATACGCGTCTAAAGAAGTTTTCACTCCAAAAATAATTACATCGGAAAAAATATTTACATCAGAAGGGCGTAGAAAACAAAAGGAGAATTACTAAAAAGTTGAAAATTATTGGATTAAAGACTCGCGAACTCTCGCTTGGATTAAACGCGAGTATTTAATCCAATAATTTTCAGCTTTCAACTTTTCAGTAATTCGCCTTTTGTATTCCATGCCCTTCCGTTTGATCGTTCTTACTCTTCTTTGTGACAAGACATATTTAATTACGTCAGACGTTCGTAAAATGTTAAGTGTTAAAGCATTTCCTGTTAACTTTACTTAAAATACGGTTTACAAGTGCTTCTGTAACCTTGATTAAATATATTTCCTTATTTATGTTTAAAAAGGTGGCGCGCAGAGTGCGGAGGGGTTCGTGGTTAAATGATAACCGCACGGGTCGATCGAAGGTTAAGCTATGTTTGTCGCGTTCGGTTCGTGGATGGATGATCGTCCATTACATATTCGAGATTCCTCCGTGCCTCGGAAAGCACGTTAAGCCGTTGGTCCCGGCTATCATTCGTAGATTTTGGACAGTCGTTATGGGTAGTTAGATGTCTATAAGTCTGACAACCAGTCTTACCAAGGGGTATCGTTTTACCCAGTAACTGGGTTAGATAGACAGTCACTCTACGTAAAATACTGGTATTCAGCTGCAACTGGTAGTTAGACTGGAAGCCGAACGCCACATACTTGGGAAAAGGCTAGGCAGATTGATTTTTACGTAAAATGCGGAAAAGTTCGTTTTATCAGGCACTATCCTATTAATGTTAATTTCCTTTTCTAAGGTTTACTAAAGAAACCACCTGCCCCCTTTTTAATGAATGCACAAAACATATATGAATAACAGTCTTCGTTCATTCACCTTTGGCCCTGAAACTTTCAGAATGTACTTGTAATCCTTGTACGTTTATATTCAGGGCCGAATTTAGGGCAGGGCAATAATTCTAGCCCCAGGCCTCCACAAAGAAGGTCTTGCGTTGATGGATTATAAATTAATAATACGTTGAATAACTCTGATCCCAAAACCAAATGAAATAAAATTTTCGATGTCCATTTTATGTTTCAAACGCACCACGGTGACGCAGACGGCAACAAAATATCCCAACAAGTCGGGATAGACTTCGGGCGTCGTCGGTGCTATACGCGCGTATACCTACGTAAGTACGTACGATTATTCGCATCTAGTATGTGCGCTACTATAGTAAGTACTTGAAGGAACGTTCTTGCGTTTTCGTACGTGTTCGCGTTAACGTTGACAGGTGTCGCCATGTCGTGCCACGTTGTATCAGGGAATCCCCAAAATCTGAGGTTTATGGCCAGTCTCATTTCCTACGAAGTGTACGGGAAGATTTTGTTTTGCGATTTCTGACTTTTCTATAACTCAAACCTTAGTTGGTCCAGTAGAGTTTTTTTATCCTTGTAAGAAACAGGATCGATTGGCATCAAAATATATTTTTGTGTAAATTGCCCATTTTCTAGCTGACTGTATTTTTTTTTCAAAATCTGTGAATACAGATCAAAGTTTCTCAAACAGTTAAGAACAGCTTCCTAAGACCATTTTCCTGTAGGTTAAGGAACCTACGGTTAAAGTCTGAAAAAATCATTCAAATTACTAGCTTCTGCCCGCGCCTTCGTTCACGTGGAAGCCGTAAGATACAGAATGTACTAAAATAACAGCCACATTTTTATAAACCATGTCGCATTGCATCTCTTACCCGCTATTACTTCATCTTTGCGTAGCGTTCTTTCCGACTTTTCCTTTTGCTCGGCCCCTAATGGTTGTAGCGTAATGTTAAGTATCCTTTATCAAGAAGTGGGCTATCAAATGCAAAAATATTTTTTAAATTGACTGGTTCATCCAGAGATTAGCATGTTCAAACGGACAAGCATTACTATAGATTGAAAACTGAAAAAGTTCCTCCACCTTTAAATGCGGCCCTGTTTCTATTTATTCTTACAAGGAAAAGACATCAAAATAAGTATTTCTTTCTCTAACTTATAGATTGAAAACTGAAAAACTTTTTTGGCCTCCACCTTTAAATGCGGCCCTGTTTCTATTTATTCTTACAAGGAAAAGACATCAAAATAAGTATTTCTTTCTCCAACTCATAATCTTTCTACAAAGTTAGTTACATAATCATGAAAGTTTCAGTACGTACCTACCTACCAGATAAAGTCCTGTAACAGTTGTTTTATAGATTTTATCTTATTTAAGTAGTAAACATATTTGTGTAAGATTAGTTGTCGAAGTTCCAGAACTAAAAGAGATAAACCTACAAAGGTATTAAACTTTATTTTATTGTTATCCTAAAAATAAACGTAATATGTACTCGTGTGGGAAGGTTTTATTTGAATATTAAGTTTCACTTAGGTGGGATGCGCTAAAGTAGCCCGCGAATATCGATCAATCGCTGAAAAACAAAGAATAAATGTATAATTCTGCCAATACGTACACACATCAAAAAAGCAACATGTACGGTTTTGAACTTTTGAACGATTTTTACTATTGTAATATATTTATATTTCTTTTATAAGTAATAACTACGCATTTTTTGATGCATTAGTGACTAAAGCAACAAAATCCTTCACTCAATTGTTCATTTAATCACAATAATTAACAATATGTGTACCGCAACATACGTAGAATAAAATAAAGTTAAAGCGAAATTAAACTTTTAATGTTTTACGTAATTAAATAACGACATTTTTTTTTATTGTTTGGTAATTCAATACTCGTACAAAGTGTGACTGCCTCTGTTGTTTATAACTTATCGGCAACGATTTTTCATTGAATTTATAACATAGTTTATCTGATCCTGCAGCAATCGCTCCCAATGGAATTTTAACAAGTCTTTCAGTTGTTGAGCGACCTTGAATTTGTGGACCAGCCCGACTGTCAATGTCCACGTTTCGGCACCGTATGTTATGACATACGGTGCCGAAACGTGAAACGGGCAGGACGCACTGGTTAAAGACCTTTGTCTTCAAACACTGCGGGATTGGTGACGAGAAGACTTGACGAGCGGGAGCGGGAGCGGGGAGCGGGCTATGCTTGGAGTTTCTTTGAAGGATAAGATCAGAAATGAAGTTATCCGGAAGAGAACCGGAGTTACCGACATAGCCTGCAGAGTAAGCAAGCTGAAGTGGCAGTGGGCTGGCCATATTTGTCGAAGGACCTATGGCCGGTGGAGCAGACGAGTCCTAGAGTGGAGACCGCGTATCGGCAAGCGTAGTGTGGGACGCCCCCCAGCTAGATGGACCGACGACCTTAAAAAGGTGGCTGGGACAGACTGGATGCGGAAGGCGGAGGACAGGGTGTTGTGGCGCAGCCTGGGAGAGGCCTATGTCCAGCAGTGGACTGTTATAGGCTGAGTTGATTGATTGATTTCAGTTGTTGGGTTGTTAACACTCCGTCCAGGTTCTCTAGAACATGTCTCTGGAACATATCCCATGCGTGCTCGATGGGATTAAGGTCTGACGATTATGCAGGCCACAGTAATACCCGGATGATTGCCATTGCCAAGTACTCTCTGGTCCTCCGAGCTGTGTACGAACGCGCATTGTCCTGCATCAGCGTGAAATCTGAGCCAAAACTTTATGCAAATAGGTGAACATAAGTCCCGAGGACATTTTCAAAGTAACTTTCAGCGTTCATATTGCCATCTACAAAAACGCGCTCAGTTCGTCTGTTCTTCATGATACCCGTCCATACCATAACTGCGGAGCCACTGTAAGGGTGCACTACCTAGACGTATCTAAGCCTTTCAGCATTTCCGGGGCGACGATACAGCCTTCTCGTATTAGGCCTAAATCCAAACCGGGACTCATCGCAAAATAAAATTTTATCCCATTGCTCCTGAGTCCATGTCAAGTGTTCCCTAGACCATTCGTTTCGACGGGCGCGATTCCTATGGCATATAGGTGCACCTAATTGGGCGTCAGGCTTCTAGGCCATATTCATGCAGCCTATTTCTCACAGTTTGATGGCTAACAACAAAACCGCTTGAGAATTATGGGTTTAAACCTATCTTCCGGGTGGTTGACATCAGCTGACGTCTTGCAGTCAGTTGTATGTATCGGTCTTGTCGAGCAGTTGTACTCCATCCACGTCCTGGGTGCTGCTCAGCAGGATCCCCTGTATTAACGTAACGCTGCCAAAAGCGAAAAAATCACGCTTCTATTGACACCAAAATGCCGAGATACCTGTGACTGATTTCTTTCCGCTCGTAGCATTACTACAGCTCTCTGCATTTCATCAGCAGTCAAATGGCGTCGCTCCATGACATAAAAATGACTCACCATCATTTTGAGATTGACAGTTTTCGAAAAAATTGAGTTTTTCGAAAACTGTCTATCTCAAAATGATAAAAGTGAGATTTTATCAAGCAACGAAAACACATGAAATCGGAAAAAAATAATTAGCTTTTATTTTAATGAAAACAAAACACAATCGAAAAGTTTCTATTTTCAAAATCAGCCAGTAGGTATATCCTTCCGAGAGCAAAAAGATTGTATAACAATTTAGTATTTTAAGAAAAAATAAAGTATCTATTAATAAAACATGCTGTTTCTGTAAGTGATGTGTGTTGCTTAGACTTTTTACCCGACTGCCTCAGGAGGGTAATGTTTTTTGATGTGTGTATGAGTACGTATGTAGAATTTTTGGCAGTATTAGACAATTTTCTTTGTTTTAATTGATTGATTGAATTGAATCTACATGGAACGCCCTTACCGATCTCCTCCGACTTTCTGTATCTCGGGTCGTTTTCCCAAGGAGATGGCGAACTAGTCCGAGAAATAACACGCTGGATCAACTCAGGTTGGATGAAATGGGGACAGGGCACAGTAACAACTTGCGACCCACGGATGGCCCTCAAGAGGAAAATCTACAAGTCCGTGATAAGGCCTGTCGTACTCTATGTCCGTGATAAGGCCGTGAAGAAGACGGATGAAAAAGATTGCATGCAGCGCAGATGAGAATGTTGAGTTGGATGTGACGATAATGGATAAAGTAAAAAAAAAAGAGTTTAAAAGTGACGCCAGTGACAGAAAAGTTGAAAGCAAATCGTTTGGCTTGGTATGGGCATGTGAGGAGGGGAGAGACAACTAAAAGAGTGATGAATATAAATGTTAATGGATGGAGAGGAAGGCCAAAGAAAAGATGGATGGATTGCGTGAGGAATGATATGAAAGAGAAGGGAGTGAATGATAGCGTTACGGTTGACAGGGGAGAATGGAAAAGAAAAAGTGTTGCGGCGACCACAAGTAACGGAAGGTACAAAAGCCGAGGCCCCTGGCAACACAGGCAACGGAAGGAATACGGGTGGGTTTTAGTCAGTAAGAGTCTGACACACCCTCCCGCTCCGCCCAGAGCGGAAGAAGTTATTTGATGATTTCCCACGAAAAAAAAGTAACATGGGACAAAGGCAGGAATATGATGTTACGTGCTTATTTTGGAACTCATAAAAAAAATAAAAACTCGGTTATTGTTGCTTTTAAAGAACAAATTATTTGCGATCAGCCTTTAACGTTTACGTACGCTATGTTTAAAAATAACATAAAAGTTGTTTGTATTTGTTTCGTAATTATTAAAATCATGAAAGAAAAATAAATTTACTAATGTGGATGTATTATGTTTCAACGGTATTTTATTTTTTATTGTTCCCCGAAGGCATTATACATTGTTTTGATACTCTTAATGTAGGTATCTAACAAGAGTTTTTTAAATAACACGTTTAGGTTAACGAGTTTATGGGTACCTTACCTCTCAAAAATATCGCATGACAGAGTTATCGAATTACTAAAATATAGAAGCTGTTTTTACGATCATAATGGTAAAAAAATCTCTCCCAATTTATCAAAAACATAGGTAGGTACTGTTTACACCTAAATATTATACTTAAAACAAAGTGTTCAAATAATGGGACAAAAACACCAACTAGGCTTTTTGGGTGAAACTTAAATGAATGGGTCAGAAATGTGCAAATAAATGTTGGCTAATCGGATTATTCTGTTCACAGCACCCGTTTTATGTTCAGACGATAGGCTAGTTAGAGGATTTCAGCTAACAGTGAGAGCTAGTTACACTAAAGCTCGGGATTGTGGTAAAGTTTTCAAAAGTAGGTGTGTTGTATGAATTGCAACTTACATAAAACGTAGCAACGTAGTAAAGTTCGGCTTTAAGCTTGAACACGAGTATAGCTTACAGCACCACTAAACCTGAACATAAGGCTGATTTTCCACCAGAGAGGTGCTATGGAGCTTGCTGCAAGGATGTGAAAGCTAAGCTACGAAACTATGTGACTGTCTCCACTTATGCTAAGCTGTGTAGCGGAGCGATTAAGATGTGCTATGACGAAGCGCGGCCGCGAGGTTGCTGTGCAAGGAAGATATGCAGCTCGAGCTATGCGATGTATCGACAGTAAGGAAGGTACGATGGTATGTCTACTATGGTATTTTATGAACAAATAGTAGATTATTATACAAGGGTCGAAAGGAATCAATTCCCATACGAGGTATTTAGGAATTGGTGACTTTCACCCGTGTTAAAAACGCTACTTTTCATTTCGAATATAAAGAAAGTAAAAAATAGTAGTTTGGTCAACATTTCAAAATCACTGGAACTCATTGGTAATGGAATATTAGTTTATAAAACCGAGATTTAGAATTTCGTTACAGCTAACAGAGTTAATATCCCGTCAAATTATATAGTCTTTTTTAAATTTTAAATATGGAACACACCGCGTTACCGCCGCGGGCCATCCCGCTTAATAGGTATTTTTTTTAATTAACACTAGCTGTTTATACATTCACAAGACCGCAGCATTTTTTTTGTAATTCGATATTTTTCGGAATTGACCATTATATTCGGTAGGTACTTACTTATTGTACCTACATACAAAGACATCTCTATTTAAAAACTACGTTTTAAACTCCTTGTATCTATACGATTTTTCTGGAACCAAAATCAGTCCGAATGCCCACACTTGCCAGCACGCCTGACATATTTATCATCTGCCTAGCCTTTTCCCAACTACGTACGTTGAGGTCGGCCACCAGTCTTACCGGATACAGCTGAATACCAGTATTTTACATGGAGCGACTGCCTATCTGACCTCCTTAACCCAGTTACTGTGTAACACGATACCCCTTGGTAAGACTGGTTGTCAGATTTTCGGGATTCTGACCACCCGTAACGACTGTCAAAGATCCAAGAATGGCAGCCGGGACCAACGGCTTAACGTGCTTTCCGAGGCACGGAGGGGTCTTGGTATGTAAAGATGGTCACCCATCCAGGGACCAACCGCGGCAAGCGTAGCTTAACCTGATCGATTGACCCGTGCGGCTGTTATTATTTAGCCCCATCCACGCCTGACATATTATGCTAGTTTAATCAAATAAGATGCACAGAAAAATATAAAAATAAATATTTTTCCTTAGTGAGAAACTATTAAGTAACTACGAACTAACTCACACCTTGTCGTATTATGTCATGCGCTATTAGTTATTAATTAACTCTCCGCCCCCTTCTACTATATTGAATTGAATCAACAGACATATTTTTTTTAACGTGCCGCAGTTACATAAATGAACGCATTTTAAGGCTTTAAGACTGACTCCAAGATTTGGCTTTGCAAATAGCTAACTATTTGCAAAGCAAACTCCTGGAGTTAAAATAAACATGACGGTGTACTTATAAAGACAAACGTGAAACACAAGTCCCACCCCAAGCTAGACCTAGTTTAGTTAACAGCTAAGCTAGTTACTTAGCTACTTAAAGTCAAAGATTAGTTAGTAACGAGTTAGTTAAATAAGTGGTCCTAAAGGTCGAGTGAAAAACAAAAATGAATTTTCATTTAAATTATAGCGGACGGTCAATTAGAAAATTACAACGGTTACCCAGGACCCGTCATCAAGGATTCACGTTATTTGGGAAATTAACAGAGTAGTGAGCGAGTGGAGAGTCCATATTCCAATGTCAGTCATCTTTTTAAGGCCTGTGTATTGTGTAGTGGTAAATAATAAAAATAAAAAAAGATAAATAAACCGGACAAGTGTGAGTCGGGCTCGCCCACCGAGGGTACCGTACACATTTGTAGGTACATATTATAAATAGCTTCAGGAATCGAGTAACGCAGTTTTTTCCGAGCTTTTCTCGAAATTCCATTTTGAAAACCTAGAATTACTTATATACTTATTGTTATACTAACAGTTCATACTGAAATTTGTTAGGGAAACCTAATCAAAGTTGTTTTTTACTTAAATATCAAATTTAATCCAGATTTGTAAGTGGTGACTGAAAAAAGAATGGTACTTTAAATAAAGTCTATATTTTTTATAATTTAATTACAAAAAAATCCCTGTACTTGTAGTATAAGACGATATTACTTGCCAGATTTCATAGTTCTAGGTCAGCGGAAAGTACCTTATAAATTATAATTGCCTCGAGAGTGTCGAAATATACGTTTTTTGCGGCATAAATGGCCGTATCTATTTTTACGTTAACTTAGAAGTTTGATATTTGCACAGCTTCAAGAGACTAGACCTGAATACATGGTTTTAATTTCATCTCAATACCCCCACACGTTGCCGAGATAAAGGGTCTTGACAGACAGACGGACCGGTTCCGTTTTGTCCTTTAAGGTACGGAACCCTAGAAAGGCTGTAGTTTGACTTTATTTATAATATTATTTCTGGCTGTAACGATCGTAAGGACGATAATCAGCGATATTCAGTAGTAATTGTGATCATCATAAAAACGACTACATAATTTAATCTTCCCTGATCCAGTCTCAAGTCAAAAATGATCGAAGCAGATTATGAGATCATAATGGAAATGATTCACATTAATTGATCAGGTTAAGCTACGCTTGCCGCGTTCGGTCCGTGGATGGGTGACTATCTTTACATACCAAGACCTCTCCGGTCCTCGGAAAACGCGTTAAGCCGTTGGTGCCGGCTGTTATACGTAGATCTATGACAGTCGTTACGGGTCATCAGAAGCCCGAAACTCTGACAACCAGTCCTTCCAAGGGGTATAGTTTTTCACAGTTACTGGGTTGTAGGGGTTAGATAGGCAGTCGCTCCATGTAAAATACTGGTATTCAGCTGCATCTGGTTTGACTGGAACCCAATATAGTTGGGAAAAAGCTAGGCAGATGATGAATGAAAATGAGTCTATTGGGATTTTCCAATAGACTCGTTTCCTGTTATTAATTCTCAAAACTAGGAGGAGAGTTGTGAGGATTTTGTTTGAAAAAAAAAAACAGCTGTTAAACTCACTAACCTGTACACACACATTCATCATCATCATCATCATTCCAGCCGAAAGTCGTCCACTGCTGGACATAGGCCTCCCCCAATAGGGAGGGTTTGCTATAATCGCCACGCTTGGCAGGCGGGTTGGCGATCGCAGTATGGTATTAAAATGCATAGAGAACGCTGCTGCCCATTCTCTAGTAGTCTAGTCCCTTAGTCGCCTTTTACGACACCCACGGGAAGAAATGGGATGGTGCACACTCACTCAGCTGTAAACTGTAGTATCACTCCATTTACTCTGTGGTAACAGCTAATTAATTCATGCCCCAAATTTGTTGGATATGGCCGGTGAAATACAAATAAAATTTGAAATAAACAGGATTTTAGAAGCCTGTTGTACATGTACCATTGTTAATATGATGTTGTCGGTGCGCAATAATACATATAATGGCTTTGAATTTAGGTTGATTTTTTAAAAGCATTCTCTCATTCTGGTCATTGTTCTCAATTTGAAAATGTGAACTGTAAATGCTGTAGCGTGTAGATTCAGAACCAGGGCTTACTAGCGCGTTAAAAGTTATTTATGGACCTCTTTAACATATTATTAATCTGTGCCATGTCATAAAACTTGGCATTAGCTGTTTTTGCTTAGAGCCTCTGCTTAGAGCTTTAGTAACCATCCTTGACATTTTAATGTCACTAGAGTCCAATGAAGACAATTCTAACTAATATTATAAATGTGAAAGAGTATGTTTGCTGTTTACGCTTTTACGCTTTGGCACATGAGTAGACCATAACGTGGATTAGGACATAGAATACTTTTCATCTCGATATTCCCACGGAATCGAGACTTATGCGAAACCGCGGGGTTCAGCTAGTAAAAAAAAAATATTAACTCACTTATTAAGCGGTATTGGCGGCGGCCTGTAAGTCCCGTTTTACTTTGCACTACCTTTCCTTTATTTAATTCTTCTCTGTGGTATAAAGAAGAAACATTATCAGTAATTAACATTCCTCATTCAACAAAAACTATACTTTCTCATTATAAATGGTGTTCTACTAAAGTACATCAAACTACTTAAGTTTCCTGTAATATTATCTGGTAACTGAAGTGGACAGGAATTTCTTTTGTAAAGTACCATATTAAAGTGAAACAATTATGGAAAACTCAGTCGGAAGTTTTTAAATGTTCTTCTTTCGCATAATGGATACAGATAAATAACTGGGTAATTTTCTTACTAAAGAAATTATTAAATTAAGTATTTGGCAGAGGTGTACCTTTAGTACGACCACATTTCGCCAGTTATGTTAAAGTCCCATGTTTAAGGGGGCGAGTCTATTGCCATCAACCGGGCACAGATTCAGAATCCGGGCTGCTACGAGTATTAGCTGCAAGGCATCTGGACTTGTGACTTATTAATGTTAACATGAGTGACGAACTGTTCACCTCTATCTACCCATGAGGGAATACCATGATGCCATGATGTTACGTGTTTTTGAACAATTCCTTGATAATTTAGGTTACAAAATTGATCCACCTAAACACGTCAGAGGTATACCATCAGAAGCGACGCGATGCAAAATGTAATTACACGCATGACATGGTGTCACAGCCCAATACCAAATTAATATCAATTTGTATTAGCAGAAGCCGCTTAGTACAGTGTGGCTGTTTGATATTCCCTCTATTACAAGGCCATCACAATGTCTTAATTATCACACGTAATATAGGACGTTAGGTGAGGGTCTTGTGGCTAACTAATAATAGCTCCACGGGTCGATCGATCAGGTTAAGCTACGCTTGCCGCGGTTGGTCCGTGGATGGGTGACCGTGTTTATATACCAAAGACCCCTTCGTGCCTCGGAAAGCACGTTCAGTCAATGGTCCCGGCTGTCATTTATACATCTTGGACAGTTGTTACGGGTCGTCAGAATCCCGAAAGTCTGACAACCAGTCTTACCAAAGGGTATCGTGTCAGATAGGCAGTGTAATTTATACTGCTATTCAGCTGCATGGTTAGACTGGACGTGGACCCGAATGTAGTTGGGAAAAGGTTAGGCAAATTATGAAGATAGTATGATAGGTTACGATCGTACATATTTTAAGAAACGTCGTCTTTAAATAAACACCAACTTTTTTTATTCCTTCTCCTTTCATGTCCTACTGCTGGGCAAAATCCTTCCACCTATCTTTCCACTCACCAACACCTACTTATGGCCAGATAAATATTCTGAGATTATGGCTTAACTTTCAGTAATTAAGGAGACAGCAAAAGAAGAAAAAAACAGAAAAAAACGTGTCACATCACTTTGGCCAATAATGATTAAAAAATCTGTTCTATAATTTTTTAGTTCATGTTGTAGATAGTGCCCACCAAGACACTGTGAAACGAACCCTTGATTAGGCCCCCAGGGCAACTTCGAATGAAACTATTCTTAGTTCATTAGTTCAACTTCGCAGTTTTTGTAGGTATCGGTACAAAAACACGTTCAAAGTAAATTGAACCTCTTCTATATACAGTAGTAATTAAGTATTTCACGATTTAATTAGCTCAAACTTGTTTAGTTTTATTTCTATTACGTACCTTAGACGGCACATAATAATCTTGTGCAGTCGATTTGCTTTAACCTAACCTATATTTATTTAGTCGATTAATTGTAACACTTTTTGAACTTTGTAATCGATTATTTTTACTCTGTGGTTTAGAATTTATTTCGTTAGAGTTATTTTTAATTTAGAGTTGGTGGGGTTGTGTTGTAAGTGTCATGGCGGCGGAGGGGATCACTTTTAATCAAGGAGTAATAGTGTTCTGTGCTTTGGATACGATCGTCACGCGGCGCGCACGCATAAATCCATTGGCTCTAAATTCAAGTTCAACAATTATTGTGGTTTGATTTAATTATTGTTACCATTACTTTTATGGTTATGTTTTGTTACGATATTTGTAAGTAAATTAAGTGCGCTATTTTGCGAGTATTATTTTGAAACTCCTGCACCTACACGTTCTCGATGGAGGACCAACAGATAACGGATCAACAGCGACACGTGGTGTCTCAGCCCCTCGAACATCTCTCATATAGATTTTTATTTTAGTTTTTTTTGTATTATGTTCCCATAGGGTGCCAAAGGAAACCAACGCCGTCTATCTACATATTACAGGGTTGTAACTTTTTAACCGTAATACCCATTTTCCAGTGGGCAAGGTGATAGGAGAATTATTATAAAAACATCACTTTTGGACTAAGCTCGATATGTCAAATTTGATGTAGTTTTTTTTAGGTTGGAAATTATCAAATAACTAAGTAAGTGTCTGACACACCCTCCCGCTCCGCCCAGAGCGAGAGAAGTCATTTGATAAATTCCCACACAAAAAAAAAATGTGTTACGTATACTCTTGGAACAGAAGTCCCTATACATTATTATTTCAATAGTTAACCACGGATTTTGGTCACCACAGCGCTCATTACTGACTACTAAACCGAACAAACTGGTAGCAGGAAACTATAATATAACGTTCAAATGTTCAAAATTGATGCGTTGCTGTGCTTTTGAGGCCACTAGAAATGGCATAGATAAGTAAGTAAGTAAGTAAGTAAGTAAGTATTTATTAGTGTGATTTTTGGTGATACAGTAGGTCTTAATGTTAGGTTATGGTAACTCAAAAAACTACCCATTAGGGCAAACACTATTTAACAATACAAAAATTTAAAATCGAAATTACATACAATTAACAAACATTTAATTTTTTGAATACAATCAATTTTTATAATAAACATTCAGAACACAATTATTATTATTAACACTAATTTACGAGATGATGAAGATGTCATAATATTACATACATATACGAGTATAGCTAGTTCAAGTGCTATTCTGTTCCAAGTGACCAAGTAATATTTAATTAAAATTGAAACAGAAGTAAAATTAAAAAAATATTTTACTTATGATTAATTTTGTGTCAACATAGATGTTGTGTAAAAGAGGTAGTGTTAATCGACTTTTGTCGCTGATCTTACCTACCCATCTAATTCACAATTTAGGCAACATAAAACAGACTCTAAAGCAGGGATTCCCAAACTATTTTGGGCAAGAGACCCCTTTTCCAAAATGAACTGATACCTCAGACTTTTCATCTTGTACGAACTTGTGCACGCTTACCTATCGACTTGTTTGAGTTTTTAAAAGTACAACAATGATATTTCCTACTAAAATATTAGTAATTCTTATAACAAGTTGGTACACGGCACACAACTTATACAGTATCGTGAAATTTTAAAATAAGAACTTTGTTAATTAATATGGGTCGATTTTGAGACCTCATCGACCCCCAAAATCAGTTTTCATTTATGTCGACCCCTGGGAAACCGATTTCGAACCCAAGGGTTCAATATCGACCACTTTGGGAATCCCTGCTCTAAACTATCACGTAACAGAAAACAAGCTCATCTACACACTAGCAATGTAACCAGAGTTACGTAAACTAGTCAACATTAGCTTTAGTGAGCGCATTTGGTCATAATGATTGTTCTCCGTTCACAGTTTATTTGGTCGGCGGTTTTCGGTTCACGGAAACGAAAATGTACTGTGTGTGTTGGAAACTCATTGCCTAATGGTAATTTAGTTCGGTGATGAGATTTTACGCTGCCTACTGGGATATGATTCAATATCGGACTAGGGACCAAAACTGTACCAGTTCAAAAACTGGGACGGTTTTGGTTCATTTAAGCAAGTAATATAAATTATGTATCCGTATAAATAAACGTAACTTTATTTGGTACTAGCTGCGCCCCGCAGTTTTATCCACATGAGTCTCGATCCCGTAGGAATATCGTGATAAAAAGTATTTTGTGTCCTAATCCAGATTATGGTCTACTTATGTGCCAAATTTTGTTTAAATCCGTTCAGCCGTTTTAGCGTGCAAGCGTAACAAACAAATATACAAACTCAATTTCACATTTATAATATTATTTAGGAAGATCCGTTCCCATAGGCAAACCGTGAAAAAGGTTTTGGGGTTATAGTTTTAAGTACAAGACAGCTGTAAACTTTTTATAAAGAAAGAAACATCTATGAATATTCAAGTTAGTTTATCACATTCCATCGTTGAACAAGGAGAACCAAGGTAACAGACATAGCCCGAAGAATAGAGAAACATAAGTGGAAGTGGGCAGGGCACATTTCTCGCTGATGGCCGATGGTGCTGAAAGGTTCTGGAGTGGCGACCGCGTAACGGAAGACGTAGCGTTGGAACGTCACCCACTAAGTTGACCAATGACCTGGTGAAGGCCGCAAGAATTCGCTGCATGCGAGAAGGACAGAACCAGTCAAAGTGGCGATGCTTAGGGAAGGCCTATGTCCAGCAGTGGACATCTTTCGGCTGAAATTATCTTTGCTGAACATAAGTATCTCCTTAGTTGCGTCTCAATACTCGGATTGTCACTTCCAATTCCTGAATGTTTCTACCAGGGGGTAACTTCATAGTACGGAGCGAGAGGGCATGGGCAGCCGTCACCTCCTTCTGCGAAGCAGTAATGCTCGTGAAGGAGGAGGCGGGACGGTTGAGGGAAAGGCAAATTTCGCGCCCTCTCGCCCCTAGCCGCCGCAGGAGACGCCCTGGGCGTCGGGAATCCCGGGCGGATTTCCGGCCACAGTAGGCGCGGGCTTGCGGATGGTAAGCAATGGGTAGCTCACCGTCCGGATTGGACGGACGCCGTGGACAGCGCGTTGTATTCTACGCACGCCTCAAAGATATGTCGTCAGCACAAGTGTAGGGGTCCACTAGGGCCGATGCCTGCCGGGGTCGCGGGAAGGTACTAACGGGTTACGGAGGCCCCTAGTAACACAAGCAACGGAAGGAATACGGGTGGATTTTAGTCAGTAAGAGTCTGACACACCCTCCCGCTCCGCCCAGAGCGGAAGAAATTATTTGATGATTTCCCACCCAAAAAAAAGGGGTAGCTTCAGACTTAAATATTGGTACACGTACGCTAGCTGTTTATGGAAACCATCATAGTTCTTATCAAAATAACAAAGAATTATGCATACATAAATTTAACGTCTGTCACCATTTTAAAACAACTGACGATCTTCGCCATTTTAAAACAAAAGCATCTGCGACCAACTAAACGTTGAACCTATCAAATAAACGCTAGCACAATTTGTGTCCAAGCAAAGTTCTGTTAGCCGACAGGCTACTAAACTGTCCCGTTTTAGTACGTCGCGACGCTGCTATCTCGGAATTCTATCACTATCTAGCAACTCCTCCTATTTAATGAACGTTGAAAGTCTTAAAATTCCGTTGAAGAGACAATATATCTGAGGAAGGTCGCCGGTTCAGTGCTGTTGAATATACGTAGTGTTTTTGGCATTTCGTTCTGATAATTTGCATATTTAGGGTACATGGAGAAGTTTAATTTTGGTATATGTGTACGTATTTGTAATTTGTATGACCTCTCATGGACACTTTTATTACCAGGGCAGTCAAATATCCAACCTTTGAGAGCTTGCGATTAAGACGCTTGTGAAGGCAATCCTAACATTCAACTCATTAAATCATGGGATACAACTTATGTCTAAGAATTTAAGTATAAAACTCGTAAGTTCGATACCGCATTCGAAGTTGATAAGCGAAATAAACACTTCAATTTTTACGACAAACGGAGAGGCCTCTTCGTCTAGCTTCAAGTTCCTAGATTGACATACAACAGAGCTCATTTCCTTCAGACTTCTTTTACGACTGCCTCGAGGACTTATCTGTAATAGACAGTTTCTATGCTTTTCTCACTGTGAGAAAAGCATAGAAAGTTAATATTCTTATCAGCTTATTCTAATAATATTTTGTTTAGGGGAGCCCTAAACGCAGGGAGCGGAAAGATTGCTAATCAGGTTTCAAGTGCTATATTAAAAGAAATATACCGTGATTTGGTTTCCAATTTAGCTTGCGTGACACACGACGGTAAAACTATGCTTATAATATAAATGTAAATAAGAAAGGCAAAGAAAATCAGCAGTAGGCAATTACAGTACATTATAAGGAAAAAACACCTACCTATAGTAGCAAAGTCACATCGAAAATATGGGCTATTTTTGTCTGCTCATTGCACGATAGAATGTGTTTTACCGACTCAGTTTTATACCTAACTTCTTTACATGTCAGACCGTGTTAAAAATGTGTCACTGACAGACTCTGACAGATATATTTAAATAATTATATATATATTTCATAAAATGGCCAGACTATTAAACGGTTTTAGGTTGATGTCAAAGTCGACATAAGTCAACATTCGTCAAAAGTGTACGCTATTTTGATCTTTGTTAGTATATTTTTTAGGGTTTCGTACCTCAAAAGGAAAAAAGGAACCCTTATAGGATCACTCGTGTGTCTGTCTGTCTGTCCGTCTGGCACAGCCAATTTGCTCCGAATCTACTGGACCAATTAGGTTGAAACTTGGTACGTATGAATTTCTTTGATACGGTCAGTTTTGGGGGGCAAATTAGATAACTTTATAACATTTTTTTTGCAAACTTGTTGCAAAAAAGTTTGATACGGCACAGGGGTAGTGTGACATATCAAATAAAAGGGCCTGTTGTAAGGGTCTCAGTTTGTTTTTTTTTATAATTGTAAAATAAATAGTTTAAAGTTATTTAAGAAAATAAATGAAAATTGAGCGTTCCCCCTTATCTCCGAAACTGCCTAAAAATTAAAAAAAAAACATACAGAAAACGTTCTTTACATATAGATTACAGGAAAACCTATAAGAAGTCTATGTTGTTAAAATAACATGGTAAATCTATCAATATTGTGCGTACAAACTTACATTTGCAGTTGGAATATATGGGAGAACATGTTTTTCAACTACAATGTTACGTTTGTTTTTGGAATAAATTATCTTGAGTTAAAAAACATGGTAGATAGCATATTGAGTGTACAGAACCTTCATCACGCGTACTAACTAGTCTGGTCATTGCTGTAGCTTCAAAAGGTACTATGTGTCAAAATCAAAAAATTAAATTCAAAATAAATATTATTTCACATAAACCTACATGGGCACTTATAAAACGTCAGAAGCTAGGTGCACGGTTCCAATTGGTGGTTTCCTATGGAGAAGAGCCGGCAAGAAACTCCACGGTTACTCTTTTAAAAATAATTGGGTTTTACAATGTTTTCAAATTATAGTGTAATACAGTGTAATAGGTATGGGAGTACAGTGTAGTGAACTGTCCCTCACTCATGAGGTCCTACGTTTGAGGTACTCATGATCGCAAATTGAAAGAGTTACTCGAATTTCCTCATTGAACCACCTCACCAAACCTCACTCGTTCACGCGTCCTCAAAAATTGACATTGACAATATGAAATCGTGGCGAGGGGTGAGGCGAACGAGTTCGTGACTCGCAAGTACTCGCGAGTCGCGAGTGAGTAGAGACTCGTGAGTACCCGTGAGTCGTCGGAAAGAATATTGCCAACTTCCTTGTCGTCAACTTAGTCTTTAATCTTATAATATGCTTTTTGATAAGGGTTCGTTTGATGTGGGTTTTGAACTTTCTATCGCGTATAGTTCTGTAACCGACTTTGGCAACTTGTCCTACTAATACTATAAATGCGAAAGTTTGTAAGGATGGATGGATGGATGGATGTTTGTTACTCTTTCATGCAAAAAGTACTAAACGGATTTGGACGAAATTTTTATCCTGATATACCCACGGGGTCAAAAATTATGCGGGTGAAACCGCGGGTTGCATCTAGTGTTATACATATATTAAATAAATAAACTTGTCCTGACTAGATAAAGGAAAGCATTTTAAAAGTGACGAAGATATAAAAGACTTGATTCCTTTGGAAAAATACTTACATTAAAAGTATTTTTTCTAAAGGAGAACTATCTTTTAATAATTCTCGTGTTTTTTTAATGACTTTGGGTGGAACGAGTTTGAGCAGCGATTACAGATGAACGCATTCTGTTACGATTGAGAATTATTATCACATTAGGACCGTTTTTTTTTTAGCAGCACCCTTTAATAAAGTACCGGTCATAATGGTCAAAGTACGCACTTTTATAGGTAGTTAGTTGTTCAAGTCGTTTTGCTTACTTTGGTCCGAGCTTCATATATTTGGAAATTATGATCATAGCCTGGAATTTGATAAGGTACTGGCCGATATAAAGAAAACCTTAAAATCAGCTCATTGATATTGAGGAGTGAGTCATTCACCTCACCTTGAGCCTTGAACCTCTAATTATTGCTCCTTATTTTACAGATTTTTATATTTACAAGTCAACTTAAAATCGAGCCAAAGTCAGACCGTACTTTTAATGTTAAAAAAGTTAAAAACCACTTAATGAAGAATTTATGCGTAAAATATTAAAATTCTTTTCAGAAGATTTTGATACTAATTACGGTTTTTAATTTATTTGCGAACTAAATCACCCGACACTATTCTTTTTAAACAACTTATTTAGACCAGCTATTATGTAAATAGTTACCCAAACTCTAACGACTTTTTAACTTGTTTTACAAACAAATGAACCTATCTCTGCATTATATAGATAAATTAATTTTTAATGTTTAATAATGTAGCTGTTTTGCCCTTTCTACAAATGATAAGTTAGTAATACAAGATGGATGAATAAAATTTAAATTTTCCTATTTTGACATTTTTAAAGGAAACAATCAATGAATCAACCTGAGAATCAGCCTAGGTAAGTACGTAATATAATTACACCTACCTTTAAATGTAATTTCCAGCAGACTTCGTTTCAATTAAATTTATGTATTTTTGTATTTCTAATGAAAACGACGGGAAATGTGTAAAAAAAGAAATGAATTTTATTCTGTAAACTGGACTTAGCACCTTTAATGTCAATCCCATAACTAAGAATAACATACTAACCAATTATCAGGAAGCGTTTCGGTACATTAAAAAAGAATCATTTATTTTATTACAAAAAAAAACTCGTTACTAAGACGAACCCAATTTGCCCTAATCGAATTTTTGTCGTTCAAAACGAGTTTACCATTTTCTTAGACGAATTCAATAAGCCCTGTGAGGGTAAGTTGAAAAACAAGCCGACCTAAATCTGGCATTGACGGCAAACTCAAAATTTGACAAGCCAAGTCATTTAACTTTGTTTATTTCCCTAGGCACTTGAACTCAAAGGCGTTGACTGGCTGAAAAATATGGCGAACGTATTTTGCTGACTCGAAAAATAATAAGGGTGGATTCGCAAGCAGTACTTCAACACGTGCTAGTGAAATTTAATAACGAGTAGCTGTTACGTACACGGTATGTTTTCTTGTTTGCCATTTTTAACAAGAATAGAGCCGATCTGTGAATGAGGTTGCATATTAGAAAATCAAAACTTTCCTGAGCAAATTTCAAAAGAACAACGTACAAATCAACAAAGTTTAAAATAACGATGGTCATTTGATCAAAAGTTCAGCTGACCAAAGTCTGGAATATCAATGTTTAAATGATTTATTACACTATTGACCAAATCGTTTAAAGGTCAAAATGGATTACTGGATAAATTATTAGTTATCAAATGGATTACAACAAACAAACAAATTTAAGCAACCTTTTTTTATACCAATGCAATGTTTGGAATGATTTTAGTCCGCACATTTTCATTTGGTCAAATTTTTACTTGGCAGAATATTGGCGCCGATTCCCTTGTTCACAAACTAAACTAAATTTAAGTTCCGTCCATCTTTTTCTTTCTATTTCATTAAGAAAAGCACAGAAGATAAATTTTAGTTTAGTCCTGTCAAATGAATCAGTGCCTGTCACTACTCCATACACGTTTAGACGTGATTAAAAACTTACCTACTAAAATTACGTCAATTTACGTCAAGCGCTGATTAATTTGACAGGACTAAACTAAAATTGATCTTCTGTCCTTTTCTTAATTAAATAGAAAGAAAAAGATGCACTGAACTTAAATTTAGTTTAGTTTGTGAACAAGGGAATCGGCGCCATTATCAAGGATAATGTCATTTAGGCATTCGGTCATTAATCAAATGATTTATTACAGCAAAAAATCTTTAGACAATAACGTTAGAGAATGTGTTGTGTGAATAAGATGTGCTTGAATTTATCTGAAACAAATCAAATTTATGGTTACATATGGAACTAGTTAGAGTAGGTTAATTATTTTAAATAATGGTTTGGTTAGGTTAGGTTAAAACTGTGACTTTTGAAATTTGCTCGAGAAAGCTTTGATTTTCTAATATGCAACCGTGAATGAAAAGAAGCTTTGTTTAAGGGGATTCGCAAAATTACTTACGTTTTTTGAATTTTGCAGGTCAGTTTCAGATTTTATCTTGAACAAAATATGAATCACGACTAACAATTATGTGTTTACAGAATTATAATCATCAGTACAACTAAGTTAGAATTGGCTTTTAATGCCATGATTTCATGAAATAGTCATTCAATAGGGCAATATAAACTTTGAGACTTGCAGAATGATGATTTGAATGATGATTATTCTTTAAATACATATTTTTTTACGGTAATATTGACTTTCGCGGGCTACCCTGGCACTTTCGACTTTGCTCCAAAACTAGTAGATCAATTCAGAACTTGCACGTGAGTAAAATCGTTAACAAACATAAACATGAACGTGTCTCCAGAAAGTTTTCATCCCAAGGGCGAGACGTTAGTTTCCTTCGTCAGAAATAACAAGAGATGTACCTAGGTCCATCTTTTGTTATTTAATTTTGACTTAAACTTAATGGTGAAATGTGGGTGTACCCTAACTATAGTTTGCCGGGGTCGCGGGAAGGTACTAATGGGTCACCGAGGCCCCCGCAACACAGGCAACGGAAGGAATACGGGTGGGTTTTAGTCAGTAAGAGTCTGACACACCCTCCCGCTCCACCCAGAGCGGGAGAAGTTATTTGATGATTTATCATCCAAAAAAAGAAAAGGGTACACCAACATTTCGCCATTAAGTTGAAATCCTATGTAATAAGGAGCGAGCCTATTGCCATCATCCGGGCTCAAATCCAGACACCGTGCTGCGACTAAGAAATCCCAGTATTTTTCGTGTAGGGGAAAACTCAATCAGTTCTCGTCTCTTTCATCTTTTATTTTATGGCTAGTTTTCATTAGCAGGGAAGGGGAAGCATATTGATTGGCTGACTGTCTCTCCAATCATTAAATGCGGGTTATAACGTAGAGACGATAACATTACTTGACAGGCTCACAGTCTCATCAATCATCATCTTCATCTCCCAAGTCCAGTAGATGTTTTGATAACATTGAGTATTATAGAAATAAACATCTTTCTTCATGTCCCATGGCTTTCTTTTGTAGCATAGGATCTATCCTGCCGAGTGCATGTAACTTAAGATAATACATTCCCTCCAAGTCCAGTTTAATACTCGTACACTACTTTGAAATATGCAGGCTGTGGACTTGTGACGCTATTAGCCTGCAACCCATATATGGGCTTGGCAAACATGTGATATCGCCAATTAAGGATCCATCAAAGAACTGACGACGATTTTTTGCCAATATAACATTGTTTGTCCTTCAAACTTTCTTCAATGCTGCTTTTGCTAAGATTGTGATGGGGACACTGATAATCAGCCAATCTGCCGTGATATCACCATTAACTTTTTGGGATTCAATTTTTTATAAATCCGATTTCCGTTGTTAACAGGTAAATACCCATCACAATGGTTAAGAAATAATGGAAAATATATAGAAATGGAATCAAGACCAGACAAAAGTTTTGCAAGCAAAATTTTTGCCTTAATGTGAAAACAACTTCCCCTGCTTAAAGCACCTTTTCAGTTCCACGACTCGCAACAGCTTCTGTATGAGTAAAAGCAACGCAACACAACGTAGCGAAACGCAAACGATCGCGATGCGGTCGGCATTCGCAGATAACTACGTGCCTTTCGCAGCACTGCGCTTTGCATTGAAACCTTTTGCTCTTTACAAAGGTATAATACAAAGCCGATACGAGACCAATCTAATACTGTGTTGGAAAATATTATGTGGTGTTTGAAAGGGAAATACATTAATTTTGTGCAGTTGCGACGTGCGAAGTATACCTACGAGATTAATTTTAGTGGTTTAAATTGGGCATATCTGTTTGTCCTTATATGTCATAAATATTGAAAGTTTCATAGGTGGATTTTCCAAACAGTGGTCTTAAAATTGACAATTTATTAATGTTTTTCATAGACAAAGAAAAAAGGTAGGACGGTACTTCCGCTAAGACAAAACTGCGCCCCGTTTATGTGTGAGTATTGACGTTTGCGCGCATAATGGCTACTTTACTACAAAACTAGTAGATACAATCAGAATATGCATGTGAGTACAATCGTTGATAATCATAAACATGAATGTGTCTCCAGAAAGTTTTCGTCCGAAAAGCTAGTCGACCTACTCGTTAGTTTCCTTCGTCAAAACTAACAAATAACCAGTACTTTTCGTGTAGAGGAATCTCGTCATGTAAATACGACACTATCTTTTATGGCTTATTTTCATTAGTAGAGAAGGGGAAGTATAATTGATTGGCTGTCTGTCTCGCCATAAATATGGAAAGTTTCATCGGAGGAATTTCAAAACACTGGTCTTAAAAATAATAATTTATTATTGTTTTTCATGGACAAACAGAAAAAGTAGGACGCAACTCCCGCTAAAACAAAACTAAGCCCCTTTTATGAGTGGGTGTTGACGTTTGCGCACGTAATGGCCGAGTAATGTGTGAATGTGTACGTGCCCCTGTACGTACAGCGAACTGGCCGACTCTGAGTGACAAAGTTTTTTGTTAGCGAGAATCTGTCCGAGATTTTCTGATCGTCCATTATTTTACTACTTTATTATTTGATACCTTAAATTGGTGATATTATTCAGAAAGGTCAGGTGCGTAGTACTCGCTACCGGCGTGAGTGTAGGCCAAGATATATGTACGTAAATGGAGTATGTAAGGATCGTAGCAGGTAGCGTTCTGTAGTTTCTGCCTAACCCCATGGGAAAGAGGCGTGAGTTTATGTATGTAATACTTAATTTTAATAAATTTATCAAAGTTAAGCATTACTTAACTGGAAACGTCATATTGCACAAATCTAGGCTCACCAAGAACCGCTTTAAGGAATTAATTATTAAGTGTAAATTAGTTAGGAATAATTCATAAGCAGTGGCAGGTTTCTGGTCCGTCGCTTTGATCTACCATATGTTATTAACATGAATGTCAATGCTGGTCAATAGTTTGAATGTAGATAGATGGAATACACCTTGTTCACAAAAAGAAGAACAGCATAGGTACAGTGCACAAAAGTTTTATTTGAGGAGACAACGGTGCTCTTGTCTCTAATAGAAATATCTGCCAAAAAACCGTTGCATAAGCATAAGCATAATCAGCCTATAATGTTCCCACTGCTAGGATACAGGCCTCCTCTCGGTGAGGAGGAGTTGGTCGTTATTCACCACACGGGCCCAGTACGCGTCAATATATGTCACGTGGCTTCGAGTTTTTGGTTCTAGGACATGCCGGTTTCCTCACGATGTTGGTGGTCAATAATGGTGAAGGAATCACCATTTTGATAGCTGTGGTGATGAAATAATTTACAGAAAAGTAAAGCGCCTGTCTGTGTCCGAACCTACGACGTAAGTAACGTAAGTCAAAAAACAACTCGTAAGTCGCGGCCGTTACCACTGGGCCACCACTGCTCTCCTGCCCTATGCCCTAAAACCATTGAAAATGCAAAAATTAAGTATTTAACCTAAATATGGAGGAGGTTATCTATACCCGACTGGAAAAAACTTGACCAAACCTACACAACGTTAAGTGACACACACAATATTATGAAATTAAATAAATAAATAATAAAGAACGTTAGTCAAATCCAAATCATATTGGCTAATGAAGAACGTTGGATCGTAGATAGTACTTATATAAAACTAGCTGTTGCCAGCCCGGAATTGCTGCCTTGGCCTATAAAGGGGCCCAGCCAGCCTAGGGGCCCCACCCACCCGGCTACCGCGACCAGGTAGCTTGCCTACTGGCAGGCTGACTAGGTCGGGTTAACCACGTAGCTTGTGTAGCAAATGGCCCCGCGCTCATATCATGGTACCTATACAACGCGTAGGTCCAATATTATGTATCAATGGTCAAATGAAATGCTAAAAATTTTCGAGCTCGCTTGCTCTCGGCTTCATCATACTATCTCTTATTTCTTCAGCTTTTCTGCATAAGGCAACCAAGGAACTCCTATTTCTATTCTAAATTGTCAAAAGAAATCTAACCTCTCCGAGGCGGGGTGCTAAAATTTTCGAAAAGGGAACTCCTAATTTTACTTTAAATTGTCAAAAGAACCTTATCTATACGAGGTATTAAATTTTGCTTCGGGATGAGGGGCCTTGAATGGCAAGTGCCTAGGGGCCCTGGCGCTATAAGTGCAAGCCAGGCAACAGCTAGGCCAAACGAAGTCACGGGCAACAGCCCGTGACTTTGTCTGCAATCCAGAATGAAAAGTAGCGAATGTCCTTCTCCTGGTCTAGGTCCATTCATGTGCCAAATTTAATCCAAACCCGTTATGCCGTTTTAGTGTGAAAGCATAACAAACGAACTCACTTTCGCATTTGTAATATTAGTTAGGAAACAGTGAAACTATGTAGTGAGATGTCTACCTAGCCTAAATGCAATGTGACTTTCGGTTCCCGAACTGCAAACGAAGATTAGTTGCAATGTTCACGCTCGAAAGTTAGTTAGAAGGCTCGCATAAATTATTGTTATATTTTGGGCTGGAACGTAGTACAGAATGCATTGTGAAGGCCGCAGGAATCCGCTGCATGCGGGAAGCATAGAACTGGTCGATGTGGGGGAAGCCTATGTCCAGCAGTGGACGTCTTTCAGCTGAAATAATGATGAAGATGATTACAGAATATACACATAAATAATGATTTCTGATGGGAACAATTAAATAAGCTCTATCTACATACATTCTGACTAAAATAATGTTCTTTACACAAAGTTGACTACTTAGATTCAGGTTAAATATTAGTATTTGTGTTTAAAAGTTAAACTTTGTCGATATGATGTAATTCGAAAATGCTTCGATCGTTTAATTTAAACCGTAGTATAAAGATACTTTTTTTTGTATTTTGTATGACCGATAAAGTTTACATTGCGTACCTGGAATTATTGAGTAGTTTTCTTATGTCATGCATGAATAACTTTCATAACAGAACACAGTTTAATGTAGACTTATTTGGAGTCGTTCGATTTTCGACCTCGATCGGCCAAATCCGGAAACCAAAGCTTAATTTGCGTTTGGTTTCCTAGAAAAGCGGTTCAGTCACATTACCGGCCGTCAGTATTTGATATTAAGGGTCTTGGCCCTACAAATACCAGTCGCACTCACGCCGCGCCGCCGTTCGGTTTCATAGAGAATATTTATTTTTAGTAAAGCAAATATGAATATTAGAAAAAAGTCACAAATATGATTATAGATAATAAAAATACTAAAGAAAAAAAATGAAAATATCTTAAGTATCTAAAGTAATATCGTTTTTTTATGCTTTGGGTAGACAATCTTTCCTGAATTTATTTCATAAAGTATACTACAGTACTTATTTATATTTACTTATAGAATAGGTAATTGATGTTTGAATAATAGTAAATGATGGGTCAGACCCTTACTGACTGTGGGAAGGTACTTATGGGTCACCGAGGCCCCCGCAACACAGGCAACAGGAAGGAATACGGGTGGGTTTTAGTCAGTAAGAGTCTGACACACCCTCCCGCTCCGCCCAGAGCGGGAGAAGTTATTTGACGATTTCCCACCATCAAAAAAAAAAAAAAAAGACTCTTACTGACTAAAACCCACCCGTGTTCCTTCCGTTGCCTGTGTGTTGCCAGAGGCCACGGTATCCCTTTCGGACTTTCTCGTGACCCCGGCAGGCATCGGCCCTAGCGGACCCCTACACTTGTGCTGACATTTTTTTGAGGCTCGCGTGGAACACAACGCTCCGTCGACCCGGGCCTGGTCCTTATCGGTGAGCTACCTATTGCTCACCGTCCACGAGCACGTGCTTACGGTTCCCGGGAATCGGCCTGGGATTATGCGTTCTAGTCTAACATACATTTTTTGCATAACTTACTTGCATTATAAGAAGAAGAATGAAAAGTCACTAAAATCATATATCTGCGCATTAGTATTTGGACAGCCGTTGATGTGTGACCGATCAGCGCTTTCTTAGAAAACGAAAGCTTTAGTCAACGTCAACTGACTTTATTCACAAAAGGTTCTTAGTGTCATGAAAAATAATACCCATTCAAAGAGAACATTTTATTCAATCTCAGTTGAGCTCTGTACCAATGCTCAGTGCTCAGCAAATAGGTACCAACGTAAGGGGAATGCGCTCAACCCATAATTGTCTCCACTGTTTGTGAAGTCGGTTCAAGCCTGAAGTTTGCGTTGAATAAATATATCGAGGAAATCGACTGCACCATTGTTTACCAAAGCAATGCAGCTAAGATAATAAATATTGTTGTTTATAATTTAAAGTAATGAAAACAGCTAACCCACGGTAAAGTCAACATAAATTATTGTATAGCACATTATTATGGGAGTACTATGTACCAACTATATAGCTGCTATTTACTGGGTACGTCATTAATTTATTTGAATGTGCTCTGGCGGCTGGGAGTAGGAATGTCGTGCTCACTCTAAGGTCTCGCTGATGGTGGCGCATGTGTTAGATCATTTAGCTCCCTTCAAAATGGTGGAGAGATGAATAGTGCTAATCCACCGTAAATGAAAACTAACAAAAATGTTTCGTCATCAATATGAATTGAAATTGGAACTAACATAAAACACCCTATGTAATACGGGGCGAGCATATTGCCATCAACCGGGCACAAAATCAGACTCTGGGCTGTTACTGAGAAATTCCAGATGGAAAAACCCAATAACACGCTACCCGACTTGGGAAACGAACCCAGGACCTTATGCTCAGCAAAAGCCCTTGCGACCACTAGACCATTGAGGCAGTCATTGGAACTAAAAAATAGAATATAAATCTTAGTTCTTAAGAGGCCGACAACACCTAAAGCGCGGTCACTGTCAGACTGCATAGAAAAGAAAGAGAAGCGCGATGACACAACGCCGGTAATTTATTGCAAAATATGAAGCAATTATCGATTTACAAAAAAGCTATAGATTGTATAAAAAAATAAAACACTGTTATGCTAATATGTTGCTTGTAGAATAATCTGACAGAAAATCAGAATGATTGCATGTATATTAGTATGGTTTTTAATCGTTAAAAAAAATTTAGAGGTATCTTCGTGATTTTTTTCTATCGTATCAAATTAGTTATATTATGTTTTCAACACACTATCTACCTAACATACAGGGTGAAATTGAAAACATGCGACAAATCGAAATGGAAGATTGTACTCATCATTATGAACAACT
This sequence comes from Atethmia centrago, assembly GCA_905333075.3. Taxonomy (NCBI): domain Eukaryota; kingdom Metazoa; phylum Arthropoda; class Insecta; order Lepidoptera; family Noctuidae; genus Atethmia; species Atethmia centrago. The sequence goes on from HG995382.1 coordinate 18,616,946, forward strand.
TTTACTAAGGGACCAAAGCTACAATCCCAAAAAAAAAACTGCTGTCCCCTACATTTATGTTCGCAATACCTCATCAAAATGTAGGAAAAGCAGATTTTTTTTTTGGGATTACAGCTTTGGTCCCTTAGTAAAAGTTGTTAATAATGATGTATACAATGTCCCATTTCAGTTTGTCGCAAGTTTTCAATTTCAACCTGTATATCCTTAAAAATGTCATATATTTTTCTGATTTTGTTTACTGCAGTGGATCATATACTTTAAGGCATTATAAAACTTATAAAAGTTGCGTTTAGGTCCTGTAGTCCCATAAGGTGAAATTCAAGGAACTTGGAAGTTATACCAAGAGGCACTATGCATTTTATCGTCATCGTAAAATGGAGGATGTGATAAGTTCCGAAGGGTAAGCTCGTATATTCGAGATAAAGATTTCGATGTTATTATAACCTTTTAAACTATCATTTTTGGATTAAGTTAGCGTTGTTATTATTTGAAAGAAATAAATAATCATTCAAACTTTCACCCCTTATTTAACCCCATGATGTTACCGTTATCCTACAGGATGTTGCAATTTTATCATCCACTGCTGGGAAAAAGCCTCTCCCCATGAATTCCAGTGTTTGCGATCAAGACCTAACTTGGACCACTTGAAGTGGGACTGGGCTGGCCACGTCTGCCGAATGCCCAATGAGCTGCGGGCCAAAATAGTCACTATGTGGAACCGTAAGGCAGGCGTTGCGGCTGACTCCGTAGAAGAGGGCGGGACGAGCTGGACAAATCCTCATCATGAATTTTCAAAAATTTTTCGTTATCTACTGAACTCCTGTGCAAAATTGCATGCTTCTAGTGCCAGCTGTTCAGGCTGTACTTTGTCTGACAGTGAATGAGTGAATGAATTTAAGGCTTCTGCAGAGTGGGGCGATATTGCGGGCGCGACAGGTACCTACTCGTATATTGCTGCCTGCCGCGCCCGCGATATCGCCCCAGTCTGCAGAAGCATTGAAGATATTAAGTATGCAAATAGTTGCAAATCACAAGAAATCTAATTAGGTTTTAACTTGTCCTCTGACTTGACAGTTCGAAAAGTTGCAATTTTATCTAAGTTTAATCGCACTGACGTATTATATAGCTAAAGTAGAAGCGTACGAGACAAGACATACAAGACCAAGACCCCTCAGTGCCTCGGAAAGTACGTTAAGCAGTTGGTCCCGAGCTGCCATTCGTGGATCTTTGACAGTCGTAACGGATCGTGAGAAGCCCGAAAGTCTGATAACCAGTCTTATCAAGGGATATCGTATTACCCAGTAACTGGGTTGTGGAGGACAGATGGGCAGTCGCTCCATTTAAAATACTGGTATTCAGCTGCATCCGGTTAGACTGGAAGCCGACCCCAACATAGTTGGGAAAAGGCTAGGCAGATGATGATGATGAGTTGCGTACGAGAAGAAACTATTTCTCATAACGGAATGAGTTTAAAGTAATAAGTTTTTTCTAGAGTTTTTATGTGCGTTATTTAAGTGTGTTCTAGTTTAGTTTAGTTAGTAAGTGTTTTCGTGTATTATGGATCTCTGGTCTGAAAATAAAGTATTATTATTATAACGTAAAGCTACCATAAAGAAAAGGCTAGGCAGATGATGATGATGAGTTGCGTACGAGAAGAAACTATTTCTCATAACGTAATAAGTTTAAAGTAATAAGTTTTTTCTAGTTTAGTTTAGTTAGTAAGTGTTTTCGTGTATTATGGATCTCTGGTCTGAAAATAAAGATTTATTATTATTATAACGTAAAGCTACCATAAAGAAAAGGCTAGGCAGATGATGATGATGAGTTGCGTACGAGAAGAAACTATTTCTCATAACGTAATAAGTTTAAAGTAATAAGTTTTTTCTAGTTTAGTTTAGTTAGTAAGTGTTTTCGTGTATTATGGATCTCTGGTCTGAAAATAAAGATTTATTATTATTATAACGTAAAGCTACCATAAAGAAAAGGCTAGGCAGATGATGATGATGAGTTGCGTACGAGAAGAAACTATTTCTCATAGCGTAATAAGTTTAAAGTTATAAGATTTTTCTAGAGTTTTATGTGTGTTATTTAAGTGTGTTCTAGTTTAGTTTAGTTAGTAAGTGTTTTCGTGTATTATGGATCTCTGGTCTGAAAATAAAGATTTATTATTATTATAACGTAAAGCTACCATAAAGAAAAGGCTAAGCAGATGATGATGATGAGTTGCGTACGAGAAGAAACTATTTCTCATAACGTAATAAGTTTAAAGTTATAAGATTTTTCTAGAGTTTTATGTGTGTTATTTAAGTGTGTTCTAGTTTAGTTTAGTTAGTAAGTGTTTTCGTGTATTATGGATCTCTGGTCTGAAAATAAAGATTTATTATTATTATAACGTAAAGCTACCATAAAGAAAAGGCTAGGCAGATGATGATGATGAGTTGCGTACGAGAAGAAACTATTTCTCATAACGTAATAAGTTTAAAGTAATAAGATTTTTCTAGAGTTTTTATGTGTTATTTAAGTGTGTTCTAGTTTAGTTTAGTTAGTAAGTGTTTTCGTGTATTATGGATCTTTGGTCTGAAAATAAAGATTTATTATTATTATCTTTTATTTCACTATTTATACATTATAATTTTATTTTTAAATATTAGGATATAAAAAATATATAGAAACATTTAAAAATTAAAAAAAAGAAAAAATATTATTATTATTATTATAACGTAAAGCTACCATAAAACAGTATTTCATAATAACAGCACAAACAGTAACACACAACTTAAGATTGATATTTCAGTACCTATGAGTGCAGTTTCTATATAAACTGCTTTAAATTCTAGAGAAACTAGTTAACTGCTTTGTTATAAGTTTATCGTTTCATCTTTAAGTAACAAAACATTGAAATATTTGCGAGTAATTATTACAATGGTAAGTATCATCAATAAAATATAACAAAAAATATACTTCCGGCTTTTATGAATTTACCTGTAGGAAGAAGCTTTACAAAAATGTTATTTATTTAACCCATTTAAATATTGGCAGGATAAAATTCTCTCTTTTCTTGTAAAACATAATGGAATATCCGAATACTTAAGCATGCTCTCAAAATATCTTCCTGTCCTCAATTTTCATTCAGGAAAAATTACCTTGAATTCCATTTTAAGGATTCTTACTTGGGCACTTGAAAAGTGTTTTTAATATCTGTTCGATCCTAACAGGGTTGAAGTACGTACTTAGAATTGTAAAATATCTTGTTTTAATAAAAATAGCACAAATACTTGGTATTTCTGTAGAAGCTACAATCCAGAGTGACACTTAATTAGTGTGGGACTGGGTGGCGCGGACTGGGTAATGCGGGTTGGATAGGACAGCCAAAACGAGTCTTTTTTTCAGTTAAACTTTTTACCCCTCGGACGGTAGGTATTCAATTAGTTAAATTAAGCAGCGCGGACGCTTTGCGTTTATTTTTTTATTCAAATCGTTTTTCGCAAACGAAAATAATCCAAAAATATTGAGGAAAAGTTTCTTGCAAATGCTACCGCGGTTTATACCGAATAATAATCCTAAAATAATATTTGGGAATGTAGCGATTCCTCGCCCAGTGTACAAAAAAAAACATTATTAAGTATTAAAATATCAATTTTATTTATATAAGATTGTAAAGGTAACGGGGTTTGTTAAACATTGTTGAGATTCCTTGAAGAATATATATTTTATATCCACTATAGGTTTTCATTCAACAAATACTAGGTGTATTTAAGTAAAATTCTCTCAGCCTAATTTTAATAGGTAATTAATAAATATTTTCCAAGAATTACTTTCATCATACCGCTGAAATTTCAGCCCCGATTTTAGTAAGTAAGTAGTCTTCTGCTTAAATCCTTATAGACCGAAATTTAAATAAGAAAAGCTGAATAAATTATAATATTATGATAATATCAACACGATCTTCGTTCAATAGGATCATGATTTTGCTCATTTCCTGAAAATAATTTTGTTATTAGAACTTTGGCCCGCGGCTATTATTGAGTGAAAGTTAAATATTCTAATCGACTTGGATCTTTTTCAGGGTGAAAGACCTTTTTATGGTATCAGTGTCAAAGAAATGGCTTTATATACAAATACATTACGATAAACTGTCTTCGAGGACGTAGGAGAATAGAATAATATATTATTTTATGGAGAAATATTGGCGTATGAGTGAATAGCGCGATCGTGTATGTTTGCAGAACATCTTACACCTACCCACGTACTTTAGTAATGTACCTGCATTGAACCTGGAATTATAATAAGTATACGTTCTTCTTCTTCGTAGCACTCTTCTCAGAGCGTTCGTGGTCTTTATGTAGTTTCTTGTACAGGGGCCGATGTGATTCTCGCCATCTACTCCGGTTTTTAGTGCACTCATACAAGGGATCGTCCACTGCACTGATCGTCACGCCTCGAGAAGTGTCCGAAATATTTGAGGATGCGCGTTTGGACCTGAACTGACAGACGCTTTTTGATGCCGAGTTCTTAGCGTATACAGGCGTTGGTACGAAACTCGATCCACGATATCCCAAGCATTCTTCTCCAGCACCACGTATACACCACGTATACGTAATATACGTTACTTTTTTTTGTGGATGGGAAATCATCAAATAACTTCTCCCACTCTGGGCGGAGCGGGAGGGTGTGTCAGACTCTTACTGACTAAAACCCACCCGTATTCCTTCCGTTGCCAGTGTTGCGGGGACCTCGGCGACCCATTAGTACCTTCACGCGACTCCGGCAGGCATCGGCCCTAGTGGACCGCTACATTGTGCTAACGACATCTCTTTGAGGCGCGCGTGGAATACAACGCGACGTCGACCCGGGAATATACGTTACTAAATCTGAAATCGCCAATGTTTCATGATCAAGAATGGTGATCTATGTTCATCCTTCTCTGTATGAGAAGAGTCCTTTGCCGAGCGGTGGGACAGTAATAGGCTAGCCTATTTTGGTAATTAATAAGTTAATTAAATTATTCTTTAAAAAACGTTCTTATTGTTCCTTCCATATCCGTACAAACGTTATTTCAGGTAAAAATCCGATCAACATCAACACTAAAATGAACTAATCATTCAAAGGATTAAAAGCCAATTCACACATCACGTTATTGACAAAGCCTGTCACCGTTGACGTGAATAAATATTGTTGCATACATTTGCACGATTTGTGCGGTTGCAACACGTTGTCAAGCGGCGACGCAATCCGGGCACGTTCCGACCGTCGATCCCGTGACGTGTAAATACTCCAAAAGGTAGGGATGTCTAAACTGGGATTTTGTACGGATTTGTCTGAGTTAACTTAGCTGGTTTAGTCATGATGAGATGATTAATGAAAGGCGACTAACAAAAGCTTCTACCTTTTTCAACACACTTGCTTGTAAAGTGACTCTTATTGCAACGCATTTATTTTATAATTAAGCTTATTATACACTGGCGTTTTTTACATTACATTTTCATTTCTTTCTCCACAAAGAGTTTTTATGTCTAAAAACAGTGAATATTTTTGTGAATAAATAAACTGTTTTAGTTTACAATCATCAAAATTATCATAACTTCATCGATTATATATTTTTTACTACCTATTAACCTTAATTTGCGTGTTCAAAACATTATTTTGTGTTTAATATATTTTTATATAGACTGTTTAGCGGTTCTGCCAGTGCCTGTAGACCTGCGCGTACATCGCTAGCGCGGCGCGCGGAAAGTACCAAAACCAGTGCGTCTTTTCCATAAATATTTGTTAATGTCACCATGCTTTCCTATAACATTAAAAGTACTAATAAGAGACGGAATGATATTGTATGTGAGTCAAATGCATCCTCTAAATATGTCTTTGTAAACAGATTTTATACATTTTTAGGCCCATTTCTATACAATAAATTAAATTAAATAGGAAATTAAATATCTATAAATTAAATAACTACGACTGTAAAAAGGTTATTCTGGAATTTTTACTTAGCATAATTATAATACAGTGAGACAGAGGATTTACTCGTTGTCTGTAAATAAAACATGTTAGTCTTTTAAGTTAATATTAGTTTTTAATTAGTTTTCTCAGTTGTTAATTATATATTTTAAATTTCTAAGCACCTTTCTAGCCTGAAACACAGGTCCTAAGATAAGTTATTGTAAATCTGCACCATTTTTATAAATAAACGATATTATTATTATTATTATTTCGTTTATTAAGTTTTTTGCCTTATAAAATACATTTTTAAATATTTCTTAGAAAAAAACATAAAAAAACATTTAAAAATATATAAAATAGTGGTCCGCCGGTATCGGGAGCAGGGTCCAAGTTACCGGTGGTTAGGGCTCCAGAGACAGGAACCTCCTCACAATGCGAGCCGTATCGAGGAGTACTGCCTTCTGAATCAGGCCCTTGATCCAGCCGCCTAACGAGAGCCTCGAGAGATGATGGTTGAGGCTTTCGGCCATCAGGCCATTGGCCGTAACGACAATCGGCACAATGACAGCTGAGTTCACATTCCACATGTCAACAACCTCGTGTGCTAAGTCGAGATATTTTATTTGTTTCTCTTTCTCAGCTTTCACGAGGTTATCGTCATGTGGAATGGTAACATCGACTATCATTGCGCGGCGCGCTAATCGATCTATCACCACTATATCAGGCTTATTGGCGACAATAGTCCTGTCAGTAATAATAGACCGATCCCAGTACAACGTGACATGGTCATTTTCGAGAACTGGGTCGGGCACATACTTGTAATACGGTACCTCAGAGTTCACAAGTTTATATTTCAAAGCAAGTTGCTGGTGAATAATCCTAGCCACTTGGTTATGTCTGTGTAAGTACTCGCCGTTAGCCAGACGAGAACAACCAGAGATAATATGTCTGATAGACTCACCCGGACGGTGGCATGCCCGACACACGTCAACCGTCCCGTCCTTCATAATATGTCTCCGGTAGTTATTAGTCAAGATAACTTCGTCCATAATTGCACAGACAAAACCTTCAGTTTCCCCGAAAAGGTCCCCAAAACGTAGCCAGGCTACGGACGCTAAGAAATCTACATCGGGCTCATGAAGAGCCCGATAGAAGCGCCCGTGTAGCTCCTTGTTTTGCCATATCTCCTTGCGGTCATCCGTGGTAAGTACTACAGGTTTGCACCAGTTCTCTTTAGCCATGGAAAGTGGGGTGAGCCCCTTGTCCACTGCGACCACATCACGGTGCATACCCACTTCGGCTTTCAAAAAATATTCCCTGAGACTGCATATCTCGCGGTTGTGAAGGGTCTTTTTCGTCGTGTGGTTAATTATTTTCAAAAATGTCGACTTCACGTCGGGAAGAAGAGCAATACGTAGATTTGACCCCGCCGGAAATAATAATCGAGGCACGAAACGCGAGTGATAGCCTGTTGCCACCAAAATCTAGCGAGAAATACCTAGCAGCCTACGAAACTAATAATAATACAAGTTTGTTTTTCCTCCCATGTCTGTTAAAAATCGTCGTATGAAACGCGTGTGCATTGACCAATGACTATACATTCTCTTTGGCATTGACACACTAGGCTACCTTATCGCGATCGCCTACGGTTCGCGCGAATAATACCACCTCGAGTGTAATGGCCAACGTACCATACTTGTATAAGGCAAATGTGTAAACAAAGCATAAGCAGTATGTAAGTATCGTAGCAGGTGGCGTTCTGTAGTTTCGGCTGGGGTAGCCGAAACTGAGATGTAGGCGTGAGTCTATGTCCCATTCTCAACGGTTTTTGAACGTTTCGATATTCGTTGCCAGTTAGTCAATGTTGACTTTCAGCGTGAAATGCCTTTATTTTTTAACAAAATAACTTCTGTGTAATTATTTAAAATCAAGAACCTTACCTTTTTACAATACTCTATGTGTTGCTTCGCTGGATTTCACCTTATTCTGCAAAAAAAAAAATACGTTAAGTATGAAAAATAACTGCAGTACATTAAATGCTAAATGAGTAGCGTGAAACAAAATGTTGAATGTTTTGCGTCAAAACAAACCCTCAAATAAAAACAGACTGGTATTGTGGAATGTGATTTTTTTTTGCAAGGTGAGCTCATAGAAAAGTATTCCACAAAACGAATCAAGAGTTCAACTCTCTTTGCTGTGGTTTGCTAACCACAGCTGCAACCAAATACAGTATATGAAACGTTTCTCGAAACCCCCACTCGCGTGATTAATTTTTGCTTGAACAATAGTATTGCTGACGGCCGGTTCTACTCAAACAAACCGCTTTTGTTTTTTTTTTTTGCCTACAAACTAGAGGTTTCCAATCGATTTGTTGGCTGGATTATCTATGCTGCAACATCCGATTCCACTGCAGTTATTGAAACAGCTTCAACTTTAGCAAACTTTATCCTACCTCGGAAGTACAAAAATCTAAAGAGTAGACTCTAGTGATTCTGGGTTCGATCCTCGTATAGGGCAAATAGGTTTATTGTCATTACGGAATTCTCAGTAAATGTGTTGTGTTTATTAAGTGAATTGTTTTTGATTTTGTGTAATCTATTTTCTCTTCTACTCTTACACACGGTGTCTACATCTTTCCTATCGCAGGTATGCTGGAAGAGATTACTTTAGAAATAAGCATCACTTTTGTACGTATTTTTCTGTTCTTTTCTTCTTGTATGTTTATATATATTATAAATATTGTGCCGAGTTTGTGGTAATAGGCTCGCCTTTTATTACATGGGACTTATTTACAAAACTAACAAAATCTGTGTGTATTGTATATACTCTTCCTTCTGTCTAGGAATACAGGCGCAATGTTTGCACTGTGTAAAAATAATTCATTTTCTATTCTAAATCCTTTTCTTTGCCAACCCTATTTAAAAGTAAAGTTAGAAGCGACCGTCAAGGAACGTACGGTACATGCACATTTCAACTCTCTCGCAAACAACTAAATAAATCACCCTACTTTGTATTGTGCACGCTTTTTTTGTAGTTCTACTTTATCTATTGTGAGTGGAACTTGCATGGTTTGACGCAATCATCAAAATACTGGGAACTATGTATATGTTTAACAAAAAAAATGTTAAGCAAATTCATACCTTTCGTGAAATTGCCATTTGATACAACTGTCAAAGAATGATAGTTGTGATTGGAATATACGGACAATCTAAGTTGATAGTCAATTTACCTAACAATGAATTTCTCTGACTTTACACGTTAATGGCCCTGATATCGAGAAAGAGACTTTCAAACGAGTATGAGTTTGTTAAACAACGCTCTATAAAGCCGAACATTTTCTAAATTTCTATGTAACACCATATTTGCGTTCAGATACTATACAAGGTGTCATTTTGCATCCTCGTCAAATTCAAGGAGGTACCTATGCTAATGATTCTCGACACGAATCAATAATAAAATAAGTTAGTCTTTTTTTCCTTATTTTCATAAATCGGCATGTGTGGGACACGCATGTTAAAACGCGGCCCGTGTGATACCACACTGTACCTGCCCATTTACACACACACTACCACATACGCAACGGGGTAGTTCTGTTCTGTGAAAGTGGTGTATTCTAAAATAGTTTCAAACTTAAATAACTAAAAAAACAAGTATATATTAATTATTTGGCAGGTATTGTAATTTTATTTGATTATATATGTCTTTCATAGCAGCCACCTGAAATTTGACGAGGATGCAAAACGACACTTTGTATAACATAGTTGTCTTTTCAAAACAATTTCACAGATATTTACCAACAACGCCTCTCTGTCAATGTTGTTCAAGCTCAAATAGAGCCTTGTGAATATTTATACAGTGCTTTTAGAGCCAACCGTTTGTCTCAGTTGACAAAACAATGTAACGAGGTAACCAGCACCCTAATTGCGTAAAATACTATCAATCACAATCTGAATGATTTTGAAGTATATTGATAATCCATTGCTTCATATGTTCGAAAATATGTCTGCTCAACAACGTGAATAATGCAATGAATATTGTTGAACTGTCAAAATGAAACCCACCCATAGTGTGTTACGGAATTTGAAAACCACGCAGGATAAGTGTTTACCAACTGCCAACCTTTTCGTAAAAGTTTGAATCCGCAACATGTATAAACTAAACCCACTAATTCATTAATTTATTTAGGCGGAAAACCAAACGTAAACTGAAGTTTAAATTTAACATCAGCTGATTATAAATTATGCAATGAATACTCAACCCTTTCACGACCATACATATTACAATGGGGCAAGAAACACTCAATTAACTCCCAAATCAAAGTAAAGCTTCCGTATTTACAGCAACACGATACATTTTACCCTACCACTACTCCACAATACAGATAGGTTCAGAAGGTCGGCTCTATGCAACGAGCGAAAACGTACGCACACAGACACGCTTCACGTACAGCGTTTGCATTATTCAGGCGCACTCGCGACTGGTATTCGAACGAGATTGCAGTACAGTCACGGGCAATGCCTAAAGGTACGCTAAATTCAGAAGCATTTTTCTCTGTGTGTAAAAGTGGCCACACACATAATTGCAAGCATGACAAGCCTGCATGAACAATCATTTTGTGCAAGCGTGCTTGAGCGTCTGTATGATGAATTTGTGCAAGCATCTTGTTTGTGCAAGCAGCATGAAAATTGATAGAATTTTCATGATGCGGCTACACGCTCAGTGTGAATAGTTCGTTGTTCTTGTGTGAGCTAAAGCAAACAAGTCGTCGTTGTCCATCGTTCAAGCAAAAACTGATGCTGCTCCAACTTGCCTGTAGAGTGTGTATAGTCTATATGGAAGTTGCTTGCACAAAATGATTATTCATGCAGGCTTGTCATGTTTGCAATTACGTGTGTGGCCACCAATATACACATTTCTCGAGAAAAACGCTTCTTAATTTTGTGTAACTGTGAAGTATTTATGCTCATGATCATTACGTACACGTCTATTTGTGCGTGCCTGTTTCTGCTCTTTTTATGGAGCCTTCTGTCGATATCTATTTCTTGGCTACATCATCAGAGTCTCTCCAAGTCTCATACGTAGCTCCATTTATCACAGGAAGCAATAAAGACGCGCACAGCAATATATTTGTGTCTTGCTCCCGTATATTGTTGCTAATGATACTGTTCGCAAATAAAAGGAAAGCTTTTATAAGAAAACGCGGACACGTCTTCTTGTTGCCGGAGGCACTTAATAGCACGTGTTTATTTCGTTTTTGACAAATCGTTTCGTACACATCTTCCTAAGTGAGTGATGTGAGGAGAAACATCGCGATGGAAGTGGTGGAAAGCAATACAATTTCATGCAAGAAAAAGGTTAATAGACTGGCGGCGTGTCGCTGGAAGGTACTTATGGGTCACCGAAGTCCTCGCAACACAGGCAACAGGAAGGAATACGGGTGGGTTTTAGTCAGTAAGAGTCTGACACACCCTCCCGCTCCGCCCACAGCGGGAGAAGTTAAATAACTTCTCCCGCTGTGGGCTTTCCCACCCTCAAAAAAAAAAAAAGACTGGCGGCATAGTTTCGTAACACACTTACAGTAGCAATGGCTTTCAATTTGACAGTTCAACAACATTCATTGTGTTATTTACGTTGTTGAGCAGACAAATTTTTCGAACATACCAATCAATGGATTAGCAATATACTTCAAAAACATGAAGATTGTGATTAAAAGTGTGTTACGCTGTTAGGGTATTTTTTGGATGGGAAATCATCAAATAACTTCTCCCGCTCTGGGCGGAGCGGGAGGGTATGTCAGACTCTTACTGACTAAAACCCACCCGTATTCCTTCCGGGCCTGGTCCTTACCAGATGGTGAGCTACCCATTGCTCACCGTCCGCAAGCCCGCGTCTACGGTGGCTGAAAATCCGCCCGGGATTCCCGATGCCAAGGGCGTCTCCTGCGGCGGCTAGGGGCGAGAGGGGACTGTACTGACTACGGTCGAGACCCCACAAAAACATCATGAAATTAATTGATTCTTTGTTTTATCGTGTTAATATATCGATACTCATCACGTCTGCGGAGTTTTTCTAGCTAATTTAATGTGACCCTGTATAGATTTTCGCACCGCATTTGTCGCTCACAAAAGCTTAAGATTATTTTCCATATGCTAGGGACTCTACGGTAGTACATCGTCGCATACTACCTGATGCAGGAACGATTAATCAAGATGAACATTGCGTAAGACGATATATTACTTAAGCCTGTCTGGTTTTACAGAACAGATTGCTGAAGTGGATTATACAGCATTATTTTCACATGTTGGCAAGGGTTACATTTTGTTTTTATCGTACTGCTGATATTGTTGAGAGAAGAGTTTTGTTTGTTTGAGATTCTAATCGGAATAGCTGCAGACGGGGTTCTCTATGTTGTATGTTACTGGGATTGGTTTCCGCACTTAGTCGTTTAAGTGAACTATTGTACATGGGCCATAGCAGCCGTCGCTGGTCATTGCAACCAGCCTAGCTCCTTCCATAAGTAGATTGGGGGTCCTAGTCTGTTTAGAATATCTGCAAAAGCTCTGGGTGACCCGAGGGTTTGCAGACGGGGTAATTTAGTGCACAGTTGAAATTATAGGGGTATATTATTTTGTAAACTAAATATAAGGCTCAATATTGACGGCAAAAACCGTCTAAACCTATGTTCTGGAGTAAAAAATGCTAATCCCGTAAAGTAATTAATTATATTGTTGACTAAATTGGTGTTAGATAGTAATTTTTCATTACAATCATACATAATTTAGGTATAATATTTAGTTTTTCATGTTATTATAATAAAGACCCATTTGTATTAAATTATGGCTTACAACGTGTTCTTATCCTTCATCATAAACAAAGTACCCCGCCGTGTCTGTCTGTGTCTCTCTGAACGCGTTAGACTCAAAAACTAGCGAACGGATTTTGGATTTTGTGTGTGAAGTGATTCATGTGAAAGGTTTGTGATTCATGTGGAAGATTTAGGTATATATAATTAATTAGGGTTTCGCTTAAATTGGCTGAAATATGACGATCATTGTTGTAGATATCGGAATAAATCATGTCGAGTGGGAGTTTCACTGGCGTGCGCCGCGTAAACTGTAAGAGATACATATAATTATTGTCCTACAGGATTGTTCATCAAAAAAAGATCAAAAAATGTCTGCGATAGCATATGTTTATCTTGAAAGGATGAGTGATGAATTTTTATCTTTCAGAATTTTATAAAAAAAATATTGTTATTTCCGAAGCTATTTTGTTATTCCTCACCCATTAAATAAATTATAAATCATATTATTTAAATTGGGCATTTCATTTAGATTCAAATATGCCTTGACATCATATAATTTGAATACATTAAACGATCACAGATTCAAAATTACGCGCAATAAAATAATTATGGTTGACGGTAGCGCGGGAGTCAATGACCTTTTCCTCCGCTATTACTACGACAAAAAAAAAACGGTTTCGGTGAAATTTGGCACACAGACAGTTAATAACCTGGATTGACACAGGATAAATTAATCTTTCTCAATAGCAGCCTGGAGTCTGGATTCGTGCCCGGTTGATGGCAAAAGCTCGCCCCCTGTTACATGGGACTTAAACATAACTGCGGCGAAATGCAGGTGTACTGCAGGTACACCTCTGCCCAACCCTTCGGGGAAACAAGGCGTGATGTTATGTTATGTTATATATTAATCCCGGTAGTACATTTCCGTTGCTGGTGCAGCGCTGGTCTAGACAAAATCAAACTGGTTGCTATTTTAATTGTATGTTTTAATTATTTGATAAAAATAATAAATCAATGTTGATTTTACATTCTGTGATTACTTACTCACACAGGGACCTATTACTTTTTTTTTTTTTAGGAAATATATTACTTTTACAATTTTTGTTAATATGTAAGCATCATGTATCTATCACAATGTATCTGTCATTGCTTCATTTTTAATTCTTTTTTTTTTACCTATTTTGGTATAGTAGGTAATTTTATTCTAGGTGCATCGTCGTCACATATAATTATATAATTAATGTATCTATACAAAATATTGTAAAACATTTTAAAAGAGTAACTGTGGAGTTTCTTGCCCATTCTTCTCCATACGAAACTACCTTTTGGAAGGGGCAACTAGAATCAATTCTATTTTTTTGTAAACTTTGACGTTCAAAAATGCCATAAAAGTGTTTATTTGAAATAAATAATTTGACTTTGTTGGATAATTTCCGACCACGCAGGAGACCAGCGGGCAAAAGCTAGTACATTATAAAACGAATACATAATGTGAAGAACCTCATTTGTACAAATTTTCAAACAAAAAAATATTATTCTGAAAGAACACAAGCATTCATTATCCCAAAAGACATTAATAAAGCTTAAGGAAATTAAAAGAAGAGCATTTTTAAAGATAAAGTTTTCAGTAAACAATGTTGAAAGTACGATAATAAAGCCAAAACAAAAAATATTACTCAGACATTCTTACAAATAAATAAACCTAATTAGATTTTAGGTAAATGAAATGTAGCTTTAATAAATTATTCCTACGTCATTATTTTGAGCTTAGTATAACAATCACTCAAGGACTGCCGACGTCTGGTATTAGGCCTAAGTCGAGGTAGAATTAATTAGCTAGATAAGTACCTATTCGCAGAAACCTTTGAGTAAGAATTGAAAACCAATAGGTACCAACCAACAGCCTAACTGATCACTATAAACCTACAGCATAATGAGCAATACGTATGAAATTTCTTCGTCATATGATAGATAAATCTGTATACATAATCAGCCTATGATGTTCCCACTAACACACGGACACGGGCCTCTTCTCTGTGAGAGGGAGTGGGCCGTAATCCACCACGCGGGCCCAGTGCGGGTTGGTAGATGTCACATGTCTTCGAATTTTTGGTTCTAGGACATGCCGGTTTCCTCACGATGTTTTCCTTCACCGTTTTGAGAGCAGTGGTGATTAAATAATTTACACAAAGTAAAGCGCCTGTCTGGGTTCGAACCTACGATCTACAACTCGTAAGTCGCGGCCATTATCACTGGGCCACCACTGCTCGCAAAATCCGTATAGAACAGTTAAATATGAGATCTTTCGTGAGACACATCACTTTTAGGGTTCCGTAGTCAACAAGGAACCCTTTTAGTTTCGCCATGTCCGTCTGCCTGTCTTTATGTCTGTCCCTGGCTTAGCTCAGAGACTCTTAGTACTAGAAAGCTGTAATTTGGCATGGCTATATACAATTAATCACGCCGACAAAGTGATCAAATATTTTACCTTCATTGCACGTAAAGTGGAGATGATACTTTTTTTGTCTATTCCACGGTGTGGGGTATCGTTGGATAGGCCGCTCAAAAATATTGTGGGTCTGTGAAAACCATTTTTTGATTCAGTGATCCGTTTGCGTAATATTAAGCTTTAAAGTGATATTTTTTGTTAGAGACAAGTGCCCCCCTCCCCCTGCCAGCTATATGGTTGTTTTTGGGCATGTGAAAAATATCATAGCAGTAGTATATATAACGAAATTAAAAGGAAAACTATCACAGCTGGGTAGGCTTTACAAGCTAACGAGTAATAGTCGACCAACTTACATTTTTAGTTGGAGAACTGACCGTGACGTCTATCGTTGTATGTTTTTGAACATGTTTTACGACTACAATATTAAGTTTTTTTGGGATAAATTCACCCCAACTACGGAACCCTTCATTGTGCGTGGCCCAATATGCACTTGGGCGGTTTTTATTAATCATTTATTGTTTTTTTTTTTTAGGATTGTTTTAATAATGTCGAACTCGAACGAAGTAAGCCCAATGCTCCTCAAACAGCAAGGTAAGCGAAGAAAATTACCCAAGTCAAATGATATTAAAAATGCTGTAGGTATAGCCAGCGAAAAAAGTCGATTAACACTTCGGTTTTTAAATCTTAATTAATGATCTAAATATTTGATTAAAATCGAAACAAAACTAAAATTAAAAGACTATTAACTCTTAGCTAATATATAAAATGCTGAAATACAATGTGTCTAATAATGTTGTGTCTATTTTGATGATTTGTAAAAGTAGCAGTTTTAACAGACTTTTGTCGTTGACCGTACCTCAGCCTATTATTTCAGGGCTTAAGGCTTCAAATTGACCAGTCCAAGTCAAGTCATCAAGTTCGCGTCAAACTTGATGGCGGCTCTGAAGTGCGCTACTCGCTACGCAGTAGGTACCCCACCCTTCACACCCGCTGACACATGAAATAGTTACTGCGCAACGACTCGCCTCATGTTCCGAGCCTCCATAAAGTTGGAATCGGGCTGTACCTTAAATATGCTGTCATTCATAGATTCAGAGAATACCATTAACAAAAGCAATTCAATATACTTTAGATATAATAAAATAGTAACGACGTCAAAACTCTACATTGAATATATTTTTTTTAAAGTAAAACGAAAATATGTGACAATCCGCGGCTAAAGGTACCTTGTGGTCGATATGGAGTTATGCATACGCTAGTAATCTGCGATTAATATGCTGTAGATATCAAAAAAGATCAACCTCCTACGATGTTTTGTTACGGAGATATAATTTTTTTTAAATTATATTCGAAATTGTGCAATTTCGAGAAACAGACATTTTAAGTTCAGTCACCTCGAACAAAGCAATAAAAAAAAATCTATATTTCTTGCAAAATTTACAAAACATTCAATATCTTCGAAACTATAAACGTCCATAAGGTACCTTTAGCCGCGGATTGTCACATATAGTTTTTAGAATCTTGTCCCATTTGTCTGGATGTATGTTCCCATTGGCGCCAAAAAGTCTGAATGGATTTGGATGACATTTGGCGCACAGATAGTTTGTAATATTATTATATTAGCACATGGGGTACTTTTCATCATGGTAGTATGTTCCCGTGGGATATTTCCCGACATTCACGCGGGTGAAGCCCCGGAAAAAACTAATAGTTAGTAAACTCTATAACACTCAGTATTTTGATTAATCCCCGATAATTACCTTTTAATTACTCACGCTATTAGATTATTTATACTAAATAATAACGGTATAATAAACTGCAAATGATTTCGATTGTTAACACGCAAAACTATAATTACTAGGGTTAGGGTTGTTAGTTAAAAGTGATTAAGTGAACTGTAAGCAGAGACCATTGGTGGCCCAATGGTAACGGCCCCGACTTTATTGTTGTTCGTGGGTTCGAACCCAGGCAGGTGCTTTACTTTTTGTAAATAATTTCATCACTATTGCTCTCAAAACGGTGACGGATAACATCATGAGGAAACCGGCATGTCCTAGATAAAAAAAATGGCAGACATTTGACATCTACCAACCTGATGTTTTTCTTCACCATTTTGAAAGCAGTGCTGATGAAATAATTTACACAAAGTAAAGCACCTGCCTGAGTTCGAACCTGCCACCTACAACTCGTAAGTCACGGCTGTTACTACTCGTACTGAGCCACCACTAATCACACAATTACTCTCTTATCTCTTACCAAACTATAGAATTTCTGACACTTACATAAGTGTCAGAAATTCTATAGTTACATCATCGCTAGCTAATTAGGTAACATAACTGCATGGAACCACGTCGTCAGTAAAAAATAACATTATCTTTTATGTAGACACTTATACAACTTTACGAACGGACGTTTGTGGGGGTCAGATAGGCAGTCGCTCCTTGTGACTTGGACACTCGTCCAAGTCACCCCCTGCCATTCTATCTGTGTATTACATAACTTTGATCAGGCAGGGGACATAGTCCTTCCATAGTTTTAAGTTACCAATCCACTAAACTCACCAAAACCCATAGCCCAATATGTTTTAATTCAATGTTCTGCAATAGTCCTGCACTAACTGGGGATGCGTTTGCATAGTGCATACTGGGATAACCGTGGGTTGGCGCCTCAACACTTAAAATTGTCTAAGAGGCCTCTGCAAGTTGGCTTTGACCCCTCGTACGCTTTCCAAAGGTCCGGGACCCCAGGGTCCCGAGATATGTCAAAGATAAATAAAAATAATAATAACAATAAAAAGAGAAAAAAATCTCAGCATAGAAACAACTTTGTCCCCAAATACCTAGTTACAAGCTCATTACAAACATGTTACTTGTGACCTGTCCTTATCTTCTACCGTTGATATAATAATTATTATTATTACACAAGTACCTTAACTGTTCGTTAAGTACTAATGATGTGTCGTAACGTCACATCTAATGGGGAGGAAATGTCATTATATACTATCGGGAATTTCCGGCAACTGGCATTATTGATTGCTTTGAGATTAGATGTTATTATGACGTACGGCTTCGACCGCCTGGAGCTCGGAAGTTATCCCACGAGAACGTACCAACGGGATAAAAAGTATCCTATGTTAATCCAGGTCATAAACCATCTGTCACCCTAATTGCGTAATACAGTTTGAATTACAATCGGAGAGTTTTTAAGGATATTGCTAATCCATTGTGCCAATTTTTTCCAACCTATGAAAGGTTGGAAAAAATTCAAATCAAAATCAAAATATTTTATTTCACATAAACCTACATGGGCACTTATAAAACGTCAGAAACTAGGTGCACGGTTCCAATTGGTCGTTTCCTATGGAGATGAGCCGGTCAGAAACTCCACGGTTATTCTTTTAAAAATAATTGGCTTTTACAATGTTTTCAAATTACAGTGATAATAGGTATGGGAGCAACTGTCCTCCCATACCTATTAACACTGTAATTACACCTACACTGATAGGCTTGTCAAAAAGTACCAGGTGCTTAACAAAAAATAAATGGTCTACAAATCTAGTCTATTAAGTCTACAACGTTCTCACATTCACAAAATATAAAATAATCTATGTAAAATATTAATAAAATAATAAAAACCCGCACTAACAACTGTTACAAGTCTTATTTAGTATCCTGTCCATAAAAGCCACTAATAAATAGTTTGATAACAAAATTGTAGGTATATAATGTATATATGTACCTACATATATAATTGTATCCTATATAAATATCTGCTCAACAACGTACATAATGCAATGGACGTGGGTGAACTGTCAAAATGAAACTCATTACGATCAATTGTCATTCTAAGTATGTTACGCAATTACCCTGTGTGTGTCTAATTTCATTCAAATCTGTTCAACTGTTTTTGCTTGATTGAGTAACTAACATACAAAATTTCACATTTATAATATTAGTACGATCACTGTCTCGTTCTGTCTTTGAAACAGAGATACGCTAAGGCTAATTATTTTCCAGGCGACTAACAACTTAAAGGGCGACTAACAAATTAAAACAAATAGTTAGCTATTTGCTACTACTATAGGTTGGCAACTACAGTGAAGTAGCATTTAAAGTATAAAATCATTGGGTAGGTTAGGTTAGAACAGTGACTACTAACGCGCGAAGGGGAGCGAGCGAAGCGAGCGTGCCGCGGCAGCGGCCGCCGACCCGGGGTCGCGGGAAGGTACTTATGGGTCACCGAGGCCCCCGCAAGACAGGCAACAGGAAGGAATACGGGTGGGTTTTAGTCAGTAAGAGTCTGACACACCCTCCCGCTCCGCCCAGAGCGGGAGAAGTTATTTGATGATTTCCCAACCTCAAAAAAAAAAAAAAAGCGGCCGCCGACCGTCAGATCCCCTCAGTTGTTGGTGACTCACAGTTACCAAAACAAAAACTCTTCACTGTAGCTGCCAACCTATTATTTTTGCTACAAATTTAACTTACTTTTAAAACCCTAAATCAGATTAGTTTATCGCCGCGTTAAATACATGCCATAAATTAATAGGGTTCATCTCTTTATATGCATATTATAGATAAAAGTTGTCTGCCTCGTTAGTTTAGTGGTCTTAGGCGCTACCGCTGAGCATGAGGTCCTGATGTTATATAAAATTTTCCATCTGGAGTTTCTCAGTAGCAACCCGGAATCTGGACATGTGCCCGGTTGATGGCAATAGGTTCGCCTCCTATTACATGGGACTTAAACATAACTAACGAAATGTGTGTGCAGTACTGTAGGTACACCTCTGCCTAACCATTCGGGGATAATAATTAAGGCATGATAATTTAGGCATTATAATTAAGTCTTCTAAGCAACGCAATGAATTTTGATGCGGTTTTCACCATAATTTACAGAATTTATTCCGGAAGGTCAATGTCTATATGACACTGTATAATTGGACTTTGTTCGTTTACAATCTATCGGTATTATTTCCGTTAGATTATAAACTGTCGAAAAACTTTGAAGTGCAACAAACCATTTACAATGTGTCTATTTAATTTATTTATTTATTTAACAGTTTATGTACACACATATAAACAGACAAGAAGAATGGAACAGAAAAATACATACAAAGGTGATGCTGTGTGTAAGAGTAGAAGAAAAACAAAATACAAAAAACCTATTCACTAATTTAAATACAAACCTACTTGTACAATATGAGAATATTCGTACATAATTGTACATACATAGGTGCTTCTAAAATAAATATCACTTAATTACTTTTATATAATTAGTAGTATAAAATAATAAATACATAGGTAATATGCAACTATGGCAAAGTGGAAAGATGTTCTTTCACTCTTCTTTTAACGTATTCGATAGTTTGTAATCTATTCATGGAAACCGACAAATTGTGAACTGGTATCAAACAACTGGTAGCACAACTTGCGAAGTAACGCATCTTGTGCTAATAGGTTATATTTGCCTAGCTGCGAGCGACTTGGAATTAGCGATCGCCGGCCGCTACCACAGCATTGCTCGTTTCGCTCGCTCGGCTCGCGTGAGGTTGGTCACAGTTCTAACCTAACCCATTTCACTCAGTTCACAAAATTTCGACAATTTATAATCTAACAGAAATATTACCGATAGATTATAAATTAATGGTTCTCACAATATTTCGGTGACATATACACTAATAAGAAAAAAAAAATATCTCGATTTTTTTTTCAAGTCAACACTCAAAACCAAGTGAAGTAGGGTCGTTGGTATAATAATAAATAGTTTTTACATAAAAATTCATCCTATAGAGTTGGGGTCCTCATTCTTAGTAGGTTGTTCTTTAGATTAAACGAGCGTAGGTATACCTAAAACGACTACATCCATCCGAAAATAACATCCGAATGGAAGTCCTTCTTTACAGCTTTATTCACGTAACTATTTATGTTACTTACTCAGTTCAAAGACAACTTTAGGAAAACAGAAAATTCGCCTCGATTTTAAATTGGACCTTATATAACTATTTTTCTCCTCCGCATTATGTCTAACCTTTGAACTCCGGCTCAACTATCTTCTAAAGACATCGAGGTAAACTTTAAGAAAAGGAAGCTTTGAAAAACAGGATCGACCATATCTTTGATAACTGGAGTGTTATTTTATTCTCTGTCGTAACGAATCAATGGAAACATTTCATGTGAAGTTACAAAATTTGGAAGAACTGAGCACTTATGAAATTAACTTTCTGTCTATTTTTCACTGTCATTTTGATCTAAGTTATTGTGTTATTGAGAACGCGAAGTGAGGTGATTTGATGCGAAAGTTTTGAACAGTAGGTTTTCTAACAAGTTTTACCCATGACGTCGCTGATATGAGAATAAGACCAAAATTATCTGCAGTGTGAATGATATAGTTTTATATAGCCCTAGTTTAGGTAGTATATGACATAATATTTTTATTTAAAAGAGTGTCCATGGAGTTTCTTGTCCTTTCTTCTCCATAGGAACCTACTACGCTTTGGAATAGGCTTCAAATTTTTTACTGACCAACTCATTGACAGTAAAAAAGTGCGTGTAAATGGTTTATTTGTAATAAATACACTGACTTTGAGGACCTGTGACAAAAAAATGTTTCAGCGAATTTAAAGCGTAGATGTGGTCAACAATGGTACATCCTCAAGTTAAAATTTAATAAAAAGCTGATTTTATGCAGCTTGTGGGGACCAAAAGTGGCTAAGTTCTAGCCACCTAGTTTGCGGTGACTCTAAGGTACCTGCCAATCGCCAACGAGGAAGCGAATAGCTATCAACGATTTTTTGGCTCAAGAAACTTACAAAATATTCCCGTTTGGGTAAAAGAGATACATATATGTATTAGTAGTTGATCGCTGACTGTTCACACCGTTGCACTGCCTCCGGCTAGTACTCGTTTGTCGCAGCAACACGAGCTATCAAAAAGAGTATTCTTTCAGCGACACTCGCTTAGCGGGCAGCACACTTGCTGAGAGACTCACGCTTCGTACATACGCATACCAGCCAGCATTTGCTCATCGCCGTCACGCACTCTCTGTTCGTTGCTCGTCAACTCATTTTTAGTTGCTAGCTCTACTCGCGTCTCGTTAATCGCCGGCGAGCGATGGGACAGGTGCTCAATGCCAGTGACGGAATATTTTGTCGCAACAACCCTCACAACTTTACCTCATCTAAGTTTCTTAATTGAACTTGCAACTCTGTTCTATATTAAGTCTCTAACAATACAATTGCTATATCGGTTCTATCCGGAACCATTGAACGGATACCCAGAGCCAATGTTTATAATTACCGTGGTAGCCATGTTATGGAAATTGTGGTAGGGTGTTTCGCATAGCAATCAGACGCAATAACGCAATATAGTCTGAAGTGCGTTAGCCGATTAACTTGCTCGACTCTGCATATAGACGACCGAGTTTTTTTAATACGTTTATGGCTATTTGTGTTGCTACTCGTGAGACTGGCAGGATTAGATTTCTTGTCTTAGATGTGGCCGACCTGTGCGGAGTCTGTTTTAAAGTTTTCTAAGTCAGCCACGGCCACGTGTGTCCAGGTGAAAGGCTCTCTGGTGGCTCGATGAAATAATTAGGAGGTTTGAGCTTCTCTCGCCAACGATCACATCTTTACGAGGAGGTGTAACCATTGGATGTACCTACTCACGCACCCATGATTTCTTTTAATTTTAATATCTAATTTTACTTTCAATGAACCATCATCATTGTCAAAATAAGGATTAAAAATAATAATCAGACTTCGGTAAACAATGTTATAAATACAATGAAAGTGCCCAAAGTCTATACAGCAGTACATTTGAAAATCGCACAGCTGGCCCGGTTCCTAAAAAGACAGCTCTTCTAAAAGAAGCGGTACGAACCGTCATTACTAACAGCCGTCGTCAATTTGCACGCTGTGTCGAACATTACACTGTCTATACTAGAATTCAGTAGAATTTTTCCCGAAAGGTTATCTAGATAAACATCAAATTCTAGACTATCGATTCTATTCAGGTAAAGAAATCTGCAGAATTTATAGACGGTAAAAAGGTGACCTTTACGATATCGTATGGTTATTAATTTAGGTAGGATTTTGAGTCTACGTGTGTTTGATAAAAACAGCAAATAAAATAAACGATGCCAAAGAGATTATGAATGAAGACCAGCACCCTTATTGTGTAACGCACTTTCAGTCATAATCCGAAATATTTTAGAGGAAATTGCTAATCCATCGCTCCATATAATTAAAAATTCGTCTGCTCAACAACGTAATTATCGCAATGGGTATTGTTGAACTGTCAAAACGAATTGTGTGTGACACAATTACCCCGTATTGTATTTATTTATTTGATTTACACGGCTTAAGAAACTAATTAGATAAATCAAAGTATATACATATAATAAGTACAAACATAACACATAAATTAATAACAACAATTACACTATAACTGTAGATAAACAAAAGTACTCCTAAGAAGACCTATTGCTGCAATAGGCTGTGCTTGACTAAATAATACAGCAAATAAAATAAACGATGCCAAAAAGGTTATAAATGAAGACCAGCACCGTAATTGTGTAACACACTTTCAATGATAATCTGAAAAAATTTAGAGCAAGTAGCTTCATGTGTTTGAATATTCGTCTGCTCAAGAACATAATTTTCGAAATGGGTATTGTTGAACTGTCAAAACAAATTGCATATTACACAATTACCCCGTAGATACACAAAAGCACTTCTAAGAAGACCTATTGCTGCAATAGGCTGCGATTGACTAAATAATACAGCAAATAAAATAAACGATTTCTAAGAAGTTATGAATGAAGACCAACGCTGTAATTGTGTAACACACTTTCAATCATAATCAGAAAGATTTTAGAGGAAATAGCTTCATACGTTTAAAAATTTGTCTGCTCAACAACGTAATTTTCGCAACGGGTATTGTTGAACTGTCAAAATGAATTGTGTGTTACACAATTACCCTGTAGAGCTACACAAAAGCAGTCCTATCAAGACATATTACTACAATAGGTTGCGATTGACTTAATAATACAGCAAATAAAATAAACGATGTTTTCTGAGGAAATAGATTCATACGTTTGAAAAGTCGTCCGCTCAACAACGTAATGGGTATTGTTGAACTGTCAAAACGAAAGGTATTCCCAACGAAAGGAATTACCCGCAGATACACAAAAGCACTCATTAAAAGACCTTTTGCTGCAATAGGCTGTGATTGACTACATAATGCATAACATTTGTTATTTCACCCCGAAAAATCTGAAGCTGAATCCGCATTCAGCCTCGGGTCAAATTGAAAATCGCTATACTTAGTCACTATGATTGGCAGACGTCAAGGATAGTTCAATTTATTACAAAAATAAACTCACGACTTAGTCCCATGGGGGTAGGCAGAAACTATAGAACGCCACATGCTACGCTCCTTACATACACTTATTACATCGTTTACGTTCATACTTAATAAAATTTGATTGTTATGAGTATACAGAGGAACTGCCAAACGGCTTAGCTTACTAATGGAATATTCCGCAACATAAAATATTTTCTATAAACAAAAAACGTTGCCCTGCAATACGATTTTTTGTGATATCCTTGTATTCTCAAACCCATACATCACATCCCTACATTCAAATTCAAACCCGGAACAAATCTGTAGGCTACAACTAAAAAAATGTTCCATACATCAAAACAAAACTTATCGATAAAAATTGCCATCAAATTTTGAAAATCATAAAAATTTTGTTGCAAAAATAAAACCCACAGAGAAAACACAACCTTATTTCTGTGGTGGTCGGGTAAAATTAGCGAATAAGCAGGTCAAGCTATAATAAGCCTTCCGTGACGCTATAACTAATGATTTGAAAATAGTAAGCTTCAAAGCTAGAGAAATAATTGGATAATTATAAACTACCGTAGAAAAAAAACTACCGTAGAAAAACACGCAATACTTTACCGTCGAACATAGCTCTTTGATGAAAGTAATCAACTTTTTATAAAAATAAATGACTAGACTTATTTTCTGTCTTGAATACGCGGAATGAGTAACTAGTTATTTTATTAATTAGTCCTGAACTCAACGAATTATGATCACGTCATAGAAATTAATTTATACTTCATTTTTAGGGTTCTGTAGTAACCAAGGAAGCCTTATAGTTTCACCATGTTCGTCTGTCTGTCTCCACTTTAGCTCAGAGACGCTTAGTACTAGAAAGCTGTAATCTGCCAACAAAGTGGTTAAATAAAATCTTGAAAAAATACTTTCTCTCCTCTATCTTATGGTTTGGGGTATCATTGGATATGCCGTTCAAAAATATTGCGGGTCTGCGAGCATCATTTTTCGTTTTAGGGACCCGTTTGCGTAATATTAAGCTTTTAAGTGCAATTTTTAGTCGAGTCAAGTGCCCCCCCCCCCCCCTCCCCTGCCCGCTAAATGGTTGTTTATAGAGATGTGATAAAAATCAGGGCAGTAGTACATATGACATTAAAAGGAAAACTATCACTGACAGCTAAGTAGGCTTTACAAGTTAACGAGTAATAGTCGACCAACTTAAATTTGCAGTTGTAGAATAGACCTTGACGTATATCGTTGAATGGGAGAACATTTTTCAACTACAATGTTAAGTTTGTTTTGGGATAAATTCATTCCTAACTACGGAACCGATCATTGTGCGTGGTCCGACACGCACTTGGCCGGTTTTTATATTGTAAATTATAGTAAAGCTGATTGAAATATAGCACAAACCTGCTGAGTCGGCAAAAATTACGAACTTTCGTACAAACTTTCAACCCCATTTCACCCATTTAGGGGAAGAGTTTTCAAAATCCATCTTAGTCCACATCTACGTCATTTATGGAATCCTTGTGCAAAATTTCATCCTTCTAGGACCCAGCGGTTTAAGCTTTGTGTTGTCTGTCCTGTCAGTAAATTTAAAATATAACAAAATTCTTACATAAAGATCCCTTGAATTTAGTCTAAAACAGAATAACAGAAACGTAATACATGTCCTAAGTCCTTAATTTTATCCACATGGGGACTCATCACGAGTAAATCCGCCCGCAAACCCTCGCTCATACTTTTCAATTCTGTTTGAGAACTATGAAACTAGAGCGACAGACGCCTTGTTATAAATGCATGAAACCCTATTCTGTCACAAGAATTATATTAAGTGCCAACGGGATTCATAGAAGTGAATATATGTATGGTATAGGTATTATAGGAATTTGAAAATTAAATACTCTGTTTTATTTTCATATTATTATCAGATTGTAACGTCAGGAAAGCCACTCTAATATTGCACGAAATATCACGTTTCGCGGCGAAATCAAGCTGGAGCTTTAATTTGCAAACGAAGGCAAAACTAAGCGATGATCACACAGAAGTGTGAGAAGTTGAATTCGTCTTCTCGTCTACGCAATGCGTGAAAAGTGCTACGAAAAAAAAGGAGAATTCTCTCAGGTCGATGCGTATACCTATACATTTCAATGTATTACCACGTATAATGCTTAATTATATTCATATAATTATTCGTTCTCTTTACTTATAATATAATTAATAAAAATATGAATTATTATTAGTAGTCTTACACTATGTAAACCAATATGTAACACAGCCCTTTAATATATTTGTAAGGCTTGCTATCTGTATTACATTAATTAATTAAGTTTGACACTTTGACACTTTTGGTACAATTGCCTGATTGAAAACTCATTGAGACTAACACTAATCAAAACATGTTTCGTATGGAGTTCATTAATTAAAAAAAAAAACGGAGCAGACTTTAACCGAAGTAATTCCATGTATCAGATTTATTTCTAGTCCAAAAGCACCTTTTTACATAATAAAACTCTGATATACCCACGTTATTCGCAAAATATTAATAAACCCAAAATATTAATATGTTATTCGCAAAAGCTTTAACACTTTCACGATCAGAGTAAAAATCTAGTTATCAACGAGCGAATCACAACTGGAGCGTGGCGTCCTGAAATAGAGTTCCCTGAAATTCTATTAGCTTTATATATGTATTTGCAACACTATTCCAGACATGTTAAAAGATATTATCGTGTATGCTATAAATAAAAATATGACGTAAGAATTCAATATTGAAAATATCATAAAATATCGTCTGTATTCGACGAACGAGTTTACTGTAAATATCACAGCCACTGGATGTATTCAAAGGGTAAAAATTCAGAAGGGAAAAAAGCTGTGACTGTTGGTAAATAACACACTCTGGTTGGTAATACACTAAAGAAAGAGATTTTCTTTTTGAAGAATTTGATACTCAATCTTCAAAATTAATTTAATCGCAATCTCAAAGTTCTTACAAAGAGTCAGCACTTAAGTAACTATTGTGAAGCATCCCCTGAGCAACAATTAACTTAATTTGAGATCGTTAACAAAAAAAGTTAAAGCACATTCACCTTACTTGGATAAGCATAAAAAAAAATTCGGGAATTTCAGACATGAAAGTGCTTTTTTCTGTGGGAGTTTTGTATGACCATGTTCAAATTTTGAAAAGACAACGTCTGAAGGGGTAGGCAGAGATACACACACTTCGCATAGTAGACAAGAAGTACGGCCGTTTTGGCGACTTCTGATTATTGAAAGTCTTTTTTCATAGGGTATTTATATTTAATGAATTATTTGTACAAAATACAAAAATATTAGCTTTAGCAAGGGTTCATGCTATGCCGGCCCGGGTCGACGGCGCGTTGTGTTCCACGCGCGCCTCAATGAGATGTCGTCAGTACAAGAGTAGGGGTCCACTAGGGCCGAAGCCTGCCGGGGTCGTAGGAAAGTCCGATACCGTTGCCCCTGGCAACACAAGCAACGGAAGAAACACGGTTGGATTTTAGACAGTAAGAGTCTGACACACCTTCCCGCTCCGCCCAGAGCGGGAGAAGTTATTTGACAATTTCCCATCCAAAAAATATAAAAAGGTTCATGCAAACAATCGAAATACAAGATCTCTATTAGTCAGTACGCTGCCATGTATGCCACATCCATTTATACATCTACTTTTACTTTAGATCCGTGTTTACTCAGTTGGTAATTAGTTGATATTTACTTTCTACTACCTTTCCATTTATTATTATAATTTTAATATTAACGTCGTTTTTGCCCGCTCATAAACATTTTATGTACTGTTAATTCTTAATGAGGAATATATAACTTTATTAAACCATAATGTATAAAAAAGACAACCAAACAAAGTCGCTTTTCGTGTCTGATGATCACGGCGTTCTCACCTTTCGCCTGACGCAGGTCCTCACCAGACACGGCTGCTTCGGTTGGTTCCTATGTAAGATAAGGCTGGAGGAAGCGCCCGGGTGTCACCACTGTGTGGATCGCCCGGAGGACACGGTGGAGCATATAGTGGAGGTCTGCCCGGCTTGGGCAGAGTACCGCCGTGTCCTCGTGGATCGATCGGTGGCGGAGATCTCTGGCATCCGGCCCTGATACGGAGCGAGAGGGCATGGGAAGCCGTTACCTCCTTTAGCGAAACAGTAATGTTCGCGAAGGAGAAGGCAGAATGGATGAAGGAGAGGCAAACTTCACGTCCACCCACCCTCGTGCCCCTAGCCACCACAGAAGACGCCCTGGGCGTCGGGAATCCCAGGCGGGTTTCCGGCCGCCGAGGACTCGGGCTTACGGACGGTGAGCAATGGGCAGCTCACCGTCCGATAAGGACCAGGCCCGGGATGACAGTGCGTTGTGTTCCACGCGCGCCTCAAAGAGATGTCGGCCCTAGTGAACCCTACATTTGTGCTGACGACATCTCTTAGAGGCGCGCGTGGAACACAACGCGCCGTCGACCCGGGCCTGGTCCTTATAGCACTAGGGGTGCACTAGGCCCGATGCCTGCCGGGGTGCGGGAAAGTCCGAAAGGGTTATCGTGGCCCTGGCAACACACATGCCACGGAAGAAACAAGGGTAGGTTTTAGTCAGTAAGAGTCTGACACACCCTTCTGCTCCGCCCAGAGCGAGCGAAGTTATAATTAGTTATGATAATTCCCCCCTAAAAAGGGTGTAAAATGACCCATTCAATAGCCGTTAACAATGCATTCTGTACATCACCCTAAGTAAAATTAAGGGACGGATAATAGCCGTTGACCTTGGTCGTACAAATACGCGTCGCACTCACGCCGCGCCGCTGTCTTTCGAATATTCATAATATAATACATACATACATAATATTTCGAATATTTATTTTTGTAACGAAAATAAGAATATTTGAATCACAGATAGAATTATAGATAACAAAATATTCTGTTCATACAAAAAACATTATGAAAATATCTTAAGTAGATTGAAAGTAATATCGTTTTTTGTACTTTGGGTAGACATTACTTCCTAAATTTATTTCATAAAGTGTTTTACAACAATACTTAAATATTCACGTATATAATTGATGGTTTGCGTTCTAGTTTAACATTTTTTGCATAAATTACTTGCATTATATTATGAAGATAATAACAAATTTTAAAGTCACTAAAATCATATATCTGCGCCTTAAGCAAAAAATATTGCTGGGAAATCGCTGTTACCGTGAGCGCGCCGTTGCATGCACCCAAACAGGATATTTAGGCGTAGACATGTTTTAAACTATAAAATATGCATTGAGACTTGTGATTACTGTGAATGCTTTTTGTTTATATAAAACCATATTTTCTGACTTCAACATAAAAATGGCTGTCTTTAAAGAGTCACTCCACAAAGAGGGAGGGAATGCTGGGCATGCTACAATTACGGCTGTAAGAGCCGCAATTGTGGCTTGCCCAGTATTGGCTTGCCACAATCGTACTCTACATGTCGCCATGAGAGCTCGCTGGAGCTCTGTTCGCTGCGCCGTGATTTCTCGTTACGTCCCGTTTCGCCTCCTCGCGCTAATCCCATACGTGTGCGAGGACGTTTGCCTCCAGATCCCATGGCAACAATCCAGCAAGGAGGCTCGCCGCCTCACCGAAGACCGTGCGCTATACCTGGATCAGCCGGATGGCCATGACCCTTTGGGCCGCGTTCAACCGGCGGGCTGGCCATCGCGCCAGGGAACGCGCCCACACCTGGCCCCGTAAAGGGTCATGGACCGTACGACACCAGCGTAGAGCCTCTGGTAGGAGGCATTTGAACCCCCTAGAATGGGCAGGAGTCGCTTCAAGGCAGCCCCGGCCCGCTCCAGTTTGGGAGCCAAACGTCGGAAATGCTCCACGAAGTTCCACCGGCTTGGGAAAGTGGCCTAACGCTAACGAAGCATTAGCAAATTTTCTTTGGTCCCGTGACATTAAGCAATGGACAAGATTGTGAAACTTTTATTGCTTGAATACGAGACTTTTGGCATGTGTGTATTTTATGTAAAGTGCGTTTTGTTGGTGCAAAAAAATATCAATTTTTCTTTCTTTATTTTCTTTCTTTTTATTAGCAAACTTCTAGGCGTAGCAAATTACAAGTGTTCATAGGCGGTTGTTCTCACAGGTAAATTGTGTAAATTGGTTTCGAGTCTTCTAAGCGACCACTCGAAACCAAATAAAGCAGAACATTAGTTCGTGCAACCAATATTAATTAGCAGATGGTTATCTCGTCTTATTTAGAGTCTGCCGTGAGCATGTCCGCCTGACCCTGCCTAGGTCGTCATATATATTTTTAGGAACCAGAAGTAGAGATAAATTAAAAAAAAAACAATAATCACGCAGATATTAATAATTTTCTTAACATTTAATGAATTTGAAATAAACACATCAAAATCACATTAGCAAACAACCGTTAATTTTATAACACATGTACAAATTCAAAATAACGACAAATAGCAAATAGTGAAGATCGCCTGACAACCTCGCCGTTCGAAAGCAGACCGACAAAATGACCGATATACTCGCAGAACGGTCCTTTTATAGTGTGGCTGTCAAATGATGAGACTGAATGCTATCTGTCATGGCGTCGATCCTAATACGGCCTCTCCTGATCGTGCGCCGTCCTCGGCTGCACCAGGGACTCCTTCCTTGGAAGCACTGGCAGGTACGGCGAGAGTTTGATCGCCGTATTGGTCTGAATTGGTCCCGTCTGTACTCGGAACACCAGAAGGACCAGCAGGAGTACCTGTAACCTCACCAGCATTGTCATGGTTGTCGTAATTACAATCTGTGTGAGAAACAAGTGGTTACGGTGTATACGTGATGACATACACCGTTGCCTATTCTGTTATTCATCACGCATACAAGGCCCTCATACAGAAATCCAATTTCACACCCAAAATTAAAGCACTTCACTTTCAAAAGTATGCATACATCTTCACACATCATATCTCACTCATACTCCTACAAGAACAAGTCCACACATTTATGTTTCTATAGGACTCCAGTTACACATAGGTACACTATGTGTCTACAGAATTAGTGTTCAGATACACATACATAATGTGTCTGCAGGTCCAATGTCCAATACACATACATAATGTGTGTCTGCAGGACCAATATCCAATACACATACACAATGTGTCTGCAGGACCAATGTCCAATACACATACACAACGTGTCTGCAGGACCAATGTCCAATACACATACATAATGTGTCTGCAGGACCAATGTCCAATACACATACATAATATGTGTCTGCAGGACCAATGTCCAATACACATACATAATGTGTCTGCAGGACTATTGTCCAATACACATACATAATGTGTCTGCAGGACCAATGTCCAATACACATACATAATATGTGTCTGCAGGACCAATGTCCAATACACATACATAATGTGTCTGCAGGACTATTGTCCAATACACATACATAATGTGTCTGCAGGACCAATGTCCAATACACATACATAATGTGTCTGCAGGACCAATGTCCAATACACATACATAATGTGTCTGCAGGACCAATGTCCAATACACATACATAATGTGTCTGCAGGACCAATGTCCAAAACACATACATAATGTGTCTGCAGAACTATTGTTCAATACACATACATAATATGTGTCTGCAGAACTATTGTCCAATACACGTATAAAATACGTGTCTGCAGGACGTAAACGTCCAATACACATACATAATGTGTCTGCGGGGCTCACGTTGTGTGCTGGAGCACAACATAACCGTTCGGCCTTTCCACTTGAGTGTCGTAACCAGTAACCCACTCGGGATAAGCTTTTCACCGCCAGCCAGATACACACCAGGTATGCGTTATTATATAGCTGTAACATAAACAACAGTTAGACATTTTACTTACTCTCAAAGAAAGTAGTACAACTCTCGGGACACCACTCGCCTTTCCAGGGTACCATATACTGAGCTGCGGCCTGAGTTGTCTTACCTCTAGCTCTACTTAACAATTTCAGCTCGTAACGATCACTTGGTAACGTTTTAGTTATGCGGTATGTGGCCCTCATGCCAGGGTAAAGCTTCCCAGTGGACTGAGAATATTTTATTACGAACACCTGATCGTTAACCTGGAAAATCCATGGCTGGTGTCTTTGACGATTTACCCGAACGTTTTGTATCTTGATTCTTGTGAAAAGATTATTTAGCAGACGTCCTGCTGAGTTCCCTCATTGATTCACGATTTGGACTGGAGTGCACGACGGCAACGTCATGCATCAGCACACGAATTACAGGAGTGGTCGCGTTAGTACCAATTAACAGATACAGAGCTGAGTACTGCGTGATTTTTTGCTTGGTAACATTTAAAACTGAATTGTGAACTGAATTTTACATAAACTATCAGACCAAGTGGACTTTTTATTACTACTCTCGACAAGAATCATATTAAAGATGGTCCTTACATAACGCTCGACTTGCCCGTTGGACTGATGCATTTCGGGCGTCATGCAATGGATTTCACAACCCATTTCAGATATACAGCTGGTAAAAGCTGACGCTTCAAGCATGCGACCACGGTCACATACTATCAGCTTGGGTATTTCAAATAAAGATATAGCACTATTGAAAACTCGTTTCAATTCGCTTGCATCTTGTCTGTACATGGGATAGAGCAAACAAAATTTGGTAAAAGAATCGACCAAAACAAGTACAAATTTATATCCGTTTGACTCGAGTAAAGGACCTAATGCATCAACATGAACCGTGTTGAAAGGCATGTCTAGGGGCTCTTGGAACACGTCTCTTGGAAATGCAAATTAGGCAATCGGAAGTATACTTTCTAACAAATTGTTTCAGTCCAGGGAACCAGACATGTTTTAGAATAAGGTCATAAGTTTAATCAGTCCCCATGTGCTCGTGCTCGTTGTGAAAAACACGTAATAAACTGAGCCGGTGCCCTTTAGGGATATAACATAGCAAGCGTGACTCCTCACCAATAGGTGAATAGCGATAATAGAGCACATCGTTCTGACACACGTATCGACTTGAGTCCAAGAGACTATCCCTCAATATTTGGATGAGATTGACAGTCCTGGAATCAGCCGACCGGGCTATTTGTGCCCAATTCAATGGTCTATCAAAGTTATTGACTTGCAACGTTGGTGGATTTCTACTTAAATAATCCACGTGACCCATCCTCACGCCCTTTCGATATTCAAAGTCGAAACCCTGTAGATAAATCCACCAGCGTGCAATCCGAGGAAGGAGATCCTTCTTACGGTCGGTAGCCTTCAAAGCATTGCAATCGGTTACGATCTTAAAAGTTATCCCGATCAAAGAATGACGAAAGTGTTGCAGTGCTTTGACGACCGCCAACGTTTACAGTTCATACGAATGGTATTTTGCCTCCGCGCCCTGAGTGACTTTACTAAAATAAGCTATCACGCGAGTGATGTACCGATGAGTACAGCACCGTATCCTGCACTGCTGGCGTCAGTGTGCTTTGTCGGAAGATTCGACTCAAAAATCGCAAGTTTAGACTCGCTAGTTAATCGTTTTATAAGATCTTATCGGACTTTATCTTGATCAGGTCCCCACTCAAATTTTACGTCTTTCTTTGTGAGACGCGAGATATACGCAGAGTTTGTCGCGTAACCTTCAATATAACGCCGAAAGTAACCCGCAAGGCCTAAAAACTGGCGTACTTATCTAACGTTACTAGGTATAGGTGAGTTAACTAATGCCTTGATTTTGTGGGGACACGGCCTAACCTGTCCGTGACTAATAACGCGACCTAGGTACTCTACTTTGGCGGTAAGAAAGAAATACTTGCGCACGTTAATTGAGAACCCGGCTTTAGTCGAAGTCCTTAAGACATCGCTTAACCCTTTTACAATACGAAATCTCAATAATGCTCGACGCGCGTACTCGGCGTATGACGAAAACTTGTCGGACGTTGTGTTTATAACCTCATGAAGTGTTTGGGCATAATTAATCATTTACGGACACAACGGCTTAAATTCCTTAACGAAATTGGAACATGAGCGATCATTTGTTTATTTTTTAAGACAATTAGCAACACACGACACCCATTCTAAATTGGTCCAATGATTCACTAACCTGGCTCGTTCCACCTCATCACACCACACCTCAAAGTTATGGATAGCAGGGTCAAAGTTGGACACGTAATAATTTTGTGGCTTGGTTCGGATAGCAACGAGCGCATCCGCCAGTACTTTTGCTGCACCTGACGCACTATTATCCAGTTCCTGCCGTTGAGGTGTGTTGTCATGATTTGATGGCACTGGTGTACGTGAAACACTCGCGGTACCTACTTTCCTCAATACCATTTAATCGCGTCATAATCGTACTCAACGCCTGTTTTACAGAACTATCACGACTACGAGATCGGGGGCAACGCGACTGGGAATCACGGTGGTGTCGACGCGATTTCTTTTGTCCTTTACGTACTCTATTAGGTGTAGTTTCGTTGGATGTACTCATACTACGCGAACGAGATGGTCGAGGCATTATAAAATTTTTAAATTAACGGTTGTTTTTATTTTTCTACGGCTTTTGAATTTAAATGGGCACAGGCCTATCCCACTTCTGATTTTAGGAACCAGAAGTAGAGATAAATTAAAAAAAAAACAATAATCACGCAGATATTAATAATTTTCTTAACATTTAATGAATTTGAAATAAACACATCAAAATCACATTAGCAAACAACCGTTAATTTTATAACACATGTACAAATTCAAAATAACGACAAATAGCAAATAGTGAAGATCGCCTGACAACCTCGCCGTTCGAAAGCAGACCGACAAAATGACCGATATACTCGCAGAACGGTCCTTTTATAGTGTGGCTGTCAAATGATGAGACTGAATGCTATCTGTCATGGCGTCGATCCTAATAATATATATATCACTAGAGGGTTAAACCACGGAATAAAGTACCTACAGAATGCTTGGTCGACAACTCAGTATTGGCACGCAGACAATGACGACGCTTTCTAAGCTTTATTTATACAGCAACATTAACCTATTTTGTTTCACCATAATTTAGAGAATTTATTCCTGAAGGTTTATTTGTACTCTAATAATTAAACTTACATAATTATGATAAAGAAATTTCAATGTGTTGTCAAGTCGAAAAGCCGTGCGGAGCAGGGGGCGGCTAGCTAGTTAAATTATAAAAGGGACATGTTATACCGCGCAATGCTACACTCCTGGGCACTGCGCATAAGTACATGTCTTAGTACGCCAAGTGATTGATAATTCTGTCAACCAATCACAGCAGTTAACATGAGATTTTACAGCGAATTCGTTAAATTTGTTGATTAAAGGCCCCGCACACATCACAGTCTTCATGGAAATTGGTCTACAAGAGTCGCGTCGCGCCTGTCTATGAAACCCTTCAGCTTTTCAAAAACCAAGTGTTAGAGAGATCACAAAGTCTTAGTACCTACTTCTTGGACGATTATATTTACCAAAGGCTGATTTTTCCATTGTCAGATGTTTCTTAATAGTGGAATATATTGACGTTTGACAGATTTTGTATGGTAAATGTCAATAACTTAAAATTATTCCTCGGATAAAGATATCTGGAATTGGAAAAATCAAAACATCATCTGAAGGCATCCATCTTCGTGTTTTCGCCCGTATAAAGCAGATACCTACGTAGAGGTTCAATATGGGTTCAACAATCCAATAACGCCTGTTATGTATCTACAATGTTAGCCCCTTGCCTTAGGAACAGTATTAAACGTCTGAACTATTCCCTGTAGTCATTTATCTTCGTTATAGAACGTCTTTATTCCGAAGAAACGAAGAAAATACATTCGTTCATGAATTTTTAGTAATTAAGGCCGCTATTGTGTTTATTTAAAAGCTTATATTGTTTGCCTACAACAAAAGCGAAAATCTATAAAATACATAGTATAAAAGAACTTCGCCTTTTGTGTCTGTCTGTGTGACCGCTTAAATCTTCTAAATTACACCATTGTGTAAATTAGGAGATTTAAGGCTCGGGTATTCGCCGTTGACCTTGGCCATTCAAATGCGCGTCGCGCTCTGGCCGTGCCGCCTCTCGTTTTCATAGGGAATATTTATTTTTGCTTATGGAAATATGAATATTACTAAAAACACAGATAGAATTATAGATAATAAAACAGTCTGTTCATACCAAAATATCATGAAAATATATTATGTAGTTCGAAAGTAATATCGTTTTTTATGCTTTGGGTAGACATTATTTCCTGAATGTATTTCATAAAGTATTTTACTACAAAACTTAAATGTTCACATATAGAATTGATTTGCATGCGTTTTAGTTTAACATACATTTTTTCATAATTTATTTGCATTATGAAGGCGTAATAACACATTTAAAAGTCAATAAAATCATATATTTGCGCCTTAAGCGGTCACACCGCATCAAATCCATTGATTTTGACGCGATGTTCATCATCATTAGAGCATTTTTTCTGGATGGTTTATGTAACAATAATATCTAACTTAGGTATATATATTATATTATAGCACTGAAATCTCGTTTTGTTGACAGTTCACTATTGCACCTGTGGGAAGCAGGGTGTCGGGTCACGCTAGTAGGTATAGCATAATAAGCCTATAATGTTCCCACTGCTGGGACACAGGCCTCCTCTCTGTGAGAGGGAGTGGTATAATTCACCACAGCGCGGGCCCAGTGCAAGTTGGTGAATGTCACATGTCTTCGAATTTTAGTTCTAGGACATGTCGGTTTCCTCACGATGTTTTCCTTCACCGTTTTGAGAGCAGTCTGTGTTGATGAAATAATTTACACAAAGTAAAGTACCCGGGTTCGTACCTACGACCTTACTACTCGTAAGTCACGGGCGTTTCTTCTGGGCTACTACTCTTCGCGGCTCTGTGCTAGTAATAAGATAAAACATACCTAATCATAGATGAAACGAAATTTGTACAATTTATATGCTGAAATATAAAGGCGCGCACGAAACGAACAAGGAACATCGAACACTTTGTTCGTTTGTGCGTACCACAAACGATATTCTAACACTGTGTTCGTCGAAAATGTTCCTTGTGATCCAATTTCGTTTTTGTATGGACGGTGTTCGGAGAATATGGTGTTCGTGTTCGCTTTGCTAATTTACTTCATACGTAAACCAATCGTTCCGTTTTCGATGTTTGTATTCACCGGTTCGCTCGTGCGTACATGGCTTAATATATGGTATAATTCATTCTGATTACGTTACATACTTGTAATCAAGGTCGAGTGTGATCATTCCAAATAGAAACATGCCAATAATATAATTTAACGGCTCCGTGAGTCGTCATTTCCGAATTTCTTTCTCAAATACGGAGAAAATCACACCATGAGCTCTTCCGAATGCGAGGATGTCATGTATAAGAACATAATATATTTTCAAGACATTTGCTCAAAAATGCGTTCGGCTTACGAAGCCCGTAGGTATGCGTACATTGTTGGAAAGTTAAACATTACGCACCATACAACGGAATGTGCGGTAAAATTACACCTAAGTACCTGTTTAACCGCATACTCCGTTGTATAGCTCCGTGCGTAAAATTTACGGGTTTTTTAAATTTCCAAAAAACAATACATAAGAATTCCACCAACGAGTTTCACATTACGAGAATAAATAAGCTGAATGATCGAACCTCCTTGGAAGTGCTTTTGCTCAATACGTTTGTCTCAGTTTATCACTAAAGAGAAAATGAGACGAAAGATGTAGTTGTAGTTTTCACCACGCGCACGTGGCGCCATTTGCTAATTCGCGCCATTTTCATATTAGAAACGTCATAGATTGTTGCGACTTTCTGACTGATATTTATAAGCAAAATAATAATACGAGTTCAAGCGAGGAACCCGATATTAATATGGAATCTACTCCACCCGATATCTTGAATGAGGCGTAAATTGCAGAAAATGGTCTCTTGCCGCCAAAATCAATAATTGTTTAAAATTTCCAAGTGTCTCTGTCAATCTCTTATACGCTATTAAAAATTGTCCAATGGAAAAGTTTGTTTCATTACCCATTGTACTGTTTCCTCGCATATGTGCTGAAAAAGTTGTTTATACCCTCGTTGTAGTGTATCTATTTAATAAATACGAGTATATAAACACTGTCTCAAACACACAAGTGTCAGGTAGCTGTCACGGATGTCAACTGTCAGTCACGGGGAATGGCGGGAAGACGGACGTGAAGGTACCGAGAAGGAGGACCTTGGATGTGCTGGTGAGCCTGTGAGCAAACGTGCTAATAGCCCTGCCATAGAAATAAACAGACACTACACTCGTGTTTATTACTTTTTTTTTTCAATCTCCGTAAAGAGTTTTATGTCCAAAAACAATGAATACTTTTGTGAATAAATAAACGATTTTAGGTAACATATTTATGATAAAACAATCATCAAAATTAATTTCATCTAATTATATATTTTTCACTACATATTAACTTTAATGTGCGTATTCAAAACATTATTTTGTGTTTATTATTTATATTTTGTAAAAATGCTGTTTAGCGGTTTTGCCAGTGCCTTTATTTACATCTGCGCGCGCATGGCTAGCGTGGCGCGCGGAAAAAACAAAACCAGCACCCCATTTTCGATATATTTGTTAACATTTTCGTTGTGTGGTTAATTATTATCAAAAATGTCGACTTTACTTAGAGAAGAAGAGCAATACGTAGATTTGAACCCGCGGGAAATACCTACTAATCGAGTCAAGAAACGCGTTATAGACTGTGCCATCAAAATCTAGAGAGAACTACCTAGCGGCCTACGAAACTTCTATACAGTGGAAAAATAGCAAAAATGCCCATTCATTTTCGGAGAACGTAATGTTGGCTTACTTCAATGAACTGGCAAATAAATACAAGTCCAGGTCGCTTTGATGATCTATCCTATCTTAAAAAGCACTGTTAAGACCAAAAATGATATTGATATCAAAACCTACTATAACCTTACGGCATTTCTAAAGAGATGTTCGGACGGATATATTAGTCGGAAAAAAGTATTGTCACCAACCGACGTTGAAATGTTTTAAAAGAAGCTCCAGATAGTGAGTACCTGGCAAAAAGGTCAGTTGAACATTATAAAATCAAATCAAAATCAAAAGCACCCGTTCACGAGCATAACGCAAAAATCAGCCATTACCCCCATCGCCATATTTGAGGGAAGGAGGCAACCCGACCCCCGACGCTACCGCAAGCAGTGACATCTAAAGGAGGACGAACTTGCTGCCGGTTGTAAGAATAATATAATCAGTTATCCAGGTCACTTGCTAACCACATCTTGCAATACAACTCAACAAAATAACATTGTAATGAGAAGATTATGTCAATAATAAACGCAATTAAAATTAAAAATAAATTGACTTATACAGTCAAATAAAATAAACAATTATAAGAACTCCTATAACCTGTCACTAGATAAGCTAATTCTGGAGAAAGAACATAAACATTCATTGTCTTGAGTTAATCACAGCGATCAACAATTCTTATCGTTTAAGTAGTCGTTGATAGAATAGTATGCACTTGAACAAAGTTTGGATTTTACTTTAGTTTTAAACGCATTAAAAGGCAAATCTAGCAATGAACAACACACCCTCTAGCTTGTTATAAAAAGTAATACCATGCCCAACAAACGAGTTATGAACCTTGTGAAGCCGGTGAAATGGAGCACGTAATTTGTCCTTATTTC
This sequence comes from Atethmia centrago, assembly GCA_905333075.3. Taxonomy (NCBI): domain Eukaryota; kingdom Metazoa; phylum Arthropoda; class Insecta; order Lepidoptera; family Noctuidae; genus Atethmia; species Atethmia centrago. The sequence goes on from HG995382.1 coordinate 18,657,194, forward strand.
TGGTGTTAATATTATGAATATCACTGTTTTTAATGTATATGTATTTAGGCAAAATATGGGTCAGGACCAAATTTTTGACGTGTAATAATTATAATATGTATTAAATATAAAATGTAATAATTATATTGCGCTGCATTTATTTTCCAGTGTGACACATTTCCGTTGTGATTTCCGTTGTGCAACACGTCAAAAATTTGGTCCTGACCCATATTTTGCCTAATATATAAGATGTTGGCGAAGATGAATTGTGATGCCACCGTGAGAATATCAATATCTTTAAAAAAATCCCTCAGAGAAACTCTGGCACCTAGCTGGTAAATTGCTCGAACAGCTCGTTTTTGAAGAACAAATATACATATTTTGAATGTCAGCGGCTTTGCCCCACAGAAGAATACCGTAGGACATAACGCTATGAAAATAACTTAAATATACTAACCGAGCTGTATCAACGTCAGTGTATTGTCTTACTTTCCTGACGGCGTAAGCGGCCGAACTGAGCCTTCCCGCTAGGCTTGATATATGAGGGCCCCACTGAAGTTTAGCGTCTACTGTTATAACCCAGAAAAACTGCCGAGTCTACAGTATCAAGAACCTCTTTATCCAAGACGATGTTGGGTCCTAGATTTCTAACATTCGGTAAAGCGAACTTTATACATTACGTTTTCTTAGCATTGAGAACTAAGTTATTTGTCGTAAACCAGTCCGTAACTATGGAGAGTACATTATTTACGTCGTCAAAATCTTGTCTATTCTTGTCTACTTTAAAAATAAGAGAGGTATCATCTGCAAACAGTACAACGTCATAGATACCCTTTAAATAGCATATCATCTCTATAATTACGTTATTGTAGCATAAGTTTTTACAACTAACTATTACATGTCTTTTTTTTCTTTTTATTCATTTATTTATTTTAAATAGAACGGCCGAAGCCAATTACACTATTTAAACATAATATTTATTTAACACAGTCATGCATTCAACTCACAAAAATTTAAACATTCTGACAGTATCATTTTCCATTCATTCGCAAACATATCAAGATCTGTGTTTGAGTTCAGGAGAGCGTTAATAGCGGCTAATGTCCGAGGAATAGGTGACTTGGAGTATGCAACAGTATGGCTAGTTGGAACAGCCAGTAAGCGGTGTTTTCTGCCACGACAGTAATTGACTGGAACAAATAGATTACAGATTTCATTATGCAGGTCAGGAACGTCAATAATCCCTTTAAAATTTTTAAATATTACAGTCATCTGATTGCGCGACCATCTTACTTCTAGAGAATTGAAACTTAAACAACCCAACAGGAATTTAGTGGATACACAAGAGGATAAAACCCGTACAGGTGCTTGTAAAGGTATCTAAGGAATGCTTTTTGAACTTTTTATAAAGCTAACGCATACTGCTTCTCAAAATGATTCTATACGAACTCTTTGCAGGTTGTGTTAGTATTCAGTGTTACTGGTGCGTGTAGACGTCCAGAGCTTAATGATATTACAACATGTAGAATGTAGAATATGATGTAGAAACCCGCGATGAAATGCTTTTCGTAAAAATTACTAACACTAAAAACAACATTCCACGATCCGAGATCGTACAATCCATAGCCCATTTTATGAAATAGTAAAAAAATATCAAGCTCTCCAGTTCAACAAATGACCGCTTTTTCCAAATCTTTCAAAAAGGTAAATGTACAGCTCAACCCATTAGTATCAACAAATTTGGAAGAATGCCAAGAGAAATTGCAAAGTATTTAGATGTGCCCGAGCCTGATTCTTATACTGAGCACAGTTTTAGAAGAACTCTAGCTACTGCTGGCTGATTCCGGGAGTAGATATATTAGTAAGGCGCTGACAAGACCTTATTGACCAAAATAGGCTTCTCTTAAGAAAAAAAATGCCAAAATCTGTATAATTTGTGGTAACGGAAAAAATATATGTTAATTTTGAACATATTTCCCAGAACTTGGTTGTTACTAAAACACGTTTTGAAAAAAAAAATCGATCAACGTTAAACTAACCTCTGACCTTGAGTTATAATCCAAAATATCTGTATTAAATATCAACATACGTTACGTATTTAATTGATAACAAGAACGTCTTATTTGAATGCAGAACTTGGTTGTTTTTTTATTTTCGATTACTCTACTCGATTTGAGTAAATAGATAATTGCTTCATATTTTGCAATAAATTACAAGCGTTGTGTCATCACGCTTCTCTTTCTTTTCTATGCAATCTGAAAGTGACCGCAGTTTAGGTGTTGTCAGCGTCTTAACCTTAAAACATCATAGCGGATGGTGATCTGACGGAATCGCTGAATCTTATGAGTCTTAAGATTCTATTCATAACAAGGCAAACATTAGTGCTAAAATAACACGTGCAATTAATTTGCAGCCCCGGACGAAGAAGTCTTACTCTGAGCTGCGACAATCTACTTCTCGTGACAGTAGTTATTTAGTGCCTCCTGCTCCCACTAATGTGCCCTTATATTTACAACATTCATCCAACTCCTATGAAAACATTTCATCATCGCCGACATTTACCCAAGAAAATGAAAATAACTAAATTATTAATAATACCAATACCATTAAGGCGATATCGCGGGCGCGACAGGCAGCAATATGCCTGTCGCGTCCGCGCTATCACCCCAGTCTGCAGAAGCCTTAACACAAACTGTAAAAAATGCCAACAAAACTGTTCGGTATAATTTTGAGAATTATGTTTTCCTCGCAAGTGTATTGAAAAACGTCGTATGAAACGCGTGTGTATTGATCATTACACATTTGGCTCCCTTATCGCGCTCGCAAATACGGAATAATACCGCCTCGAGTGTAATGACCAACATAGCAAACTTGTATCATAATACATTCATTCATAATAATTATATGTATACTCTTGTTTTCTAAAAGAAACAAATGCTTGCGAGGTCATTCCCCTAAAGATCACTTCTAGATTCACCAATTCGTGAAATAGTTCACAAAGTACAAAATATAAAACCCATTTAAATCGACTCACAAAACACGAAAACACTTTAAAATAAGTGGGTTCCCAAAAAAGGCATTACAAAACTCTTTTGTCTTCCAAAGCTAATAAGGCTTCCGTACGTATTTGAATGGGTTCCGTGTTAGTGCTGATTCAATAAGCCTTACAAAATAAGTCTGAAACGAAGCGAGGCGAGGGGGAAATGGGGGATTATCACTTACTATCCCATTGTACCTCAACCAACCACTGAGCAGCTGGGGCTCAATTAAAACAGGATTTAATTTAAGTTTACTATGTATAGGAGGAAATACCCTTTAGAGGGGCTTGTGGCTAGGTAATAACAGCCACACATGTCAATCGATCAGGTTTAGCTACGCTTGCCGCGGTTCGTCCGTGGATAGGTAGGTGGTAGGGCATCTTTACATACCAAGACCTCGTGTCTCAGAAAGTAAGTTAAGCCGTTGGTCCCGGCTGTCCTTCGTGAATCTTCGACAGTCGTGAGTCGTTACGGGTCGTATGAAGCCGGAAAGTCTGACAACCAGTTTTACCAAGGGGTATCGTATTACCCAGTCATTGGGTTGTGGAGGTCAGATAGGCAGTCGCTCCATGTTAACAACTGGTGTTTAGCTGCATCCGGTTAGGCTGGAAGCCGATCCCAACATAGTTAGGGACAGGCTAGGCAGACGATGAGGACAAAACACCCTCTAAGCTATAGCTGATTTTGAGGTTTACTTTATGAACAATTGTATCATTCATTTTCCATATTAATGCTATTTTCTGTTTGTCGATTCTATGCCCTACTGACTGGAAAAGATATTCCTTTTAACCAAACCTTTTGTACAACTTCAATCGTTTTAACAATCTATTCAATCGAAAATAAAGTATACATCTACATGACACCTTTATTCCAGGGGTTTATCGTTACTATGGCAGTAACGATAAACCCCTGGACCCCCAAGAACGATAAAGCCCTTGTATATTTCAAGATCGTCCACGACCCATGTGTATCTTACCACACCTCTAACACACACTTTAGTTCCTACTTTCCGTAAAAAAGTAATCAGTTTATACGTATATATCAACTACCTTCTGCCCACGGCTTCGCCTGCATGGATGTCGGAAATAATCCCACGGGGACGTGCTACCGGGATAAAAAGTACCCTATGTCCTAACCCAGGTCAGGGCCTATCCATATACCTATCATACAGATCCAACCGTTAAAGTGAGAAAAGGTAACAGACAGACAGATAATATATGCAATTTATTTTTATTAATCAGATTTTTATGATTCTAAATGTCTAACTTCAAAATAATAACAATTTATTTTAATATTATCATAATTTATTTTATTATTTTATTTATTTAATTATTTTTTTTTTTATTATTATTATTTTTTTTTTATTTTATTATTAATTTGAAATACTGTAGCGCTGCTATTAGCCATGGAATACCTTCAGATTAACCGAGTTATTTTATAACTTTAGCATTGTGAAAACTTTTAAGCGGGTGTACCGATTTTAATTAAATAAACACTATAAAAACCTTTTTACAAAAAAAAAAAACAACCGACTTCCAAAAAAAAAAACACTACAAACTGAAAAATAATTCTAATTTCGGAAGTCGGTGTCTTTGGATCTGTATTTTAGTCTTTGCCACCGACTTCCGAAATTAAAGTTATTTTTCACTTTTTAGCGGGTCAGTTTGTAATTTATCTAAGTTACAATAGCCTAATGTCAACTACTCATCACCTTTTACAAAATATTGCTTTTCTTGATGCAGGAACGTTAACTGTTGAGGAATTCTCCTGGTAAGAACCAGGAGAACTGCCACACACCATATGCATTGTGAAAAGCATAAATGGCTTTGCAACCATATTAAAGTACCTAATCGAATCGCAACTCGTTAAATACATCTTATTAAGTAGTTCCGGTGGCCATCTGAGGTCTTCATCATCATATGCACTCCACCAAGCTGGTGTTTTCTGAGAGCAAATGCACAAGTAACAATAAAAAAAATATAGATATATATACGGTCGAATTGAGAAATCTCCATATTTTAAAAAGCAAAATTTCAAAAGAATCAATAAAATTTTTAAATCATCCCCTATTTTACCTCATTGGTGGACGTAGAATGATTTTACATAAATGCTGAAACACATATTTTTTTATTTCTTACTTTGATTTTTCATATCCCTAACATAAGAAATGCTAAGTTTCCCAAACTTTCATCCTCTATCCCTTTAGGATTATTTTTGAGACATTTCCTTGCCAAATTTTATCGAAATCCGTTTTAGGCGTGTGAAAAAGTAACATACAGACAGACAGAGTTACTTTCGAATTCATAATATTAATATTATGCATGAGATGTTCTCATTATTGTTTTTTGTATACATTCTTATAGGTGCCTGCCTGATTCTTATTTGTTGAGCAAACAAATCAATGACGGACCTAGAATGTAATTGTGTAAGATTTTATGCCCGTCATTTGCATATTACGTAACTTGTTCTCACAAGCCCCATGTCAGGTTTCTGAAATGAACATATTAGTAATTTTCATTTCGGAAGTCGGTGTCTTTTCGTCTTTTACCACCGACTTCCGAAATAAGTTATTTGTTACTTTGTAGTGTTTTTTTTTGGTGTGTAAAGATGGTCACCCATCTACGGACCAACCGCGGCAAGCGTAGCTTAACCTGATCGATTGACCCGTGCGGCTACTAAACTACCGACCCAAAACTACCCTATCAAAGTTAATACGATTTATATGGCACCACCGCGCAAGCTTCCTCCACTAATTGAATCATTTTCACCTCAGCACCTGAAACAAGCAGGTTTTGCTATTTCAAAAGACAGTGAGCAAAATTTGATTTCGCTGCGAGCGTGAGACAAAGTGAGTTTTATTTTTTGCCGTTTGCACTCACAAAATTTGAAAGATTTTTTGATGATTGACTTTCCCTTCGATACGAAAAAAGCGAGAGATAGAAACAAGTCGATTCGAAATTCGATTTTCAAATTCCATACCTAGAGGCCCAAAAAGAAGCAAACAATAAAACGATCGGATACACATTATAACCGTAAAATTGCAAATCATCTGTTAATAACTATTTTAAACAATTGATGAAAATATTAAAGTAAAGTAAAGTAAAGTAAAGTAAAATTTTGTTTGTTTAAACATGTACATGTACATAATACATTGCATGCAAGATAATAAAGAAATACAGAAATTCTAACATGTTCAGCCGCATATCGTGGCGTACAAATTGGCAGGAAGAGATGGTACATAAACCGTTATAATATTCATCAAAATTACATTATGAAATTATGTGGGTACTTATTAAATCATCATTATTCATTAAATATTAGGTACCATCACAATTCAGCAAGCATATTTTTTAGATAAAATTAAATGTCAAAGTAGTCATAAATTAGTAAGTAAAAATATGAATCACTATCATTAAAATTTCATTTCCAAATAACAATTATTCCAAAAAAATATAACAGGTAACAAAACATGTCAAAAATACAACATTGTCATCTCAAAAACGAAGTAAACTGTCCTCTGTCTTATACTCTGATATACTGTAATATGCTCTTAAAATATATATATATGTCGGAAATACGTTAGTCACTCGTTTGACTAATCGGGACGCCAGCGCCACCAAGCGGCGCTCGACAGAGTCTACAACATAACGCTTGACCGGGGTTAAGTGCAGTTTGTCAGAGGCGGTCAAGAAGTGAACACGTTTAGAAACCGTCGCGCGTTCCGTATAGTTGTATCGTGTACCTACAGTGTGTGAATAGCTAGTGTGATTATTTGATCGTAAATTTTAATTTGATTTAAACTGCAAACGGTTTTTGTATTGTGCAATAACCAACACTTCCAACTGTACGCCCACAGTAGTTAAAATATGGCTGATGATAACGAGAGAGACGTACCTTCTCCGTCATATTAAAAAAATTAAATTAAAATAGTTTATTTCTGTAACTTTCTTGTACAATATTATTCTGTGGCTAGAACCTCCCAGGATACACAGACGAACTGAGAACCTCCTCTTTTTTTAAGAACTCGGTTAAAAAAACGAATCAGTCACCTAAAACTAGATCGTAATTGTGTAAAGAAAAGAGCCTGTCATTTACATATTACGTAACTTGTTCTCAAGCCCTCTGTCAGTTTTCTGAAATGAACGTGTTAGTAGAGAACATTGTTACTTTATTTCCTCCTTTCCTTCTTGTAACGTGTGTGGAATATGTAAAGACGTACATGTAAGTTGTTTTCCCCCTTATTAAGTAAATAAATTCTAAAGAAAATCTGGTTTTAATTAGTCACTAGAAAAATACATGTGACCCAGTTTAATTCCAGGTTTTAAGGGTCGGGTAATCACCGTTAACCTTGGACATACAAATGTGCGTCGCGCTCATGCCGTGCGGCCGTGCGGTTTTATAGGGAATATTTATTTTTAGTAACGAAAATATGAATATTTGATAGAAAACACAGATAGAATTATAGATATTGAAATAGTCTGTTCGTATAAAAAAAAATCATGAAAATATCTTAAGTACTTTGAAAGTAATCTGCTTTTGGTGCCGATTCCCTTGTTCACAAACTAAACTAAATTTAAGTTCAGTGCATCTTTTTCTTTCAATTTCATTAAGGACAAAAGATAAATTATAGTTTAGTCCTGTCAAATTAATCAGCGCTTGACGTAAATTGACGTAATTTTAGTAGGCAAGTTTTTAATCTCGTCTAAACTTGTATGGAGTAGTGACAGGCACTGATTAATTTGGCAGGACTAAACTAAAATTTATCTTCTGTCCTTTTCTTAATGAAATAGAAAGAAAAAGATGCACTGAACGTAATTTTAGTTTAGTTTGTGAACAAGGGAATCGGCACAATTATTACATGAATTTATTTCATTAAGTATTTTACTACATTACTTAAATATTCACCTAAGTATATAATTGATGTGTATGCGTTCTGGTTACATTTTTTTGCATTACTTACTTGGATTTTATGAAGGCAAAAGATTTAAAAGTCACTTAAATCATATACCTGCGCCAGCGGTCAAGGACAGCTAATGAGACACAATTGATTTTCTATTGTTTGACACTGAATCGGTGACGCTGGCTTCAGTCGTTATAAAGCGTGTTTCCTTTTTTTGTAAAAAGTTAGTAGTAGTTTACCAGTTTCAAATTAGTAGGTATTCGAATTTCAGAAACACGTACGGTAAATCGCAGCACTTAATTTATGGCACACTCTTTTATTGAAAATTTATACAGTTTTCAAAATCAAAATCAAAATCAAAAGTCATTTATTCAAACTAGGCTGAGAATCAGCACTCTTACGAACGTCAAAATTACATAAGACAGTCCCCCAAAACGCCCACCCTTCACCACATCCTAGGGCTTTAGCTGGGAAGAAGAAGTGGCGCAACAAACTCCCCAGCAGGAGATGAGGAATTCCCTATTAAATTGTAGGCAGTTAAAAACAGACTGTTGTATTTGTATTAATCGGTCAAGGACAGCTAATGAGACACAATTGATTTTTCATTGTTCGGCACGACACAGGGTACGCGCCGGGCTTCATAAGTTAAGCAGGAACTCTTCTTACATCATTCTCATCAATTTGCAAAAAATAACTTTGGTAAAAGGGCAAAAAAGCATACTATAAGATTGAATTGACAAACGCACATTTGGAGAATATAACAGAAATCAGAAGAATATCTACAATTTTCAAATAAATCATTCCAAAAAATACAATACCTATATGATATTGAGTTTGGTAAAAAAATATTTGACATTTCGCAGTCTCTGCTTCCGGATTTATGTTCCCATACAAAAACATACTGTGTCAACATTTACCTATTTTGGCAACAGTCAAACATGACAACAGGCGATATAAATCAAACACAACAAAACACTACGTTAGCAACAGATTGTAGAGAAGCAGAAAATAAACCGCTTTTGACAATCGAGATTCCACTCGCTGCATCGTCAGGTTCTTGCTTCAGAGCAAATGTTTGTGTCTATTTATTTGTTCAACCCACCGATGTTTATTCCTGTCTATATTTTCTGACATTTTTCGTAACTGCAGAATTTTTTATAGACTATTTGACGGAGACGAGGTGGCACCTACCGAAAAGACTGCCCAGCATTAGCAGAGAACAAGTATGTGGAAATGGTGCTCTTAGCTAGATAACAACAGCCGGGTCGATCGATCAGGTTAAGCTAAGTACGCCAAGGTCGGTCCGTGAATGGGTGACCATTTTTAACCGACTTTACAAAAGGAGGAGGTTTCTCAATTCGACCGTATATACGCTTTTTTTATGTTTGTTCACCGATTTCTCCGTCAATTGTTGATCGATTTAAAAAAAAAAAAATTGTTTGAAAGGGTATGCTCCCGAGGTGGTCACATTGTCACCAAGTCATAATCTGATGAGAGTATCCCATGGAAATCGAAGGAAATCCTCAAATTTTAAAGGAACACCTATAGCGATTTAGGTATTTTTTATTAAAACTTGTGCATTTGCTCTAGGTAAGCACCATTAGGTGGAGTGGAATTTATGATGAAGACCTCAGATGGCCACCGGAACTACTTAATAAGAAGTGTTTCACAAGTTGCGATTCGATTAGGTACTTTAATATGATTGCTAAGCCATTTATGCTCTTCACAATGCATATGGTGAGAGGCAGTTTTCCTGGTTCTTACCAGGATAACTCCTCAAAAACAAACGTCCCTGAATCAAGAAAAGCAATATTTTGTAAAAGGTTATGAGCAGTCGACATTAGGCTATTGTAACTTAGATAAATTACAAACTGACCCACTAAAAGTGAAAAATAAAAAACTTTTTACAAAAAAAAAACAATCGACTTCCAAAAAACACTTACAAAGTGAAAAATAACTTTAATTTCGGAAGTCGGTGGCAAAAAACTAAAATACAGATCCAAAGACACCGACTTCCAAAATTAAAGTTATTTTTCACATTGTAGTGTTGTTTTGGAAGTCAGTTGTTTTTTTTTTTTTTTTGTAAAATATTTTTTATGCATGCCGAGACCCCTTCGTGCCTCGGAATGCACGTTAAGCCGTTGATCCCGGCTGTCATTCATAGATCTAAGACAGTCATTACGGGTCGTCAGAAGCCGGCTAGGCAGATGATGAGAAGTATGCGGCAAAGAGAAGCTTTAGTTTTGCAGTGGAATATTACTGGCTATAGATAGATGTGGCGGTTAATTGCATCCAATACTGTAGATAGATTTGATTTTGGCGATCTATATTATCAGTCGCCAACATGCAGTACAATTTTTAGTACTACGGCTCTGTTCCAAAGCCGCTTGTCAATAGGTGTCAATAGAAATTAAAGTGCACTATTGTGCTTTCCTCTTTTAGTATTAGACTGACAGAAACGCTATTGTAAAATATTTAAGGGTTTCATAGCCAAATGGAAATCCGTATGTGGGTATATCACTGACAAAGGTTATGTGTGGAATACACAGAGACTAACTAAACTGAAAAAGGTTTAGTCAAGGCTCGTGCAGACTAGCGCGATATCGCGGGCGCGACAGGCAGCAATATGCATGTCGCGCCCGCGATATCACCCCAGTCTGCTCGAGTCTTCACTCTGCTTCGGTTACCTGTATTGATATATAATTTCGTATGAGCCATATAATAAATAACCAATTCAGAGTGACCCTTTTATACAACACTAGTTGCACTCGCGGTTTCACCCGTATAAGTCTCGATCCCATGGGAATATTGCAATAAAAAGTAGTCTATGTCCTAATCCAGATTATGTTCTATCCATGTGTCAAATTTCACCCAAATCCGTTCAGCCGTTTCAGCGTGAAAGCGTAACAAATAAACAAACAAACTCACTTTCGCATTTATAATATTAGTTGGGATGTTAGGATTAGGATAAATGGCAGTGTGACAGTTCAAACTTAACTATTTATTTTTCTAGGGAGAATTCCATATACAGTAGACATATTTTTGACTTCAGTTCGCCAGGCTCGACATTGTTGTCTGATGTAAGCGAATTCCAGACGGATGGCCGCGAATATTACTTTCACCCGTCAACTGAAATAATGAACTGTAATGAAAAAAAACCCCGAAGGCCTCCGGACGGATACAGGAGAATAAAATTACAATTTATTGAACAAGAATATGGTACCATCATTATTCATGTGGGGATTTTCGGGTCTAATAGAGTTCCAATAGGTTAGGCTGTGCCTGACAAATGAAGCTCAACATCGGAATTGATGAACTGTAGATTTACGGAGGCCTTTTGGGTTGGTTTAATAAACACGCGTTTTATACCCACTAACACGGACATGTGAGTGTTATTCATCAAGGCTATCCAATTAATCAGCATTAATTTCTCGCCGACAGATCGACACTTCACGTGACCAGAGGGCTGGCTAATTCTTTGGCCAAAGAATTAGTATTGCCATTCAACGTGGCAATGCTGCCAGTCTTCTGGGCACGTTTGTTGCGATGCAGACAAGTACTTGGACGCCTAATGTGTCCTTTTGTTATTTGTATTTATTTGTATATTTAGTTAATAATTTAATTTAGTACCAAATGTAAATAGTTAGTAGCGTTATATATTGTATATAATCTAGGTTATACTCGTATTAGTTTTATAGTTATTAAAATTATAAAAACAACATTATTAAAAAAAAACTGTAATCGTGTAGAAAATCAAGCCTATATTTCACATACAGGTTTTGTGTTCCACATGATTACCGACATATAGGGATGAGCAGGGTCTGAAGAACACTAGCATAAGCAAGTTTAGCTGAGTAATAAACCAAGGTTACTTTTACCCGACTACGGCGAAGCTTAATTATTATGGGAGGGTTATGTGTTTGACCTATACGCATATATGTCCGTTCCTATGTTCCCTCGTAACTACTGAACGGCTGAACCGATTTTGATGAATAATGATATGTCGTTAGATTCGCGTATATTGTGTGTTACTGGTGTTTACTTATATTAAAATTATAAAAAATCTAAAGGGCATACATATATCGCCAAAATGTATGTGTAAAAAAAACTCCCTTGCCTATCGAGTGGGAAAGACCTATTGCCATGAGATTATGTATAGTATTATGTTACATAAATCTTGTTTCTATCTTTTTTAAAGTTCACTTTTCATGCAGTTAGGATTTTTGATTTTTTAAATTTACTCTTTTTTTAAAGAGTAGGATTATCAACATCAATCGTCTGCCATATCCTTAGGCTGAGGCTACAGTAGGCAGCGATTTGCGATGCGACCGAAAGAGCGAAACGAGCTAAACATGGTATGGCTATATTATAAGCGAACATTCGGCGTATATTCGGCGATGACGTTGCTACATTACACATGCTACACAATGAATTAGCATGAGGGATACATGCGGCAAATTTCGCTGATATTTCGATGTAGCTGATGCTGTGAGTACAGTAGTAATGTTGTTCCGATCGCTTAAAGAAATCAAAGATCGCTAGTAATATTTGATGTACGGTGTAGCCATATACGTGAACATTCCATATACGTGAACATTCATTTATTTGTTTTAATCGCTCATGTGTCGCAAGTCGCGTCGCGGGCTAATGTAGCCTCAGCCTAAGGCTTTTGACGCTTGACTAAGAACTAAGTTAAAATTTACTTCATACAAAATCTTCTTAAACCATAATCTTAAACCATTTTCCGACGCCTGAGGGCAACACCGGGATCTGAAACGTTAAGTTTGAAAACCAGTTTATCGTCCACCCTTTTTACTCACAATACAACAAGAGACGCAGTCACTTCCAACAGGGATGTTTTCTATCCGTTTAAAGTCCCAACTAAACAAAAAACTTACTAAATTGAATTGCTAAAGTGCCTTACTAGTGACAATAGTCCATTTCTCTTAGCGGACCCCTATAACTTGGAAAGAGGCAGCTGTTGCATCCAGTTTGTAGATGTTTTTCTTTACAATGTTGTTTAAGCATTGAAATGACGTTATAAAGTTGAAAAACTTAACGTTTTTCTAGAAGAGGATATTTATGCGTCACATCCACATGTGACGCATATTTTGTCCCAACTTGTTTTTTTTTTTTGTGTTTGTGTTTTTCTTTGCGTCATGTTCACCGCAAATAAACTTATTTTCTTTCTTTTTTTTTTCTATTCCTCTTTGATAACAAAATTAATTTATAAACATTTTTTACCTCTTTATTACAGTATTTTTTTACGGTTTCGAAACTTCATAAAACTTTACGCTTTTAATATTAAAGTAATATGGTGTGTTCAAAAATCAAGCTTCTTTAAAAAGTAATTTAAATAAATTGTCAGCGTCAAGAAACTTCAATGAGATTATTATTAGAAAACTTTTTAATTACTTGGACATTTTTACAACACCATTTGTTTGTCCTTTTCTGTAAAAAAGGCTATGTACTACTAAACGTAAACTTTCCTAATATTTACATTGTAATAAAAATATATTAATCAAAATTACTCATTCAACTTGACATCAATTACTAATAGTCAAAAGCCAGGTGTACATAACATTGAAACTCATAATTACTTTCAAAAATATTTGAAATATTATTACTAAAATCCCGTCTAATTTCCTCGATACGCACCGAGATCAGTAAATTGTCTTGTCGCGAGCGTTAGGGACTCTCATCGAAGTCGGAAATGCCAGCACGTGTGTGTAATTGTACTTCGGTGGCCGTTACTTTTTACTGCTCCAGTAACTGTTCTTAATTTCTTTCGCTCCTACTATGTCTCCGTCCCTAAGTCCAGGGATCAGTTAGACAGGAATGACCATGGACGGTGAAAGGCTCAGTAATTTATAGTTTCTCATAAAAAAGAAAGATTTATCGGCCAGTTCTTGGGCCGTACAGTTTCCTTTGTGGCCTGGTCACATAAGTGTTATAACATCAGAATTCATGTATTCGGTTATAACCGTTATTCTTGCAAAATGATGACAGTATCAGGGTTTTATGTTTGCTATTTGAACTATGACCGATATTGGTCATCTGTTGCGGAATTATAACGTACGAAATGTCTGGATTCTTTCATCGGGCACTGTTTTATGAGTTTTGAACTGTCTTCGTAGAAGGCTACATTATTGTTTTTAATTCGCTATAAGCTAAAATTTAATTAGCAAAGACATTAGGCAGCTAAAGTTATAATTTAACGGCACACCCGAGAATATGAAAACAAATTCTCTTTCGAGTTTCTTGTGTTCCTGTTCCATCCAGCCGTTTTAAAACAGTTGAATAAAATTAAAAAGTTGAAAAAAAATATTTTTCGAAATTCAAATGGGCAGGTACCTACCTACTATTTTAAAAACAAATCACGTACACAACAAATAATTTCGATTATGGAGTTCCATTTATGAATCGCATCGTTGATTTTTTTTACAAACCGGCTTCAAAATACTCGAAGGATGTGTTCCTGAAATACGTATGTTTGTTCTGGCAAGGTTCTGTCTTATAAAAATATATATTTTCATTGCATCGCTTTTATAATCGATATTAACTTCATAACGTATCACTATTACCGGTAAAAGCCCTTGTAAATCCTGCGAAGCACATCAGCCAAGTTAAGGATGTTGATGTTTTCTTTGAGAACACAACTCCATCGAATGTCACAAGATGAGTACAAAGCCTACACGCATTCCTGAACAAACAACGGTTGTTGGAAAACATTACCCTCTTTATTCCAGTGTTAGGCAGGATATACACGATATTGTACCTACTTAAAGTACGATCTTTTGTAGGTAACCAGTGATCTTTAAACAAAATCTAATCTAATCTCCGTACCCAAAGGGTGCCAACGGAACCCTATTACTAAGACTCCGCTGTCCGTCCGTCCGTCTGTATGTCTGTCATAGAGCTATATCTTTGAACCGTAAACCGTTTTGAACCCTGGCACGGGTAATAGGTAGACACTTGAAATGTTTACAGAATGTGTACTACTATGGCCGCTATAACAACAAATAATAATTGCGCAGTGTTAAATATTGTACGGTGGTACAGAACCCTTCGTGTGCACACCCGACTCGCACTTGGCCACTTTCTTGGATAAGTTTTTCTACAAGCACGGATAACGGAACAATTGGATGAATTTTGGGACAAATCTGGCTTAACTGAACTTGTTGCTCGATGGGTTCCATGAGGGTTCCGTTTTATATTTAATTTACTTTAAGCCATTTGGGTGCGTTCTTATTTGTATAAAGATTCCTTGTAAAAATTCTTCATGATTTCACTTTTTTATTACCTTTTCATTTCACCCCTTAAAAGCTTGTGCTAGGCACATACATAATCTGGCTAAATGATATTCCCACTACTGGGACTCGGGCGTATCTGTGAGAGCTAGGCTATTTTCCACAACGTGGTACAAAGGTTACGTGGATTCTGCAAGCGTTCTCCGGCAGTCATTTTTCCGTTGGACTGATCACCGACAGGACGTTTCGTTTTTGAGAGATTCGTCGATAGAACGTTTCACCTATGGACATTTCGCCGGCAGAACCTTTCATATGCGTCACTTTCGACGACAGTAATAATGGGGATCTGGCGCTCGGCGGTCGCTGCCGCGACACGCTCGCTTCGCTCGCTCGTCTTCGCGCTTTAATGGTCACTGTTCTAATCTAACCTTTTTTTTTATCGCTGAGAAATGCATTTCGCATCCCCACTCGTGGGGGACGAGTCGGGGTATGTGGGACTCCTGTCGATGATGACAGTATACCCACTAAAACTCAGCGGTGTTCCCACATCACCGTGATGGGGGGGCGGCATGGGAAACCGGCTCAGCCTTTACATCCACAACCCTCCCGGCGCATGCCCGCCTAGCTGGCCGGCCCCTCATGCCCCCCAGGCTGGAGAGCTACGGGAATGGCAGGGTTCTAACCTAATCTAACCCAACATGATCCTTCGCTGTAGCTGCCAACCTACTATATTTGCTACCAAGGACTGTCGTCGAAAGTGACGCATATGAAAGGTTCTGTCGGTGATCAGTCCAAAGGAGAAATGACTGTCGGAGAACGCTTGCAGAGTAGGTTACGTGAGTACCTTGAAACTTTTCACTAACGTATCTATCCACTGTGTGTTCACAGACCAAATACTGAAAAGCGTACAGATCTATGTTCGATGCGATGTGTAGTGTGTACCTAGCCTTAGGCAACGAATCCACGCAATATCATGCTTGGAATGAAGTCTAATAAAAGCATTATTTGCTTAATTCATACAATCTCGTGTTTAATTAAATGCGTTTTTCATTCAAAATAGTCACGTTCAGCTGTCTGTGATTTAGAATTTAATTGAACATATTTTAGTCACACTTTACAGGCAATTTTGGACGCTTCTGATTTGTGTTTAAAATTATTTGTTTTAATTTGGTTGGATGAAAGTGAAATATTGCCTCGTGTAAAATAAAGGCTGGGTTTAAGTCAACTGTGAAACAGCAAAGACAGAGTTACGTTTATAATAAGTACATCAAATATTTCACTTCACTACCAAGACTACTAACTGGGCATACAAAGAAGTTTTGACGAAAATGTCTAAAATCTTAGCAGCGCAGTGCTAAGATTATAGAAGTCTAACATAATTTCAATATTATCATTTTCGATAAAATAGCAATGAAATTCAAACTAAGTTTGTGACAGAGTCAATAATCGGTCCGTTGAATTTATTCAAGTCAAGAGAGGTGAAAGCAGTAGAAAGGCGAAGATTTATTTGATTTATTTGAACTGAGCCCGAATAGCTTTATTACTGAGCGAGGAATACTCCTCAAGAGTTCTACAGCTAGTTTACATGTAGGTTGATATATATATTTGTAAAGGGTCCCCGAAACGATCAATTGCCATCAATTTTTATTGTAGTAATACTGTCAATCGCTTTAATTGACATTATATTATCCTAGCCTATAATTTTCCCACTGCTGGGAAACTGGCCTCCTCTGGGTGAGAGGGAGTGGGCCGTAATCCACCACGCGGGCCCAGTGCTGATTGGTAGATGTCACATGTCTTCGAATGTTTGATTGTAAGACATGCCCGTTTCCTCACGATGTTTTGAGAGCAGCGGTGATGAAATATTTTACACAAAGTAAAGCGTCTGTCAGGGTTCGAACCTACGACTTACAACTCGTAAGTCGCGGCCGTTACTTACCACTGGGCCACCATTGATCTCAATTGACATAACTGAATATTATTTACAAATTTACATGAATATTAACTTTGAAAAGTTAATATTACTTTAATTATTGAAATGTGAGCACTGTGTGGATATTTTTTTTTCTTTCTCAGTTAGTTTAGATAATGGTTTGGTATTTTGAGTACTTTATGCGGCCTACCCGGATATCTATGGTCCTTTCGTTAGTATTGTTCGTCGAGCCGTTGAGCTCCTAAGTCCTAAGTTAAGCTTCACAATTATTGACAAATGCTTGCATTGACTGGACAGGTCCACTCAAATTTGTGTGGTTCTTTCCTCAAAAGACCTTTTCAAACACGGTACATGGTCCTCACAGTCAAGATCTGACCATGATTATGTCTGGACTTTAAAAGAGACTTTGAGGGGTAGTCAGATAGGAAATATCGACTCCATCATTTCATGTCATTTATTTATTCCTCAAACGATTTACATTGTGTTCGAATTTTACAAAGTAATTACATTTCAAATCACAACAGAAGCAATAAAATCAAATATAAAGCTAACAAAAATAAATAAATAAATATTACTATGTCATCAAACAAAAACAGTGTGCACCTACGAGTACATGTCAAACCCAAAAGCACAAAAACAGCCATGTCTATTCCACCTTGCGTAAATCAACTGAGAATGAAATGTCAATTTAAATTATTGTTTATATGTCCAACCATAAAAAGCTCAAACACAGCCATGTCCATTCCAAGTTGGGTAAACTTAATGAAAATTAAATGCCAGTTAGATGTAAATTAAATGTCAATCAAATGTAAGTTAAATGTCAACTAAATTTAATTAAATCAAAATTACATCAAGCTTCAATTTTTTTTTTTTTATTAGACTTGTAAAAGTGATTCCGATATCCAATTTACATAATAAAAAAAATAATTTCATTTCAATTGCATTTGGTTAGACGATCAATTTGCGCATCAATGTGTATCAATCACGTAAACATTGACATTGATCGTTTCAGGGAACCTTAATTATTTTTCCTTACTAAAAGTAGGTATTTAATGGTTTCTTTCGGAATCAGAATCCGAATTTTATTGAAAAGTCATCGAGATATCGTTATTTTATGTTAGTTTAATATTAATTTACTATACACATACACTTTCCAGAATAAGTTTTCTAAATGATAACGAATGTTTCAAAGAACAACGCGGCCACAGAGACAAACTTGAGAAGAGACTATAATTTGTAACATGTATAAATATAGAATAGATCAACGACAGATTATTTATTTATTTATTGGCTGCGCCCCGATTTCACCAGTATAAGTCTTGATTCCGTGGGACTAATTGAATAAAATGTATCCATGTCCAAACCAGGTCCAGTTCTGCCCATATGCCAAATTTCATTCAAATCCGTTTAGCCGTTTTAGCGTGAAAGCATAACAAACAAACAAATTCACTTTCGCACTTATATAATTGAGTTAGGATAGTAGTACACTTACATTTTTATACATATAAATTGGTGCTTTGGTGCTAAAGAAATCCCTTGATTTTTATGCGACGAATAGAAATATAACTGTTGTGTATGGCAATAAACTTGAAATTTCAATGATGATACCTAAGGACATCGCGGCATGCCTAAGGATACCGCGGCATCATTGGCGTTGAAATTTCAATTTTATTGTCATACTGAAAGAAAAAAAGAAACGAAAGAACATACATTTATTTGCGGTAAACATGACGCAAGGAAGGAACACAAACACAAAAAAGAAACAATTTGGGGGAGAATATGCGTCACGTCCACGCAAAACGGCCAACGCTCAGCATAATGCTGCGACCCTATGCGAGACAGAGCCCCAGCGCTGGTTTTCAGCGATAGCCGGCGTTGACGTTAAGACGTCGACCTGTGCAGCATACAGTGAGATTGTAATTTGAATAACATAAATACAAATATTTAAAAGAAAGAATTACATGAATACAAATATTTAAAATGGCAACATTTCGTACCGACGAGAACGACGGACGCGTACTGTTAAGTTATATTTCTATTCGTCGCATAAAAATCAAGGGATTTCTTTAGCACCAAAGCACCAATTTATATGTATAAAAATGTAAGTGTACTACTATCCTAGCTCTACTATCCTACGCCAGTGGGCGCCGGCCCTTAGACTCATTAGAGTTTTAACGTACACCAAAATCATCGACCACATAATTTAGAGAATTAAAACAAACTTAAGTTCTTAATTAAAATGAAACAACAACAACCACAATAACAACGAGGATATTTAGCGAAATATTTATCTACTAGCTATGCCTCGCGGTTTCACCCGCATAAGTCTCGATTCCGTGGGAATATTGGGACGAAAAGTATTCTATGTCCCAATCCAGGTCACATTCTACCCATCTGCTAAATTTCATCCAAATCCGTTCAGCCGTTTTAGCGTGAAAGCTTAACGTACAAATAAACAAACAAACTCACTTTCGCATTTATAATATTAGTTAGGATTATTAAAGAAAAAAGCGAACATCGGTGACCGATCGACTGTAGGTAAGTATTGTATTAACTTTAGAGGTCGCATCTTCCTGCCGGGGTCGCGAGAAAATCCAAAAGGGTTACCGAGGCCTCTAGCAACACAGGCAACGGAAGGAACACGGTTGGGTTTTAGTCAGTAAGAGTCTGACACACCCTCCAGCTTCGCCCAGAGCAGCCAAAAAAAAGCATTTCCCAGCCAAAAAAGAGAGCGCATCTTTCTTGGGGACACAGACTGACAGCTAGATGAGTATATATACTCGTATATACACAACACATATTCTTAAAAAGCAAGCACCGCTATGGGCAATGTAACTTATAAAAATCAGTCTGCCTAGCCTTTTCCCAACTATGTTGGGGTCGGCTTCCGTATTCAGTTCAGTATTTTACATGGCCTATCTGACCTCCACAACCCAGTTACTGGGTAATAAGATACCCCTTGGTAAGACTGGTTGTCCGACTTTTGGGCTTACCTGTCATGACTTACTGAATCGTACTGAATGTAACTTAGAATTAAAACTTAGGACAATTTAATAACTAATTATAACTATAATTATATATACTGTAACTAACAAAAATGAGCACTTTAAAGCTTAATACTACGCAAACGGATTCTTGAATCGAAAAATGATTTTCACGAACTCACAATGTTTTTGAACCGCCTATCCAACGAAACCCCACACCATGGTATAGACGAAAAAAATGTACATCATCCCCACATTACGTACAAGGGAGGTACCCTAAAAAAATGTTTTTCCAAGATTTTGTTTTACCACTTGGTGAACATGATTAATGTGTATATCTATGCCAAATTACAGCTTTCTAGTACTAAGCATCTCTGAGCTACAGTGGGGACAGACAGACAGACAGACGGACATAGCGAAACTATAAGGGTTCCTTGTTTACTAACCTTTTGGAACCCTAAAAATGTTCACGTTTTTTGCCTTCGTGTGTAAAGTATAAGAATCTACTAAGTCTAACGTTGTGCATAATAATTCGGTAACTCCGCCAAACTAAAACAATGAGAAACTTCCTTTACAACAATTATATAGCAATAAATCTAAAGAACAAAGAAACTGCGACGCTTATTGGAATGTGAATATTCATAGTTCAGACTTTGTCAAGAATATACTTGATAAGGTTAATACTGCGACTTCTCGCAACTTATACCGCCGTTTCTAAAGTCCCTGCATTGTAGTTTCGGAGTATATTTTAATAATTGCAGTCGGGATAATGAGTCCATTTTCTTGAGAAAATTTCAGCTGCGGTTACGGTTTTTTAACGAGACAATTGTGTAGTTTTTGAGGTTGTTTCTGCATGGACCAATTAGTAGAAAGGTACAGAATAAAATCTCAAAATTGGTTTAAAGAGCATGGTATTATCAGGCATTGCACTCGGGGCCATTAGTCCTATCAAAGTTGCTGGTAGACTGTGCATAATCTGTTTTTGTAAAGCTGCTGGAACACAAAAAATGGTAATATTGACTAATTCCTTCCTAGGAATACTACCTTCTGGGAAGGACCGTTGTATGCAACTGATGGATTATCTAACGAAACGGCCGAAAATACCATAGAGCACAGAGACGCCTCGGGGGCCGCTACTGATTTTGCGTGGATGTGACGCATATTTTCCTCAAACTTGTTCTTTCTTTTGTATTTGTGTAGAGCACAAAGACGCCTCGGGGGCCGCTACTGATTTTGCGTGGATGTGACGCATATTTTCCTCAAACTTGTTCTTTCTTTTGTATTTGTGTAGAGCACAAAGACGCCTCGGGGGCCGCTACTGATATTGCGTGGATGTGACGCATATTTTCCTCAAACTTGTTCTTTCTTTTGTATTTGTGTAGAGCACAAAGACGCCTCGGGGACGCAACTGATTTTGCGTGGATGTGACGCATATTTTCCTCAAACTTGTTCTTTCTTTTGTATTTGTGTTCCTTCTTTGCGTCATGTTTACCGCAACCAAACGTATTTTCTTTTTCTTTTGTTTGTTAAGGTCGGCATTGTCACATTTTCCACACACATCAAGCGTGTCACCGTTTATTCGCACTACGACACAAATGTCGTATTTGACGACTTTGAAAGTCACTCCGTGACGGAAATTGTGCGCTTAACACACTTTTGACATCACGAATTTTATTATTATTACCGTCTTTAGAGTAGTAGCCAGGGCGGCGATTCTGTGGATATGTCACCGTATAAATGATGAACTTTATTAGTTTATAATCTATTGGTATTATTTCCGTTAGATTATAAACTATTGAAAATATTGTGAACTGCATCAAACCATTTACAACTTAGCGCATTATTTTCCATAGTTTATAATCTGTCCATGGGAAACCCACAAATTGTGAACTGGTATCAAACTTGCTTGCGACGTAACGCACCTTGCGCTAATACTAAATAGCCTGCCTAGCAGTGAGCAACGTGGAAGTAGCGCTCGCCGGCCGCTACCGCGGCAACGCTCGCTTCGCTCGTTCGGCTCACGCGCGATTAGTCACAGTTCTAACCTAACGTAACCCACTTCACACAGTTCAAAATTTTTCAGTTTATAATTTAACGAAAATAATACCGATAGATTATAAACTAACGGTTCTCACAACCTTACGGTGACAGATAAAACACCAAACCAAAGGGATGGCTAGAAATATTTCAGAAAAATTCTGCTATTTCTAAATAACATTTAACACCAGTGTTCCTATGAAAAGCAGCAATTTCATTCTATTTTACCTTCTTAAAGTATGAGCATGGAACTATGGCTATTCTCTCGTAAATAATAGATTAGATCAGATGGAAGGGGCTCCGTGCAGGTCTATTATTGAACAGAACACGTTCAATGGTCACTGTGCTCCACGAGATGTTACGCATAACTTGTTCTTGTGTATTAAGTTATTGGGAGATGGTCATGCTATCTTAATTGGTATATTGGTAATTTGTCGTATTAGATATAGGACAGGAAACGTGAATGTCGTCTAATTAATACTGTATCGGATTGAGTCATGCATCTTCTGTTAAGCAACTATATTGACTTGAAGGATTTTTCAAATATGACGAGGGGGGTAATGGCTGATCTTTGCGTTATGCTCGTGAACGGGTGCTGCTTGTGCTGACTGGTCTTGCTGACCATGGTTTGGTTATTGTTATTAGTAATTAACAGTTTGTTTATTTTACTTCGATGGAAGAACATTGAAAGTTTATCGTTTATTGTGACTGAGTACTGAAACAGCTGTAGCTATATATGTAAGCGGGTACGCCCTTTATGCCTGGAGGCTTTTATTTAGGTATTAAGTTCTGTGTACGTTTATATTTTATATTATTTTCTGCTTGAGTATAGTTTTCGATGTTTTTGTTGTTGGTATAGTGGCGTATGCTAGCTGACATGTGGCTAATAATTTAATGTTTTTTGTTGTACGTAGTGTA
Organism: Atethmia centrago; assembly: GCA_905333075.3. Taxonomy (NCBI): domain Eukaryota; kingdom Metazoa; phylum Arthropoda; class Insecta; order Lepidoptera; family Noctuidae; genus Atethmia; species Atethmia centrago. The sequence continues at coordinate 18,680,233 of HG995382.1, forward strand.
AATTATTTTGCATACTAGTGTATGAAATAAGTTAAAATAAGTTATAATATTGAATCCAATTTTCTTTCTAACTGAACAGAAAGCTGTGCTGCTGGGGAGTTTGTTGCGCCACTTCTTCTTCCCAGCTAAAGCACTAGGATGTGGTGAAGGGTGAGCGTTTTGGGGGACTATCTAGTGAAATTTTGACGTTCGAAAAGTGCTGATTCTCAGCCTATATTTGATTATTGATATTTTGTAGGAGATAAATTCGGTATTTGAAAACTTCATGACCATACTTTAATAAAAAAAAAAACAAAGAAAACGGGCACAGGGATAAGGCACAGTTAATATGTAATCAATGTGATAATTCTGTCTATCACTAAGTATCTGGGGTACCACAATATGATACTGAAAACCTTGTCAGTAATCTAACCCCTACTGGGGTACAGACTCAGAGTACACTCAGGCATCCACACAACCATCACACACATCTCATCATACACATGCTTCCCCTATTTATTCTATTCTAAAACAGAATATGTTTCAGAATTATTAATAGCTTGCTGTTGCCCGTGAATTCGTCTGTGATCTAGGATTAAAAGTAGCCTCTAACCTTCTCCAGGTCTCAGGCTACCTATTTGTCAAATTTCATAACGATCAGTTCAGTCGTTTTAGCGTAAAAGCTTATCACACAAACAAACTCACTTTCGTATTTATAATAATAGTTAGGATTTAGCAATATTTAAATTTTTGTCATTTGTAATTTTTATCATATATCAATTTTGTTTTAAATATTTAAAAAATCACTGTAAATTGTATTTAGGCAGAAAACTTAATTAAGACTTCTCATGCTGATCTATGTAACTGGAGAAACCTCGACCCCTGTCATAGAGGAAGTCCTAGTTCAGGGGTCGACACCACATTGATGTAAAGTTTATTGAAGTTTTGAAAATAAATTACTATTACAACAGTTTTCCCCAGTAAAGAGAAAATGCATTGAGAAAACAAACGGTGCTAGAGAAACTATGCAAATAGTTAGGCACACGTACAATAGTTTGATATATTTAATGTTACCTGACTTTTGCCGCTTCACGCCGTGGTTAGAACTTTAAACGAAATTATTGGCCCTTTCGCATAGTGATGAATACGAATATATTTCATTTTTGACCCCTGGGGAGATATCCATCGTAACGGGGTTTCCTGCGGCCTTTTTCGTAATTTATATTTCTATAGAGGTAATTATATCACAAAGGAATTGTTTGCTCTTATGAAAAGTACTTAGTTTGTGTGTGATCTAGATATCTAGTACCTAACTGAAACAAAGATTGTTCGTTTTCTGCAAATTAGAAACATATACATACAATATAATGAAACAATGATGGCAGTGGATGAATGATTTGCGACTAACAACAGGTATTTACAAAGCAGATGTGAGTAGAAATTTATTGTAATAAATGTTTTGACTTTGACTTTGGTGATGTTCTTCAGAATGGTCAGGTGCGCAGTACACACAAACGGCGTGCGTGTATGACTGGTCATACACGCACGCCGTTCGCACATACTTCTTTGGCTTCGTTTACGTTTATATATCTGGATATATAAACGTAAACTAAGCCAAAGAAGTATGTAAGGATCAGGTGGCAGGTGGCGTTCTATAGTTTCTCCCTACCCACATGGGAAGAACGCAGTGCTGGATTAAATTATAGAGAATCGCAGAGCGCCCGTAGCAAATTATATCGAGGGGCCCTTGATCTACTTTGGGTTCTTAAGAATAATGTGGTAAAAAAAGGGTAAAAGAAAATAAATGTTTGGTATAATATGAACTAAATTTAAGTTCAGTGCATCTTTTTCTTTCTATTTCATTAAGAAGAGGACAGAAGATAAATTTAAGTTTAGTCCTGTCAAGTTAATCAGCGCCTGTCACTACTCCATACAAGTTTAGACATGATTAAAAACTTGTCTACTAAAATTACGTCAATGCGCTGATTAATTTGACAGGACTAAACTAAAATTTATCTTCTGTCCTTTTCTTAATGAAATAGAATGAAAAATATGCACTGAATTTAAATTAAGTTTAGTTTGTGAACAAGAGAATCGCCATACGTGCTACACGGTTGACAACCGCGTCCCCGACAGAGGTGACCTTGGTTGCCGACCGGCAAAGCTGTTTCAACTACATGGTCGCCAACATGCCACTAAGTCGTGATATTCGAGCAGTAAAGACGTCATGGCGAATTTATCAAATTTAGAAAGGATTTTTTTTTTTGACCGCTGTCTCATTGGCATTGTTCTCCATTTAAAAATCAATACCTCTCAGGCTAGGCACTTTTGATTGTTGTCTTTATACTGTTCGCAGCTTAGATCCCACATACAAGGTAGGTACAGCTCAATCAACTCAGTAACAATTTATTTTGCTTCCGCCATTTAGCACTTTTTAATACAATAGGTAAACTCGTAAAACTCTATTCGTCCTTTGTCGCTAGTACAGCTCTTTAAACCAAGGTCGTTGGAAGGTCAAACGAAATTTGGTCATAAACCATCATCTACACGGTTCTAAACCACCAAGGTCACCTCTGTCGGGACGCGGTTGGCGAACGTGTAGCAAGCACTTAAGGGTGCTCGCACTACTCAGACTTTTTATAAAGCCAATTGCCGGGCCGATTCCAATTCTATATATTTATACGAGCGAATTTTTGTAGAACTTGTGCGTTTACCGTATGAATTTCTGTGTTTTATTTTCGCCAACGAAATAATCGGTTACCGACTGTCTGACGTGGATTGTTTTAGTCGGGAAAGGTTTTTGCTTTTTGTGACATGAAATAAATTCAATATAACACGTCTTAATAAGTTTCACTCAAAAAATTACGCTCAGGCGGTGGGCGGGTTTGAATACGCGGGGCCCCCTTTTGCGCGGGACCCGATACAATTGCTACTCTTGCTACGTGGATAATCCGGCACTGGACGAAGGCGTGAGTTTATTTATGTAATAAATTTAATTACCAATTCGTCTGCCACTCATGGTGATTAAGTATAGCAGATTCCACTTCGGCCCGAGGTTGAATGTGGATTCTGCTTCAGATTTTTCGGGGTGAAATAACGAACGTAATACATTATTTAGTCAATCGCAGCCTATTGTAGCAATATGTCTTCTAAGGATGCTTTCGTGTATCTACGGGGTATGTTTATGTATGAACTCGTATGTATAATAATACGAAAATAAATATTAACTACGAACCCATATTAAAAATAAAGCTATTCGAAGGGGAATAATTACTTCCAGTTAAATACAGCCCCGAAATAATTGCCGTCTAAGAAAACATAACTATTATTTCAGTCTGTAAAATCGAGCACCCAATATAAATATATCATTTCAAGAACTGGAATTCCCATAGAGGTGACTAACGTTAAAAGCAACATTTAGTTGAAGAGCCAATTGGATTGAACGTCAGCGTCGCTCGGATCGCTTTAGCATGTGGAACCTTTGATATAACTGAAACTGCTATAAAGAGGTGACTGTTGGGAATTTGATTATTTTTGAAACTTCATTTATGCTTCACGGGAGATGAGTGAGTCCGCCTGGCTAACATCATTTCGATCGCCACACCACTACGATTTACAAAAAATCGTAGTGGTGTGGCGATCGAAATGATTATAACATAATCGTTGAAATATCTACGTGAATTCTCTTCCTTCAGAGGAAGGGTTTCTTTCTTCATCCTCTTTTCCTTTTTTCAATCAGGGTCGGTTCACCATGCTTCTTCCATTATTATGTATCACTATCAAGTCACATCATTTTTTAAATAATCCATGAATCGTTCCTTTGGTCTTGCTCTACTTATTAATAATAGCATTTAATATATACTCTTATATTCTCATTCCTAGCTATTACTATTGATACCAGCTGGAAACCTAGGAATACTATTAACGTTTACCCAAAATTACAAGTTCCATCATTTCAATGTTGAAAATATGTAGCTTTTCCAATCAATTCTTTGTAGTCGAAGGGTACTGACCCATACGCAAATTACGCGCTTGGACGTGGAGTTGAACTCTAGAGGTTCCGGGTCCGGTTCACTGTGACATGCGAACTCACGACTATTTTATAAGTTCATGGCATAACATTATGAGATAAACATTTTTTAGTATTTAGAATATTAGAAAAAATAGAGGATCATCTTAAATATCTGACCGAGCGCGTCATCATGTAAAATATGAGTAGATTGATTTAATTGAAATAAACGCTCGAGCAGATAAGCGCGACGCGACGGATCGATGTGAGACCGATAGAACAATTTCCGGGAAGTTTTTTATTTTTCATTTAATTGATAATCCCGGTAGGTAATTTATACTTATATATAGCTTAGAACTTCCTTGAACATTGTTCAAGGAAGAACGTGTCTGTTGTTGTTCTTCCTTGAACAACAACAGACACATTGTTTTGCATTCCTTTACTTATATGATATCCTAGTACCTACATCGCAACATATTGACACACCCTCTTTTGCAATTTCTCCCAATGTTATCATCTAGTTTGCTTCGTTAAATTCATTAGTCTGTTACTCAGCTTATGACATAAGAGTATTCTAGTTTTAATACAGCTTGTGGGGTTGTCAATGAGTTAGTATCTTTGAATTGAAAACTATTTTAGGCGCGGTGAGCGATTATTGGTATATGGGGGAAAAACTTATGGACTCGCTCGCGTCACCGACATGCTAATGGGACGGAGTGCGCCAGAGTAGCGTGCAGTGGCCATTTTAAATTGTTCAGAAGTATTTGGTCACCTTAGCAGACAAGGTGACCAAATACTTCTGAACAATTTAAAATGTCAATTAGTTCCATACACTACAAGTTATCATTAATATCTGAACATTCATTAGTTAATTAATATCTGAGCAGATGCTTGTCAATAATTTCTATACATACAACTAACCAAAAATATCTGAACACTTACAACGTCAAGTGTATCTACGCAGATGGTGTAGTCTAACATATCTGAGCAGTTGAGGAAAAATTGCAGTAGAAAGTGCTTCCAACTTCACTATAAATAAAATATATATAGGAACTCTTTTGCTAATATATATACTATGATGACCCTGGCAGCTTATAACATTTTGTAGTTTTGAGTCTTGTTATTTCATGTTAAGTGTGTCATGCAACTCATGTGTGAACTCACGCAATAAATAAATTCATGCAAGCAACGTATCATAGATATTGGATTATTGATTATATATACGTATATATGTTATACCATAGTTTTAAGTTTTCATTTCTGTCGGCAGTCCCCAATACCGCCAATTTTTTTTTAAGGGATTATGGAGAGAGTATACGTATAAATGGACTGTGCTACAAATAATATCAATGACGGTTTTATGCGTAGTGCTTACTGTTGTGAGAGAGAATAAATATCATTTTATTATAGAAGTAGACTGGACTACATTGAAAAATTCGCCCAGCGGCACCTATACATACACATTATCTATATTATTATTACCTAATAAAAATCTTAAGGCACAGATATATGATTTGAGTGACTTTAAAATCTGTTATTACACTTTCATATTATGCAAGTAGGTAAGTTATGCAAACAATGTATGTTAAACTAGAACGCATACGAGTACACATCAATTCTAAAAGCGAATATTTAAGTATTATAGTAAAATACTTTAAGAAATAAATTCAGGAAGTAATGTCCACTCAAAGTATAAAAAATGATATTACTTTCAAACTACTTCAGATATTTTCGTGGTTTCGTTTTTTTGGATGTGATTTTTTTCAAATATTCATATTTTCGTTACTAAAGATAAATATTCCCTATGAAGCCGAACGGCATCGGCAGCGCGGCATAATCGCGACGCTTATTTGTATGACCAAGGTCAACGGCGATTACCCGAACCTTAAATTCTTTAATTCACTGACAAACAACGAACAGTCTAAACCGCTAGGTCTAGAAGCGTGAAATCGTGCACGTGAAGAGTTCCTATTATAAAGAAAGTTAAGGGATTAAAAAGGGTTTTTTTAATTCATCCCCTCTATCAATAGATCAATCTGCCTAGCCTTTTCCAAACTATGTTGGGGTCGGCTTCCAGTCTAACTGGATACAACTGAATACCAGTATTGTACATGGAGTGACTGCCTATCTGACCTCTACAACCCCGTAACTGGATAATACGATACCCCTTGGTAAGACTGATTGTCCGACTTTCGGACTTCTGACAACCCCTAATGTCAAAGATACACGAATGCCAGCTGGGACCAACAGTTTAACGTGCTTTCCGAGGCACGGCACGGAGGAGTCTCGGTGTGTAAAGATGGTCACCCATCCACGTGCCAACCCCCGCAGGCGTAGCTTAACCTGACGGATTGTCCCGTGTGCTTGTTGTTACTTGGCTATGAGCTCCACATTTTTTAAATTCATCCCCTAAATGGGAGAGTTTGTATAAAAGTTCATCAATTTTGGCGGTTGGAAACCCCGTCGGGTACACGGCTTGTCTAAAATATCTTCGCTTAAAATTAACTCAATATTTCCATTACCAATTAATATATGAAGATTAAATAAAGATATATATTATTTTGACTGAATAGCATATGATTCATAAAAAAAGATAAAAATCAAATCGGGAACCTTAAGATCCTCTAATATACAAATTCCATCCAATACAAACGTCAGAAGGGATCAAACACTTCCTGATTTGGATTACTCGTACCCTTAACATTATTTTAAAGGATTTTTCTTTGCAAGAGAAAAAAATATCGCCCAAACATGGATACACACCCTTAAAAATTCAAATTACCGACAGTTTGCCGAAAAAACAACTTTTCACTCGTCTGTCACGTTCTGAAGGAAGATCAAGGAGTGTTTGCTGACACGACAAGATAAATGCGTCTCCTTCGAAACGATCAGGGGGTCTTTACGAGAATATTCTATAAGTGACGACACTTTTACGAGTTGGATAGTGGATCTCATCGGTCGGTAACAGTCTGGCTGGGTTCAACCATCCGTCAAACGGCTGTATGATCTTTGACACTTTTTCGATTTGATCGTAAATCGTGGATGCATTAGATACGTATATATGATTTTCTGCATTTTTGCAAGTAGGTCTCCTACTATTACGAGTATGATAAATGTGAAAGTTTGGATGTTTGTTTCTCATCACGCAAAAACGGTAGAACTGATTTGGATGAAATTTAACACACAGGTAGACCATGGCTTGGGTTAGGACATATAATACTATTTGTCCCGGAAGTATGTTCCTGTGAGGTAATTTTCGATCTAGACATAGGCGAAGGTAAAAGCTAGATTATAATATTTAAAAATCATACTGTTTTCTTGGTAGAATCTTGAAGCATTTTTATATCAAGCATTTTTTTCTGCTGATATTCTATACTAATAGGAATTTTATTTAATATAAGGAGGGTTTAAGGGTGCCTAAAAGGTAGGTACTCGTTATAGCAAATAAGGACCCCGATCCAGTCGAAAGAGACCGTAAATGCTGACTGCTAAACATCGACTTCCCAATAGAAGATTGCCTGGAAGGAATATTGCTATATTTTGTGAACTAGTAGTCCTAACGTTATTATTAGTGCAATGAATCTGTTTACATGATCAAATTATTGAAAGTTTAGAATGTAGGATGTGAAATAAACTAGTATTACTTTTCGATTTCGTAACATTTTTCAAAACAATACATTTTTTATCACTCTGAATTACATAGTATTTGAACGTTCAACAGCTGGAGCAAGATTGCCAGAGCCGCTCTGACCAAAATGGCCGCCACTCAAACTACTACCCACTGTCATCATTTGAAGTACTTTTTTATTTAATCAATCATTTCACTAACTTAATTCGTTATTAAAATATGATATCAATTTTGATTTATTGAGCTACTGATTTTAAAATAGAACATAAGCGAAATGACAAAATATTAAATTATCAATACATAACAGTAGTTATAAATAAACGTATCGCGCCGACCCCATAAGTAACATGATACGAGAGCACAAAGATGATAAGGATGACGCTGAGCAGTAGGAACTTACTAAATTACACAAAGCTGTCTGACCTTTGAATGTCTTAACTCTGAGGTATTTTTTATGATTCCGTACATCCGAATGAAAAACGGAACCCGGTCAGACGGCTACATGAGTGATCCTATAGGATCACTCATGTATCCGTCTGACCATCTGTCACAGCCAATTTGCTATGAATCTACTGGACCGATTGAGTTGAATGAATTTTTGTGACCCAAACACTGACGTGTTACGTAAACACTTATGAATTTTGAATATGGATTTTTTTCTAATTTGCTTTCAATAGAGACTCTTCTTTTGGGGATATTAGAAAAAAGTTTTGCAGTTTATCGTATGACATATCAAATGAAAGGGCTTGTTGGTAAAATATTTTTTTTTTAAATATAATTTAAAAATTAATACTTTTAAAGTTATTTATGAAAATAGTTCAAAATTAACTATTCCCCCCCTTATCTCCGAGACTACTGAAGGGGCTCGCGGCTAAATAAACGCCACACGGGTCGATCGAAGGTCAAGCTACGCTTGCCGCGGTCGGTTCGTGGATGGATGGCCATCCATTACATACCGACACCCCTCCGTGTCTCCGTGCTGGATCCGTGCTTTCATTTGTAGATCTTTGACAGTCGTTACGGGTGGTCAGAAGCCCAAAATTCTGACAACCAGCCTTACCAAGGGTATCGTGTTGACAAGTAACTGCGTTGCAGAGGTCAGATAGGCAGTCGCTCTATGTAAAATAATGGTATTCAGCAGCTTTCGGTTAGCCTCTGGCTGGAAAAAGCTAAACAGATTGATTGGTGATCTCCAAAACTACTGAGCCCAAAATTGTGAAAAAAAAAAAACAAAAATAGCTCTTTACTTATAGATTACAGAAACACCTGTAAGAAGTCTAAGGTAGGTACTAAAATAACACGGTAAATCTCTCAATATTGATTGTAAAAACTTACATTTGCAGTTGGAATGGGAGAACATGTTTTTCAGTTACAACATTACGTTTGTTCTTGGAATAAATTATCTTTGGGATAAAAAAACATGGTAGATAACGAATATTCATCGTGAGCTCTATCCACGCGAGTTCAACTCGCACTTGTCAATGAATTGGTTTAAACTAAAAATCGCTGACACGATTTACGACCGTAAGGTTTATTAGACAAACATTCTCTCAGTAAAAAAAAATACCTTAAACTGTCAAACTGGAAAGTTTTCAATTGTTATTAGAGTCTGGCCACACTAACTCTGCATTGGAATAAATGGGCAACCCCAAACAGTTTTATATAAGGTATACTTTTACATCTTTCACTTTCGTGGTATAGTTCACTATAAATTGACGCGTGAAGAAGATCGTGTCAAATTACAACATAATGGAGCAAAAAAACAACAACTTTGTGGTTTTGCGGTAATCACTGACTGTGAAAGTACTTATTTGTAAATTACAGGTGGAATAAGTGAAGAATTAAAAGCTTAAATAAAAAAAGATTCACATTCTGATGAATGAATGAGTGTTCGGTATGGTTTGATTTATAAATATAAAACTAATAACAATAAAACATAAAAAAAATGTTTATCATTCAAAAATTACCTATAATTATTTTTATACAGTGCCATCTGCAGTGGCTTCTCCTGTATTCAGGGTAAAGGTAAGTATTAATCATGTATTAGTCAACTTTAGCCTGTAGATTTTATTAAAAAAAATACTAGAGCCATGAATTTCATCCTGTATCGTACATAATTAAGTACTATACAGGGTGAAATTCACCTCGGTAGGTAAAGCATATGTTCTACGTCCATACGATAACAACACTGTATCAAACCCACACTGCATCTTGCTAAACTGACTATTATTTACCAAGAAAGAATCAGAATATAAACGAAATAACCTATCAAAAACAAAACAAAAAGTATCAACATTTTTTTTCGTAGTATAGACGGTGTTTTCATTTATAGATTTTCAAATTCCACCATTTTTTTACTTCTGCAGAATTAGCGTGGCCAAACTCTAATTCAGTTACTGATTGGCAAACTGCCCTAAAACATTGTTCGATCAAATTGATATCAATTTGAACTTTAATAGCCATTCAATGAATTCTATTTTGCTTGCCTAAAGTGGTTGAAACTGTTGAAAGTCATGTATAAGGTAAACTATTATCGGATAGTTGAATTTAATCATCGTTCTCCTGCCCTTATCCCAATAATTATTAGTGGTACGCGCAACATATCTTTTCTCCAATACTTCTCTATTAGTTGTCATCTCGGTAGTTACTCCCTTTCTAGCCACATCATCGAGCTGATAATGTAATTTAATGTAAAACAATAATTATTTTGAATATGAATGAAGCAAATTTGTTTTAATCTACATTTTTATTCTAATTTTGGTTTGATTTAATGAGATTACCTATTTTATTTCTTTATTTCAAATTTATTTTTCTAATTCTATTTTTAGTGCTTAAATTAAAATGTTTACTATTAACCTTAATTTTAAGTAAGATTATTTTATCACCGTTTGCTGCATATGCTTGCTTAACTGTTAACTAAATGGAAGTCAATGGCTCCTGAAATACAGGTACTCTAATCAGCTCTGGAGCCAGGGTCTCAATGTTTCTGTAATTTGTTTATGACAATAAAGAAATTATTATTATTAATATTAATAAACGAAGAATGCTTTTTAACTTCAATGTTTAAACATTATTGTGTAGGTAATTTACTAAGTATTAACGAAATAAATATAACTTTTCAACAAATGTATTATTTACAGTCAAACCCAAGTATAATAATTATTAGGTATTAATAATCCACAAACTACCTATCTACTTTTACAGATTGCAAGATTGTTAAGATATCAAGGAGTTGGTGAAAGAAAACCCAGCGCTTGCTTTCTTCAGGAAAGTCTGAAAAGTTGAGAGTATAAACTGTATCTAACTAAGCAAGCAGTATTAAATTAGGAGCGTGGAGCTTTTAAATTGTGAAAAGAGGGAAGCAATATTTATTATGTAACATATTCATAACCAAGTTTCACAAAGACGTCCCATAAATAACTCAGTAAGTGTAGCCGTGAATAATTTGAGCTAAACTTACTACCTTGACAAAGTTACTCTCAACCGTAACTAAATTAAACACCAAAAGCCCCTGTGCTTTAATAAAACACCATCTCCGTCATTAGAGCAAAACATTCGTGTCTGTAAACTTAAATAGAATTGGCCGCTATTTTGCCGAAAAAAAACCAAAGCTCAGTATAGGCTATATAAATATAGGCCTTCTCTGTATGAGCCTTTGCCCTGCATTGAGTTAATAATATGCTAGTATTATTATTATATGGGTCTTTTTTACAGTAACAGTAGGTATCTATCTGTATAGGCGTGGAGTGGCGTGGCGTGTGTGTGGTAGTGTGAGTGGAACATTATTGGTATGAATTCATCGGCCAAAAAAGTTAACCGGAACTTATTCGGAGGTCATAAATGATACAAATGTTTAATTCGCCACCAAATGACATTTTCACATTCAAAAAACAACAACAATTCCGCCGAAAGTCGCCGTTTTCGACGTTTCAATTCGTTTCGTTACGTTATACCCGTCCACCGTGAAATATACACCAAGAGATAAATCATTCAAATACATTAGCCAAGATCCCAAGCGGTTACAGCTTTATTAATGGCCAGTGCTAAAACATAACCTTACTTTACTGAAGATTCCTTGCTGAAACAGAATTATACGTAGTTATTATGTTAGTCATAAGAAAATTAAAAATATGCAAAACTGAATAGAATAATTAAAAACCGGCCAAGTGCGTGTCGTGTCGGACCACGCACAATGAAAGGTTCCGTAGTTAGGAAGTTGGGATGAATTTATCCCAAAAACAAACTTAACGTTGTAGTTGAAAAACATGTTCTCCCATACATTGATATATGCCCCGTAGCATATACGTTCCTATAAGATGTATGGGAGAACATGTTCAATTCTCCAAATGCAAAGAACAATGTCAGATGTCCATAGTAATTTTGGCTCAATATTAATTTCTCACGGACAGTGAACATTCTTACGTTTTTTTGTGTAGTTTAATGTCAAAAGCTTTTGTGTGATTTCCACTTTTACACTGAACTTCGAAAAAAGAAGTTATTTAGATATTTTAAAAATCCCATTCATAACTTCAACCACCCATCTGCAAACAGTAATAGCCTGAGTTTTGTTCGCCTCTAATGTTGACAAGTGATTTTCATCATCCTGTAATGATGATGGCATATGCACAGAGTAGTTACACTTTTGCAACAATGGGACTGCATCTCTGAAACCTGTATCTAGAATAAACACATCTCCCTCTTGAAAATATTGACACAATGAACTCTCTGGGTTTCCAAAGTCAAATGCCGTTTCATCAGGAATACAATTAAACCACAATGAATACAACGTAGTTGATCGGACATTGTCACAAAATGTTTGTTATAGATATAACACAGTAAGTTTATAACGCAAACGCAGAGGAATTCGAGAAGGAAACAAACGTACACATAGAAAAACACCGACAAAAACACAAGATGTTTGATATCTTGTCATCGTCAACTCACTGTCAGTTTAAGCGCGCGCGATCTTGACAGAACTGCAGAAGACGTAACCTAACAGGGTTGCCATTACAAGGCGATTAAGTTATCGAACACAGATCAGGAAAATCGATTTCTTGAATTACGTTTTTATATTCTTTAAAAAATTCTAAATGTATTTATAATGAACACGATGAACGTATTACTTAGGTAAAAAATAATAATAATAAAAGACAATTGTGAGGTGGTAAATAAAAAGTAAAGAGTAAATCGCTTTAATTATTTAGAATAATCGATTACAGTGGCAGAACAGGTAACTACCTAACACTTTTTTATTTAAATAAGAAAAACCTGTAATTCAAGTACATGAATAATAAAATGATTACTTATTAAAATGATTTTCTTTTCGAAAAGAACTAAATATTTTTAATAAGTTGGAATTTTATATTTAAATTGTTGTAAGTAAAATCTTTGTGTCCGTGTGAATTTAGTTTTAAAAGTTGTGTAGGCTGAAACTTGACATTGTTCTTTAAGTTGGTCGACTGTATACTGTTAGCTTGTATAGCCCACTTAGCTGCGATCGTTTTCCTTTTAATTTCATTATTATGTACTACTGCCATGAATTTTTTTACATCTCCATAAACAACCATTTAGTTGTCAGGGGGGGGGAGGGGGGACACGACTCTAACAAAAATTAAAAATTTGCACTTTAATACTTAATATTACGCAAGCGGATCCTTGAACCGAAACTGGTGTTCACAAACCCCATTTTTGAACGACTTATCCAACGATACTCCACACGATGCGGTAGACGAAAAAAAAATATCATGCCTACATTACGTGCAAGGAAGGCACCCTAAAAAAAGTGTTCGAAGATTTTATTGTAGCACTTTTTTGGCGTGATTAATATGTATACATATGCCAAATTACAGCTTTCTAACACTTTTCCAATATATTCCACGGAGGCAAGAACGTGTTGATCTAATCAACAAATTAAACAATTATGAAATCAAATTAGAAGACAGCAAAAATAATCTATGAAATTGATACACAGCGCTTATAGTCTGACGTACAGGTACTTGAGGGCAGACTTAGTTCCCTTTACATTAAATATATGGGCTCTAAGAACCAAATTAAAGAACATATTTATTTTTGCTGCTAATGAGTTAGTTATGTGTCAATGTACTTATCAGATGGTTTCAAGCTCTGATGCTGTCCAGCCTGAGGCAACAGAGCACCTGTCCCAGACAGAGAGTTTGTCTCAAGACTATATTCTCAACCAAGATTTTAACCTGATATTGTGCAAGAGTTATCTCAAGTGATGCAGTAATTAGCCAGTAGTGTAATCTCTTATAGTAATCAAGTTTGTTATCAGTCAGTTATTTTTTCAGATAGTTTATGAGGTTATGGGAAATTAGCTAACAACTTAAGTTTTTCCACATAAAACTATTGTTTACCTGGGACAGCCTTCAAAGAAATATTGACGAAATCAATATGATTCAAATACCAACATTACTGTATTTGTAGGTAAAAAAGGGCAAAAAAGAAAACACAGTGTTACTGAGATTTTAAAGATAAATTTTAATAAAGTTATTTTGTGTTGTTCCATATTTTGAGAGGTTATCAAATAGAAAAAAAACAATTATATACAGCCATATTATGCTTAAGGCACTGACAAGACCCAATTGACCAAAATAGGCTTCGCTTAAGAAAAAAAATTGCCAAATCTGTATAATTTGTAGTAGCGGAAAAAATATATATTAATTTTGAACATATTTTCCAGAACTTGGTTGTTACCAAAACACGTTTTGAAAACAAAATCTCGATACAAAGTAAAGTTAAACTAACCTCTTACTTTGAGTTCTAATCCAAAATATCTGTATCAAATATCAACATACGTTACGTATTTAATTAATAACAAGAACGTCTTATTTGAATGCAGAACTTGGTTGTTTTATATTTTCGATTACTCAACTCAATTTTGAGTAAATAGATAATTACTTCATATTTTGCAATAAATTACAAGCTTTGTGTCATCACGCTTCTCTTTCTTTTCTATGGAATTTGACAGTGACCGCGGTTTAGGTGTTGTCAGCGTCTTAATAAGCATATTCAGTTCTTAGTAAGTCAATACAGTGACAAACTTATGTTTTTTTACGACGAGAAACATAGAGTTTCTGGTTTAGACATAAAGTAGCGAGGCTATTATCTTATATAAACTCAGACATAAGTAGTATGTCGAAGTAAAGTACTATAATTAACACCTCAATTATTAGTAGTAATTCTAATGTATAGGTCGTCTTTTTAAATAACTGTAGCACTAATGCTACAACTATTTACAATAACTGTACGAAGAAGATTCCATGTGTCACTATGGCAAATACTTGTCCTAAGGTAGGGTGATAATCTCCTTACCTGGTGATGGTATGGGAGAGTTAGAGCTCACACAGTAATAATATAGTTACACCTACCAATAACAAGGTGTGTTCTTGCTCTCAAATAGTTAAGCGTAATGAAGGGTCTAAGCAGAATTCCTTGAAATTATTTCAACAAAATGTAATTTGAGTAATTTGAATGATTATTTAGTATATATTTATAATTTCAATAATAATTTTAATATTACAACGCATGATAAATTATAAATTGGTAAATTCATTAATTATTTTGACATTATTTATTCTGACATTACTTTTAATTTGAATCTGTGACATTATTTACTTAATAATTTGAATGTATAATATTGCACAGGGTATTAATATTCTTTCGAATTTATGACATTATATAAACGATTAATTGGATTTTATGAAATTGTCTAACTATAATTTTTAATTTTGCATGCCTGAATTGGTAAATACAGTGGACTGCGCATTCACTTAACACCTGGAAATGCATATATGTACTGTGTTTTGCAATAAATATTTGAATTTGAATTTGAAAATATTCAAGGTTTCTCTTCCAAACAATTAGGAATTGAACTAATTTAGAAAAAACTATGTTAGTAATTATTTGTTTAGCTGAACATTGTTTGAAAGATTATGAAATGCTAATTAATTATGAAAATTATAGTGTGGGCAGTTGCCGTGGCCGAAAATCTATGCAGCGGGGGTTCACTAATTTTAGTTAAAAATCTATTAAATCTAAGACTCGGAAAGATGTAGTTGATCTGTCAGTGGAACATAACATTGAACTGTCCTGTGTTGAGCTCGATAAGCATGTAATAGTGTGCGTTTACGGACCCCCAAATGATCAAAATTACACCTTATTACAGTCAGTAACAGAAGATGTTTTAGCAAAACTTGCAACTGATTTTATAATAACTTAATTAGTGAGTTAAATATACCGGGCCATATTAAAATCAACGACAAAACTAACAGGGGGGTAACCATCACCTCTTATAGCAGTAATATTATAATATTACTTCACAGTGGGAAAGTGATGGAGCTATACAAGACTTATAGCTCCATCTCTTTCTCACATTAAAGTAATATTGAAATAATACTGCTATAAGAGGTGATGGTTACCCCCAGGACTAAAAGACATAATAATGATTTCACTCTAGAAACTTCCAAGGAGTACCGTGTTACCCAGTAACTGGGTTGTGGAGGTCAGATAGGCAGTGGCTCCATATAAAATACTGGTATTCAGCTGTATCTGGCAAGACTGGAAGCCGACCCCAACTTAGTTGGAAAAAGGCTAGATGCAAAAAAAGGCTAGATGAGGCAGATGATGATGACTCTAGAAACTTCGCGTGGTGTCTTAAGCACAAATAAAGAAGTTGCGTAAGAATTTGTAAATTTCTTTACGAGTATCCCAATTTGTAGCAGTAGTGACCCAGTGGTAACGGTCGCGACTTACGAGTTGTAGGTCGTAGGTTCGAACCCTGATAGGCGCTTTACTTTGTGTAAATTATTTCATCGCCACTGCTCAAAACGGTGAAGGAACACATCGTAAGGAAACCGGCATGTCCTAGAACCAAAAATTCGAATACATGTGACATCTACCAACCCGCACTGGGCCCGCGTGGTGAATTACGGCCCACTCCCTCTAACTGAGCGGAGGCCTGTGTCCCAGTAGTGGGAACATTATAGGCTGATAGGCTGATTATGTACCCCAATTAAAACTACTGAAACCCTAAATTCCTCGCCCTCGCGTTCTATTGATTTACAATTGAGGAAACGTTTCATCCTGCCCGATTGTAATTAAATTCAAGCATATAAACCCCTTACAGTAATAAAAGCTTTGAAGCAAATCAAGATCAAATTAACAAAAGATCTATGGGGAGCGACGTAAGTACTTAGCCTTATTATTTAATTTGTGTGTCGACCAAGGAGTCTTCCCGGATCTAATGAAATATAGTAAGGTAATATTTATTAATTTATTTAAACTTCTCGCACACAATTAGGTACAAAGGTGAACTTATGCCTTAGGCATTCTCTACCAGTGCGGTCCATGGCCCGCTATGGGGCTCCTGTATGGGCGCGCTCTCTGGCGCTGCGGCCAGCCCGCCGGTTGAGCGCAGCCCAAAGGGTCATGGCCATCTGGATGGTCTGGGGATACCACACGGTCTCCTGTGAGGCAGCGAGCCGCCTTGCCGGATTGCCGCCATGGGGTCTGGAGGCAAAAGTCCACACGCACGTATGGGAGTGGCGCGAGGAGGCGAAACGCCGGGGCGTAACTCCACTGCCGTGAAAAATCACGGCACAGCAGACGGAGCTCCGGCGGGATCTCATGGCGACATGGAGAGTACAGTAGTCGCAACCCAGTGCTGGGCACGCCACGATTGCGGCGATAAGCTCTTTGAGGAGTGGCTAGAGAGGCGCCACGGTGTCCCCCTTCCTTCCACCTGACGCAGGTCCTCACCGGACACGACAGCTTGGCAGGTTCTTGTGTTGGATAAGGCGGGATGAAACGCCCGGGTGTCACCACTGTGTGGATCTGCCTGACTTGGGCAGAGCACCACCGCGATCGTGGAGGCGATCGGCGGCAGAGATCTCTCGCGTCCAGCCCTGGTTCAGGCCATGGTACGGAGCGAGAGGGCATGGGCAGCCGTCACCTCCTTCTGCGAAGCAGTAATGCTCGCGAAGGAGGAGGCGGGACGGTTGAGGGAAAGGCAACTTTCGCGCCCTCTCGCCCCTAGCCGCCGCAGGAGACGCCCTGGGCGTCGGGAATCCCGGATGGATTTCTGGCCACCGTAGGCGCGGACTTGCGGACGGTGAGCAATGGGTAGCTCACCGTCCAGTAAGGACCAGGCCCGGGTCGACGGCGCGTTGTATTCCACGCGCGCCTCAAAGAGATGTCGTCAGCACAAATGTAGGGGTCCACTAGGGTCGATGGCTGCCGGGGTCGCGGGAAGGTACTAATGGGTCACCGAGGCCCCCGCATTACAGGCAACGGAAGGAATACGGGTGGGTTTTAGTCAGTAAGAGTCTGTCACACCCTCCCGCTCCGCCCAGAGCAGGAGAAGTTATTTGATGATTTCCCATCCAAAAAAAAAAGGCATTCTCTACCTGTCAACCAAGGATGGTGAAGAGATAGAGAGGCAGGTGCTCTAAGAGGAAATAATGACAATGAAAAATATTAAAAGATAACAAAATAGATTATAAATAAAATAGGTACACAAGTACATAAATAGATTACAAACTTATACATATAGTAAATTATTACATCACCACTGCTCTCAAAACGGTGAAGGAAAACATCGTGAGGAAAAACCGGCATGTCCTAGAACCAAAAATTCGAACACATGTGACATCTACCAGCCCGCACTGTGCCCGCGTGGTGGATTACGGCCCACTCCCTCTAACAGAGAGGAGGCCTGTGTCCCAGCAGTGGAAACATTTTAGGCTGATTATGTATACCTACATTATATGTATATATATTTACACACAAATTTAAGGAAAGGATGATCTTTTTTAATTTCTGACGGACGTTGTACGACTGACGCCGGTGTCATTTACGACGTGGGAAGAGGCCCAAGATGCCATAGGAATCTTTTGTGACCTCTCCAAGGCATTTGATTGCGTCGACCACGAAACGATACTCTTGAAACTTGGGCATTACGGACATGGGAAACTTGCGCTCAGTTTAGTAAAATCATATTTAAATGATAGACAGTAGCAAGTTCAAATAAATGGTGTCAATTCACTCGGCTTAAAAGTAGAAATGGGTGTACCACAAGGCTCGATATTGGGTCCTTTCCTTTTTTTAGTATATATTACTGATCTACCCTATTTGTTAAAAACCCAGCTACTAATGGTGTTATTTGCTGACGATACTTCCTTAATGTTTTAAAGTAATAGACGTGTATCAAATCTTGACAACGTAAATAACGCCCTATTGCAGGTCCAAAATCGGTTCACTGCTAATCATTTAGTATTAAATGGAAAAAAAACTAAGTGCATAAGATTGTGTTTAGAGTCAAGCATATTATGTATAAGTTAGGGCATCGCTGATAAAAATGCTTGGCTCAACGTTGGCCCTGCTCCACAAGGGAATTGATTAGCATTTGAAAAAAGTGTTGGAGCTGCTGAAGATTTCAAAAACTAACTTTGCATTGTATAAATTCAATCTCTTAGTGTTGTATAGTTGCATAGCACACTATTATGTGAGTACTATATACCTTCAATAAAGCTGCCATTTACTGGGTACGTCTTTCATTGAACTGAATTTGCCCTGGCGGCTGGGAGTATGTCGTGCTCACTCTAATGTCTCGCTGATGGTGTCGCGTGTGTTGGATCATTTAACTCCCTTCAATAATGGTTGAGCTGAATGGTGCTAATTCCGCATGGATTAGCACCATTCATTGCACATTCTTGTACGAGCGCCGTCAGTCGAGACTGGTTATCTCTTAGCTGCCACGGCTTATTTTAATTTAATTTAATTCTTGAATTGTTATTTTTTGGTAATCTTTTTATTACGGACGTTTTGCATCGTTCTCACATGTATCATTTCAAAATGAATGATGTAAACAATATTTTGTAACCATATGTTGATTTAAAAGAGTGTCCGTGGAGTTTCTTTCCCGTTCTTCTCCATAGTTACCTACTACGCTTTGAAATGGGCGACTAGCTTCATCTTTCTGACTTACCGACCCCTTGACAGTTCAAAAGTGCCTGTCATTGGTTTATTTGAAATAAATGCTTTGAGTTTGAGTTTGATAAATAAATTCTGTCAAAAAAACCAGCCTGACCTAATTACCATAAACATCAAATCAGGTTCTAATTGGTCTACACAAAAAAAAAAACCAAGTTTATACCTAATCAAATAAAATATTCTGGATTTAATGTTGAATTACAGCGACAGTTATTATGCTTAGTAGGTAATTAATATGTCATTTGCAGAATATCTGCTTTGATGTTGGTACATTATTTGCCAGAAAAATAATTTTGATGCTTAATTAATTAATGTTAAAACTAATACCAAATAATAAAATTGAAGCTAGGTACGTCTACACTTGTACTTAGGCATCGAAACTTTTTATGGATTTATTGAATAGGCGAAAGAATTTTCCTTTAAGTATTCCACCATATACCTAGTAGAAGTTAAAAACACAGGTAGCTAAATGACATAACTTCACTGATCACACCTGTTGGCAGTCGTGGATTTCCTGTTACCCGCATTTCGCCATTGTTATAGGGAGCGAGCTACGAACCGCAAACATCTAAGTCAAAAACTTTTTCAATTTACACTGTAGACACGCAATCAACCAATGCAGATATTTAATAGGTAAGGTGCCAGCGACGCACCAAGTCGAGGTCCGTACCCAACAGGGGACGCCCTTAGCGTATAGTCGCTTAGTGCCTATCTGACCTCCACAACCCAGTTACTGGGTAACACGATACCCCTTGGTAAGACTGGTTGTCAGACTTTCGAGCTTGTGACGACCCGTAACGACTGTCAAAAATCTACAAATGACAGCCGGGATCAACGGCTTAACGTGCTTCCCGAGGCATGGAGAAGTCTTGGTATGTGATGGTCACCCATCCACGGACCAACCGCGGCAAGCGTAGCTTAACCTGATCAATCGACCTGTGCGGCTGTTATGTTATGTTAAGTGGCTTCCATACCCAAACACGAACCAGTTAAAACTAGAATTAAATTTGCCAGACTCATTAAAATTGTCGGCAATGGCTAATCATACCCACAATAATGACATGATTTTAATTAACTCCCAGTATCTGGTGTAAATAAAGCAATAACTTGTTTCAATGAGTGTACATCAGAATACACAAATAACATCGAAAACTAACGAATCAATTAAATTGTATGTCAGTCAAATCGAATATCGAAACAATTTTAACAATCATTTGAAATCCTCCTCTTGTTTAAATTCGTAACTATACGAACCAGCCATGGTATAAGTAATTTAATCCAATCTTAAATTTTATAAACCACAATACATCGTCAAAGATTTTATCCAGGTATACCTACAAAAATTGAGAGGACTATCTATTCCAATTACTAGATTACTGTTATATAGGTAGTTGATCTATGGTATTGATAATTAATCTGTCATGTTGACTAGTAAAAATAAACGTCAGTGTTCCAGCTATCCGTCACTGCTTTTCTCCTTCTAAGTCCTAGGCCTTCGCCCTCTGCAATATCCGCATACGTATCATCGACAACGAAGACCCACGGCAAAATAAAAATCGGCTCAGTTCGGGATTTTATCGCGTTTTGAGCTCAACAACCAGTCATGTCAAAATTATAAGCAGCGCATTTTGCAATGGTTCATTGCGCACGATGGCAAATGATATTCTGAATGATATAATGATAGTCGTACTTGGTTTAAGAACTCATATCCATAAAAAAGATATATAAGGTAAAACTGCAACAACTTCCGAATTTCTTTTCAGTTTCTATATACCATAAAATACAAACATAAGCGTAGCATTTTTACAATTCACAACAAAAAACGCAATACTGTGCACATTTTGAAACTTACAGCGCCAGCTGTTGATGCCAACTGTAACTATAATTCCAAACACGCCACAGAAGTTTAAAATATTCAATAGCAGCAAAGTCCCGTTCACCAATTAAATTTATTTGTCCCCAGATTGTAATAGTCGTACCACTTTCCATTTACAACGCCCTACATATCTCTTTCATGAAAATTCAGGCACCGTATCCCACGGGGTTACGTAACAATTGTACAGATTGTAAAGATGCCCAGACATTTTGCCCACAAATGATTCCGCGTCAGAACCACTGCGCGGCGTGGAAGATTTTTCTTTGTCATAACATCAATGGGAAGGAAGTAATCGCGAAGATGGTCGTTCACAGATTGAAGAGGGGGAAATATACGAAATTATGTAAGAAAGGTTATTTGTAATGTTATTACTTAGTATGCACTTTGGGCGTAATTTATTTTTATGACTTTGTTCGAGAATTGCGGTCGTTTTTCGTTGACTTCTAAAAGCTTTTGGTGTCTAAGTATCATAAAAACTATTTATTTTTCTCAATTTTACATCACGGATTGAATGAATGAGTTTGTCAGAAAATAACTCACTGAAGCAAATCATTAGATTAGAAGTACCTATTTAAAATAAGTAAGCAATAAGTAGTAATTAAGTTCAATGTACTAAAATAATCGAAACAGACGGCAAAATTGTTAAATCTTCTTGTTACAGTTAGATCAAAGCGTTGATGAGAAAATAAAGGCATTACAATTTATTTTAGGCAGTAACCACTGCTTATAGGCGCGAACGAAATGTACATTAGTCCCCACGATAATTGCCTGTGTGGGACACAGAGCAAAAACAAAGAAAACGAGGGAAAGTTTTTGCGTGGCCGACACCAAAGCATCGCGCTCGGAATTTCCCCCATTAATTTTGTCCACGGAAATCGTTTGACAGACCACTGGGCATGTCATGAACCTATTATACCTATTTAGACAGAACCCTGACCCTTTTATGAACGACTACATAAGAATAAAACTACACGGACTTTTGCAGTTCTGCAAAACATCAAATGTGTCTACAAAAATAACTAAAAAAAATACTTCCTATTTTCCTGAAAATCTTTTGTTCTAAAAAAAGAATACTGGGCCAATATGACATGTGATGGAATTAAACGTCATAACGAGCCATGGGCAGCCTATGTAAATGATAAATGATTTTTATTTCTGTAAGTTTGTATAAACACTTTTACACGTCAATCATATTTATAAAATAAAACTAGATGAGGTCGGTATAGGTACGCTTACTAAATTATTATAATAGCACAATTTTCGAATAAAAATAATTGTTATAGAGAGAAAAAATATAGATATTATTCATATAACTCGAATAGAAGAAAAAATATTAATTGTGACCATTAACGGCTGATCCACTATCAAATCCATACTGGAGATAAAAAAAAACTATCTATCACTGGTTTCAACGTGCGATAACAAACGAAGGTAGGTTATTGGGTTCAGCCGTAAAAAGACTACGTTTTTAAAACGGAGCTTTAAAATGGATTTTAACGTCGAAATAATACAGTTTGCTGCCAACAAGGAAAGTAAGTTGTTAATTATTATACAGTAAACACATTAGAGTCCATTTTGGCAACAAAGTATATTATTTCAACGTTAAAATCTATTTTAAAGTTTCGTCCCGATTCACACCTGCATCCCTATTCACCTCGTTTTACGGTACCTAAAAGCAAGGACAATGGACTAAATAGGGGTAATAGACTTTCTCTGAAAATAAATGAATTGTTATTTATGAAGGCTCGTGCAGACTAGCGCGATATCGCGGGCGCGACAGGCAGCAATATGTCTGTGTCGCGTCCGCGATATCGCACCAGTCTGCACAAGCCTTTAAACTTTATTTTCACAACTACGCGCCGAAACACAAAAACAGTGAAAATTACTGCAATTTCAACATTGATTGATTGCCATTGTAATCACAAAAAACATCAACACGACTGACGAAAATATTTACAGGCTTAAAAAGCCATGTTCAGTGATGGACGAATACATTTTTAATCATAACATAATAAAAATAATTTAGTAGACTATCCAGCAGCGTTATACTTGCCTTCTTAGTTCTAGGCTAACACCATATTTAATGCTATGGAAATAACCCAGAAATACAAAAACAATACAAAGGGAAATATAACTCTAATTTAAGAAGTCGGTGTCTTCGGTTTAGTGTTCGTTTTTTGCCACGGATTTCCGAATTTAAAATTATTTTTCACTTTGTAGTGTTTTTTTTGTAAAAAGTTTTTATTTCTCACTTCTTAGTTTGTGGTATCTACCGCACACACAAATTCCAATACCACTACTTGTTATGTAAATACCAGTGCCAGGAAGTTATTATAACATTATCCATTCATAAAGTAAAAAATTACATGCAACATGCATGTCTTCGTTTTTTGCCACGGATTTCCGAATTTAAAATTATTTTTCACTATGTACTGTTTTGTTTTTTGTAAAAAGTTTTTATTTCTCACTTTTTAGTTTGTGGTACCTACCGCACACACAAATTCCAATACCACTACTTGTTATGTAAATACCAGTGCCAGGAAGTTATTATAACATTATCCATTCATATAGTAAAAAATTACATGCATATTCCCTAATAAGCATGGTGATAGTTCTTCTTTGAATTTTCCCTTCACAAAGAGCTCATCTGCCACAAAGACTACCAAATTGGTAGATTTACTGTCACTATAATAAATGCTTATGGAATTTTCGTAATCCACTTAACTATACTAACATAATAAAGCTAGTTTGTTTGTTTGAACGCACTACCAGTCGGAATATAAAAAATATTTTTGCAATTGATAGCCCAATTCCTGCCCAACTCTACTTAACATCACGCTACGACCCTTAGGAGCCGAGTAAAATGAAAAAAAAAGTCAGA
This sequence comes from Atethmia centrago, assembly GCA_905333075.3. Taxonomy (NCBI): domain Eukaryota; kingdom Metazoa; phylum Arthropoda; class Insecta; order Lepidoptera; family Noctuidae; genus Atethmia; species Atethmia centrago. The sequence continues at coordinate 18,704,615 of HG995382.1, forward strand.
AAGAACCCTAAACGAAAACTTGGTTGGCACGGGCGGGTGATGCGATTCGGCACGGTGCGCGGTGGGTCGGGGGCCGAGCATTACCGAGAATCTGGCGGGTGAAATTGCGGAGCACAACTAGTAAAATAATAAAGGATCACACAGAAAACATGTTATCTTTTTGCTGAAATATCAAAAGGCATCCGATTGAAAAAGGGTCGAGTTCTTGAAAGCAACGGATGAACCTTTTAGTAATTAAATTGTCACAGCTACGTGCCATCGTAATCTAGGATCAGTTCAATATTACAAAGAAAGAGGTGAAATGAAACTGGATGAAGAAATAGAACTTCTAAAACAAGATATTAAAAGAAAAAAAAAGAGAAAGAAAAGAGAAATTTAAAAGAGTACGCTGACATAGTTTGCGAGCAAATACTCTCTTGAATTTTTGGACATGTTGAGTGAGTGGAAACGCCCCGAGGGTGGCCCTAGAAGGAAATAAAAATGGCCCTTTTGGTGACGAGCTGCGCTCTGTGGTTTCGCCCGCATAAGTTTCAATCCCGTAACAATATCGAGATAGAAAGTATTTTGTGTCCTAATACAGGTAATCGTGTACCGATGTGCCAAATTTCATACAAATCCGTTCAGCCGCTTTAGCGTGAAAGCGTAACAAACAAAATTACCAACTCACTTTTGCATTCATAATATTAGTTAGGAAGTTAGGATGTTCTTCAGAAAAGTCAGGTGCGTAGTACCTACTCGCAACCGGCGTGCGTGTATAACCAGATTTTATGTATGAACGTAAATGAAGCAAAAGGCGTGTGTAAGGCTGCCTACCCACTGAAGCGGAGCGGGGCTGCGGAGCGCAGAAACGGAGAAATATTAACCAATAGGATTGCATAAAGTGTCCGCTCCGAGATTTTATGCAATCCTATTGGTTAATATTTCTTCGTTTCTCCGCTCTGCAGCCCCGCTCCGCTTCAGTGGACAGGCAGCCTTAGGATCGTAGCAGGTGGCGTTCTGTGGTTTCTGCCTCACACTCACGCCTTCTTCCCATGCGGGTCATGGGAAGAAGGCGTGTGTTTATTTATGTATGGCAACTTCAACAATATATTTTATAGTAACTCACAAACTAATCAGTTGTTGAAGTTATTACGCTCTTCGCTTTTAATTTTCATTATTTGGACGAGTTTGTTGTCTGTGACTAATTCTTACTAACTACTATAAAAATCCCAAATTACGAATTAATTAATTATTAAGGTAAAGATAATAAATGAGTTCGCAACTATATGAACAATCAAAACTTGTGTTTTTATAAATTAATATTTTGAAATATACCTACAAGATGTACAAGTATTTAATAAAAATAACAAAAAGGCGGAAGAGCTCATTATTAAGGTTATTTTTTAATTATGGGCTTAATTTGGGGTAATTGGAAGCTGTTTCCATCATCATTGTGTTTTTTCTTTATTGCAATGATGATTTTGGCCTTCACCGTCCATAATACCTACCTACCTATAAGCACAGATAATAGTGCTATAACGTTCTAAGATATCAACCAAATGTAACAACCAAACACACAATTATTTGGCAAACGATTAATTAACCAATAAATACTCGTAAGAGCTTAATGTAATTCGGGAATCTGATAACGGTTTCGACATGAATGCAAGTTTATCGAAAAGCACAAGTTAAGTTCATTATTAATCTCTTAATTAAACTTTTATCGATTCTGTAAGTATGAAACAGCTAAGTTAATAGGGATGAAGGCTCGTGCAGACCAGCGCGATATGGCGGTCGTGACAGGCATGTTGCTGCCTGTCGCGCCCGCGATATCGCCCCAGTCAGCGCGAGCCTTGATGCCCGGATAAATAAAAAGAAATCATATTTAGTACTGTAGTAATAATCAGTCAGATAATAAAAAAGATATTAGACACGTAGGTATTTTTTGCTTTATCATATTATCTAATAAAAAAATACTTAGATAAAACGCATTAAAGTTCGGGAGTGAGGGCTCGCTACGTCATAATTCAGTATAAAATCTAGCAAGGCGTGACGTCAAAACTTAATGTATCGCCGTAATCTTTTGATTACCTACGTAAAAAAATAAAAAACACGTGTCCAATATTTTTTAATATTCTTGGTACCTGATAGGCAAAAAAATATTGTCATCATCCCTATTATAATACTAGCCTATATTAGTGTCCCACTGCTGGGCAAAGGCCTCTTCTCATACAGAGAAGGCACGAACATTGATAACCACGCTTACTCAAGGCGGGTTGGCGATTTCAGACTTCTTATACTTACTAATGTCTAGGTTTTCTCACGATGTTTTTGCCTTCACTGATGTCAGTATCCAAGATAAACTCAGAAAGACATTATTATCTACCTAGCCTTTTCCCAACTATGTTGAGATCGGCTTCCAGTCTCACCGGATACAGCTGAATACCAGTATTTTACATGGAGTGACTGCCTGTCTGACCTCCACAACCCAGTTACTGGGTAACACGATACCCCTTGGTAAGACTGGTTGTCAGACTTTCGAGCTTCTGACGACCAGTAACGACTATTAAAGATCTACAAATGACAGCCGGGACCAACGGCTTAACGTGCTTTCCGAAGCAAGTAGCGGTAAAACTACACCTGGAAAAATCTAAAAGGAATGCAATCTGTCTGTTCCGGACTGGCGAAAAAACGACTCAAGATTAGAACCTGGATTAACACATAGGTACCCGTGGGATATTTTCCGACATCCACGCGAGCGAAGCCGCGGGAAAAAAGCTAATGTTATCCTAAATTAGTAAAATTGGGTAATAATTTACCAACTTATCTTCATTCATTATTATTTGCTTCAACAAACACCACAACAAGATTAGGTCTCACATTTGGACTTTGATTATTTATATGTCTAGATAGAGTGTCGCGCTGCAAAAGAACTAAAACAAACAGGACAACTTTGATAAGCTGGTGTGCGTGACAGCTACGTCATACACTCGTGCCACGTCATTGTGTTATCATTGTGTTATTCTAGTGTGTGTGCATATTGGGGCCAACAGTTGGGCGCAATTTTTATCTATGAGTTCACAGCTTTGACTGGCTATCTAAATATAATCTTACATCGTCCTCACATTTAGTTATAAATTCAACATCATCTATACTACTCGTAATCTATATGTAACAATATAATTTAAAAGAGTGTCCATGGAGTTTCTTGCCTGTTCTTCTCCATAAGTACCTACTACGCTTTGAAATGGGCAACTAGCTTCATATTTTTATCACACAACTCCTTGATAATTCAAAAGTGCCTGTAAATGGATGCGTCTTATATCATAGAAACATATTTGGTATATTTTTATTTCAATAACGTTCACAAGATGTAATAAATGTGAGTTGTATCAACTGTTGATATAATTTCTTTAGATATAACATTTATATCTAACTCTAAAACTTATTTCGTATAACGTTATTGGATATAACTTTTATTCAATCGAAAATCATTAGGCCTATCGTTTAAAATATATAATATTGTGATTAATTTGATTGAGCGTGCTGCGGGAGCGGCGGAGCCTTGCAGCGCCGGAGCTGTGACAGATACCATGACTGCTGCATGTTGCATGCTTGCTTGCATGCTGCATACTTTCTTGCAAGCTGCATATAAATGCACACCATACGGTGTATGCTTGTTTGCATGCCTGCTGCATGCATGGTGTATGCTTATTATTAAAATAAATTAGTATTTCACTCAGCAAGATTATGTACACATAGAGACAACTAACAATGATATTTGTTAAGTTACCTACATTTCACAACTTAATAATAATTAGGCAATGTTATAATGTGTATAACCGAAATTTTGTTTTCTGTTTTTTACTAAGCGTTTTATCATATTAGACTAAATAGGTTTTATGTCTTTTGAGAAGTATATCAAACGATTTTATATTGAATGTATGTTATGCTTGTAAAAATTAGTTGCTTTAAAATTATATCAATCGTTTATTATATTAACTGATTTTGTGTAAATTTTTTCATCACCACTGCTCTCAAGAAGGTGAAGGAATACATCGTGAGGCAGCCGGCATGTCCTAGGACCAAAAAATCGAAGACATGTGACATTTATCAACCCGCACTGGGCCCGCGTGGTGGATTATGGCCCACTCCGTCTCGCAGAGAGGAGGCTTGTTTTCCAGCAGTGGGAACATTAATTATAGGCTGATTATGTAAGTGTCTTCTTCTTAGATAAACGAGTTGGGTACATATGCTTACGTTCCACTTTGTGATAAAAATAGCATTAATTACCATCACCACTCTAGTAGTGCAGTGCCACATCGTTGACCACTAGTGTTGTGGTCCAACAGATAGTTTATAAGGAAAGCTAAGGAGACTGACGGGTTCATTTATAAGCGGTGTTCCAAGACAGAGAGCCTTGCGGCCTAGCTAATAGGTAGACATGTCACTTGTCCAATGTGCAGACACGTATATAGGCTTATGTCAAGGAGCATGAATTTGCGAATATATCCCAACTTAATATTATAAATGCAAAAGTGAGTTTGTTTATTACGCTTTCATGCTAAAACGGCTGAACGGATTTGGAAGAACATACATAGATATCTGCCATACATACATACTGAACATACATAGATATGGCCTATCATTGATAGATCAATGATAGGCCAGATACATGGTTAGACCATGATCTGGCCTATCATTGATCTATCAACACAGTAGTTTGTTTTTCATCTGGCAACACTGGCCTAGGCCAAACTTGATCGTCCTGGGTAAAACTAGTATATCCTGACATACGTGGGATAAACCGGTTTGGCCTAAGACAAACTAGTTTGTTCTGAAATCGTTTAGTTAACAGCCTAACCGTTAGAAGTAGCGCTTGGCAGCCGCTGCCGCGGCACCGCTCACTTTGCTCGCTCGGCTCGCGCGCGGTTTACAGTTTTGAACTAACCTAACCCAGTTGATCGGAGTGCCCTGGCTTCGTTACTGCTATCTCTTCGGAGCGCGTGTTTGGTCAAAGTTCTAGTTGTCCTTCAGCTATTTAACTGGGTGCCGGCCGTTTAATGAACGGCTTGGACGTCCAATTAGCTCTCAAATTTCACCAGATGGCTGCGATAGAGTTAGGATGTTAACTAAACGGCTGATTAAGCTCGTTGGCTGCGACATATACATCGTAATCTTAACTAATATTGTAAATATGAAAGTGAGGCTTTTTGCGTATTTGTTACGCTTTCATGCTAAAACGGCTGAACGGATTTGGATGAAATTGACACATAGGTAGACTAATTCCTGGATTAGGTCATAGGATACTAGTTATTCTAGTGGCGCGTTCCAGTGGGATAATTTCCGAACTCCACGTGAGTGAAACCGCAGGCAAAATCTAGTATAAACAAAAGTCTATTTAGAAGTCCTTTTAATAGACGCCTTAAAAAAAATGTAATTTATGACTTTGTAAATTAGGCTCGTATGTAGATTCTTTTGTTTTTCTATGCAAAATATGGTTGCTTTTTAGGTCACGTATTTTTTGTGACGTAGAAATGAAATATAGCTGTCACGCTTAGAAAATTAGATCCTTGAAGTGAGAAGAATAACGTCATTAGTTTCGTTGAAAATCTTTTTGTTCGAACCACTTATAATTTTAGATTCAACATGAATTAGGTACATCTGATTAATTGTGTTACAAACCATCAATAATAATTGGTTACATTTTGACAGTTCAACAACATCCATTGCGTTAGTCACGTTGTCGAGCAGACAATTTTTCCGAACATATGAAGCAGTGGATTAGCAATATACTTCAAAATCATTCAGATTGTGATTGATAGTGTGTTTCGCTGCCGATTCGTTTGCCGATAATAAAAATACGTACTTTAAAATACGTATTTTAAATATTTTTACCCGTGTTGTTTAAAATATGTATCGTACCTATTCATCCATATTTTAATGACTGATTTTTGAATTTACAACATAAAAACTAAACTAAATAGCAAAACACTACAACCCCTCAATACACATTTTCATTAAAAAAAATCCTAACATTTTCATACAAAATCACTCGACTAAAATCCAGTAAAAATAGAGTAATAATCGAATAAAAAATAGCTGTCGAGCATCGACATAGTCAAGTTCTAGTCACCACATGATCGATTATGCGGAACCTAATCCATCCTCTCGATTGGACGTTACAAAAGGGATGAGCTTAACTTCGTTCACGGTCACTAGACAAATTGACAGCGGGTAGGTACAATGTAGAAACTTTAGGTATTTTAAATCAACTTTTATACCACTATTTTTTTTTATAGGTCGAGCTTTTTGTTCGAAGACGTTCGACGTCTAGAGGCTGTAAAGTGTGAAAGCCAATTTAAAACTATTTGCCCTATATTTTTCTTTTATTCATTAATTCACGAATACACGATTCAGATACACATTCCAAAAATACTTCAAATTGCACCTTGGTGCTCTGCTATTTTTATGTATTTTTTTCTAATAAGTATTTTTTACATCGCCGTCGAGACAGACTAAAGTGGTTTGACGATCTAATCATGTTTGCGGGGCCAACATGGCCGGAGATCTCACAAAATAGAGAGGTATGGAATGAAAAAGGGAAGGCCTTTCGAGCGGGACAAAAATACACTAACAATTTTTTATTTGTATACATTAATGAATAAATAAATGAGTACTTTGGAACATACTGGGGGAGTCCTATGTCCAGCAGTGGACGTCTTTCGGCTGAAATGATGACGATGATTGGAACATACCGAATGGAAGGTACCACTACTCTTTACAAAAAATAATGTGAAGATACCGATTACATCCACATATATTTCTACCCTTATACGATCGCTGCTGATCATGGGCTTGATAATTAAGAGCTACAAAGGACGGTTAAAGCGATTTATAGCTTTAATTACCTCGCTTGACAAGCGAGAAAGTGATGGTAGAATGGCGTAATTAGCACAAAGGGATGCAGCCGACTGACAGACTTTTACTTTTAGCGATATTTACGGCACCCATGAGATAAGTACCTAGTTAGTTAGTATTCATTGTAGGATTTGTAGGATTCTTTGGTCGTGGGACATCCGATTGGAACGAAGTTCCTTTCGCTGTATATTATGTATTAAATAACAGGCATAATTAAATAAATTAAGAACGTTTGAGAGTACCTAACTAAATGAAAAAATAAGTATCGTTACGGTCAAAATGTTACACTTTTTTGGTATAGCTCTCATTCGCCAAGTGTGCAGAGTATAACGTGCGATAAAGAACTTCAATAACCGCCTTCATAAACACAATTAAGCTGTTTTGTTCGTAATTCACGTTCTTTTTTAGTTAATTTTTACACTATTTTGTATCAATGGATTAATAAAAAGACCGTCCTTCCCTACTTATAAACTGAGAACATCCTCCTTTTCGCAGTCGGTCAATTAGGTAAAAGTAAAATCGTTAAAAGTAAAAGATACTTATATTTCCTTTCATAACCATAACGACTTTGAACTGAAATTCGACATAAAGTTTTATTTTATTTTTACTACAGTAATAAATTAGGCCCTTTTAAACATTTTAAGGCAATTCATTTTTCTTAAAACATTTATTTCCCATAAATGGAAGAAGTGTTACATTTAGCTGCGCCCCGCGGTTTCATCCGCGTAAGTCTCGATTTCGTGAGAATATCGGGATAAAAGTATCCTATGTCCTAACCCAGTCCCGTCATGGTCTACCCATGTGCCAAATTTCATCAAAATCCGTTCAGCCGTTTTAGCGGAATAATCATACAAACACACTATAGCATTGTAATATTAGTTAGGATGGTTAGGAGTTTTCGTAAATGATTATAAATTATATTTATTTCTGTACATTGGTTTTACACGTCAAAAATTCATTATTCAAACTCACAATAATTTAATTATTCATATCTCCTCACCTGATATTCTAATCAATCAACTCAATGAGGCTAACCATTGCCATACAATGTGGCAATGCCGCCAGTCTCTTGGGTACATTACCAATCGGCAGCGATGCGGATGAATTTTTCGACGCCATATTTTAGTATCGTGAATAGTTTTAGTTAAGTTAGGATATTATATTGTTATTTTTATTTATTAATTATGTATAAGTTGTTATTTATGTAAGTACATATCATTTTAATTCTGAATAAATTATACCACTTTTACTATACCACTTTTACTAGATTCATTGCGGCATTGACGATAAAAACTAAAAGTTTCAACAGTAAGTAATTTTACTTACTTAATTAGAAAGCTTTCTCAAAATGTTGACTGTTTCAAATTCACTCCTTCACTTGGCCCATTTCATCATCTGCCTAGCCTTTTCCCAAGTTGTTGGGGCTGTTGGGGTCGGCTTCCACTATTTTAGCTGAATACCAGTATTTTATATGGAGCGACTGCCTATCTGCTCTATAACCCAGTTACTGGGTAATACGACACCCCCCTTTTTTTTTTTGGTGGGAAATCATCAAATAACTTCTACGGTGGGTGTGTCAGACTCTTACTGGCTAAAACCCACCCGTATTCCTTCCTGTTGCCTGTGTTGCGGGGGTCTCGGTGACCCATAAGTACCTTCCCGCAAAATACGATACCCCTTGGTAGGACTGGCTATCAGAATTTCGGGCTTCTGACGAACCTAAACGACTGTCAAAGATCCACGAATGAAAACCGGGACCAAGGCTTAACGTGCTTTCCGAGGCACGGAGGGGTCTTGGTATGTAAAGATCACCCATCCACCGACCAATCACGGCAAGCGTAGCCTAACCTGATCGATCAACCCGTGCGACTATTATTGATAAGCCTTGTGGCTTATCAATAATAGTCGCACGGGTTGATCGATCAGGTTAGGCCAATTGAAGAGAAGGGTTTGTACCCTTCTCTTCAATTGGCCCATTTAACGTAAATTAATTACAAGAGTACAAATTAACTTTCAAAACAGGAAGAAAATACTTTTCTCGAACCATAACTTTTTCAATTAATTTATTGGAATGATGTTGAAAACAAAGTTTCAGGTTATTAAACAATTCAAAATAATACAGTTCAAGTCCTCATGACTTATTTCAATTTTAAATCTGTGGTTTATTTTTGTAACTACAACATTAAAAAGAAGTGGATATAAAACGTGGGCAAATAAAATTAGACCGTCTAATTCCTCAATTTTTTTTTAAGCTTTTCTCGAGTACCTACGAACCTACAGTTTGAAAAACAGTTTTACAAAATTATGTACTCAGTGTCAAGTTCTGCATAAGTACACTGTACAAAAGAATTATAATATGATTTACCAAACATAAACGAAGCAAAAAGAGTATGTAAGGACCGTAGCAGTTGGCGTTCTATAGTTTCTGCCTACCTCCATGGGAAGAAAGCGTGAGTTTAAGTACTATGTATGTATGTACATAAGTTAATTTATAACAATGAACTTACCAGTTTCTTTAAAAGTTTTATACCACCTCAAACTTTGAACACAAAACAATATTCTGATAAACACAACAGCCAGTCACACAGTAAATAATCACTTTAACAATGTTTTAACACTAACTACAAAGTGGGCATTTATTTTTAAAAATATCGACACATTTTTTTTAATTTGCGTCACTAAACAGTATGTTCTATTTTTGAATACGAATTTATTCGTAGTCGTAGTTACGTGAGAATCTCGCGACTCGAAAGTCGAAATACCCTCGTCCGCTATCAGGCGCGTTTCGGAATAAACTGGCTCAACAGAAAGGGTGCTAGCATCGCGCATGCGTAAAGCGGCAGATGACATTCTTAACAGAGAGATTAAACATTCAAACCAACTGTACTTTACTATGGTAGAAATTGGAGACATTAGATTAACATATGGGAAATTATACTGAATTATTTAAAATACGTAGTAGGAACCTATACGTAGTGTTCGTTGTTGTAAACAGATACTCGGATTTATTCTGCAAAAATCTCACCGAGAAAACTTACGTGAAGTGAGCTGTTAATAGCGTCAATCCCTGAATGACAACTCACTTCAGCTAAGTTTTTATGATGAGATGTTTACAGAAAGTGCGCGGACTACATTTGGAATTAAATATTTGGGAGTCGAACAGAGGTCCCAAATATTGAATTCCAAATCTACTCTATTTTAATGTAATCTTATCTATTCTCTAATCTATTTAATATTTTAAATGAATGTTGACTTTTCAACATCCATTTAAAATATTGTTTAACGAGTTTGTCCTTGCGTGATCTTAAGTATATGCATTGTGAAAGTATTCTGAAGAAAATAAATATGTTCTGTGCGTGGCTTTACTTGCTTGGGATTTATTTGAAAACTCATAGACATTACTTATATTTAGGTACTTACAAATGGCTATGATTTGGTCGGTAGGTCTTGTTGGCCTACGGTAGTCCACAGCTGGACATAGGCCTCTCCAAATTCAACTCGGTTCTCGGTAACTCTCATCCAGGTGCTACCAGCCACCCTGTGAAGATCGTCGCTCCACCTAGCCTCAGGGCGTCCTACCTTACATTTGCCGATTCGCGGTCGCTGGATTATATCATAATTGAATCAAACTGTTTTTCATTATGTACCTACTCCAACTGTAGGAAACCACTTTAGGTTTATTTTTATAAGTAATTTGATTTTGACTTTAGTTATGTTATTTCTTTTTTAATTTAAGGGCCTAGCTTTAGTTATGTTTTGGCTTTAAAATAAATGATAATCCATTTTTTTTTTGTGTTGTTACACCCTTATAATTGATATCAGTATACAGTAATTATTCTGAATATAAATGCTTATTTCTGACAATCATCACATCAGCTATTATAGAGTCATTCAAACTCATTCTTAATTTTTGAGTATACATTTCGACGAAGAAAAGAGTCTCTCGACTTATCGGTCGTGTAGCTAAAACCACTTTAATAATTCAATAATAAAGGATCGGTGACTTTTTTCTTCTCCCAATATTTGAATATATTATAATTAGACAGCAATATAGATTCTTGAAAAAACTCGACAAGTTTAAAATTTACCTCTCTTTCTAACACATGTACATTATTCATTTCCTGTCCATTAGTAAATATTACGTGCGAATAGCTAACGGAGTTAATCATGAAAATTTGACAGATTCGATAACTGTCTTGATGTTCCCGGTTCAGAGGCTGAATCCGATGGATCTTGAGGTCTTATCTCATTGAGCTGTATCATTCTTTTATAAATGTCAAATTAAGAGGATTCTTGCGCTGGTTGTTTGTTCAGTTGTAAGGACTGAATCGACTCTTGGGTCTAAGTATATGGTTGCCATAAAATATTAATTTTCAAAGAGGCTAGCTTGTCGGTTTATCATACAATATTCTAGACGACTGACAACGGGATCATCTATTTGAGCTACTTGGTGATGACATTGCATCCATGAGACGTAGTAATCTCTAAAAGTTAGCTGTTCCTTCTGTAGCGTTTTGGGCAGATATCTGCGTGGTTGCAAAATTTTCAAATATTTGTCCAATGAAGACTTAACTTGGAAAATCGTTTTGCATTGCTAACTTAGATAAGTTAGCAATGCAAAACGATTTAAATGTTTGTAGGCTCTCTAGCATATCTGCAGTTGAGTCACACTTGGCAGACATATCGATAACTGCCTAAGACAGACTTTGCTGCTTTAGTCTTAGAGACTTATTGGGCATACGTAAATTACGAACCACCTGCCGGGCATTGTTCGAGAAACTCTTGTATGTGTCTTGCATGCGTCTTTTATTGCTAGTTGCAAACAATGCGCAGCACACAGTATGCTTAAAACTTTACGCACTACAATGTTATCTGCTTCTACTTCTAGTTCCAGATTTTGTATATTCTCTTTACTGTTCATTTCAAATGATTCACCAGCTCTATCCTCGTTGATAGATTCATCGAACGATTGGTTGATGGGTTTATCTAACATTTCACTAACAGATTCGTCAATTCTGTTTACCATGCGCAATATATTTGCTCCATTGTCTGTTGTTAAAGTCAATATTTGATTAAGCTCTATGCTAAACCGACTTAGGGACATAGCAATACTTTCTTTTAGATAAGCTCCAGTATTCCTGTTGTGTAATTCAACAACGTTCTATTTACGGACAACGATTTTTCCATCTATAACAAAAAGTACCTTAATTAAAAGCTATATTGCGTATTATTTTTTTTTATTTCTTCATATTTTACTCTGTGTCGCGATAAAAAATGTCGCAGTGAAATAACACCATGATTTCTCACCATGATTTTAAATGGATATACACTTATAAAGACGTATAGACAAAAATACAGGGTGTAAACAAAGTTATGTAATTGATTGTAATTGATTGTTAATTAATAATTATTTTAGTAGGTACGTAGGTAGCAGAAACAATAAAATAGACAAAGTGACATTTGAAAAGAAACGTCTTTTATTAATGTAGGGTAGGTACCTAACTACTAGTGTCACTTATTTTTAGCAAGTAAATACTAGTAAAATTTAATGTAGGATAGGTATAATTACCATTAATTATACCTACACTATATTAATGTTTACTAGCATTTACTTGCTAAAAATAAGTTAGAATAAGAAATTCAATTATGAACATAGGAATATACATTAAATTCAAATTTAAACAAACTTGTTTATTTATTAACTTTTTCCTTAAGAATATCTAATTCTAGCGTATGTTACTCTTCTTTGTGTTGCATCAATTGCCGAAGAAGCTCATTTTGTTTTCGAATGCTTGATCTGATTTTTTCCATTTCAATTTCGTTTAGTTCTTTTAAAACAGATTGTTTTAGTTCTCAAATAATTTAATTTGTTCATTCATTTAAGTAACCATGACTCATTTGTTAGTAAAACTTATCCTATGTTAGTAATTAAGATAATTTTATCTACATCCAAAACAAATTCCAATGCAATCCCCTCTTTATAGTGTTGTCACCCTGTTTCCTCGGGATTTTCCCTGAAACAAAAATAATGAATAAGATACAGTAGCTACATATACTATTAGCTCCCTTGTTTGCTTCTACTGATAAAAGCAGAGAATCATCCCGATCATCTTTCCAATTTGAACATAATGTGGTTAGGGAAATTAATGAATGAAAAGAAAGAAAAAAACAGAAATGTCTTACTGCTGAGTAGTTGTGCCATTGGTTTCCTCAGAGAAGAATGGTGTGTACTGCAGTCAAAGGGTGTTTCAATAACTAGATCACTAGGCTCTGCATTCTGTAACTAACCAATAAAAATGCCATGGGCAGTATGACATTCTTTTCTAAGAAATTAAATTTACTCTTATAACTCATGCAAGTTGGTAGCACAAAGAAAACAATGGGTAACAAATAGTAAAACATGATCAAACAAGAATACCTTTAGTGTTAGTGAAATTTCACCAGCGTCTAAATTAATTATAGTCAAGTTGTAATAATTATTTTGACCCCGAAAGAATTAGGTACAAATTAATTTATTTATGTAATCTCAATTACCTGCAGAGGTTATAGTATTTTTATAATCAATCATAATACTAACCCACAGAAACTAAATTTGGAGCTACCACATCATCGTCATAAAGCGATTTATTTCCATCTATTGAGGTCAACATCATTGATCTTAACCAGTCGGTAGTATCTTCTGATGCTGAAGGGAGAGTGGGAGGTTTGCCTCCTCCTGTCCGTCTCATTTCCTGGCGCTCCCTTGTGGCCTCCTGCAAACAAATTTTATGCTTAAATTACTATAATAGTAATATCACATACATCCAAATACGTATTTAGAAGTAGTGGTGGAATAAAGAAACAAGCACATGCATACATGATACACCCTGAAAACATAGCACTATGGGCATTCAACTAAACATATACGGCTTAGGCAAAAAAAAAATTGGTATTTCTACCTCTTTTGCACTTTTTTCCATGTTTTCAAATTTATATTTCAATTGCTTCGTCGTCCTTGGTATTTTCCCAGTGGCAATTAATTCCTTTGCAATGTTGTTCCATACTTTTTCTTTTCGTTTTGAGCTAGTCTCGTCGGTTTTTCGCACATCAAAATATTTGAATGGGCTAAATCGGACTTTATAATGAAAGAATTAGTGGACAGTGGATTAAAATATGTATAATGCTATAATTCACAATGATCAATGTATTAGAAAATAGTACAGCAAAACGCCAATAGTGGCGCGCGTCTGTGAACTCAGTGGTGTGGAGGACGCGCATCGGCCGTTGTGTACGGGTTCGTTACCCTGACACCCCACGCCTTTCTGCAGTCAATCACGCGCATATTATTATGTGATATGCCGACATATTCCCCCAGTTGAAGGGAAGTCTTCAATTTTCGACTAGAAGGGGGCTGATGCAGTTGAGGCACGACGAATGGTGCCCCGCTTCGTCTACAGTTCGGCCACTCTCGTCACCCCGTCTATGGATAAGTCTTCCTGACCCAGCCCAGGGGCAGAGGTAGCGTTGTTTTGTCCTTAATCAGGACTAAGGACCCCGGCTTCACTTCACCTCTGGAATTAAACCACTTGGATTTGGCCTGCAGTAGAAAAGTGTATTCATTATGAAACCGTCGCCAGAAATGCTGCCTGATGTGCTGGATTCTCTTCCAGCGATCCAGCTACATGATTTTGGCTTCAGTCACCTGAGGATGTGGTACTGATAAGAATGGCCGTCCAATTAGGAAGGGCAAGGGAGTGAGTCCCGATAAACTGTTAGGGTCAAGAAAGAGGAGTAAGAGTGCGTGAGTTAAGAACTGCCTCTATGAGAGTGAGAGAGGTAGCCATCTCTTTGAAGGTGAAATGGGTAAGATGCAGTAACCGTTTTAAATGATACTTACATGACTTTACATCAACTTCAGCCAATGAATTAAAATATTAAAATGAGGGCTGTAAGCAGGCATGAAAATTAATTCGATACCTTGCTGTGCCGTTTTAGATGCAACATTTGAAGATTTCAAGAACCTATACATCTCGTTTGAGGCGCCTACAAAGTTATTACCGTTATTGGACGTAATGCTGCGAGGCTTGCCACGACGCGCCACGAAACGATTTAGAGCGGCTATGTAGGCCTCATTGGTGAGGTCGGTGACAAACTCCATACAAAGATGCACACATAGGATTTCTATATTTCTATAGGTATTTTAGAGACCATTGTAGACCACGGGAAACAAGATTGTTTCCCGTGGTCTCAGGGCCGACGTTATCGTGGACGTACCATCGAAGACAATCTAGCGTATCTACGCTAGATTGTCCTTCGATGGTACGTAGTTCCACGTATGAACACATGTAATTTCCTGTATCTCATTAACTCTATTTCTGACAAAAGGTATTAATTGATTTGAAGGAGTGCCAACCCAGGACTTTGGTTGAGTCGCACCAGAATCTACATTTATGAATGGGCATGGTGAACGATTCCTGAACCTTAGTACACAGCCTTGCACCTAACAAAGCTTCACGAACTCAAGCCTCGGAATTTTCGTTGGTTTGATGGGCGCTACGCGTTTTTTTAGAGACTAGAAGTTGTACGCTTGTGGATCCACTGCCACAAGATCTGTGTTTGTATGTACGAGTACATGTGTTTGTCGATTGATATTCCCAGGCGTTTTACATTCTCAGCCTTGGTGAGTGGTTTGCAGTTACAACTACAGGTGAGTGGGTTTGTACAAGAGTGAGCTACAATAATATTAGGTAATGTTTGGAAGGATCCATTGTTTTTCATGGAGAATGCTATGTAATTAGTTTTGTTAAGTTGTATTAAGGGTCAACAGATTGTCACTTAAACAGTTGGATACCGTATTAAAGCTTAGTTGTGCACCCTCATAGACATCTTCCCACGAGCTCGCGCTGAACAAGAGGGCAGTGTCATCAGCAATGCTTATGATCTTGCCATTGGGCATAATGAGCATACCCAGATCATTGATACAAA
This sequence comes from Atethmia centrago, assembly GCA_905333075.3. Taxonomy (NCBI): domain Eukaryota; kingdom Metazoa; phylum Arthropoda; class Insecta; order Lepidoptera; family Noctuidae; genus Atethmia; species Atethmia centrago. The sequence continues at coordinate 18,720,479 of HG995382.1, forward strand.
TAAGGAATAGTGAAGGTCCGAGGACACTACCTTGAGATGTGCCGTAGTTAATTATTTATTCCTCACTAGTGAATTCATCTATCTTTACTCTCTAGGTACGCTCACTCAGGTAGTCTTTAGAGAGGTCCAGTGGAAGTCCTCTGATTCCCAAGCTTTCGATCTTACGTACAAGAATTGCTACAGGAACCGTGTCGAAAGCCTTAGCAAAATCTAGAAATATACCTGTGAACACGTTAAGAAATTTACCTGTGGAAAGAGCAAGGCTACATATGTGCACAATCACGGCCGCATGCCTTTTCAAGAGGTCTCCGGATATCCCATCCCATCCCGCGGTACAGTTATCGCGGAGCGATATTTATATTCTGGCTACCTCTTCCTCATCCGTTGGGAGCATTACCATGGATTGCGTTATGTTAATTAGGTTACCCTTTGTAACTTTTTTTAGTTTGTGTACTCTTTGTACAATGATCAAAGTATTAGAAAATAGTATAAGGAAATGCCCATAGTGACGCGCGTCTGTGAGCTGAGTGGTGTGAAGGATGCGCAGCGGTCGTCACGTACGGGTTCGGTACCTCGACACCCCGCGCATTTCCACAGTCAATCACGTGCATATGTGATGCGCAATTTTTTTGTATTTTTCTACAAGGATTTGTAATCTCATAACCTTGATAAAAATCACAACGTCTTTCTCTGAAAACACGTTCAATTATCTAATTAATAAATTAGTCATAAAACATTTATTTACATAACCAAATTACAATATGATTATTAACATTAACTAAATTAAATTAAAACTAAGTTAAGCTTAAAAAAGGCCCTCGGGGCATTGTACCGAGGATGCTGGCGGCATTTCCTCGCTGAATTGCAATGCTGATGCGATGAAGTCATAAAAAACATCAAAATCGCAAGTGCACTCCGCTAACGCAGAGTCTCCGGCCCCAGCTTGTAGAGGACGTGGTGAGCGCTCTGTTCCCTTCGCGAGGGGAACACTCCTCCCCACCTATGGCTCCGCCCACTGCGGTGCCTGATGCGGACCACACCGCCGACGACGACGACGATGCTCCGGAGGTGACCGAGGGAGAAATGAGAGCGGCGGTACGCAGGCTTAATGCCAAAAATACGGCCCCAGGACCCGACGGCTTACCTGGGAAGGCCTGGGTCCTGGCCTTGGAGGCTCTCGGGCCTCGACTTAGGGGGCTCCTAAGCGCATGCATGGAGAAGGGCCAGTTCCCGCTTCGCTGGATGACGGGGAAACTGGTCCTCATAAAGAAGGCAGGGCGCCCTGCGGACTCTCCGTCCACTTATCGGCCCATCGTGCTGCTCGACGAGGTGGGCAAGCTCTTTGAAAGAGTCATTGCAGACCGCCTCGTCGGCCAGCTGGTGCGGGTGGGGCCGGATTTGGCGGAGAGCCAGTTTGGTTTCCGCAGAGGGCGCTCTACGGTGGACGCCATCATGCGTGTGCGAGCCCTGACGACGGGGAATGCTGTTGCCCAGGGTGGGGTCGTCTTGGCGGTGTCCCTAGACATCGCCAATGCCTTCAATACCCTGCCCTGGAGTTGCATCAGGGAGGCACTCCGGTATCACCGGATGCCGACCTACCTCTGTCGTGTGGTCGAGGCCTATTTGACGGACAGGGCCGTCATCTACCCCGGTCACCAGGGAGTGTGGAACCGGCAAGAGATGTCGTGCGGTGTCCCACAGGGATCGGTCCTGGGGCCGCATCTGTGGGACATCGGATACGACTGGGTGCTGCGCGCCGACCTCCCTAGCGGCGTCAGCGTAGTGTGCTACGCTGACGACACGTTGGTCCTGGCGCAGGGGAGGTCGCACCAGGCGGCGGCCGAATTAGCGGCAAGCGGGGTTGCGACAATCGTCGAAAGGATCCGGCAATTGGGACTCGAGGTGGCCCTGCACAAGTCCGAGGCCATGTGTTTTCATGGTCCTCGGAACGCGCCACCGTTGGGGTCCCAAATAACGGTAGGAGGGGTTTCTATCGGCGTCGAGTCGACGATGAAGTACCTGGGACTCGTCCTCGACAGCCGGTGGAACTTCGTGGAGCATTTCCGACGTTTAGCTCCCAAACTGGAGCGGGCGGGCGCTGCATTGAAGCGGCTCCTGCCCAATCTAGGGGGTCCAAACGCCTCCTGCCGGAGGCTCCACGCGGGGGTCGTGCGGTCCATGGCCCTCTACGGGGCCCTGTATGGGCGCGCTCTCTGGCGCTGCGGCCAGCCCGCCGGTTGAGCGCGGCCCAAAGGGTCATGGCCATCCGGATGGTCCGGGGATACCGCACGGTCTCCTGTGAGGCAGCGAGCCTCCTTGCCGGATTGCCGCCATGGGATCTGGAGGCAAAAGCCCTCGCGCACGTATGGGAGTGGCGCGAGGAGGCGAAACGCCGGGGCGTAAGTCCGCTGCCGCGAGAAATCGCGGCACAGCGGACGGAGCTCCGGCGGGATCTCATGGCGTCATGGAAAGTACGGTTGTCGCAACCCAGTGCTGGGCACGCCACGATTGCGGCGATAAGTCCCCTCTTTGAGGAGTGGCTGGAGAGGCGCCACGGCGTCCTCACCTTCCGCGTGACGCAGGTCCTCACCGGACATGGCAGCTTCGGGAGGTTCCTGTGTCGGATAAGGCGGGAGGAAACGTCCGGGTGTCACCACTGTGTGGATCGCCCGGAGGACACGGTGGAACATACGGTGGAGGTCTGCCCGGCTTGGGCAGAGCACCGCCGTGTCCTCGTGGAGGCGATCGGCGGCAGAGACCTCTCGCGTCCGGCCCTGGTTCAGGCCATGGTACGGAGCGAGAGGGCATGGGCAGCCGTCACCTCCTTCTGCGAAGCAGTAATGGAGAAGGAGGAGGCGGGACGGTTGAGGGAAAGGCAAGTTTCGCGCCCTCTCGCCCCTAGCCGCCGCAGGAGACGCCCAGGGCGTCGGGAATTCCGGGCGGATTTCCGGCCACCGTAGGCGCGGGCTTGCGGACGGTGAGCAATGGGTAGCTCACCGTCCGGTAAGGACCAGGCCCGGGTCGACGGCGCGTTGTATTCCACGCGCGCCTCAAAGAGATGTCGTCAGCACATAGTAGGGGTCCACTAGGGCCGATGCCTGCCGGGGTCGCGGGAAGGTACTTATGGGTCACCGAGGCCCCCGCAACACAGGCAACAAGAAGGAATACGGGTGGGTTTTAGTCAGTAAGAGTCTGACACACCCTCCCGCTCCGCCCAGAGTGGGAGAAGTTATTTGATGATTTCCCACCCAAAAAAAAAAAAAAAAAAGTGCACTCACATTTATATATATCATAGGTATTTTTATATTGTTATTTTTGATCCCCCTAGCGGCAAACTAACATAAGCCCAGAGGCCAGGTGGTTGGGTATTGAATTGTAAAGAAACAACAAACTATCTTAAACACAGTATAATTATAAATTTAAATCCTTACAATATAAAAGTACACGGTAGCTACTACGGGTCTACCGTCTTATAAATAAGTTAAAACCTACTATTGCTAGCCAGCTAATATTTATTTCAGTAGATAAAGCTACGGTCGTGGGGAGTTGGAGATAAACCCAGTACTGTTCCGTTTAGATAGTTCTAAGTAAATATTATAGATTTAAATATTATTGTTTAACCTTCCAGTTATTATGAATGTTATTTATTAATAAATGGGCGCCAGGGACTTTGGGAGTCCCGGATCTCGGAGCCGACGAAGGTGTCCAATATACTTCTCGATGAACGTAGATTGTCGAACCCAAGATCCTCAATTTAAATTTAGTTGCAAGACCAGTTTCCACTATTGAAAACCGGACTATGGTAAACTATCGGTTCCTACGGAAACCGCATTATAAAGAAAAAAAATATGTTAAGGTATTAAAAAAAAACCGTCCCGCCTGCGCTATCGCTAGACGGACCCTGCCAGCCGCACAATCATCTCCGCAAGAGGCTTCGAGCTGACTCGAGGAACGGGTCTCGCTTTCAGGCCCCAGACTCTTCTCTAGATTCTGGCGTCTAGACGAATCTCTCGAGGTGCCTCTCCTGGAATTGACAATACGGAGACCTAATAATATAAGGGAAGCTAATTAACCTTCCTGGAGGTAACTGAGCTTGGAAAACTAAAAGGCTAACACATTAGCCGGTTAACATGGCCTTGTTTCAAATGCAACATAAGGAGTTACGACTTCTGTTTGCCTGATCCTGAGTGGTGGCACAATAGGAATGAGGATTATCCATGTGGTATCCATCAACTCCACAACAAGGACTTCAAGTAAAATGATTATAAGATAAATTCTACACCAAGATACTTAATTCTTCAAAATCACTAACAACTTTCCAACGTGACGTTTAAACTCTGAAACAATAAGAATATTCCTGATCTAGACCAACAAACAGATTATTTATAGTTCCCAATTCTAAAACTTGTCTTGATTGGGGTAATTATTCCGAAATATTAATTGGGCTGATTATCAACGTACAAGCTGGCTACATTATGTCAAAGATAATTCACAGATTAAAAATGGATTTATTTGACAACGAAGTTTCTAGAAAGAAGTCTATATTGAAAAAACTATTTCATTTCCGCTTTCGGTTATTTAGTTTATTAATTTTTACTGAAAGCTGAAAATAATTAAGGATTGCTCCATACGATATAAATTCGATGGTTGGCAATCAATAAGTTCAATTATCGATTAAACTACAACCGGCGACCATCAGATGTCGTTTCTAAACGTCAGAAACTGACGTTCGACTGGATGACAGTTGGAATGTAAACATTATAATTATTGTTCTAAATAATTCTGAAAACCTGTATAACAGGGTTTAGTGATTTAATGTCAAAGTCAAAGTCAAATTATTTAATTCAAATAGGCACATAAAATGCACTTTTGAACGTTAAAATTAACAAAAAAAAAATTGAATTGATTCTAGTTGCCCCTTCCAAAAGGTAGAATCGTATGGAGAAGAATGGGCAAGAAACTCCACCGTTACTCTTTTAAAATGTTTTACAAAATTTTGTATATGTACATTTTAAAATTATATGTGAAGACGATGAATGTTAGAAAGTGCTAACTAAAGAGTCCAGTGACGAAATACAATTGAAGGAATGAGTCCTTATATCATGTACAGGCCAAAGTCACTTGTACAAACTACAATGAAATATATTACTCAGATACCTCATACGAGTAATGTACTACTAATGTTTTCAGGTAAATGCTACTTTACTTATTAGTAATGCAGCTGTGTAATACCAACCCTTGGTTGGTACTCAAATTTACAACGTAACAGTATTTAAGTAATAATAAAATTAATTCGCATACGCCTGTCTGTAATAAATAATAAACGTGTTTTTAATATGTAGAAGTAGCGAAGAAGCGAAGAAATAATATTATAAAAACTATTTAAGCTATACTTACTTTGTATTAACGTTGTGGAGAAAATTGCTATTCCTCCTGAATTATTCATAAATTTTCACTTAACTTTGTTTATTTAAAATATTTTACAGCTGAATAATATTTTAATTTAAATACCACGCCTAAAATGATTAATCCTGCTGAAAAAACAACTGATGCTCTGTGAATTGGCACTTCTGTCTTTGAATTTGAAAGCGTGATGCAAACTTGAAGTGTTGCCATTGGCAAAAAAATAACGCACGTGCAATTTGGGGAAATAAGACGTTATATCACTTGTCACCCTTAACTTTAACTTTTACATTTTAATATTACGGTGCAACAGCGGATAGTAAGATTCTACGATCATTGTTAATTTTACTGTTAAAATTAACTTTGACGTAAACAATTACGTTACCCTTGGTGCAACCCACCCTTTTCAACCATTAAGCTGATATACTCCATCTCAGCACTGTGTGTTTAATTCCACGTCTTCTGCCATGACATGTGACATAGTATTGAGCCAGTGCAGTCGAAGGTGAGTGAGTGTACCCTTTGTAAGGATTCGGGTACATGCAATGTTCTAGGATCGTATTGGCAGTGTACTCATGACTTAATCGATATCTACAGACGTGTTTGTTTACTGTGTATTCAGTTCCGAGAATAACTTATGTTGGGATTTCTCAATTATGTTTGACGGTTATTTGGAGTTAGGTACGTTCAAGGTGTTTAGAAGTCTTAGCTTTAGTTATAATGGCGTTTGGCGATGTGGAGTTAATTGATCAGAATGGACGATTTGGTAGTACCTGAAAGGGTCTTCTTGAGTCAAGAAAGTCCCTTTGAAGCACCAAATCGTGACTATCAAAAAATAAACTACTGTAAACTAGGTATTAGCGTTTTCCTTGTTGACTGTTCATTTCGACTTTGCGAAGCAGTGATCTTTACAGTAGGCACTCGGCAGGCATTATTACATTTTTTTTTTCAGATTTATCAAAAGTGTAAATACAAGATGCAGTTTTGAACCTGCAAAACATTTCAGGAGGTTGTTATGAAACTCGTCAATAATGATATGACAATACGACACCAAGTCAATAATCAATAATACTTTATATTTTAGATTTTTAAATTTTATTGTTTTTCAGAATAACTCTTTTAAGCTTGCGATATATCGCGCGTCATGTCACTGTGTGCGTGAATGCGATGACCAGTGACGACAACCTGTACGAGGCTCCGCCCACATTTCTACGAAACGAACGCGGCACGTAAGTTGAACTAAAATGGCGGTCGTTGCTATGGTTACGCGCAGCCCCGGCGTTGCACGCATACCGCACTTCGATTGAGACTCGATAATCTGTTACTGCGCAAGGGTCAACCAACGTGCTGCGATCTGTACAAATTGTTGTAGCTACAGCAACTTATAGCAAATAATTTAACCTTATATGTAGTTCGAATTTGAAAATCACAATGTACCTACATTATTGTTTTTAAAATTTCGCTAAATAATAACTCATTTTTAAGTATCATTACAATGCGAACATCTTCATCATCTGCAGAGCCTGTTCCCAACTATGTTAGGGTCGGCTTTCAGTCTAACTGTATGCAGCTCATTACATGGAGTGCCAGTGAATCACGTAGGGTGACTGCGTATCAGACCTCAACAAATCAGTTACTTGATAACACGATACCCATTTGTTAGACTAATTGTCAGACTTTCTGGCTTTTGACTACCCGTACCAACGACCCTACGGCAGGGCTGTAAAGTCGTTGACCCGTACCGACCCGTGTGGTACCTAACGACTGTCCGAGAGCTACAAATCTATCGGAACCAAAGGCTTTAATTAAGTGCTTACCGAAACACGGGATTTCAATGATATTCTGGGGGATATAGGAAGGCACCTAATAATAATAAGGCTATGTAAGTACTGGGCGCAGTCGACGCGCTCTGTAGGTAAATTCAGCTCAAAGGACGGTTTTCGTTTTTATTTGTAAATTAAATTGGTTGAATTAAGATTTTCCTTTCTGCTTTTTAACGGGGTAAGGAAAGACAAAAATACCTCAAGATTATTTGTGCTAGTTAAGTAGGTACCCATGTGTTAGGGATTTTAAGTGATTTATTTTGTCTGATAGGTATTTTTGGCGTAGTTAAAAATTTTAAATCAACTTATTTACACTTATCAAGTTGATTTAGCTAACATCGTTTTTACAAATTATTGTCTATGTACAAATAAATAAATTACCTACTTATGTTGCCTGGTGGTATTGTTCAAAGTTTCCACCGTCACACCGTCTTACGTAACACAAACACATTCGTTTTTATTGTGTCGAAAGCACTGATCACTTTTTGTTCGTTATGAACATTGTAGACGCCAACTCGAGTAAATAAACACTCGTCCGTCCACAGGATGTTGGCGTCTTGGTGTTCCGGCAACCAGCGACAAAATGTAACTCGCGCGGCGTTATCAAGTTGGTGGAGATCCTGTACCTTTCGGTAATGAAAAGGATGCTGCATTTCTATGTGCAGTAGCCGCCACACTGTGAAGTGGCGCACTCCAAACCGTCGACCAACCTCCCGCGTGCTTGCCCGTGAATATCTTCTTTATCAGAATATCTTCCTGCAAGGCGACAGGCAGGCCTTCGTTGCCGCGACCTTCAGCATGCTGGGGAACGTCGAACTGCCGATGATCGAGTCTCTGCGTAGCAGCCAGCATTACCCTGTGTGAGGGACGTTGCCGATTGGGGAATAACTCCGCGAACATTTTGATGGCTCGAGATACATTGTCTCCGCTGATGAAGAAATACGGAGTATGTCACAATTACTTTTGCAAAAATTGCAGATTTTCTACAAAAATATTTAAATGGCGGATCATTTAATTACTTCTCATTTAAAATTACTTCAATAACAAATTATAATAATTTCAAAACAGTGCAAACCTCATTCAGTAAAAAGCTGTGTTGTCAAGTAGCTATTAAGCTCAGCCCACATTAGAAAATGCGCCAAAGTAAAGGCAAATTAGAAGCCACGGCGGGCCGCACCGCAACGCAGTATATATTTCAGACAGATACAAATTTCGAATTTCTATTGATCCATTCCAGTGCAATGACACTCGCACACATATATAGCGGCCCACCTATAGTGTGCGGTGGATCTAGGAGGATTTTTGCAATGCGTTGCGTTGCAGTGCGGCGCGGCCTACCCAAATGTGCGCGAGCGTAGCTAGATATATGAGCCAGCTTAGGGTTGAACACAGTGCAGTCAGTCAACAGTCAACCCAGCAGCAATTAAAACTTTGTTTGTTTTTGATTTTTGGTGGGTTATCAAATAACTTCTCCCGCTCTGGGTGGAGTAGGAGGGTGTGTCAGACTCTTACTGACTAAGACCCACCCGTGTTCTTTCCGTTGCCTTTGTTGCCAGGGGCTTCGGTAACTTTTTCGTACCTTCCCGCAACCCCGGCAGGCATCGGCCCTAGTGGACCCTTACACTTGTACTTGTACATTTTGTGCTTGTGCTTGTGCTAATCTCTTTGAGGCGCGCGTGGAACAAAACGCGCCGTCAACCCAAGCCTGGTCCTTATCAGACGGTGAGCTACCCATTGCTCGCCATCCGCAAGCCCGCGCCTACGGTAGCCGGAACTCAGCCTGGGTTCTGCCTCCTCTGCGTCTTTTGCGGTGGTTAGGAGCGAGAGGGCGTGAAATTTGCCTTTCCCTCAATCGTCTCGCTTCCTCCTTCGCGAGCATTACTGCTTCGCAGAAGGAGGTGACGGCTGCCTATGCCCTCTCGCTCCGTACCATGGCCTGGACCAAGGACGGACGATCCACACAGTGGTGACACCCGGGCGTTTCCTCCCGCCTTATCCGACACAGAAACCTCCCGAAGCTGCCGTGTCCGGTGAGGACCTGCGTCAGGCGGAAGGTGAGGACGCCATGGCACCTCTGTAGCCACTCCTCAAAGAGGGGACTTATCGCCACAATTTTGGCGTGCCCAGCACTGGGTTGCGACAATCGCACTCTCCATGTCGCCATGAGATCCCGACGGAGCTCTGTCCGCTGTGCCGTGATTTCTTGCAACAGCGGAGTTACGCCCCGGCGTTTCGCCTCCTCGCGCCACTCCCATATGTGCGCGAGGCCTTTTGCCACCAGATCCCGTGGCGGCAAACCGGCAAGGAGGCTCGCCGCCTCACTGGAGACCGTGAGGTATCCCCGGACCAGCCGGATGGCCATGACCCTTTGGGCCGCGCTCAACTGGCGGGCTTGCCACCGCGCCAGGGAAAGCGCCCACACAGGTGCCCCGTAAAGGGCCATGGACGCATGACCCCCGCGTAGAGCCCGGCAGAAGGCGTTTGGACCCCCTATATTGGGCAGGAGCCGCTTCAAAGCAACCCCGGCCCGCTCCAGTTTAGTTGACTGCAGTACTATGATCCTAATGGCTTTAATTAGCTCGTTATCAGAACTCTATAAGAACTGGTACCTACCCCACAGAAATGCGTATACCACTACTTATACAATGACAGGAAGTATTATAACATCATCAACATACTCCAAGTGAATTAAATACGTATTATTGAAGCTAACTCAAAAACGATCTTAGAAAAGTTTACAAAATTTATGAGACCACTGCACAAGCTTCCAGCATCATCTGCCTAGCCTTTTCCCAACTACGTTGGGGTCGGCTTCCAGTCTAACCGGATTCAGCTGAATACTAGTATTTTACATGGAGTGACTGCCAATCTGACCTCCACAACCCAGTTACTGGGTAATACGATAACCCTTGGTAAGTAATTAACAGTTGGTAACTGGTTGTCAAACTTTCGGGCTTCTGACGACCCGTAATGACTGTCAAAGATTTACGAATTACAGCCGGGACCAACGGCTTAACGTGCTTTCCGAGGCACGGAGGGGTCATGGTATGTAAAGATGGTCACCCATCTACGGACCAACCGCGGCAAGCGTAGCTTAACCTGATCGATTGACCCGTGTGGCTGTTATTATTTAGCCATAAGCCCCTCCCCTGCACAAGCACTCCACAAGTTTCCAAATGAAAAAATATAAAATCGGTTCATAAACAAATAAGTTATGCCCGAACACATATAATTTATATATAGACGAATTGAGAACCACCTCCTTTTTTTGGAGACGGTTAAAAATAACGCTGGCAACACGGTTCATGGCTCAGGGCTCGTGGCTCATGGCTTATGTTTTCTCGAATAAAGAAAATCTTTTTTAAATATTCACCTATTTCTGGTCGGAATATGAATGGAAGTCCAGCAGTTTATTCGCTAAGTGGTGATTTCTATAGTTTGGCCGTATCGTAATTTACTATTGGGTGGTTATTTCTTGAGTTAATAGTTGTAATTGATAGATAACGGGGGAAGAATGTGGATTAGTTTCATGTGAAAATAATATTGAGATAGTTAAAGATATTCGATTTCAATTAGCTACATTCCAACTAAGTGAATATTCTAGATTTATTACTTGAAGATGAATTAAACTTTTTGGATGAACTTGAACTATTTCATTCTATAATTTTAATTAGTAGCTGTTTCTTCGCTTCAAACTCACCTATTACCACGAGTTGAATTCTAAGAAGATAAATACAGGAATCTGTTAAAGTTTTAGATTGTAGTTCCGATTTTGTGATGAGTTGGCTTAGTGGATAAGTCAGTCAATGATATTTTACCTTCATGGACTTCATTGATGGTACTGAACTGGGAATTTTGTTTAAAAGCTCTCAGCTCGACTTCATCTGTGTTTATCAGTAAAAGCCACCTCATACCTGTAATTTCCAAAATCTAGACTTCTTCTTGTCCTACTTAATGGCTACATACTCGTACATACCATGTTCTTATTGGCGTAGGTCCTTCTAGGTCTCTCTACAGAGAGTCAGTTCCTTGATGTCCTTACGTAATCCAGTAATCATATATAAAATCATCATCCAACAAAAACGTTTCCTAATGCTAAGCTTTACTATCTAGACACGCGGTAGCGTGTCAAGCCAAGTTCAAGTAACAGAACTGGCGAGCAGCACCGTGTGTAATATTACACAAACTATTTGGAGCCACTTTTGATCCCCTCATAACTCAAAAACTATTACACATAAACGTGTCAAATTTGGCTCATTTAATGAGACTTGCAAAATACATATATGCTTCAAATTTCATAAACACATCTCAAACGGTTATTTAGATACCAACGTCCAAAAATCGTAATTTTTATCACTGAAAGACATATAGATCAAAACTCTAGCCCAGTTCCAGATGACCTAGAAAGTTCAAATTTGGCATGCAGATAGGTAATTAGTTAAATACAAAGGAATAAATCAGAAACTGGTCAATTTTATCATTTTATTATAATTTTTCACTTAATTGATTCTATTAAGAACACTAGCAATCAAAACTTATGACAGCCGGTCTTTATGTGGATTTTAAGGTCTTCACGTGAATATAATAACGAGTTGAACACCACGCTTATTTTTTTTAATCCATATATTTCCGTTTTAGTACTTATAACTAGAGTATAGTCGACTTTCGTATTTATAACGTTATTAATTGGGATTCAGTATTAATTATTGTTTCAATATTTAGCGCACATCAATAGTGTAACATCGTTACTTACAAATACTTATAAATTATTATTAAATAATATAGGCATTTTGGTACACGGCACGCGGTGCGACGCCGGAGCAGCGGGGTGGGAGCGGTGCGATAAAAACTTGACGCGAACGTGTCCGAGCGAGTGGCAGCCGCGCTCATAAGCGCGAGCGCCGTTTTGCTGTCCGGTTGTCTCTCGATTTCTGACCTATAAGGTTGCGATTTATGCTACGAAATTCATAGGTTTAAAAAAAAAAACTTATATATTTTTATGCTAGTTCTAAACCTGTTACTTGTTGGTTCTTATTTTATTATTCCAAAAATTTGGCTTGCTGGTAGAAACTAGCCATCGAACATAGTAAAAATACATATATATATTAAGCAATTCACTCGAATATTTCAAAGGTACAAGAAAATACAGAAAATAACACAAAAAAGACAATTATACCCCGTAAACGTAGAAAAATACAGTAGTTTAACAAAAACCATTTGGTATTAATTTTGCTATAAATAAGTACCTACTAATAATGTATGTACAAAAGTAATGATATCCCATCAAAAACATAAATGTGAAATGAGAGCCAAGTTCATTATTATGATATATGCCTTGGTTGTTGACTTCAACGACAAAAGAAGTGTGATCTAAATGGGTGCCAAGTTCAATGGTCAGTCCTGAAATTTATTTATAACAACATAAAATATCATTTCTTCTTATAACTTAGGATAATATATTGTAGCCTAAGGTCTTTCTTGGCTAGTTTTCATATACGAATTATATTGTAGCCTTCGCAAGTTCTAAACCTGTTACTTGTCGGTTCTTATTTTATGTTCTTGTCGGTTATAATTTGGCTTGCTGGTAGAAACTTCCCATCAAACATAATAATTCGTATATGAGAACTAGCCTAGTCAGACCTTAGGCTACAATATATTATCCTAAGTTTTAAGAAGAAATTATATTTTATGTTGTTATAAACAAATTTCAGGACTGACCATTGAACTTGGCACCCATTTAGATCTCACTTCTTTTGTCGTTGAAGTCAACAACCAAGGCATATATCACAATATTGAACTTGGCTCTCATTTCACATTTATGTTTTTGATGGGATTGAATATATTATTTATTTAATTTGCGGGTATAATTACATAATTTCACTCCGTACATTCCACTTTTCACAACACTACGTACATTCACGTATTTATCTCATGTGCTCGTCAGGTATGCCTGACACATGCTGAGCTGGACTTTCATTTGGTGCAACCTTGAGACGCACACTGCACTTTGAATTTTCGTTAATTCATTATTTTAAAGAATATCATAGTAGCCAATAGTGTCATCACAATATGTCTTTTCTTTTTTGTATATTGGCACCTGTGAGCAGTGGTGACCCAGTGGTAACGGCCGCGACATAGAGTTGTAGGTTGTAGGTTCGAACCAGGACGGGCGCTTTACTTTGTGTAAATTATTTCATCACCACTGCTCTCAAAACGGTGAAGGAAAACATCGTGAGGAAACCGGTATGTCCTAGAACCAAAAATTCGAAGACATGTGACATCTACCAAGACGCACTGGGCCCTCGTGGTGGATTACGGCCCACTCCCTCTCACAGAGAGGAGGCGTGATTCCCAGCAGTGGGAACATTATAGGCTGGTTATGTAATATTGGCACCTTGTTGCTATTTCCTAATATTCATATAATTAGCTATTTAATCGTGCTTTTGTATGTTGTGCTTTCTCTATTGTGTGCACCAAATACATGATCTAACTATCTTATGCAGTGCGACCTTCAAGTTCTCCTTTATTTGAGCAAAGTATGATGAAACTATGACTTTTTTTTCATTAATCGGCCGAGTATAAAGTTTATCTCTCGTATTTAGCGTTTGTTTATATTTTCTATGGTTTTAATATTTTTATTTTCATGGTTTTATTATAAGTCCACCAGTCGGAAAAGGCCTCCTCCAACCTTCTCCATCCTTATCTCTCTCTGGCCGCTCTACCCCATGTTATTCCAGCGACCTGTCTGATGTCCCTCCTTTTCTGTGGTCTTCCGTCAACCTCTCTTTCTTTAACCGTTTTTTTGGGTCACTACCACTGGGTAAATATATTGCTTTATTGGTCCTTCTTTCTTATCATGAGTCCCGATCAATTGTCGGATCAGAGACTATGTCATAAAGCACGTAAATAAAGCGCTCACATATGAAACATTTTCGCAAAACGTGTTAATTTTTATTTCACATCAGAAGAGCTGTTTACATTATTAGTTAGTTCGTTAACTCATCTACTTAAGGGTCGGCTAATCGCCAGTGACCTTGGCCTTACAAATGTGCTTCGCACTAATGCTGCGCCACCCCGTTCGTTTTCATAAATAATATTTATTTTCAGTAACGAAAATATTAATATTTCAAAAAAATCACAGATAATAAAATAGTAATAGATAATAAAATAGTCTGTTCATACAAAAAAAAACAATGAAAATATCTTAAGAAGATTGAACGTAATAATTGTATTGTATTTTCTATGCTTTGGGTACTTCCTAAAGAACAATGTCAGGTTTCGGCCTACACAACTTTTAAAACTAAATTCACACGGACACAAAGAATTTGCTTACAACAATTTAAATATAAAATTCCAACTTATTAAAAAAAAATTAGTTCTTTTCGAGAACTTTTCGAAAAGAAAATCATTTTAATAAGTAATAATTTTATTATTCATGTTCTTGAATTACAGGTTTTTCTTTTTAAATAAAAAAGTGTCAGGTAGTTACCTGTTCTGCCACTGTATTCGATTATTCTAAATAATTAAACCGATTTACTCTTTACTTTTTATTTACCAACTCACAATTGTCTTTTATTATTATTATTTTTTGCCTAAGTAATACGTTCATCGTGTTTATTATAAATACATTTAGTATTTATTAAAGAATATAAAAACATAATTCAAGAAATCGATTTTCCTGATCTGTGTTGGATAACTTAATCGCCTTGTAATGGCAACCCTGTTAGGTTACGTCTTCTGCAGTTCTGTCAAGATCGCGCGCGCTTAAACTGATAGTGAGTTGACGATGACAAGATGTCAAACATCTTGTGTTGTTGTCGGTGTTTTTCTATGTGTACGTTTGTTTCCTTCTCGAATTGCTCTGCGTTTGCGTTATAAACTTACTGTGTTATATCCATAACACACATTTTGTAACAATGTCCGATCAACTACGTTGTATTAATTGTGGTTTAAATGTGTTCCTGATGAAACGGCATTTGACTTTGGAAACCCAGAGAGTTCATTGTGTCAATATTTTCAAGAGGGAGATGTGTTTATTCTAGATACAGGTTTCAGAGATGCAGTCCCATTGTTGCAAAAGTGTAACTACTCTGTGCATATGCCATCATAATTACAGGATGATGAAAATCAGTTGTCAACATTAGAGGCGAACAAAAACGGGCTGTTACTATTTGCAGATGGGTGGTTGAAGTTATGAATGGGATTTTTAAAACTTCTTTTTTCGAAGTTCAGTGTAAAAGTGGAAATCACAGAAAAGCTTTTGACATTAAACTACACAAAAAAACGTAAGAATTTTCACTGTCCGTGACAAATTAATATTGAGCCAAAATTACTATGGACATCTGACATTGTTCTATTTCATAAAGTATTTTACCACAATACTTAAATATTCACACATAGAATTGATTTGTATGCTTATAGTTTAACATATTTTTTTGCATAACTTACTCGTACTTGCATTATATGAATGCGTCATCATCATCTGTCTAGCCTTTTCGCAACTATGTTGGGGTCGGCTTCCAGTCTTACCGGATACAGCTAAATACCAGTATTTTACATGTAGCGAATGCCTATCTGACCTCCACAACCCAGTTACTGGGTAACACGATACCCTTGGTAAGACTGGTTGTCAGACTTTCGAGCTTCTGACGACCCGTAACGACTGTCAAAGATCTACAAATGACAGCCGGGACCAACGGCTTAACCTGCTTTCCGAGGCACGGAGGGGTCTTGGTAAGTAAAGATGGTCACCCATCCACGGACCAACCGTGGCAGGCGTAGCTTAACCTGATCGATCGACCCGTGCGGCGGTTATTACTTAGCCGCAAGCTCATTATATGAATGCGTAATAACAGATTTTAAATTCACTAAAATCATATTATCTGCGCCTTAACTAAACTTCTCGTTTTAACGAGTCGGTCCATAATAACTACTTCAGGAGAACCGGACTTTGAATATACATAGTTGCCTCAATTTTGAAGTAACGTTATCGTGGGCTCCAATTTAAATGCATCGTACAACGATGCATACAAAGTTATTTAGAACTCTTTGGTTACGTGCTACAGGGGTTTCAATTTCGATTAAGTTAGGAAAATTTTAATTACGTTTACTTTGGGGGTTTGTGTATTTAATCGATGAATCTAATACTTTCCTATAGCTACCAACATCCTTTTCTTTTATTGTAATGAACTGATAGCTCTCATAGAATACAAAGTTCTATTCTATTTCTCTTATGTTTCTCCAAGACCTACTGCAAGGTCAAAGTTGTACGATTAACGATTTTGTTATTATCCTAGCCCTAACTTCTGTACTTAGCTTATTCCAACATGTTTATCTTCCATCATTATCATTACCAACTTTTTCTAATATGTTACTTGGCAAATCCAATCTTACAATAAAATATGAACAGTTTCACAAGCTCCCAAACAATTGAAGTGTAGTAGTAGGTACCAAATATATCTGGCGGACATCCAAACATGTAATATAAACAATGGTCTTATGTTGTTCCGTAGAAACATAAAATACTTCACAAGGGAGACAATTTCCCGTACCAACCATTCTCTGAGATGAACTATAAAATAACTAAGTATGACTGATTGCAGTCCGCAAAATAATCAATGAATATAGTTAGGTATCTAAATTTGGTTTTCCTGTATTCATCTACATTTTCAGGTTTTAATCTGGCTGGCCTTAAGTCTTCCTGCTGAACTCTTTGCTAAGATCGCTTCTAGCGATAAGACCGCCCGTTGTGTCACCCTATGTAAAATTTATTTATATCTGTAATTTTTATGGTGTACATAATAAAGAGTATTCTATTATATTCTATTCTGAACTGTTTATACCCTTTTCTTTTGGTCGGCTGCAACCAGATGGAAGAAATCTAATGATGTCGTAAAATAAAAAAAGACCACGAATAATAATATAGATCAATAGTATTTGCTTGAGCAAAGTGCGAATTTCACTAATGGACTGAGAGCATCTCTGAACTGCGTTAAAGAGCTGTCAGTGTAATTACTGTTGTGTAATATTGACACTGGCAGCTCTTGAACGCAGTAGAAATTCGCCCTAAGTATAGGATTTTAAGATTTAATATAGGTATGCGTCAGTAATAACAGCCGCACGGGTCGATTGATCAGGTTAAGATACATTTGCCGTGGTTGGTCCGTAGATGGATGGTTAACGACTGTCAAAGATCAACAAATAACAGCCGGGACCAACGTCCCGGCTGTTATTTGTTGATCTTTGACAGTCGTTACCAGATATCAGATTTTCGGGCTTCTTCTGACTACCCAGAAGAAGCCCGAAAATCTGATATTCAGCCTTACCAAGGGGTATCGTGTTACCCAGTAACTGAGTTGTTGAGGTCAGATAGGCAGTCGCTCCATGTAAAATAATGATATTTAGCTGCATTCGGTT
The DNA here is from genome assembly GCA_905333075.3 of Atethmia centrago. NCBI lineage: Eukaryota > Metazoa > Arthropoda > Insecta > Lepidoptera > Noctuidae > Atethmia > Atethmia centrago. Next base: position 18,738,121 of record HG995382.1, read on the forward strand.
AGACTGGAAGCCGACATAGATGGGCAAAGGCTAGGCAGATGATGATGATGATGATGATGTGTCAATAACGAAATAAGCACAACTAAATTCAGATCAAGATTTACCAACTTCATTGAACCTTACATCTATAATAAGATAAATAGAGCAATAAACATTTACCCCGACGAAAACACCATGTAAGGAAAAGGTAACCGAATATTTACAAAAACGTAACTTACGAAGAGACTGTATTGATCCCATAATATATACCACAGTGATTAACTAGGTACTCACCACAGACACACACCCTATCAAAATGTTAATAATCATCTTGTAATTTGGTTATGTAAATAAAGATTATATCTTACAATAAAATATGAACAGTTTCACAAGCTCCCAAACAATTGAAGTGTAGTAGTAGGTACCAAATATATCTGCCGGACATCCAAACATGTAATATAAACAATGGTCTTAATATTATGTTGTTCCGTAGAAACATAAAATACTTCACAAGGGAGACAATTTCCCGTACCAACCATTCTCTGAGATGAACTATAAAATAACTAAGTATGACTGATTGCAGTCCGCAAAATAATCAATGAATATAGTTAGGTATCTAAATTTGGTTTTCCTGTATTCATCTACATTTTCAGGTTTTAATCTGGCTGGCCTTAAGTCTTCCTGCTGAACTCTTTGCTGAGATCGCTTCTAGCGATAAGACCGCCCGTTGTGTCACCCTATGTAAAATTTATTTATATCTGTAATTTTTATGGTGTACATAATAAAGAGTATTCTATTATATTCTATTCTGAACTGTTTATACCCTTTTCTTTTGGTCGGCTGCAACCAGATGGAAGAAATCTAATGATGTCGTAAAATAAAAAAAGACCACGAATAATAATATAGTATTTGCTTGAGCAAAGTGCGAATTTCACTAATGGACTGAGAGCATCTCTGAACTGCGTTAAAGAGCTGTCAGTGTAATTACTGTTGTGTAATATTGACACTGGCAGCCCTTGAACGCAGTAGAAATTCGCCCTAAGTATAGGATTTTAAGATTTAATATAGGTATGCGTCAGTAATAACAGCCGCACGGGTCGATTGATCAGGTTAAGATACATTTGCCGTGGTTGGTCCGTAGATAGGTGACCATCTTTACATACCAAGACCGCTACTTGCCTCGGTAAGCACGTTAAGCCGTTGGTCCCGGCTGTTATTTGTTGATCTTTGACAGTCGTTACCAGATATCAGATTTTCGGGCTTCTTCTGACTACCCAGAAGAAGCCCGAAAATCTGATATTCAGCCTTACCAAGGGGTATCGTGTTACCCAGTAACTGAGTTGTTGAGGTCAGATAGGCAGTCGCTCCATGTAAAATACTGATATTTAGCTGCATTCGGTTAGACTGGAAGCCGACATAGATGGGCAAAGGCTAGGCAGATGATGATGATGATGATGATGTGTCAATAACGAAATAAGCACAACTAAATTCAGATCAAGATTTACCAACTTCATTGAACCTTACATCTATAATAAGATAAATAGAGCAATAAACATTTACCCCGACGAAAACACCATGTAAGGAAAAGGTAACCGAATATTTACAAAAACGTAACTTACGAAGAGACTGTATTGATCCCATAATATATACCACAGTGATTAACTAGGTACTCACCACAGACACACACCCTATCACATTCACGCACTCACATTATCATATCAAACAAAAAAAATTAAGATTTTACTTAAATTTTAGTTTTGATTTTGATTTTGTTTATGATTTTATTTTTTTTAATCTACAAAATGTTAACATCTGTACTTGATGGCTATTTTTTATTATTTGAGGGGCTTGGTGTTGATAGTGGATATAAAGGATTTTCGCCTAGTTCGGCTACAGATGTCATTTGTAACAAGAAAATGTAGCCCATGTGTATCATTGTAAACAATTATTGAAATAAACTTATTATATTATACAAGGTGTCGTTTTGCATCCTCGTCAAATTTCAGGAGGCTGCTATGAAAATCATATATAATCAAATAAAATTACGGTACCTGCTCAATAATTAATACATACTTGTTTTTTTTTTTTGTTATTTAAGTTTGACAGTATTTTACAATACACCACTTTCACAGAACAGAATTATCCTGAATGTGCGGTAGTGTGTGTGTAAAAGGTCAGTTACAGTGCGGTATCACACGGGCCGCGTTTTAACGTGGCCGTGGGTGTCCCACATACGAACTCACACATTTCCGAAAATTAGAAAAAAAAAAGAAAAAAAAGACCTACTTATTTTACGAGTATTATTGATTCGTGTCGAGAATCACTAGCGTAGATACCTCCTTGAATTTGACGAGGATGCAAAACGACACCTTGTATATTATATTACCTTTAATGAAACCTGTAATCATTGTTTATGCTAACGTTGCACATACTCAGCTGTTCTCATTATGAAACAGGGGCATTGATCCAAAAATGTTAATAACCTATATGGAAATTTTGTTGCAAATTACATACGTGTATAGATATTTTCTAATATTAAAGCTTGACCCAGAGCCGTTATTCGGATTCGCGAGTATAATTTGTAGAATGTGTTTGTGGTTGTTAAGCGAAATTGGGTCATCTGGTAATCCTTTCATTATTTTCGGAATTATGGTTTTCCATGATTATAATCTGATGATTATGAGGTACCTACTCTTTTACTCGACTGCGCGATGAAAAGGAGGGTAAAGTGTTTATCAGCCTATATATGTATGTATGTTTGTTCTATTTTGGCGCTCTAGATACCAAACGCGGGGGCCGATTTTGATCATTCTTACGTTAATCGCTTTGTTTTAATCATGTGAGTGCCACTAAAGTTGATGAAGAGTTGCCATATTGTCAAGAGGGGTATCATTGAATAAATATTTGAAAATCATCGGGTTTCTGTAATCATTTTTCATTTTGAATGACCATTTAAGATCTATAACGGTTTAATGTTGGTTAGCAACCATTCTCACTAAAATTTTCAAAAGTTCTTAAATAATCGTTATTATACGATTATTTAAGAACTTTTGAAGATACCTATTAGGTATTTTTTTACGTGAAAAACAATTATTATAATATAGCAACAGTCGTAATTCAATATAATTCTTAAATTTCTTCGACAAACCTAGAATTTTACTGCTTTTTAATTTAACGACCATTACCTAAAGCGTTACTTAATACCGACCGAAAAATATACTAATTAACAATAAATAAATAATAATAACTAAAAAGTGTAAAATAAAAATGTAGATTTAAAAATCAAAAATCCGTCTGCGTAAAAAGTGAACGTTATTTTTGATTTTTTGGTGGGTCAGTTTGTAATGTATAAGTTACAATAGCCTAAAGTCAACTGCTCATCACTTTTTACAACATATTGATTTTCCTGATGCAGGGACATTATTTTATGAGGGGGCATCATTATTAATTGTTGGGCAGCTCTCCTGGCAAGAACCAGGAAAACTCCTCAACATATGTATTGTGACGAGCATAATTTGCTTAGCAACCGTATTAAATTATCTAATCGAATCCCGCTAAATACTTATTATTAAGTAGTTCTGCTGGCCATCTGTGGTCTTCATCATCAGTTCCACTTCACCAAATGGTGCTTTCCGAGAGCAAATGCACGAGATACTAAAAAAAATACCCAAATCACTAGTGTGCCTATAAAATTTGAGGATTTCCCTCGATTTCCATGGGATCCCTTTATCAGATTCTGACTTGGTGACAATGCGACCACCGCGGGAGTATATACCCTTTCAAACCAAAAATAATGAGAATCGGTCCATAATTGACGGAGAAATCGGTGTATACACAACAAAAACAAACATACACACGAACATTTAACCTCCTCCTTTTGGAAGTCGGTTATACAGATGGAAACAAGGTGACTTATGTCTGTCTACAATTCCACACCCCGTACTTGTACACCATAAGCCGTACGATGTCATGTATAATGTCATGGTTTTTATTGTTAAAATTAAGAAGATGCCTCCGACTGCATGAGATGTACGGCTTTGATGAAACATCGTAATTTTGTCTATACAATTAACAAAGTCGTAGCAAAGTAAAAACTGTACATTGAATATTTTTCAAAAAAAGTAATTGCTATGAGGTCTGGGATCGATTCTAATAATAAAAAATGGCTGTTTGTTTGAATGTATACGTTCCAGCATCACGCAAATACTTCTGGATAGATTCTGTTCAAATTTTTCATGGAGGCTAATTATATTATATCACGCTATTTGTTACGGGGGATGAGCAATATTGCATTATGTTTGTATTCCACTACAGCTTACAGCAAATTGTAAAAAGATGAGCGAAACGATTAGAGCATTTCAGATAGTTACAAATTTAACCTTTAAAATTATTACCATCACGCTATATATTTATGGGGCCAAAGCAGTCAATCATCGTGACATATACAGCGTGGATTTTTGTAGCTACACGAAATCGGTCTTAGGAGGCTGTTCTTTTGAGAATTTTTTTTTTATTGATGCCGATAGATCCTGTTTCTTATGAGGATCAAAAAACTTTATAAGATCAACTGAGGTTTGAGTACTAGAAGAGACAGAAACCGCAAAAAAAATCCCATACATTTCGTAGGAAATGGGACCCAATTTACTTTTTAAGGCTCAATACCTAAAAAATGGGAAAAAAAAAAACACGACTGCCCTGCCAAAATACGAACTAAAAAGTAAAAAAAAAACAAGTAGTACCTATTAGTTAATCTGTATATAGCGAAAGATCACTCACTTATTTACTCGCTGACTAAAAACAGTTAAATAAAATTCTCATTGCTGTCTGGGGACCGTTCTGTGGAACAGTTTTAAGAGGTTAATTTTTTTTTACGACTTCCACGATAACGAATTAATCCAGGTAAACCTCCCCTTAAGTTACTTCTTAATATAAAATCCTAACAACTTAAGTGGTTACGTAATACACACTTGAACCCACATATTTTCAAATTGTATCTGTATAAAACGAGTTTACCGAGCCTTGTCGAGAGCTCATTATAAGTCCGAACACAACTTTTATCCTGCGAGCGCGTAACGGAAGCAGGCCGGATTAATAGATTACGTAAAGTAGGTACACCTACTAAGAAGACCGAAACCGGCACTCTATTAAAGAAGAAAAGACCATGTCGCTTTCTAAATAAAGTTTGATTTTCAGTGAGGGTTTGTTCATCTGGGCAACCACGAAAGTCCGTCAGCCAATATGAAGGGTACGGCACGTCGTTTTGTTGATGTGTTCCGGTAGTTGAGTAGGAGTCAGCCGCCATTTTACAGTGGTATTGGGTTACAACTAGACAGTAGTTACTTATAGTGTTCCGCCATTTTAGGGTTCCGTACCTCAAAAAGAAAAAAACGGAACGGGTCCGTCTGTCACAGTTGGTTTGCTCCGAATCTACTGGACCGATTATGTTGAAAATTAATATACATATGAATTTCTGTTGACCCAAATAAGGGCATATATAAGGGATAAAAAAAAAAAAAAAAATGAATTTTGAAAATAAAACGGGGACACTTCAGGGGGACAAATAAGAAAATGTATGTATCAAATAAAAGGGCTTACTGTGAGGATCTCCAATATATATTTATTTAATAATTTTATATTTGTAAAATTATTTAAGAAAATAAATGAAAATTGACCATTCCCCCATTATCTCCCAAACTGAGCCTAAATTTTTGAAAAAAAAGAAAATAGTTCTATAATCACACTAGAGATTCTTATAGGTTTCAGGGAAATCTATAAGAAGTCTCAAATTAACATGGCAAATCTCTCTACATTGTGGGTACTAACTTACATTTACAGTAAGAATGTATGGAACGTGTTTTTCCACTAAAAATGTTTGTATCACCTTCATGCTGATGATCTTCAGTTGTATAGAGCTGGGTGGGTTGAAGGTTTATGGGACGCTATAGCAGATGTAAACCGAGCGTTAGATGCTTTCAAAAAGTGGTCTGATAATTTTGGGGTGTCAGTAAACCCTTCAAAATGTCAGGCCATTGTAATTGGGAGCTCGCGTATGATGGGGGCGGTGACGCTTAGCTCTTTTCCTCCTCTTATTTTCAATGGTACTGTTATATCCATTATTACTCCTACTGTAAAAGATCTCGGTTTGCATCTTGACTCAACACTTAGGTGACAACGCCAGGGAACAACGTCTAGTGTTAGTCAAAGTGTCAACGGTAGTCTGCGATACCCAGTATCGTCGGAGAAACTATTTGCTCGCTAAGACGAAAACTATGCTTGTGCAGACTTTGATCTTCCCTATCATCGACTATGGTGACGTGTGCTACTTTGACTTTAAATTATTTTTTTTCTGTAAGTAGGTTTGTACAAACACTTTTACACGTCAATCAAGTTTAGACAAAAAAAAACTAGATGAGCTCAGCGTTTCCTATCTGACTACTCTGAGAAGAAAGGCCGAAACAAACTCAGAGTCTCTTTTAAAGTCCAGACATAATCTTGGTCAGATCATGTGAAGACCATGTAGATTGGTGTCTGAAATGGTCTTTTGAGGAAAGAACCACACAGATTGAGTGGACCTATCCAGTCAGTGCACGCATTTGTCAGTAATCGTGCAGCTCAACGATTCGACGAACAATACCAAAGAAAGAACATTTGGGTAGGTCGCTTAAATGTCTCAAACTGCCAGACCAAGATTAAAACTAACTGAGAGAAAAAACACAGGCGAAAACACTTTTCTCTAAAAAAAATCAGTATTAATAACGATCAAAAAAGTAAAAATATGGGGGGAATTTATGGACTTACACTTGTGTTTTTTAAAATAAATACTAAACAATAATCCACATACTCTTCACATTAACAATAATTTAAAAAAATATAATACTTCAAAAAGTAAATATTAATGTCATTGTATATATGAAAAAATCATCAATGTCACACTTAGTATAAAAATAGATTTAGTATAAAATTAGTTTGTTGCCTGGAGGTACATTGGAGTTGCTTAATTAATCCCAAGCCTTTTTGTCGTCCAAGTAATCTTTAACTTTATAGAAACCTTTTTGACAGAGTTTCTGTTTAATAAATTATTTAAATTTATTGAGGCTCAGTTCTTTAACATGGCTTGGGAGTTCGTTGTAAAAACGTATACTTTGGCACTTAAATAAATTACTAATTTTTTGGAGCCTTGTCTTGGGCACAATAATTAAGTCTTTGTTTCTAGTATTTATGCTATGAATGTCGCTGTCTTAAGAATATAGATTAATATTTTTTTGTATATAAATCAGGTTTTCATATACATATTGAGATGCGACTGTCATTATGTTTATATCCTTAAATAAGGCATTAAGTCCGTCTTTTTAACTTTTTGTGTGTGTAAAAAGTTGAAATAAATAAATAAGTCTATGGTGTTAAAACAACATGATAAAGCACTCAAAATTGTGCGTACATACTTACAATTTTGCATAACATGTATTTCAACTACAACATTAAGTTTGTTCTTGGGTTAAATTTATTCTAACTACGGAACCTTTCGTCTGCGTTATTTTGCAGTGCTGGTGTTTATTTTTAGGATTCCGTACCCCAAAAGATAAAAACGCAATCATATATATGGAAATTATAGGATCACTCGTGTGTATGTCTGTCTGTCCGCCTGTCACAGTCAATTTCCTCCAAATCTACCTATACAATCGATTAAGTTGTAATTTGGTACACATATGAATTTCTGTGACCCAAACACGGACATACATACGTAACATAAATAAATGAATTTTGAATATGAGGGTCACTTTTGGGGGCTAGTGAGAAAATAAAAAAATAAAGTTTTGCTAACTGTACCGTGTGACATATCAAATGAAAGTTTAGTTTTTAAAGGCTTGTTGTGAGGGTTATGTTTTTATTTTAGTTAAAATAAATAGATTTATAGTTATCTCGAAAACTACTGAGCCTAAAATTTTGAAAAAATACAGAAACTAGTGCTTTGCTTATTGATTAAAGGAAAACCTATTAGCAGTTTATGGTGTTTAAATAACATGGTAAATCTCTCACATTGTGCGTACAAACTTAGATTTGCAGTTGGAATGTATAGGAGAACATGTTTTTCAACTACAATGTTGAGTTTGTTCTTGGGATAAAAAACTTGGTAGATAACATATTCATTGTACTTTTGAGTTGAACTTGCGTGGTGAGGGTTCCCTCACGACACAAGTTCAACTCGCATTTGTAGGTTTTTGAGGTGTGTTTCTCAAATGGGTGCCTTTAAAAGTATTGAGACTGGAAATTTTATTAAAAATAGGCAAACATGGCCCTGATGTTACACTTCCACTGGCGAAGGCCTGGTTCTCCATATGGTTCCTGTTTACCAGCCTGTTATATTATCTAATGCTGTATAAGGGACTTTAAATGATATTTACTTAATAACTAGACAAAGAACAAAATCAACACGCTTGGTAAGTAGAGGGATTATAAGAAGACCGCGGATGCCATGTGAAACAAAAAGATTCTTATAATAATTGGATCGGAAATATTTACAGCTGAACCAGGACTTCAGAATGCCCTTGGAATGACGAAAACACCACAGAGACCGCAGTTTATTGTACTGTTGTCTGTAAAATAGAATCCTACATCATTCAGGCTGGCAGAAAAATGGTTCTGGTTAGATTGGAGCGCTCAGGCAAATTTAAGAGAAGCGTTTGTTTTATAGTCACGTACTTGTGAACACGTCTTCATGAAAGTAAATAGAGAAAGTTCAGCATAGCTTCCCATTGGAGGTATCGCCATATCCATTCGTGTACCAGTACTCCAAAAATCCTACAGAACTTCAACATCAATATGCCTAGCCTTTTTAGAGTTCCGTAGTAAACAAAGAACCCTTATAGTTTCGCCATGTCCGTCTGTCTGTCCCCACTGTATCTCAGAGACGCTTAGTACTAGTAATTGAGCATAGGTATACTTATTAATCACGCCGACAAAGTGCTAAAATAAATACTGAAAAAAAAAATTTTTAATGTACCTCCCGGCACGTAATGTGGGGATGATATTTTTATCGTGTTCCCAATAGTGTGGGGTATCGTTGGATAGGCCGTTCAAAAATATTGTGGATCTGTGAACACCACTTTTCGATTCAAGGATCCACTTGCGTAATATTAAACATTAAAGTGCTATTTTTTGTTAGAGTCAAGTGTAACCCTCCCTCCTGCCAGCTGAAAGGTTGTTTATGGAGATGTGAAATAATTCATGGCAGTAGTACCTACATAATTAACATAGCAGTAGTAAATAACAAAAATTACAAATTATACAATGTTGGAACAATCATATATGTACCCTAGAACCCTAATAATACCCTACCCTACCCTAGTAATACCCTAGAACTATTCTGTATGGGGTGCCCCAAGGAAGTATTCTTGGACCTATTTTGTTTGTCATCTACATAAACGATCTACCAAACAGTATAAAACTGGAAATGGTACGAGTACTATTTGCAGATGATAGTACAGGTATTTTTACGAACCAAGATAAAGAGAATTATGAAATCAACATTAACGAATCACTTAAAGATATTATACAATGGTTAAATGTAAACAACTTAAAAATAAAACGTAAAATACGAATTATATGGTTTTCACAAATAAGCATACTAATAAAAAAAAAATGTTCATATAAATACATTATAAAGGCGCACAATTAAAAGAAGTAAACAACACTAAGTTTCTTGGTATTTATATTATTATTGACTCAAAACTAAATTGGAAAATGCCGGTTGATCATGTTTGCAAAAACTTAAATCAGTTTTCATATGCCCTTTACTTGCTAAGTAAAGTTGTTAACGAAAGAGCGTTACTAAGTACTTACCATGCATACGTGGGTTCTACAATAAAATATGGTATTCTTTTCTGGCGTAACTCAACTAACAGAGAGTATGCTTTTAAGGCCCAAAAAAAGTGTGTTAGAAGTATATGTGGGCTTAAACAGACTGATTAGTGTAGAACAGAGTTTAAAAGATTACACATTTTGACTATACCTTCACTATACATTTATGAAGCAACAGTAATGATAAAACGCGACATTAATAATTGAGACACATTGAGAAGTGCACGGTATAAAAATTAATAAAGCGGAATTAGATATAGGACAGTTAAGTTTAAAACGAGTATATTTGGTACAGGTGTTAAAACTTATAACAAACTTCCAAATTATGTAAACAACAGTGTAACCTTAGATAGTTTAAAAAATAAACTAAAGGAATTCTTGATAAGTAAAGCCTACTATTCAGTCAATGACTTTTTAATGACAAAAATACTGGTGACTGCGTCATTAGATAAGCTATCTTAACGAGTAATTTAAATTGTGTGACTATGTGAATAAACAACTTATATTAATGGATGATTAATGATGTAGGTACGTTGACTTAGGACGAATAATGATTTTAATGTTATAAACAAATATTGAACAAGCATGAAATATTGTACACATTATAGGTATGTTACGCCGTCACCTCCTTCTGCGAAGCAGTAATGCTCGCGAAGGAGGAGGCGGGACGGTTGAGGGAAAGGCAAGTTTCGCGCCCTCTCGCCCCTAGCCGCCGCAGGAGACGCCCTGGGCGTCGGGAATCCCGGGCGGATTTCCGGCCGCCGTAGGCGCGGGCTTGCGGACGGTGAGCAATGGGTAACTCACCGTCCGGTAAGGACCAGGCCCGGGTCGACGGCGCGTCGTATTCCACGCGCGCCTCAAAGAGATGTCGTCAGCACAATGTGGGGGTCCACTAGGGCCGATGCCAGCCGGGGTCGCGGGAAGGTACTAATGGGTCACCGAGGCCCCCGCAACATAGGCAACGGAAGGAATACGGGTAGGTTTTAGTCAGTAAGAGTCTGACACACCCTCCCGCTTCACCCAGAACGGGAGAAGTTATTTGATGATTTCCCACCACAAAAAAAAAAAAAAATTGATTTGTCACTGCGAGCCTTTACTATAATAACCATAAGAACTGATATTTCACCTGTGACAAACAATAAATTAATTTAAATTTGAATTAAATTAAAAGGAAAACTATCACGGATAAGTGGGCTTTACAAATTAACGAGTTATAGTCGACCAACCCAAATTTGCAGTTGGAGAATTGACCGTGGCATATATCGATGTATGGATGAACATGTTTTTCAGCTACAGTGTTAAGTTTGTTTTTGGGATAAATTCATCCCAACTGCCCAACTACGGAACCCTTCATTGTGCATGCACAACACGCACTTGGCCGATTTTTTCCAACTATGTCGGGGTTGGCTTCTGCTCTAACCGGGTGCATATTAAATATCTGTATTTTACATGGAGCGACTGCCTATCTAACCTCCACAACCCAGTAACTGTCAAAGATCGATATGTGTGGTCACCCATCCATGAACCGACATGCTAATATCGACCCTTGCGGCTGTTATCGCTAAGCCACGAGCCCCTCCCTACGCCCCTACCGTACCTAATTAACACAAAACAGAACGCTGTTGTTCGTCTTTTTGGCTTAATTCCTCAATCCTTTTAATTAACTACATCGATATGGCATAATACTCAATAGGTATTTGTATTGTTCCGAACATTTTGCTCGATTCAATTAATTTTAACAAAACGCTAAATCCTATTTACCAAGAGGATCAGTACATTAGCACTCAGCTAATCTCATTCAATAGTTTAGCGGTAAAATACTGTCTTTTCATTAAGTCTATTTTGTTATCTTCCGTCTCAAATGTTGGAAGACTTTTTCCTCAGATTAAATTGACTGTGGGCTCTTTGACAAAACATTTCTCTGCTCACAGCTATTTCCTGGCACTAGTTTTAAAAAAAACCGGCCAGGAGCGTGTCGAATCCCGCACAATGAGTTCCGTAGTTGGGATGAGTTTATCCCAAAAACAAACTTAACAATGTAGT